>LR990253.1:5426597-6710764 GCA_905147385.1 Limenitis camilla
TAACAGACATGCGTGCGGCAGCGGTACAGTGTTTGTTATGAGTGATTAGATTCTCATCTTGAGAGATTATTTTTAATAAATATAATATAAAATTAGATAATAACAATACGCTCATCCATCGACTGTGCGTTTTTATATTATATTTAGTATGAATAATAAATGTGTGCGTGTGTGTGTTATATATTTGTAATTTGTATTACTTATTAATGTATGTTTGTTGTTGTATGCATCCGTGTGCGTGTATGAAACGACCAGTAAGATAGATTACTACAAATAAGAAACGTGTGCGGCCCTGAGAAGGGCCTTTTTTGTAGTTAAGATGTTGTTGAATGAGAATTCGAGAAGACCCACCACCGCCACCACCTTCTGCTTCGGTGGCACGGCGGGCACGCTCGAATCTCGCTCACTAATTAACCACCGAAACCGTAGAGAGTGCGGCCCTGACGTTTCAGGGCGTACACTACGTCCATCGCGGTGACCGTCTTCCTCTTGGCGTGCTCAGTGTATGTGACAGCGTCGCGGATGACGTTCTCGAGGAACACTTTGAGCACGCCGCGAGTCTCTTCGTATATCAGACCGGATATACGCTTCACGCCACCTCTGCGCGCCAAACGACGGATGGCGGGCTTCGTGATACCCTGGATGTTGTCTCGGAGCACCTTCCTGTGACGCTTGGCTCCACCTTTCCCGAGACCCTTTCCGCCTTTACCGCGACCGGTCATGTTGACGAGTAGTTGTAGATTCGAATGAGTAAATTAATACTATAGAGCGAGCGAGCGAGCGCGCGAGCTGAGCACACGTCCAACCTTAACGGACGACGTGGTACTTTTGATAGGGAACCGGAGAATTTTCGCCTTTTTTATATACGCGACGAGGACGACAGACGTACTTGGGTGGGGGGGGGGGGGGGGGGGGGAGGTGCTGCACCCCGCGTTGTCCGCGAGGGGTGATTGGGGGGGGGGGGGGTCTTGCTGCTCCGTTCGTCATAGTTGGTTATCAATAATAGTCATAATATTATTATTATTATTTCAAAAGAATATATCACTACAATATGTAACAAAAATATCGCGCGACTTAAAATCATCATTATCATTGATGATTATTATTATTATTATTTATTGCAATAATGACATGACTTTCGTATAAACAACACGCATAACGCATTTATTTTTTTTTTTTTTTTTTAACGGAGTCTCAGTGTGTGTGTGTGTGTGTGTGTGTGTGTGTGTGTGTCTGCGCGCGCGCGCGCGCTTGTGACACTTTGTTTAATAATATGACGAACGGTGAAGACGAAATCCAATTTTAAGTATATGACACATATGCGGCCCTGAAAAGGGCCTTTTGTTGTATATTGTGTGTGCAAAGTTTGTATGCATGTGCACGCAAGTACTACTATACACGCAATAATAATTATACAGGCGCCCGACTTAAGCACGTTCGCCGCGGATCCTGCGCGCCAATTGTATGTCCTTAGGCATGATAGTGACGCGCTTCGCGTGGATCGCGCAAAGGTTGGTGTCCTCGAAGAGACTTACGAGGTAGGCCTCGCTAGCCTCCTGGAGAGCCATCACGGCGGAGCTCTGGAAGCGTAGATCCGTCTTGAAGTCCTGAGCTATCTCACGCACGAGACGTTGGAATGGAAGTTTGCGAATGAGGAGCTCGGTGCTCTTCTGGTAACGACGGATCTCACGCAGAGCTACCGTTCCGGGCCTATAGCGATGGGGCTTCTTGACACCGCCGGTAGCGGGGGCGCTCTTGCGGGCCGCCTTCGTGGCGAGCTGTTTACGCGGCGCTTTACCGCCTGTAGATTTGCGGGCAGTCTGCTTGGTGCGAGCCATTTTTTCGATCGAATCGAACAAAGAAATACGAACTCAACAATCAATATATATACACGCGACGCGTTCGCGCTGTCCTAACGATGCGGAGTGATTGAGTCGAAACGGGTATATTTTTTCATTTATATAGGCGTGCGAGAGCGAGATAGAAAACAGCTCTGAAATTCGAACAACCCCCTCCCCCCCCCCCACCTCTCCATTCTAAGTTGACCACAGAGCTTTGCAACGGAACATTTTCATTTCGATTTAAAAGAAAAGTTTAAATATTTGTTAATTAGAAGGCGAATATTTAATTCTATCTCTTAGAAATTTATTTTTTTTTTTTTTTTTTATATCATTCCGTGTGTGTGTGTGTGTGTGTGTGTGTGTGTGTCTGATGAAAATAATAATAATATTATCTATTTACTACACTACTCATCACGCACACTAATAATAATAATAATAATAACAACAACAACAATCGTATGTCGATAATAATTAATTAATTGACCGGTTACTTAGTTAAATATTCATCAGTCATTGTATTGTCGAGCAAATCTTTGTGTGTGCGTGTTTTAATCTTTTTATTTTATTATTATTATAATTTACGTTTTCGAATCGTTTGAAACTGACTTTTACTAATATTATTTTTTTTTTTTTTTTTTTTTTTGCGTTTGAACCCGTTTGCGGCCCTGAAAAGGGCCTTTTTGTTTGTCCGTCGTACACTCCATCGGCCGTGCCGTGTGCAGCGCGTCGCGCGGTCTGGCTGGAGACCTCGCGATTTACTTGGAGCTGGTGTACTTGGTCACAGCTTTGGTGCCTTCGCTCACGGCGTGCTTGGCGAGCTCGCCGGGCAAGAGGAGCCTCACCGACGTCTGCACCTCCCTAGAGGTGATAGTGGACCTCTTGTTGTAGTGGGCGAGGCGGGACGCTTCGGCGGCGATGCGTTCGAATATGTCGTTCACGAACGAGTTCATGATGGACATGGCTTTACTAGAGATACCGGTGTCGGGGTGCACCTGCTTGAGCACTTTGTAGATGTAGATAGCGTAGCTCTCCTTCCTCTTGTGCTTCTTCTTTTTCTTGTCCGACTTAGAGATGTTCTTCTGGGCCTTGCCGGACTTCTTGGCCGCCTTACCGCTGGTTTTGGGTGGCATTGTAGTTATACAACAACAACAACAACGACGACAATTGGTACGGTACGACTAACAATTGTTTTTCTCGTGCACACACGCACTGAACGTCCGAACGGTGCGAGAGCGAGGAGAAGTGTGATACGAAAAAATACCAAGTATTGACTTGTTACGCGTTCACGTCGCGCTACACATTAGGGTGCGTTAGCGAGTCGAACGGACCAATCGCATACATCCCATCCCCCCCCCCCCCCCCCCTCACTAGACGTCTCAGCTCGCAAGTGGAATATACCCCCCCTTCCCCCACCACTCTTATTACACGGTGATTTTTGTCGTTGGGTTATTCGATACGCGCATAGTATCATAACGTAATATTCTGTACGCAGAACATTGAAAAAGAAAAATAAATAAATAAATATACTTAAAATAGTGTATGACCATAATTATATTTTCACGTGTGTCCACGATACACGTAATTCGAATTAATATTATTTGTTGTGTTTACTCGTCGTATGTTGTTAATAGGACTTTGTTCGTACGAAACGGTATTATTATTATTTTGTTTCACGGATGCATATTGTGGCCCTGAAAAGGGCCTTTTTTTTTTTTGTAGTGTTACACTCAAACACGATTGAGACAACGTGTCGCTCATCGCGCGCGAGAGAGAGAGACACGAGAAGGTTCCGCTCTCTAGGCTTTCTTCTCGGTCTTCTTGGGGAGGAGAACCGCTTGGATGTTAGGCAGGACGCCTCCCTGTGCGATAGTAACGCCGGAGAGAAGCTTGTTCAACTCCTCGTCGTTGCGTATCGCCAATTGAAGATGTCTCGGTATGATCCTGGTCTTCTTGTTGTCGCGAGCCGCGTTCCCGGCTAACTCGAGAACTTCAGCCGCCAGATACTCCATTACGGCCGCCAAGTAAACGGGGGCACCGGCTCCGACGCGTTCAGCGTAATTACCCTTCCTGAGCAATCTGTGTATACGTCCCACGGGAAACTGGAGACCGGCACGATTCGAGCGAGACTTTGCCTTTCCCTTCACCTTTCCACCTTTACCGCGTCCGGACATGGTGTTTGTTTACTTGTATAATTATAATGTTCAAAACTAACGAGCTCTCGCTGCGATGTGCTGTTGTGCGAGCGGCGTCAGTGAGAATAATAAGCTGGGAAAAATTTATTTTCACGATATATATACAACATCCGCCGGTCGTACAATATGTGGTGGGGCAAACGAGCGAGCGAGGGAGAGAGACTGACTCGGTGTTATCGTGTCACAACCGACGATAACCGAACTATCTTGACGAACAATCAATCTATCTGCATATCCATGTGCTTATTAATCAATTAATATTATTATTGTTAATTAATAATAATATTATCTAATATTAATTATTATTATTACTTATAGTTGCAATTATTGCAAGAGTACTGCGGCTCATTGTTATGACATATATTAATTACTTATTTGTTATTGTTATAAGTGCGTGATATTTCACTTTGTAACTGAAGGAGTTCTCCAATTTTTTATTATTTCTTTCTTTGGAGATTTTTTCAATTAATTATTATGACATGTATGTAAGTGTAGTGTAGAGATTACTCGTGTAGTTAGATTAAAGTAGTATGATGTATGACGATTTATTTATTGATCATAACTATATGTTATGTAATATTAGTTGTCATATAGGGGTGAATGTATTTGTGTGTGTGTGTGTGTGTGTGTGTGTGTGTGTGTGTGTGTGTGTGTGTGTGTGTATGTACGTTGCGCTCGATTTGCTAATATGAAAAATTTTTATTATAATATATAAAATTAACGTTTATAAATAATATTTCAGAAACGTGTGTTAGCCCTGAGAAGGGCTTTTTATCGTGCGGTACGGCGCCGCACTCGCTTTGCGTCTCCGCCGTTCGTCCGTCCGTCCGTCCGTAAACGTGCGCGCCGATTGATTGGAGATTGGTGGGTGAGTTGCCGATGATCAATTATTACTTCACCACTACTACTACAACATCAACAACAACAATAACAACACATCAACACGTTCGATCGGGCGAGGGAGAGCTCGCTCGATCGCGTAACCGGCGCGTATATGTAGAGGTAAGACGGCGCAGCAAGCAGCAAGCAGCAGCAGCAGCAGCAGGCGCGGTTTAACGACGACGTTTTCGAAATCGCCACACAACACTACTTCTTGGCCGCGGCCGCTTTCTTCGCGGTCGGTTTCGATCTCGGTGTCGCCGCTGCGGTGGCCTTCTTGGGCTTGGGAGCCTTAGGTTTCTTCGTAGGCGGTTTGGCGGTCTTCTTAGCCTTAGATGCCGCCGCCGCGGCGCCCTTGGCCTTCGCGGAGGAGGACGACGCCGCCGCCGCCGCGGCGGCTGATGCCCTCTTTGCGGCGGCTGGCTTTTTCTTGGCGGCGGCCGCTTTCCTGTCCTTCGTGGCCGCCTTCGTAGTTTTAGACTTGGCCGGTGAGGAGGCGGCTGCGGCGGCGGCCGAGGAGGTCGCGGCCTTCTTCGCCCTGCCAACGGCCGCCGAGACGGAAGATTTCTTCGATTTGACACCCGAAGCGGCGGCGGCGGCGGCGGCGGACGCCGAAACGGCCGCTCCTCTACCGCTAGTCGGCTGCTTCTTGGAGGCGGAGGATTTAGACTCGAGCTTGAAAGAGCCGGACGCTCCCTTGCCCTTTGTCTGGATCAGTGCGCCCGACTCGACGGCGCTCTTCAGATACTTCCTGATGTAAGGTGCCAACTTCTCAGCGTCCACTTTGTACTGGGCCGCTATATATTTCTTGATCGCCTGCAGGGAGGAACCGCTGCGCTCCTTCAGCTCCTTGATGGCGCTGTTCACCATATCCGACGTCTTCGGATGTGTAGGTTTCGCCTTTGGCTTTTTAGCGGCGGCTCCACCGGCGGCCGCGGAGGTGGCTTTCGGCTTCTTCGCGGGGGTGGTCGGTGCCGGCGTTTCGGCGGCGACTGCGGTATCGGCCATTGCGAAGGGAATTAATTAAGTGCTGTATGACAATAATAAAACAATAACACACACACACACACACTACACGCGCACCACACGAATACTATATAACAATATAAAATATATATTATAAGTATACTACTAATGCTCCAGGAGAGAGACGTAGATACGTATAGCGGCGGCGTAGTAGCGTGCAGAGGTCGCTAGTGATAGTAAGGACGCGGGCAATACCGTAAGGAGAGCCGCGATGTCGCTAGACATTTTCTCGTACGAGCGCTTAAAACTTTTCACTAACACTTGTTTTAATAATTTAGATTTATATAACATTTGAATGTTTTTATAATGAAATCGTTTAGCAGTAACGTAAATTTTGAAATCGTTAACTCGACGAAAACAACGGTAGCCCGATACGCGGCGACCGGCGCGAACGGCGAACGTTTAAATTCGATACCGTGATAGTGACGTAGCTCTGGTTCCGTTTAAAAGTTGTTTTTCTCTACAAGATCGTGTTGAAAAGTGAATATGTGCCGATAGGTGATGAGCTAAGGATATCCTCCGGGTCGGCGTCGATATTCGGATAGCGTGCGACGCGTGTGAAACAATTTTTGGACGGTCGAAGTGGAGCCTCGTAAAACATCAGCTCACCGGGGTGCACCGGTCGCGCGACGAACTATACCCTGCCTCCGGACGGGAATACGATAATCTCCTATGGGATTGTGTGAATATTACCATTAGAGACGAACAATCGAACCGTTTCCGATGATAACTCTGTGCGTATAACGGCGTTACGCAGCGGCGGCTGCGGCGGCCGTTAAAGATTGTTAATAAATCGTGTGTGCGTACGTATGTGAGTGTTTGTTACAGCGGATGCAACGCAAAACAACCGCCCGCCCGCCCGACGGCCGGTGCAGCCTCATAGAGACGATGCAGCAGAATCGTCATGATCATCATCATCATCAGCAGCAGCAGCAGCAGCAGCAGCAGCAGCGGCTGCCGTGATCGGATAATACGGAAGGATGAACGAATGAATACTACGACCGACCGACCGACAGCCGCCTACATCGACGTCGCGTCTCGTCGTTGCACGTGAGTATTGTTTATTTTTTTTTATTTTTTTTTTTTTATTTTAATTTCTATGTATGATTTACTATTTTATTTTATTTTATTTTAACGAAGCGAGTGACGGCTGGCTATATCTATATATTATTAGCAAATCGAGCGCACCCTGTTAATAACAGACATGCGTGCGGCAGCGGTACAGTGTTTGTTATGAGTGATTAGATTCTCATCTTGAGAGATTATTTTTAATAAATATAATATAAAATTAGATAATAACAATACGCTCATCCATCGACTGTGCGTTTTTATATTATATTTAGTATGAATAATAAATGTGTGCGTGTGTGTGTTATATATTTGTAATTTGTATTACTTATTAATGTATGTTTGTTGTTGTATGCATCCGTGTGCGTGTATGAAACGACCAGTAAGATAGATTACTACAAATAAGAAACGTGTGCGGCCCTGAGAAGGGCCTTTTTTGTAGTTAAGATGTTGTTGAATGAGAATTCGAGAAGACCCACCACCGCCACCACCTTCTGCTTCGGTGGCACGGCGGGCACGCTCGAATCTCGCTCACTAATTAACCACCGAAACCGTAGAGAGTGCGGCCCTGACGTTTCAGGGCGTACACTACGTCCATCGCGGTGACCGTCTTCCTCTTGGCGTGCTCAGTGTATGTGACAGCGTCGCGGATGACGTTCTCGAGGAACACTTTGAGCACGCCGCGAGTCTCTTCGTATATCAGACCGGATATACGCTTCACGCCACCTCTGCGCGCCAAACGACGGATGGCGGGCTTCGTGATACCCTGGATGTTGTCTCGGAGCACCTTCCTGTGACGCTTGGCTCCACCTTTCCCGAGACCCTTTCCGCCTTTACCGCGACCGGTCATGTTGACGAGTAGTTGTAGATTCGAATGAGTAAATTAATACTATAGAGCGAGCGAGCGAGCGCGCGAGCTGAGCACACGTCCAACCTTAACGGACGACGTGGTACTTTTGATAGGGAACCGGATTTTTTTTTTTCGGACTGTGTATGCTGTTGGCCCTAGTGGCCTCGACAGCGTCACCGGGCGGGGCGGGCGAGCAGAGGGCTCACCCAGAGAGGGTGGAGGCCGACCGGGTCAGAACCGGCCTAGCCTCCGGGGTGTTTTTTTGGTGTCCGTCGCTGAGGGCGCCCTCTGTAGGGCACGAACCTCGGCTCAGGACGGCACCGGCGGGGGGAGGGGGGGGAGCAGTGCTCGGTCACGCGCCTAGGCGCTGCCGAGCGGCTACGAAACGGGGCCCTCGTCTCCGCCGACGGAGACGGTGTAGTGTGTGTGGTTGAGATGTGTACGGGGCGTTATCTGACGTCAGCTGATCGTCAGGGTCGGTCAAGACGCTTCTGGGGCGTCTAAATCGGTCTGTTATGTCGTCTTTTATATCGTACGAGGAGGATTCCATTACGAGAGCGTTAGGATGACGGAGGGCTTTCTCGAAATAGCGTTTACTAGACGCTTTAAAATGGGCGGACAGCGATTCTAATTCAAAGTCCCTATGTAGATCTACGTTGCGAATAAACCAGGGCGAGCCCGATGCTATTCGCATAAACCTATTTTGAATCGCTTGTAGCGATTTGAGTCTATTTTTTGGAACATATGAGAAGCATACATTCGCATACGACATAATCGGACGCACGCACGTTTTATACAATGTCAACTTATTTCTAAGCGACATTTTGCTCTTCGCATTGATCATAGTGTATAGACGCCCTAGAACAAAGGCGGCTCTGTTCCGGACTCTACGGATGTGCGGTATGAAAGAGAGCCTTCTATCGAACGTGACGCCCAGATATTTGACTTTGTCTTGCCAAGGAATCGACCGACCGTGCAGAGTGATTGATCTCGGTAGAGAATAGTAGCGTGAACGCAGATTAAAGTGCATTGCTGCACTCTTCTCCGGGTTCACCTCTATTCTCCACTTCATGAACCATTCACCTAGCGCGGTGGCCGCTCCTTGTAGTCTGTCATGTATAATGTGGCTACAGCGGGAGGAGGTAAAGAGTGCGGTGTCATCCGCGAATAGGGCAAGTTTAACTTTATCATGCTTTGGGATGTCACTGGTGTACAGTGAGTATAAAATCGGAGAGAGGACGGCGCCCTGCGGCACGCCCGCGCGGACGGGGCGGGGAGAGGAGAGCGCCCCTTCTACTCTGTAGCGAAACGAGCGATTTGACAAGAACGCTCGTATGATATGAACGAGTCTGTCTGGCACTCCCATGTTAATTAGTTTATAAATTAAACCACTGTGCCAGACCTTGTCAAAGGCCTTCGCCACATCGAAGAAGAGGGCCCCTGTGGGCACTCTGCGGTGCTTGAAGTGAAACGAATGGAGGACGTGTTCCGTTAAGCGGTATGCTTGATCTATAGCCGAGTGACCGGCGCGAAAACCGAATTGCTCGTCTACGAGCAGTCTCTTTTCGTCAATGACGTTTTTGAGACGAACTAGAATTATTCTTTCATAAACCTTACCCAGTGTGTTTAACAAAGAGATCGGTCTGTAACTAGTGGGCAGATTTTTTGGTTTACCTGGTTTATGAAAGCCTATAACGATGGCCTCTTTCCACTGATCGGGGAAGGCCGAAGCTGTCAGGAGGGCGTTGAAGATTAATACCAATAGGTAAATTAGGTGTTCAGGGAGGTTTTTAAGTATTTTATTAGTGATTCTATCGGGACCTGGGGCCTTTTTGGCATGAATATCACTAATAATAGACGCTACTTCGTCAGTTGTTGTCTGTCTGATCGGTGAGTCCTCTAGGGGGCGAGAAAGCCTACGTTCGACCTCCGAGTCGACCTTTAAGAGGTGCTCGGGGTCCGCGGGGAGGGTGCTGGGGGAACATTGGTTCTCAAAACCGTCGGCTAAGCACTCGGCCTTATGCGCATCGTCAAAGGCTACACTGCCATCGGATCTAAGTAGTGGTGGCATCACTGAGACAGTATCGTTTCTCAGCGCCCTCGCCAAGGCATAGTATGTTGTATGCCCTGGCGTGAGCTCCGAGAGCCGTCTGTTCCAGCTGTCGTTCGTGATATCCGCTAGACGAGCTTTTACCTTCCTCTGCAGATCCCACAAACGTCGCCTGTTAGCGTCAGTCGGGTATGTATCGTATGCCCTAGTCGCGGCGTTTTTACGACGTATGAGCTCTTTGGCCGCCTCAGGTAGCTCCCGGCGTCCCTCAGGATGCACCGGGACCGTCCTGGAGCAGCCATCGATCATAGACTGAATGTGAGAGGTCAATTTAACGGACTCCTCTTTGGCTCCCTCCACGGAGGTCAGCGCGTCAGGTGGCAAGTACGAGTGAGGGGAGTCGGGGTCTGTTGATTGTAAACGCTTGAAGAGCATTTTATAATCAATTATTGTCTTGGTCTCGGGAGGCCTTGTATTATCTGGTCCTAGCTGGATTAGGACTGGTCTGTGGTCGGAGGCGAGTTCGGATAGCGATTCTATAGAGCGCACCTGTAGGGTGACGCTCTTCAGAATCGCTATATCGATTACATCCGGTCTGTGTCCGAGGGAACCGGAGAATTTTCGCCTTTTTTATATACGCGACGAGGACGACAGACGTACTTGGGTGGGGGGGGGGGGGGGGGGAGGTGCTGCACCCCGCGTTGTCCGCGAGGGGTGATTGGGGGGGGGGGGGTCTTGCTGCTCCGTTCGTCATAGTTGGTTATCAATAATAGTCATAATATTATTATTATTATTTCAAAAGAATATATCACTACAATATGTAACAAAAATATCGCGCGACTTAAAATCATCATTATCATTGATGATTATTATTATTATTATTTATTGCAATAATGACATGACTTTCGTATAAACAACACGCATAACGCATTTATTTTTTTTTTTTAACGGAGTCTCAGTGTGTGTGTGTGTGTGTGTGTGTGTGTGTGTGTGTCTGCGCGCGCGCGCGCGCTTGTGACACTTTGTTTAATAATATGACGAACGGTGAAGACGAAATCCAATTTTAAGTATATGACACATATGCGGCCCTGAAAAGGGCCTTTTGTTGTATATTGTGTGTGCAAAGTTTGTATGCATGTGCACGCAAGTACTACTATACACGCAATAATAATTATACAGGCGCCCGACTTAAGCACGTTCGCCGCGGATCCTGCGCGCCAATTGTATGTCCTTAGGCATGATAGTGACGCGCTTCGCGTGGATCGCGCAAAGGTTGGTGTCCTCGAAGAGACTTACGAGGTAGGCCTCGCTAGCCTCCTGGAGAGCCATCACGGCGGAGCTCTGGAAGCGTAGATCCGTCTTGAAGTCCTGAGCTATCTCACGCACGAGACGTTGGAATGGAAGTTTGCGAATGAGGAGCTCGGTGCTCTTCTGGTAACGACGGATCTCACGCAGAGCTACCGTTCCGGGCCTATAGCGATGGGGCTTCTTGACACCGCCGGTAGCGGGGGCGCTCTTGCGGGCCGCCTTCGTGGCGAGCTGTTTACGCGGCGCTTTACCGCCTGTAGATTTGCGGGCAGTCTGCTTGGTGCGAGCCATTTTTTCGATCGAATCGAACAAAGAAATACGAACTCAACAATCAATATATATACACGCGACGCGTTCGCGCTGTCCTAACGATGCGGAGTGATTGAGTCGAAACGGGTATATTTTTTCATTTATATAGGCGTGCGAGAGCGAGATAGAAAACAGCTCTGAAATTCGAACAACCCCCCCCCCCCCCCCCACCTCTCCATTCTAAGTTGACCACAGAGCTTTGCAACGGAACATTTTCATTTCGATTTAAAAGAAAAGTTTAAATATTTGTTAATTAGAAGGCGAATATTTAATTCTATCTCTTAGAAATTTATTTTTTTTTTTTTTTTTTATATCATTCCGTGTGTGTGTGTGTGTGTGTGTGTGTGTGTGTCTGATGAAAATAATAATAATATTATCTATTTACTACACTACTCATCACGCACACTAATAATAATAATAATAATAACAACAACAACAATCGTATGTCGATAATAATTAATTAATTGACCGGTTACTTAGTTAAATATTCATCAGTCATTGTATTGTCGAGCAAATCTTTGTGTGTGCGTGTTTTAATCTTTTTATTTTATTATTATTATAATTTACGTTTTCGAATCGTTTGAAACTGACTTTTACTAATATTATTTTTTTTTTTTTTTTTTTTTATGCGTTTGAACCCGTTTGCGGCCCTGAAAAGGGCCTTTTTGTTTGTCCGTCGTACACTCCATCGGCCGTGCCGTGTGCAGCGCGTCGCGCGGTCTGGCTGGAGACCTCGCGATTTACTTGGAGCTGGTGTACTTGGTCACAGCTTTGGTGCCTTCGCTCACGGCGTGCTTGGCGAGCTCGCCGGGCAAGAGGAGCCTCACCGACGTCTGCACCTCCCTAGAGGTGATAGTGGACCTCTTGTTGTAGTGGGCGAGGCGGGACGCTTCGGCGGCGATGCGTTCGAATATGTCGTTCACGAACGAGTTCATGATGGACATGGCTTTACTAGAGATACCGGTGTCGGGGTGCACCTGCTTGAGCACTTTGTAGATGTAGATAGCGTAGCTCTCCTTCCTCTTGTGCTTCTTCTTTTTCTTGTCCGACTTAGAGATGTTCTTCTGGGCCTTGCCGGACTTCTTGGCCGCCTTACCGCTGGTTTTGGGTGGCATTGTAGTTATACAACAACAACAACAACGACGACAATTGGTACGGTACGACTAACAATTGTTTTTCTCGTGCACACACGCACTGAACGTCCGAACGGTGCGAGAGCGAGGAGAAGTGTGATACGAAAAAATACCAAGTATTGACTTGTTACGCGTTCACGTCGCGCTACACATTAGGGTGCGTTAGCGAGTCGAACGGACCAATCGCATACATCCCATCCCCCCCCCCCCCCCCCTCACTAGACGTCTCAGCTCGCAAGTGGAATATACCCCCCCTTCCCCCACCACTCTTATTACACGGTGATTTTTGTCGTTGGGTTATTCGATACGCGCATAGTATCATAACGTAATATTCTGTACGCAGAACATTGAAAAAGAAAAATAAATAAATAAATATACTTAAAATAGTATATGACCATAATTATATTTTCACGTGTGTCCACGATACACGTAATTCGAATTAATATTATTTGTTGTGTTTACTCGTCGTATGTTGTTAATAGGACTTTGTTCGTACGAAACGGTATTATTATTATTTTGTTTCACGGATGCATATTGTGGCCCTGAAAAGGGCCTTTTTTTTTTTTGTAGTGTTACACTCAAACACGATTGAGACAACGTGTCGCTCATCGCGCGCGAGAGAGAGAGACACGAGAAGGTTCCGCTCTCTAGGCTTTCTTCTCGGTCTTCTTGGGGAGGAGAACCGCTTGGATGTTAGGCAGGACGCCTCCCTGTGCGATAGTAACGCCGGAGAGAAGCTTGTTCAACTCCTCGTCGTTGCGTATCGCCAATTGAAGATGTCTCGGTATGATCCTGGTCTTCTTGTTGTCGCGAGCCGCGTTCCCGGCTAACTCGAGAACTTCAGCCGCCAGATACTCCATTACGGCCGCCAAGTAAACGGGGGCACCGGCTCCGACGCGTTCAGCGTAATTACCCTTCCTGAGCAATCTGTGTATACGTCCCACGGGAAACTGGAGACCGGCACGATTCGAGCGAGACTTTGCCTTTCCCTTCACCTTTCCACCTTTACCGCGTCCGGACATGGTGTTTGTTTACTTGTATAATTATAATGTTCAAAACTAACGAGCTCTCGCTGCGATGTGCTGTTGTGCGAGCGGCGTCAGTGAGAATAATAAGCTGGGAAAAATTTATTTTCACGATATATATACAACATCCGCCGGTCGTACAATATGTGGTGGGGCAAACGAGCGAGCGAGGGAGAGAGACTGACTCGGTGTTATCGTGTCACAACCGACGATAACCGAACTATCTTGACGAACAATCAATCTATCTGCATATCCATGTGCTTATTAATCAATTAATATTATTATTGTTAATTAATAATAATATTATCTAATATTAATTATTATTATTACTTATAGTTGCAATTATTGCAAGAGTACTGCGGCTCATTGTTATGACATATATTAATTACTTATTTGTTATTGTTATAAGTGCGTGATATTTCACTTTGTAACTGAAGGAGTTCTCCAATTTTTTATTATTTCTTTCTTTGGAGATTTTTTCAATTAATTATTATGACATGTATGTAAGTGTAGTGTAGAGATTACTCGTGTAGTTAGATTAAAGTAGTATGATGTATGACGATTTATTTATTGATCATAACTATATGTTATGTAATATTAGTTGTCATATAGGGGTGAATGTATTTGTGTGTGTGTGTGTGTGTGTGTGTGTGTGTGTGTGTGTGTGTGTGTGTGTGTGTGTATGTACGTTGCGCTCGATTTGCTAATATGAAAAATTTTTATTATAATATATAAAATTAACGTTTATAAATAATATTTCAGAAACGTGTGTTAGCCCTGAGAAGGGCTTTTTATCGTGCGGTACGGCGCCGCACTCGCTTTGCGTCTCCGCCGTTCGTCCGTCCGTCCGTCCGTAAACGTGCGCGCCGATTGATTGGAGATTGGTGGGTGAGTTGCCGATGATCAATTATTACTTCACCACTACTACTACAACATCAACAACAACAATAACAACACATCAACACGTTCGATCGGGCGAGGGAGAGCTCGCTCGATCGCGTAACCGGCGCGTATATGTAGAGGTAAGACGGCGCAGCAAGCAGCAAGCAGCAGCAGCAGCAGCAGGCGCGGTTTAACGACGACGTTTTCGAAATCGCCACACAACACTACTTCTTGGCCGCGGCCGCTTTCTTCGCGGTCGGTTTCGATCTCGGTGTCGCCGCTGCGGTGGCCTTCTTGGGCTTGGGAGCCTTAGGTTTCTTCGTAGGCGGTTTGGCGGTCTTCTTAGCCTTAGATGCCGCCGCCGCGGCGCCCTTGGCCTTCGCGGAGGAGGACGACGCCGCCGCCGCCGCGGCGGCTGATGCCCTCTTTGCGGCGGCTGGCTTTTTCTTGGCGGCGGCCGCTTTCCTGTCCTTCGTGGCCGCCTTCGTAGTTTTAGACTTGGCCGGTGAGGAGGCGGCTGCGGCGGCGGCCGAGGAGGTCGCGGCCTTCTTCGCCCTGCCAACGGCCGCCGAGACGGAAGATTTCTTCGATTTGACACCCGAAGCGGCGGCGGCGGCGGCGGCGGACGCCGAAACGGCCGCTCCTCTACCGCTAGTCGGCTGCTTCTTGGAGGCGGAGGATTTAGACTCGAGCTTGAAAGAGCCGGACGCTCCCTTGCCCTTTGTCTGGATCAGTGCGCCCGACTCGACGGCGCTCTTCAGATACTTCCTGATGTAAGGTGCCAACTTCTCAGCGTCCACTTTGTACTGGGCCGCTATATATTTCTTGATCGCCTGCAGGGAGGAACCGCTGCGCTCCTTCAGCTCCTTGATGGCGCTGTTCACCATATCCGACGTCTTCGGATGTGTAGGTTTCGCCTTTGGCTTTTTAGCGGCGGCTCCACCGGCGGCCGCGGAGGTGGCTTTCGGCTTCTTCGCGGGGGTGGTCGGTGCCGGCGTTTCGGCGGCGACTGCGGTATCGGCCATTGCGAAGGGAATTAATTAAGTGCTGTATGACAATAATAAAACAATAACACACACACACACACACTACACACGCACCACACGAATACTATATAACAATATAAAATATATATTATAAGTATACTACTAATGCTCCAGGAGAGAGACGTAGATACGTATAGCGGCGGCGTAGTAGCGTGCAGAGGTCGCTAGTGATAGTAAGGACGCGGGCAATACCGTAAGGAGAGCCGCGATGTCGCTAGACATTTTCTCGTACGAGCGCTTAAAACTTTTCACTAACACTTGTTTTAATAATTTAGATTTATATAACATTTGAATGTTTTTATAATGAAATCGTTTAGCAGTAACGTAAATTTTGAAATCGTTAACTCGACGAAAACAACGGTAGCCCGATACGCGGCGACCGGCGCGAACGGCGAACGTTTAAATTCGATACCGTGATAGTGACGTAGCTCTGGTTCCGTTTAAAAGTTGTTTTTCTCTACAAGATCGTGTTGAAAAGTGAATATGTGCCGATAGGTGATGAGCTAAGGATATCCTCCGGGTCGGCGTCGATATTCGGATAGCGTGCGACGCGTGTGAAACAATTTTTGGACGGTCGAAGTGGAGCCTCGTAAAACATCAGCTCACCGGGGTGCACCGGTCGCGCGACGAACTATACCCTGCCTCCGGACGGGAATACGATAATCTCCTATGGGATTGTGTGAATATTACCATTAGAGACGAACAATCGAACCGTTTCCGATGATAACTCTGTGCGTATAACGGCGTTACGCAGCGGCGGCTGCGGCGGCCGTTAAAGATTGTTAATAAATCGTGTGTGCGTACGTATGTGAGTGTTTGTTACAGCGGATGCAACGCAAAACAACCGCCCGCCCGCCCGACGGCCGGTGCAGCCTCATAGAGACGATGCAGCAGAATCGTCATGATCATCATCATCATCAGCAGCAGCAGCAGCAGCAGCAGCAGCAGCGGCTGCCGTGATCGGATAATACGGAAGGATGAACGAATGAATACTACGACCGACCGACCGACAGCCGCCTACATCGACGTCGCGTCTCGTCGTTGCACGTGAGTATTGTTTATTTTTTTTTATTTTTTTTTTTTTATTTTAATTTCTATGTATGATTTACTATTTTATTTTATTTTATTTTAACGAAGCGAGTGACGGCTGGCTATATCTATATATTATTAGCAAATCGAGCGCACCCTGTTAATAACAGACATGCGTGCGGCAGCGGTACAGTGTTTGTTATGAGTGATTAGATTCTCATCTTGAGAGATTATTTTTAATAAATATAATATAAAATTAGATAATAACAATACGCTCATCCATCGACTGTGCGTTTTTATATTATATTTAGTATGAATAATAAATGTGTGCGTGTGTGTGTTATATATTTGTAATTTGTATTACTTATTAATGTATGTTTGTTGTTGTATGCATCCGTGTGCGTGTATGAAACGACCAGTAAGATAGATTACTACAAATAAGAAACGTGTGCGGCCCTGAGAAGGGCCTTTTTTGTAGTTAAGATGTTGTTGAATGAGAATTCGAGAAGACCCACCACCGCCACCACCTTCTGCTTCGGTGGCACGGCGGGCACGCTCGAATCTCGCTCACTAATTAACCACCGAAACCGTAGAGAGTGCGGCCCTGACGTTTCAGGGCGTACACTACGTCCATCGCGGTGACCGTCTTCCTCTTGGCGTGCTCAGTGTATGTGACAGCGTCGCGGATGACGTTCTCGAGGAACACTTTGAGCACGCCGCGAGTCTCTTCGTATATCAGACCGGATATACGCTTCACGCCACCTCTGCGCGCCAAACGACGGATGGCGGGCTTCGTGATACCCTGGATGTTGTCTCGGAGCACCTTCCTGTGACGCTTGGCTCCACCTTTCCCGAGACCCTTTCCGCCTTTACCGCGACCGGTCATGTTGACGAGTAGTTGTAGATTCGAATGAGTAAATTAATACTATAGAGCGAGCGAGCGAGCGCGCGAGCTGAGCACACGTCCAACCTTAACGGACGACGTGGTACTTTTGATAGGGAACCGGAGAATTTTCGCCTTTTTTATATACGCGACGAGGACGACAGACGTACTTGGGTGGGGGGGGGGGGGGGGGGGGGAGGTGCTGCACCCCGCGTTGTCCGCGAGGGGTGATTGGGGGGGGGGGGGTCTTGCTGCTCCGTTCGTCATAGTTGGTTATCAATAATAGTCATAATATTATTATTATTATTTCAAAAGAATATATCACTACAATATGTAACAAAAATATCGCGCGACTTAAAATCATCATTATCATTGATGATTATTATTATTATTATTTATTGCAATAATGACATGACTTTCGTATAAACAACACGCATAACGCATTTATTTTTTTTTTTTTTTTTTTAACGGAGTCTCAGTGTGTGTGTGTGTGTGTGTGTGTGTGTGTGTGTGTGTCTGCGCGCGCGCGCGCGCTTGTGACACTTTGTTTAATAATATGACGAACGGTGAAGACGAAATCCAATTTTAAGTATATGACACATATGCGGCCCTGAAAAGGGCCTTTTGTTGTATATTGTGTGTGCAAAGTTTGTATGCATGTGCACGCAAGTACTACTATACACGCAATAATAATTATACAGGCGCCCGACTTAAGCACGTTCGCCGCGGATCCTGCGCGCCAATTGTATGTCCTTAGGCATGATAGTGACGCGCTTCGCGTGGATCGCGCAAAGGTTGGTGTCCTCGAAGAGACTTACGAGGTAGGCCTCGCTAGCCTCCTGGAGAGCCATCACGGCGGAGCTCTGGAAGCGTAGATCCGTCTTGAAGTCCTGAGCTATCTCACGCACGAGACGTTGGAATGGAAGTTTGCGAATGAGGAGCTCGGTGCTCTTCTGGTAACGACGGATCTCACGCAGAGCTACCGTTCCGGGCCTATAGCGATGGGGCTTCTTGACACCGCCGGTAGCGGGGGCGCTCTTGCGGGCCGCCTTCGTGGCGAGCTGTTTACGCGGCGCTTTACCGCCTGTAGATTTGCGGGCAGTCTGCTTGGTGCGAGCCATTTTTTCGATCGAATCGAACAAAGAAATACGAACTCAACAATCAATATATATACACGCGACGCGTTCGCGCTGTCCTAACGATGCGGAGTGATTGAGTCGAAACGGGTATATTTTTTCATTTATATAGGCGTGCGAGAGCGAGATAGAAAACAGCTCTGAAATTCGAACAACCCCCTCCCCCCCCCCCCCCTCTCCATTCTAAGTTGACCACAGAGCTTTGCAACGGAACATTTTCATTTCGATTTAAAAGAAAAGTTTAAATATTTGTTAATTAGAAGGCGAATATTTAATTCTATCTCTTAGAAATTTATTTTTTTTTTTTTTTTTTATATCATTCCGTGTGTGTGTGTGTGTGTGTGTGTGTGTGTGTCTGATGAAAATAATAATAATATTATCTATTTACTACACTACTCATCACGCACACTAATAATAATAATAATAATAACAACAACAACAATCGTATGTCGATAATAATTAATTAATTGACCGGTTACTTAGTTAAATATTCATCAGTCATTGTATTGTCGAGCAAATCTTTGTGTGTGCGTGTTTTAATCTTTTTATTTTATTATTATTATAATTTACGTTTTCGAATCGTTTGAAACTGACTTTTACTAATATTATTTTTTTTTTTTTTTTTTTTTTTTCGTTTGAACCCGTTTGCGGCCCTGAAAAGGGCCTTTTTGTTTGTCCGTCGTACACTCCATCGGCCGTGCCGTGTGCAGCGCGTCGCGCGGTCTGGCTGGAGACCTCGCGATTTACTTGGAGCTGGTGTACTTGGTCACAGCTTTGGTGCCTTCGCTCACGGCGTGCTTGGCGAGCTCGCCGGGCAAGAGGAGCCTCACCGACGTCTGCACCTCCCTAGAGGTGATAGTGGACCTCTTGTTGTAGTGGGCGAGGCGGGACGCTTCGGCGGCGATGCGTTCGAATATGTCGTTCACGAACGAGTTCATGATGGACATGGCTTTACTAGAGATACCGGTGTCGGGGTGCACCTGCTTGAGCACTTTGTAGATGTAGATAGCGTAGCTCTCCTTCCTCTTGTGCTTCTTCTTTTTCTTGTCCGACTTAGAGATGTTCTTCTGGGCCTTGCCGGACTTCTTGGCCGCCTTACCGCTGGTTTTGGGTGGCATTGTAGTTATACAACAACAACAACAACGACGACAATTGGTACGGTACGACTAACAATTGTTTTTCTCGTGCACACACGCACTGAACGTCCGAACGGTGCGAGAGCGAGGAGAAGTGTGATACGAAAAAATACCAAGTATTGACTTGTTACGCGTTCACGTCGCGCTACACATTAGGGTGCGTTAGCGAGTCGAACGGACCAATCGCATACATCCCATCCCCCCCCCCCCCCCCCCTCACTAGACGTCTCAGCTCGCAAGTGGAATATACCCCCCCTTCCCCCACCACTCTTATTACACGGTGATTTTTGTCGTTGGGTTATTCGATACGCGCATAGTATCATAACGTAATATTCTGTACGCAGAACATTGAAAAAGAAAAATAAATAAATAAATATACTTAAAATAGTATATGACCATAATTATATTTTCACGTGTGTCCACGATACACGTAATTCGAATTAATATTATTTGTTGTGTTTACTCGTCGTATGTTGTTAATAGGACTTTGTTCGTACGAAACGGTATTATTATTATTTTGTTTCACGGATGCATATTGTGGCCCTGAAAAGGGCCTTTTTTTTTTTTGTAGTGTTACACTCAAACACGATTGAGACAACGTGTCGCTCATCGCGCGCGAGAGAGAGAGACACGAGAAGGTTCCGCTCTCTAGGCTTTCTTCTCGGTCTTCTTGGGGAGGAGAACCGCTTGGATGTTAGGCAGGACGCCTCCCTGTGCGATAGTAACGCCGGAGAGAAGCTTGTTCAACTCCTCGTCGTTGCGTATCGCCAATTGAAGATGTCTCGGTATGATCCTGGTCTTCTTGTTGTCGCGAGCCGCGTTCCCGGCTAACTCGAGAACTTCAGCCGCCAGATACTCCATTACGGCCGCCAAGTAAACGGGGGCACCGGCTCCGACGCGTTCAGCGTAATTACCCTTCCTGAGCAATCTGTGTATACGTCCCACGGGAAACTGGAGACCGGCACGATTCGAGCGAGACTTTGCCTTTCCCTTCACCTTTCCACCTTTACCGCGTCCGGACATGGTGTTTGTTTACTTGTATAATTATAATGTTCAAAACTAACGAGCTCTCGCTGCGATGTGCTGTTGTGCGAGCGGCGTCAGTGAGAATAATAAGCTGGGAAAAATTTATTTTCACGATATATATACAACATCCGCCGGTCGTACAATATGTGGTGGGGCAAACGAGCGAGCGAGGGAGAGAGACTGACTCGGTGTTATCGTGTCACAACCGACGATAACCGAACTATCTTGACGAACAATCAATCTATCTGCATATCCATGTGCTTATTAATCAATTAATATTATTATTGTTAATTAATAATAATATTATCTAATATTAATTATTATTATTACTTATAGTTGCAATTATTGCAAGAGTACTGCGGCTCATTGTTATGACATATATTAATTACTTATTTGTTATTGTTATAAGTGCGTGATATTTCACTTTGTAACTGAAGGAGTTCTCCAATTTTTTATTATTTCTTTCTTTGGAGATTTTTTCAATTAATTATTATGACATGTATGTAAGTGTAGTGTAGAGATTACTCGTGTAGTTAGATTAAAGTAGTATGATGTATGACGATTTATTTATTGATCATAACTATATGTTATGTAATATTAGTTGTCATATAGGGGTGAATGTATTTGTGTGTGTGTGTGTGTGTGTGTGTGTGTGTGTGTGTGTGTGTGTGTGTGTGTGTGTGTACGTTGCGCTCGATTTGCTAATATGAAAAATTTTTATTATAATATATAAAATTAACGTTTATAAATAATATTTCAGAAACGTGTGTTAGCCCTGAGAAGGGCTTTTTATCGTGCGGTACGGCGCCGCACTCGCTTTGCGTCTCCGCCGTTCGTCCGTCCGTCCGTCCGTAAACGTGCGCGCCGATTGATTGGAGATTGGTGGGTGAGTTGCCGATGATCAATTATTACTTCACCACTACTACTACAACATCAACAACAACAATAACAACACATCAACACGTTCGATCGGGCGAGGGAGAGCTCGCTCGATCGCGTAACCGGCGCGTATATGTAGAGGTAAGACGGCGCAGCAAGCAGCAAGCAGCAGCAGCAGCAGCAGGCGCGGTTTAACGACGACGTTTTCGAAATCGCCACACAACACTACTTCTTGGCCGCGGCCGCTTTCTTCGCGGTCGGTTTCGATCTCGGTGTCGCCGCTGCGGTGGCCTTCTTGGGCTTGGGAGCCTTAGGTTTCTTCGTAGGCGGTTTGGCGGTCTTCTTAGCCTTAGATGCCGCCGCCGCGGCGCCCTTGGCCTTCGCGGAGGAGGACGACGCCGCCGCCGCCGCGGCGGCTGATGCCCTCTTTGCGGCGGCTGGCTTTTTCTTGGCGGCGGCCGCTTTCCTGTCCTTCGTGGCCGCCTTCGTAGTTTTAGACTTGGCCGGTGAGGAGGCGGCTGCGGCGGCGGCCGAGGAGGTCGCGGCCTTCTTCGCCCTGCCAACGGCCGCCGAGACGGAAGATTTCTTCGATTTGACACCCGAAGCGGCGGCGGCGGCGGCGGCGGACGCCGAAACGGCCGCTCCTCTACCGCTAGTCGGCTGCTTCTTGGAGGCGGAGGATTTAGACTCGAGCTTGAAAGAGCCGGACGCTCCCTTGCCCTTTGTCTGGATCAGTGCGCCCGACTCGACGGCGCTCTTCAGATACTTCCTGATGTAAGGTGCCAACTTCTCAGCGTCCACTTTGTACTGGGCCGCTATATATTTCTTGATCGCCTGCAGGGAGGAACCGCTGCGCTCCTTCAGCTCCTTGATGGCGCTGTTCACCATATCCGACGTCTTCGGATGTGTAGGTTTCGCCTTTGGCTTTTTAGCGGCGGCTCCACCGGCGGCCGCGGAGGTGGCTTTCGGCTTCTTCGCGGGGGTGGTCGGTGCCGGCGTTTCGGCGGCGACTGCGGTATCGGCCATTGCGAAGGGAATTAATTAAGTGCTGTATGACAATAATAAAACAATAACACACACACACACACACTACACACGCACCACACGAATACTATATAACAATATAAAATATATATTATAAGTATACTACTAATGCTCCAGGAGAGAGACGTAGATACGTATAGCGGCGGCGTAGTAGCGTGCAGAGGTCGCTAGTGATAGTAAGGACGCGGGCAATACCGTAAGGAGAGCCGCGATGTCGCTAGACATTTTCTCGTACGAGCGCTTAAAACTTTTCACTAACACTTGTTTTAATAATTTAGATTTATATAACATTTGAATGTTTTTATAATGAAATCGTTTAGCAGTAACGTAAATTTTGAAATCGTTAACTCGACGAAAACAACGGTAGCCCGATACGCGGCGACCGGCGCGAACGGCGAACGTTTAAATTCGATACCGTGATAGTGACGTAGCTCTGGTTCCGTTTAAAAGTTGTTTTTCTCTACAAGATCGTGTTGAAAAGTGAATATGTGCCGATAGGTGATGAGCTAAGGATATCCTCCGGGTCGGCGTCGATATTCGGATAGCGTGCGACGCGTGTGAAACAATTTTTGGACGGTCGAAGTGGAGCCTCGTAAAACATCAGCTCACCGGGGTGCACCGGTCGCGCGACGAACTATACCCTGCCTCCGGACGGGAATACGATAATCTCCTATGGGATTGTGTGAATATTACCATTAGAGACGAACAATCGAACCGTTTCCGATGATAACTCTGTGCGTATAACGGCGTTACGCAGCGGCGGCTGCGGCGGCCGTTAAAGATTGTTAATAAATCGTGTGTGCGTACGTATGTGAGTGTTTGTTACAGCGGATGCAACGCAAAACAACCGCCCGCCCGCCCGACGGCCGGTGCAGCCTCATAGAGACGATGCAGCAGAATCGTCATGATCATCATCATCATCAGCAGCAGCAGCAGCAGCAGCAGCAGCAGCGGCTGCCGTGATCGGATAATACGGAAGGATGAACGAATGAATACTACGACCGACCGACCGACAGCCGCCTACATCGACGTCGCGTCTCGTCGTTGCACGTGAGTATTGTTTATTTTTTTTTATTTTTTTTTTTTTATTTTAATTTCTATGTATGATTTACTATTTTATTTTATTTTATTTTAACGAAGCGAGTGACGGCTGGCTATATCTATATATTATTAGCAAATCGAGCGCACCCTGTTAATAACAGACATGCGTGCGGCAGCGGTACAGTGTTTGTTATGAGTGATTAGATTCTCATCTTGAGAGATTATTTTTAATAAATATAATATAAAATTAGATAATAACAATACGCTCATCCATCGACTGTGCGTTTTTATATTATATTTAGTATGAATAATAAATGTGTGCGTGTGTGTGTTATATATTTGTAATTTGTATTACTTATTAATGTATGTTTGTTGTTGTATGCATCCGTGTGCGTGTATGAAACGACCAGTAAGATAGATTACTACAAATAAGAAACGTGTGCGGCCCTGAGAAGGGCCTTTTTTGTAGTTAAGATGTTGTTGAATGAGAATTCGAGAAGACCCACCACCGCCACCACCTTCTGCTTCGGTGGCACGGCGGGCACGCTCGAATCTCGCTCACTAATTAACCACCGAAACCGTAGAGAGTGCGGCCCTGACGTTTCAGGGCGTACACTACGTCCATCGCGGTGACCGTCTTCCTCTTGGCGTGCTCAGTGTATGTGACAGCGTCGCGGATGACGTTCTCGAGGAACACTTTGAGCACGCCGCGAGTCTCTTCGTATATCAGACCGGATATACGCTTCACGCCACCTCTGCGCGCCAAACGACGGATGGCGGGCTTCGTGATACCCTGGATGTTGTCTCGGAGCACCTTCCTGTGACGCTTGGCTCCACCTTTCCCGAGACCCTTTCCGCCTTTACCGCGACCGGTCATGTTGACGAGTAGTTGTAGATTCGAATGAGTAAATTAATACTATAGAGCGAGCGAGCGAGCGCGCGAGCTGAGCACACGTCCAACCTTAACGGACGACGTGGTACTTTTGATAGGGAACCGGAGATTTTTTTTTTTTTTTTTTCGGACTGTGTATGCTGTTGGCCCTAGTGGCCTCGACAGCGTCACCGGGCGGGGCGGGCGAGCAGAGGGCTCACCCAGAGAGGGTGGAGGCCGACCGGGTCAGAACCGGCCTAGCCTCCGGAGTGTTTTTTTGGTGTCCGTCGCTGAGGGCGCCCTCTGTAGGGCACGAACCTCGGCTCAGGACGGCACCGGCGGGGGGAGGGGGGGTAGCAGTGCTCGGTCACGCGCCTAGGCGCTGCCGAGCGGCTACGAAACGGGGCCCTCGTCTCCGCCGACGGAGACGGTGTAGTGTGTGTGGTTGAGATGTGTACGGGGCGTTATCTGACGTCAGCTGATCGTCAGGGTCGGTCAAGACGCTTCTGGGGCGTCTAAATCGGTCTGTTATGTCGTCTTTTATATCGTACGAGGAGGATTCCATTACGAGAGCGTTAGGATGACGGAGGGCTTTCTCGAAATAGCGTTTACTAGACGCTTTAAAATGGGCGGACAGCGATTCTAATTCAAAGTCCCTATGTAGATCTACGTTGCGAATAAACCAGGGCGAGCCCGATGCTATTCGCATAAACCTATTTTGAATCGCTTGTAGCGATTTGAGTCTATTTTTTGGAACATATGAGAAGCATACATTCGCATACGACATAATCGGACGCACGCACGTTTTATACAATGTCAACTTATTTCTAAGCGACATTTTGCTCTTCGCATTGATCATGGTGTATAGACGCCCTAGAACAAAGGCGGCTCTGTTCCGGACTCTACGGATGTGCGGTATGAAAGAGAGCCTTCTATCGAACGTGACGCCCAGATATTTGACTTTGTCTTGCCAAGGAATCGACCGCCCGTGCAGAGTGATTGATTTCGGTAGAGAATAGTAGCGTGAACGCAGATTAAAGTGCATTGCTGCACTCTTCTCCGGGTTCACCTCTATTCTCCACTTCATGAACCATTCACCTAGCGCGGTGGCCGCTCCTTGTAGTCTGTCATGTATAATGTGGCTACAGCGGGAGGAGGTAAAGAGTGCGGTGTCATCCGCGAATAGGGCAAGTTTAACTTTATCATGCTTTGGGATGTCACTGGTGTACAGTGAGTATAAAATCGGAGAGAGGACGGCGCCCTGCGGCACGCCCGCGCGGACGGGGCGGGGAGAGGAGAGCGCCCCTTCTACTCTGTAGCGAAACGAGCGATTTGACAAGAACGCTCGTATGATATGAACGAGTCTGTCTGGCACTCCCATGTTAAATAGTTTATAAATTAAACCACTGTGCCAGACCTTGTCAAAGGCCTTCGCCACATCGAAGAAGAGGGCCCCTGTGGGCACTCTGCGGTGCTTGAAGTGAAACGAATGGAGGACGTGTTCCGTTAAGCGGTATGCTTGATCTATAGCCGAGTGACCGGCGCGAAAACCGAATTGCTCGTCTACGAGCAGTCTCTTTTCGTCGATGACGTTTTTGAGACGAACTAGAATTATTCTTTCATAAACCTTACCCAGTGTGTTTAACAAAGAGATCGGTCTGTAACTAGTGGGCAGATTTTTTGGTTTACCTGGTTTATGAAAGCCTATAACGATGGCCTCTTTCCACTGATCGGGGAAGGCCGAAGCTGTCAGGAGGGCGTTGAAGATTAATACCAATAGGTAAATTAGGTGTTCAGGGAGGTTTTTAAGTATTTTATTAGTGATTCTATCGGGACCTGGGGCCTTTTTGGCATGAATATCACTAATAATAGACGCTACTTCGTCAGTTGTTGTCTGTCTGATCGGTGAGTCCTCTAGGGGGCGAGAAAGCCTACGTTCGACCTCCGAGTCGACCTTTAAGAGGTGCTCGGGGTCCGCGGGGAGGGTGCTGGGGGAACATTGGTTCTCAAAACCGTCGGCTAAGCACTCGGCCTTATGCGCATCGTCAAAGGCTACACTGCCATCGGATCTAAGTAGTGGTGGCATCACTGAGACAGTATCGTTTCTCAGCGCCCTCGCCAAGGCATAGTATGTTGTATGCCCTGGCGTGAGCTCCGAGAGCCGTCTGTTCCAGCTGTCGTTCGTGATATCCGCTAGACGAGCTTTTACCTTCCTCTGCAGATCCCACAAACGTCGCCTGTTAGCGTCAGTCGGGTATGTATCGTATGCCCTAGTCGCGGCGTTTTTACGACGTATGAGCTCTTTGGCCGCCTCAGGTAGCTCCCGGCGTCCCTCAGGATGCACCGGGACCGTCCTGGAGCAGCCATCGATCATAGACTGAATGTGAGAGGTCAATTTAACGGACTCCTCTTTGGCTCCCTCCACGGAGGTCAGCGCGTCAGGTGGCAAGTACGAGTGAGGGGAGTCGGGGTCTGTTGATTGTAAACGCTTGAAGAGCATTTTATAATCAATTATTGTCTTGGTCTCGGGAGGCCTTGTATTATCTGGTCCTAGCTGGATTAGGACTGGTCTGTGGTCGGAGGCGAGTTCGGATAGCGATTCTATAGAGCGCACCTGTAGGGTGACGCTCTTCAGAATCGCTATATCGATTACATCCGGTCTGTGTCCGTCTACTGTCGGGTATCGGGTCGGCCTTAGTGGCGCTATTATCTCGAAGTCCAAAAAGTGGACTCCGTTCCTGTCTGTCAAGTCGTTCAAGTTTCGTCCTCTACTGTTAATACTACGGGAGTTCCAGCGAGGGTGCTTACTATTGAGATCGCCGGTCAGAATGACCGCGTTACCCATAGAGAGGAGCGACTGAATGTCACTTCTAAGAAGGGGCTTATCGGGAGAGAGATACACGGAGGCTACTATGAGGGGTGAATGACCTGTTAAAGCCAGCTGACACACTGAAGCCTCGATGTTAGTGAGCGGCGGAGGGTCCAATGGGACACAGTGAAGAGACCTTCTGTAATATATGACAGTGCCGCCTTTGAGGGCGTTCAACCTGTCATTTCTAATTATATTATAATTAGCGATCTTAGGATCACGCATACTAGGTTTCAAGAAAGTCTCTTGCACTGTAAATATGTCTAATCTATGATCTTTAACAAATTCGCGGACTTGCGTTATTTGCGGCATGAGACCGTTTGCATTAAAAGTCGCAACGGTCAGATAACGTGGCCTGAGTCTACCTTTATTATTATTTAAATCCATTACAAAAATTTAATATAAAAAAAAAGAAAAAAAATTTCAAAAGAAAAAAAAAAAGATTTCTTACAGTGAAACTAAACGGGCATATAGCTCTGCATGATCGAGCAAGGCTATCGTTCTATTAACTTTAAACTTATTAGTAAAAATAATAAGTTCCTCCGGGTCAATTAGAGATTTAAGATCCCTAATTGAGTCAAGAGTGGAGCTAACAGGGGCGGGGGCGGGGGCTGAGGCGAGGGGGGGACGCGCGGCGGGCGTCGGCCTAACTATGTTCGATAGCAACACGGCGGGCTGTGACGCGGTACGCGGCGGAGGGGATTTCGCGGCGACGGTAACTGGGGGTTGCGGCCCCTTGTTGGGTAATGTTGGCCATACCGACGGGGCCGAAACAATCGGAGCTACATTGTTGCTGATTGGCTTTGGCCTTGCAGCAGTTTGAGCTCTCGGCCTTTTCGTTTTGCGTGGCGCGCTAGGACATCCGCGATAATTCGCCGGATGCCCAAGCTTACCACACAGCACGCAGCCGGGAGGGAGCTCGGGCAGCGGGCCCTTGCCCCTGCCACACTCGGCGGTCGCATGGCCCTGCGTCAAGCACTTCACGCACCGAGGTGTGAGATTGCAGTTTTTGGCCGCATGGCCATACGACTGACAATTGTGGCACTGACCTGGAGCGCCACGGGTGTGTGGGGCTTCTACTTTGAGCCCGGATAACCCACACACCTTCGTGACGTTATAGATTGATTTCGATTCCGCCGTGAGCGGAAGCGACACCAATACTAAATCTAAGAATATCTTAGTGTACTTTTTCTTATACAAGCGAGTGATGCTGTTGACCGTGAGACCTTTGCTGCAAAGATCTCCTTTGATCGATTCGAGATCGATCTCTTTAGGGATGCCGCGAATGACAACACGTAAATCACGTTCCTCCTCTAACGAGTACGTGAAGTACGCGAGATTCCTCGATCTAAAGAGCGTCGTGAGCGCA
Organism: Limenitis camilla; assembly: GCA_905147385.1. NCBI lineage: Eukaryota > Metazoa > Arthropoda > Insecta > Lepidoptera > Nymphalidae > Limenitis > Limenitis camilla. The sequence goes on from LR990253.1 coordinate 5,455,490, forward strand.
CGGTGGTCTTTAGCCGTCGGGACTGTTATTTTGATGCCCTGTTGGGTCGATCGCGCTTGGGTGAAGTTAATGTGCCTATCGCGCATTGCGGCACTGATGTTGTTCCACTGAACCTTATCCTGTAGGAAAAGGGGCGGTGGAATCTTTTCTTTTATGGACGTCATAGTGACGTCATCGTTCGCGGAGGACGTAGCCGTTGATGCAGAATCGCGGCTCTGAGTATTTATCGCCGTGTTGGCGGGAACCGTAGCCTTATTTGAAATTTTCGCCGTGTTGGCGGGAACCGTGGCTTTATTTGAAACATTTAAATTTGTTCGCGTGGCGGCCTGTTTCGCAGGCCTCTTATGCGACGAGGGGGTCGGAGGGGGAGATTTAAGTTTGCGCTTAGTTGATGAGGATGTGACGGTCGTAAAACCATCACATTCCATCTCGCTAACATTACTAGGGACGCACGCGGGCGATTGAGCTATCTCCGTTAGCTCTTCAGTATCAGATTGTACATCAGGCAGAGGGGTGACCTCAGAGCCTGGTAGAAACGGAGCGGGGGCGGTAGTGCGGGCGGTGGCGCGGGCGACTATAATCGGTGCCTCGTACGCGGCGAGCGCGGCAGGGGCGAGCGCGTCGGGTGAGGCGGGGGCGGTGGCGGCGCGGACGGCAGGCGCGAGCGCCTCGGTCGCGGCGGCGGGGAGCGCGGCGGCGGGGGTGAGCGCGTCGGACGCTCTCGCGTCGGTTACGGCGGCGGGGGAGGGGGGACTAACGGTCGCGGCCTTTTGCGCGCGAACTACGTTTGCCGGGCAATGCGATTCTGCAAACTTGCGCATTAGTTGCGACGCTCCCGGAATGGCTTCCTCCAGAAACGTCAAGAACGCCAGAAAATCTGGCTCTGACCAATTTTTGGTCCATTTAATGTCTTGACTTTCCCCGGCCATGATGGCCGGGGATGTGTGCCTACGGTGTAAAAAAACCCTAGCTGCTGTCTGCCTTGTGGGACAGAAATGTGTACCTAATTTATAATAATGTACTTACTGACCGCCGCGGAAGCGGAGGCAGGTCCTACGGAACCTACTCTACCCTACGGCGACACTGCACTGCACTGCACTGCACTACACTACACTACACTACACTGCACACGCGCGAAATGCCCGTAGCGGGCAGCGGACGCGCACAGATGTTAAACTGCAAGCTAGCAGGCTAGCTTGTAAAAAGGGCGCGAAAGCGCTATTAGGAGCGCCAGCGGACTTGTTCGGCACTACACACATCCGTTCGGAACGGAAGCTAGTAGCGGAATCCTCTCCCAGGGAACCGGAGAATTTTCGCCTTTTTTATATACGCGACGAGGACGACAGACGTACTTGGGGGGGGGGGGGGGGGGGGGAGGTGCTGCACCCCGCGTTGTCCGCGAGGGGTGATTGGGGGGGGGGGGGGTCTTGCTGCTCCGTTCGTCATAGTTGGTTATCAATAATAGTCATAATATTATTATTATTATTTCAAAAGAATATATCACTACAATATGTAACAAAAATATCGCGCGACTTAAAATCATCATTATCATTGATGATTATTATTATTATTATTTATTGCAATAATGACATGACTTTCGTATAAACAACACGCATAACGCATTTATTTTTTTTTTTTTTTTTTTAACGGAGTCTCAGTGTGTGTGTGTGTGTGTGTGTGTGTGTGTGTGTGTCTGCGCGCGCGCGCGCGCTTGTGACACTTTGTTTAATAATATGACGAACGGTGAAGACGAAATCCAATTTTAAGTATATGACACATATGCGGCCCTGAAAAGGGCCTTTTGTTGTATATTGTGTGTGCAAAGTTTGTATGCATGTGCACGCAAGTACTACTATACACGCAATAATAATTATACAGGCGCCCGACTTAAGCACGTTCGCCGCGGATCCTGCGCGCCAATTGTATGTCCTTAGGCATGATAGTGACGCGCTTCGCGTGGATCGCGCAAAGGTTGGTGTCCTCGAAGAGACTTACGAGGTAGGCCTCGCTAGCCTCCTGGAGAGCCATCACGGCGGAGCTCTGGAAGCGTAGATCCGTCTTGAAGTCCTGAGCTATCTCACGCACGAGACGTTGGAATGGAAGTTTGCGAATGAGGAGCTCGGTGCTCTTCTGGTAACGACGGATCTCACGCAGAGCTACCGTTCCGGGCCTATAGCGATGGGGCTTCTTGACACCGCCGGTAGCGGGGGCGCTCTTGCGGGCCGCCTTCGTGGCGAGCTGTTTACGCGGCGCTTTACCGCCTGTAGATTTGCGGGCAGTCTGCTTGGTGCGAGCCATTTTTTCGATCGAATCGAACAAAGAAATACGAACTCAACAATCAATATATATACACGCGACGCGTTCGCGCTGTCCTAACGATGCGGAGTGATTGAGTCGAAACGGGTATATTTTTTCATTTATATAGGCGTGCGAGAGCGAGATAGAAAACAGCTCTGAAATTCGAACAACCCCCCCCCCCCCCCCCACCTCTCCATTCTAAGTTGACCACAGAGCTTTGCAACGGAACATTTTCATTTCGATTTAAAAGAAAAGTTTAAATATTTGTTAATTAGAAGGCGAATATTTAATTCTATCTCTTAGAAATTTTTTTTTTTTTTTTTTTTTTATATCATTCCGTGTGTGTGTGTGTGTGTGTGTGTGTGTGTGTCTGATGAAAATAATAATAATATTATCTATTTACTACACTACTCATCACGCACACTAATAATAATAATAATAATAACAACAACAACAATCGTATGTCGATAATAATTAATTAATTGACCGGTTACTTAGTTAAATATTCATCAGTCATTGTATTGTCGAGCAAATCTTTGTGTGTGCGTGTTTTAATCTTTTTATTTTATTATTATTATAATTTACGTTTTCGAATCGTTTGAAACTGACTTTTACTAATATTATTTTTTTTTTTTTTTTTTTTTTTTTGCGTTTGAACCCGTTTGCGGCCCTGAAAAGGGCCTTTTTGTTTGTCCGTCGTACACTCCATCGGCCGTGCCGTGTGCAGCGCGTCGCGCGGTCTGGCTGGAGACCTCGCGATTTACTTGGAGCTGGTGTACTTGGTCACAGCTTTGGTGCCTTCGCTCACGGCGTGCTTGGCGAGCTCGCCGGGCAAGAGGAGCCTCACCGACGTCTGCACCTCCCTAGAGGTGATAGTGGACCTCTTGTTGTAGTGGGCGAGGCGGGACGCTTCGGCGGCGATGCGTTCGAATATGTCGTTCACGAACGAGTTCATGATGGACATGGCTTTACTAGAGATACCGGTGTCGGGGTGCACCTGCTTGAGCACTTTGTAGATGTAGATAGCGTAGCTCTCCTTCCTCTTGTGCTTCTTCTTTTTCTTGTCCGACTTAGAGATGTTCTTCTGGGCCTTGCCGGACTTCTTGGCCGCCTTACCGCTGGTTTTGGGTGGCATTGTAGTTATACAACAACAACAACAACGACGACAATTGGTACGGTACGACTAACAATTGTTTTTCTCGTGCACACACGCACTGAACGTCCGAACGGTGCGAGAGCGAGGAGAAGTGTGATACGAAAAAATACCAAGTATTGACTTGTTACGCGTTCACGTCGCGCTACACATTAGGGTGCGTTAGCGAGTCGAACGGACCAATCGCATACATCCCATCCCCCCCCCCCCCCCCCCCCTCACTAGACGTCTCAGCTCGCAAGTGGAATATACCCCCCCTTCCCCCACCACTCTTATTACACGGTGATTTTTGTCGTTGGGTTATTCGATACGCGCATAGTATCATAACGTAATATTCTGTACGCAGAACATTGAAAAAGAAAAATAAATAAATAAATATACTTAAAATAGTATATGACCATAATTATATTTTCACGTGTGTCCACGATACACGTAATTCGAATTAATATTATTTGTTGTGTTTACTCGTCGTATGTTGTTAATAGGACTTTGTTCGTACGAAACGGTATTATTATTATTTTGTTTCACGGATGCATATTGTGGCCCTGAAAAGGGCCTTTTTTTTTTTTGTAGTGTTACACTCAAACACGATTGAGACAACGTGTCGCTCATCGCGCGCGAGAGAGAGAGACACGAGAAGGTTCCGCTCTCTAGGCTTTCTTCTCGGTCTTCTTGGGGAGGAGAACCGCTTGGATGTTAGGCAGGACGCCTCCCTGTGCGATAGTAACGCCGGAGAGAAGCTTGTTCAACTCCTCGTCGTTGCGTATCGCCAATTGAAGATGTCTCGGTATGATCCTGGTCTTCTTGTTGTCGCGAGCCGCGTTCCCGGCTAACTCGAGAACTTCAGCCGCCAGATACTCCATTACGGCCGCCAAGTAAACGGGGGCACCGGCTCCGACGCGTTCAGCGTAATTACCCTTCCTGAGCAATCTGTGTATACGTCCCACGGGAAACTGGAGACCGGCACGATTCGAGCGAGACTTTGCCTTTCCCTTCACCTTTCCACCTTTACCGCGTCCGGACATGGTGTTTGTTTACTTGTATAATTATAATGTTCAAAACTAACGAGCTCTCGCTGCGATGTGCTGTTGTGCGAGCGGCGTCAGTGAGAATAATAAGCTGGGAAAAATTTATTTTCACGATATATATACAACATCCGCCGGTCGTACAATATGTGGTGGGGCAAACGAGCGAGCGAGGGAGAGAGACTGACTCGGTGTTATCGTGTCACAACCGACGATAACCGAACTATCTTGACGAACAATCAATCTATCTGCATATCCATGTGCTTATTAATCAATTAATATTATTATTGTTAATTAATAATAATATTATCTAATATTAATTATTATTATTACTTATAGTTGCAATTATTGCAAGAGTACTGCGGCTCATTGTTATGACATATATTAATTACTTATTTGTTATTGTTATAAGTGCGTGATATTTCACTTTGTAACTGAAGGAGTTCTCCAATTTTTTATTATTTCTTTCTTTGGAGATTTTTTCAATTAATTATTATGACATGTATGTAAGTGTAGTGTAGAGATTACTCGTGTAGTTAGATTAAAGTAGTATGATGTATGACGATTTATTTATTGATCATAACTATATGTTATGTAATATTAGTTGTCATATAGGGGTGAATGTATTTGTGTGTGTGTGTGTGTGTGTGTGTGTGTGTGTGTGTGTGTGTGTGTGTGTGTGTATGTACGTTGCGCTCGATTTGCTAATATGAAAAATTTTTATTATAATATATAAAATTAACGTTTATAAATAATATTTCAGAAACGTGTGTTAGCCCTGAGAAGGGCTTTTTATCGTGCGGTACGGCGCCGCACTCGCTTTGCGTCTCCGCCGTTCGTCCGTCCGTCCGTCCGTAAACGTGCGCGCCGATTGATTGGAGATTGGTGGGTGAGTTGCCGATGATCAATTATTACTTCACCACTACTACTACAACATCAACAACAACAATAACAACACATCAACACGTTCGATCGGGCGAGGGAGAGCTCGCTCGATCGCGTAACCGGCGCGTATATGTAGAGGTAAGACGGCGCAGCAAGCAGCAAGCAGCAGCAGCAGCAGCAGGCGCGGTTTAACGACGACGTTTTCGAAATCGCCACACAACACTACTTCTTGGCCGCGGCCGCTTTCTTCGCGGTCGGTTTCGATCTCGGTGTCGCCGCTGCGGTGGCCTTCTTGGGCTTGGGAGCCTTAGGTTTCTTCGTAGGCGGTTTGGCGGTCTTCTTAGCCTTAGATGCCGCCGCCGCGGCGCCCTTGGCCTTCGCGGAGGAGGACGACGCCGCCGCCGCCGCGGCGGCTGATGCCCTCTTTGCGGCGGCTGGCTTTTTCTTGGCGGCGGCCGCTTTCCTGTCCTTCGTGGCCGCCTTCGTAGTTTTAGACTTGGCCGGTGAGGAGGCGGCTGCGGCGGCGGCCGAGGAGGTCGCGGCCTTCTTCGCCCTGCCAACGGCCGCCGAGACGGAAGATTTCTTCGATTTGACACCCGAAGCGGCGGCGGCGGCGGCGGCGGACGCCGAAACGGCCGCTCCTCTACCGCTAGTCGGCTGCTTCTTGGAGGCGGAGGATTTAGACTCGAGCTTGAAAGAGCCGGACGCTCCCTTGCCCTTTGTCTGGATCAGTGCGCCCGACTCGACGGCGCTCTTCAGATACTTCCTGATGTAAGGTGCCAACTTCTCAGCGTCCACTTTGTACTGGGCCGCTATATATTTCTTGATCGCCTGCAGGGAGGAACCGCTGCGCTCCTTCAGCTCCTTGATGGCGCTGTTCACCATATCCGACGTCTTCGGATGTGTAGGTTTCGCCTTTGGCTTTTTAGCGGCGGCTCCACCGGCGGCCGCGGAGGTGGCTTTCGGCTTCTTCGCGGGGGTGGTCGGTGCCGGCGTTTCGGCGGCGACTGCGGTATCGGCCATTGCGAAGGGAATTAATTAAGTGCTGTATGACAATAATAAAACAATAACACACACACACACACACTACACACGCACCACACGAATACTATATAACAATATAAAATATATATTATAAGTATACTACTAATGCTCCAGGAGAGAGACGTAGATACGTATAGCGGCGGCGTAGTAGCGTGCAGAGGTCGCTAGTGATAGTAAGGACGCGGGCAATACCGTAAGGAGAGCCGCGATGTCGCTAGACATTTTCTCGTACGAGCGCTTAAAACTTTTCACTAACACTTGTTTTAATAATTTAGATTTATATAACATTTGAATGTTTTTATAATGAAATCGTTTAGCAGTAACGTAAATTTTGAAATCGTTAACTCGACGAAAACAACGGTAGCCCGATACGCGGCGACCGGCGCGAACGGCGAACGTTTAAATTCGATACCGTGATAGTGACGTAGCTCTGGTTCCGTTTAAAAGTTGTTTTTCTCTACAAGATCGTGTTGAAAAGTGAATATGTGCCGATAGGTGATGAGCTAAGGATATCCTCCGGGTCGGCGTCGATATTCGGATAGCGTGCGACGCGTGTGAAACAATTTTTGGACGGTCGAAGTGGAGCCTCGTAAAACATCAGCTCACCGGGGTGCACCGGTCGCGCGACGAACTATACCCTGCCTCCGGACGGGAATACGATAATCTCCTATGGGATTGTGTGAATATTACCATTAGAGACGAACAATCGAACCGTTTCCGATGATAACTCTGTGCGTATAACGGCGTTACGCAGCGGCGGCTGCGGCGGCCGTTAAAGATTGTTAATAAATCGTGTGTGCGTACGTATGTGAGTGTTTGTTACAGCGGATGCAACGCAAAACAACCGCCCGCCCGCCCGACGGCCGGTGCAGCCTCATAGAGACGATGCAGCAGAATCGTCATGATCATCATCATCATCAGCAGCAGCAGCAGCAGCAGCAGCAGCAGCGGCTGCCGTGATCGGATAATACGGAAGGATGAACGAATGAATACTACGACCGACCGACCGACAGCCGCCTACATCGACGTCGCGTCTCGTCGTTGCACGTGAGTATTGTTTATTTTTTTTTATTTTTTTTTTTTTATTTTAATTTCTATGTATGATTTACTATTTTATTTTATTTTATTTTAACGAAGCGAGTGACGGCTGGCTATATCTATATATTATTAGCAAATCGAGCGCACCCTGTTAATAACAGACATGCGTGCGGCAGCGGTACAGTGTTTGTTATGAGTGATTAGATTCTCATCTTGAGAGATTATTTTTAATAAATATAATATAAAATTAGATAATAACAATACGCTCATCCATCGACTGTGCGTTTTTATATTATATTTAGTATGAATAATAAATGTGTGCGTGTGTGTGTTATATATTTGTAATTTGTATTACTTATTAATGTATGTTTGTTGTTGTATGCATCCGTGTGCGTGTATGAAACGACCAGTAAGATAGATTACTACAAATAAGAAACGTGTGCGGCCCTGAGAAGGGCCTTTTTTGTAGTTAAGATGTTGTTGAATGAGAATTCGAGAAGACCCACCACCGCCACCACCTTCTGCTTCGGTGGCACGGCGGGCACGCTCGAATCTCGCTCACTAATTAACCACCGAAACCGTAGAGAGTGCGGCCCTGACGTTTCAGGGCGTACACTACGTCCATCGCGGTGACCGTCTTCCTCTTGGCGTGCTCAGTGTATGTGACAGCGTCGCGGATGACGTTCTCGAGGAACACTTTGAGCACGCCGCGAGTCTCTTCGTATATCAGACCGGATATACGCTTCACGCCACCTCTGCGCGCCAAACGACGGATGGCGGGCTTCGTGATACCCTGGATGTTGTCTCGGAGCACCTTCCTGTGACGCTTGGCTCCACCTTTCCCGAGACCCTTTCCGCCTTTACCGCGACCGGTCATGTTGACGAGTAGTTGTAGATTCGAATGAGTAAATTAATACTATAGAGCGAGCGAGCGAGCGCGCGAGCTGAGCACACGTCCAACCTTAACGGACGACGTGGTACTTTTGATAGGGAACCGGAGATTTTTTTTTTTTTTTTTTTTTTTCGGACTGTGTATGCTGTTGGCCCTAGTGGCCTCGACAGCGTCACCGGGCGGGGCGGGCGAGCAGAGGGCTCACCCAGAGAGGGTGGAGGCCGACCGGGTCAGAACCGGCCTAGCCTCCGGGGTGTTTTTTTGGTGTCCGTCGCTGAGGGCGCCCTCTGTAGGGCACGAACCTCGGCTCAGGACGGCACCGGCGGGGGGGGGGGGGGGTAGCAGTGCTCGGTCACGCGCCTAGGCGCTGCCGAGCGGCTACGAAACGGGGCCCTCGTCTCCGCCGACGGAGACGGTGTAGTGTGTGTGGTTGAGATGTGTACGGGGCGTTATCTGACGTCAGCTGATCGTCAGGGTCGGTCAAGACGCTTCTGGGGCGTCTAAATCGGTCTGTTATGTCGTCTTTTATATCGTACGAGGAGGATTCCATTACGAGAGCGTTAGGATGACGGAGGGCTTTCTCGAAATAGCGTTTACTAGACGCTTTAAAATGGGCGGACAGCGATTCTAATTCAAAGTCCCTATGTAGATCTACGTTGCGAATAAACCAGGGCGAGCCCGATGCTATTCGCATAAACCTATTTTGAATCGCTTGTAGCGGTTTAAGTCTATTTTTTGGAACATATGAGAAGCATACATTCGCATACGACATAATCGGACGCACGCACGTTTTATACAATGTCAACTTATTTCTAAGCGACATTTTGCTCTTCGCATTGATCATGGTGTATAGACGCCCTAGAACAAAGGCGGCTCTGTTCCGGACTCTACGGATGTGCGGTATGAAAGAGAGCCTTCTATCGAACGTGACGCCCAGATATTTGACTTTGACACGAGAACCGGAGAATTTTCGCCTTTTTTATATACGCGACGAGGACGACAGACGTACTTGGGTGGGGGGGGGGGGGGGGGGGGGAGGTGCTGCACCCCGCGTTGTCCGCGAGGGGTGATTGGGGGGGGGGGGGGTCTTGCTGCTCCGTTCGTCATAGTTGGTTATCAATAATAGTCATAATATTATTATTATTATTTCAAAAGAATATATCACTACAATATGTAACAAAAATATCGCGCGACTTAAAATCATCATTATCATTGATGATTATTATTATTATTATTTATTGCAATAATGACATGACTTTCGTATAAACAACACGCATAACGCATTTATTTTTTTTTTTTAACGGAGTCTCAGTGTGTGTGTGTGTGTGTGTGTGTGTGTGTGTGTGTGTCTGCGCGCGCGCGCGCGCTTGTGACACTTTGTTTAATAATATGACGAACGGTGAAGACGAAATCCAATTTTAAGTATATGACACATATGCGGCCCTGAAAAGGGCCTTTTGTTGTATATTGTGTGTGCAAAGTTTGTATGCATGTGCACGCAAGTACTACTATACACGCAATAATAATTATACAGGCGCCCGACTTAAGCACGTTCGCCGCGGATCCTGCGCGCCAATTGTATGTCCTTAGGCATGATAGTGACGCGCTTCGCGTGGATCGCGCAAAGGTTGGTGTCCTCGAAGAGACTTACGAGGTAGGCCTCGCTAGCCTCCTGGAGAGCCATCACGGCGGAGCTCTGGAAGCGTAGATCCGTCTTGAAGTCCTGAGCTATCTCACGCACGAGACGTTGGAATGGAAGTTTGCGAATGAGGAGCTCGGTGCTCTTCTGGTAACGACGGATCTCACGCAGAGCTACCGTTCCGGGCCTATAGCGATGGGGCTTCTTGACACCGCCGGTAGCGGGGGCGCTCTTGCGGGCCGCCTTCGTGGCGAGCTGTTTACGCGGCGCTTTACCGCCTGTAGATTTGCGGGCAGTCTGCTTGGTGCGAGCCATTTTTTCGATCGAATCGAACAAAGAAATACGAACTCAACAATCAATATATATACACGCGACGCGTTCGCGCTGTCCTAACGATGCGGAGTGATTGAGTCGAAACGGGTATATTTTTTCATTTATATAGGCGTGCGAGAGCGAGATAGAAAACAGCTCTGAAATTCGAACAACCCCCTCCCCCCCCCCCACCTCTCCATTCTAAGTTGACCACAGAGCTTTGCAACGGAACATTTTCATTTCGATTTAAAAGAAAAGTTTAAATATTTGTTAATTAGAAGGCGAATATTTAATTCTATCTCTTAGAAATTTATTTTTTTTTTTTTTTTTTATATCATTCCGTGTGTGTGTGTGTGTGTGTGTGTGTGTGTGTCTGATGAAAATAATAATAATATTATCTATTTACTACACTACTCATCACGCACACTAATAATAATAATAATAATAACAACAACAACAATCGTATGTCGATAATAATTAATTAATTGACCGGTTACTTAGTTAAATATTCATCAGTCATTGTATTGTCGAGCAAATCTTTGTGTGTGCGTGTTTTAATCTTTTTATTTTATTATTATTATAATTTACGTTTTCGAATCGTTTGAAACTGACTTTTACTAATATTATTTTTTTTTTTTTTTTTTTTTTATGCGTTTGAACCCGTTTGCGGCCCTGAAAAGGGCCTTTTTGTTTGTCCGTCGTACACTCCATCGGCCGTGCCGTGTGCAGCGCGTCGCGCGGTCTGGCTGGAGACCTCGCGATTTACTTGGAGCTGGTGTACTTGGTCACAGCTTTGGTGCCTTCGCTCACGGCGTGCTTGGCGAGCTCGCCGGGCAAGAGGAGCCTCACCGACGTCTGCACCTCCCTAGAGGTGATAGTGGACCTCTTGTTGTAGTGGGCGAGGCGGGACGCTTCGGCGGCGATGCGTTCGAATATGTCGTTCACGAACGAGTTCATGATGGACATGGCTTTACTAGAGATACCGGTGTCGGGGTGCACCTGCTTGAGCACTTTGTAGATGTAGATAGCGTAGCTCTCCTTCCTCTTGTGCTTCTTCTTTTTCTTGTCCGACTTAGAGATGTTCTTCTGGGCCTTGCCGGACTTCTTGGCCGCCTTACCGCTGGTTTTGGGTGGCATTGTAGTTATACAACAACAACAACAACGACGACAATTGGTACGGTACGACTAACAATTGTTTTTCTCGTGCACACACGCACTGAACGTCCGAACGGTGCGAGAGCGAGGAGAAGTGTGATACGAAAAAATACCAAGTATTGACTTGTTACGCGTTCACGTCGCGCTACACATTAGGGTGCGTTAGCGAGTCGAACGGACCAATCGCATACATCCCCTCCCCCCCCCCCCCCCCCTCACTAGACGTCTCAGCTCGCAAGTGGAATATACCCCCCCTTCCCCCACCACTCTTATTACACGGTGATTTTTGTCGTTGGGTTATTCGATACGCGCATAGTATCATAACGTAATATTCTGTACGCAGAACATTGAAAAAGAAAAATAAATAAATAAATATACTTAAAATAGTATATGACCATAATTATATTTTCACGTGTGTCCACGATACACGTAATTCGAATTAATATTATTTGTTGTGTTTACTCGTCGTATGTTGTTAATAGGACTTTGTTCGTACGAAACGGTATTATTATTATTTTGTTTCACGGATGCATATTGTGGCCCTGAAAAGGGCCTTTTTTTTTTTTGTAGTGTTACACTCAAACACGATTGAGACAACGTGTCGCTCATCGCGCGCGAGAGAGAGAGACACGAGAAGGTTCCGCTCTCTAGGCTTTCTTCTCGGTCTTCTTGGGGAGGAGAACCGCTTGGATGTTAGGCAGGACGCCTCCCTGTGCGATAGTAACGCCGGAGAGAAGCTTGTTCAACTCCTCGTCGTTGCGTATCGCCAATTGAAGATGTCTCGGTATGATCCTGGTCTTCTTGTTGTCGCGAGCCGCGTTCCCGGCTAACTCGAGAACTTCAGCCGCCAGATACTCCATTACGGCCGCCAAGTAAACGGGGGCACCGGCTCCGACGCGTTCAGCGTAATTACCCTTCCTGAGCAATCTGTGTATACGTCCCACGGGAAACTGGAGACCGGCACGATTCGAGCGAGACTTTGCCTTTCCCTTCACCTTTCCACCTTTACCGCGTCCGGACATGGTGTTTGTTTACTTGTATAATTATAATGTTCAAAACTAACGAGCTCTCGCTGCGATGTGCTGTTGTGCGAGCGGCGTCAGTGAGAATAATAAGCTGGGAAAAATTTATTTTCACGATATATATACAACATCCGCCGGTCGTACAATATGTGGTGGGGCAAACGAGCGAGCGAGGGAGAGAGACTGACTCGGTGTTATCGTGTCACAACCGACGATAACCGAACTATCTTGACGAACAATCAATCTATCTGCATATCCATGTGCTTATTAATCAATTAATATTATTATTGTTAATTAATAATAATATTATCTAATATTAATTATTATTATTACTTATAGTTGCAATTATTGCAAGAGTACTGCGGCTCATTGTTATGACATATATTAATTACTTATTTGTTATTGTTATAAGTGCGTGATATTTCACTTTGTAACTGAAGGAGTTCTCCAATTTTTTATTATTTCTTTCTTTGGAGATTTTTTCAATTAATTATTATGACATGTATGTAAGTGTAGTGTAGAGATTACTCGTGTAGTTAGATTAAAGTAGTATGATGTATGACGATTTATTTATTGATCATAACTATATGTTATGTAATATTAGTTGTCATATAGGGGTGAATGTATTTGTGTGTGTGTGTGTGTGTGTGTGTGTGTGTGTGTGTGTGTGTGTGTGTGTGTGTATGTACGTTGCGCTCGATTTGCTAATATGAAAAATTTTTATTATAATATATAAAATTAACGTTTATAAATAATATTTCAGAAACGTGTGTTAGCCCTGAGAAGGGCTTTTTATCGTGCGGTACGGCGCCGCACTCGCTTTGCGTCTCCGCCGTTCGTCCGTCCGTCCGTCCGTAAACGTGCGCGCCGATTGATTGGAGATTGGTGGGTGAGTTGCCGATGATCAATTATTACTTCACCACTACTACTACAACATCAACAACAACAATAACAACACATCAACACGTTCGATCGGGCGAGGGAGAGCTCGCTCGATCGCGTAACCGGCGCGTATATGTAGAGGTAAGACGGCGCAGCAAGCAGCAAGCAGCAGCAGCAGCAGCAGGCGCGGTTTAACGACGACGTTTTCGAAATCGCCACACAACACTACTTCTTGGCCGCGGCCGCTTTCTTCGCGGTCGGTTTCGATCTCGGTGTCGCCGCTGCGGTGGCCTTCTTGGGCTTGGGAGCCTTAGGTTTCTTCGTAGGCGGTTTGGCGGTCTTCTTAGCCTTAGATGCCGCCGCCGCGGCGCCCTTGGCCTTCGCGGAGGAGGACGACGCCGCCGCCGCCGCGGCGGCTGATGCCCTCTTTGCGGCGGCTGGCTTTTTCTTGGCGGCGGCCGCTTTCCTGTCCTTCGTGGCCGCCTTCGTAGTTTTAGACTTGGCCGGTGAGGAGGCGGCTGCGGCGGCGGCCGAGGAGGTCGCGGCCTTCTTCGCCCTGCCAACGGCCGCCGAGACGGAAGATTTCTTCGATTTGACACCCGAAGCGGCGGCGGCGGCGGCGGCGGACGCCGAAACGGCCGCTCCTCTACCGCTAGTCGGCTGCTTCTTGGAGGCGGAGGATTTAGACTCGAGCTTGAAAGAGCCGGACGCTCCCTTGCCCTTTGTCTGGATCAGTGCGCCCGACTCGACGGCGCTCTTCAGATACTTCCTGATGTAAGGTGCCAACTTCTCAGCGTCCACTTTGTACTGGGCCGCTATATATTTCTTGATCGCCTGCAGGGAGGAACCGCTGCGCTCCTTCAGCTCCTTGATGGCGCTGTTCACCATATCCGACGTCTTCGGATGTGTAGGTTTCGCCTTTGGCTTTTTAGCGGCGGCTCCACCGGCGGCCGCGGAGGTGGCTTTCGGCTTCTTCGCGGGGGTGGTCGGTGCCGGCGTTTCGGCGGCGACTGCGGTATCGGCCATTGCGAAGGGAATTAATTAAGTGCTGTATGACAATAATAAAACAATAACACACACACACACACACTACACACGCACCACACGAATACTATATAACAATATAAAATATATATTATAAGTATACTACTAATGCTCCAGGAGAGAGACGTAGATACGTATAGCGGCGGCGTAGTAGCGTGCAGAGGTCGCTAGTGATAGTAAGGACGCGGGCAATACCGTAAGGAGAGCCGCGATGTCGCTAGACATTTTCTCGTACGAGCGCTTAAAACTTTTCACTAACACTTGTTTTAATAATTTAGATTTATATAACATTTGAATGTTTTTATAATGAAATCGTTTAGCAGTAACGTAAATTTTGAAATCGTTAACTCGACGAAAACAACGGTAGCCCGATACGCGGCGACCGGCGCGAACGGCGAACGTTTAAATTCGATACCGTGATAGTGACGTAGCTCTGGTTCCGTTTAAAAGTTGTTTTTCTCTACAAGATCGTGTTGAAAAGTGAATATGTGCCGATAGGTGATGAGCTAAGGATATCCTCCGGGTCGGCGTCGATATTCGGATAGCGTGCGACGCGTGTGAAACAATTTTTGGACGGTCGAAGTGGAGCCTCGTAAAACATCAGCTCACCGGGGTGCACCGGTCGCGCGACGAACTATACCCTGCCTCCGGACGGGAATACGATAATCTCCTATGGGATTGTGTGAATATTACCATTAGAGACGAACAATCGAACCGTTTCCGATGATAACTCTGTGCGTATAACGGCGTTACGCAGCGGCGGCTGCGGCGGCCGTTAAAGATTGTTAATAAATCGTGTGTGCGTACGTATGTGAGTGTTTGTTACAGCGGATGCAACGCAAAACAACCGCCCGCCCGCCCGACGGCCGGTGCAGCCTCATAGAGACGATGCAGCAGAATCGTCATGATCATCATCATCATCAGCAGCAGCAGCAGCAGCAGCAGCAGCAGCGGCTGCCGTGATCGGATAATACGGAAGGATGAACGAATGAATACTACGACCGACCGACCGACAGCCGCCTACATCGACGTCGCGTCTCGTCGTTGCACGTGAGTATTGTTTATTTTTTTTTATTTTTTTTTTTTTATTTTAATTTCTATGTATGATTTACTATTTTATTTTATTTTATTTTAACGAAGCGAGTGACGGCTGGCTATATCTATATATTATTAGCAAATCGAGCGCACCCTGTTAATAACAGACATGCGTGCGGCAGCGGTACAGTGTTTGTTATGAGTGATTAGATTCTCATCTTGAGAGATTATTTTTAATAAATATAATATAAAATTAGATAATAACAATACGCTCATCCATCGACTGTGCGTTTTTATATTATATTTAGTATGAATAATAAATGTGTGCGTGTGTGTGTTATATATTTGTAATTTGTATTACTTATTAATGTATGTTTGTTGTTGTATGCATCCGTGTGCGTGTATGAAACGACCAGTAAGATAGATTACTACAAATAAGAAACGTGTGCGGCCCTGAGAAGGGCCTTTTTTGTAGTTAAGATGTTGTTGAATGAGAATTCGAGAAGACCCACCACCGCCACCACCTTCTGCTTCGGTGGCACGGCGGGCACGCTCGAATCTCGCTCACTAATTAACCACCGAAACCGTAGAGAGTGCGGCCCTGACGTTTCAGGGCGTACACTACGTCCATCGCGGTGACCGTCTTCCTCTTGGCGTGCTCAGTGTATGTGACAGCGTCGCGGATGACGTTCTCGAGGAACACTTTGAGCACGCCGCGAGTCTCTTCGTATATCAGACCGGATATACGCTTCACGCCACCTCTGCGCGCCAAACGACGGATGGCGGGCTTCGTGATACCCTGGATGTTGTCTCGGAGCACCTTCCTGTGACGCTTGGCTCCACCTTTCCCGAGACCCTTTCCGCCTTTACCGCGACCGGTCATGTTGACGAGTAGTTGTAGATTCGAATGAGTAAATTAATACTATAGAGCGAGCGAGCGAGCGCGCGAGCTGAGCACACGTCCAACCTTAACGGACGACGTGGTACTTTTGATAGGGAACCGGAGATTTTTTTTTTTTTTTTTCGGACTGTGTATGCTGTTGGCCCTAGTGGCCTCGACAGCGTCACCGGGCGGGGCGGGCGAGCAGAGGGCTCACCCAGAGAGGGTGGAGGCCGACCGGGTCAGAACCGGCCTAGCCTCCGGGGTGTTTTTTTGGTGTCCGTCGCTGAGGGCGCCCTCTGTATGGCACGAACCTCGGCTCAGGACGGCACCGGCGGGGGGAGGGGGGGTAGCAGTGCTCGGTCACGCGCCTAGGCGCTGCCGAGCGGCTACGAAACGGGGCCCTCGTCTCCGCCGACGGAGACGGTGTAGTGTGTGTGGTTGAGATGTGTACGGGGCGTTATCTGACGTCAGCTGATCGTCAGGGTCGGTCAAGACGCTTCTGGGGCGTCTAAATCGGTCTGTTATGTCGTCTTTTATATCGTACGAGGAGGATTCCATTACGAGAGCGTTAGGATGACGGAGGGCTTTCTCGAAATAGCGTTTACTAGACGCTTTAAAATGGGCGGACAGCGATTCTAATTCAAAGTCCCTATGTAGATCTACGTTGCGAATAAACCAGGGCGAGCCCGATGCTATTCGCATAAACCTATTTTGAATCGCTTGTAGCGGTTTAAGTCTATTTTTTGGAACATATGAGAAGCATACATTCGCATACGACATAATCGGACGCACGCACGTTTTATACAATGTCAACTTATTTCTAAGCGACATTTTGCTCTTCGCATTGATCATGGTGTATAGACGCCCTAGAACAAAGGCGGCTCTGTTCCGGACTCTACGGATGTGCGGTATGAAAGAGAGCCTTCTATCGAACGTGACGCCCAGATATTTGACTTTGTCTTGCCAAGGAATCGACCGCCCGTGCAGAGTGATTGATCTCGGTAGAGAATAGTAGCGTGAACGCAGATTAAAGTGCATTGCTGCACTCTTCTCCGGGTTCACCTCTATTCTCCACTTCATGAACCATTCACCTAGCGCGGTGGCCGCTCCTTGTAGTCTGTCATGTATAATGTGGCTACAGCGGGAGGAGGTAAAGAGTGCGGTGTCATCCGCGAATAGGGCAAGTTTAACTTTATCATGCTTTGGGATGTCACTGGTGTACAGTGAGTATAAAATCGGAGAGAGGACGGCGCCCTGCGGCACGCCCGCGCGGACGGGGCGGGGAGAGGAGAGCGCCCCTTCTACTCTGTAGCGAAACGAGCGATTTGACAAGAACGCTCGTATGATATGAACGAGTCTGTCTGGCACTCCCATGTTAAATAGTTTATAAATTAAACCACTGTGCCAGACCTTGTCAAAGGCCTTCGCCACATCGAAGAAGAGGGCCCCTGTGGGCACTCTGCGGTGCTTGAAGTGAAACGAATGGAGGACGTGTTCCGTTAAGCGGTATGCTTGATCTATAGCCGAGTGACCGGCGCGAAAACCGAATTGCTCGTCTACGAGCAGTCTCTTTTCGTCAATGACGTTTTTGAGACGAACTAGTATTATTCTTTCATAAACCTTACCCAGTGTGTTTAACAAAGAGATCGGTCTGTAACTAGTGGGCAGATTTTTTGGTTTACCTGGTTTATGAAAGCCTATAACGATGGCCTCTTTCCACTGATCGGGGAAGGCCGAAGCTGTCAGGAGGGCGTTGAAGATTAATACCAATAGGTAAATTAGGTGTTCAGGGAGGTTTTTAAGTATTTTATTAGTGATTCTATCGGGACCTGGGGCCTTTTTGGCATGAATATCACTAATAATAGACGCTACTTCGTCAGTTGTTGTCTGTCTGATCGGTGAGTCCTCTAGGGGGCGAGAAAGCCTACGTTCGACCTCCGAGTCGACCTTTAAGAGGTGCTCGGGGTCCGCGGGGAGGGTGCTGGGGGAACATTGGTTCTCAAAACCGTCGGCTAAGCACTCGGCCTTATGCGCATCGTCAAAGGCTACACTGCCATCGGATCTAAGTAGTGGTGGCATCACTGAGACAGTATCGTTTCTCAGCGCCCTCGCCAAGGCATAGTATGTTGTATGCCCTGGCGTGAGCTCCGAGAGCCGTCTGTTCCAGCTGTCGTTCGTGATATCCGCTAGACGAGCTTTTACCTTCCTCTGCAGATCCCACAAACGTCGCCTGTTAGCGTCAGTCGGGTATGTATCGTATGCCCTAGTCGCGGCGTTTTTACGACGTATGAGCTCTTTGGCCGCCTCAGGTAGCTCCCGGCGTCCCTCAGGATGCACCGGGACCGTCCTGGAGCAGCCATCGATCATAGACTGAATGTGAGAGGTCAATTTAACGGACTCCTCTTTGGCTCCCTCCACGGAGGTCAGCGCGTCAGGTGGCAAGTACGAGTGAGGGGAGTCGGGGTCTGTTGATTGTAAACGCTTGAAGAGCATTTTATAATCAATTATTGTCTTGGTCTCGGGAGGCCTTGTATTATCTGGTCCTAGCTGGATTAGGACTGGTCTGTGGTCGGAGGCGAGTTCGGATAGCGATTCTATAGAGCGCACCTGTAGGGTGACGCTCTTCAGAATCGCTATATCGATTACATCCGGTCTGTGCCCGTCTACTGTCGGGTATCGGGTCGGCCTTAGTGGCGCTATTATCTCGAAGTCCATAAAGTGGACTCCGTTCCTGTCTGTCATGTCATTCAAGTTTCGTCCTCTACTGTTAATACTACGGGAGTTCCAGCGAGGGTGCTTACTATTGAGATCGCCGGTCAGAATGACCGCGTTACCCATAGAGAGAAGCGACTGAATGTCACTTCTAAGAAGGGGCTTATCGGGAGAGAGATACACGGAGGCTACTATGAGGGGTGAATGACCTGTTAAAGCCAGCTGACACACTGAAGCCTCGATGTTAGTGAGCGGCGGAGGGTCCAATGGGACACAGTGAAGAGACCTTCTGTAATATATGACAGTGCCGCCTTTGAGGGCGTTCAACCTGTCATTTCTAATTATATTATAATTAGCGATCTTAGGATCACGCATACTAGGTTTCAAGAAAGTCTCTTGCACTGTAAATATGTCTAATCTATGATCTTTAACAAATTCGCGGACTTGCGTTATTTGCGGCATGAGACCGTTTGCATTAAAAGTCGCAACGGTCAGAGAACGTGGCCTGAGTCTACCTTTATTATTATTTAAATCCATTACAAAATTTAATATAAAAAAAAAAGAAAAAAAATTTCAAAAGAAAAAAAAAAAAGATTTCTTACAGTGAAACTAAACGGGCATATAGCTCTGCATGATCGAGCAAGGCTATCGTTCTATTAACTTTAAACTTATTAGTAAAAATAATAAGTTCCTCCGGGTCAATTAGAGATTTAAGATCCCTAATTGAGTCAAGAGTGGAGCTAACAGGGGCGGGGGCGGGGGCTGAGGCGAGGGGGGGACGCGCGGCGGGCGTCGGCCTAACTATGCTCGATAGCAACACGGCGGGCTGTGACGCGGTACGCGGCGGAGGGGATTTCGCGGCGACGGTAACTGGGGGTTGCGGCCCCTTGTTGGGTAACGTTGGCCATACCGACGGGGCCGAAATAATCGGAGCTACATTGTTGCTGGTTGGCTTTGGCCTTGCAGCAGTTTGAGCTCTCGGCCTGTTCGTTTTGCGCGGCGCGCTAGGACATCCGCGATAATTCGCCGGATGCCCAAGCTTACCACACAGCACGCAGCCGGGAGGGAGCTCGGGCAGCGGGCCCTTGCCCCTGCCACACTCGGCGGTCGCATGGCCCTGTGTCAAGCACTTCACGCACCGAGGTGTGAGATTGCAGTTTTTGGCCGCATGGCCATACGACTGACAATTGTGGCACTGACCTGGAGCGCCACGGGTGTGTGGGGCTTCTACTTTGAGCCCGGATAACCCACACACCTTCGTGACGTTATAGATTGATTTCGATTCCGCCGTGAGCGGAAGCGACACCAAAACTAAATCTAAGTATATCTTAGTATACTTTTTCTTATACAAGCGAGTGATGCTGTTGACCGTGAGACCTTTGCTGCAAAGATCTCCTTTGATCGATTCGAGATCGATCTCTTTAGGGATGCCGCGAATGACGACACGTAAATCACGTTCCTCCTCTAACGAGTACGTGAAGTACGCGAGATTCCTCGATCTAAAGAGCGTCGTGAGCGCACGGTGGTCTTTAGCCGTCGGGACTGTTATTTTGATGCCCTGTTGGGTCGATCGCGCTTGGGTGAAGTTAATGTGCCTATCGCGCATTGCGGCACTGATGTTGTTCCACTGAACCTTATCCTGTAGGAAAAGGGGCGGTGGAATCTTTTCTTTGATTGACGTCATAGTGACGTCATCGTTCGCGGAGGACGTAGCCGTTGATGCAGAATCGCGGCTCTGAGTATTTATCGCCGTGTTGGCGGGAACCGTAGCCTTATTTGAAATTTTCGCCGTGTTGGCGGGAACCGTGGCTTTATTTGAAACATTTAAATTTGTTCGCGTGGCGGCCTGTTTCGCAGGCCTCTTATGCGACGAGGGGGTCGGAGGGGGAGATTTAAGTTTGCGCTTAGTTGATGAGGATGTGACGGTCGTAAAACCATCACATTCCATCTCGCTAACATTACTAGGGACGCACGCGGGCGATTGAGCTATCTCCGTTAGCTCTTCAGTATCAGATTGTACATCAGGCAGAGGGGTGACCTCAGAGCCTGGTAGAAACGGAGCGGGGGCGGTAGTGCGGGCGGTGGCGCGGGCGACTATAATCGGTGCCTCGTACGCGGCGAGCGCGGCAGGGGCGAGCGCGTCGGGTGAGGCGGGGGCGGTGGCGGCGCGGACGGCAGGCGCGAGCGCCTCGGTCGCGGCGGCGGGGAGCGCGGCGGCGGGGGTGAGCGCGTCGGACGCTCTCGCGTCGGTTACGGCGGCGGGGGAGGGGGGACTAACGGTCGCGGCCTTTTGCGCGCGAACTACGTTTGCCGGGCAATGCGATTCTGCAAACTTGCGCATTAGTTGCGACGCTCCCGGAATGGCTTCCTCCAGAAACGTCAAGAACGCCAGAAAATCTGGCTCTGACCAATTTTTGGTCCATTTAATGTCTTGACTTTCCCCGGCCATGATGGCCGGGGATGTGTGCCTACGGTGTAAAAAACCCTAGCTGCTGTCTGCCTTGTGGGACAGAAATGTGTACCTAATTTATAATAATGCACTTACTGACCGCCGCGGAAGCGGAGGCAGGTCCTACGGAACCTACTCTACCCTACGGCGACACTGCACTGCACTGCACTGCACTACACTACACTACACTGCACACGCGCGAAATGCCCGTAGCGGGCAGCGGACGCGCACAGATGTTAAACTGCAAGCTAGCAGGCTAGCTTGTAAAAAGGGCGCGAAAGCGCTATTAGGAGCGCCAGCGGACTTGTTCGGCACTACACACATCCGTTCGGAACGGAAGCTAGTAGCGGAATCCCCGGAACCGGAGAATTTTCGCCTTTTTTATATACGCGACGAGGACGACAGACGTACTTGGGTGGGGGGGGGGGGGGGGGGGAGGTGCTGCACCCCGCGTTGTCCGCGAGGGGTGATTGGGGGGGGGGGGGTCTTGCTGCTCCGTTCGTCATAGTTGGTTATCAATAATAGTCATAATATTATTATTATTATTTCAAAAGAATATATCACTACAATATGTAACAAAAATATCGCGCGACTTAAAATCATCATTATCATTGATGATTATTATTATTATTATTTATTGCAATAATGACATGACTTTCGTATAAACAACACGCATAACGCATTTATTTTTTTTTTTTTTTTTTTTAACGGAGTCTCAGTGTGTGTGTGTGTGTGTGTGTGTGTGTGTGTGTGTCTGCGCGCGCGCGCGCGCTTGTGACACTTTGTTTAATAATATGACGAACGGTGAAGACGAAATCCAATTTTAAGTATATGACACATATGCGGCCCTGAAAAGGGCCTTTTGTTGTATATTGTGTGTGCAAAGTTTGTATGCATGTGCACGCAAGTACTACTATACACGCAATAATAATTATACAGGCGCCCGACTTAAGCACGTTCGCCGCGGATCCTGCGCGCCAATTGTATGTCCTTAGGCATGATAGTGACGCGCTTCGCGTGGATCGCGCAAAGGTTGGTGTCCTCGAAGAGACTTACGAGGTAGGCCTCGCTAGCCTCCTGGAGAGCCATCACGGCGGAGCTCTGGAAGCGTAGATCCGTCTTGAAGTCCTGAGCTATCTCACGCACGAGACGTTGGAATGGAAGTTTGCGAATGAGGAGCTCGGTGCTCTTCTGGTAACGACGGATCTCACGCAGAGCTACCGTTCCGGGCCTATAGCGATGGGGCTTCTTGACACCGCCGGTAGCGGGGGCGCTCTTGCGGGCCGCCTTCGTGGCGAGCTGTTTACGCGGCGCTTTACCGCCTGTAGATTTGCGGGCAGTCTGCTTGGTGCGAGCCATTTTTTCGATCGAATCGAACAAAGAAATACGAACTCAACAATCAATATATATACACGCGACGCGTTCGCGCTGTCCTAACGATGCGGAGTGATTGAGTCGAAACGGGTATATTTTTTCATTTATATAGGCGTGCGAGAGCGAGATAGAAAACAGCTCTGAAATTCGAACAACCCCCTCCCCCCCCCACCCCTCCATTCTAAGTTGACCACAGAGCTTTGCAACGGAACATTTTCATTTCGATTTAAAAGAAAAGTTTAAATATTTGTTAATTAGAAGGCGAATATTTAATTCTATCTCTTAGAAATTTATTTTTTTTTTTTTTTTTTTATATCATTCCGTGTGTGTGTGTGTGTGTGTGTGTGTGTGTGTCTGATGAAAATAATAATAATATTATCTATTTACTACACTACTCATCACGCACACTAATAATAATAATAATAATAACAACAACAACAATCGTATGTCGATAATAATTAATTAATTGACCGGTTACTTAGTTAAATATTCATCAGTCATTGTATTGTCGAGCAAATCTTTGTGTGTGCGTGTTTTAATCTTTTTATTTTATTATTATTATAATTTACGTTTTCGAATCGTTTGAAACTGACTTTTACTAATATTATTTTTTTTTTTTTTTTTTTTTATGCGTTTGAACCCGTTTGCGGCCCTGAAAAGGGCCTTTTTGTTTGTCCGTCGTACACTCCATCGGCCGTGCCGTGTGCAGCGCGTCGCGCGGTCTGGCTGGAGACCTCGCGATTTACTTGGAGCTGGTGTACTTGGTCACAGCTTTGGTGCCTTCGCTCACGGCGTGCTTGGCGAGCTCGCCGGGCAAGAGGAGCCTCACCGACGTCTGCACCTCCCTAGAGGTGATAGTGGACCTCTTGTTGTAGTGGGCGAGGCGGGACGCTTCGGCGGCGATGCGTTCGAATATGTCGTTCACGAACGAGTTCATGATGGACATGGCTTTACTAGAGATACCGGTGTCGGGGTGCACCTGCTTGAGCACTTTGTAGATGTAGATAGCGTAGCTCTCCTTCCTCTTGTGCTTCTTCTTTTTCTTGTCCGACTTAGAGATGTTCTTCTGGGCCTTGCCGGACTTCTTGGCCGCCTTACCGCTGGTTTTGGGTGGCATTGTAGTTATACAACAACAACAACAACGACGACAATTGGTACGGTACGAC
The DNA here is from genome assembly GCA_905147385.1 of Limenitis camilla. Taxonomy (NCBI): domain Eukaryota; kingdom Metazoa; phylum Arthropoda; class Insecta; order Lepidoptera; family Nymphalidae; genus Limenitis; species Limenitis camilla. The sequence continues at coordinate 5,479,498 of LR990253.1, forward strand.
TAACAATTGTTTTTCTCGTGCACACACGCACTGAACGTCCGAACGGTGCGAGAGCGAGGAGAAGTGTGATACGAAAAAATACCAAGTATTGACTTGTTACGCGTTCACGTCGCGCTACCCATTAGGGGGGGTTAGCGGGCCGAACGGACCAATCGCATCCACCCCACCCCCCCCCCCCCCCCCCTCACTAGACGTCTCAGCTCGCAAGTGGAATATACCCCCCCTTCCCCCACCACTCTTATTACACGGTGATTTTTGTCGTTGGGTTATTCGATACGCGCATAGTATCATAACGTAATATTCTGTACGCAGAACATTGAAAAAGAAAAATAAATAAATAAATATACTTAAAATAGTATATGACCATAATTATATTTTCACGTGTGTCCACGATACACGTAATTCGAATTAATATTATTTGTTGTGTTTACTCGTCGTATGTTGTTAATAGGACTTTGTTCGTACGAAACGGTATTATTATTATTTTGTTTCACGGATGCATATTGTGGCCCTGAAAAGGGCCTTTTTTTTTTTTGTAGTGTTACACTCAAACACGATTGAGACAACGTGTCGCTCATCGCGCGCGAGAGAGAGAGACACGAGAAGGTTCCGCTCTCTAGGCTTTCTTCTCGGTCTTCTTGGGGAGGAGAACCGCTTGGATGTTAGGCAGGACGCCTCCCTGTGCGATAGTAACGCCGGAGAGAAGCTTGTTCAACTCCTCGTCGTTGCGTATCGCCAATTGAAGATGTCTCGGTATGATCCTGGTCTTCTTGTTGTCGCGAGCCGCGTTCCCGGCTAACTCGAGAACTTCAGCCGCCAGATACTCCATTACGGCCGCCAAGTAAACGGGGGCACCGGCTCCGACGCGTTCAGCGTAATTACCCTTCCTGAGCAATCTGTGTATACGTCCCACGGGAAACTGGAGACCGGCACGATTCGAGCGAGACTTTGCCTTTCCCTTCACCTTTCCACCTTTACCGCGTCCGGACATGGTGTTTGTTTACTTGTATAATTATAATGTTCAAAACTAACGAGCTCTCGCTGCGATGTGCTGTTGTGCGAGCGGCGTCAGTGAGAATAATAAGCTGGGAAAAATTTATTTTCACGATATATATACAACATCCGCCGGTCGTACAATATGTGGTGGGGCAAACGAGCGAGCGAGGGAGAGAGACTGACTCGGTGTTATCGTGTCACAACCGACGATAACCGAACTATCTTGACGAACAATCAATCTATCTGCATATCCATGTGCTTATTAATCAATTAATATTATTATTGTTAATTAATAATAATATTATCTAATATTAATTATTATTATTACTTATAGTTGCAATTATTGCAAGAGTACTGCGGCTCATTGTTATGACATATATTAATTACTTATTTGTTATTGTTATAAGTGCGTGATATTTCACTTTGTAACTGAAGGAGTTCTCCAATTTTTTATTATTTCTTTCTTTGGAGATTTTTTCAATTAATTATTATGACATGTATGTAAGTGTAGTGTAGAGATTACTCGTGTAGTTAGATTAAAGTAGTATGATGTATGACGATTTATTTATTGATCATAACTATATGTTATGTAATATTAGTTGTCATATAGGGGTGAATGTATTTGTGTGTGTGTGTGTGTGTGTGTGTGTGTGTGTGTGTGTGTGTGTGTGTGTGTGTGTGTACGTTGCGCTCGATTTGCTAATATGAAAAATTTTTATTATAATATATAAAATAAACGTTTATAAATAATATTTCAGAAACGTGTGTTAGCCCTGAGAAGGGCTTTTTATCGTGCGGTACGGCGCCGCACTCGCTTTGCGTCTCCGCCGTTCGTCCGTCCGTCCGTCCGTAAACGTGCGCGCCGATTGATTGGAGATTGGTGGGTGAGTTGCCGATGATCAATTATTACTTCACCACTACTACTACAACATCAACAACAACAATAACAACACATCAACACGTTCGATCGGGCGAGGGAGAGCTCGCTCGATCGCGTAACCGGCGCGTATATGTAGAGGTAAGACGGCGCAGCAAGCAGCAAGCAGCAGCAGCAGCAGCAGGCGCGGTTTAACGACGACGTTTTCGAAATCGCCACACAACACTACTTCTTGGCCGCGGCCGCTTTCTTCGCGGTCGGTTTCGATCTCGGTGTCGCCGCTGCGGTGGCCTTCTTGGGCTTGGGAGCCTTAGGTTTCTTCGTAGGCGGTTTGGCGGTCTTCTTAGCCTTAGATGCCGCCGCCGCGGCGCCCTTGGCCTTCGCGGAGGAGGACGACGCCGCCGCCGCCGCGGCGGCTGATGCCCTCTTTGCGGCGGCTGGCTTTTTCTTGGCGGCGGCCGCTTTCCTGTCCTTCGTGGCCGCCTTCGTAGTTTTAGACTTGGCCGGTGAGGAGGCGGCTGCGGCGGCGGCCGAGGAGGTCGCGGCCTTCTTCGCCCTGCCAACGGCCGCCGAGACGGAAGATTTCTTCGATTTGACACCCGAAGCGGCGGCGGCGGCGGCGGCGGACGCCGAAACGGCCGCTCCTCTACCGCTAGTCGGCTGCTTCTTGGAGGCGGAGGATTTAGACTCGAGCTTGAAAGAGCCGGACGCTCCCTTGCCCTTTGTCTGGATCAGTGCGCCCGACTCGACGGCGCTCTTCAGATACTTCCTGATGTAAGGTGCCAACTTCTCAGCGTCCACTTTGTACTGGGCCGCTATATATTTCTTGATCGCCTGCAGGGAGGAACCGCTGCGCTCCTTCAGCTCCTTGATGGCGCTGTTCACCATATCCGACGTCTTCGGATGTGTAGGTTTCGCCTTTGGCTTTTTAGCGGCGGCTCCACCGGCGGCCGCGGAGGTGGCTTTCGGCTTCTTCGCGGGGGTGGTCGGTGCCGGCGTTTCGGCGGCGACTGCGGTATCGGCCATTGCGAAGGGAATTAATTAAGTGCTGTATGACAATAATAAAACAATAACACACACACACACACACTACACACGCACCACACGAATACTATATAACAATATAAAATATATATTATAAGTATACTACTAATGCTCCAGGAGAGAGACGTAGATACGTATAGCGGCGGCGTAGTAGCGTGCAGAGGTCGCTAGTGATAGTAAGGACGCGGGCAATACCGTAAGGAGAGCCGCGATGTCGCTAGACATTTTCTCGTACGAGCGCTTAAAACTTTTCACTAACACTTGTTTTAATAATTTAGATTTATATAACATTTGAATGTTTTTATAATGAAATCGTTTAGCAGTAACGTAAATTTTGAAATCGTTAACTCGACGAAAACAACGGTAGCCCGATACGCGGCGACCGGCGCGAACGGCGAACGTTTAAATTCGATACCGTGATAGTGACGTAGCTCTGGTTCCGTTTAAAAGTTGTTTTTCTCTACAAGATCGTGTTGAAAAGTGAATATGTGCCGATAGGTGATGAGCTAAGGATATCCTCCGGGTCGGCGTCGATATTCGGATAGCGTGCGACGCGTGTGAAACAATTTTTGGACGGTCGAAGTGGAGCCTCGTAAAACATCAGCTCACCGGGGTGCACCGGTCGCGCGACGAACTATACCCTGCCTCCGGACGGGAATACGATAATCTCCTATGGGATTGTGTGAATATTACCATTAGAGACGAACAATCGAACCGTTTCCGATGATAACTCTGTGCGTATAACGGCGTTACGCAGCGGCGGCTGCGGCGGCCGTTAAAGATTGTTAATAAATCGTGTGTGCGTACGTATGTGAGTGTTTGTTACAGCGGATGCAACGCAAAACAACCGCCCGCCCGCCCGACGGCCGGTGCAGCCTCATAGAGACGATGCAGCAGAATCGTCATGATCATCATCATCATCAGCAGCAGCAGCAGCAGCAGCAGCAGCAGCGGCTGCCGTGATCGGATAATACGGAAGGATGAACGAATGAATACTACGACCGACCGACCGACAGCCGCCTACATCGACGTCGCGTCTCGTCGTTGCACGTGAGTATTGTTTATTTTTTTTTATTTTTTTTTTTTTATTTTAATTTCTATGTATGATTTACTATTTTATTTTATTTTATTTTAACGAAGCGAGTGACGGCTGGCTATATCTATATATTATTAGCAAATCGAGCGCACCCTGTTAATAACAGACATGCGTGCGGCAGCGGTACAGTGTTTGTTATGAGTGATTAGATTCTCATCTTGAGAGATTATTTTTAATAAATATAATATAAAATTAGATAATAACAATACGCTCATCCATCGACTGTGCGTTTTTATATTATATTTAGTATGAATAATAAATGTGTGCGTGTGTGTGTTATATATTTGTAATTTGTATTACTTATTAATGTATGTTTGTTGTTGTATGCATCCGTGTGCGTGTATGAAACGACCAGTAAGATAGATTACTACAAATAAGAAACGTGTGCGGCCCTGAGAAGGGCCTTTTTTGTAGTTAAGATGTTGTTGAATGAGAATTCGAGAAGACCCACCACCGCCACCACCTTCTGCTTCGGTGGCACGGCGGGCACGCTCGAATCTCGCTCACTAATTAACCACCGAAACCGTAGAGAGTGCGGCCCTGACGTTTCAGGGCGTACACTACGTCCATCGCGGTGACCGTCTTCCTCTTGGCGTGCTCAGTGTATGTGACAGCGTCGCGGATGACGTTCTCGAGGAACACTTTGAGCACGCCGCGAGTCTCTTCGTATATCAGACCGGATATACGCTTCACGCCACCTCTGCGCGCCAAACGACGGATGGCGGGCTTCGTGATACCCTGGATGTTGTCTCGGAGCACCTTCCTGTGACGCTTGGCTCCACCTTTCCCGAGACCCTTTCCGCCTTTACCGCGACCGGTCATGTTGACGAGTAGTTGTAGATTCGAATGAGTAAATTAATACTATAGAGCGAGCGAGCGAGCGCGCGAGCTGAGCACACGTCCAACCTTAACGGACGACGTGGTACTTTTGATAGGGAACCGGAGAATTTTCGCCTTTTTTATATACGCGACGAGGACGACAGACGTACTTGGGTGGGGGGGGGGGGGGGGGGGGGAGGTGCTGCACCCCGCGTTGTCCGCGAGGGGTGATTGGGGGGGGGGGGGGTCTTGCTGCTCCGTTCGTCATAGTTGGTTATCAATAATAGTCATAATATTATTATTATTATTTCAAAAGAATATATCACTACAATATGTAACAAAAATATCGCGCGACTTAAAATCATCATTATCATTGATGATTATTATTATTATTATTTATTGCAATAATGACATGACTTTCGTATAAACAACACGCATAACGCATTTATTTTTTTTTTTTTTTTTTTAACGGAGTCTCAGTGTGTGTGTGTGTGTGTGTGTGTGTGTGTGTGTGTCTGCGCGCGCGCGCGCGCTTGTGACACTTTGTTTAATAATATGACGAACGGTGAAGACGAAATCCAATTTTAAGTATATGACACATATGCGGCCCTGAAAAGGGCCTTTTGTTGTATATTGTGTGTGCAAAGTTTGTATGCATGTGCACGCAAGTACTACTATACACGCAATAATAATTATACAGGCGCCCGACTTAAGCACGTTCGCCGCGGATCCTGCGCGCCAATTGTATGTCCTTAGGCATGATAGTGACGCGCTTCGCGTGGATCGCGCAAAGGTTGGTGTCCTCGAAGAGACTTACGAGGTAGGCCTCGCTAGCCTCCTGGAGAGCCATCACGGCGGAGCTCTGGAAGCGTAGATCCGTCTTGAAGTCCTGAGCTATCTCACGCACGAGACGTTGGAATGGAAGTTTGCGAATGAGGAGCTCGGTGCTCTTCTGGTAACGACGGATCTCACGCAGAGCTACCGTTCCGGGCCTATAGCGATGGGGCTTCTTGACACCGCCGGTAGCGGGGGCGCTCTTGCGGGCCGCCTTCGTGGCGAGCTGTTTACGCGGCGCTTTACCGCCTGTAGATTTGCGGGCAGTCTGCTTGGTGCGAGCCATTTTTTCGATCGAATCGAACAAAGAAATACGAACTCAACAATCAATATATATACACGCGACGCGTTCGCGCTGTCCTAACGATGCGGAGTGATTGAGTCGAAACGGGTATATTTTTTCATTTATATAGGCGTGCGAGAGCGAGATAGAAAACAGCTCTGAAATTCGAACAACCCCCCCCCCCCCCCCCACCTCTCCATTCTAAGTTGACCACAGAGCTTTGCAACGGAACATTTTCATTTCGATTTAAAAGAAAAGTTTAAATATTTGTTAATTAGAAGGCGAATATTTAATTCTATCTCTTAGAAATTTATTTTTTTTTTTTTTTTTTTTTTCATTCCGTGTGTGTGTGTGTGTGTGTGTGTGTGTGTGTCTGATGAAAATAATAATAATATTATCTATTTACTACACTACTCATCACGCACACTAATAATAATAATAATAATAACAACAACAACAATCGTATGTCGATAATAATTAATTAATTGACCGGTTACTTAGTTAAATATTCATCAGTCATTGTATTGTCGAGCAAATCTTTGTGTGTGCGTGTTTTAATCTTTTTATTTTATTATTATTATAATTTACGTTTTCGAATCGTTTGAAACTGACTTTTACTAATATTATTTTTTTTTTTTTTTTTTTTTTTGCGTTTGAACCCGTTTGCGGCCCTGAAAAGGGCCTTTTTGTTTGTCCGTCGTACACTCCATCGGCCGTGCCGTGTGCAGCGCGTCGCGCGGTCTGGCTGGAGACCTCGCGATTTACTTGGAGCTGGTGTACTTGGTCACAGCTTTGGTGCCTTCGCTCACGGCGTGCTTGGCGAGCTCGCCGGGCAAGAGGAGCCTCACCGACGTCTGCACCTCCCTAGAGGTGATAGTGGACCTCTTGTTGTAGTGGGCGAGGCGGGACGCTTCGGCGGCGATGCGTTCGAATATGTCGTTCACGAACGAGTTCATGATGGACATGGCTTTACTAGAGATACCGGTGTCGGGGTGCACCTGCTTGAGCACTTTGTAGATGTAGATAGCGTAGCTCTCCTTCCTCTTGTGCTTCTTCTTTTTCTTGTCCGACTTAGAGATGTTCTTCTGGGCCTTGCCGGACTTCTTGGCCGCCTTACCGCTGGTTTTGGGTGGCATTGTAGTTATACAACAACAACAACAACGACGACAATTGGTACGGTACGACTAACAATTGTTTTTCTCGTGCACACACGCACTGAACGTCCGAACGGTGCGAGAGCGAGGAGAAGTGTGATACGAAAAAATACCAAGTATTGACTTGTTACGCGTTCACGTCGCGCTACACATTAGGGTGCGTTAGCGAGTCGAACGGACCAATCGCATACATCCCATCCCCCCCCCCCCCCCCCCTCACTAGACGTCTCAGCTCGCAAGTGGAATATACCCCCCCTTCCCCCACCACTCTTATTACACGGTGATTTTTGTCGTTGGGTTATTCGATACGCGCATAGTATCATAACGTAATATTCTGTACGCAGAACATTGAAAAAGAAAAATAAATAAATAAATATACTTAAAATAGTATATGACCATAATTATATTTTCACGTGTGTCCACGATACACGTAATTCGAATTAATATTATTTGTTGTGTTTACTCGTCGTATGTTGTTAATAGGACTTTGTTCGTACGAAACGGTATTATTATTATTTTGTTTCACGGATGCATATTGTGGCCCTGAAAAGGGCCTTTTTTTTTTTTGTAGTGTTACACTCAAACACGATTGAGACAACGTGTCGCTCATCGCGCGCGAGAGAGAGAGACACGAGAAGGTTCCGCTCTCTAGGCTTTCTTCTCGGTCTTCTTGGGGAGGAGAACCGCTTGGATGTTAGGCAGGACGCCTCCCTGTGCGATAGTAACGCCGGAGAGAAGCTTGTTCAACTCCTCGTCGTTGCGTATCGCCAATTGAAGATGTCTCGGTATGATCCTGGTCTTCTTGTTGTCGCGAGCCGCGTTCCCGGCTAACTCGAGAACTTCAGCCGCCAGATACTCCATTACGGCCGCCAAGTAAACGGGGGCACCGGCTCCGACGCGTTCAGCGTAATTACCCTTCCTGAGCAATCTGTGTATACGTCCCACGGGAAACTGGAGACCGGCACGATTCGAGCGAGACTTTGCCTTTCCCTTCACCTTTCCACCTTTACCGCGTCCGGACATGGTGTTTGTTTACTTGTATAATTATAATGTTCAAAACTAACGAGCTCTCGCTGCGATGTGCTGTTGTGCGAGCGGCGTCAGTGAGAATAATAAGCTGGGAAAAATTTATTTTCACGATATATATACAACATCCGCCGGTCGTACAATATGTGGTGGGGCAAACGAGCGAGCGAGGGAGAGAGACTGACTCGGTGTTATCGTGTCACAACCGACGATAACCGAACTATCTTGACGAACAATCAATCTATCTGCATATCCATGTGCTTATTAATCAATTAATATTATTATTGTTAATTAATAATAATATTATCTAATATTAATTATTATTATTACTTATAGTTGCAATTATTGCAAGAGTACTGCGGCTCATTGTTATGACATATATTAATTACTTATTTGTTATTGTTATAAGTGCGTGATATTTCACTTTGTAACTGAAGGAGTTCTCCAATTTTTTATTATTTCTTTCTTTGGAGATTTTTTCAATTAATTATTATGACATGTATGTAAGTGTAGTGTAGAGATTACTCGTGTAGTTAGATTAAAGTAGTATGATGTATGACGATTTATTTATTGATCATAACTATATGTTATGTAATATTAGTTGTCATATAGGGGTGAATGTATTTGTGTGTGTGTGTGTGTGTGTGTGTGTGTGTGTGTGTGTGTGTGTGTGTGTGTGTGTGTACGTTGCGCTCGATTTGCTAATATGAAAAATTTTTATTATAATATATAAAATTAACGTTTATAAATAATATTTCAGAAACGTGTGTTAGCCCTGAGAAGGGCTTTTTATCGTGCGGTACGGCGCCGCACTCGCTTTGCGTCTCCGCCGTTCGTCCGTCCGTCCGTCCGTAAACGTGCGCGCCGATTGATTGGAGATTGGTGGGTGAGTTGCCGATGATCAATTATTACTTCACCACTACTACTACAACATCAACAACAACAATAACAACACATCAACACGTTCGATCGGGCGAGGGAGAGCTCGCTCGATCGCGTAACCGGCGCGTATATGTAGAGGTAAGACGGCGCAGCAAGCAGCAAGCAGCAGCAGCAGCAGCAGGCGCGGTTTAACGACGACGTTTTCGAAATCGCCACACAACACTACTTCTTGGCCGCGGCCGCTTTCTTCGCGGTCGGTTTCGATCTCGGTGTCGCCGCTGCGGTGGCCTTCTTGGGCTTGGGAGCCTTAGGTTTCTTCGTAGGCGGTTTGGCGGTCTTCTTAGCCTTAGATGCCGCCGCCGCGGCGCCCTTGGCCTTCGCGGAGGAGGACGACGCCGCCGCCGCCGCGGCGGCTGATGCCCTCTTTGCGGCGGCTGGCTTTTTCTTGGCGGCGGCCGCTTTCCTGTCCTTCGTGGCCGCCTTCGTAGTTTTAGACTTGGCCGGTGAGGAGGCGGCTGCGGCGGCGGCCGAGGAGGTCGCGGCCTTCTTCGCCCTGCCAACGGCCGCCGAGACGGAAGATTTCTTCGATTTGACACCCGAAGCGGCGGCGGCGGCGGCGGCGGACGCCGAAACGGCCGCTCCTCTACCGCTAGTCGGCTGCTTCTTGGAGGCGGAGGATTTAGACTCGAGCTTGAAAGAGCCGGACGCTCCCTTGCCCTTTGTCTGGATCAGTGCGCCCGACTCGACGGCGCTCTTCAGATACTTCCTGATGTAAGGTGCCAACTTCTCAGCGTCCACTTTGTACTGGGCCGCTATATATTTCTTGATCGCCTGCAGGGAGGAACCGCTGCGCTCCTTCAGCTCCTTGATGGCGCTGTTCACCATATCCGACGTCTTCGGATGTGTAGGTTTCGCCTTTGGCTTTTTAGCGGCGGCTCCACCGGCGGCCGCGGAGGTGGCTTTCGGCTTCTTCGCGGGGGTGGTCGGTGCCGGCGTTTCGGCGGCGACTGCGGTATCGGCCATTGCGAAGGGAATTAATTAAGTGCTGTATGACAATAATAAAACAATAACACACACACACACACACTACACACGCACCACACGAATACTATATAACAATATAAAATATATATTATAAGTATACTACTAATGCTCCAGGAGAGAGACGTAGATACGTATAGCGGCGGCGTAGTAGCGTGCAGAGGTCGCTAGTGATAGTAAGGACGCGGGCAATACCGTAAGGAGAGCCGCGATGTCGCTAGACATTTTCTCGTACGAGCGCTTAAAACTTTTCACTAACACTTGTTTTAATAATTTAGATTTATATAACATTTGAATGTTTTTATAATGAAATCGTTTAGCAGTAACGTAAATTTTGAAATCGTTAACTCGACGAAAACAACGGTAGCCCGATACGCGGCGACCGGCGCGAACGGCGAACGTTTAAATTCGATACCGTGATAGTGACGTAGCTCTGGTTCCGTTTAAAAGTTGTTTTTCTCTACAAGATCGTGTTGAAAAGTGAATATGTGCCGATAGGTGATGAGCTAAGGATATCCTCCGGGTCGGCGTCGATATTCGGATAGCGTGCGACGCGTGTGAAACAATTTTTGGACGGTCGAAGTGGAGCCTCGTAAAACATCAGCTCACCGGGGTGCACCGGTCGCGCGACGAACTATACCCTGCCTCCGGACGGGAATACGATAATCTCCTATGGGATTGTGTGAATATTACCATTAGAGACGAACAATCGAACCGTTTCCGATGATAACTCTGTGCGTATAACGGCGTTACGCAGCGGCGGCTGCGGCGGCCGTTAAAGATTGTTAATAAATCGTGTGTGCGTACGTATGTGAGTGTTTGTTACAGCGGATGCAACGCAAAACAACCGCCCGCCCGCCCGACGGCCGGTGCAGCCTCATAGAGACGATGCAGCAGAATCGTCATGATCATCATCATCATCAGCAGCAGCAGCAGCAGCAGCAGCAGCAGCGGCTGCCGTGATCGGATAATACGGAAGGATGAACGAATGAATACTACGACCGACCGACCGACAGCCGCCTACATCGACGTCGCGTCTCGTCGTTGCACGTGAGTATTGTTTATTTTTTTTTATTTTTTTTTTTTTATTTTAATTTCTATGTATGATTTACTATTTTATTTTATTTTATTTTAACGAAGCGAGTGACGGCTGGCTATATCTATATATTATTAGCAAATCGAGCGCACCCTGTTAATAACAGACATGCGTGCGGCAGCGGTACAGTGTTTGTTATGAGTGATTAGATTCTCATCTTGAGAGATTATTTTTAATAAATATAATATAAAATTAGATAATAACAATACGCTCATCCATCGACTGTGCGTTTTTATATTATATTTAGTATGAATAATAAATGTGTGCGTGTGTGTGTTATATATTTGTAATTTGTATTACTTATTAATGTATGTTTGTTGTTGTATGCATCCGTGTGCGTGTATGAAACGACCAGTAAGATAGATTACTACAAATAAGAAACGTGTGCGGCCCTGAGAAGGGCCTTTTTTGTAGTTAAGATGTTGTTGAATGAGAATTCGAGAAGACCCACCACCGCCACCACCTTCTGCTTCGGTGGCACGGCGGGCACGCTCGAATCTCGCTCACTAATTAACCACCGAAACCGTAGAGAGTGCGGCCCTGACGTTTCAGGGCGTACACTACGTCCATCGCGGTGACCGTCTTCCTCTTGGCGTGCTCAGTGTATGTGACAGCGTCGCGGATGACGTTCTCGAGGAACACTTTGAGCACGCCGCGAGTCTCTTCGTATATCAGACCGGATATACGCTTCACGCCACCTCTGCGCGCCAAACGACGGATGGCGGGCTTCGTGATACCCTGGATGTTGTCTCGGAGCACCTTCCTGTGACGCTTGGCTCCACCTTTCCCGAGACCCTTTCCGCCTTTACCGCGACCGGTCATGTTGACGAGTAGTTGTAGATTCGAATGAGTAAATTAATACTATAGAGCGAGCGAGCGAGCGCGCGAGCTGAGCACACGTCCAACCTTAACGGACGACGTGGTACTTTTGATAGGGAACCGGAGAATTTTCGCCTTTTTTATATACGCGACGAGGACGACAGACGTACTTGGGTGGGGGGGGGGGGGGGGGGGGGGGGGGCTGCACCCCGCGTTGTCCGGGAGGGGTGATGGGGGGGGGGGGGGGTCTTGCTGCTCCGTTCGTCATAGTTGGTTATCAATAATAGTCATAATATTATTATTATTATTTCAAAAGAATATATCACTACAATATGTAACAAAAATATCGCGCGACTTAAAATCATCATTATCATTGATGATTATTATTATTATTATTTATTGCAATAATGACATGACTTTCGTATAAACAACACGCATAACGCATTTATTTTTTTTTTTTTTTTTTAACGGAGTCTCAGTGTGTGTGTGTGTGTGTGTGTGTGTGTGTGTGTGTCTGCGCGCGCGCGCGCGCTTGTGACACTTTGTTTAATAATATGACGAACGGTGAAGACGAAATCCAATTTTAAGTATATGACACATATGCGGCCCTGAAAAGGGCCTTTTGTTGTATATTGTGTGTGCAAAGTTTGTATGCATGTGCACGCAAGTACTACTATACACGCAATAATAATTATACAGGCGCCCGACTTAAGCACGTTCGCCGCGGATCCTGCGCGCCAATTGTATGTCCTTAGGCATGATAGTGACGCGCTTCGCGTGGATCGCGCAAAGGTTGGTGTCCTCGAAGAGACTTACGAGGTAGGCCTCGCTAGCCTCCTGGAGAGCCATCACGGCGGAGCTCTGGAAGCGTAGATCCGTCTTGAAGTCCTGAGCTATCTCACGCACGAGACGTTGGAATGGAAGTTTGCGAATGAGGAGCTCGGTGCTCTTCTGGTAACGACGGATCTCACGCAGAGCTACCGTTCCGGGCCTATAGCGATGGGGCTTCTTGACACCGCCGGTAGCGGGGGCGCTCTTGCGGGCCGCCTTCGTGGCGAGCTGTTTACGCGGCGCTTTACCGCCTGTAGATTTGCGGGCAGTCTGCTTGGTGCGAGCCATTTTTTCGATCGAATCGAACAAAGAAATACGAACTCAACAATCAATATATATACACGCGACGCGTTCGCGCTGTCCTAACGATGCGGAGTGATTGAGTCGAAACGGGTATATTTTTTCATTTATATAGGCGTGCGAGAGCGAGATAGAAAACAGCTCTGAAATTCGAACAACCCCCCCCCCCCCCCCCACCTCTCCATTCTAAGTTGACCACAGAGCTTTGCAACGGAACATTTTCATTTCGATTTAAAAGAAAAGTTTAAATATTTGTTAATTAGAAGGCGAATATTTAATTCTATCTCTTAGAAATTTATTTTTTTTTTTTTTTTTTATATCATTCCGTGTGTGTGTGTGTGTGTGTGTGTGTGTGTGTCTGATGAAAATAATAATAATATTATCTATTTACTACACTACTCATCACGCACACTAATAATAATAATAATAATAACAACAACAACAATCGTATGTCGATAATAATTAATTAATTGACCGGTTACTTAGTTAAATATTCATCAGTCATTGTATTGTCGAGCAAATCTTTGTGTGTGCGTGTTTTAATCTTTTTATTTTATTATTATTATAATTTACGTTTTCGAATCGTTTGAAACTGACTTTTACTAATATTATTTTTTTTTTTTTTTTTTTTTTTGCGTTTGAACCCGTTTGCGGCCCTGAAAAGGGCCTTTTTGTTTGTCCGTCGTACACTCCATCGGCCGTGCCGTGTGCAGCGCGTCGCGCGGGCTGGCTGGAGACCTCGCGATTTACTTGGAGCTGGTGTACTTGGTCACAGCTTTGGTGCCTTCGCTCACGGCGTGCTTGGCGAGCTCGCCGGGCAAGAGGAGCCTCACCGACGTCTGCACCTCCCTAGAGGTGATAGTGGACCTCTTGTTGTAGTGGGCGAGGCGGGACGCTTCGGCGGCGATGCGTTCGAATATGTCGTTCACGAACGAGTTCATGATGGACATGGCTTTACTAGAGATACCGGTGTCGGGGTGCACCTGCTTGAGCACTTTGTAGATGTAGATAGCGTAGCTCTCCTTCCTCTTGTGCTTCTTCTTTTTCTTGTCCGACTTAGAGATGTTCTTCTGGGCCTTGCCGGACTTCTTGGCCGCCTTACCGCTGGTTTTGGGTGGCATTGTAGTTATACAACAACAACAACAACGACGACAATTGGTACGGTACGACTAACAATTGTTTTTCTCGTGCACACACGCACTGAACGTCCGAACGGTGCGAGAGCGAGGAGAAGTGTGATACGAAAAAATACCAAGTATTGACTTGTTACGCGTTCACGTCGCGCTACACATTAGGGTGCGTTAGCGAGTCGAACGGACCAATCGCATACATCCCATCCCCCCCCCCCCCCCCCCTCACTAGACGTCTCAGCTCGCAAGTGGAATATACCCCCCCTTCCCCCACCACTCTTATTACACGGTGATTTTTGTCGTTGGGTTATTCGATACGCGCATAGTATCATAACGTAATATTCTGTACGCAGAACATTGAAAAAGAAAAATAAATAAATAAATATACTTAAAATAGTGTATGACCATAATTATATTTTCACGTGTGTCCACGATACACGTAATTCGAATTAATATTATTTGTTGTGTTTACTCGTCGTATGTTGTTAATAGGACTTTGTTCGTACGAAACGGTATTATTATTATTTTGTTTCACGGATGCATATTGTGGCCCTGAAAAGGGCCTTTTTTTTTTTTGTAGTGTTACACTCAAACACGATTGAGACAACGTGTCGCTCATCGCGCGCGAGAGAGAGAGACACGAGAAGGTTCCGCTCTCTAGGCTTTCTTCTCGGTCTTCTTGGGGAGGAGAACCGCTTGGATGTTAGGCAGGACGCCTCCCTGTGCGATAGTAACGCCGGAGAGAAGCTTGTTCAACTCCTCGTCGTTGCGTATCGCCAATTGAAGATGTCTCGGTATGATCCTGGTCTTCTTGTTGTCGCGAGCCGCGTTCCCGGCTAACTCGAGAACTTCAGCCGCCAGATACTCCATTACGGCCGCCAAGTAAACGGGGGCACCGGCTCCGACGCGTTCAGCGTAATTACCCTTCCTGAGCAATCTGTGTATACGTCCCACGGGAAACTGGAGACCGGCACGATTCGAGCGAGACTTTGCCTTTCCCTTCACCTTTCCACCTTTACCGCGTCCGGACATGGTGTTTGTTTACTTGTATAATTATAATGTTCAAAACTAACGAGCTCTCGCTGCGATGTGCTGTTGTGCGAGCGGCGTCAGTGAGAATAATAAGCTGGGAAAAATTTATTTTCACGATATATATACAACATCCGCCGGTCGTACAATATGTGGTGGGGCAAACGAGCGAGCGAGGGAGAGAGACTGACTCGGTGTTATCGTGTCACAACCGACGATAACCGAACTATCTTGACGAACAATCAATCTATCTGCATATCCATGTGCTTATTAATCAATTAATATTATTATTGTTAATTAATAATAATATTATCTAATATTAATTATTATTATTACTTATAGTTGCAATTATTGCAAGAGTACTGCGGCTCATTGTTATGACATATATTAATTACTTATTTGTTATTGTTATAAGTGCGTGATATTTCACTTTGTAACTGAAGGAGTTCTCCAATTTTTTATTATTTCTTTCTTTGGAGATTTTTTCAATTAATTATTATGACATGTATGTAAGTGTAGTGTAGAGATTACTCGTGTAGTTAGATTAAAGTAGTATGATGTATGACGATTTATTTATTGATCATAACTATATGTTATGTAATATTAGTTGTCATATAGGGGTGAATGTATTTGTGTGTGTGTGTGTGTGTGTGTGTGTGTGTGTGTGTGTGTGTGTGTGTGTGTGTGTGTACGTTGCGCTCGATTTGCTAATATGAAAAATTTTTATTATAATATATAAAATTAACGTTTATAAATAATATTTCAGAAACGTGTGTTAGCCCTGAGAAGGGCTTTTTATCGTGCGGTACGGCGCCGCACTCGCTTTGCGTCTCCGCCGTTCGTCCGTCCGTCCGTCCGTAAACGTGCGCGCCGATTGATTGGAGATTGGTGGGTGAGTTGCCGATGATCAATTATTACTTCACCACTACTACTACAACATCAACAACAACAATAACAACACATCAACACGTTCGATCGGGCGAGGGAGAGCTCGCTCGATCGCGTAACCGGCGCGTATATGTAGAGGTAAGACGGCGCAGCAAGCAGCAAGCAGCAGCAGCAGCAGCAGGCGCGGTTTAACGACGACGTTTTCGAAATCGCCACACAACACTACTTCTTGGCCGCGGCCGCTTTCTTCGCGGTCGGTTTCGATCTCGGTGTCGCCGCTGCGGTGGCCTTCTTGGGCTTGGGAGCCTTAGGTTTCTTCGTAGGCGGTTTGGCGGTCTTCTTAGCCTTAGATGCCGCCGCCGCGGCGCCCTTGGCCTTCGCGGAGGAGGACGACGCCGCCGCCGCCGCGGCGGCTGATGCCCTCTTTGCGGCGGCTGGCTTTTTCTTGGCGGCGGCCGCTTTCCTGTCCTTCGTGGCCGCCTTCGTAGTTTTAGACTTGGCCGGTGAGGAGGCGGCTGCGGCGGCGGCCGAGGAGGTCGCGGCCTTCTTCGCCCTGCCAACGGCCGCCGAGACGGAAGATTTCTTCGATTTGACACCCGAAGCGGCGGCGGCGGCGGCGGCGGACGCCGAAACGGCCGCTCCTCTACCGCTAGTCGGCTGCTTCTTGGAGGCGGAGGATTTAGACTCGAGCTTGAAAGAGCCGGACGCTCCCTTGCCCTTTGTCTGGATCAGTGCGCCCGACTCGACGGCGCTCTTCAGATACTTCCTGATGTAAGGTGCCAACTTCTCAGCGTCCACTTTGTACTGGGCCGCTATATATTTCTTGATCGCCTGCAGGGAGGAACCGCTGCGCTCCTTCAGCTCCTTGATGGCGCTGTTCACCATATCCGACGTCTTCGGATGTGTAGGTTTCGCCTTTGGCTTTTTAGCGGCGGCTCCACCGGCGGCCGCGGAGGTGGCTTTCGGCTTCTTCGCGGGGGTGGTCGGTGCCGGCGTTTCGGCGGCGACTGCGGTATCGGCCATTGCGAAGGGAATTAATTAAGTGCTGTATGACAATAATAAAACAATAACACACACACACACACACTACACACGCACCACACGAATACTATATAACAATATAAAATATATATTATAAGTATACTACTAATGCTCCAGGAGAGAGACGTAGATACGTATAGCGGCGGCGTAGTAGCGTGCAGAGGTCGCTAGTGATAGTAAGGACGCGGGCAATACCGTAAGGAGAGCCGCGATGTCGCTAGACATTTTCTCGTACGAGCGCTTAAAACTTTTCACTAACACTTGTTTTAATAATTTAGATTTATATAACATTTGAATGTTTTTATAATGAAATCGTTTAGCAGTAACGTAAATTTTGAAATCGTTAACTCGACGAAAACAACGGTAGCCCGATACGCGGCGACCGGCGCGAACGGCGAACGTTTAAATTCGATACCGTGATAGTGACGTAGCTCTGGTTCCGTTTAAAAGTTGTTTTTCTCTACAAGATCGTGTTGAAAAGTGAATATGTGCCGATAGGTGATGAGCTAAGGATATCCTCCGGGTCGGCGTCGATATTCGGATAGCGTGCGACGCGTGTGAAACAATTTTTGGACGGTCGAAGTGGAGCCTCGTAAAACATCAGCTCACCGGGGTGCACCGGTCGCGCGACGAACTATACCCTGCCTCCGGACGGGAATACGATAATCTCCTATGGGATTGTGTGAATATTACCATTAGAGACGAACAATCGAACCGTTTCCGATGATAACTCTGTGCGTATAACGGCGTTACGCAGCGGCGGCTGCGGCGGCCGTTAAAGATTGTTAATAAATCGTGTGTGCGTACGTATGTGAGTGTTTGTTACAGCGGATGCAACGCAAAACAACCGCCCGCCCGCCCGACGGCCGGTGCAGCCTCATAGAGACGATGCAGCAGAATCGTCATGATCATCATCATCATCAGCAGCAGCAGCAGCAGCAGCAGCAGCAGCGGCTGCCGTGATCGGATAATACGGAAGGATGAACGAATGAATACTACGACCGACCGACCGACAGCCGCCTACATCGACGTCGCGTCTCGTCGTTGCACGTGAGTATTGTTTATTTTTTTTTTTTTTTTTTTTTTTATTTTAATTTCTATGTATGATTTACTATTTTATTTTATTTTATTTTAACGAAGCGAGTGACGGCTGGCTATATCTATATATTATTAGCAAATCGAGCGCACCCTGTTAATAACAGACATGCGTGCGGCAGCGGTACAGTGTTTGTTATGAGTGATTAGATTCTCATCTTGAGAGATTATTTTTAATAAATATAATATAAAATTAGATAATAACAATACGCTCATCCATCGACTGTGCGTTTTTATATTATATTTAGTATGAATAATAAATGTGTGCGTGTGTGTGTTATATATTTGTAATTTGTATTACTTATTAATGTATGTTTGTTGTTGTATGCATCCGTGTGCGTGTATGAAACGACCAGTAAGATAGATTACTACAAATAAGAAACGTGTGCGGCCCTGAGAAGGGCCTTTTTTGTAGTTAAGATGTTGTTGAATGAGAATTCGAGAAGACCCACCACCGCCACCACCTTCTGCTTCGGTGGCACGGCGGGCACGCTCGAATCTCGCTCACTAATTAACCACCGAAACCGTAGAGAGTGCGGCCCTGACGTTTCAGGGCGTACACTACGTCCATCGCGGTGACCGTCTTCCTCTTGGCGTGCTCAGTGTATGTGACAGCGTCGCGGATGACGTTCTCGAGGAACACTTTGAGCACGCCGCGAGTCTCTTCGTATATCAGACCGGATATACGCTTCACGCCACCTCTGCGCGCCAAACGACGGATGGCGGGCTTCGTGATACCCTGGATGTTGTCTCGGAGCACCTTCCTGTGACGCTTGGCTCCACCTTTCCCGAGACCCTTTCCGCCTTTACCGCGACCGGTCATGTTGACGAGTAGTTGTAGATTCGAATGAGTAAATTAATACTATAGAGCGAGCGAGCGAGCGCGCGAGCTGAGCACACGTCCAACCTTAACGGACGACGTGGTACTTTTGATAGGGAACCGGAGAATTTTCGCCTTTTTTATATACGCGACGAGGACGACAGACGTACTTGGGGGGGGGGGGGGGGGGGGGGGGGAGGTGCTGCACCCCGCGTTGTCCGCGAGGGGTGATTGGGGGGGGGGGGGGTCTTGCTGCTCCGTTCGTCATAGTTGGTTATCAATAATAGTCATAATATTATTATTATTATTTCAAAAGAATATATCACTACAATATGTAACAAAAATATCGCGCGACTTAAAATCATCATTATCATTGATGATTATTATTATTATTATTTATTGCAATAATGACATGACTTTCGTATAAACAACACGCATAACGCATTTATTTTTTTTTTTTAACGGAGTCTCAGTGTGTGTGTGTGTGTGTGTGTGTGTGTGTGTCTGCGCGCGCGCGCGCTTGTGACACTTTGTTTAATAATATGACGAACGGTGAAGACGAAATCCAATTTTAAGTATATGACACATATGCGGCCCTGAAAAGGGCCTTTTGTTGTATATTGTGTGTGCAAAGTTTGTATGCATGTGCACGCAAGTACTACTATACACGCAATAATAATTATACAGGCGCCCGACTTAAGCACGTTCGCCGCGGATCCTGCGCGCCAATTGTATGTCCTTAGGCATGATAGTGACGCGCTTCGCGTGGATCGCGCAAAGGTTGGTGTCCTCGAAGAGACTTACGAGGTAGGCCTCGCTAGCCTCCTGGAGAGCCATCACGGCGGAGCTCTGGAAGCGTAGATCCGTCTTGAAGTCCTGAGCTATCTCACGCACGAGACGTTGGAATGGAAGTTTGCGAATGAGGAGCTCGGTGCTCTTCTGGTAACGACGGATCTCACGCAGAGCTACCGTTCCGGGCCTATAGCGATGGGGCTTCTTGACACCGCCGGTAGCGGGGGCGCTCTTGCGGGCCGCCTTCGTGGCGAGCTGTTTACGCGGCGCTTTACCGCCTGTAGATTTGCGGGCAGTCTGCTTGGTGCGAGCCATTTTTTCGATCGAATCGAACAAAGAAATACGAACTCAACAATCAATATATATACACGCGACGCGTTCGCGCTGTCCTAACGATGCGGAGTGATTGAGTCGAAACGGGTATATTTTTTCATTTATATAGGCGTGCGAGAGCGAGATAGAAAACAGCTCTGAAATTCGAACAACCCCCTCCCCCCCCCCCACCTCTCCATTCTAAGTTGACCACAGAGCTTTGCAACGGAACATTTTCATTTCGATTTAAAAGAAAAGTTTAAATATTTGTTAATTAGAAGGCGAATATTTAATTCTATCTCTTAGAAATTTATTTTTTTTTTTTTTTTTTTTATCATTCCGTGTGTGTGTGTGTGTGTGTGTGTGTGTGTGTCTGATGAAAATAATAATAATATTATCTATTTACTACACTACTCATCACGCACACTAATAATAATAATAATAATAATAACAACAACAATCGTATGTCGATAATAATTAATTAATTGACCGGTTACTTAGTTAAATATTCATCAGTCATTGTATTGTCGAGCAAATCTTTGTGTGTGCGTGTTTTAATCTTTTTATTTTATTATTATTATAATTTACGTTTTCGAATCGTTTGAAACTGACTTTTACTAATATTATTTTTTTTTTTTTTTTTTTTTATGCGTTTGAACCCGTTTGCGGCCCTGAAAAGGGCCTTTTTGTTTGTCCGTCGTACACTCCATCGGCCGTGCCGTGTGCAGCGCGTCGCGCGGTCTGGCTGGAGACCTCGCGATTTACTTGGAGCTGGTGTACTTGGTCACAGCTTTGGTGCCTTCGCTCACGGCGTGCTTGGCGAGCTCGCCGGGCAAGAGGAGCCTCACCGACGTCTGCACCTCCCTAGAGGTGATAGTGGACCTCTTGTTGTAGTGGGCGAGGCGGGACGCTTCGGCGGCGATGCGTTCGAATATGTCGTTCACGAACGAGTTCATGATGGACATGGCTTTACTAGAGATACCGGTGTCGGGGTGCACCTGCTTGAGCACTTTGTAGATGTAGATAGCGTAGCTCTCCTTCCTCTTGTGCTTCTTCTTTTTCTTGTCCGACTTAGAGATGTTCTTCTGGGCCTTGCCGGACTTCTTGGCCGCCTTACCGCTGGTTTTGGGTGGCATTGTAGTTATACAACAACAACAACAACGACGACAATTGGTACGGTACGACTAACAATTGTTTTTCTCGTGCACACACGCACTGAACGTCCGAACGGTGCGAGAGCGAGGAGAAGTGTGATACGAAAAAATACCAAGTATTGACTTGTTACGCGTTCACGTCGCGCTACACATTAGGGTGCGTTAGCGAGTCGAACGGACCAATCGCATACATCCCATCCCCCCCCCCCCCCCCCCTCACTAGACGTCTCAGCTCGCAAGTGGAATATACCCCCCCTTCCCCCACCACTCTTATTACACGGTGATTTTTGTCGTTGGGTTATTCGATACGCGCATAGTATCATAACGTAATATTCTGTACGCAGAACATTGAAAAAGAAAAATAAATAAATAAATATACTTAAAATAGTGTATGACCATAATTATATTTTCACGTGTGTCCACGATACACGTAATTCGAATTAATATTATTTGTTGTGTTTACTCGTCGTATGTTGTTAATAGGACTTTGTTCGTACGAAACGGTATTATTATTATTTTGTTTCACGGATGCATATTGTGGCCCTGAAAAGGGCCTTTTTTTTTTTTGTAGTGTTACACTCAAACACGATTGAGACAACGTGTCGCTCATCGCGCGCGAGAGAGAGAGACACGAGAAGGTTCCGCTCTCTAGGCTTTCTTCTCGGTCTTCTTGGGGAGGAGAACCGCTTGGATGTTAGGCAGGACGCCTCCCTGTGCGATAGTAACGCCGGAGAGAAGCTTGTTCAACTCCTCGTCGTTGCGTATCGCCAATTGAAGATGTCTCGGTATGATCCTGGTCTTCTTGTTGTCGCGAGCCGCGTTCCCGGCTAACTCGAGAACTTCAGCCGCCAGATACTCCATTACGGCCGCCAAGTAAACGGGGGCACCGGCTCCGACGCGTTCAGCGTAATTACCCTTCCTGAGCAATCTGTGTATACGTCCCACGGGAAACTGGAGACCGGCACGATTCGAGCGAGACTTTGCCTTTCCCTTCACCTTTCCACCTTTACCGCGTCCGGACATGGTGTTTGTTTACTTGTATAATTATAATGTTCAAAACTAACGAGCTCTCGCTGCGATGTGCTGTTGTGCGAGCGGCGTCAGTGAGAATAATAAGCTGGGAAAAATTTATTTTCACGATATATATACAACATCCGCCGGTCGTACAATATGTGGTGGGGCAAACGAGCGAGCGAGGGAGAGAGACTGACTCGGTGTTATCGTGTCACAACCGACGATAACCGAACTATCTTGACGAACAATCAATCTATCTGCATATCCATGTGCTTATTAATCAATTAATATTATTATTGTTAATTAATAATAATATTATCTAATATTAATTATTATTATTACTTATAGTTGCAATTATTGCAAGAGTACTGCGGCTCATTGTTATGACATATATTAATTACTTATTTGTTATTGTTATAAGTGCGTGATATTTCACTTTGTAACTGAAGGAGTTCTCCAATTTTTTATTATTTCTTTCTTTGGAGATTTTTTCAATTAATTATTATGACATGTATGTAAGTGTAGTGTAGAGATTACTCGTGTAGTTAGATTAAAGTAGTATGATGTATGACGATTTATTTATTGATCATAACTATATGTTATGTAATATTAGTTGTCATATAGGGGTGAATGTATTTGTGTGTGTGTGTGTGTGTGTGTGTGTGTGTGTGTGTGTGTGTGTGTGTGTGTGTATGTACGTTGCGCTCGATTTGCTAATATGAAAATTTTTTATTATAATATATAAAATTAACGTTTATAAATAATATTTCAGAAACGTGTGTTAGCCCTGAGAAGGGCTTTTTATCGTGCGGTACGGCGCCGCACTCGCTTTGCGTCTCCGCCGTTCGTCCGTCCGTCCGTCCGTAAACGTGCGCGCCGATTGATTGGAGATTGGTGGGTGAGTTGCCGATGATCAATTATTACTTCACCACTACTACTACAACATCAACAACAACAATAACAACACATCAACACGTTCGATCGGGCGAGGGAGAGCTCGCTCGATCGCGTAACCGGCGCGTATATGTAGAGGTAAGACGGCGCAGCAAGCAGCAAGCAGCAGCAGCAGCAGCAGGCGCGGTTTAACGACGACGTTTTCGAAATCGCCACACAACACTACTTCTTGGCCGCGGCCGCTTTCTTCGCGGTCGGTTTCGATCTCGGTGTCGCCGCTGCGGTGGCCTTCTTGGGCTTGGGAGCCTTAGGTTTCTTCGTAGGCGGTTTGGCGGTCTTCTTAGCCTTAGATGCCGCCGCCGCGGCGCCCTTGGCCTTCGCGGAGGAGGACGACGCCGCCGCCGCCGCGGCGGCTGATGCCCTCTTTGCGGCGGCTGGCTTTTTCTTGGCGGCGGCCGCTTTCCTGTCCTTCGTGGCCGCCTTCGTAGTTTTAGACTTGGCCGGTGAGGAGGCGGCTGCGGCGGCGGCCGAGGAGGTCGCGGCCTTCTTCGCCCTGCCAACGGCCGCCGAGACGGAAGATTTCTTCGATTTGACACCCGAAGCGGCGGCGGCGGCGGCGGCGGACGCCGAAACGGCCGCTCCTCTACCGCTAGTCGGCTGCTTCTTGGAGGCGGAGGATTTAGACTCGAGCTTGAAAGAGCCGGACGCTCCCTTGCCCTTTGTCTGGATCAGTGCGCCCGACTCGACGGCGCTCTTCAGATACTTCCTGATGTAAGGTGCCAACTTCTCAGCGTCCACTTTGTACTGGGCCGCTATATATTTCTTGATCGCCTGCAGGGAGGAACCGCTGCGCTCCTTCAGCTCCTTGATGGCGCTGTTCACCATATCCGACGTCTTCGGATGTGTAGGTTTCGCCTTTGGCTTTTTAGCGGCGGCTCCACCGGCGGCCGCGGAGGTGGCTTTCGGCTTCTTCGCGGGGGTGGTCGGTGCCGGCGTTTCGGCGGCGACTGCGGTATCGGCCATTGCGAAGGGAATTAATTAAGTGCTGTATGACAATAATAAAACAATAACACACACACACACACACTACACACGCACCACACGAATACTATATAACAATATAAAATATATATTATAAGTATACTACTAATGCTCCAGGAGAGAGACGTAGATACGTATAGCGGCGGCGTAGTAGCGTGCAGAGGTCGCTAGTGATAGTAAGGACGCGGGCAATACCGTAAGGAGAGCCGCGATGTCGCTAGACATTTTCTCGTACGAGCGCTTAAAACTTTTCACTAACACTTGTTTTAATAATTTAGATTTATATAACATTTGAATGTTTTTATAATGAAATCGTTTAGCAGTAACGTAAATTTTGAAATCGTTAACTCGACGAAAACAACGGTAGCCCGATACGCGGCGACCGGCGCGAACGGCGAACGTTTAAATTCGATACCGTGATAGTGACGTAGCTCTGGTTCCGTTTAAAAGTTGTTTTTCTCTACAAGATCGTGTTGAAAAGTGAATATGTGCCGATAGGTGATGAGCTAAGGATATCCTCCGGGTCGGCGTCGATATTCGGATAGCGTGCGACGCGTGTGAAACAATTTTTGGACGGTCGAAGTGGAGCCTCGTAAAACATCAGCTCACCGGGGTGCACCGGTCGCGCGACGAACTATACCCTGCCTCCGGACGGGAATACGATAATCTCCTATGGGATTGTGTGAATATTACCATTAGAGACGAACAATCGAACCGTTTCCGATGATAACTCTGTGCGTATAACGGCGTTACGCAGCGGCGGCTGCGGCGGCCGTTAAAGATTGTTAATAAATCGTGTGTGCGTACGTATGTGAGTGTTTGTTACAGCGGATGCAACGCAAAACAACCGCCCGCCCGCCCGACGGCCGGTGCAGCCTCATAGAGACGATGCAGCAGAATCGTCATGATCATCATCATCATCAGCAGCAGCAGCAGCAGCAGCAGCAGCAGCGGCTGCCGTGATCGGATAATACGGAAGGATGAACGAATGAATACTACGACCGACCGACCGACAGCCGCCTACATCGACGTCGCGTCTCGTCGTTGCACGTGAGTATTGTTTATTTTTTTTTATTTTTTTTTTTTTATTTTAATTTCTATGTATGATTTACTATTTTATTTTATTTTATTTTAACGAAGCGAGTGACGGCTGGCTATATCTATATATTATTAGCAAATCGAGCGCACCCTGTTAATAACAGACATGCGTGCGGCAGCGGTACAGTGTTTGTTATGAGTGATTAGATTCTCATCTTGAGAGATTATTTTTAATAAATATAATATAAAATTAGATAATAACAATACGCTCATCCATCGACTGTGCGTTTTTATATTATATTTAGTATGAATAATAAATGTGTGCGTGTGTGTGTTATATATTTGTAATTTGTATTACTTATTAATGTATGTTTGTTGTTGTATGCATCCGTGTGCGTGTATGAAACGACCAGTAAGATAGATTACTACAAATAAGAAACGTGTGCGGCCCTGAGAAGGGCCTTTTTTGTAGTTAAGATGTTGTTGAATGAGAATTCGAGAAGACCCACCACCGCCACCACCTTCTGCTTCGGTGGCACGGCGGGCACGCTCGAATCTCGCTCACTAATTAACCACCGAAACCGTAGAGAGTGCGGCCCTGACGTTTCAGGGCGTACACTACGTCCATCGCGGTGACCGTCTTCCTCTTGGCGTGCTCAGTGTATGTGACAGCGTCGCGGATGACGTTCTCGAGGAACACTTTGAGCACGCCGCGAGTCTCTTCGTATATCAGACCGGATATACGCTTCACGCCACCTCTGCGCGCCAAACGACGGATGGCGGGCTTCGTGATACCCTGGATGTTGTCTCGGAGCACCTTCCTGTGACGCTTGGCTCCACCTTTCCCGAGACCCTTTCCGCCTTTACCGCGACCGGTCATGTTGACGAGTAGTTGTAGATTCGAATGAGTAAATTAATACTATAGAGCGAGCGAGCGAGCGCGCGAGCTGAGCACACGTCCAACCTTAACGGACGACGTGGTACTTTTGATAGGGAACCGGATTTTTTTTTTTTTTTTTTTTTTTTTCGGACTGTGTATGCTGTTGGCCCTAGTGGCCTCGACAGCGTCACCGGGCGGGGCGGGCGAGCAGAGGGCTCACCCAGAGAGGGTGGAGGCCGACCGGGTCAGAACCGGCCTAGCCTCCGGGGTGTTTTTTTGGTGTCCGTCGCTGAGGGCGCCCTCTGTAGGGCACGAACCTCGGCTCAGGACGGCACCGGGGGGGGGAGGGGGGGTAGCAGTGCTCGGTCACGCGCCTAGGCGCTGCCGAGCGGCTACGAAACGGGGCCCTCGTCTCCGCCGACGGAGACGGTGTAGTGTGTGTGGTTGAGATGTGTACGGGGCGTTATCTGACGTCAGCTGATCGTCAGGGTCGGTCAAGACGCTTCTGGGGCGTCTAAATCGGTCTGTTATGTCGTCTTTTATATCGTACGAGGAGGATTCCATTACGAGAGCGTTAGGATGACGGAGGGCTTTCTCGAAATAGCGTTTACTAGACGCTTTAAAATGGGCGGACAGCGATTCTAATTCAAAGTCCCTATGTAGATCTACGTTGCGAATAAACCAGGGCGAGCCCGATGCTATTCGCATAAACCTATTTTGAATCGCTTGTAGCGGTTTAAGTCTATTTTTTGGAACATATGAGAAGCATACATTCGCATACGACATAATCGGACGCACGCACGTTTTATACAATGTCAACTTATTTCTAAGCGACATTTTGCTCTTCGCATTGATCATGGTGTATAGACGCCCTAGAACAAAGGCGGCTCTGTTCCGGACTCTACGGATGTGCGGTATGAAAGAGAGCCTTCTATCGAACGTGACGCCCAGATATTTGACTTTGTCTTGCCAAGGAATCGACCGCCCGTGCAGAGTGATTGATCTCGGTAGAGAATAGTAGCGTGAACGCAGATTAAAGTGCATTGCTGCACTCTTCTCCGGGTTCACCTCTATTCTCCACTTCATGAACCATTCACCTAGCGCGGTGGCCGCTCCTTGTAGTCTGTCATGTATAATGTGGCTACAGCGGGAGGAGGTAAAGAGTGCGGTGTCATCCGCGAATAGGGCAAGGAATTTTCGCCTTTTTTATATACGCGACGAGGACGACAGACGTACTTGGGTGGGGGGGGGGGGGGGGGGGGGGGGGGAGGTGCTGCACCCCGCGTTGTCCGCGAGGGGTGATTGGGGGGGGGGGGGTCTTGCTGCTCCGTTCGTCATAGTTGGTTATCAATAATAGTCATAATATTATTATTATTATTTCAAAAGAATATATCACTACAATATGTAACAAAAATATCGCGCGACTTAAAATCATCATTATCATTGATGATTATTATTATTATTATTTATTGCAATAATGACATGACTTTCGTATAAACAACACGCATAACGCATTTATTTTTTTTTTTTTTTTTTAACGGAGTCTCAGTGTGTGTGTGTGTGTGTGTCTGCGCGCGCGCGCGCGCTTGTGACACTTTGTTTAATAATATGACGAACGGTGAAGACGAAATCCAATTTTAAGTATATGACACATATGCGGCCCTGAAAAGGGCCTTTTGTTGTATATTGTGTGTGCAAAGTTTGTATGCATGTGCACGCAAGTACTACTATACACGCAATAATAATTATACAGGCGCCCGACTTAAGCACGTTCGCCGCGGATCCTGCGCGCCAATTGTATGTCCTTAGGCATGATAGTGACGCGCTTCGCGTGGATCGCGCAAAGGTTGGTGTCCTCGAAGAGACTTACGAGGTAGGCCTCGCTAGCCTCCTGGAGAGCCATCACGGCGGAGGCTCTGGAAGCGTAGATCCGTCTTGAAGTCCTGAGCTATCTCACGCACGAGACGTTGGAATGGAAGTTTGCGAATGAGGAGCTCGGTGCTCTTCTGGTAACGACGGATCTCACGCAGAGCTACCGTTCCGGGCCTATAGCGATGGGGCTTCTTGACACCGCCGGTAGCGGGGGGCGCTCTTGCGGGCCGCCTTCGTGGCGAGCTGTTTACGCGGCGCTTTACCGCCTGTAGATTTGCGGGCAGTCTGCTTGGTGCGAGCCATTTTTCGATCGAATCGAACAAAGAAATACGAACTCAACAATCAATATATATACACGCGACGCGTTCGCGCTGTCCTAACGATGCGGAGTGATTGAGTCGAAACGGGTATATTTTTTCATTTATATAGGCGTGCGAGAGCGAGATAGAAAACAGCTCTGAAATTCGAACAACCCCCCCCCCCCCCCCCCCTCTCCATTCTAAGTTGACCACAGAGCTTTGCAACGGAACATTTTCATTTCGATTTAAAAGAAAAGTTTAAATATTTGTTAATTAGAAGGCGAATATTTAATTCTATCTCTTAGAAATTTATTTTTTTTTTTTTTTTTATATCATTCCGTGTGTGTGTGTGTGTGTGTGTGTGTGTGTGTGTGTGTGTGTCTGATGAAAATAATAATAATATTATCTATTTACTACACTACTCATCACGCACACTAATAATAATAATAATAATAACAACAACAACAATCGTATGTCGATAATAATTAATTATTGACCGGTCTACTTAGTTTAAATATTCATCAGTCATTGTATTGTCGAGCAATCTTTGTGTGTGCGTGTTTTAATCTTTTTATTTTATTATTATTATAATTTACGTTTTCGAATCGTTTGAAACTGACTTTTACTAATATTATTTTTTTTTTTTTTTTTTTATGCGTTTGAACCCGTTTGCGGCCCCTGAAAAGGGCCTTTTTGTTTGTCCGTCGTACACTCCATCGGCCGTGTCCGTGTGCAGCGCGTCGCGCGGTCTGGCTGGAGACCTCGCGATTTACTTGGAGCTGGTGTACTTGGTCACAGCTTTGGTGCCTTCGCTCACGGCGTGCTTGGCGAGCTCGCCGGGCAAGAGGAGCCTCACCGACGTCTGCACCTCCCTAGAGGTGATAGTGGACCTCTTGTTGTAGTGGGCGAAGGGGGGACGCTTCGGCGGCGATGCGTTCGAATATGTCGTTCACGAACGAGTTCATGATGGACATGCTTTACTAGAGATACCGGTGTCGGGGTGCACCTGCTTGAGCACTTTGTAGATGTAGATAGCGTAGCTCTCCTTCCTCTTGTGCTTCTTCTTTTTCTTGGCCGCCTTACCGCTGGTTTTGGGTGGCATTGTAGTTATACAACAACAACAACAACGACGACAATTGGTACGGTACGACTAACAATTGTTTTTCTCGTGCACACACGCACTGAACGTCCGACGGTGCGAGAGCGAGGAGAAGTGTGATACGAAAAAATACCAAGTATTGACTTGTTACGCGTTCACGTCCGCGCCTACACATTAGGGTGCGTTAGCGAGTCGAACGGACCAATCGCATACACCCCCTCCCCCCCCCCCCCCCTCACTAGACGTCTCAGCTCGCAAGTGGAATATACCCCCCCTTCCCCCACCACTCTTATTACACGGTGATTTTTGTCGTTGGTTATTCGATACGCGCATAGTATCATAACGTAATATTCTGTACGCAGAACATTGAAAAAGAAAAATAAATAAATAAATATACTTAAAATAGTATATGACCATAATTATATTTTCACGGTGTCCACGATACACGTAATTCGAATTAATATTATTTGTTGTGTTTACTCGTCGTATGTTGTTAATAGGACTTTGTTCGTACGAAACGGTATTATTATTATTTTGTTTCACGGATGCATATTGTGGCCCTGAAAGGGCCTTTTTTTTTTTGTAGTGTTACACTCAAACACGATTGAGACAACGTGTCGCTCATCGCGCGCGAGAGAGAGAGACACGAGAAGGTTCCGCTCTCTAGGCTTTCTTCTCGGTCTTCTTGGGGAGGAGAACCGCTTGGATGTTAGGCAGGACGCCTCCCTGTGCGATAGTAACGCCGGAGAGAAGCTTGTTCAACTCTCGTCGTGTGCGTATCGCCAATTGAAGATGTCTCGGTATGATCCTGGTCTTCTTGTTGTCGCGAGCCGCGTTCCCGGCTAACTCGAGAACTTCAGCCGCCAGATACTCATTACGGCCGCCAAGTAAACGGGGCCCGGCTCCGACGCGTTCAGCGTAATTACCCTTCCTGAGCAATCTGTGTATACGTCCCACGGGAAACTGGAGACCGGCACGATTCGAGCGAGACTTTGCCTTTCCCTTCACCTTTCCACCTTTACCGCGTCGGACATGGTGTTTGTTTACTTGTATAATTATAATGTTCAAAACAACGAGCTCTCGCTGCGATGTGCTGTTGTGGCGAGCGGCGGAGCGGCGTCAGTGAGAATAATAAGCTGGGAAAAATTTATTTTCACGATATATATACAACATCCGCCGGTCGTACAATATGTGGTGGGGCAAACGAGCGAGCGAGGGAGAGAGACTGACTCGGTGTTATCGTGTCACAACCGACGATAACCGAACTATCTTGACGAACAATCAATCTATCTGCATATCCATGTGCTTATTAATCAATTAATATTATTATTGTTAATTAATAATAATATTATCTAATATTAATTATTATTATTACTTATAGTTGCAATTATTGCAAGAGTACTGCGGCTCATTGTTATGACATATATTAATTACTTATTTGTTATTGTTATAAGTGCGTGATATTTCACTTTGTAACTGAAGGAGTTCTCCAATTTTTTATTATTTCTTTCTTTGGAGATTTTTTCAATTAATTATTATGACATGTATGTAAGTGTAGTGTAGAGATTACTCGTGTAGTTAGATTAAAGTAGTATGATGTATGACGATTTATTTATTGATCATAACTATATGTTATGTAATATTAGTTGTCATATAGGGGTGAATGTATTTGTGTGTGTGTGTGTGTGTGTGTGTGTGTGTGTGTGTGTGTGTGTGTGTGTGTATGTACGTTGCGCTCGATTTGCTAATATGAAAAATTTTTATTATAATATATAAAATTAACGTTTATAAATAATATTTCAGAAACGTGTGTTAGCCCTGAGAAGGGCTTTTTATCGTGCGGTACGGCGCCGCACTCGCTTTGCGTCTCCGCCGTTCGTCCGTCCGTCCGTCCGTAAACGTGCGCGCCGATTGATTGGAGATTGGTGGGTGAGTTGCCGATGATCAATTATTACTTCACCACTACTACTACAACATCAACAACAACAATAACAACACATCAACACGTTCGATCGGGCGAGGGAGAGCTCGCTCGATCGCGTAACCGGCGCGTATATGTAGAGGTAAGACGGCGCAGCAAGCAGCAAGCAGCAGCAGCAGCAGCAGGCGCGGTTTAACGACGACGTTTTCGAAATCGCCACACAACACTACTTCTTGGCCGCGGCCGCTTTCTTCGCGGTCGGTTTCGATCTCGGTGTCGCCGCTGCGGTGGCCTTCTTGGGCTTGGGAGCCTTAGGTTTCTTCGTAGGCGGTTTGGCGGTCTTCTTAGCCTTAGATGCCGCCGCCGCGGCGCCCTTGGCCTTCGCGGAGGAGGACGACGCCGCCGCCGCCGCGGCGGCTGATGCCCTCTTTGCGGCGGCTGGCTTTTTCTTGGCGGCGGCCGCTTTCCTGTCCTTCGTGGCCGCCTTCGTAGTTTTAGACTTGGCCGGTGAGGAGGCGGCTGCGGCGGCGGCCGAGGAGGTCGCGGCCTTCTTCGCCCTGCCAACGGCCGCCGAGACGGAAGATTTCTTCGATTTGACACCCGAAGCGGCGGCGGCGGCGGCGGCGGACGCCGAAACGGCCGCTCCTCTACCGCTAGTCGGCTGCTTCTTGGAGGCGGAGGATTTAGACTCGAGCTTGAAAGAGCCGGACGCTCCCTTGCCCTTTGTCTGGATCAGTGCGCCCGACTCGACGGCGCTCTTCAGATACTTCCTGATGTAAGGTGCCAACTTCTCAGCGTCCACTTTGTACTGGGCCGCTATATATTTCTTGATCGCCTGCAGGGAGGAACCGCTGCGCTCCTTCAGCTCCTTGATGGCGCTGTTCACCATATCCGACGTCTTCGGATGTGTAGGTTTCGCCTTTGGCTTTTTAGCGGCGGCTCCACCGGCGGCCGCGGAGGTGGCTTTCGGCTTCTTCGCGGGGGTGGTCGGTGCCGGCGTTTCGGCGGCGACTGCGGTATCGGCCATTGCGAAGGGAATTAATTAAGTGCTGTATGACAATAATAAAACAATAACACACACACACACTACACGCGCACCACACGAATACTATATAACAATATAAAATATATATTATAAGTATACTACTAATGCTCCAGGAGAGAGACGTAGATACGTATAGCGGCGGCGTAGTAGCGTGCAGAGGTCGCTAGTGATAGTAAGGACGCGGGCAATACCGTAAGGAGAGCCGCGATGTCGCTAGACATTTTCTCGTACGAGCGCTTAAAACTTTTCACTAACACTTGTTTTAATAATTTAGATTTATATAACATTTGAATGTTTTTATAATGAAATCGTTTAGCAGTAACGTAAATTTTGAAATCGTTAACTCGACGAAAACAACGGTAGCCCGATACGCGGCGACCGGCGCGAACGGCGAACGTTTAAATTCGATACCGTGATAGTGACGTAGCTCTGGTTCCGTTTAAAAGTTGTTTTTCTCTACAAGATCGTGTTGAAAAGTGAATATGTGCCGATAGGTGATGAGCTAAGGATATCCTCCGGGTCGGCGTCGATATTCGGATAGCGTGCGACGCGTGTGAAACAATTTTTGGACGGTCGAAGTGGAGCCTCGTAAAACATCAGCTCACCGGGGTGCACCGGTCGCGCGACGAACTATACCCTGCCTCCGGACGGGAATACGATAATCTCCTATGGGATTGTGTGAATATTACCATTAGAGACGAACAATCGAACCGTTTCCGATGATAACTCTGTGCGTATAACGGCGTTACGCAGCGGCGGCTGCGGCGGCCGTTAAAGATTGTTAATAAATCGTGTGTGCGTACGTATGTGAGTGTTTGTTACAGCGGATGCAACGCAAAACAACCGCCCGCCCGCCCGACGGCCGGTGCAGCCTCATAGAGACGATGCAGCAGAATCGTCATGATCATCATCATCATCAGCAGCAGCAGCAGCAGCAGCAGCAGCAGCGGCTGCCGTGATCGGATAATACGGAAGGATGAACGAATGAATACTACGACCGACCGACCGACAGCCGCCTACATCGACGTCGCGTCTCGTCGTTGCACGTGAGTATTGTTTATTTTTTTTTATTTTTTTTTTTTTATTTTAATTTCTATGTATGATTTACTATTTTATTTTATTTTATTTTAACGAAGCGAGTGACGGCTGGCTATATCTATATATTATTAGCAAATCGAGCGCACCCTGTTAATAACAGACATGCGTGCGGCAGCGGTACAGTGTTTGTTATGAGTGATTAGATTCTCATCTTGAGAGATTATTTTTAATAAATATAATATAAAATTAGATAATAACAATACGCTCATCCATCGACTGTGCGTTTTTATATTATATTTAGTATGAATAATAAATGTGTGCGTGTGTGTGTTATATATTTGTAATTTGTATTACTTATTAATGTATGTTTGTTGTTGTATGCATCCGTGTGCGTGTATGAAACGACCAGTAAGATAGATTACTACAAATAAGAAACGTGTGCGGCCCTGAGAAGGGCCTTTTTTGTAGTTAAGATGTTGTTGAATGAGAATTCGAGAAGACCCACCACCGCCACCACCTTCTGCTTCGGTGGCACGGCGGGCACGCTCGAATCTCGCTCACTAATTAACCACCGAAACCGTAGAGAGTGCGGCCCTGACGTTTCAGGGCGTACACTACGTCCATCGCGGTGACCGTCTTCCTCTTGGCGTGCTCAGTGTATGTGACAGCGTCGCGGATGACGTTCTCGAGGAACACTTTGAGCACGCCGCGAGTCTCTTCGTATATCAGACCGGATATACGCTTCACGCCACCTCTGCGCGCCAAACGACGGATGGCGGGCTTCGTGATACCCTGGATGTTGTCTCGGAGCACCTTCCTGTGACGCTTGGCTCCACCTTTCCCGAGACCCTTTCCGCCTTTACCGCGACCGGTCATGTTGACGAGTAGTTGTAGATTCGAATGAGTAAATTAATACTATAGAGCGAGCGAGCGAGCGCGCGAGCTGAGCACACGTCCAACCTTAACGGACGACGTGGTACTTTTGATAGGGAACCGGATTTTTTTTTTTTTTTTTTTTTTTTTTTTCGGACTGTGTATGCTGTTGGCCCTAGTGGCCTCGACAGCGTCACCGGGCGGGGCGGGCGAGCAGAGGGCTCACCCAGAGAGGGTGGAGGCCGACCGGGTCAGAACCGGCCTAGCCTCCGGGGTGTTTTTTTGGTGTCCGTCGCTGAGGGCGCCCTCTGTAGGGCACGAACCTCGGCTCAGGACGGCACCGGCGGGGGGGGGGGGGGTAGCAGTGCTCGGTCACGCGCCTAGGCGCTGCCGAGCGGCTACGAAACGGGGCCCTCGTCTCCGCCGACGGAGACGGTGTAGTGTGTGTGGTTGAGATGTGTACGGGGCGTTATCTGACGTCAGCTGATCGTCAGGGTCGGTCAAGACGCTTCTGGGGCGTCTAAATCGGTCTGTTATGTCGTCTTTTATATCGTACGAGGAGGATTCCATTACGAGAGCGTTAGGATGACGGAGGGCTTTCTCGAAATAGCGTTTACTAGACGCTTTAAAATGGGCGGACAGCGATTCTAATTCAAAGTCCCTATGTAGATCTACGTTGCGAATAAACCAGGGCGAGCCCGATGCTATTCGCATAAACCTATTTTGAATCGCTTGTAGCGGTTTAAGTCTATTTTTTGGAACATATGAGAAGCATACATTCGCATACGACATAATCGGACGCACGCACGTTTTATACAATGTCAACTTATTTCTAAGCGACATTTTGCTCTTCGCATTGATCATGGTGTATAGACGCCCTAGAACAAAGGCGGCTCTGTTCCGGACTCTACGGATGTGCGGTATGAAAGAGAGCCTTCTATCGAACGTGACGCCCAGATATTTGACTTTGTCTTGCCAAGGAATCGACCGCCCGTGCAGAGTGATTGATCTCGGTAGAGAATAGTAGCGTGAACGCAGATTAAAGTGCATTGCTGCACTCTTCTCCGGGTTCACCTCTATTCTCCACTTCATGAACCATTCACCTAGCGCGGTGGCCGCTCCTTGTAGTCTGTCATGTATAATGTGGCTACAGCGGGAGGAGGTAAAGAGTGCGGTGTCATCCGCGAATAGGGCAAGTTTAACTTTATCATGCTTTGGGATGTCACTGGTGTACAGTGAGTATAAAATCGGAGAGAGGACGGCGCCCTGCGGCACGCCCGCGCGGACGGGGCGGGGAGAGGAGAGCGCCCCTTCTACTCTGTAGCGAAACGAGCGATTTGACAAGAACGCTCGTATGATATGAACGAGTCTGTCTGGCACTCCCATGTTAAATAGTTTATAAATTAAACCACTGTGCCAGACCTTGTCAAAGGCCTTCGCCACATCGAAGAAGAGGGCCCCTGTGGGCACTCTGCGGTGCTTGAAGTGAAACGAATGGAGGACGTGTTCCGTTAAGCGGTATGCTTGATCTATAGCCGAGTGACCGGCGCGAAAACCGAATTGCTCGTCTACGAGCAGTCTCTTTTCGTCGATGACGTTTTTGAGACGAACTAGTATTATTCTTTCATAAACCTTACCCAGTGTGTTTAACAAAGAGATCGGTCTGTAACTAGTGGGCAGATTTTTTGGTTTACCTGGTTTATGAAAGCCTATAACGATGGCCTCTTTCCACTGATCGGGGAAGGCCGAAGCTGTCAGGAGGGCGTTGAAGATTAATACCAATAGGTAAATTAGGTGTTCAGGGAGGTTTTTAAGTATTTTATTAGTGATTCTATCGGGACCTGGGGCCTTTTTGGCATGAATATCACTAATAATAGACGCTACTTCGTCAGTTGTTGTCTGTCTGATCGGTGAGTCCTCTAGGGGGCGAGAAAGCCTACGTTCGACCTCCGAGTCGACCTTTAAGAGGTGCTCGGGGTCCGCGGGGAGGGTGCTGGGGGAACATTGGTTCTCAAAACCGTCGGCTAAGCACTCGGCCTTATGCGCATCGTCAAAGGCTACACTGCCATCGGATCTAAGTAGTGGTGGCATCACTGAGACAGTATCGTTTCTCAGCGCCCTCGCCAAGGCATAGTATGTTGTATGCCCTGGCGTGGGCTCCGAGAGCCGTCTGTTCCAGCTGTCGTTCGTGATATCCGCTAGACGAGCTTTTACCTTCCTCTGCAGATCCCACAAACGTCGCCTGTTAGCGTCAGTCGGGTATGTATCGTATGCCCTAGTCGCGGCGTTTTTACGACGTATGAGCTCTTTGGCCGCCTCAGGTAGCTCCCGGCGTCCCTCAGGATGCACCGGGACCGTCCTGGAGCAGCCATCGATCATAGACTGAATGTGAGAGGTCAATTTAACGGACTCCTCTTTGGCTCCCTCCACGGAGGTCAGCGCGTCAGGTGGCAAGTACGAGTGAGGGGAGTCGGGGTCTGTTGATTGTAAACGCTTGAAGAGCATTTTATAATCAATTATTGTCTTGGTCTCGGGAGGCCTTGTATTATCTGGTCCTAGCTGGATTAGGACTGGTCTGTGGTCGGAGGCGAGTTCGGATAGCGATTCTATAGAGCGCACCTGTAGGGTGACGCTCTTCAGAATCGCTATATCGATTACATCCGGTCTGTGTCCGTCTACTGTCGGGTATCGGGTCGGCCTTAGTGGCGCTATTATCTCGAAGTCCATAAAGTGGACTCCGTTCCTGTCTGTCATGTCATTCAAGTTTCGTCCTCTACTGTTAATACTACGGGAGTTCCAGCGAGGGTGCTTACTATTGAGATCGCCGGTCAGAATGACCGCGTTACCCATAGAGAGAAGCGACTGAATGTCACTTCTAAGAAGGGGCTTATCGGGAGAGAGATACACGGAGGCTACTATGAGGGGTGAATGACCTGTTAAAGCCAGCTGACACACTGAAGCCTCGATGTTAGTGAGCGGCGGAGGGTCCAATGGGACACAGTGAAGAGACCTTCTGTAATATATGACAGTGCCGCCTTTGAGGGCGTTCAACCTGTCATTTCTAATTATATTATAATTAGCGATCTTAGGATCACGCATACTAGGTTTCAAGAAAGTCTCTTGCACTGTAAATATGTCTAATCTATGATCTTTAACAAATTCGCGGACTTGCGTTATTTGCGGCATGAGACCGTTTGCATTAAAAGTCGCAACGGTCAGAGAACGTGGCCTGAGTCTACCTTTATTATTATTTAAATCCATTACAAAATTTAATATAAAAAAAAGAAAAAAAATTTCAAAAGAAAAAAAAAAAAAGATTTCTTACAGTGAAACTAAACGGGCATATAGCTCTGCATGATCGAGCAAGGCTATCGTTCTATTAACTTTAAACTTATTAGTAAAAATAATAAGTTCCTCCGGGTCAATTAGAGATTTAAGATCCCTAATTGAGTCAAGAGTGGAGCTAACAGGGGCGGGGGCGGGGGCTGAGGCGAGGGGGGGACGCGCGGCGGGCGTCGGCCTAACTATGCTCGATAGCAACACGGCGGGCTGTGACGCGGTACGCGGCGGAGGGGATTTCGCGGCGACGGTAACTGGGGGTTGCGGCCCCTTGTTGGGTAACGTTGGCCATACCGACGGGGCCGAAATAATCGGAGCTACATTGTTGCTGGTTGGCTTTGGCCTTGCAGCAGTTTGAGCTCTCGGCCTGTTCGTTTTGCGCGGCGCGCTAGGACATCCGCGATAATTCGCCGGATGCCCAAGCTTACCACACAGCACGCAGCCGGGAGGGAGCTCGGGCAGCGGGCCCTTGCCCCTGCCACACTCGGCGGTCGCATGGCCCTGTGTCAAGCACTTCACGCACCGAGGTGTGAGATTGCAGTTTTTGGCCGCATGGCCATACGACTGACAATTGTGGCACTGACCTGGAGCGCCACGGGTGTGTGGGGCTTCTACTTTGAGCCCGGATA
Source organism: Limenitis camilla (assembly GCA_905147385.1). Taxonomy (NCBI): domain Eukaryota; kingdom Metazoa; phylum Arthropoda; class Insecta; order Lepidoptera; family Nymphalidae; genus Limenitis; species Limenitis camilla. The sequence continues at coordinate 5,517,839 of LR990253.1, forward strand.
ACCCACACACCTTCGTGACGTTATAGATTGATTTCGATTCCGCCGTGAGCGGAAGCGACACCAAAACTAAATCTAAGTATATCTTAGTATACTTTTTCTTATACAAGCGAGTGATGCTGTTGACCGTGAGACCTTTGCTGCAAAGATCTCCTTTGATCGATTCGAGATCGATCTCTTTAGGGATGCCGCGAATGACGACACGTAAATCACGTTCCTCCTCTAACGAGTACGTGAAGTACGCGAGATTCCTCGATCTAAAGAGCGTCGTGAGCGCACGGTGGTCTTTAGCCGTCGGGACTGTTATTTTGATGCCCTGTTGGGTCGATCGCGCTTGGGTGAAGTTAATGTGCCTATCGCGCATTGCGGCACTGATGTTGTTCCACTGAACCTTATCCTGTAGGAAAAGGGGCGGTGGAATCTTTTCTTTTATGGACGTCATAGTGACGTCATCGTTCGCGGAGGACGTAGCCGTTGATGCAGAATCGCGGCTCTGAGTATTTATCGCCGTGTTGGCGGGAACCGTAGCCTTATTTGAAATTTTCGCCGTGTTGGCGGGAACCGTGGCTTTATTTGAAACATTTAAATTTGTTCGCGTGGCGGCCTGTTTCGCAGGCCTCTTATGCGACGAGGGGGTCGGAGGGGGAGATTTAAGTTTGCGCTTAGTTGATGAGGATGTGACGGTCGTAAAACCATCACATTCCATCTCGCTAACATTACTAGGGACGCACGCGGGCGATTGAGCTATCTCCGTTAGCTCTTCAGTATCAGATTGTACATCAGGCAGAGGGGTGACCTCAGAGCCTGGTAGAAGCGGAGCGGGGGCGGTAGTGCGGGCGGTGGCGCGGGCGACTATAATCGGTGCCTCGTACGCGGCGAGCGCGGCAGGGGCGAGCGCGTCGGGTGAGGCGGGGGCGGTGGCGGCGCGGACGGCAGGCGCGAGCGCCTCGGTCGCGGCGGCGGGGAGCGCGGCGGCGGGGGTGAGCGCGTCGGACGCTCTCGCGTCGGTTACGGCGGCGGGGGAGGGGGGACTAACGGTCGCGGCCTTTTGCGCGCGAACTACGTTTGCCGGGCAATGCGATTCTGCAAACTTGCGCATTAGTTGCGACGCTCCCGGAATGGCTTCCTCCAGAAACGTCAAGAACGCCAGAAAATCTGGCTCTGACCAATTTTTGGTCCATTTAATGTCTTGACTTTCCCCGGCCATGATGGCCGGGGATGTGTGCCTACGGTGTAAAAAACCCTAGCTGCTGTCTGCCTTGTGGGACAGAAATGTGTACCTAATTTATAATAATGTACTTACTGACCGCCGCGGAAGCGGAGGCAGGTCCTACGGAACCTACTCTACCCTACGGCGACACTGCACTGCACTGCACTGCACTACACTACACTACACTACACTGCACACGCGCGAAATGCCCGTAGCGGGCAGCGGACGCGCACAGATGTTAAACTGCAAGCTAGCAGGCTAGCTTGTAAAAAGGGCGCGAAAGCGCTATTAGGAGCGCCAGCGGACTTGTTCGGCACTACACACATCCGTTCGGAACGGAAGCTAGTAGCGGAATCCAGGGAACCGGAGAATTTTCGCCTTTTTTATATACGCGACGAGGACGACAGACGTACTTGGGTGGGGGGGGGGGGGGGAGGTGCTGCACCCCGCGTTGTCCGCGAGGGGTGATTGGGGGGGGGGGGGGGGGTCTTGCTGCTCCGTTCGTCATAGTTGGTTATCAATAATAGTCATAATATTATTATTATTATTTCAAAAGAATATATCACTACAATATGTAACAAAAATATCGCGCGACTTAAAATCATCATTATCATTGATGATTATTATTATTATTATTTATTGCAATAATGACATGACTTTCGTATAAACAACACGCATAACGCATTTATTTTTTTTTTTTTTTTTTTAACGGAGTCTCAGTGTGTGTGTGTGTGTGTGTGTCTGCGCGCGCGCGCGCTTGTGACACTTTGTTTAATAATATGACGAACGGTGAAGACGAAATCCAATTTTAAGTATATGACACATATGCGGCCCTGAAAAGGGCCTTTTGTTGTATATTGTGTGTGCAAAGTTTGTATGCATGTGCACGCAAGTACTACTATACACGCAATAATAATTATACAGGCGCCCGACTTAAGCACGTTCGCCGCGGATCCTGCGCGCCAATTGTATGTCCTTAGGCATGATAGTGACGCGCTTCGCGTGGATCGCGCAAAGGTTGGTGTCCTCGAAGAGACTTACGAGGTAGGCCTCGCTAGCCTCCTGGAGAGCCATCACGGCGGAGCTCTGGAAGCGTAGATCCGTCTTGAAGTCCTGAGCTATCTCACGCACGAGACGTTGGAATGGAAGTTTGCGAATGAGGAGCTCGGTGCTCTTCTGGTAACGACGGATCTCACGCAGAGCTACCGTTCCGGGCCTATAGCGATGGGGCTTCTTGACACCGCCGGTAGCGGGGGCGCTCTTGCGGGCCGCCTTCGTGGCGAGCTGTTTACGCGGCGCTTTACCGCCTGTAGATTTGCGGGCAGTCTGCTTGGTGCGAGCCATTTTTTCGATCGAATCGAACAAAGAAATACGAACTCAACAATCAATATATATACACGCGACGCGTTCGCGCTGTCCTAACGATGCGGAGTGATTGAGTCGAAACGGGTATATTTTTTCATTTATATAGGCGTGCGAGAGCGAGATAGAAAACAGCTCTGAAATTCGAACAACCCCCTCCCCCCCCCCCCACCTCTCCATTCTAAGTTGACCACAGAGCTTTGCAACGGAACATTTTCATTTCGATTTAAAAGAAAAGTTTAAATATTTGTTAATTAGAAGGCGAATATTTAATTCTATCTCTTAGAAATTTATTTTTTTTTTTTTTTTTTTTTATCATTCCGTGTGTGTGTGTGTGTGTGTGTCTGATGAAAATAATAATAATATTATCTATTTACTACACTACTCATCACGCACACTAATAATAATAATAATAATAACAACAACAACAATCGTATGTCGATAATAATTAATTAATTGACCGGTTACTTAGTTAAATATTCATCAGTCATTGTATTGTCGAGCAAATCTTTGTGTGTGCGTGTTTTAATCTTTTTATTTTATTATTATTATAATTTACGTTTTCGAATCGTTTGAAACTGACTTTTACTAATATTATTTTTTTTTTTTTTTTTTTTTTTTCGTTTGAACCCGTTTGCGGCCCTGAAAAGGGCCTTTTTGTTTGTCCGTCGTACACTCCATCGGCCGTGCCTGCCGTGTGCAGCGCGTCGCGCGGTCTGGCTGGAGACCTCGCGATTTACTTGGAGCTGGTGTACTTGGTCACAGCTTTGGTGCCTTCGCTCACGGCGTGCTTGGCGAGCTCGCCGGGCAAGAGGAGCCTCACCGACGTCTGCACCTCCCTAGAGGTGATAGTGGACCTCTTGTTGTAGTGGGCGAGGCGGGACGCTTCGGCGGCGATGCGTTCGAATATGTCGTTCACGAACGAGTTCATGATGGACATGGCTTTACTAGAGATACCGGTGTCGGGGTGCACCTGCTTGAGCACTTTGTAGATGTAGATAGCGTAGCTCTCCTTCCTCTTGTGCTTCTTCTTTTTCTTGTCCGACTTAGAGATGTTCTTCTGGGCCTTGCCGGACTTCTTGGCCGCCTTACCGCTGGTTTTGGGTGGCATTGTAGTTATACAACAACAACAACAACAACAACGACAATTGGTACGGTACGACTAACAATTGTTTTTCTCGTGCACACACGCACTGAACGTCCGAACGGTGCGAGAGCGAGGAGAAGTGTGATACGAAAAAATACCAAGTATTGACTTGTTACGCGTTCACGTCGCGCTACACATTAGGGTGCGTTAGCGAGTCGAACGGACCAATCGCATACATCCCATCCCCCCCCCCCCCCCTCACTAGACGTCTCAGCTCGCAAGTGGAATATAACCCCCCCCCCCCCCCCTTCCCCCACCACTCTTATTACACGGTGATTTTTGTCGTTGGGTTATTCGATACGCGCATAGTATCATAACGTAATATTCTGTACGCAGAACATTGAAAAAGAAAAATAAATAAATAAATATACTTAAAATAGTGTATGACCATAATTATATTTTCACGTGTGTCCACGATACACGTAATTCGAATTAATATTATTTGTTGTGTTTACTCGTCGTATGTTGTTAATAGGACTTTGTTCGTACGAAACGGTATTATTATTATTTTGTTTCACGGATGCATATTGTGGCCCTGAAAAGGGCCTTTTTTTTTTTTGTAGTGTTACACTCAAACACGATTGAGACAACGTGTCGCTCATCGCGCGCGAGAGAGAGAGACACGAGAAGGTTCCGCTCTCTAGGCTTTCTTCTCGGTCTTCTTGGGGAGGAGAACCGCTTGGATGTTAGGCAGGACGCCTCCCTGTGCGATAGTAACGCCGGAGAGAAGCTTGTTCAACTCCTCGTCGTTGCGTATCGCCAATTGAAGATGTCTCGGTATGATCCTGGTCTTCTTGTTGTCGCGAGCCGCGTTCCCGGCTAACTCGAGAACTTCAGCCGCCAGATACTCCATTACGGCCGCCAAGTAAACGGGGGCACCGGCTCCGACGCGTTCAGCGTAATTACCCTTCCTGAGCAATCTGTGTATACGTCCCACGGGAAACTGGAGACCGGCACGATTCGAGCGAGACTTTGCCTTTCCCTTTACCTTTCCACCTTTACCGCGTCCGGACATGGTGTTTGTTTACTTGTATAATTATAATGTTCAAAACTAACGAGCTCTCGCTGCGATGTGCTGTTGTGCGAGCGGCGTCAGTGAGAATAATAAGCTGGGAAAAATTTATTTTCACGATATATATACAACATCCGCCGGTCGTACAATATGTGGTGGGGCAAACGAGCGAGCGAGGGAGAGAGACTGACTCGGTGTTATCGTGTCACAACCGACGATAACCGAACTATCTTGACGAACAATCAATCTATCTGCATATCCATGTGCTTATTAATCAATTAATATTATTATTGTTAATTAATAATAATATTATCTAATATTAATTATTATTATTACTTATAGTTGCAAGAGTACTGCGGCTCATTGTTATGACATATATTAATTACTTATTTGTTATTGTTATAAGTGCGTGATATTTCACTTTGTAACTGAAGGAGTTCTCCAATTTTTTTTTTTTTTTTTTATTATTTCTTTCTTTGGAGATTTTTTCAATTAATTATTATGACATGTATGTAAGTGTAGTGTAGAGATTACTCGTGTAGTTAGATTAAAGTAGTATGTATGACGATTTATTTATTGATCATAACTATATGTTATGTAATATTAGTTGTCATATAGGGGTGAATGTATTTGTGTGTGTGTGTGTGTGTGTGTGTGTGTGTGTGTGTGTGTGTGTGTGTGTGTACGTTGCGCTCGATTTGCTAATATGAAACATTTTTATTATAATATATAAAATTAACGTTTATAAATAATATTTCAGAAACGTGTGTTAGCCCTGAGAAGGGCTTTTTATCGTGCGGTACGGCGCCGCACTCGCTTTGCGTCTCCGCCGTTCGTCCGTCCGTCCGTCCGTCCGTAAACGTGCGCGCCGATTGATTGGAGATTGGTGGGTGAGTTGCCGATGATCAATTATTACTTCACCACTACTACTACAACATCAACAACAACAATAACAACACATCAACACGTTCGATCGGGCGAGGGAGAGCTCGCTCGATCGCGTAACCGGCGCGTATATGTAGAGGTAAGACGGCGCAGCAAGCAGCAAGCAGCAGCAGCAGCAGCAGGCGCGGTTTAACGACGACGTTTTCGAAATCGCCACACAACACTACTTCTTGGCCGCGGCCGCTTTCTTCGCGGTCGGTTTCGATCTCGGTGTCGCCGCTGCGGTGGCCTTCTTGGGCTTGGGAGCCTTAGGTTTCTTCGTAGGCGGTTTGGCGGTCTTCTTAGCCTTAGATGCCGCCGCCGCGGCGCCCTTGGCCTTCGCGGAGGAGGACGACGCCGCCGCCGCCGCGGCGGCGGATGCCCTCTTTGCGGCGGCTGGCTTTTTCTTGGCGGCGGCCGCTTTCCTGTCCTTCGTGGCCGCCTTCGTAGTTTTAGACTTGGCCGGTGAGGAGGCGGCTGCGGCGGCGGCCGAGGAGGTCGCGGCCTTCTTCGCCCTGCCAACGGCCGCCGAGACGGAAGATTTCTTCGATTTGACACCCGAAGCGGCGGCGGCGGCGGACGCCGAAACGGCCGCTCCTCTACCGCTAGTCGGCTGCTTCTTGGAGGCGGAGGATTTAGACTCGAGCTTGAAAGAGCCGGACGCTCCCTTGCCCTTTGTCTGGATCAGTGCGCCCGACTCGACGGCGCTCTTCAGATACTTCCTGATGTAAGGTGCCAACTTCTCAGCGTCCACTTTGTACTGGGCCGCTATATATTTCTTGATCGCCTGCAGGGAGGAACCGCTGCGCTCCTTCAGCTCCTTGATGGCGCTGTTCACCATATCCGACGTCTTCGGATGTGTAGGTTTCGCCTTTGGCTTTTTAGCGGCGGCTCCACCGGCGGCCGCGGAGGTGGCTTTCGGCTTCTTCGCGGGGGTGGTCGGTGCCGGCGTTTCGGCGGCGACTGCGGTATCGGCCATTGCGAAGGGAATTAATTAAGTGCTGTATGACAATAATAAAACAATAACACACACACACACTACACACGCACCACACGAATACTATATAACAATATAAAATATATATTATAAGTATACTACTAATGCTCCAGGAGAGAGACGTAGATACGTATAGCGGCGGCGTAGTAGCGTGCAGAGGTCGCTAGTGATAGTAAGGACGCGGGCAATACCGTAAGGAGAGCCGCGATGTCGCTAGACATTTTCTCGTACGAGCGCTTAAAACTTTTCACTAACACTTGTTTTAATAATTTAGATTTATATAACATTTGAATGTTTTTATAATGAAATCGTTTAGCAGTAACGTAAATTTTGAAATCGTTAACTCGACGAAAACAACGGTAGCCCGATACGCGGCGACCGGCGCGAACGGCGAACGTTTAAATTCGATACCGTGATAGTGACGTAGCTCTGGTTCCGTTTAAAAGTTGTTTTTCTCTACAAGATCGTGTTGAAAAGTGAATATGTGCCGATAGGTGATGAGCTAAGGATATCCTCCGGGTCGGCGTCGATATTCGGATAGCGTGCGACGCGTGTGAAACAATTTTTGGACGGTCGAAGTGGAGCCTCGTAAAACATCAGCTCACCGGGGTGCACCGGTCGCGCGACGAACTATACCCTGCCTCCGGACGGGAATACGATAATCTCCTATGGGATTGTGTGAATATTACCATTAGAGACGAACAATCGAACCGTTTCCGATGATAACTCTGTGCGTATAACGGCGTTACGCAGCGGCGGCTGCGGCGGCCGTTAAAGATTGTTAATAAATCGTGTGTGCGTACGTATGTGAGTGTTTGTTACAGCGGATGCAACGCAAAACAACCGCCCGCCCGCCCGACGGCCGGTGCAGCCTCATAGAGACGATGCAGCAGAATCGTCATGATCATCATCATCATCAGCAGCAGCAGCAGCAGCAGCAGCAGCGGCTGCCGTGATCGGATAATACGGAAGGATGAACGAATGAATACTACGACCGACCGACCGACAGCCGCCTACATCGACGTCGCGTCTCGTCGTTGCACGTGAGTATTGTTTATTTTTTTTTATTTTTTTTTTTATTTTAATTTCTATGTATGATTTACTATTTTATTTTATTTTATTTTAACGAAGCGAGTGACGGCTGGCTATATCTATATATTATTAGCAAATCGAGCGCACCCTGTTAATAACAGACATGCGTGCGGCAGCGGTACAGTGTTTGTTATGAGTGATTAGATTCTCATCTTGAGAGATTATTTTTAATAAATATAATATAAAATTAGATAATAACAATACGCTCATCCATCGACTGTGCGTTTTTATATTATATTTAGTATGAATAATAAATGTGTGCGTGTGTGTGTTATATATTTGTAATTTGTATTACTTATTAATGTATGTTTGTTGTTGTATGCATCCGTGTGCGTGTATGAAACGACCAGTAAGATAGATTACTACAAATAAGAAACGTGTGCGGCCCTGAGAAGGGCCTTTTTTGTAGTTAAGATGTTGTTGAATGAGAATTCGAGAAGACCCACCACCGCCACCACCTTCTGCTTCGGTGGCACGGCGGGCACGCTCGAATCTCGCTCACTAATTAACCACCGAAACCGTAGAGAGTGCGGCCCTGACGTTTCAGGGCGTACACTACGTCCATCGCGGTGACCGTCTTCCTCTTGGCGTGCTCAGTGTATGTGACAGCGTCGCGGATGACGTTCTCGAGGAACACTTTGAGCACGCCGCGAGTCTCTTCGTATATCAGACCGGATATACGCTTCACGCCACCTCTGCGCGCCAAACGACGGATGGCGGGCTTCGTGATACCCTGGATGTTGTCTCGGAGCACCTTCCTGTGACGCTTGGCTCCACCTTTCCCGAGACCCTTTCCGCCTTTACCGCGACCGGTCATGTTGACGAGTAGTTGTAGATTCGAATGAGTAAATTAATACTATAGAGCGAGCGAGCGAGCGCGCGAGCTGAGCACACGTCCAACCTTAACGGACGACGTGGTACTTTTGATAGGGAACCGGAGATTTTTTTTTTTTTTTTTTTTTTTTTTTTCGGACTGTGTATGCTGTTGGCCCTAGTGGCCTCGACAGCGTCACCGGGCGGGGCGGGCGAGCAGAGGGCTCACCCAGAGAGGGTGGAGGCCGACCGGGTCAGAACCGGCCTAGCCTCCGGGGTGTTTTTTTGGTGTCCGTCGCTGAGGGCGCCCTCTGTAGGGCACGAACCTCGGCTCAGGACGGCACCGGCGGGGGGGGGGGGGGTAGCAGTGCTCGGTCACGCGCCTAGGCGCTGCCGAGCGGCTACGAAACGGGGCCCTCGTCTCCGCCGACGGAGACGGTGTAGTGTGTGTGGTTGAGATGTGTACGGGGCGTTATCTGACGTCAGCTGATCGTCAGGGTCGGTCAAGACGCTTCTGGGGCGTCTAAATCGGTCTGTTATGTCGTCTTTTATATCGTACGAGGAGGATTCCATTACGAGAGCGTTAGGATGACGGAGGGCTTTCTCGAAATAGCGTTTACTAGACGCTTTAAAATGGGCGGACAGCGATTCTAATTCAAAGTCCCTATGTAGATCTACGTTGCGAATAAACCAGGGCGAGCCCGATGCTATTCGCATAAACCTATTTTGAATCGCTTGTAGCGATTTGAGTCTATTTTTTGGAACATATGAGAAGCATACATTCGCATACGACATAATCGGGCGCACGCACGTTTTATACAATGTCAACTTATTTCTAAGCGACATTTTGCTCTTCGCATTGATCATAGTGTATAGACGCCCTAGAACAAAGGCGGCTCTGTTCCGGACTCTACGGATGTGCGGTATGAAAGAGAGCCTTCTATCGAACGTGACGCCCAGATATTTGACTTTGTCTTGCCAAGGAATCGACCGACCGTGCAGAGTGATTGATCTCGGTAGAGAATAGTAGCGTGAACGCAGATTAAAGTGCATTGCTGCACTCTTCTCCGGGTTCACCTCTATTCTCCACTTCATGAACCATTCACCTAGCGCGGTGGCCGCTCCTTGTAGTCTGTCATGTATAATGTGGCTACAGCGGGAGGAGGTAAAGAGTGCGGTGTCATCCGCGAATAGGGCAAGTTTAACTTTATCATGCTTTGGGATGTCACTGGTGTACAGTGAGTATAAAATCGGAGAGAGGACGGCGCCCTGCGGCACGCCCGCGCGGACGGGGCGGGGAGAGGAGAGCGCCCCTTCTACTCTGTAGCGAAACGAGCGATTTGACAAGAACGCTCGTATGATATGAACGAGTCTGTCTGGCACTCCCATGTTAATTAGTTTATAAATTAAACCACTGTGCCAGACCTTGTCAAAGGCCTTCGCCACATCGAAGAAGAGGGCCCCTGTGGGCACTCTGCGGTGCTTGAAGTGAAACGAATGGAGGACGTGTTCCGTTAAGCGGTATGCTTGATCTATAGCCGAGTGACCGGCGCGAAAACCGAATTGCTCGTCTACGAGCAGTCTCTTTTCGTCAATGACGTTTTTGAGACGAACTAGAATTATTCTTTCATAAACCTTACCCAGTGTGTTTAACAAAGAGATCGGTCTGTAACTAGTGGGCAGATTTTTTGGTTTACCTGGTTTATGAAAGCCTATAACGATGGCCTCTTTCCACTGATCGGGGAAGGCCGAAGCTGTCAGGAGGGCGTTGAAGATTAATACCAATAGGTAAATTAGGTGTTCAGGGAGGTTTTTAAGTATTTTATTAGTGATTCTATCGGGACCTGGGGCCTTTTTGGCATGAATATCACTAATAATAGACGCTACTTCGTCAGTTGTTGTCTGTCTGATCGGTGAGTCCTCTAGGGGGCGAGAAAGCCTACGTTCGACCTCCGAGTCGACCTTTAAGAGGTGCTCGGGGTCCGCGGGGAGGGTGCTGGGGGAACATTGGTTCTCAAAACCGTCGGCTAAGCACTCGGCCTTATGCGCATCGTCAAAGGCTACACTGCCATCGGATCTAAGTAGTGGTGGCATCACTGAGACAGTATCGTTTCTCAGCGCCCTCGCCAAGGCATAGTATGTTGTATGCCCTGGCGTGAGCTCCGAGAGCCGTCTGTTCCAGCTGTCGTTCGTGATATCCGCTAGACGAGCTTTTACCTTCCTCTGCAGATCCCACAAACGTCGCCTGTTAGCGTCAGTCGGGTATGTATCGTATGCCCTAGTCGCGGCGTTTTTACGACGTATGAGCTCTTTGGCCGCCTCAGGTAGCTCCCGGCGTCCCTCAGGATGCACCGGGACCGTCCTGGAGCAGCCATCGATCATAGACTGAATGTGAGAGGTCAATTTAACGGACTCCTCTTTGGCTCCCTCCACGGAGGTCAGCGCGTCAGGTGGCAAGTACGAGTGAGGGGAGTCGGGGTCTGTTGATTGTAAACGCTTGAAGAGCATTTTATAATCAATTATTGTCTTGGTCTCGGGAGGCCTTGTATTATCTGGTCCTAGCTGGATTAGGACTGGTCTGTGGTCGGAGGCGAGTTCGGATAGCGATTCTATAGAGCGCACCTGTAGGGTGACGCTCTTCAGAATCGCTATATCGATTACATCCGGTCTGTGTCCGTCTACTGTCGGGTATCGGGTCGGCCTTAGTGGCGCTATTATCTCGAAGTCCATAAAGTGGACTCCGTTCCTGTCTGTCATGTCATTCAAGTTTCGTCCTCTACTGTTAATACTACGGGAGTTCCAGCGAGGGTGCTTACTATTGAGATCGCCGGTCAGAATGACCGCGTTACCCATAGAGAGAAGCGACTGAATGTCACTTCTAAGAAGGGGCTTATCGGGAGAGAGATACACGGAGGCTACTATGAGGGGTGAATGACCTGTTAAAGCCAGCTGACACACTGAAGCCTCGATGTTAGTGAGCGGCGGAGGGTCCAATGGGACACAGTGAAGAGACCTTCTGTAATATATGACAGTGCCGCCTTTGAGGGCGTTCAACCTGTCATTTCTAATTATATTATAATTAGCGATCTTAGGATCACGCATACTAGGTTTCAAGAAAGTCTCTTGCACTGTAAATATGTCTAATCTATGATCTTTAACAAATTCGCGGACTTGCGTTATTTGCGGCATGAGACCGTTTGCATTAAAAGTCGCAACGGTCAGAGAACGTGGCCTGAGTCTACCTTTATTATTATTTAAATCCATTACAAAATTTAATATAAAAAAAAAAGAAAAAATTTCATAAGAAAAAAAAAAAGATTTCTTACAGTGAAACTAAACGGGCATATAGCTCTGCATGATCGAGCAAGGCTATCGTTCTATTAACTTTAAACTTATTAGTAAAAATAATAAGTTCCTCCGGGTCAATTAGAGATTTAAGATCCCTAATTGAGTCAAGAGTGGAGCTAACAGGGGCGGGGGCGGGGGCTGAGGCGAGGGGGGGACGCGCGGCGGGCGTCGGCCTAACTATGCTCGATAGCAACACGGCGGGCTGTGACGCGGTACGCGGCGGAGGGGATTTCGCGGTGACGGTAACTGGGGGTTGCGGCCCCTTGTTGGGTAACGTTGGCCATACCGACGGGGCCGAAACAATCGGAGCTACATTGTTGCTGGTTGGCTTTGGCCTTGCAGCAGTTTGAGCTCTCGGCCTGTTCGTTTTGCGCGGCGCGCTAGGACATCCGCGATAATTCGCCGGATGCCCAAGCTTACCACACAGCACGCAGCCGGGAGGGAGCTCGGGCAGCGGGCCCTTGCCCCTGCCACACTCGGCGGTCGCATGGCCCTGTGTCAAGCACTTCACGCACCGAGGTGTGAGATTGCAGTTTTTGGCCGCATGGCCATACGACTGACAATTGTGGCACTGACCTGGAGCGCCACGGGTGTGTGGGGCTTCTACTTTGAGCCCGGATAACCCACACACCTTCGTGACGTTATAGATTGATTTCGATTCCGCCGTGAGCGGAAGCGACACCAAAACTAAATCTAAGTATATCTTAGTGTACTTTTTCTTATACAAGCGAGTGATGCTGTTGACCGTGAGACCGCGAATGACGACACGTAAATCACGTTCCTCCTCTAACGAGTACGTGAAGTACGCGAGATTCCTCGATCTAAAGAGCGTCGTGAGCGCACGGTGGTCTTTAGCCGTCGGGACTGTTATCTAATACTATTACTGTTATCTAATTTCTATATAAGACCCGCCTCTTTTTAGAAAATGTTATATCATTCATAGAAAAATATACTTGACTTAGTATAGGAATAATTTTTCTTTCTGCCCTCATTTTTCCTAAAATATGAGTCTCCGGAGAGAAAAAACAAAAAAAAAATAAATAAATAAATAAAAAAAAAAAACAATGCGGGGATCGATAGAGGGGACCCCACTTACCTCCATCAATCAAGCATTATTTCTTTTAAACATTGATGGTCTACTGCAGAGCCGGGTCTCCCCAAAATGCCACGCAGGCCAGTGCCGATTAACAGAATTCACAAACTTTCGAGAACATGGAGAACTCTCAGGAGTGCAGGTTTCTTCACGACGTTTGCCTTCACCGTTGATTTTAATAATAGTTTGTTTAATTATTATTAAAATGTTTCGTATATTTGTAATACATTTCTATATTATGTATATTATCGAAACTGAACTGAATGGTTGCTAGAAGAGATCTCTATTAGAGATGTAACTACCGCTATTTATCGGCAGAGTAAATTTAAAATGAGAGCTAACATCACTAGTGCTGCCCTCTATATTCGGGACAAAGCCCATATTGTTTTGAAACGCATTGGATAGATGTATATCTTATATGCAAGATATTCAAGAAGTTTCCATTTGTTTTGACATGTGCGACAATTATCATTCGTATGATTTATCGTGTCGGCCATCTTAAAATCCACGGACATAGTCCAATTGGATTAATTAAGACCGATTTTAATCTTAAAAAAAAAAACTTATTTAATTTCCGATTGATCACGTGATCATGTTAATATTAATTTATTGTAACCTGCAAATGTGTGTGAAAACCTAATTTTAACCTAAAAAGCAGTCTATCTACAGCTATAAACGTATTAGCCAAACTAGTTTCCACCAGTCCAAACCGGTTTATCCTACGCGCGTAGCATACACAGGTCAAGACAAATTAAAATTATTATTTAAGTAAACTAGTAACATTTTAAGCTATTTAATATATACTAGAAAGTTTGGCTGATAACGTATTATAACATTATAAAAAGCACCTTAGAATAGTGGACACTATTACAAATAATTTTTAATTTTCTTATAATTCTTAAAATCTTCGAAAAAATCGAATTTAAATTACTAGTAATCAATTGTGGATTCCTAAGTTTTCTTTTTTTTTTCTTTATTTTATGTACGAGTATTTATTTAAAAAAAAATTTAAAAAAATTTATAAATATCTCAATCTTCAAGATTTCGTGATATTAAGTTTATATAAAGCTAAATGGAAAATAAGAAGTTTAAAATATTCAAAGAAAAAAAAAAAATTCTATGTTATCTATTTGAAAATATTATTAATTTAAAAATATTGCATTAAATAATTATTTATTTTTTTAATTAATTTCAAATTTATATTATAATTAATAATTAAAATCAGAAAATTCAATATTATAAAAAAAAATTCGAAGCAGCAATATATCCACAAAAAAAAACAAATCACTATTCTAAAGTACCAATAAAAAATTATATCTAACACTTACCAATCGGTGTAATATATCACTACACAGCACAGCACAAACACTACACGGCACAGCACTACACTGCACACGCGGACCCTAACCCTATCAGGCCAGCTGTGAGCGCGTGCGACCGACCACATACTTGCAGCAATCTGGTCTCTCGTACCTGCAGCCATTGTAGCAGCAGTGTAGATCCGCGGCCTCCATCGACGCATTGATAGCATCTTGGTTGCATAGCTGTTGATCATCCTAAGAAACCGACGCATGGTTTCCAGGTATCGACTTTCGAAGGCGCGCAGGGGGGGGGGGGGGGGGTCCGGTCGCAAACAGCAGCTCGCAGGGGCCTCTCTACTGAAGACGCGAGCTCACGGACCGAAATTAATTACCGAAACGCGAACTAGCATGCCTGAAGCACGCTGGCAAAAACAGCGCGATCATTCGTATCCATGAGCAGGAACGCGAATCCGTCTCACTGTAACAGCGCGGGAGCAGCTACTTGCGGGGAGAAGACGAACGGTGAGGCAGGCTCCAGAGTTTCCACTCAATGAAAGCTGGCGATCCGACGAGAACTAATTTTCCAGTAAAAAGTCCGTTTTATATACCTTTTAATATGCATGCATGTGTAGTCATGTGTAAAGAGATGAGGAGTTAAAACTGACCAATCACAGAGTCTTCCTATTCTCGTCTCTTTCTAAATTGTATATCTAACTCTTTTTGGTTTTTAAACATGTTGAGACATGTCTGAACATGTTCTAACGTGTTTTTAAGTTTTGTTTATTTTTATTTAATGTAATATGATTTTACATCTTATTACACCAATATTGTCTTATAAGGATGATGTGTCTACATTCTTATTGGTGTATTATATTAAATACAATTTCACAAGATTTTTTTTGTTTTAAGGCCAAAAACACGTGAAATTGAACTAAACACGACTGTCTACGTTAAGAATAATGAGTTACGAGACGTTGGCGAGCGTAGATTGCGTAAAATTCATGATTTTTTGAAATGTGAAAAAAAAAAAATTGGCGTGCGGAGCAGTGTCGATAAACATAAATTAGTTATTGAAGTGACCGTAGCCTGCCTTGCCGTAAATCACTTGGCAAGCTACGGAACACAACATAGATAGTTCAAGCCACGGAGCGTGCGTCAGCGTGGATTGAACCATCTGTATATAGCTCATAATTCTATCTCGGGCACTTTCCCGATTAAGATGTAATTTAGAGACAATTACACCTTAATCGGAAAACCACGCGAGTATAGATTAAATAAAAAGACAACACATATCGAAACAATAACCACATTTGTGTAATTATTAGAATCGATGTAATATGGAAGCTACTTCGAACTGGGAGTTAGAAGTAACTACCGAACCAACTTACCACTACTAGATACAACCAAGAACCTTAACCCTAACATTGAAAACCTTACCTTACCTGAAAAAAAAACCATTACCATATCTTATACCAGACGTGACGATGAAACAAGCGTGGCTCCGAAAAGAGCCGTTTGATATACTTCTCTTACCCAAATACCTAAAAAACCATTACCAAAACCTTGGATACCATTATTTTTACCAGACGCTACGATGAAACAAAGGTTGGTTCCGAAAAGAACCGTACGTTATGAAACAGGATTGGCTCCGAGAAGAGCCTGTCCATGGTGAAACAAAGATTGGTTCCGAAAAGAACCGTTTGATACACTTCTCTTACCCAGATACCTAAAAAACCATTACCAAAACCTTGAATACCATTATTTTTACCAGACGCTACGATGAAACAAAGGTTGGTTCCGAAAAGAACCGTACGTAATGAAACAGGATTGGCTCCGAGAAGAGCCTGTCCATGGTGAAACAAAGATTGGTTCCGAAAAGAACCGTTAAGACTCGTACCATATCAACACTCACTGAATCTACAACTGCTAAAAAAAATACTTTTCACTTAAGCGTATTAACGCGATGAACCCCCGGCGCAAACTAAACGCCACGCAAATGATTCCAGCGCCAACGCACATAGCGGCGGCGTCGGTAAACTTTGAAATTAATTCTGCGCATGCGTAATATCGCTGGGGTGGGATTTGTGTGTGACCAGTTTACTTTCACAAAATACCCTAATATTGAATAATTAATTGTATTATATTATTTTTTTATTTTTATTTAATTAAATGATTTACATAATATTTGTAAATAAATTCTTGTATTATTTAACAATTCAATTATGATTATCGATTTTTATTCAATCAGTTGGTCAATCAATACAATATATAAACTGTGGTTTGAAATATTCATTTAGTGTAGTCTATGGTAAAAGAGTTATTGTTTTACTATTAAAGTATACGTAGGTACTACTGACAACAACGAATTATACAACAACAAGGAATTATAAATAAAAATATAATAACCTACTATAGACAAGGCTGTACGGTGTAATACCTTTGCCTTTTCGATTATCGAACAGAAACAGGAAAAAGAAGTACGTCCATTTTATTTTAAAATAACGAAGACGGAAGTAGGTACCAAATTCATTTGAAAAGTAAAACTGAAATAATAAGTTTTTTAATTGTGAAATCATAATCAAGAAGTACTTTTATTAGTTTATTACTTAATAATTAATTAAGACACTTATTGCAAGACCACTAATTGTAAGTATGGCTGAAGGAAAAGCTGAAGATATCTGGAGGGTAGCACGTGCCGACCATTTTAAATACTTCAGGTGAGTAAATTAATGCTATAATGTGTTGTTTTTGGATAACATTCTTTATTTAGGAGATGCGAAGTAATATATAAGTCACTAATGCAAGTATTTTAAGGTAAGAAGGCAGTGGAAATAATATTTGCTAATTTAATCCGCCCTCACTTCTCTAAGGTGTATTCAAACACGATGATTTGGTGCAGTTGTTCTGAATGTTTGCACTTACATGCTATTCTTGCTTACTCATAATCTTATTCTCTCGATTCTTGATTATGCAGATACTTGCAATTGAAATATCTCAGAGGACTTACTAAATAAATTAAAACGTTTCTAGAACCTTGGTATTAGATTTATATTTGGTTTAAGGAAATATGTATGACCATGTATCGCAATTTGACGCTTTTGTTCATTACACTTAATCATCTGCTCCATCTTACTTAAAAGAGCGTTTCTCTTACCTTGCAAATAGCACTTTTTCTCAACTCTCATTACACTCTTGCTTGGATAATAAATTAAACTTTCCAATATCAAACTCACAATGCTACAACAAGTCATGTACAGTTAAAGCCATATGGTTGTGGAATATGCTGCCTTATGAAATTCGCTACTGCATTAATAAATATATTCAAAAGTCATCTGAAGATCCACTTATTATCATCCCGCTACACATACATTATTTTATCAAATATTGTATGACGTTTTGTTGACTTATCGCCTTATCTTACTGTATTTCTCTTATAGAGGGGTTACCTGGAAGAGATCACTACCCAGTGATAAGGTCGCCCTTAGCATGCATAATCTGGCATATATGTAATTAGTTAGCAACTGTTATAAGTTATCCTACGATGTATGCAATAAAGTCTTCTAGCTATCTATATTTATCATATTTAATTAATTCACTTTTCAGATACCGCAACACTGGCATGCCACACAAACGCTGCTGTAGCCTCTCACATGCTGCCTAAGGCCTAGATAAAATAAGTACATGGTTACAGGACTGGAAAATAAAAGCTAATACAAGTAAATCCTTTCAAGATATCTTTATGCTGCGGAAAGGCGACTGTCCTCCTGTCTACTTAGGAGATACCACACTACTGCACCAAAGTACTATAAGGTCTGCATCTCGATCTTCATTTAACGAGTAAACTTCACATCAAAACCAAGAGGTGACCGTTGAATATTTGTCATAAAAACCTGTACTGGATCTATGAGATGAAATAGTGCTTTAAGCACAGATACCAAGTTCCTTAAATACAAGTTGATCCTAAAACCAATATGGCTAAAAGAAATACAACTCTGGGGAATCGAGTGCAACTCAAATTTGTGACAAATGCAGAAATCCATAAGGACAACAAGTTTGCTTAAAGTGTAATATACTGATCACACAATAGCCCGGAGAAAAATAACAAACTTTTTAGATATAAATGCTGATGTTCCAGGGATGATATGTAACAAAAGAAATTGTAGAGAAGTCAGGATGAAATTAATACCAAGGTGTGTATGAAATAGTAAATATTTATTACATATTTAATGTTGCACCATTCAAGTTTATTTGAGACTCCTATCACAGAATGTTATCCTGTCTATATTAAAGCTATAATGTTGTATTTATATCTTTTTTAATAGACAATCTTATACAAGATGCGAGGGTGCTGCATGGTGCATGCTGCTCATTGCCCATGACAGTTATCTCATGGCTAGTTATATGGTAAGTATTAACACCTGTTACACCCAAACCAACTAAGTAATTTTGATAAAACTTGGTATAGAGATAGACTAGAACTTAGGAAAGGACATAAGCTGCAGTTTATTGCGAAAAGAAAGCTGTATAGGAGAAGATGGTAAACTGCACTCGGGTGAAGTCAGACTGATCAACTAGTGTAATATATGTTGGAGATAAGCAGTACCGTTGACAACTACATCTACTCTGTATTCTATAAATCTATGATGCAGTGTTGCTATAGCATTAAAATAAATTACCAACAATACAATTAATTCTACAATATATAATTGTGAAAATTTTTATAATTTTTTTGTAGAAAAAAAATATTCTGGATATTTGGGAATCCTAATCCCAAGGAATGTGCAATCCGGTACCAGTGCAGACTGTGGTCAGGACTCAGGTGGAGAAGCAATAAGCAAAGGTAAGGTCAAGGTATATTATTGAATTGCTCTCACAATCTAGTCCTACTAATATTATAAACGAGGAAGTGTGTAAGAATGTATGGATGTTTGTTACTCTTTCACGCAAAAACTACTGAATGGACTTTGATGAAACTTTACAATAATATAGCTTACACATCAGAATAACACTTAGGCTATAATTTATAATGATGTATTGTGGATTAATATAGTATAAAATATATATAATTTTTTTTTTAAATCCGCTTTTGTTCAAGGTATTGTTTATAGAGAAGAAAATTAATCCTCATTATTTAAAAAATAAAATTGATATTAGCTGCCGATAAAGAGCTCATATGTCCTATGAGTCGTAGCGAGGTGTTAAATAGCCTAAGTTATTCCTTGTTATATTAGCGAGCTGCCAGTGAAAGTCCCGCCAAAATCAGTTCAGCCATTTCAGAGCTTAGCCGGATCTAACAGACCAACAAAAATTGTAAAAAATGTTGTTGTTGGTACATGTACGGTGTGCACTCCGATTTCATTTATTTGTACGGATTATATGTTTTTAGAATGTAATATTCTTCCGGAAAGTCATAAAGAAGTGGAGAAGAGAAAACATCCAATCTAGATCCAACTAGCATCACTACAACTGTTGATTACATTCTTATAGGTAAGTTATTTATAATTTTTTTCTTACTTATCATTACAGTGCAACAGTATGACGGCTGGACTCGGGGATAGACCATGATGTTGAAGTAAAAATATTACTCATATCAATGGTGTTGCCAACATCATAATTAATACTATGTACCTAATGGAGAAGTTTCATGATGTTGGTAATGTTATATTTAAATAAATAATAATTAATATTGATCGAAAGTAACCCTTGAAAATATTTTTGAAATCCATCAATAAATGATTGAGAAACACATTATTTAAGTTTACGTATTTTAGCGCGGAACGATTGTGGGCCTGTGACGTCATCTCACCTCTAGTCGCTCCAGAGCGCTTGCGCTGCTTGTAGATGTTTAACGTACAGCTGTTTGTTTGTTGATTGTTTATAAGTAGTGTAGTTTTTATTTTAGCATATGGAAGGAGAATTCGTAAAAGGAAAAAGTGTTAATTTACCTGAAATTGAAACTGCAAAGTGTATACGCGCCGCGTGTCGACTAGGTGCAATGACGTCACACGCGGGCCTGCCGCATGAAACAAAACTTAGTTTTCTCTTTCCTCACTCCATTCCATCCATCCATTTGCGTTATTTTCAAAAACAAGTGCAAAGTATATGCTTCACATAATATTAATATATATGTAATTAATTTCAGATTGGGTGTCAGTCAGTCAGTCAGTCAGTCAGTCAGTCAGTCAGGAGGAAAGACAGACTCCCAAGGAACAGAAAAAAATTATTGACTATTAATATGTAATATTTAAAGGTAAGTCCGTAACGCCATCTAGTTAAAGAGTCTAAACTTTTATAACATAGGGAAGCTAAGAAAGGTTTTTTGAAAATTCACTTCCTAAGGGGGTAAAACGGGGGTGCAAAGTTAGTATGAAACTTTGCCGTTTTTGAAGTTATTCAAATGAATTTAGTATGAAGGTTCTTTATTGAAAGTCATAAAACATGTGAAAAATATTAAGGGGGTAAAAGGGGGGTGCAAAGTTAGTATGACTATCTCATAAAATTATTAATAAATCACTTTATCTATTGGAGAAAACTGCATGAAATTCAGTTCAGTAGTTATTGAGGTTTCTAATATCATTCAACTTTCAATTTTATTTTAAACTAGTCGACCAGCACGATTTAATCACGTGTAGCTCCGCTTCTATTGGTCTCAGCGTGATGATATATAGCCTTCCTCGATAAATGGCCAATCTAACACTGAAAGAATTGTTCAAATTGGACCAGTAGTTCCTGAGATTAGTGCGCGCAAACAAACAAACTCTTCAGCTTTATATATTAGTATAAGACGTTGTGTAAATGGAGCGATTCTATTGGTTCTTAACAAACATCCCTCTCTTAGTTTATTGTAAATTCTCTCTACAATACTAGTATTTTATAATATTATGTTAATTCTAATTTCAGAAAATGCTCCAGAAGCTATGCTGTGTGACAAGACTGTTTGGTGTTGCCTGCCTTCGTGGATACTGTAAAACAAAAGAGATGTGAGAGCATGGACTTACCCCAAGTGTGGGTGGGTGGCGATGGAAACGCAGCCTAACTAATTTAAAAACTTATAAACTCCCATTAGAATATTAATTATTTAATTAACATCTTTTTGCAATACTGGCACAATTAATTAGTAATAATTAATAGTTGATTCATTAGTAATAGCGGCAGAAGCCTTAAGGGCTTATATGTTAACATTACTGTGCTTTTCACTGTGAACGAGTGACGGAGTATATTGTATGATTAATTAGTATTGTGTAACGGATAAGGGGATTTCTTGCGAGTGACTGAAGACAAACTATTCTTTTGATTGAACTGAATTGTACTGTATTGTATCCGATAAAAGTTCTGTCTGATATTTATATAAAAATTTGAACAAAAATGTAGCTCTTGATCAATGAGCAATGACAAATTTTATCCAATAGAAGCTAAGGGTCTCCCTCATACCCGTTGCGAAACAAGGAGGGATTTTTGTGGTTCGGAGCAATACCGTAATGAGAGCCGCTATACTGTTTGGATGTGCGTAGCGTTGAACAAGTCCGGTAGCGCTCCTTATAGCGCTATCACGCCATATGAACATGCTGGCTTGTAGTTTAGCGTCAGTGCGCGACCGATGCCCGCCCTGGACATACCGCGCGTGTGCTGTGTACTGCAGTGAAGTGCAAGTGCAGTGTCGCCGTAGGGTAGAATTAGTTCCGTAGGATATACAGCTAGGGTTTATACACATCAGAGCCAGACTTCATGGCTTTTTTAAAGTTCATAGAAATCTCAATTCCGAATGTATCATCGTTGATGCGCAAGTTTGCCGAAACGCATGCGGCCGCAGCCAATATACGACGTCACGACGGTGTCGTCGTATGGCCATGCGACCAAGAACTGTAATCTCGCACCTGCGTGAAGTGCTTGACTCAGGGCCATACGACTGCTGCTCCACAGGGGCAAGGGCCCACTGCTTGAGCTGATCCGTCCCGTCCCGTGCGTGTTAAGCTTGGGCATCCAGCAAATTATCGCGGATGTCCCAACGCGCCGCGCAAGACGAACAGTCCGAGAGGTAAAACTGTTCAAAGGCCAAAGCCAGTAATAAATAGTCATACCTCAGTCAACTTTTCGGCTCCGTCGGTTGTTGTTGTTCTCTTCTCACGGGCCTGGTAGCCCGTGGGGAGACATGTTAGAGGCTTGGCCCCCTTCATGTGGCTTCTACCGCTGTTCCTTAATAGGAACAGGTCGTTGGGTTGCCTTAGTTGGCATGGTATATCGGCGCGACTCGTGGTGCTTCGCGCTGGGTCGGGTTGCTTCGGGTCTCTTCGTAGAGTTATGTCGGCTCAGCTGTTCGCCATGGCGTTTGCTAGTTCGACATCCGACCGTCGCGGCGTGACGAGCGATCGGTCGGATGGTGTTGAGGCGGTCCGGTAGCAGAGCGTATCACGGATGTCACGGGGTAATGGTCGCCGGTCAGGTGGTCGAGCGTAGTACGGCGCGATGTTTTGGATTATCGGAGCCTCTACGACGTCGGAGCGCGCGTACATTTGCTCAGCCAGTCTCTTTACGTGAACATCGAGTGGCTCCATCTTCGTGTCTTTGTCTGCCTAAGAAAGGCCTAAGAAATGCATGGAGGACCCCTTAGGCGCGGAGGGTCCTATTTTGGACTGCAGCAAATTTCTTCTTAAGATCGCTGCTAAGGTATCCGAACCAGGCCGGCGCCGTGTACGTCAACTGGGGCCGCACATAGGTCTTGTACAGCCCCAGCTTGGTACGCAGGCTTAGCCTGGATCTGAACTGTTACAAGGCCAAAGATTCTCCTTAGCATGCTTTCTGAAGTTCAGGCGTTGGTCGAGTGTGACGCCGAGATATTTCACCGTCGACGCCCACTGAATGTCTTGCCCGAGAAGTGTTAAGTTGGTCGGGCTTCTTCCACCTCCAAAGCTTACCGCCTGGGACTTGGGGACATTTACTGCTAAACACCATTTAGTCAACCAGGCGGGGAGTAGGTCCAGCGCTGTTTGGAGCTTTCTGGCGGCATGCCATCGTTTCAGTGACGGAGCGATGTATGCGGCGTGGTCTGCGTACGCAGGCCTGCGAGCGGTGGCAGTTGTGGGGGGAGTGACGGAAGGCCTGGCAATAAGTCCGCTGGCGCTCCTTATAGCGCTTTCGCGCCCTTTTTACAAGCTAGCCTGCTAGCTTGTAGTTTAGCTTCTGTGCGCGTCCGGGTACGGGCATTCCGCGCGTGTGCAGTGCAGTGCAGTGTCGCCGTAGGGTAGAGTAGGTTCCGTAGGACCTGCCTCCGCTTCCGCGGCGGTCAGTAAGTACATTATTATAAATTAGGTACACATTTCTGTCCCACAAGGCAGACAGCAGCTAGGGTTTTTACACCGTAGGCACACATCCCCTCAAAGGGGAAGCTCAAAAGCTTAAATGGACCAAAAATTGGTCAGAGCAAGATTTTCTGGCGTTCTTGACGTTCTTGGAGGAAGCTATTGCGGGAGCGTCGTCGTCCTTGTTTCTTCTCGCGCCCGCAAGGGCGCGGGGAAGCGTAATATGAGAACTTCGTCTCCTTTACGCGATGTCTAATCGCGCCACATGAAAATGTGGCGGTCCTTGGGTGCGACTAAAAAGTCTGTGGTCATGTCCGGTAGTTATTCCGTCCATGCCACTGTTGCTTCACGCGGTCTCAAGCGATCAAGCCCCCGCCGGGTGAGACTCCCAGCTACCTGGGAGAGGCCTAGCGAGAGCGATCTGCGATTGAGACGGCGGCTTGTAGACAGCGGCATGGGAATGTCGAGTCGGGTGTATTTAGGTGTCAATCCGATGGTGGCTCCCTCAGGATATCCCTCGGGAGCTGATGTCTGTCCGGGGGACGCGCATGGAGCGGAGCAATGTCCTGGAGGTGGGAGGCTTCCGCCGCATCTGCTCGAACGAACATGTTGTTCGCGAGCCCGCGTATGAAAGCCTCCAGAGTCTCGGTCTTGAGGTCCCTCCGGATTACGTCATTTCTGACGTATCGTGGTGCACCTGTTATCGTGCGCAGCGCCTTGCTTTGCTGCGCCTCCAACGTCTTTTTAGTGGTGGTGCTGGTCAAAGCATACCACGCCGGGGCTGCATAGGTGAGGTGGGGCCTTATATAGGTTTTATATAGGCCCAGCTTTGTTCTTAATGGCAGCTTCGATTTAAGGACGGGGCTGAGTTTCGCCATTGCGGCGCTGGCCCTGTTCCTGGCTTCTTGTGCATGCTTCTGGAACGTGAGGCGACGGTCAATTTGGACCCCGAGGTATGTGACTCTCGGGGCCCACGGTATTGATTGACCGTGCATCTTGAGCTTCGGCGTCTCGGTGGTGCTGCGCGACCCGAAGACGATCGCCTGCGTCTTGGCGACGTTAGCCGCCAACCTCCACTTTGTCATCCATCGCGGCAGATCGTCCAGCACCCGTTGCAGCTTCTTAGCGGCGAATTGCGCATTGAGGGATGACGCAGCATATGCTACGTCGTCGGCGTATAGGTAAATGGTGGTGTCGGTTGTGGTCGGTATGTCGTCGGTGTATAACGAGTACAACACCGGCGACATACAGCTTCCCTGGGGAACTCCGGCTTCGATGGGGTAGTCTGGGGTCGTGATTCCCTCCTCCATTCGCACGTGAAAGGATCTGCCCTCCAGGAAGGATTTTATAACTTTGACCACTCTTTTGGGTGTCTGGGTTCTTGTCAGTTTGTAGATTAGGCCGTCGTGCCATACTCGGTCAAATGCCTTTTCCATGTCGAGCATGACAGCGACGGCAGTTTCCTTCTTATTCAGGATGCTTGCCAGCTGATGGATTAATCTGGTAAGCTGGAGCGGAGTGGAATGTTCCGCTCTGAAACCAAACTGCTCCGGTCTCAGGGTGATGTTCGGCACCAGGTGTCGGAGAAGTAGTCTTTCAAACACCTTGGAGACCGAAGACAGCAGTGTTATTGGGCGGTAGCTGGATGGGAGGGTGATATCTTTCTTGGGCTTGGGCAGCATTATCACCCTTCCGATCTTCCACTGTTGTGGGAAGTGTCCGGTGCGCATGATACCATTAAACAGGCGCGCCATTGCCGCAATAGTCCGCTGCGGCAGGTGGCGCAGCGCTGCATTTGTGATACCATCCGCACCCGGCGCTTTCTTCAACTGGGTCTTCCTGGTTAGACTTCTCACTTCCTTTGGAGAGAAGAATATCTGGACACCATCGTCTGTATTGTCACTGAAGTACTCCCTGTTGCAGTCTGTGACGTAGGAGGAATGCTGAGTGTCCTCGACTGCGTGTGGCCGGAACTGGCGCTGGAGGTGGCGAGCCATCATAAGGCCTCTCTCCGCGGCGTCGTAGATGAGGTCGCCGCTTTCGCTCCTCAGGGGTCTTAGCGGCTGCGGTCTCTTGCCGAGCTGTCGGCATAATTTGTGAAGGGAGGGAGTGTCCGAGCTTGCGGTTGCTATGCGCTCCTCCCAGTCACGGGCAGCTGAGTCCAGCAGGGCGTTTTTAAGGCGCGCCGCAGCCGCATTGAGGGCTGTCTTGACCGCAGGATCTCTCGTGCGTTGCCAGAACCTCCTGAGCTCTCTCTTCCGGAGAAGCAGCCTCCTGATGTGCGGAGGTAATGGCGGCATCTTAGTTGGTGACAGCAGCGTGGTGGACTCCTCGAGCGCGGACCTCAGGGAGTTGGTGAGGTCATCCGCGAGGGCGTCCACGTCCGCTTCTGTGCTCATCGGTCTGGCGGGGGCAGGGTTGTCCAACTTCGCTTTGAAGAGGCTCCAGTCAATGCGGTGTCGCTTTGTTACTGGGGCCACTCCGGCTGGAGATGCATCTAGCACCGCGAGGACGGGGTGGTGGTCAGATCCCATGGCGTCAGGGATGACGTCAAGCTGTGGCGAGGCAGGCATGTTTTTATGCACCGCCAAGTCAATGACGTCCGGTGCATGTGTTGGGTTGGCACCGTATCGGGTCGGGACCTCGGGTCCCGAGACTTCGTAACCCGCTGCTGTGGCGTCGGCAAATAGTGCGTTCCCTGCGTGGCTGTTGGTGGTCGAGTTCCAGGAGATGTGTTTGGCGTTCCAATCACCTGCCAACATAGTTGGCAGCGATGTATCTAATAGGTGTCTAATCTCCTGGAACTTTAGTGGGTGCTGCGACCAGTGTAGTGGAGGTCTGTACACTGCGTACAGTCGGAACCGCTTCCGCCCCGCTGATACCTCGACCCCTAGGGCGCTAAAGGAGGTAAAACGCTCCTGGGGGAGTGCGTCGTGCCTTTTGCTTCGGCGGACCGCGACTGCAAGGCCTCTGTAGCTCGTTCCGGTGTTGGGGCTGCTTTCATCCAGTCTATAGATGTAATATCCGGGCAGGTTAAGTCTCACATTGGGAGCAAGGTGAGTTTCATTGATCAAAGCTACGTCCACGTTGTACTCCCTCAACAGCAGACGTAGCAGGGCCACTCGCTGGCGCAGCCCGTTGGCGTTCCAGAATAGGACCCTTAGAGACCCAAAAAGGACTGCAGAGTGGCTATGCCTCTCTTAAGGATCTCTTTAGGGTCCTTATCTTCATTTAGCGCTTGTAACGCCTCCAGTAGGGTGTGAAACACAGCAAAGAGCGCCGAATGGATGGAGTCTTGGTGACCTACTTGCGTAGGGGGAGGTCCTTGTTGGATTGGGGCGGTCCTTGCGTCTAGAATCGCCACCTTCCTCTTGATTGGTCGCACTGTTTCGGTTGGCTCCGCCCCTTGTACGGTGTCACCAGTAAGGGGCGTGGTTTCAACTTCAGTTGCCGTGTGTACGGTTGTAGGCGGGGCTTGGGTTGTTTCCGCCTCTAAGGTGTCTACTGCAGGGATTGGAGTCGCCTTAGTTTTGCTCCTCCCACCTCGGCGCCTCCTCTTCTTTTTAGTTGGATCGGCTGTCTGCGTGGGGCGTGGCCTCGGCTTGTTCGCAGCCGCCATTAAGGTAGTGGGCTGCGCTTCTTCGGGGGATGTGGCTTCACCGGTTGCGGGGCGGGGCTTGTCGCTTGTGATTGCGACTGTCCCCGCCTTGCGATTACGAGCTTCCTTCTTATACACTGGGCACGCAGTGTAATTTGCTGGCTCCTCTCTGGGGCGCGGGCACTCCTTAGCAGTGTGCTCTTTGCCGCACCTCACGCAGGCTAGTTGTCTGTGGCAGTTGTGGCTGGAGTGCCTGAATGCCTGGCATCTGTGGCACTGCGCCGGGCCCTTCCTGCCTCTCCAGGCTTCTATTTTGACCCCCGGCATGCAGAGGAGATCTTCAACTTGATATATTGCCGGGGTCAACTCTGGGGTTCTTTTGAGCATGGCCATAAAGATGCAGCCTGGACGTCCCTGTCTCGCTTTGATTGGACGTATGTACTCAGGGATAAACCCCTATCCCTGAGCTCGTCCTCTATTTCTGTAACCTCGGTGTCGGCCGGTAGCCCTCGTATCGCTATCTTCAGACTACGTTCTGAAGGCAGCGAGTACGAGAACCACGAGATGTTCTCCTTCTTCTCTAGTTCCGAGAGGTAGCCTTGTATGATGCGGTATTCTGTGTCCGAGGCTGGGATGAACCGCATGCCCTTCCCGTAGGGGCGCGCGTTGGGGTTGTATCCCAGCTTCTGCTTTAGTGCCTTAAAATGTTGAGTCCAATTGGGTAGGGACTCAACAATTAATGGCGGGTAGCGAGGTCGTGGTGGCTGGCGCGGCGCTGGTTGCGGTGGCGCCTGGGCAGCGGAGGTGGTTGCAGTGTCCATTGCGGAGGGAGAGGGGGAAGTGCTTTTTGCTGCACCGGCGTAGGTGCGCGTGGTGGCTACTGGTGTCTCGGGGGTCTGGCCTTCCATTTTCTGGAGCCTAGGATCCCTGAGGCTGTAGGCGGGTGTTGAAGTTGGGCACGGCCGCTTAGCTTCATCTTCTCCGCAGTCCTCTTCATCGCTTTCAGGGCGAAGGCGACGACGGTCCGGGTTAGAGGCAGCGGTCGAGGTGGGGGGGGCCAAGGGGTAAGCCTCTTCATCCATAGGCGACTGAGGCGCCCTCTGCTTGCTGGGCGTCTTCTCCGCTACGTCGGGTGTGTTAGTACCTGCGAACGGAGGTTTGTGGGGTGGCACGTCCGTGGGTGCGGCCGTCGTCTTAATGACGATCGTCTGCCCTTCTGATGCTGCAGAAGAGGGACGAGTCGGCGACGGAAACATCTCCCGGATGGAGATCGCAGATGAGCTGCGTGCTCCAATCATGCTACGACTGGCAGGGGATTGGGAGGCAGTGCGCGGCGATGCTGCGCGTGATGAGGCTGCGGAGGCAGAGGAGGCGGTCGGAGTGTCTCTTCTGCTCCTCCGAGTGTCGCTAGTGCGTTGCGGTAGTGGTGCCGATGTGGTAGCCACATCGCGGATACTCGCAGAGCGGGCAGCTGTCTGCGATGGATTCTTTTTGGAGATGGGTAGCTTCGACTTCATTGGCTTCTTCAGTGAAGCTGGTGTCCTCGCTTCGTCGCGCTGTGCACCGTGGCGTGAGCCTGAGGTGCTCGGTTGCGATGAGCGGCTGGTGGTTGGGGGCTGGGGCCCCATGGTAGCGGAGTGGGGACCTTCGTCCCGAGACCGCGACAACTTGCAAGTTGGGTGTGAGAGAGACAACAATTAAACAGATAAATTAATAAATGCTAACTGTTATCGGGAGCGGTCCGTTCGGAGGCGTGTGCACTCAACGAAGGTTGCCGATCCGCGGGAGCGTCGCAACTAATGCGCAAGTTTGCCGAGTCGCATTGCCCGGCAAACGTAGTTCGCGCGCAAAAGTCCGCGACCGTTAGTCCCCCCTCCCGCGCCGCCGTAACCGACGCGAGAGCGTCCGACGCGCTCACCCCCGCCGCCGCGCTCCCCGCCGCCGTGACCGAGGCGCTCGCGCCTGCCGTCCGCGCCGCGTACGAGGCACCGATACTAGTCGCCCGCGCCACCGCCCGCACTACCGCCCCCGCTCCGCTTCTACCAGGCTCTGAGGTTACCCCTCTGCCTGAATCTGATGATCCATTAGTCTCTCAGTTGATTACTGAGGAGCTAACGGAGATAGCTCAATCGCCCGCGTGCGTCCCTAGTAATGTTAGCGAGATGGAATGTGATGGTTTTACGACCGTCACATCCTCATCAACTAAGCGCAAGCTTAAATCTCCCCCACCGACCCCCTCGTCGCATAAGAGGCCTGCGAAACAGGCAGCCACGCGTACAAACTTAAATGTAACAAATAAAGCCACGGTTCCCGCCAACACGGCGAAAATTTCAAATAAGGTTACGGTTCCCGCCAACACGGCGACTAATACTCAGAGCCGCGATTCTGCCTCAACGGCTACGTCCTCCGCGAACGATGACGTCACTATGACGTCCATCAAAGAAAAGATTACACCGCCCCTTTTCCTACAGGATAAGGTTCAGTGGAACAACATCAGTGCCGCAATGCGCGATAGGCACATTAACTTCACCCACGCGCGATCGACCCAACAGGGTATCAAAATAACAGTCCCGACGGCTAAAGACCACCGTGCGCTCACGACGCTCTTTAGATCGAGGAATCTCGCGTACTTCACGTACTCGTTAGAGGAGGAACGTGATTTACGTGTCGTCATTCGCGGCATCCCCAAAGAGATCGATCTCGAATCGATCAAAGGAGATCTTTGCAGCAAAGGTCTCACGGTCAACAGCATCACTCGCTTGTATAAGAAAAAGTACACTAAGATATACTTAGATTTAGTTTTGGTGTCGCTTCCGCTCACGGCGGAATCGAAAACAATCTATAACGTCACGAAGGTGTGTGGGTTATCCGGGCTCAAAGTAGAAGCCCCACA
Source organism: Limenitis camilla (assembly GCA_905147385.1). NCBI lineage: Eukaryota > Metazoa > Arthropoda > Insecta > Lepidoptera > Nymphalidae > Limenitis > Limenitis camilla. The sequence continues at coordinate 5,547,922 of LR990253.1, forward strand.
CACCCGTGGCGCTCCAGGTCAGTGCCATAATTGTCAGTCATATGGTCATGCGGCCAAAAACTGCAATCTCACACCTCGGTGCGTGAAGTGCTTGACGCAGGGCCATGCGACCGCCGAGTGTGGCAGGGGCAAGGGCCCGCTGCCCGAGCTCCCTCCCGGCTGCGTGCTGTGTGGTAAGCTTGGGCATCCGGCGAATTATCGCGGATGTCCTAGCGCGCCGCGCAAAACGAACAGGCCGAGAGGTCAAACTGTTGCAAGGCCAAAGCCAACAAGCAACATTGTAGCTCAGAATGTTTCGGCCCCGTCGGTATGGCCAACGTTACCCAACAAGGGGCCGCAACCCCCAGTTACCGTCGCCGCGAAATCGGCGGGCTGTGACGCGGTACGCGGCGGAGGGAGGGGGTTTCGTGGCGACGGTAACTGGGGGTTACGGCCCCTTGTTGGGTATCGCTGGCCATACTGCCGGCGAGCTCGGGCAGCGGGCCCTTGCCCCTGCCACACTCGGCAGTCGCATGGCCCTGGGTTAAGCACTTCACACACCGAGGTGTGAGATTGCAGTTCTTAGCCGCATGGCCATACGACTGACAGTTGTGGCACTGGCCTGGAGCGCCACGGGTGTGTGGTGCTTCTACTCTTAGACCAGATAGTCCACACACCGTCGTGACGTTATAGATTGATTTCGATTCCGCCGTGAGCGGAAGCGAAACCATCACTAGATCTAAGTATACTTTATTAGTATAGTATATAGTATATTTTATTAGTATAGGTAATTGAATTTATTGTGAGACCTTTGCTGCAAAGATCTCCTCTGATCGATTCGAGATCTATTTCTTTCGGAATGCCTCTAATTACAACGCGTAAGTCACGTTCCTCCTCTAGCGAGTACGTGAAGTACGCGAGATTCCTACTCCTAACGAGCGTCATTCGCGGGTAATGATGATGCCGTTGAGGCAGAAGCTGAGGGTCGTTTGCCTTGTTGGCGGGAACCGTGACCTTATAAGGTAAATTCACCGTGTTGGCGGGAACCGTGGCCTTATTCGTATCGATCGCGCGCGTGGCGGCCTGTATCGCAGGTCTCTTATGCGACGAGGGGGTCGGAGGGGGAGATTTTAGCTTTCGTTTAGTTGAGAAGGATGTGACGGTCGTAAAACCGTCGCATTCCATCTCGTTAATATTATCTGAGACGCACGCGGGCGATTGAGTTTTATCTGCTGGCTCCTTAGGAGACGCCTCTGCAGAAGTCACCTGAGAGGTCAGCAGTGCATCTATTTGCATAGCAGGCAGAGGGGTAACCTCGTATGCGGCGAGCGCGGCAGGGGCGAGCGCGTCGGGTGAGGCGGCGGCGGGGGAGAGCGCGTCGGACGCTCTCGCGTCGGTTACGGCGGCGGGGGAGGGGGGACTAACGGTCGCGGTCACGGTGTTTTGCGCGCGAACTACATTGACCGGGCAATGAGATTCGGCGAACTTACGCATCTGTTGCGACGCTTCCGGAATAGCTTCCTTCAGGTATTGTAAGAAAGCCAGAAAGTCTGGCTTCGACCATTGCTTGGTCCACTTAATGTCTTCCCCGGTCATGATGGCCGGGCGTGTGTTCCTACGTTGTATGAACCTTATCTGATGTCTGCCTTGTGGGACAGAAATGTGTACCTAATTTATAAGAATGTACTTATTGACCGCCGCGGAAGCGGAGGCAGGTCCTACGGAACCTACTCTACCCTACGGCGACACTGCACTGCACTGCACCACACTACACTGCACACGCGCGGAATGCCCGTAGCGGGCAGCGGACGCGCACAGATGTTAAACTACAAGCTAGCAGGCTAGCTGTAACAATAACAAATTCATTTGGCTATTTGCTTATTTACCTTTCACAGTTTAAAGTGAAAGTAATTAAGTCTAATAGTAATAGATACATGCAGTAAAGAGGATCATTATGGTACTTGGGCTACTGAACATTATAAACAAAATAAACCAGCTTTAGAATGCTATGAGTTACAAAAATAAGCCAAGCAGCTATAATGCTAACACTGTTAACACAGAGGCTAAACATTGAACCAAAATAATTAATTCAAAAGGTGTCACACGGTCTTAAAAAACTTTGGGGCTTTGACAATGTACTAGCTACTCTGTATCTCTATTTAATTTACTATTATTTAAGTTTATGGCTCATCATCATCACGACCCTTCAATGGCCCACTGAGCTGAGCCGGGTCTCGTCCTCAGAATGAGGAGGGTATTAGGCCATAGTCCACTATTAATTCTTCATCATCACGTTGTCGAGCACGCTACTACTCTGTCCATTATAGTTTGATCGATGACAGCTTGTCACTTTGACATAAGTAGAGCTGAGGATAGGGTCGATATAAATTATCGATATTCCACTAAAGTTACTGAATGTTTCAAACAAAAGGAAATTGTATATAACACGTTTATATTCTTGTTAAAATGGTTAACAGTCCAAATCGTCTTCATCAAAGTCTGATTCGGACTCGCTGGCTCGCAGTCTTGTAGATTTATAATCAGTTCCCATTCTTCTTCCATAATTTTTGTTGTTTTAACGACTCGATTAAATTAGTCGAACCATTAGTTGTATTTACTAATAAAGTATGATAATTGTCGCTATACATTTTACTGTCGCAAAATACGGTATTTCATAGGCCATAAGGTTCGTTAACCGCACATCGGTGACTGCGGCAGTTTACGCAATCAGTAGAATCACTTACCGTCTAGTAGACCACATACTCGTACGCACTTTATCTACCATAAAAAAAACATCACTGTTATCATCCCTCAAATAGGCAAAACCCGGAACCCTAGAGTCAGGCCCCAGCTTGTCACCGAAATGACAGGTTTATGAGAATTAATTAAAGTGAGTAATTCATGTTTTTGTTATTAAAACTTAGAAACAAAACATAAAAGTTTCAATCACCGCGTTCACCATAAACAACGCGACCGAAACTTTATTTCTGAATATTGAATAAAAATCGGCTCCACACTTTTTCTTCACAATTATATTATGAATAAATTTGTATTATTATAGTCTATAAATCTGTTACCTATATTACAGTTTTATAAATCAGTCTCTCCGCCTGTTGAGGCTAACACTGACCTGATATCTTTGAACCCGGTTTGTACCCAGATTGCATCCAATTCTAATAAGGAATATATAAAAATTTATAGTGATGAGCTGGGTAAGAACATGGGTATCCTACTTAATGAATTCTGTAAAGATCAAAAAGTTTTAAATATGTGTATGCCCGGAGCTTCTTATTCTCAAATAATAGATGTAGTTCTACGTGAAACACATTGTCAAAACACAACCATTATTGTTATGATTGGGAGAAGAGGCAAATTAAACAAAAAAATTATACAAAGATATTTTACCCAATTAAATACTCTAAAAATTAATAAACTAATCATGTTTACTTTACCGTATATAGCAGACTTGCCACAGGAAAATCAAAATAGATATAAATTAAATAGCTTATTAACACACTATTATAATTGCAATTATGTGACTTTAACACAAAATAATAATGATAATGTAAATAATAAATGTCACATTATTGACATAAATAATATAATATCTAACAAATATCAATTACTAACTTGTGATAGGCTACATCTATCTAACTTCAGAAAAAGACAGGTAGCAAAATTGCTATCTTATTATTTTTAACTCAGCCAATATGTTGGCTACCTCTAACACTGCTTCTATTGAGCAGTCAAATTGTGACTTGACTACCATTGCTCCTTTTGAGCAGGTAAATAATTTGACATTTAATAACTTGGAATTTGTACCAATTAATTTTACACAATAAGACAACACAGAGTTACTCTAGCATATTAAACCTAAACAATAATAAAAATAAAAATTGTTATAATCTTAACAATAATAATAAAATTGTAAACCTGGTGCACCAAAACTTACAAGGACTTTTAGGTAAAGAATTAGAACTGGAATTATTTATGAGATGTGAAAACATTCATTTTTTTTGTATTACAGAGCATTGGCTTCGTAATTATGAACTCATATTTAATTTCAGTGGTCACCAGGTAGCAAGTGCGCTCTGCAGAGAAAAGTCGTTACGTGGAGGCTCCTTAATAATTATAAGTAGACTTTTTAAATTTAAAGAACGCAAAGACATTGTGAGCCTCTGTAGAACGTACTATTGAGATAGCCTGTGCAGAACTTGAGCGCATCATTGTTGTGAGCATATACAGTCCCCCTGGAGCGTTATATGAATTATTTGAAAATGTGTTAGAAGAAATACTATTAAAATTATCTGAATCTAAAAAATATATTATAGTATGTGGTGATTTTAACATTAATCTATTAGAAAACTCCACCACAAGTGTTAGATTCAGATCCTTGTTAAATTCATATAACCTAGTAAATATATTTTTAGAGCCAACTAGAGTAACTGCAACCTCAGCAACATGTATTGATAATATATTTACCAACTTTCAACCCAATTCGTATTCAATTATTAAAAAGTTGAGTTCGGATCATTTTGGGCAATTAGTCACTTTTAACTGTGAGTTAAAAAAAGAAAATAAAAATAAAAAGATTGTGTTTGTTCCTACAAACTCCAGACGTATGGAGAAATTTAAAGGTAGTATTATAGCAAAACTCACATACTTAAATTTTGACAACAATAACCCTGATATGTTATATAACACACTATTTAAATTAATAAAATCAGAGTTTACTGCTATATTCACTACCAAGACAGTCAATTCGGGTGGTCTCTTGTCATTTAATGATTGGGCAACTGTTGGTATTCATCGAAGTAGACAAAAACTATATCAACTTTATAATGAGAGATCATACAACCCTTCAGAGTCCTTTATAGCCTTTGTTAAAGCATATTCAAAGTTATTTAAAAAAGTGTGTTCCATGGCAAAGTCGTTACATATTAAACAAAAAATTTATAATGCACAAGACAAAATAAAAATGACATGGAATATTATCAATTGGGAAACTGGAAGAGTCAGAGATCGTAACTTCAAGTATAATCTCATTTATAATAACATTAATATCAAAACTGATCAGGAAGTAGCATCCACGTTTGAAAAATATTTCTCTGACATTCCAATCTCAACAACTTGTTCTCTCATTTCATCTGCCAGCGTTGCTGAATCATTATTGCTAGAAAATGTTAAAAAATGTGATATACTGTTCGAATTTAGTACTGTTAACAGTAAAGATATAATTAAAACATTTAAAACCCTAGATATGAAGAAAACAGCTGATATTTGGGGTATTTCTGTTAAAATAATTAACTCCATTATAGATGCCATTGCACCATATTTAGCTACTATTTTCAATACTTGTATTAAACGTGGCGTGTTTCCTGACCTGATGAAGCATAGTAAAGTAACGCCTATATTTAAATCTGGATGTATAACTGATCCAAATAATTTTCGACCCATCTCAGTATTGCCAACGCTTAGTAAAATTTTTGAAAAACTAATTTTAAACCAAATGTTAATTCATTTTAATTCACAGAGACTTCTCCATGTGAAACAATTTGGTTTTACTAAGGATTGTTCAACAACGGATGCCGGTGTCGAATTAATTAAGAATATCTTCGAGGCCTGGGAGGAATCACAGAATGCACTTGGAATATTCTGTGACTTATCTAAGGCCTTCGATTGTGTACAACATGCGACTCTGGTCAGAAAGCTGCGCCACTATGGCATCAAAGGAACTGCGCTCGACCTTATGAACTCCTATCTAAACAATAGGGTTCAAAGGGTTGACGTGAATGGCAAGAGATCTCCTGGGGCTCGTCTGGATATGGGGGTCCCCCAGGGTTCTATTCTTGGACCATTTCTCTTCCTCATTTATATAAACGACCTGCCAAACCTCGTAGAAAAAAAGAACAAGATAGTATTGTTTGCTGATGACACTTCACTAATATTTAAAGTGAAACGCCATCAAACTGAATATGACGATGTAAACAATGCTCTCTCTGATATTGTACATTGGTTCAGTGCTAATAATCTAATGTTAAATAGTAAGAAAACTAAATATATAAAATTTACGACACCCAAAGTTAAGAAAATAGAGACTGGTGTATTTATAAATGGAGAGGAGTTGGAACCGGTGGAATCTACCGTATTTTTGGGCATCACTGTCGATTCTAAATTGCAATGGGGCCCCCATATTAAGGGATTGGCCAATAGACTCAGCTCTGCAGCATACGCGGTTAAGAAAATACGCCAATTAACTGATATAGACACGGCTCGTTTAGTTTACTTTAGCTACTTCCATAGTATAATGTCTTACGGCATTCTACTTTGGGGTAACGCAGCCGACATAAACACGATATTCATACTGCAGAAGAGGGCTATTCGCGCAATCTATGGTCTCGGCCCTAAAATATCTTTAAGAGATAAATTCAGAGAAATTAATATATTGACTGTTGCTTCACAATATATTTTTGAAAATGTTATGTATGTACGTAAAAACATTAATGATTTTATTAGAAATAGTGACTTGCATGACATTAATACTAGGAACAAACACAAACTTGTTACTCCTACTACTCGATTGAGTAGAATTAGTAATTCTTTTGTTGGGCGATGTGTATGCTTTTACAACAGGATCCCAGAAAACGTTCAAAATTGTTCTATAGGAAAATTTAAAAACTTAGTTAAAAAACGTTTGTGTGACAAAGGCTATTATAACATTAAAGATTTTTTGGAAGATGTCACGCCTTGGGAATGATGCGTTCGCTCCAGGCTTTCTCAATGTATAAATATACTTGTTATAAAAATTGGCGTTTAAAATATCAAAGACAAAAAAGTAAAATATCCAAAAGAAACAGTCCCGCTGAGTTTCTTGCGCCCATTCTTCTCAGGTCTGGGTTAGGTCGTTTCCGAAAGGGTGGTAGATTCCGACGTTCAATAAGAGAATGTAAATTCCAACATTGAATAAAAATTTTGACTTTGACACCTGATAGATTTAAATTTGTTATTTATATGTATTAGGAAAAGTACCGGGCCAAAAATTAAGCCTTGTGGAATTCCACAACCAACAAGCTTGGAGTTACTGCAAAAGTCGGAAATTTGGACAATCACAAGTTGACGGTTTGTTAGATAAGCGGCAAACATATCTAGTGCTGCTCTTCTGATCCCCGTTATTTACTTTTGTAATAATTTTGCGAGAATAACAGTGTCAAAAACTTTTTTTAAATCTATTAACATGCTAAGGCATGTTTTCGATTTATTGTTTTTATTTTGGTAATTAAGTCTTGCAGCAGACAATGTGTTTGATTTAGATTAAAAACCTTATTGATGTTCTATTGAAACTGTTTATCATTTAAGAATTCATTTAGCCCATCATATATTATCTTTTCAAAAATTTGTAAAATCACTGGGAGCTCTGGTATGGGCCTGTAAATATTAGGGTATGATTTAGAACCCTCCTTGTTGCTGCTGTCAGCAAATGTTTGCGTTCTTGGCAAAGTTTTATACATTACGGATTACAAATCTACCATTCAAATTTGTTCTTAAAGTAAAACAATATAACAATTTAAAAAAATCTTTCAAATTTTTTTTCTGACACAAATTGAAATTGATTGTTATTAACATTAATATTGATAAATATTTAATAATTATATTTGTAATTTCTTCCACTTTCTTAATGTAAAATAAACACAATTTGAACTGAACTGTATATTTTTATTTTATTTATTTATTTTATTTAATTTTGAATCAGACAGGGTGTCCATAGAATGTTAGTAACAGTATTCTTAATAACTATGTTAGTAACACAAAAAGATAAAAAACTACAATGACAACCAACTGAAATTATTAACTAAATAATAAAATATTGGAGGACAATTCCGACTTCACTTCTGGTGAAAACTCCTATGTTTACGAATCTTTTACAACATGAAGTTGGACCCATCGCTTCACCATCGGCGAGTCGAAACTGTCCGCCATTGCGCCTAGGATAGTGTTGGGGCTCTCGCGCAAGCGACGCAGCATAGATGCACATCGTTTGCGCATGATCGCACCAAAGCTGTCCACCCCCGCCGCAGCGAACATACCCGAGGCGCTACACCGTCGCGACAACCCCATCAGTGCCCTAAACGCATTATTGTATTGGACTCGTAGGCCACTATATACTTTCCTTGTATAGTCAACCCACAGGCTGCACGTGTAAAAGGACTGGCAATATGCCTTAAATAAACTAATCTTAACTTGTTTAGTACAACATGCAAACCTGCGAGCTAACATATTGCAACGAACGGACAGCGACCTACGTTCTCTTTCCAGATCATCATTGTCTTTTAGACTTTCCACGACCCAGTGGCCGAGATACTTGAAAGCAGACACCTTTTTGAGTGCTGAGCCGTATAGAGTAACATTTGGATTATCCATATATTGTCTATTGTGTGCTTTAAAAACCATAATTTCACTTTTGCTAACATTGTATCTCAACCCAACCCACGATTACGCAACCGTTGTTGAGATAAAGCGAGCACAATGAGTTATAATGTGATAAAATGTATTTCGTGCAACATAGTAGTGAACGAGCTTCTTGCATTTGTCCAAACCAAAATGGATGTGATGGACGAAGAAAGTATTAATAGAATTTGTTCTACTGCTTTTTCTGAACAAGACATAAAGAGAGCTAAAAGCTTGCTATTTGACTCCGTCCCGAACTTAAAGAAAAAGATTCGGAAAAGGGAAGGAAAGAAAATGCGTGACTTGGATGATATTCTGTCTCTGTTGAAAAGTGTCGATCCTGATGAAATACCAATGTTTGTAGCTCGAGACCTGCATAAGTTACCTCCAGTAACTTTTGACCACGTAGACGTGACGCGTCTGTTGAAAGATATCCTTATATTACAGTCGGAAGTGCGTACTATCAAAGAATTATATGCCACAAAAGTTGTTCTACTAGATGTAATAGAGGATATAAAAAACATGAAATCCGTGCTATTACCCCGCAGTCATTGCAATGATTGTGAAAGTGCAAAGTCATGTCAGGATACAATTTCCTTTGTAAATAACAAGCGTGGAGTACAAACATTCGAGAATTCTTTTATAGATAGTGGGTCTCCCGGGGTCCAACCCATATCATCTGTATCATTAAATGAGAATACACAGCAAAAACCGTTAATTGAAATTAATTCATTTACCTATAAAGACAGACATGAAGTATCAGCTGAGGCATCACGTGTGAAGAACAAGGATGACACGATTTCGTACGTCAAGCGAACAAATGTTGGCGTCCCGCTCACTCGTACGAATGCGTCTGAACGAGTACTCTCGATGCATAACAGTGATATCACTGCAGTCGCGAACTTAAAACCGGTTTCAAGCGGCTCGGGCGCATTACAAACTCTTAGTGTCGATGACCTTGACGACGTGAACGAAAGTGGCCGTATATTGACGGCTACGACTCACGCTACGCAGCGGTGCACGTCATCTGAATCGAGTCGTGTTATACACGAGCCTGTAATGTTAAAACAAAATGTTCCAGTACCCAAACTGTTGACAGAAGTTGTGAAGGAAGGTGTATGGAAGCCTGAGAAAAAAGATGAGGAGTGGAATTCTGTCCAAAGAAAAAGTCTGCGTAATAGATTTCTAGGAAAACAGGGGAAGGCTATTATAGAACCTGGATGTAATTTTAAAGCTGCTGAAACAAAAATTCCTATCTATATCTACAATGTATCGCAGAATGTGACCGAATCTGATATAGTACGTTATGTACAAAATAGGACGAGCATTACTATTACGGTTGAAAAGATGTATATGAAATCACCAAAGGATTATCAGTCATACAAAATATTTGTACCTAAAACGAAATTAAAAACGTTTCTTCCCCGTAATTTATACGACACAACACACAATTTGGTATTAGGTTGCGTTTCCACCAGAGATGAGTAAATATATGTAAAAAAAACAAGAGATTCGCTTCATATCGAGTACTGAGCGAGGCTAGGTACACATTTTCGCACATCTCTGGTGGCTACGCATCCCAAAGTCTATAAAGATTTTTGACTAGGGAGAAGAGAATTATGAAGAAATAATCATATTGTTATAGTCATCAAATATCTCATTCAAGGATTTCTGTATTGTTGATAAATGGAATACTCTTGCTTCAACTCCCAAAGGAGAAAGAGAGAAAGAGGTTCGCTTATTTATCATCAATGTTGTCTGAATTTAGGCTCAAGACCGACAAAATATTTGTTTGGGTATTTGAAAACATATAGTTGTGAGGGTGAGTGAATGACTGAAGGAGTCGCTTAAAGAGAGAGTGAGTGCTCGTTGACTTTTTAATAAATACTAAATGACCTCAATTTTTTTTATTGACAATCTTAAATTATATATGTACTATATCCGTATCCTTCATCCGTCATCACTTTGTTGATCCAGGGATATACCTCAGAAACGTTAACGTATACTCCAGGTACGTCCTTCTTCCCACATCCAATACCGTACGCAACGATGCCAACCATTGCATAACGAATATGATCACCATTGCTCTGAAATAACAGATAAACATATCTATTAAGTATTAAAGAAGAAGTAAGAGAAGAAACAGACAGAGACGCAGCTATATCTATTACTAACGAGAACAGAGATACTTTGATACAGTACAATAATAAATTTACCTTTATAGGACACACTAAAGGAGATCCTCCATCTCCTTGACAGGCGTCTATACCCTTTTCTCCTCCAGCACAAGTGAGGGATTTGTGCAATCTGAAGAACGATCCTAATCTTGTGCTTTGAAGCAGCTGCTCGCATGTCGCAGAACCTACTATGGGCAATTTTATCTGCAAATATAATAAATTTCTAAGTATGTAGCAACTTCCAGCTTGGCTACCTTCCGAGCTGGAGGTTGCCACATACTTACAATTAAGTCGTCAATTATCATCATTTGTCTGAAAAAAAAAGGTTACTGTATCAAATTTTACCTTCTTCAATGTAACGGCGTATTTATCGCTCTCAGTGGTGTCTTTCCCCCATCCCATGGTGAAGCATTCTTCCCCAGGAGTAGAGGGGACACTGCTTAAGCAAGCTGTACCCATGTGTGGGGCATTGCCAAGGTCAAAGGGACTCTGCAGGATCAGTAATGCGGCGTCGTAATATAGAGATGCTAAAACGATTATGAAATTAATATTATTACTAGGGAACATTACAAAAATGATGCAACAAAGATTTTGACCATAACAAGAGAAACTCGTAAAAATTTCTGGATCACGTAAACCTAGATCAAGCTTCCTGCTCTCGCGTATCATCTTCATTATTATCTTTCTTAGCCACTTACTTTTAAAGAAGTGTGGATGCAAAAGTATCTTTTCAACATCCCTCTCCTGGAACGGATACTGTTCTATAGTTGTTTGTGTGTCCCATTCTCCTCCTCGACACTTGATCTAAAAGTATACCATAATAGTTATCTAAAGGGTATCATTGTTTCGTTCATTCATTAATCCTTTCATCTGTATATCATTAACTCATTCAATTATATTATCATTAATATTTTTACCTCTGTTGAGGCGAGAAGGTCTACCATGTGCGCTGCAGTGAGTACAACTGATGGATGTATAATGGACCCCCCTCCGAGGTACTCCTCCGAAGTTTTCCTGTTGATTATACAATCATTAAATATTTATTTTATATCTACTATCAGTAAGAGGGTTAAGTAGAAGAATCTCTGCAAATTGTCAAATCCTTTAAGAATCTTTGATCAAGATTATTACCATGTGGCATTTAAAATAGATTTTTGAAAAAAAATGTATCAACTAACCTAATAAGAGCTACCATCCAAGGAAATTCTCCATAATCTGCGTAGTTTTGAACATTAATTGTTTCATTGAAGACATATATATCAGGATTGTTCCAACCGCATTTATCTAAAAGAAAATTCAATATTAATAATAAGTTTAAAATGTTAAAAGGTTTCTTTACATTAGTCAGAAGCAAACTTAATTGTATTTTTGTTTTCAAAGGAACAGTAAAATAATTATTTTCCACCAATTTTTTACTCCCTTAAGCATGAAATAAGTATATTTACTATCGTCAGGTAATGTTGCACTCCACACAAGTTTCATCAAAATGATAAGCAAACCTAACCTGCAAAAATATATCATAATATGGTTCAAAATCAGTGACGTCACGACTTTTGGTAAAGATAATATGTATGATCGCCTTTACATGGTAAAACAAAGTCGTATCCCACTGTTTGTACGTTTATATCTTTTATACTGCGCAACGGATTGTGATTCCGTGCACACCAATAGACATATTGATTCAAGAGGAAGGTTTATATAAAACAAGCATATTGAAGAAGAGAAATCGAATTATATACAAATATACAAAGAAGCCGGGGCAGGTCGCTAGCAGACAATAGTCGAGAGACCATTTACAAGCATTAGTAAAACATTGCAAGATTTTAATACTTTCCAATAAATTATTTATTTAATTGTTAATTACCTCTTTCAAGTGATATCCAAAAATAATATACAATTTTCCTTAACATTACACAAACAAATAGCTTGTAATGCAATTTATTGAAAATCATCTTATAATTAAACAAAAATAATATTAGAGTCTTTTTCGACTTCGAAAACGACAGCTGCAATTATTGATATTGTTCTCATATATTCACAGTCAAAGTCTACATAATTCAGTCATCTTGTACATAATTTTGTTAAATTGTTATGCACAAATTATCCTCATTTATTAATCAATTAGTAAAAATATCTGATGACTCACCTTAACATTTTATTATAAAATAAAAGAAATAAATAACACAACGTATTTTATTGGATTCCACAAATATACTGTTTCGATCACGTTGCGATAAACCTTCACTGACCTTACAGCGTGAACCAAAAATATAAGCCCTATTTTGCATAAACATTATTAAATTACTCGTAATAAATATGAAAAACAGACGAAAGAAGTCTTTCGGACAGAGATATGAAATGAAATATTGTGAGCCTCCTATAGCATTGTTAGTACATAGTACTAAATTACTTGTCTGTATTGACTTTTAACATAGTGATAATATATTTCAGGTGTATTAAAAATAAACGGGACCTAATATGACTCCTTGCGGAACGCCAATTTATTTTATATTGATAAAGTACATATCACCACTATTGGTACACTATTTCATTTGTCAGAACAAAAAAATAGTGGGAGAACGTTGCGTATTGAGAGGTTGCTGCGTATTGGCAGTTCAACCCGTTACGTTTACTATTTTGACAAATAGCAGACGCGTGGGTACTGAAACGTCGCATAAGAACCAATCGCATATGACGCGCTACTGTCGCCCCGCGCTCTCTTTTAAAAAGGCCCTAATTGTGACTTCTGCGCATTCAAGGTCAAAACTATATTTACGTGCCGGTTCCTATAGTGATATTTTACTAAAAATAATTGCATTTTTCTTCCTGTTATTTTAAACGATATCATTTTATTTACTAAATTCATTATTTGGTCGCGCCGCTTTAATTATCTATGCATTTGGTTGACATTCCTAATCCATTCACCTATCCTTCCGGCACAATACGCTAATTAGCGCAGCAGTCGCAAGTGCAAGTACAACCAGAGAGGACGATGCGTGTGCGCCCGCTCCCGCGCGTCTAACGCTTGTCGTAGACCGCCATTACCTCTCTGTGCTTGCCGTTCTTCGAGAACATTTCGCTAAAGGGATGTTGCCCAATTTCGCTTACACCGCACCGCATTTACCGCATATCTAACTATTTGTGTTGATAAGACTTAGTGACATTTGTGATAGTGGAAGAGGAATCCAAGCAGTTGAAGCAGTGAAGCCGCCATCTTAAAAGGTATTGTGCTTTCTTTTCCTTTATATCCTTCTCTTATTTAGCTGTCTACATTACCCTGTCGTATTACCTTTGTAGATAGCCCGCTCCGTCAAGTCAACCAAATATTTAGATTTATAATTAAACTTACAGTCCACTAAAATTTCGAATTTTTGCTTTCGTGTCTTGAACCAGTTGATTCGCGATAATTTCACCGCCGCAGCGCATCCATTATTTTTTAGGTTAATATAGATATTTTATTTGCTTAAACAGAGATTAAGTCCTATACCATGATAATTGTACTATTTTAAAGAGTTAAATGATCAACATAGTCAAAGGCTTTGGCTAAGTCACAAAACACCATATGTGTGTTTTGTTCTACCACGTACTACTATTCCGTTTGTAGATATTAATTATTAAATTTGCATTATCATAATCTTTACCAGGCTCTTGCATTAAATTTGGAAACAGTCCTTTACATTTCTGACGTCAATAATACCCTCAAAGGAAAAAACAAAGTTAGTTTGATTGATCTCAGAAACTGCTAGTTCGAGTCGAAAAATTGAAGAATCATCACGGTACGACCCATAGGAGTGGAGCTTCAGGCATGGGTTATCTAATGATCTATATAGTAAACCATTATCACGTGCTTATTTACATACAAAAACATAATATACTTAGGTTTTACCCATTTACAATGACGTTAGTGCTAAATCAGGGGGTCATGGGATCGTGACCCCTTCGTTGAGGTGACAATAAATAAAATACTATCTCATTACGGGTATTTCTTAAAATGATAAAAAATTTGGCCAAGTGCGAGTGTGGAACTCGCTCACTGAGAGTTCCGTACAATTTCAACTTAACTAAATAATCTTTTTCAATTTTTTAACATCGACTTTTTCATATCCGCTATATGTGGAATGCTCTATAGAAAAACTACTTGTGATTCAAATTGCTTTAGTATATATAGAATCGTCATCGGTATCTATGGCGTTGGAGTAGGGTAGTGGTCTCGACCCTCGACCCTTTATATGTCATCGACAGTCTGACTGAAGTCTTAGTCGTGCGCGATCTCTCAAGAAGTGAAGTAGTGTCTAAATAGTGATAGTGTTGTGCAGTGTTGTGTTAGTGCTAGGAGTGCTGTCCGATCAAGGTCACGTGAGTACCTTACAATGTAATTACCTCATCTTGTGATAGAGCAATGGAGGCAAATATTTTTTTAGGCTTAGTGCTATTAAAATGGTTATGTGTGTAAGTGCTGGTGTTTTTCTTACGAAATATCTGTATTAATTGTTCTACGGCTAACAAACATTATATAGCTAGTGATTATAACTTATTCAAATCGACAATGGACGATGTGCTTGAAAGACTAAGTAAGAGTAAGTCGGTAATTGTTTGTGGAGATTTTAATGTAGATATTATAGTAGAAACGTCCTTGAGTCATCGGCTGTTACATTTGTTTAAATCATATATTTTAATATATTTATTTACTGAGCCACCTCATGTGGGAGATACCTATGCCACATGCATAGATAACGTGTTCTGTCAAATGAGTGAGAAAATTTAGTTTAATGGATACTGTAGTGGAAAAAAGACAAAAATTAATTTGCTGTCCTAAGACTGTTAGCAGAATAAATTGTTTTAAGGACAGTGTTGCACAAAAAGTACGTGATTTGTACAGAAACTCAAAGAATCCAGATGAACTGTATAATAGACTGTTTCATTTAATTTTATCTCAGTTTAGTAATAGATTTAAAGAAAAAACCTTTAAAAACTTGAAACTCAAATTAGGTGATTGGGCAACTGTAGGAATATTTAGAAGTAGAGAATAACTTCATGAACTATATGGGGAGAAGTCATGATCCTAAGTTTTTACAATATGTTAAAAATAATTCAAAGACTTTTAGAATTGTTTGTATCCAGGCAAAAGCGATATATATTAGAAATAAAATTATAAACTCGGACGATAAATAGGAGCTCCATGGGACGATATTACTAGTGTTACTTTTTTGACCGTTTGTCTGTCTTTGAGGCAAATGAATCGGTTCTAATAGAAACCCCTCCCCACATATCTGTAGAGGAAACGCAACCTAATTCTTGCAAATCGTGGATTGCACATGAAGTTGTAGTTGTCTTCTTTTAATTGAGAAAGAGTAAATTATTTAATATAACTATGTTGATTTTAAAATTAAAAAAAGTAAAATATAGCGATATTTATATCGATGAATAATATCGATATAATTTGTTAAACGCGTCACTAGAGATAACTCTTAATTTATCTTAGGTATATTTAGTATAATTTTAGTTGTGAAAATGTTAACAACGATGTGAGTAATTTATTATATACTGGCTGCGCTATATTTTGGATAATTCACAATACATCATTATAAATTAAAAAAAGAGTAACAAACATACATCCATACATTCTTAGAAACTTTCGTATTTATAATATTAGTAGGATTTTGTTGAATAGAACTTGTAGGGGCAACTAAAAAATTTAGTGCAAAATTACTGAGAATTTTTTGTGAAATCTGAACATTCTGGTGACTTTAAAGATGGCCGCCATTTCGAGTTTGTGCCAATGAACTCTAAAGGTTATTCCGCTGGTTTTTGTTAATCATTTCAAACAGAAAATAAAACGATGTATATATAAAAAATATATATAATTTTTTTATTTGTCTGTATTAACTTGAATGCAATTCATAAAATAGGAAAATTGTTGATGGCGATTTTTTCTTTTACTAAACTAAAAAAAAAGGAAAAAATGCTAGAAATTAATTTCATTTATTTTTTATATAAATTATAATTTTAAAAAATGTAAAAATATATATTTTTTTGGAAAAATATTTTTAAATTTTTGACTATCATACATCCTTGGAGATTCATCTAAAACCATTCGGACCAGGAATAAAATAGTTTTATTTATAATTTATTAATTCTATAAAATAAAATTATTTAATGTACTAAAAATTCTCATTTTTTTCATGTCCCTGTCAACCCCTAACCCCTTAATGGAGACCCCTTTGGATATTACTAAGTCAGTTCATATTTTTTTCAGAATCTTCAGCCTTCTACTCCTTTGTGCATCAGTTGTATACTCAGATGGTTTAGAATGTAAGTTAGTACGAGTTTCTGAAGCAGCAACACTACTGTTAATTTTGAGGCTGGCAACACTGATTTGTATGGCAGCCTGTTATTTATCATATCGGCAACATTAATCTGAATAACATTGATTTTAGATGTTTGCACAAACTGAATATCAATCAGATAAATAGGATCAAATAAATACTCCGCCATGACGAAAATCATTATGACTACAATGCGAGTAATCAAGCTGTAACGCTGAAGCTCAGAGACTAAGGTATGACCTTTCATGTGGGCCAGACTTGACCCCTTCCTCTCCCATAGAGGATATCTCTTGCATGTGCGATGTCCATGGGCGACGGTGGCCACTTACCATCAGGTGGATCGTCTGCTCGTTTGTGCCTTATCTACCTTAAAAAACTCGCTATGTAATAATAATGATAATGATTTCTATCATGGCGGCGTATTTATTTGATTACCTTTTCGTTGACAACTGATAAACTATTCCAAGTCCGAAATGCTACTCAAATCTATGTTGTCAACATAATAACTTATAACAGTAACATAGTAAACACATTTGGTAACAGAGGCCTCAAAGTTGTCCAAACCTTTTATGATGGCTTCACATTTTAGTTCAAATCTGTGAATCAACGGATTCAAGGGAGTCTTAAAGTGGGATTGTGTGTCAATAAAAGCCGCTGCCAAGAGAAGAAGAAAAGTGATGAAAAGAAGCATGGCGTCGATCCAGGCACATTATTTGTTCCTCGGTAGGTTTCAAAACTGATAATGAATTCAAAAGAAACAAATAAACTTTGGGGGTGCGAGCAAATAAAATCAACATATAATAATTATAAATAGATCTTATACAAATTGCTTAAATGTCCAATGATTTTGGAATGACAATATATCCGGTATAGTCTAAGGCATCTAAGTATGCTTTAACCTTAAATGCGCAGAAATCATTATTAGGGCCATCTTAGTAGGGAGTGGAAAAAGGATAAGTTCTATTTGATTTCCCTTTTTAGATATATTAGTTCTTCAATCCTAAGATTACTGCGTTCTTTTATGCTATAAGTGATCACTATTAGACCCCCCACAACCGTCTCTTTTTTCTCTCCTCTCGCCACTGTGTACCCTGCTACTATTCTAACATCTACTCTTTTTTCTTCCCCTGGATACTCTGTTGCCTCTACAATAAACTGTCTACCAGTGCACTTTGCTGAGTTCAGAGATAGGAATTACTTATAACTGGATACTAATAGTAATTATATGGATAACTCCTATAAAAAATCCACCTATTTCTAATTCTAAAGCTTGGAAAAACAAGTTAATATGTAAAGCTCTCGCTTCTACCGATAGGCTTTCTCGATTTCACGTGATATTGAGGGAGTTAAGTATGCTCAACTGTCATGCCTAAAACCTAAAATTGAATTGAATTGTTTAATGTCTCTGATGAAATAACGTGACCAACTCTACCATCCTATTATGATTGCGGCTGTAATTAACAACAATGTCTAATGCAAAATTTTGTTTCTAGATCATGGGATGAAGAGTCATATATAGATCCGTAAGTATTTTATTAACTATTCATACTCTTTTTGTCATTGTTTTCTTGATAATCTTCCCCGTGAGGGGATGGGCTAGAGGGTTTACAATTCCCCTCTGCCGCTGCGAGAGCATCTTGTAAGAGGCGAGTAACCCAACACCCCCAATGGTGGTAGGGGAAAGGCAGCATTCTTCTCTTCGCTCCCCCTCCTCACTCTGTCTTTGAGGCTGCAACGCATCGGAATAACAAGAGATATTCTCTAGTTTTGCCGATGTCCATCAGTGACGGTGGCCACTTTCTACCAGATATACCGTATGCTTGCTTGTCTCTGGATTCTACCTTCACCATTTGTATACCTATGCATTTCTGGGTTTCTATCTGAATTATTTTCTTTTTTCGTCATTTTTAAACTACTTATTTTACATAATAGTTTTTTAAAACTGTATTTTTTTGCGAGTTTCATTTTGTTTTAGGTTGCTAATAATAAAAAATCCACCTATTTCTATTTCTAAAGCTTCATCATCATCACGACCCTTCAATGGCCCACTACTGAGCCGGGTCTCCTCCTCAGAATGAGGAGGGTATTAGGCCATAGTCTACCACGCTAGCCCAGTGCGAGTTGGCAGACTTCACACACTTTTGAAAACTTTTTGGGACCTTTAAAGCAAGTGATATTTAATTGCTTAAAACACACATAACTCAGAGTCAGAGATGTGTGCCCAAAATCGAACCTCGGACTTCCCGAGTAAGACTTGAAGTCTCATCCACTGGGCCTTCACTGCTAAAGCTTAAGAATGTGTAAAATTCTCGCTTCTACTGATAGTCTCTTTGCCTGCTTTCAGCATTTCATGTGACATTGGCGAAATTAAATGTGATCAACCGTCATGCCTAAAACCTAAAATAGAATTGAATTTGTTTAATGCCTCTGATGAAATAATGTACCATCCCATTATAATTGCGGCTGTAACTAATAACAATGTCTAATGCCAATTTTCGTTTCTAGATCATGGGATGAAGAGTCATATATAGATCCGTAAGTATTTCATTAACTATTAATACTCTTCTTGTCTTTGTTTTGTTGAAAATATTTCAAGAGTCAAATATTCACCATAAGCTTACCAAAAAGATAACTAAATTCCATGATCTATTTTTATTAAATGTAATGATTTTCGAAATTTCATACCTAAAAAAGGAGGTGGTTATTGAAAAAGGGGATGAATATCATTTATTTTTGAATTTATGGTTGGAAAAAATATTTATTTTTTCAGAGATAATCCACATTGTACGAAAGATTCAGAAGTCTGTTGTGAACTGGATAATATCTTGCCGGACGATGTACCACCAGTAGAGCCCATTGGTTGCGGTTTGAGCAACCCTGCTAATCCCTTAAAAACAGCCCCTGACCTAGCTGACTACTCCAGATTCGCTGAGTTTCCTTGGATGGTCGCCTTAATGTTGTATGTTTTATTTAATACTAGGGGCCCATCCCGGCTTCGCACGGGTGGAATATTTAGTTTAAAACATTTTGGCTCTTCCGCATTTCGGTGCCCCTCTACCTCGGCGTTACTCGCTACCACTCGCTGCACTTCGAGTATCACCGAGATAGAACTATACTGGCCCGTCGCGTCGGCGTGTATTTTTTGTTTATATTGATATTTTTAATTTCGTAATATCTTTTGAATGGAAGGTCCGATTTTAATAATTCAAAAAGTATTTTACAGGTATTGAAACAGTCTTGAATATGAAATAATTTATTTGGATAAGGATTAATACAAAGGTATGGAAAACATGGTCTGATTTTGATAGGCATTTTTATCAACTTTTAAAATGTAAAAAAGTAGTTATAGTGACTTAACTACAATAGTTGGACATATGGTCTCGCGGGGTTTTTTGTAGATATTGATACGTTCTATAATATTGTATAACATTTTTTTGTTCTATCATCAATACTTTTCGCAGCGCATGCGATGAAAGATATTTTATGGCTATTTTTTTTGCTTTAGTGAGATTTTCTGGTTTTAGTGAGATTTTCTGGGGATCTCTAATTTTTTCTAGTAATAAATATAGCCTATGTTACTCAGGGATAATGTAGCTTTCTAATGGTGAAAGAATTTTTGAAATCGGTCCAGTAGTTTTTACGTTTATTCGTTAAATACAAAAATACAAATCTTACTTATTTATAATATTAGTATAGATTAGTACCTGGGGCAGATAGAGTGCTGATGGGGCACGTGAAACTTAACTCTCATTAAGCAAATTAACCATAAAATTTAAAGTGAATTCTTTAATAATTACGTTATAGACAATACTAATCTTGAATAATTGTAATTGATTGAAACAACGACAAAATCTCGATTCCTCGACAACATTGAAGCTATAATGACCTTAAAAATGTAATGTTTTAGCCATTATGAAATACAATACTGTATATATTATTATTTAACAGGAATAATAAAGGAGCTACAGCAAGTGAATCGTACATAGGCGGTGGTACGCTCATCCATCCCTCAGTAGTGATGACTGTAGCACATAAAGTTGAGGATATCTCCGATACCAAACAGGTAGAATTCTTTTGATAACGTTGAAATCGCTATTAATTTTGCTAAGAAGAATTATAAAAATGAATTTATAGTCGTTTTTTCACGATCTATTTTAGATAAGATGTCGCGCTGGAGAATTAGACTTGACTGCAGATAATGAAACATACATACACCAGGAACGAGACGTTGCCAACATTATTGTACATCCAAGTTATAATACAAGTATGTACATAAATTTGAATACTTAAATTAATCTATCAGTACCAATAGATTTCACATTTAGACATTTATAAACAGTGTAGTCATACGGTACCGTCACAATATATTTTTTGTATCACGAAAGCGTTTAATCGAAAATCGCACGGTGCGTTTATTAGCAGACATTGATATTGGGAGCTGTTTCTGCCGCGTTAGTTCCGCGTCGGAACTCGTATTCAAAAATCACTCGAGTTTTCGATAATCCAATGTTGCACATTTTAAAAAAGAAGAACATAGGTGACATGTGAAAAAAGTTTCACTCAAAAATCTCAAACCACGAAGGTTCTATGTCAATTCTAAGCACCTATTACAATGAAACGGCAATTTCATACTTTCACCCCAAATATTAATTTATATTTTAAACACAGTGAAGGGCATAATATAAATACAAGAAACAAAAATAAACTTGTAACACCTTACTATCGTTTCCAGAAAAATTAACTGTTTCATAGGGCTTGGTGTTCGCATCTATAATAAGATTCCATAGCCTGTATTAGTTTGCCACTCAGGCGATTTAAAACTCACATAAAAAAAGACAAAGCTTGGAATCCAAGTGATGTTGTCATTCAGCAAACCGATAATACCTCAATCAAATGAGAACAAACTCAATGGGTTCGCATTTCAATCCGGCGAATAATATTGCATATGTATCTCGCGGATTCAAATGGATTCGATTTCTTCAGCTTATCTGTGTCCGCCATGTTGCCGTTATTTAACTGTTAGTACGCACGTCTTGCGCCTCCGCCAACCGAGATAGAAGTGATCGACTGAACCGACTTCCAACAGACTGACACAAACTGTCAAAGTCGTACCATCGATTGTCTGTCATCTGTCACTGACACAGAATCTAACGCTGTACTTTCTATTAATCTGTAACATTACAGTGTTGCTATTCAAATAAATTAGATATATAAGTAGGAAAAAGAAAAATGCGTCAAATTTAACTTGCACATGTACCTCAAACCCATTGATATTGTGGAATCGTTGACCGATGTTACCCTGGTACTCGGGAATTTGTATATTTAAGTGTCACAAAATCATTGTCTTTATTTCTCCACAGGTTTAAACTATTATGATGTTGCGCTGTTAATATTGAGTTCTCCATTCGATGTAAGTTTTTATCCACATATTGGAGTGGCGTGCCTTGAACCGTATATGCCCCCTCCAGGAACCATTTGCTACAGTATGGGGTGGGGGCGGGACTATGATGGTAGTCCTCGTGCAGCTGTCCTCAAAAAGGTAAAGACAACGAATAGCTTAGATCTTATGTTGAGACTATCCATTACAGTTTAACTGTCGTCATGGTAACTATGACATCAGTAAGACGCTAAGGGAATCCATGAGTAACGTAATATGAGTATCATTATTTACTTCAATTATTATTAAAACGGAAAACCCATACGGTAAACGTATTTGTAAAACATTCGGTTAAGCCACGTAGCTAAATGCCGAAAGCTTGGGGTTGCGCTGCAAAAATACGAAAAATTAGTGGACGATCTATTTAATTATAAATCTAAATATTTGGTTGACTTGACGGAACGGGTTATCTACAAAAATCAGACGACAGAAATGATGTAGAGACCTATAGAACTAAAGGAATATGCAGGAATCCTTTTCCAAGTTTCCTAAGTACAATACCTTATAAGATGGCGGCTTAGATTCCTCTTCCACTATCACAAAATGTCACTAAGTCTTATCTACACAAATATTTAGTTTAGCGGAAAATGCAGTGCGGTATAAGTGAAATTGGGCAATATCCCATTAGCGAAATGTTCTCGAAGAACGGCAAGCCCAGAGAGGTAATGGCGGCGGTCAATGGCAACAGCGTTAGATGCGCGGGCGCAAACGTATCGTCCTCTCTGTTTGCACTTGCGACTGCTCTCTAATTAGCGTATTGTATCGAAAGGATAGGAGAGTGGATTAGGGATTTTAACCAATTAAATAGATAATCTTCGCCGCTCGACCCACTTGGGACTAAGTTGGAAATTTAAAGAGCTTCTTTAGACACACATACAGTCATCGTCTAAACATCTATCTAACGTTTAGAGACTGCCCCTTGTAATAACCTGCCCTTTAAAATTTTCATAGCTTACTTTACCTCTGCGGTGATACCAAATGTAAAGAACAGTTCAGTAAAACTAAATTCTAACGTAGCGTCTTTGGACAGACAAAAGTCGAGCAAGTGAGGGGAGTGACAAATTGTTAGATAATGCCCTTTCTAGCTTTAATCTTACCTGCCCCGTTCATTTTCCGCAGCTCTCTCTACCCCTGGTTGAAGACACCAGATGTGAAAAACAGTTCCGTAAAACGAAATTTGGAAGAGCCTTCAGATTGCATCCTACCCTCACGTGTGCTGGAGGGGAAGCAAAGGTGGACACTTGCATTGGAGATGGAGGAGCTCCACTCGTCTGTCCTGTTGAAGTGAAAGTAATCTTTTGAATATTTATCCCGGATTTTTTTTAAATCTCGTTCAGATAATTTGTAAGCTCTATAAAACACATAGCATACTTTTATCCCGGATAAAGCACAATTCTTGATTGAGTGAGTTGGTGCGGGAGTGTTTTAACTCTTTTATTCACTCTGGACTCAATTTTAACGTTTCCGCAGATAAAGTCGCGAGCTGATGCTAGTTTTTTTTTTATGGTTGATAAGGTGCAAACGAGCAGATGTCCCACCTGATGGTAAGTGGCCACCATCGCCCATGGACATCGGCAAAACAAAAGATACTCTCTTGTTTTGCCGAAGAAAACAATGCTGCGGTCTCAGCGGACCCTGAGCAAGAGTCCAGAGTTCACTAGATCCGCAGCATTAATGGGATGGGAGAGAGAAGGGGTAAGTCTGGCTCACATGCGGTTCGACCGGAACGCGTCCATGACACTTGACGGTCGGATTCGCATGCTTGTGGTCGCAGGCCAGTCGGGGAACAGATCCCCTACCACCGAGGGGGTGCTGGGTTACTCGGCTCTTACGAGATGCTCTCCCAGCGGCAGAGGGGAATAATATTTTTTTTCAACAGAGTGGAGTTAATATCCGGTACTCCGTAGTGGGAATGGTCAGCTACGGACTGGGTTGTGGAAAGAAGAACTATCCTGGGGTCTACGTGAATGTGCCAGCTATCTACGACTGGGTCGTCAACCAAATGAGATATAAAGGACTAGATTATAATACTTTTGTTTACTGATAATTAATAAAGTGATATTATTAAGTATTGGAGTGTGTTTATATAATTATATAATGAATCGATGTGTTTTTGAGATACAATCTGACCCATAAATTACTGAATGTTTACCTTTACCTTTACCTACGTCCTAACAACCTAACCTAACCTTGACAAATTATAGATCCAAACCTTTCTCATGAATGACTCTGTCTATTGATAGAAACCGCATGGAAATCCGTATATATATATATGTAATGTAGTTTTTGACTTACGAACAGGCAGACAGATGCGGTGTGGGACTTTGTTTTATAATATTATATTGTGATGGAAAGAAAATAGATCTATCGGCAAAGTACCAAATATACTTTTTCTATTTTACAGCCTCGGCGTTCTGTACAATATTTAGATTGTTTCAATATTAATAATATTCGAATATGTTGTATGGACGCCTTTGACACGGACAAAAAATATTTTAACAAAATAAATTTTAGCAAGCGAGCTAGAAGAGGACTTTAAGTCGCTGCTAGTGTCACTTCAAACCTTATTAACCAGTTTTAAAAAGTAAAAATTTCTAAAACTTATTTAAATATTTAAAAATACAAATTTCACTAAGTTAGACCATCTGAATTTTTTTTAATCCTTTTTTTACAAAATGGGCTGAGAATTCCGCATCGCTTAAAGAGATTAATGAAAATTACTATCAAATAAAATCCAGTTAAACCAAAGGTAGACAATGCCAAGTGTAGTATTAATAACGGCGGTAGTAGAAGAATATTATTAGGGTCCTTTAATCCTGGTCACAAGTCCCAGTCTCGGTTTTATCTACAATCATAACTGTAGGCAGTATGACTATTACATGCAAATCATCTAAACTCTAATATATCAGTGACTGTTGACTTCTCTGACATAGGTTATCTTGAATGATAATTTATGTAATTATAGACGAGCGATAGCTTCGCTGGGCTAAAACATTTTTAAATGACAATAACATATCGGGGGGCACGGCAGTGACCACGCCAAGTCGAGCGCGAAGCAAACACTGCCATACCATCCTTTACTGAAAACTCTGGATAAGACCAGAACGCAGAAATTTTCGTCATCCAGTAACCTATAATAACGAAAAAATCCAAAATTTCAAGTCTGTAGTTTAACTATGACATGGATTCATTTGTCGTGCCAGGGGGAATCTGACAAGTAGTATAAAATCAAGTATTGCTCATTAATTCCTTAAAATAGTCGTAATATATTATACTAGCTGACCCACACGACTTCGTCTGCGTCACATAAGAGAGAGTGCAATTATAATAGAATTCTAAAGGAGCTGAAAATATTTTTATTTTCGTCGTTTACGGATGGGTTCCTAAGGGTCGTAGCGTGATGTTATATAGCCTATAGCCTTCCATGATAAATGGTCTAACCAACACTAAAAGATTTGTTCAATTTGTGCTAGTAGTTCCAACAGACTGTCGACAGTCCAAACTAGCCGTCCCTGCTTTGTCAAGGACCTTGTCCCGAAAACTGCTCAGTCTGAATCGCATTGATCTTCGTCTAATAGTGGGAGTAATGTCGGGACACTGCCCACTCAACAAACACTTATTTACCATAGGCCTGACTGACAGTCCTATTTGTAGGGGTTGTCTGCAAGCGGAAGAGACGACTGCCCACGTTGTCCCGGAATGCGTGGGCGTCGCCACACAACGGGCACAAATCCTCAAGGACATGAGGTCGCTCCAAGATGCCTGTGAAGTTCCCAGGAAACTGTTGTGTAGTTGGTGATTTATAAGTAATAAAGCTTGTCTTTGGTTTGACGTTAGTCTAGGTATTGTTTATCTTTAGTTAGTATATATATATGTAGGGGATTTTAAAAGCGATGTGAAAGGAGATGGAAGGAGGGAGATGGGGAATATTGGGGAACACTAAAAGGGGGTGATGGTATTGAGTGGAATATTGGGTAAACGCAACGTAGATACTCCTATTGAGCCGATAAATGATCAAATATGATCTTTAACAATTACGAGAGAAATCTAAGCAGTGCCTTGGACTTGTGACCAAGGTGTAGGCTTAAGGACGTCCTTTAAGTGATCACAACACTCGCCTCCACTGCTAGGCTTTCAGTTTAAACCCAAGGTTAAACGCACATAAACCTAACCTAACACAAGACGAGGTAATCACCTTGATCGGACAGCACTAACACAACACTGCACAACACTATCACTATTTAGACACTACTTCACTTCTTGAGAGACCGCGCACGACTAAGACTTCAGTCAGACTGTCGATGGCATTTAAAGGGTCGAGGGTCGAGACTGTCAAAACAACGGAAGTGACTACTACCCCACTCCAACGCCATAGACAGCGATGATGATACGATTTAATCGATAACCTTTTACTATTCTCCGACATATTTATAAGTGTGCTAGTCTAAATTAGTAATAGTAGTATTCTGTATTTTATGTCATAACTTAATTTAACTTACAATTATTTTTATTTTATTTTACTTTACAATTTATTTTTTTTTCTTAATCAATTTACTTATTATTTTATCCATTTTATTATTAACCCATTTTACAAAATATTCTACATGGTCATGATGCTGAGGCTGCCGTGCCGTTAGTATGTCTCAAAATAAATAGGGTCACAGAAAAGGTCCTCTATTAAGCTGAGTGGTCTACCTTTTTGCATGAACACCACTATATATGTTTTGTCATTTATTTTATATAGTTTTGTATATTTTTAGTTTTAAATACCTACTTAATTCACTAGTAGTAAGTATCAAATATTGTGGTGTTCAGTAAATAAAGGCTTTTTTCTTTTCTTCTTCTATTTTAACGTCGATTGTTGTGTATATGTGTATGGTATATTGGTCATGGTAAGATTCACAATTAAATCCAGTAGATGAAGCTACAATAGCAGTCCAAGTAATGAAAATACAAAAACCTACTATTATATTTATTACATTAAAAATTAATTTAAAAAATCTGTCGGAATATACATTTACAGTAATAGGTTACTCAAATAGAAATTAATTAAGAAATAATGTTGACTAACTAAATTAGTCGAAAAGACTGTGCGATAATTTTAGTGCACGGTTTTGACTTCTACGCAAACTCCAGCACCAATCCCATTCTGAAGACTATGCATATGCACGCGTGCAGTCAGGGACGCGCCGTCCAGGGCAGAAAGGGATCTAGGGGGCTTTCTGGGGGCGCCAGACCGAAAGTATAACATGACATGATTTGATAAAAAAAGGTGGCACAAATAATTGCAGACAGAGACTCGTAAGTATTTTTTTTTTAAAAGATTACTAGTAGTATGGATCACATACTACTAGTATTCCCTTTACCCCTCCTAGTTTTATCTTTTTTGCTCTTCAAGTATAGGGGCTCTCAGATTATTCTTTTGTCTATCTATTTTATGGGTTGTTTGTGGCATAAAAGAACATTTAATGTGACATTTTTTTCTTTGCATTGATTAATTTTATTCATTAGCATCATACATATTGTATAGATGAATCGGATATCCGGTAGTTATCCGGAATCCGGCCTTGTTTTTACTATCCGGCCGTATACCGGATAGTAAAATTTTAAAACTTATCATTTATTTTTCCTCTAGTGGTAGCCAGGATTAACACTGAACTTGCCTGTATTACAGAATGGGGGAAATGCTATGGGTTAAAGCTGAATCCTGTGAAATCTCAGGCAATTATAATAGGTAGTCAAAGATTGATGGCAAATATTGACACAGCACAATCCCATCACTAATGCTTGACGGTGTCCAAATTTCATATCAAGTTTCAGTTAAAAATTTGGGTATATTTGATCAAAATTTATCTTGGGGTCTGCAAATAGGCGAAGTAAGTAGAAAGGTGTTCGCTGCAGTCGCATCACTTCGTAGATTGGGTATTTCCTTCCCATACCTACCACAATTGCGTTAGCAAATTCTCTCCCACTACCAATCCTCGATTATGCTGATATTTGTTATCTAGATGTAAAAGAGGAGCATTAACATAAACTTTGTATTCGGTTCATATTCGGCCTTCGCAAGTATGACCACGTCTCCGAATTTCGCAATAAACTCAGGTGGCTCCCAATCCGACTTCGCAGGAATACTCACATACTTCACCTTCTTCTCTGCGTACTGTACAATCCATGTTCTCCGCAATATCTGAGAGAACGCTTTGAGCTAATGGGGGACTCTCATAATCGTGCACTTCGATCCAACGATAATCGTTTATTAGACATTCCAATGCATTCCTCGTCCTTTTTTAACCGACTTCAAAAAGGAGGAGGTTCTCAATTCGATTGGTATATTTTTTTTTTATGTATGTATATCGATTACGCTGAGATTTATGATCTGATTTACATGATTCTTCTTTAATTTGATGAGGAATAGTTATTATTTGGTACCATAAAAATTTCACATAGTTTGACCTCTTGGTTTTAATTTTATGAACCTTCAAAAAGGACGAGGTTATCAATGCGATTGGTATATTTTTTTTAATTTATGTACGCCGATTACGCTGAGATTTATGAACCTATTTACGTGATTCTTCTTTAGTTAGATGTGGAATATTTGCCATTTGGTTCCATAAAAGTTTAACAAAGTTTGTCCCTGTAGTTTTTATTTTATGATCATTCTTTCCGTTCTGTTTCTCGGGATCGTAGGCCTACCCATAGCTATTTAAAATAAAATTACTATTCAATACATGACAATAAAAAGCAACGAAATGATATAGTCTACCTGATTTACAGAACAACCTTTTACAGACACTAAAAAGTAAAAAAAAAAAACTACGTTTAAAAAACCGACTTCAAACTAAAAATGCACTAAAAAGTAAGAAATAATTCCGTTATTTATTATTCTCTCGTTAATATTAAAACAATAATAATTGTTATTTTTGTAGTATTTTTTGAATGTATTTTTCGATATGTAATAATGTATTATTAAGGTAATATATCGTATTGTATCCATATATAAGTACATTATTTATTAGTAAACTATAGTAAGTAATATTAGTATATGTAGCGTATGTATTATATATATATTGTAAGCAAGTACACCACCTACCATATTTCTGTGGATTGATATCCTAGCATCTTGGTTGCCTGGAAGAGATTTACTTTTAGCGATAAGACCGCCTGTTGTGCGTCATTACTTTTTTTTATTTGTTTTATTGTATGTATGTTTTCTGGTGTACAATAAAGTGTATTTGTTGTTGTTGTAATATCAATGAATAGAAAAAATATGGAGGTATATATATAATTTTATTAATCTAACACATATACACGCCTACTACATCATGTAAGTTTTTATTTATAATTTCATCAAGATCCCAGTTTAACAACATTTTTTAAAATCCATACATTTTCTAAGATCTGTACTGTTGGCTGGACAATAAGGCTTACACACCAATATAGCTTGATTGATGACAGATGTCATCGCAAAACACGCCTATGAAATACCGTATTTAGCGACAGTGAAATGTATAGCGACAATTATCATACTTTATTAGTAAATACAACTAATGGTTCGACTAATTTAATCGAGTCGTTAAAACAACAAAAATTATGGAAGAAGAATGGGAACTGATTATAAATCTACAAGACTGCGAGCCAGCGAGTCCGAATCAGACTTTGATGAAGACGATTTGTACTGTTAACCATTTTAACAAGAATATAAACGTGTTATATACAACTTCCTTTTGTTTGAAACATTCAGTAACTTTAGTGGAATATCGATAATTTATATCGACCCTATCCTCAGCTCTACTTATGTCAAAGTGACAAGCTGTCATCGATCAAACTATAATGGACAGAGTAGTAGCGTGCTCGACGACGTGATGATGAAGAATTAATAGTGTACATAGAATAGTAAATAATGATATTTAAGACAATTAGCCATAAACTTAAATACATTTTTGTAACTCATAGCATTCTAAAGCTGGTTTATTTTGTTTATAATGTTCAGTAGCCCAAGTACTATAATGATCCTCTTTACTGCATGTATCTATTACTATTAGACTTTGTTATTCTTGCCAAAATAAATTTTGACATGACTTTCACTTTAAACTGTGAGAAGTAAATAAGCAAATAGCCAAATGAATTTGTTATTGTTATAGGGTAGAGAAATTAAGTTCCGTAGGTGAACTCGCCAACGTAGGCGAATATTGTGCGTCGACACACAGTTCAACCCGTACGAACGCAAGCAGCCACCACCAACCTGCCGCGCTGGCTGACCAAGTGGAGGCTGGCAGCTAACGTCGCCAAGACTCAGGCGATCGTCTTCGGCTCGCGCAACACTACCAAGACGCCAAAGCTCGTGATGCACGGTCAATCAATATCGTGGGCCCCGAGAATTACATACCTCGGGGTCCAAATTGACCGTCGCCTCACACTCACGACGCACGTCAAGGAAGCCAGAAACAGGGCCTGCGCCGCAATGGCGAAACTCAGCCCAGCCCTGAAGTCGAAGCTGCCACTCAGGACGAAGCTGGGCCTATATAAAACGTATATAAGGCCCCACCTCACATACGCAGCCCCAGCGTGGTATGCGCTGACCAGCACCACATCCAAGAAGCTGTTGGAGGCCCAGCAGTGCAAGGCGCTGCGTACAATAGTCGGCGCGCCTCGGTACGTCAGAAATGACGTAATAAGGCGAGATCTCAAGATCGAGACGTTGGAGGCTTTCATACGCGGGCTCGCGAGCAATTTGTTCGCTCGAGCAGACGCGTCGGAAGCCTCCCACCTCCAGGACATCGCTCCGCTTCACGCGCGTCCCCCAGACCGACACCAGCTCTCAAGGAATACCCTGAGGGAGCCACCACCGGACTGACACTTACCCAAAGACGACATTCCCATGCCGCTGTGTATAAGTCGCAGTCTCAACCGCAGATCGTTCTCGCTAGGCCTCTCCCAGGTAGCTGGGAGTCTCACCCGGCGGGGGCTTGATCGCTTGAGACTGCGTGAAGCAACAGTGGCATGGAAGAACACACCGGACTTGACTATCGACCTTATTAAGGTCACCCCAAGGACCGACACATTTTAATGTGCCGCGTACGAAACCGCGTACAGGAGAAGAAAACATCTCGATTACGCTCCCCCGCGCCCTTGCGGGCGCGAGAAGAAGCAGGACGAGGAGCCACCACCAACTACCATTCACCGCAGACATGGTAACACCCGAACACAGAAGAGCCCTGCGTGCCCTCCTGGATGCACTTGATGCGCTAGAGAATGGTGAAGACCCTCACGCAGCACTGAGAAGAGGCATCGCCTCTCTAACACCCCATCTTTAACTCAATGAGAGTGATGTTCTGGAACGCCTCCGGGCTATCCTAACGGGTATCCCTGCTACATCTATTGTTGAAGGAGCACAACATAGACGTAGCTTTAATCAACGAAACCCATCTGGCTCCCGGCATCCCATTGAACCTCCCTGGATACCACGTATACAGGCAGGACGAGCGGCACCCCAACACCAACGTCCGCTACAAAGGACTGGTAATAGCGGTTCGCAGAAGCCTGACCCACGACCTGCTCCCACAAGTGAGCGCGTCCTCCTTCAGCGCGCTGGGCGTCGAAGTGTCTGTGAGACGCACGAGACATCGGCTGTACGCCATTTACAGACCACCGCTCGACTGGTCGAAGAACCCTTTGAAGTTCCAGGAGGTACGACATCTCTTAAACACGTCGCTACCAGTCATTTTGGCCGGCGACTGGAACGCCAAGCACACCTCCTGGAACTTAACGACCAACACCACGGCAGGGAATGCGCTGCACGCCGACGCAGAAGAAGCAGGGTATGCAGTCTCGGGCCCGGAGGTCCCGACAAGATATGGCAGCAACCTCAGGCACACGCCCGATGTGATCGACCTCGCGGTACACAAGAACCTCTCGGCACCGCTCCAACTGGGGTCTGACCACCACCCCGTTCTTACCACTCTTCAATGGCATAATCCGCACCGGCCACTTCCCCAATTATTGGAAGACAGGGATCGTCCTGCCGAAGCCAGGAAAAATCGCCACGAGCCCAGCAAGCTACCGTCCAATCACATTGCTGCCTTCGGTCTCGAAGGTGTTCGAGAGACTGCTCCTCAAACACCTGACACCGAACACCACCCCGAGGCCGGAGCAGTTCGGCTTCAGAGCGGAGCACTCTACGACCCTGCAGCTCACCAGAATGCTGCATCAACTGGCGAATGCAGCCAATAAGAAAGAAACCGCCGTCGCTGTCATGCTCGACATGGAGAAGGCCTTCGACCGAGTGTGGCACGACGGCCTCCTATATAAGCTCGCCAAAACGCAAACGCCGAAGCCAGCTGTCAGGGTCGTAAAGTCGTTCCTGGAGAACAGGACGTTCCATGTGAGAACGGAGGACGGCTCAACAACCCCGGACTTTCCCATCGAGGCAGGAGACCCCCAAGGAAGCTGCATGTCGCCGGTGTTGTACGCGTTGTACACCGACGACATCCCGACCAGTCCCGAGGTCTCCCTCTACCTGTACGCCGACGACGTAGCGTACGTGACGGCGTCCCTAAACGCTAAACACGCTGCCAAGAAGATCCAGAAGGTGTTGGACGAACTGCCGCGCTGGTTGACTGAGTGGAGGCTGGCAGTCAATGTCGCCAAAACCCAGGCAATCAGCTTCGGCTACCGCCCAAAATCCACGGAGGCTCTGAAGCTGTGCGGTCAATCAGTGACATGGTCCCCGAGAGTCACATACCTCGGGGTCCAAATTGACTGCAGATTGTCATTGGCAGCCCATGTGAAATAGGCCAGAAACAGGGCCAGCGCAGCGACGTCGAAGCTAAGGCCAGTGTTACAGTCGAACCTGCCGATGAAGCTGAAACTGGGACTGTGCAAAACATACATTCGGCCTCACTTAACCTATGCAACCCCAGCCTCGTCCTGGCCAGCAACTCCTCAAGAAAGACACTGGAGGCGCAGCAGAGCAAAGCGCTGCGCGCTGTGACGGGCGTCCCGAGACACCTAAGAAGCGACAGATTACGCAAAGACCTACGAATAAAGACAGTGGAGGCCTTCGTGCGCGAACTGGCGAGCAACATTTTCGCCAGAGCAGACGCGTCGGAGGCAGCTCCACGCACGCCCCCCGGACAGACAACCGCTCCCAAGGGATATCCTGAGGGAGCCTAACACCACATCTCAATCTCAATGACAAGACTACTCTGCGCCGCTGCATAAGCCGCTGTCCCAACCGCTGATCGTCTTCACTGGGCCTCTCCCAGGTAGCTGGGAGTCTCACCCGGTGGGGGCTCGATCGCTTGGGGCATCGTGAAGAGCAGCAACGACGCAATACAAATCCCGGACGAGACCTATATCCTTTAGCAAAGGAACCCCAAGGACCAACACATGGTTATGTGTTGCGGAAGCATACCACGTGCATGAGAACTAAAATCTCGACCACATATCCCCAAGAAAACAGTGACCATGAGATTCCGCTACTAGCTTCCGTTCCGAACGGATGTGCGTAGTGCCCAACAAGTCCGCTGGCGCTCCTTATAGCGCTTTCGCGCCCTTTTTACAAGCTAGCCTGCTAGCTTGTAGTTTAACTTCTGTGCACGTCCGCTGCCCGCTACGGGCAATCCGCGCGTGTGCAGTGTAGTGCAGTGCAGTGCAGTGTCGCCGTAGGGTAGAGTAGGTTCCGTAGGACCTGCCTCCGCTTCCGCGGCGGTCAGTAAGTACATCTATATAAATTAGGTACACATTTCTGTCCCACAAGGCAGAAAGCAGCTAGGGTTTTTACACACCGTAGGCACAAATACAAGACCTTAAATGGACCAAAAATTGGTCAGAGCCAGATTTTCTGGCTTTCTTAGCATTCCTGGAGAATGCTATTCCGGGAGCCTCCCAACTAATGCGCAAGTTTGCCGAGTCGCATTGCCCGGCAAACGTAGTACGCGCGCAAAACATCGCGACCGTTAGTCCCCCCTCCCCTCCCCGCCACACCCAACGGGCTCGCCGCGTACGAGGCACCCGCGTTAGCCGCCCGCTCCGCTTCACCCAGGCTCTGAGGTTACCCCTCTGCCTGTCGCACAACCGGATGCTCTATTAGTCTCTCAGGTGATTACTGAGGAGCTAACAGAGATAGCTCAATCGCCCGCGTGCGTCCCGAGTAGTAGTAGCGAGATGGAATGCGATGGTTTTACGACTGTCACATCCTCATCTACAAAGCGTAAGCTTAAGTCTCCCCCACCGACCCCCTCGTCGCATAAGAGGCCTGCGAAACAGGCCGCCACGCGAACAAATTTAAATGTATCAAATAAAGCCACGGTTCCCGCCAACACGGCGAAAATTTCAAATAAGGCTACGGTTCCCGCCAACACGGCGATAAATACTCAGAGCCGCGATTCTGCCTCAACGGCTACGTCCTCCGCGAACGATGACGTCACTATGACGTCCATCAAAGAAAAGATTCCACCGCCCCTTTTCCTACAGGATAAGGTTCAGTGGAACAACATCAGTGCCGCAATGCGCGATAGGCACATTAACTTCACCCACGCGCGATCGACCCAACAGGGTATCAAAATAACAGTCCCGACGGCTAAAGACCACCGTGCGCTCACGACGCTCTTTAGATCGAGGAATCTCGCGTACTTCACGTACTCGTTAGAGGAGGAACGTGATTTACGTGTCGTCATTCGCGGCATCCCCAAGGAGATCGATCTCGAATCGATCAAAGGAGATCTTTGCAGCAAAGGTCTCACGGTCAACAGCATCACTCGTATGTACAAGAAAAAGTACACTAAGATATACTTAGATTTAGTTTTGGTGTCGCTTCCGCTCACGGCGGAATCGAAATCAATCTATAACGTCACGAAGGTGTGTGGGTTATCCGGGCTCAAAGTAGAAGCCCCACACACCCGTGGCGCTCCAGGTCAGTGCCACAATTGTCAGTCGTATGGCCATGCGGCTAAGAATTGCAATCTCACACCCCGGTGTGTGAAGTGCTTGACGCAGGGCCATGCGACCGCCGAGTGTGGCAGGGGCAAGGGCCCGCTGCCCGAACTCCCTCCCGGCTGCGTGTTGTGTGGCAAGCTTGGGCATCCGGCGAATTATCGCGGATGTCCTAGCGCGCCGCGCAAAACGAACAGGCCGAGAGGTCAAACTGTTGCAAGGCCAAAGCCAACCAGCAACATTGTAGCTCAGAATGTTTCGGCCCCGTCGGTATGGCCAACGTTACCCAACAAGGGGCCGCAACCCCCAGTTACCGTCGCCGTGAAACCCCCTCCGCCACGTACCGCGTCGCAGCCCGCCGTGTTGCTATCGAGCATAGTTAGGCCGACGCCCCACACACTGATCCAGAAGACATTACAAGAGACCTGGAAGACAAGGGGTTCGAGCCGGAATATGTCCGCCCAATACAAGCCCGTCAAGGTCGACCGGGCTGCATATTCCTGGCGGTCCTGCGCCGCACCGTAGGCCTCCTCCCGGCTATCTATGAAGTGCAAGACTTACTTAACATGCCCACGGTGACAATCGAAGGATGGAGGGGGAAGGGCCCGGCGCAATGCCACCACTGCCAGGCCTTCCGGCACTCCTCCCACAACTGTCACCGCCCGGAGGCTTGCGTCCGCTGCAGCGAGAACCACAGGGCGAAAGACTGCCCCCGCCCTCGTGACGAGCCAGCCACCTGCGTAAACTGCGGAGGCCCACACCCCGCCAACAAAACGGGGTGCCCCATCTTCAAGAGGGAAGCCCGCAACAAGTAATCTTCAAGAGGGAAGCCCGCAACAAGTAAGCAGGGACACTGGCTCGCTCGTCCAATGCCGCCTCACGCCCCGCACCTCAGCCCGGGGCACAACCACAGCAGGACACCACGCAGCCCGCCCTGCCACAGTCCTTCGCCCAAGCCCAGCCAAGCTCAGCTGAGTTACCGGCCTCCGCCGCTTCGCTAATGGCTCCTGCGAACGACCCAACTGATCGCCAGGCCCCTGTACGCCCAAAGAGGAAAAAGAAGCTTAAGAAGAAGCAGCCTTCTTCCTCCACCCACGTCCCGGAATCCACCGAGCCTCCGCCGCAGCCCCCATCTACGGAACTGCACCCCGTGGCCACTGCACCCCTATCTCAACCACAGGAGGCGCCCCACACAGAGCGCCCAGTCCGCGCGGCAACGGAGCGCACCACCGCTGTTCTCCCGATCCCTTTAGAGACCATTATCTCATGGATGACCTCCATAGTAACCATTCTTTACAATCCAATCTGCGAGATACTAGCAGCCTACCGTGCCGGACAGGATATTCAAACGGCAATACGCAGATGCGCCACCAATATTGCAGCAGTATGGATAGCAGGCCCTTAAGAATAGTATATTGGAACGCTAACGGGCTACGCCCCCGGGCAACGTTACTACGTCTACTCCTCAGAGAACAGGATGTGGACGTAGCACTTATCCACGAAACCCTTCTCGGCGTCGAACGCGTGTCCTTCCCAGGATATTACTGTCACCGGTGGGACGAAAAGTCCCCGATTGGCCATACCTACCGCGGCTTGGCGATCCTAGTAAGAAGGAAAATCGTCCACACCGTACTGCCCCAGCCTCAGACATCGACTTTTGAAACTGCTGGTATTGAGACGTCACTCCAAGGCGGGACTATATGTATCTACGCAGCCTACCGCCCCCCAGGGACTCACAATAATCAGATGATGGAAGAGGTCCGCAACACCCTCCAATCGCCGCATCTTACACAATTAGTGTATGCCGGCGATTGGAACGCCAAAAATACACAGTGGCACTCCCACAAAACCTGTGCGACGGGCCGCGCCCTCCTGACCGATTCAGAAGCCCACGACTACGAGATCTCAGGCCCTGACGTCCCCACTCACTACCCCCCACGGGTAGACTGTCTTCCGGACGTCATAGATCTCGTGGTCCACCGCAACCTCAGAGCCCCGCTGAATCTCGAGGTGCTGCCCCACTCACTGAGCTCCGATCACCACCCTGTTCTGGCCACAATACCTTCGATGCCTGCCTGGACAATGCCTCCACTGAGAAAATTTCGTGGTTCTCATATTCGCTGCCCTCAGAACGCAGTCTGAAGGTAGCAATTAGAGGGCTGCCAGCCACCGAGGTCCAGGACATCGAAGAACTCAGGGATAGGGGGTTTATCCCTGAGTACATAAGATCAATCAAAGCAAGACAGAGACGCCCCGGCTGTATTTTTATGGCTATGCTGAAGAGGACTCCTGAACTGACCCCGGCAAAATATGAATTCGAGAACCTCCTTTGCATGCCGGGGGTCAAAATAGAAGCCTGGAGAGGCAAGAAGGGCCCGGCGCAGTGCCACAGGCAAGCCTGTGTGAGGTGCGGAGAAGAACACACCGCCAAGGAGTGCCCGCGCCCCCGAGAAGAGCCGGCGACGTGCGCTAAATGCGGAGGTGCACACCCCGCAAACTACACAGCGTGCCCGGCCTTCAAGAAAGAGGCCCGTAATCGTAAGGCGGGCACTATCGCACGTACAAGCGATAGGGCCCGCCCGTGCGGTGATACTCCAGCCGAAACCAGGAAAAGACTCCACCAATCCAGCCAGCTACCGCCCTATCACGCTGCTGCCGACGATATCCAAGGTGTTTGAGAGGCTTTTATTAAGACACATCGTCCACCACACGACACCAAGGCCTGAGCAGTACGGATTCCGGTCGGAGCACTCCACAACACTGCAGCTCGTAAGAATGCTCCACCAGATGGCCGTACCTACCAACCAAAGGGAGACCACCGTCGCTGTCATGCTCGATATGGAGAAGGCGTTTGATCGCGTATGGCACGACGGATTAATTTACAAGATTTCTCAAACACAAACCCCGAAGAAAGTCGTCAGGGTTGTACGGTCATTCCTCGAGGGAAGGCGCTCTCATGTGAAGATGGAGGACACCGTCACCCCTGACCACACCATGGCAGCCGGAGTGCCCCAGGGCAGCTGTATGTCTCCCATCTTGTACACCGTCTACACTGATGACATCCCAGTGACAGACGGTTTAACACTATACCTATACGTAGACGATGTGGCGTACGTCGCCCCATCAATGAACCCCACGCATGCGGCTAAGAAGATCCAGAGAGTGTTGGATGAGCTCCCGCGCTGGTTGACTGAGTGGAGGCTGGCAGTCAATGTCACCAAGACTCAGGCGATCATCGTGGGCAGCCCCAACGCACAGCTGCCACCAGAGTTAAGAGTGCATGGTAAAACGGTGCCGTGGACCCCGAGAGTTACATACCTCGGCGTTCAAATTGACCGCCTCTTAACCTTCAAACACCACGCGATGACAGCTAGGAGCAGGGCCAGCGTCGCATTGGCGAAGCTCCGCCCGATCCTCAAGTCGAAGCTGCCCCTCACTACAAAGCTAGGTCTCTACAAGACCTATGTGAGGCCACACCTGACTTACGCAGCCCCGGCTTGGTACGGCTCGATTAGTAATTCCTTAAAGAAGCTGCTGGAGGCGCAGCAATCCAATGCGCTGCGCACCATCACAGACGTCCCGAGATTCGTAAGGAATTCGACAATCCAACGCAACCTCAAGATGGAGACGGTGGAGGCGTTCGCTCGAGCAGACGTATCGGACGCCGTCCACCTCCAGAACATCGCGCCCCACCATGCGCGCCCACCGGATCGACGCCAGCTCCTAAGAATATGCTAAGGACTTCCTTAGGGAGCCACCTACCTGATTGACACCACTCGGATCAGACATTATTCCACGCCGACGATGCAAGCCTCAACTCCGATTGCTGATCACTCTCACTGGACCTCTCACCCGGTGGGCGCTCGATCGCTCGGGGCTGCGTGAAGAATACCTCACCGAAGTGGAGAAACATGAGAATATCACATGGTTTACATACTCCCTACAAACTGGGAGGAGCATCAAGATCGCCATCCGCGGCCTCTCCGTGGACACTTCCACTAAAGACATCTCACGGGATCTACAGAACAAAGGTTTCATCCCGGAGTACGTGCGCCCAATCAAAGCCCGGCAAGGCCGACCGGGCTGCATCTACATGGCAGAACTGCGCCGTACCCCAGGAGCCTTACCAGCCATTTACGAGGTCCAGGATGTCCTGAATATGCCAACTGTAAGAATCGAAGCTTGGGGGGGGGGGGGGGGAAAGGGCCCGGCACAGTGTCACAAGTGCCAGACCTTCAGACACTCCTCGCACAATTGTCACCGCGCGATAGCCTGTGTGCGACAGTACAGCGAGTGAATGCCCACGCCCCCGTGAGGAGCCAGCGACCTGTGCCAACTGCAAGGGCCCGCACCCGGCCAACAGCACAAGCTGCCCGGTGTTTGAGAGGCCAGAAACAAGAAGGCCGGGACCATTGCAATAACAACGGCCCCTGCAACCACCACTGCAGCCCAGCAAGTTGAAACACGGCCTGCCGACCGTGCAGAGCCACCTCACCTACAGCCTACTGTCCCATGTCAGCAAGGGACAACGAACCTAATGGCGGAAGCAAACCTCCCGATTCCCCGCTCCACTCAACCCGCGGCGCCCCCCAAAAGACGGAGGCGCAAGAGGGGCAAGAGCAACAGAAAAACTAGGACAAGCGAACAACCCCCCCAGCACTGCCTGCACAGGACACAGTGCCAGCCCACGCCATGGAAGAGAGGCTGCTCCTTAAACACATAACACCGAACACCACCCCGAGGCTGGAGCAGTTCGGCTTCAGAGCTGAACACTCAAAGACCCTGCAGCTCACCAGAATGCTGCATCAACTGGCGAATGCAGCCAACAAGAAAGAAACCGCCGTCGCTGTCATGCTCGACATTGAGAAGGCCTTCGACCGAGTGTGGCACGACGGCCTCCTTTACAAGCTCGCCAAAACACAAACGCCGAAGCCAGCTGTCAGGGTCGTAAAGTCGTTCCTGGAGAATAGGACATTCCACGTGAGAACGGCTCAATAACCCCAGACTTTCCCATAGAGGCCGGAGTCCCCCAAAGTCCCATACAGCTTGCATGTCGCCGGTGTTGTACGCGTTGTACACCGACGACATCCCGACTAGTCCTGAGGTCTCACTCTATTTGTACGCCGACGACGTAGCGTACGTGACGTCATCTCTAAACGACAAACAGGCAACAAAGAAGATCCAGAGAGTGCCAACCTTCGTCGAGTGTGGACGCACCTAGCAGACACACTCTCCGATCGAGACATCCCTAAGCTCACCTCAGTTCTCGGCAGAAGGTTACACGA
This sequence comes from Limenitis camilla, assembly GCA_905147385.1. Classification (NCBI taxonomy): domain Eukaryota; kingdom Metazoa; phylum Arthropoda; class Insecta; order Lepidoptera; family Nymphalidae; genus Limenitis; species Limenitis camilla. The sequence goes on from LR990253.1 coordinate 5,588,504, forward strand.
ACAAACCCACATCAAGCTTCAGCCACACGCATTGCGCAATAGTGCACATGTGCACCAGCGTCTCTGCCCACTAGGGTACCTCCGCCCCGCGACCTCGCCCCGCCGCGCCTCCGTCGACGGCTTCTTTTATTTTACGTCAGAGACGGCTACGCTTCTTCCACTATGCAAGCCGCTACGGACGCACGCCCTACACTAGCGGAGCGCTCCGCGAGCCTTCGTGTCGGAGCCAGCAGCGACAAGCCGTGACACCATATGTACACAGCGATCACCGGGCCACAGTAGGCCCCCTTCGCCTGTCTCACGCGCCTCCTCTGCCTTATCAGAGGAGAGTTACCGAGTGAGCAGCTCCAAGTTGCAGCCGAAAACGCTGCCCGCATTCACACCGCTGCCAACACACGCCGGACCAGCTGCAGCTCCTTCAAGGGACGCGCGCCGCACACCGTAGAAGACATCCTCGTGGACTAGTCCCCTGCACCGCTCCTCCATGCCTAAGAAATGACAGAATCCACAAAGACACGAAGATGGAGCCACTCGATGTTCACGTAAAGACACTGGCTGAGCAAATATACGCGCGCTCCGAAAATCCAAAACATCGCGCCGTACCACCTGACCGGCGACCATTACCCCGTGACATCCGTGATACGCTCTGCTACCGGAATGCCTCAACACCATCCGACCGATCGCTCGTCACGCCGCGACGGTCGGATGTCGAACTAGCAAACGCCATGGCGAACAGCTGAGCCGACATAACTCCACGAAGAGACCCAAAGCAACCCGACCCAGCGCGAAGCACCACGAGTCGCGCCGATATACCATGCCAACTAAGGCAACCCAACGACCTGTTCCTATTAAGGAACAGCGGTAGAAGCCACATGAAGGGGGCCAAGCCTCTAACATGTCTCCCCACGGGCTACCAGGCCCGTGAGAAGAGAAAAACAACCGACGGAGCCGAAAAGTTGACTGAGGTATGACTATTTATTACTAACTGGCTTTGGCCTTGTAACAGTTTTACCTCTCGGACTGTTCGTCTTGCGCGGCGCGTTGGGACATCCGCGATAATTCGCTGGATGCCCAAGCTTGCCACACAACACGCACGGGGCGGGACGGGATCAGCTCAAGCAGCGGGCCCTTGCCCCTGTGGAGCAGCAGTCGTATGGCCCTGAGTCAAGAACTTCACGCAGGTGCGAGATTACAGTTCTTGGTCGCATGGCCATAAGCGACACCGTCGTGACGTCGTATATTGGCTGCGGCCGCATGCGTTTCTACGGAACTTATTCTACCCTACGGCGACACTGCACTTGCACTTCACTGCAGTTCACAGCACACGCGGTATGTCCAGGGCGGGCATCGGTCGCGCACAGACGCTAAACTACAAGCCAGCATGTTCATATGGCGTGAAAGCGCTATAAGGAGCGCTACCGGACTTGTTCAACGCTACGCACATCCAAACAGTATAGCGGCTCTCATTACGGTATTGCTCCGAACCACAAAAATCCCTTCTTGTTTGAGGGAGACCCTTAGCTTCTATTGGATAAAATTTGTCATTGCTCATTGATCAAGAGCTGCTACATTTTTGTTCAAATTTTTATATAAATATCAGACAGAACTTTTATCGGATACAATACAGTACAATTCAGTTCAATCAAAAGAATAGTTTGTCTTCAGTCACTCACAAGAAATCCCCTTATCCGTTACACAATACTAATTAATCATACAATATACTCCGTCACTCGTTCACAGTGAAAAGCACACTAATGTTAACATATAAGCCCTTAAGGCTTCTGCCGCTATTACTAATGAATCAACTATTAATTATTACTAATTAATTGTGCCAGTATTGCAAAAAGATGTTAATTAAATAATTAATATTCTAATGTGAGTTTATAAGTTTTTAAATTAGTTAGGCTGCGTTTCCATCACCATCCACCCACACTTGGGGTGAGTCCATGCTCTCACATCTCTTTTTTTTACAGTATCCACGAAGGCAGGCAACACCAAACAGTCTTGTCACACAGCATAGCTTTGGGAGCATTTTCTGTAATTAGAATTAAAACAATATTATAAAATTACTTGTATTGATTAGAGTGAATTTACAATAGACTAAGGCTGCGTTTTCATCTGAGATGTGAGAGGGATGTTTGTTAAGAACCAATAGAATAGCTTCTCACACATGTCTGGTGGAAACGCAACCTAAGAGTTAAATAAGTGGTAAAAAAAGACGTTTATATATAGTTAAAATTTATATATGGGTAAAAGTTTTATCAAATTCGATTTAGCATTAACCACGTTCTAAGCCTTCCAAGGACTTGTACAAATATTTCAAAACCAAAATTAGCCAAATCGGTCAAGGTGTTCTCAACTAACGAACAACAATTCATTTTTTTTATGTGTAGTGAGGAATGTGTTTGTTAAGAACCAATAGAATCGCTCCATTTACACAACGTCTTATACTAATATATAGAGCTGAAGAGTTTGTTTGTTTGCACGCACTAATCTCAGGAACTACTGGTCCAATTTGAAAAATTCTTTCAGTGTTAGATTGGCCATTTATCGAGGAAGGCTATATATCATCACGCTGAGACCAATAGAAGCGTGTAGCTCACACGTGATTAAAGTCGTGCTGGTCGACTAGTTTAAAATAAAATTGAAAGTTGAATGATATTAAAAACCTCAATAACTACTGAACTGAATTTCATGCAGTTTTCTCCAATAGATAAAGTGATTCATTAATGATTTTATGAGGTAGTCATTCTAACTTTACATCCCCCTTTTACCCCCTTAATATTTTTCATGTGTTTCATGACTTTCAATGAATACCTTCATACTGAATTTCATTCGAATAACATCAAAAACGGCAAAGTTTCATACTAACTTTGCACCCCCGTTTTACCCCCTTAGGGAGTGAATTTTCAAAAATCCTTTCTTAGCTTCCCTATGTTATAAAAGTTTAGACTCTTTAACTAGATGGCGTTACGGACTCACCTTTAAATATTTAGTAGGCTGGCTACTGACGATTTTCTAGCTCTAATATATTAAATCGTTTGAGCCGTTTGGTATGGTGGTCGATAGTCAGCTGACAAGCTAGTTCATTGGGATGTTTTAAAAGTCGTTTACTATATTTAGCAGAGGTGCTTCGAATTTCTTCCTTCACTGTACTGACCCTCAAGTGTTGATGTAGTTCAGCATTGGTAACATACCAAGGTACATTTGCTATTGATCTCAGGATCTTGTTTTGTACTCTTTGTATGATATTAATATTGGTGTCTTTCGCACTGCCCCATAATTGAATGCCATACATCCAGATCGGTTTCAATATACTATTATATATAAGAAGCTTATTGTCCAGAGACAGCCTTGAGTTCCGTAAATATTACATATTAATAGTCAATAATTTTTTTCTGTTCCTTGGGAGTCTTTGTCTTTCCTCTGACTGACTGACTGACACCCAATCTGAAATTAATTACATATATATTAATATTATGTGAAGCATATACTTTGCACTTGTTTTTGAAAATAACGCAAATGGATGGATGGAATGGAGTGAGGAAAGAGAAACTAAGTTTTGTTTCATGCGGCAGGCCCGCGTGTGACGTCATTGCACCTAGTCGACACGCGGCGCGTATACACTTTGCAGTTTCAATTTCAGGTAAATTAACACTTTTTCCTTTTACAAATTCTCCTTCCATATGCTAAAATAAAAACTACACTACTTATAAACAATCAACAAACAGCTGTACGTTAAACATCTACAAGCAGCGCAAGCGCTCTGGTGCGACTAGAGGTGAGATGACGTCACAGGCCCACAATCGTTCCGCCCTAAAATACGTAAACTTAAATAATGTGTTTCTCAATCATTTATTGATGGATTTCAAAAATGTTTTCAAGGGTTAGTTTCGATCTATATTAATTATTATTTATTTAAATATAACATTACCAACATCATGAAACTTCTCCATTAGGTACATAGTATTAATTATGATGTTGGCAACACCATTGATATGAGTAATATTTTTACTTCAACATCATGGTTTATCCCCGAGTCCAGCCGTCATACTGTTGCACTGTAATGATAAGTAAGAAAAAAATTATAAATAACTTACCTATAAGAATGTAATCAACAGTTGTAGTGATGCTAGTTGGATCTAGATTGGATGTTTTCTCTTCTCCACTTCTTTAGAACTTTCCGGAAGAATGTTACATTCTGAAAACATATAATCCATACATATAAATGAAATCGGAGTGCACACCGTACATGTACCAACAACAACATTGTTTTACAATTTTTGTCAGTCTGTTAGATCCGGCTAAGCTCTGAAATGGCTGAACCGATTTTGGCGGGACTTTCACTGGCAGATCGCTGATATAACAAGAAATAACTTAGGCTATTTAACACCTCGCTACGACTCAGGAGCAGAGCATCATGCGAACGAAGTCACGCGGGTATGAAATATCTCAGGGTTGTCTCCGTGGTTTCCTTCATAATTTAGGGCTTTTAAATTCTGTGAAAATATGAACTCTTTATCGGAAGCTAATATCAATTTTATTTTTTAAATAATGAGGATTAATTTTCTTCTCTTCTCGTCTTTAAACAATACCTTGAACAAAAGCGGATTTAAAAAAAAAAATTATATATATTTTATACTATATTAATCCATAATATATCATTATAAATTATAGCCTAAGTGTTATTCTGATGTGTAAGCTATATTATTGTAAAGTTTCATCAAAGTCCATTAAGTAGTTTTTGCGTGAAAGAGTAACAAACATCCATACATTCCTACACACTTCCTCGTTTATAATATTAGTAGGACTAGATTGTGAGAGCAATTCAATAATATACCTTGACCTTACCTTTGCTTATTGCATTTCCACCTGAGTCCTGACCACAGTCTGCACTGGTACCGGATTGCACATTCCTTGGAGGTATTAGGATTCCCAAATATCCAGAATATTTTTTTTTTCTACAAAAAAATGATAAAAATTTTCACAATTATATATTGTAGAATTAATTGTACTGGTGGTAATTTATTTTAATGCTATAGTAACACTGCATCATAGATTTATAGAATACAGAGTAGATGTGGTTGTCAATGGTACTGCTTATCTCCAACATATATTACACTAGTTGATCAGTCTGACTTCACCCGAGTGCAGTTTACCATCTTCTCCTGTACAGCTTTCTTTTCGCAAGTTTTATCAAAATTACTAACTAGCCATGAGATAACTGTCATGGGTAATAATATGTTGCATTTGTAGCACACATCACCACATGAGCAGCATGCACCATGCAGCACCCTCGCATCTTGTATAAGATTGTCTATTAAAAAGATATAAATACAACATTATAGCTTTAATTGAGTAAGTCTCAAATAAACTTGAATGGTGCAACATTAAATATGTAATAAATATTTACTATTTCATACACACCTTGGTATTAATTTCATCCTGACTTCTCTACAATTCCTTTTGTTACATATCATCCCTGGAACATCAGCATTTATATCTAAAAAGTTAGTTTTTTTTCTCCGGGCCATTGTGTGATCAGTATATTACACTTTAAGCAAACTTGTTGTCCTTATGGATTTCTGCATTTGTCACAAATTTGAGTTGCACTCGATTCCCCAGAGTTGTATTTCTTTTAGCCATATTGGTTTTAGGATCAACTTGTATTTAAGGAACTTGGTATCTGTGCTTAAAGCACTATTTCATCTCATAGATCCAGTACAGGTTTTTATGACAAATATTCAACGGTCACCTCTTGGTTTTGATGTGAAGTTTACTCGTTAAATGAAGATCGAGATGCAGACCTTATAGCAGTACTTTGGTGCAGTAGTGTGGTATCTCCTAAGTAGACAGGAGGACAGTCGCCTTTCCGCAGCATAAAGATATCTTGAAAGGATTTACTTGTATTAGCTTTTATTTTCCAGTCCTGTAACCATGTACTTATTTTATCTAGGCCTTAGGCAGCATGTGAGAGGCTACAGCAGCGTTTGTGTGGCATGCCAGTGTTGCGGTATCTGAAAAGTGAATTAATTAAATATGATAAATATAGATAGCTAGAAGACTTTATTGCATACATCGTAGGATAACTTATAACAGTTGCTAACTAATTACATATATGCCAGATTATGCATGCTAAGGGCGACCTTATCACTGGGTAGTGATCTCTTCCAGGTAACCCCTCTATAAGAGAAATACAGTAAGATAAGGCGATAAGTCAACAAAACGTCATACAATATTTGATAAAATAATGTATGTGTAGCGGGATGATAATAGGTGGATCTTCAGATGACTTTTGAATATATTTATTAATGCAGTAGCGAATTTCATAAGGCAGCATATTCCACAACCATATGGCTTTAACTGTACATGACTTGTTGTAGCATTGTGAGTTTGATATTGGCAAGTTTAATTTATTATCCAAGCGAGAGTGTAATGAGAGTTGAGAAAAAGTGCTATTTGCGAGGTAAGAGAAACGCTCTTTTAAGTAAGATGGAGCAGATGATTAAGTGTAATGAACAAAAGCGTCAAATTGCGATACATGGTCATACATATTTCCTTAAACCAAATATAAATCTAATACCAAAGTTCTGCAAACGTTTTAATTTATTTAGTAAGTCTTCTTTTATATTATATTTGAATCGCAAGAATCTGCATAATCCAGAATCGAGAGAATAAGATTATGAGTAAGCAAGAATAGCATGTAAGTGCAAACATTCAGAATAACTGCACCATATCATCGTATTTGAATACACCTTAAGAGAAGTGAGGGCGGATTAAATTAGCAAATATTATTTCCACTGCCTTCTTACCTTAAAATCCTTGCATAAGTGACTTATATATTACTTCGCATCTCCTATATAAAGAATGTTATCCAAAAACAACACATAGCATTAATTTACTCACCTGAAGTATTTAAAATGGTCGGCACGTGCTACCCTCCAGATATCTTCAGCTTTTCCTTCAGCCATACTTACAATAAGTAGTCTTGCAATAGCTGTCATAAATAATTATTAAGTAATAAACTAATAAAAGTACTTCTTGATTATGATTTCACAATTAAAAAACTTATTATTTCAGTTTTACTTTTCAAATGAATTCGGTACCTACTTTCGTCTTCGTTATTTTAAAATAAAATGGACGTACTTTTTTTTTCTGTTTCTGTTCGATAATCGAAAAGGCAAAGGTATTACACCGTACAGCCTTGTCTATAGTAGGTTGTTTTATTTTTATTTATAATTCCTTGTTGTTGTATAATTCGTTGTTGTCAGTAGTACCTACGAAGGTATACTTTAATAGTAGAGAGAAGGTATAGTTTAATAGTAGTTTAAAACAATAACTCTTTTACCATAGACTACACTAAAAGAATATTTCAAACCACAGTTTATATATTGCATTGATTGACCAACTGATTGAATAAAAATCGATAATCATAATTGAATTGTTAAATAATACAAGAATTTATTTACAAATATTAAGTTAATCATTTAATTAAATAAAAATAAAAAAAATAATATGATACAATTAATTGTACATTGTAAGGTACTCACGTGACCTTGATCGGACAGCACTCCTAGCACTAACACAACACTGCACAACACTATCACTATTTAGACACTACTTCACTTCTTGAGAGATCGCGCACGACTAAGACTTCAGTCAGACTGTCGATGGCATATAAAGGGTCGAGGGTCGAGACCACTACCCTACTCCAACGCCATAGATACCGATGACGATTCTATATATACTAAAGTAGCAATTTGGATCACAAGTAGGTTTTCTATAGAGCATTCCACATATAGCGGATATGAAAAAGTCGATGTTAAAAATTGAAAAAGATTATTTAGTTAAGTTGAAATTGTACGGAACTCTCAGTGAGCGAGTTCCACACTCGCACTTGGCCAAATTTTTTATCATTTTAAGAAATACCAGTAATTAGATAGTATTTTATTTATTGTCACCTCAACGAAGGGGTCACGATCCCATGACCCCCTGATTTAGCACTAACGTCATTGTAAACGGGTAAAACCTAAGTATATTATGTTTTTGTATATAAATAAGCACGTGATAATGGTTTACTATATAGATCATTAGATAACCCATGCCTGAAGCTCCACTCCTATGGGTCGTACCGTGATGATAAATTCTTCAATTTTTCGACTCGAACTAGCAGTTTCTGAGATTAGTACCAAACTAAGAAACGAAATCTTTAGCTTTGTTTTTACCTTTGAGGGTATTATTGACGTCAGAAATGTAAAGGACTGTTTCCAAATTTAATGCAATAATTATAAAGATTATATTTTTAAATAATGCAAATTTAATAATTAATATCTACAAACGGAATAGTAGTACGTGGTAGAACAAAACACACATATGGTGTTTTGTGACTTAGCCAAAGCCTTTGACTATGTTGATCATTTAACTCTTTAAAAATTAATCTCTGTTTAAGCAAATAAAATATCTATATTTTAACTTAAAAAATAATGGGTGCGCTGCGGCGGTGAAATTATCGCGAATCAACTGGTTCAAGACACGAAAGCAAAAATTCGAAATTTTAGTGGACTGTAAGTTTAATTATAAATCTAAATATTTGGTTGACTTGACGGAGCGGGCTATCTACAAAGGTAATACGACAGGGTAATGTAGACAGCTAAATAAGAGAAGGATATAAAGGAAAAGAAAGCACAATACCTTTTAAGATGGCGGCTTCACTGCTTCAACTGCTTGGATTCCTCTTCCACTATCACAAATGTCACTAAGTCTTATCAACACAAATAGTTAGATATGCGGTAAATGCGTTGCGGTGTAAGCGAAATTGGGCAACATCCCATTAGCGAAATGTTCTCGAAGAACGGCAAGCACAGAGAGGTAATGGCGGCGGTCAACGACAAGTGTTAGATGCGCGGGAGCGGGCGCACACGCATCGTCCTCTCTGGTTGCACTTGCACTTGCGACTGCTGCGCTAATTAGCCAAATACATAGATAACTAAAGCGGCGCGACCAAATAATGAATTTAATAAATAAAATAATATCGTTTGAAATAACAGGAAGAAAAATGCAATTAGTTTTAGTAAAATATCACTATAACCGGCACGTAAATATAGTTTTGACCTTGAATGGGAGAAGTCACTATTAGGGCCTTTTTAAAAGAGAGCGCGGGGCGACAGTAGCGCGTCATATGCGATTGGTTCTTATGCGCCGTTTCAGTACCCACGCGTCTGCTATTTGTCAAAATAGTAAACGTAACGGGTTGAACTGCCAATACGCAGCAACCTCTCAATACGCAACGTTCTCCCACTATTTTTTTTGTTCTGACAAATCAAATAGTGTACCAATAGTGGTGATATGTACTTTATCAATATAAAATAAATTGGCGTTCCGCAAGGAGTCATATTAGGTCCCGTTTATTTTTAATACACCTGAAATATATTATCACTATGTTAAAAGTCAATACAGACAAGTAATTTAGTACTATGTACTAACAATGCTATAGGAGGCTCACAATATTTCATTTCATATCTCTGTCCGAAAGACTTCTTTCGTCTGTTTTTCATATTTATTACGAGTAATTTAATAATGTTTATGCAAAATAGGGCTTATATTTTTGGTTCACGCTGTAAGGTCAGTGAAGGTTTATCGCAACGTGATCGAAACAGTATATTTGTGGAATCCAATAAAATACGTTGTGTTATTTATTTCTTTTATTTTATAATAAAATGTTAAGGTGAGTCATCAGATATTTTTACTAATTGATTAATAAATGAGGATAATTTGTGCATAACAATTTAACAAAATTATGTACAAGATGACTGAATTATGTAGACTTTGACTGTGAATATATGAGAACAATATCAATAATTGCATCTGTCGTTTTCGAAGTCGAAAAAGACTCATTGAAATAATATTATTTTTGTTTAATTATAAGATGATTTTCAATAAATTGCAATACAAGCTATTTGTTTGTGTAATGTTAAGGAAAATTGTATATTATTTTTGGATATCACTTGTAAGAGGTAATTAACAATTAAATATTAAATAAATAATTTATTGGAAAGTATTAAAATCTTGCAATGTTTTACTAATGCTTGTAAATGGTCTCTCGACTATTGTCTGCTAGCGACCTGCCCCGGCTTCTTTGTATATTTGTATATAATTCGATTTCTCTTCTTCAATATGCTTGTTTTATACATATAAACCTTCCTCTTGAATCAATATGTCTATTGGTGTGCACGGAATCACAATCCGTTGCGCAGTATAAAAGATATAAACGTACAAACAGTGGGATACGACTTTGTTTTACCATGTAAAGGCGATCATACATATTATCTTTACCAAAAGTCGTGACGTCACTGATTTTGAACCATATTATGATATATTTTTGCAGGTTAGGTTTGCTTATCATTTTGATGAAACTTGTGTGGAGTGCAACATTACCTGACGATAGTAAATATACTTATTTCATGCTTAAGGGAGTAAAAAATTGGTGGAAAATAATTATTTTACTGTTCCTTTGAAAACAAAAATACAATTAAGTTTGCTTCTGACTAATGTAAAGAAACCTTTTAACATTTTAAACTTATTATTAATATTGAATTTTCTTTTAGATAAATGCGGTTGGAACAATCCTGATATATATGTCTTCAATGAAACAATTAATGTTCAAAACTACGCAGATTATGGAGAATTTCCTTGGATGGTAGCTCTTATTAGGTTAGTTGATACATTTTTTTTCAAAAATCTATTTTAAATGCCACATGGTAATAATCTTGATCAAAGATTCTTAAAGGATTTGACAATTTGCAGAGATTCTTCTACTTAACCCTCTTACTGATAGTAGATATAAAATAAATATTTAATGATTGTATAATCAACAGGAAAACTTCGGAGTAGTACCTCGGAGGGGGGTCCATTATACATCCATCAGTTGTACTCACTGCAGCGCACATGGTAGACCTTCTCGCCTCAACAGAGGTAAAACTATTAATGATAATATAATTGAATGAGTTAATGATATACAGATGAAAGGATTAATGAATGAACGAAACAATGATACCCTTTAGATAACTATTATGGTATACTTTTAGATCAAGTGTCGAGGAGGAGAATGGGACACACAAACAACTATAGAACAGTATCCGTTCCAGGAGAGGGATGTTGAAAAGATACTTTTGCATCCACACTTCTTTAAAAGTAAGTGGTTAAGAAAGATAATAATGAAGATGATACGCGAGAGCAGGAAGCTTGATCTAGGTTTACGTGATCCAGAAATTTTTACGAGTTTCTCTTGTTATGGTCAAAATCTTTGTTGCATCATTTTTGTAATGTTCCCTAGTAATAATATTAATTTCATAATCGTTTTAGCATCTCTATATTACGACGCCGCATTACTGATCCTGCAGAGTCCCTTTGACCTTGGCAATGCCCCACACATGGGTACAGCTTGCTTAAGCAGTGTCCCCTCTACTCCTGGGGAAGAATGCTTCACCATGGGATGGGGGAAAGACACCACTGAGAGCGATAAATACGCCGTTACATTGAAGAAGGTAAAATTTGATACAGTAACCTTTTTTTTTCAGACAAATGATGATAATTGACGACTTAATTGTAAGTATGTGGCAACCTCCAGCTCGGAAGGTAGCCAAGCTGGAAGTTGCTACATACTTAGAAATTTATTATATTTGCAGATAAAATTGCCCATAGTAGGTTCTGCGACATGCGAGCAGCTGCTTCAAAGCACAAGATTAGGATCGTTCTTCAGATTGCACAAATCCCTCACTTGTGCTGGAGGAGAAAAGGGTATAGACGCCTGTCAAGGAGATGGAGGATCTCCTTTAGTGTGTCCTATAAAGGTAAATTTATTATCGTCCTGTATCAAAGTATCTCTGTTCTCGTTAGTAATAGATATAGCTGCGTCTCTATCTGTTTCTTCTCTTACTTCTTCTTTAATACTTAATAGATATGTTTATCTGTTATTTCAGAGCAATGGTGATCATATTCGTTATGCAATGGTTGGCATCGTTGCGTACGGTATTGGATGTGGGAAGAAGGACGTACCTGGAGTATACGTTAACGTTTCTGAGGTATATCCCTGGATCAACAAAGTGATGACGGATGAAGGATACGGATATAGTACATATATAATTTAAGATTGTCAATAAAAAATTTAAGGTCATTTAGTATTTATTAAAAACTCGACGAGCACTCACTCTCTCACTAAGCGACTCCTTCAGTCATTCACTCACCCTCACAACTATATGTTTTCAAAATCCCAAATAAATATTTTGTCGGTCTTGAGCCTAAATTCAGACAAAATTGATGATAAATAAGCGAACCTCTTTCTCTCTTTCTCCTTTGGGAGTTGAAGCAAGAGTATTCCATTTATCAACAATACAGAAATCCTTGAATGAGATATTTGATGACTATAACAATATGATTATTTCTTCATAATTCTCTTCTGCCTTGTCATAAATCTTTATAAACGACTTTGGGATGCGTAGCCACCAGAGATGTGCGAAAATGTGTACCTAGAAATTACAAATATAATTATTAAATATTTATCAATATTAATGTTAATAACAATCAATTTCAATTTGTGTCAGAAAAAAAATTTGGAAGATTTTTTTAAATTATTATATTGTTTTACTTTAAGAACAAATTTGAATGGTAGATTTATTATCCGTAATGTATAAAAACTTTGCCAAGAACTCAAACATTTCCTGACAGCTTAAAAGTCCAATTTACAAGGAGGGTTCTAAATCATACCCTAATATTTACAGGCCCATACCAGAGCTCCCAGTGATTTTACAAATTTTTGAAAAGATAATATATAATGGGCTAAATGAATTCTTAGTTTTAATAGAACATCAATAAGGTTTTTTATCTAAATGAAACACATTGTCTGCTGCAAGACTTAATTACCAAAATAAAAACAATAAATCGAAAACATGCCTTGGCATGTTAATAGAATTAAAAAAAGTTTTTGACACTGTTATTCTCGCAAAATTATTACAAAAGTAAATAACGGGGATCAGAAGAGCAGCACTAGATATGTTTGCCGCTTATCTAACAAACCGTCAACTTGTGATTGTCCAAATTTCCGACTTTTGCAGTAACTCCAAGCTTGTTGGTTGTGGAATTCCACAAGGCTTAATTTTTGGCCCGGTACTTTTCTTATACATATAAATAACAAATTTAAATCTATCAGGTGTAATATAGGTTACAGATTTATAGACTATAATAATACAAATTTATTCATAATATAATGACATTTTGAAGAAAAAGTGTGGAGCCGATTTCTATTCAATATTCAGAAATGAAGTTTCGGTCGCGTTGTTATGGTGAACGCGGTGATTGAAACTTTTATGTTTTGTTTCTAAGTTTTAATAACAAAAACATGAATTACTCACTTTAATTAATACTCATAAACCTGTCATTTCGGTGACAAGCTGGGGCCTGACTCTAGGGTTCCGGGTTTTGCCTATTTGAGGGATGATAGGAGTGATGATTTTTTATGGTAGATAAAGTGCATACGAGTATGTGGTCTACTAGACGGTAAGTGATTCTACTGATTGCGTAAACTGCCGCAGTCACCGATGTGCGGTTAACGAACCAAACTACCCAGATACGTGTCGATGGCACTGCGCGGTCATGGACTGCACAGTTTGTTTGTACTAAACCCTTTTAGTAAAGCACCTAACGAAAAATTAAATAAAGTCCAATATAAATGTCTAAGAATTATCTTCCATATTCTCCACTTTAGAACCATTTGACCTTATTATCTCAATTTATATTAGATAGTATTCTAAGGTGTACTAAGCTCCCGCACCCTCTTGCAACTTTTCCAAATAACTCTTTATATACTATTACTTTTAAAGCACTCGTATACTCTCCTGACAAAGGAGCCCCGGATTGAAAGTCTAATTTACAAGCAATAATTCATCAAAATTGGTCAGATCACTCATTAATTTTTACTAATGCTTGTAAACTATCCTCAGATGGTAATGTTGGTGCCTCCTGCTGGATTTCCAAGTCTAAAGGAAGTGATATAAACATTTTTACCTTCTTCGATATTGTGGATCTTTTATATGGGTTCATGAGACGGATTCTTCCTCGATAATAATTGTAAAATACTATATTTAATTGATAAAAGCTATATGAATGAGAGCCGATTTGTGAGCTAATTATTTGAGTCCTTATTTTACAATTGAGCTTAAAAAACGCAATGTTGTCAAGCTATCATCGTCTTTTATAATTTACATTGACGAACCGGTAAGGCTGCGTTTCTATCAAAGATGTTTGAAAATATATAGTTACTAGGAAGGGATGTATTTGTTAAGAACCGATAAAATCACTTCATTCGACTTATTCTAAGCGAGGCTAGCTAAATAAAGGGATTCAATCGGTTTAGTAACATTTAGTAATAAATTAAAATAGAAATCATTTGTATTGGCTTACTTTATGGTGGGGATCATCCTAGAATATTTCCCAAAATCAGCATAGGTTCGTTCTTTGTTTTCTTTGTTTTTTTTGGGGTCTATCAAATGTGTGTGATTGGTCCGTTCGACTCGCTAACGCACCCTACTGTGTAGTGCGACGTGAACGCGTAACAACTGTCATATATGTGCGGCCTCAGCTGACGTACGCGGTTCCGGCCTGGTTCGGATTCCTCCGGTCCAAAATAAGACCCTCCGCGGCATCCTTAGGGCTCCTCGATGATGCCTACGTAACGAGCGTATACACAAATACACGAAGACGGAGCCTCTCGACATCCATGTAATAAGACTGGCTGAGCAGATGTACGCGCGCGCTGGCGTCTCAGAGGCTCCGCTGATTCAAAATATCGCGCCGTACCACGCTCGGCCACCTGACCGACGACCATTTCCCCGGGATATCCTGAATACTAAACCCGTGACACGCTTTGCTACCGGAGAATCCGTGCAACACTCTGCTACCGAAGAACCCGTGATACACTCTGCTACCGGACTGCCTCATCACCATCCGACCGACCACTCGCTGCGCCACGACGGTCCGCCACGACGGTTGGATGTCGTACTAGTAGACACCATGGCGATTAGTCTAGCCGAGCCAACACATTACGAGAAGACCCGAAGTATCCCGACACGACTCGAAGTCCTACGAGTCGCGTCCCGACACACCATGCCAAGTATGGCAACCCAAGGACCTGCTCCTTTTAAGGACCAGCGATAGAGGCTACATGAAGGGGGCCAAGCCTCTAACATGTCTCCCCACGGGCTAGTCTGGCTAGTCCCGTGAGAAGAGAACAACAAGTTTTCGTATCACACTTCTCCTCGCTCTCGCACTGTTCGGACGTTCAGTGCGTGTGCACGCGAAAAAGAATTGTTAGTCGTACCGTACCAATTGTTGTTGTTGTTGTTGTATAACTACAATGCCACCCAAAACCAGCGGCAAGGCGGCCAATAAGTCCGGCAAGGCCCAGAAGAACATCTCTAAGTCGGACAAGAAAAAGAAGAAGCACAAGAGGAAGGAGAGCTACGCTATCTACATCTACAAAGTGCTCAAGCAGGTGCACCCCGACACCGGTATCTCTAGTAAAGCCATGTCCATCATGAACTCGTTCGTGAACGACATATTCGAACGCATCGCCGCCGAAGCGTCCCGCCTCGCCCACTACAACAAGAGGTCCACTATCACCTCTAGGGAGGTGCAGACGTCGGTGAGGCTCCTCTTGCCCGGCGAGCTCGCCAAGCACGCCGTGAGCGAAGGGACCAAAGCTGTGACCAAGTACACCAGCTCCAAGTAAATCGCTCGCCAGACGCCAGATGGAGTGTACGACGGACAAACAAAAAGGCCCTTTTCAGGGCCGCAAACGGGTTCAAACTAATAACACGGGCATGAAATAATATTAGTAAAAGTCAGTTTCAAACGATTCGAAAACGTAAAAAAAGAAAAAACAAAATAATAATAAAATAAAAAGATTAAAACACGCACACACAAAGATTTGCTCGACAATACAATGACAATATTTAACTAAGTAACTGGTCAATTAATTAATTATCGGATAGTAGTGAAAGAATTTTCCAAAAATATCCCCCCTAGGTAAAGTTATAGGGGGAAGAAAAAATGAAAATTTCTAAAATTGTAAAAATAAATTTTTCCTCGATTAATTGATTCCTGACGAATATAAAAAACATAATAAACATGTAAATATATTAAAATAAAATATATATCTAAAAGTATAGGTTAACCAATATTCTATTTTATGAGGAAATATAGAAAATGTAGATATCACAAATATGTAAGTTTATTACAGGTTGGCTGACGTTAGTAGTAACTCAATTTTTAATGAAATGTCTTCGCATTGTAAATTTAAGTACAGAAAAGTAAAAAAT
This sequence comes from Limenitis camilla, assembly GCA_905147385.1. Classification (NCBI taxonomy): domain Eukaryota; kingdom Metazoa; phylum Arthropoda; class Insecta; order Lepidoptera; family Nymphalidae; genus Limenitis; species Limenitis camilla. The sequence goes on from LR990253.1 coordinate 5,604,874, forward strand.
CTGACAAAAAAACGTAAGAAGTAACTCAATAATATAAACTCACCATTTAGTGATATCTACATTTTCACTTTGTACGATAAAACTATAGTTACTACTTACGTATTCTTGTAAGTTTATTAGCTTGTCTGCACGCTACATTGCATCGCGAAGATATTAATTTACAGACTGAGTTACTACTAACGTCAGCCAACCAGTAATAAACTCACATATTTGAAATATCTACATTTTCTCTTTTTCTGACAAAACTATTGATTATAGAGTTACAACTTATGTTTTTTTGTCAGTTTTTTTACTCATGAGCACTCTACATTGCAAGGCTAAGAAATTTCATTAAAAATTGAGTTACTACTAACGTCAGCCAACCAGTAATAAACTCACATATGTGAAATATCTACATTTTCTCTTTTTCTGACAAAACTATTGATTATAGAGTTACAACTTATGTTTTTTGTCAGTTTTTTTACTCATGAGCACTCTACATTACAAGGCTAAGAAATTTCATTAAAAATTGAGTTACTACTAACGTCAGCCAACCAGTAATAAACTTACATATTTGTAATATCTACATTTTCTCTTTTTCTGACAAAACTATTTATTATAGTGTGCACTACATTACAAGGCTAAGACATTTCATTAAAAATTGAGTTACTACTAACGTCAGCCAACCAGTAATAAACTCACATATTTGAAATATCTACATTTTCTCTTTTTCTTACAAAACTATTGATTATAGAGTTACAACTTATGTTTTTTTGTCAGTTTTTTTACTCATGAGCACTCTACATTACAAGGCTAAGAAAATTCATTAAAAATTGAGTTACTACTAACGTCAGCCAACCAGTAATAAACTTACATATTTGTAATATCTACATTTTTTCTTTTTCTGACTAAACTATTTATTATAGTGCGCTCTACATTACCAGGCTAAGACATTTCATTAAAAATTGAGTTACTACTAACGTCAGCCAACCAGTAATAAACTCACATATTTGAAATATCTACATTTTCTCTTTTTCTTACAAAACTATTGATTATAGAGTTACAACTTATGTTTTTTTGTCAGTTTTTTTACTCATGAGCACTCTACATAACAAGGCTAAGAAATTTCATTAAAAATTGAGTTACTACTAACGTCAGCCAATCAGTAATAAACTCACAAATTAGTGATATCTACATTTTCACTTTTTCTGACCAAACTATCGATTATAGAGTTATTACTTACATTTTTTTGTCAGTTTTTTTACTTATGTGCAATTTACATTACAAGGCTAAGACATTTCATTAAAAATTGAGTTACTACTAATGTCAGCCAACCAGTAATAAACTTACGTATTTGTAATATCTACATTTTCTCTTTTTCTGACAAAACTATTTATTATAGTGCGCACTACATTACAAGGCTAAGACATTTCATTAAAAATTGAGTTACTACTAACGTCAGCCAACCAGTAATAAACTTACATATTTGTAATATCTACATTTTCTCTTTTTCTGACAAAACTATTTATTATAGTGCGCACTACATTACAAGGCTAAGACATTTCATTAAAAATTGAGTTACTAGTAAAGTCAGCCAACCAGTAATAAACTCACATATTTGAAATATCTACATTTTCTCTTTTTCTTACAAAACTATTGATTATAGAGTTACAACTTATGTTTTTTTGTCAGTTTTTTTACTCATGAGCACTCTACATTACAAGGCTAAGAAATTTCATTAAAAATTGAGTTACTACTAACGTCAGCCAACCAGTAATAAACTCAAAATTTAGTGATATCTACATTTTCACTTAGTACGATAAAACTATTGATAATAGAGTTACTACTTACGTTTTCTTGTCAATTTTTTTGGCTTGTCTGCAATCTACATTACAAGGCAAAGACATTTCTTTAATAATTGAGTTACTACTAATGTCAGCCAACCAGTAATAAACTCACAATTTAGTGATATCTACATTTTCTCTTTTTCTGACAAAACTATTGATTATAGAGTTACAACTTATGTTTTTTTGTCAGTTTTTTTACTCATGAGCACTCTACATTACAAGGCTAAGAAATTTCATTAAAAATTGAGTTACTACTAACGTCAGCCAACCAGTAATAAACTTACATATTTGTAATATCTACATTTTTTCTTTTTCTGACTAAACTATTTATTATAGTGTGCTCTACATTACAAGGCTAAGACATTTCATTAAAAATTGAGTTACTACTAACGTCAGCCAACCAGTAATAAACTCACATATTTGAAATATCTACATTTTCTCTTTTTCTTACAATACTATTGATTATAGAGTTACAACTTATGTTTTTTTGTCAGTTTTTTTACTCATGAGCACTCTACATTACAAGGCTAAGAAATTTCATTAAAAATTGAGTTACTACTAACGTCAGCCAACCAGTAATAAACTCACATATTTGAAATATCTACATTTTCTCTTTTTCTGACAAAACTATTGATTATAGAGTTACAACTTATGTTTTTTTGTCAGTTTTTTTACTCATGAGCACTCTACATTACAAGGCTAAGACATTTCATTAAAAATTGAGTTACTACTAACGTCAGCCAACCAGTAATAAACTTACATATTTGTAATATCTACATTTTTTCTTTTTCTGACTAAACTATTTATTATAGTGTGCTCTACATTACAAGGCTAAGACATTTCATTAAAAATTGAGTTACTACTAACGTCAGCCAACCAGTAATAAACTCACATATTTGAAATATCTACATTTTCTCTTTTTCTTACAAAACTATTGATTATAGAGTTACAACTTATGTTTTTTTGTCAGTTTTTTTACTCATGAGCACTCTACATTACAAGGCTAAGAAATTTCATTAAAAATTGAGTTACTACTAACGTCAGCCAACCAGTAATAAACTCACAATTTAGTGATATCTACATTTTCACTTAGTACGATAAAACTATTGATAATAGAGTTACTACTTACGTTTTCTTGTCAATTTTTTTGGCTTGTCTGCAATCTACATTACAAGGCAAAGACATTTCTTTAATAATTGAGTTACTACTAATGTCAGCCAACCAGTAATAAACTCACAATTTAGTGATATCTACATTTTCTCTTTTTCTGACAAAACTATCGATTATAGAGTTACTACTTACGTTTTTTTTGTCAGTTTTTTTACTTATATGCACTCTACATTACAAGGCTAAGACATTTTATTAAAAATTGAGTAATTATTACAATTACAATTAATTTATTTGCAGACAAAGACAAACATTGATTACGCACATTTTCAATGTATATAACTATACATTTTAATAAAATCTGGCTCATGCTGTTTAGGACTCTAAGTTCAGTACATGGTTGAGACCTAACTCCTAACTAGGTTTCCCTGTGTTTAGGATATTAGTTTTCTCCTGCCCTCACTAAAGAGTACATTTTGTTATAAATTGGCCTACTTTGTTTACTACTAAAAAGTATGTAAATGGTGCGAAGTGTAGTAGTGTTTTCAATATTTTAAATATTATCTTAATATAAAATATTATACTAACAATTTTTCTTTTCTTTTTAAATATATAATATAAATGAAAATAAAAAAAAAATCTTTTAAATAAACTTGAAGATACTTAAATAAAATAATAAATATTCAAATAATTGTTAGTTGCACGTCGTCCATCAAATACCCTCTGTTGTTTTATAAAAGCGTTAGCGCGTCATCGGTAACTAGCTGACACAACAACACGGGGCCTTAGAATAATGAATATTGGAAGTGGTACATTATAGTATATGAAGTACCTACGTAAAGTTAAGATTTAGACAAATGTTGTCCGTTTGTTAAAAATATTTATGTGTTTAGTTATAGATATTCTTATTTATATTCATTTATACTTTTTATTTAACTTGCAGTAATTTATTTTAATATTTCTTTTAGTTAGTAATTACTTTAATTAAATGTTGATCTCTGCTACTATTTAATATTAAAAATATTTAATAAACACTCTTTAAATTTTCGTTTATTTTTAATGAAGTAAATTTTATTATTTTAATATTTTGAGCAGGTTCTCAGTTTCTTCGTAATTTAGTTGTTTAAGCCAATTATGTAATGTATGTTTTAATTTATATTTAGACAAGTGTATAATGTTAAGTTCCTTATTAATCCTGTTATAGAGATACTGAGATAAAAAGTTTATTTGTCGATTAATAAACATGGTTCTTACATTTGGTAGTGAGCAGACGTTTTGTTTACGTCTTTTCCCTTCAATTTTATTACATACGTCATCGTAGTTAATTTGGCTATGCTGGTATAATACTAAATTTAAAATATATAATTGTCTTACTGATAATAATTGACATTTATCATAGAGTTGTTGTGTACAATATCTGTAGGGTTTAAAGTACAATACCTTTAGTATACATCGCTGAGCTCTTTCGATATCCACAAAATGACTTTTGTAAGCCCCACCCCATACAGATAGACAATAAGTGAGAAGTGGTTGTGCTAAAGCTATATAAATTCTTGTCAAGAGATCTTGGTTTGCAATGTGTCGGAGATTTTTAAAAATATATATTTTAGTTTTCTTATTCTTTCCGTTTGATTAATAATATGCATGTCCCACTTTAAGTGCTTATCTAAATATAAACCTAAATATTTGATTTTATCCGTTGACATTAAAATTGGACAATTACACGAAGTAGTATTCGTGAAATTGGTGCAAGAATGCATTTTAATCTGAAAATTTGGATTTGGATTGCTTTTGTTTGAAATTGAGAATGGGATGAATTTAGTTTTCTCTATATTTAATGTTAAAATATTCTTCCTTAGCCAAGAACCTACTTGCATTAATCCTTTTTCGGTAGATCTTTTTACATCTTCCCAAGTATCTCCAGAAAAAATTAACGCGGTGTCGTCTGCATAGGTTGAAATTATAGCGTTAGGAATATGCAAACTACACAATTCATTGATGTATATATTGAAAAGTGTTGGGCCAAGTATACTACCTTGGGGCACTCCAAAAGTGACCTCAGCCTCATCACTGATGTTGTCTCCTATTTTAACAGATTGTCTCCGTTGAGACAAGTAACTTTCAAATAATTCAAGTTGTTGTCCCCTTACTCCAATATGTTCAAGCTTTTTTAGTAGGATAGAAATAGAGACTGTGTCGAAAGCCTTAGATAAGTCCAGAAATACTCCCAAGCATTTTTTGCCACAGTCTATTTGCTATTTCTTTAGTTTATTTGCTATTTCTTTAATAACTAGTGTTACTGCATCAACTGTAGGCCGTTTATTACGAAAACCAAACTTATTTGCTGATATAATGTTATTAACTTCTAAAAAGCTTACCATCCTCTTTTTAATAAGTTTCTCAATTATTTTTGATAATGATGGAAGTAGTAATATCGGTCGGTAGTTTGAGACACAGTCACTATCTCCACTCTTGTATATCGGACATATTATTGACTTCTTTAGAGCTTGGGGAAAAACGCGTGCCTGGATAAAGATATTACATATGTGTGCAATAGGCATAGCCAAAAAATATTTAGCACGTTTGTAAAAGTCGCTCGATATGCCATCCCAGCCAGGAGCACTTTTCAATTTAAGTGTGCTTATTATATCTCTAATTTCTAGGTCCGACGTTGGGATAAAAGCAAAAGATGTATTAGGGGACACATTATTCTTTATGTTATTACTATCACTATTTTGATATTCGAAAGAGCTATTTATTATTATTTGAGCCAAAGAAAATCCTATGTTTGCAAAATAATTATTTACATAATTAATGGATTCGTGTGCCGTTTCGCATAGGCAAAGAAGACTATTGTTATTATTCTGCTTTTTAACTAAATAACACAGGGTTTTTATATTTTTCCGTGTTCAGAGAATTGTTAAGTAATTTTTGTTCGTATTTTCTTTTAGTATTTTTTATAACAATATTACACAAGTTCCGATAGATTTTATAGATGTTCTGTAGTTTTGCATCATTAGGATTTTTGCGCAATTTTTTATGGAGTTTATCACGTTTTCTTATTGATTTGAGAAGTCCTGGCGTTATCCAGGGTTTTTTCACTATTTTAGAACTAGGAACTTTAATGTATGTAGTATGTCTTTTAATAATTGTATTTAAGAAATTTAGAAATTCATTAGTTGAAATATTTGCATCGTATAAGTTTAGTATAAAAGACCAATCGGTGTTTTGTAACTCTTTAAGTGCTGATTCATAATTTATCTTTTTAACTGTTTTGAACTCTTTGTCATTTTTGGCCTTTGTTTTGGAAATATTAGCTAACACTGTGTAATGATCGGTTATGTCTGTTTTTATAACAATAATTGTATTTTCTAGTTTACTTTTTAGCATAACGTGATCGAGACAACTGTTAGAGCGGTTAAAAGTAGGAAAGGTATGACCAGGTAACATTCCATGAGATGCAACTAAGTTTAAAAGTTCACTTGATTGTTCTGTAATAATATTTGGCCTGATATCTATGTTAAGATCACCTACTATAAATAAGTTGGTATACATTTTTTTACTTTCCAAAAGGATGTCTAACGATGATATAAAATTTCTTATGTCTTTAAAAGTGGGGGGCCTGTAAATGCCCACAATACAGTAATTTTCAAAGGTTACTACTAGGCAATTTGCATCCAAAACATTTGTTTCTGCGATGTTTACGTTTAAATTTAATTTCACGTATGCTATAAGCCCATCGTTTTGATTTAGTAATCTTTCTGTTTTATAAGCCTGATAACCATCTAAAATAGGGATTGCCTTGTTTTCATTTAACCAACATGCGGTTAAAAAAATTATATCAAGATCCATATTAATTCTGGACATAAGAATACTAAAATCCTCAATATTTCTATACACACTTCGAATATTTAGTGTCAGTATATTTACAGAGTTAGCCTTCACTTTAATTAATTGAGCACAATTTTCAGCCTCATCTACAGTATAAGCCCTGGTAATAGATATATTATCAATATCCAGAGCTAGTTCATCTACGTTAGTGTTCGTCATCTTATAAATTTTAGTATTAAGATCGTAAAAAGTTTAAATTTATTACTGTAGATGATGACTTTGTGAAATTGTAACTTAGTTTTAGGATTTAGAATGCAACAGACTTTAAGGAATTGATATCGACATCGTGCAGAGAAAAATATGATAAATAAAATATATATTAAAAATATTACCAAACAACATAAACGTAGAAATAATAAAACAAAATAACGAAATATATTAAAATTTGAGGAGGCAAAGAAAAATAAATTACATTCTGAGACCAATGAACCTAGTCACGATTTCTCATCTGTGGGGCCTAGCAACAAGGCATCAAGCTGCTCAGCATTTTTAATAAGAATAACCGAAGATTCCTGAGTCTTTTTCATCAAGATATTGCCACGCTTGACCCAGCAGAATTTGAAGTTATTTGATTTAACAAAAAGGCGCGCTTGGTAAAAAAGTTTTTTCGTGCTAGGAGTTAGGCGCTCAGACATGACAATAGAAACTTTCTCACCTACTATTCCTAAGTCACCTGAAGTAAGTTTTGTCTCAGGATGAGCCAGATTATACTTTTTAAAAGCTTTTAGAAAGTTTTCTTTTTTTTAAATATTTTTAAACTCGACACTAATATGCATCTTGCTTTGATGCTTGTTCTGCAATCGATAAGCATTATTTATATCACTCAAATTAACTTCCTCTTGAATTATGGTCCCAATTTTCGTCACTACTTGTGGAATGTTCTCTCCGTCTTCTACAGGAACATTTCTTATTTCTACGTGGTTTATTTTTTGTAACCTTTGAGTGGCCTCTAACTGCTGTTGTAAATTCTGAATAGTTTCTTCGTTCTTCTTAACTTTTGTCTGTAGTTCTCCTACGGTGGAAGTTAGTTCTTGAAACTTGTTCTCATAGGTTGTATCTCGCAAGGTCATTTCGGCTCTCGAGTTCATCGAATTTGCTGTTAAACAGCTCTTGCATATTCAACAGTTTTTCCGACATATCCTCTCGAAGACTCTCCAGTGCTTCCAGAATCGGATCTTTTTTCCGCTTGCGGGTTATAAAACATGTATCTTCTCTTGTCGATGCCTTTTGAAGATCAACCATCGAGGAGCTCTTTATTGGAGATCGTTGCATTATGCCACTTCTATTTTTATATTGTTCTATGCTCAACTTATCAGTTAAAGTGGGTAAAACTTAAAAGTAGGAGCGTTTTGTTCTACACAACACACGTCCGCTCCGCGAAAGAGCTCGCGGTAGAAAAAAAAAGATATAGTAATAAACACACATGTTTGTAATATCTATATTTTCTCTTTTTCTGACAAAACTATCGATTATAGAGTTACTACTTATGCTTCTTTGTCAGCTTTTTTACTTCTCTGTACACTACATTACATTGTCAAGATATTTCTTTAAAAATTGACTTCTAACGTCAGCCAACCAGCAATAAACTCACAAATTAGTGATATCTACATTTTCTATATTTCCTAATAAAATAGAATATTGGTTAACCTATACTTTTAGATATATATTTTATTTTAATATATTTACATGTTTATTATGTTTTTTATATTCGTCAGGAATCAATTAATCGAGGAAAAATTTCTTTTTACAATTTTAGAAATTTTCATTTTTTCTCCCCCCTATAACTTTACCTAGAGGGGATATTTTTGGAAAATTCTTTTACTACTATCCTCTACTAACGATTCTCTTTTGGAATCATTCACCAAAATTGAATTTCATCAAAGTGGGGATAGAAGATAGAATATTTTGGGGCCCCAACCAATTTTTTTTGGGAGGAACTACTAACCTCTGTGTATAAGAAAAACCTAAAAAAAGCTTCATTTTTAAAAGTCGGGTGCCAAGTTCACAAAGCTGTCAATTTGGACCCCAAGGTATGTAACTCTCGGGGCCCACGGTATTGATTGGCCGTGCATCTTTAGCATTGGTGTCGCGGAGGTACTGCGAGAGCCGAGGCTGATCGCCTGAGTCTTGGTGACGTTGACTGCCAGCCTCCACTCAGTCAACCAGCGCGGCAGATCGTCTAGCACCCTTTGAAGCTTCTTGGAAGCGAACTGGGCGTTCAATGATGACATAACATATGCCACGTCATCAGCGTAGAGGTAAAATGTTGTGTCGGTTGAGGTCGGGATGTCGTCGGTGTATAGCGAGTATAACACCGGCGCCATACAGCTACACTGGGGAACTCCGGCTTCGACTGGGTACTCTGGAGTCACGACACCCTCCTCCATCCGTACATGAAAAGATCTGTTCTCCAGGAAGGATTTTACAACTCTGACTATCCTCTTTGGTGTCTGGGTCCTCGTCAGCTTGTAGATTAGGCCGTCGTGCCATACTCGATCGAAAGCTTTTTCGGTGCGGTGTGGAGTGCTCGGCTCTATAGCCGAACTGCTCCGGCCTCAGGGTGATGTTCGGTACCAGGTGTTGGAGAAGGAGTCTCTCGAACACCTTTGAGACCGAAGACAGTAGCGTTATAGGGCGGTAGCTGGAGGGGAGGGTGATGTCCTTATTCGGCTTGGGCAGCAATATCACCCTGCCGATCTTCCACTGTCTTGGGAAGTGCCCGGTGCGGACGACACCATTAAACAGGCGCGTCATTGCCGCACCCGCACCCGGCGCCTTCTTCAGCTTGGCTTTCTAGATTTCTCCTCTGACTTCTCTGGAGGAGAAGAAGATCGGGGCTTCATTGTCGGCGTCCTCCTCGTAGGAGGTGGAGGTGTCTCGTCATAATTAGCCCTCTCTCCATAGCATCATATGTGAGATCGCCGTGCTCGTTTCTTAAGGGTCTCTGCGGTAATGGCCTCTTGCCGAGTTGTCGGCACAGTTTGTGGAGGGAGGGGGTGTCTGAACTTGCGGCAGTGATTCTCTCCTCCCACTAATTCTTTTAAAAATTATTTGTGTGAAAAGTTTGTATGTTGTCTGTAATAAACTAATCGGTCTATAGTTATTAATATTTTCCGGATCCCTTTTCTTGTAAAGAAGTATTATAGCGGATGTTTCCCAATCAGATGGTATCAATTCCGATGAAAGAATCTGATTAAACAAATCTGTTAGAATAGGAGTGAGAGGCTACACCAAGGCTTTTAAAATATCATTTGTAATCAGATCTTCACCTGGACTTTTTAGGCATTTAAGTGAATTGATTGCACTGTTTATTTCGCTTCCTATAATTGGAGCTACGTCTTCATTATGTGTAGCTTTAAGGTCGACATTTGTTTCCTCATTACAATCAGTAATATTTCTGTATAATGATTCGTAAAAGTTAGTGGCCACCTCAATTAAATTTACTTCTTCTTCTATTATTTTAAGTTTGTTTGCTTTAATTGTACCTTTTATTTTTCTGTTTATTTTTTTATACAGCTTTGATAGTTCTTTCTTTTCAGATTTGGTTTTATTTTTCTTTTGTTTAAGCTTTATTTTTCGTCAATAAGGCTCACGATATTCGGTGGAATACATGATTTTGGGAGATTTGTAGAATGTTCAGGTAGAGTTTTCACAGAATCATTTATAGTTTTTATGACCGATGAGTAATATTCCTGAATTCCTTCTTCTATATTTATAGTGGTACAGGCTCTTAAGAAAGAATCTTTTTCTATTAAAGTTAGGTTTGATCTTGTTTTATTACCAAATGTCTTTCTGGGCATTTTATGGTGTTTTAAGGACAATTTAGCACGTACAAGTCTGTGGTCAGTGGGATGTGACGTATTTAAGACACTAACATCGTTAAACAGCTTTTTATTATTACTTATAATATAATCAATTTCATTGTAAATTTTGTTATCTGGGGAGAACCAAGTCCACTTCTGCTTTCTATTCTTTTTGAAGAAAGAGTTCATAATAAAAAATTGATTTTCTAAGCAGAAGTCTATCAATATTTTTCCCCTTTTGCTATCATATCCCCAAGGACCTATGACGTTTTTGTCATCTGGAGAAGAGGGACCAATTTTTGTTTAATGCTAATTTTAAATTCTGGTAAAAGAGTTCTATTTCTTCTTCCTTTGATTTCTCTGTAGGAGAGTATACCTGTATTATATTTAATAATGTATTATCTATATATATATCTAATCTGACTATTCTGTCGCTATAAGATTTAAAATCTATAATATTTTGCCTTAATTCTTTCTTTACTAAAAATCCTACACCGTTTTTTCCCTTTTTTCCCCAGTGAACATAAATATATATTTCTCATATTCCGATATTATATTTCCTTCCCTTTTTACTTTCTGAAGTGTGTGTGAATAGATGTGATATTTAATGTTTTCTAAAGCATGCAACTGCTCTAGTCGACCTGACACCTGAGCCCAATAATGATCTAACGTTAAGTGTTCCTACATTTAGGTCGCTACCCCACTCAGTTTTATTTATATTTGAGATGGAGGGTGATGGTCTACTACTCCCTCGGTGACCAACCGTATTGGAAGCTTTCGTTCTTGCTAATATATTTAAACTAGTGTTATTTTCATACGGGGAGGCCGAATATGATTGCTATTCTTGATGAGTAACATTTCTTGGAATATGGTGTTTGTTCACCATATATGATTCTATCGAAGATGTTTGTTCTTTTTCGACAAAAAAGTATCACTAGAAGTTGATGGTATATTCATTGTAGGAGAGCTTTGTTTGCGTTTAAAGGACTTTGTGTTAGATTTTAATTGAGTTGAGTTTGACTTACTTTCCATAATGTTAATAATATTTTCTTTAATATTGTCACTATTTTTTTCTTTATTTAATACTATTATTTTGTGGTATTTTAAAATTTCTCCTTTATCTCTTCTAAGTTCCATCTCTTGTTGAAGTTCTTTCCTTCGCTGTAGAGTTCTATGAGTAAAATCTTCTTTGATGTAAATATCGGTCCCAGATAGAACTTTCTTATTTTTCAATATTTCAATTTTTTTCCCTAAAGTAGAAAATTATACAACAACTGGTCTCTCAAACCCTTTTTTCTTTCCAATTCTTTTTACTTCTTGCAACTCTGATTTATTACATTGAATATCCATTCTATTATTAATTTTGTTTAGTACTATTTGTTCAAGTTCGTTATAATTTTTTTCTGATTCCTTTAGTCCAAAAAGTATTACATTTCTTTTTTTCAATTGTCGTTCTAAATTTTTAATACTATTTTGTTGGTTTTTCTTTCAAGTTCCAATGTCTTATTTTCAGAGATGTTAAATTTTTCATTAATAACTTTTATAATGTCCTCCTTTATTAACTGTACTTCCTGCTTTTGATTACACATTTCTTCTTGAATTGATTTTAGAACTTTCATAATATCTTCCATTTTGGTACTAATAATGCCCTCTAGTCTAAGTAAGAAGCAATATTCATATATAATAAATCTTGAAAACAGCACCCTCTGTATTAAGTTCAAGGGACTAGTACGAACACAGTGATTCTTTAACTAGATGGCGTTAATTAAAATCGTTCAGTTCTACTGGTTTACGTCTCTAGATGGCATTGGCTGTATTAAATTAAAGTTTCGAAATTTTAAACAATATAACGACACGGAACGTAATGTACCCTAGTGGAGCCCCTGGTACCTCTCCTAATATCGCACGCCTATATAAATGTAAAAATATAGCTATTTTCGACTCAATCACTCCGCATCGTTAGGACAGCGCAAACGCGTCGCGTGTATATATATATATTTTATATCGTATCCGTTGTTGAGTTCGTATCTCTTTGTTCGATTCCGCGCCGCTAATCAAGCGCCGCGTAAACAGCTCGCCACGAAGGCGGCCCGCAAGAGCGCCCCGCTACCGGCGTCAAGAAGCCCCATCGTTACAGGCCCGGAACGGTAGCTCTGCGTGAGATCCGTCGTTACCAGAAGAGCACCGAGCTCCTCATTCGCAAACTTCCATTCCAACGTCTCGTGCGTGAGATAGCTCAGGACTTCAAGACGGATCTACGCTTCCAGAGCTCCGCCGTGATGGCACTCCAGGAGGCTAGCGAGGCCTACCTCGTCAGTCTCTTCGAGGACACCAACCTTTGCGCGATCCACCCGAAGCGCGTCTAGTCTTTGTTCAGTAGGTTCAGTTTTGGATGAAAAAATTAAATATATTTGATAAGTCACATCACTATTTGTTGTCATCGAATAAGTTGTAACAGATAGGAGAATTAATATATCACTTATTTATTGTCTTACTATAATCAACTAGCTGACCCGGCGAACTTCGAGCGGCCTATCAGTCGATGAATGAACTTTTGACGACCAATATATGTCAATCTCTATATTTTTACAATACACAATTATTCGAATATTGTAATAGTCCAAGATAATCATCAGTATCATCAGTAGAGCAATTTAAAGAGGATCGCATAAAAAAATTGAGGTGAAATAGTTTTCGGTACTTATGCGCCGATTCCTCCTGGACTATAAATATATTTTGTCTATTCGAAACCTTCGGAAGGAGAACGGGAAGAATTGTATTCTATACGCAGACTTGTATGACGGCCTGATTAGAATATCCTCCTGGGGTTATACCTTGGACTCAGAGCTTCAGAGTTACTGCTATCGTGACGGTGTATTTATTTTGCTATCCTTACTTCCTTGATTTGTGTTTATCGGTTGGCCAACAGTCGAGAAAGTAAATGTGTTACCACCATCAAAAAAATGCTACTCATATCAGCCTCACCAACCTCAAATAACAGGATGCTATTCAAATTATAAGTGTTGCCAACATCATAGTTAATAAAATGTTTGACAGTTATGAAACCCATCAACATTTTGTATCGGAAAATCAAATCACTCTACCTCAACACTCACCTGAGTTTAATGCTATAGCTGTCAGAGCTATGAATATTACTTTCCTAAGTGTTTACATTCCCCACCCTAGTGTTAGCTTGGTTCCTGACATCTCGGCCATCTGCTCGTGTCTACCAGAACCAGTCATCATCCTGGGTGACTTTAACTGTCACCATATCTCTTGGGGATCACACTATAGTGATTCGCTGTCTTCACGTCTATTGGATATTTTTGACTCCAATAACTTGTGTGTTATTAACAATGGATCACCTACACGCAGAGTAAACCCAGGACAAAACCTGAAATCTGCTGTAGACATATCAGTGTGCTCGGCCTCACTAGCTGCTCATTTGCTTTGGAGGACTCTTCCTAGGACCCATGATAGCGACCACTTTCCTATCACTATTACCATCGCGAACCATGTATATGCAAGTATCCCCCCTAAACCTCTTCTAAAATATAAACTCAAAAATGCTGACTGGACCGCTTTCTCTTCCTTTGTTGATGACAAAATTCAAAATTCTACTCTGGACACTGACAATAACATTTTGGCTACATATTCAACATTTGAAAACTTTCTCATAGAAGCAGCAGACACTCACTTTCCCACAAAACAATTAACTCAAAAACTATTGTCCCCTCCATGGTGGGACAGTGAGTGTACAAATGCCATAATACTAAGAAATGAAACTGAAAACACTTATAATGAGAACATGACAGTACAAAATTTCTTAAACTACAAAAAAGTTTCAGCAAGAAATAGGAGACAATTTTCTAAAAAAAAACAACGGGGCTGGATCGGTTTTTGTGAAAACTTGTCTCCTAGAACTTCATCTACTATTATATGGACCAATATTAAGAAGTATCGAGGGTCCCAGTGTTCAGAGACCCCATCAACAAATGACTCATCACTCTGGTTGGAGGATTTCTCTGCCAGGTTAGCCCCCCCATTTGTGCCTAATAAAGATAACTTATCAAACGATAACTTGTCTAATGCATTTCATAAACTTGATGAACCGTTTTCTCTTTCCGAACTCGAAATTGCATTACATGGTTTAAAAGACTCTGCCCCAGGAGAGGATGGTATCCCATACTCTTTTATAAAGAATTTAACTACTTTTGGCAAATGTTTCTTTTTACGAATTTTAAACAGTATATTCATAACCGGGTGTATCCCTAAAAGGTGGAAGACCCAATTAATTATACCCATTCGAAAGCCAGGCAAGGACCCTAGTAATTCAATGTCATACCGCCCCATAGCACTAACATCTACTATGTGCAAAGTATTAGAGTACATGGTCAAAAATAGATTAGAATGGTTTGTGGAAAGTCATGAAATTTTATCAAAATCGCAGTTCGGATTTAGAAAGGGTAGAGGTACTCTGGACAGTCTATGCATTCTAACAACAGATATACGTTTAGCGTTTTCAGAGGGAAACTACCTTGTGGGAGTTTTCTTGGACATTTCGGCAGCTTATGACAGTGTCCTTCTTCCGCTACTCAGGCAGAAGATGCTCCAGCTGAGTATTCCCGAGAGGATAATACACTTCATAACAAACCTTCTTATGGAAAGAACCATCAAAATCTGGTTAAATGGTAAATGCCACTCACCTAAAAATGTCTGGAGGGGACTCCCACAGGGTTCAGTTCTTAGCCCGCTCCTTTACAGCATTTACACACACAATTTGGATTTAGCTGTAAATTCTTTCTGTAAAACACTGCAATATGCTGATGACCTTGCTTTATATGTATCATGCACAACCATTAATGAAGCAACTTGGCGACTTAATAACTCATTATATTACTTAACCGATTTTTTAAATAAGCATGGCTTGTCACTTTCAGTTGCTAAAAGTAAAGCTGTTATTTTCAGCCGTCGCTATAAAATTCCGAATCTGGTACTGTCTTGTGACCACCAAACCATACCAGTTGAATCAAGTGTTAAATTTTTAGGCGCTATACTTGATTCACGAATGACTGGAGCACCCCATTTAAATTATGTTGCTCAAAAATGTGAAAAAGGAGTTAATATTCTCAGGGTCCTCTCTGGTGTATGGTGGGGATCACACCCATACTGTCAGAAATTAATCTACAATGCTATCGTCAGAAGCCACATAGACTATGCATCATTTATTTTTGAGCCATGCAATAGAGTTGGTCTTGAGAAACTTAACTTAATACAAAACAAATGCTTGCGAATCATTTTAGGAGCAATGAAGTCATCACCTTCTGTTGCCTTGCAAGTAGAATGTCTAGATGCTCCCCTGGATCTACGCAGACAATATTTAGCAGATAGATATATAGGAAAAATCATTCAAATCGGTTCACACCCTCTTCTCCCTCTGCTAAAAACACTTTCAGATAAGATAAACACTGACTCCTACTGGACTAACAGGACAGCCCCAAGAATTATTAATAGCTTCCACAAACTTATCAACTTGCAACATCCTATCTATCAAAATTCAAAATTTCCCTTATATGAAGAAAATTTCGAGGCTCTTATTTTTAGGCCAAACATTATATTAGACCATGGAATTGCTAGAAATGAAGCTGAGGCAAACACTAAATTTCAAAATTTATTAGAAAGCTGGGAGGGTTGGATGTGTATGTACACAGATGCATCCAAACTGAACAGTGAAAGTGATGTGGGTTCAGCTGTATGGGTTCCTAAGTTCAGAGTCCTTTTAAGTTTTAGGTGTCCTCCTCTAGCTACAGTATTTACAGGCGAGGCTGTTGCAATTTTCGAGGCAATATCTTATATAGACTCTCACAACTTAAACAAAGTTCTAATATTTTCTGACTCAAAAAGTTGTTTGGACGCAATATCTGGCAATTTCTTTAAAAAGAACAAAATTCTAAATTATCCAATAATATTAAAAATTAAAGAAAAATTATTTAGTTGTCATATGAAAGGTTTAGAAGTTACTCTGATCTGGATCCCTGGACACAGTGGTATAGTTGGTAACGAGCAGGCTGATATGTGGGCTAGGTCTGCAGTTGGGTCAGGTTCAATAGAACGATATGTGAACTATGCAGGTGACATTTTACCAGAAGCTAGTCGCAACCTTTTTAAGACCTGGAATGAGCGGTGGCGCTCTCAAGACACCCACAAGGCTAAACATTTCAGAGGTGTCCAACCAAGTATTCCACATAAGCCTTGGTTTTTTAAATTCAGAAAAGCCTGTAAACAAGTAACCTCAACAATTTGCCGCTTGCGATTAGGACATTCATGTACCCCTGTCCACCTTGCTAAAATAAGGGTGAGAGACCATTCTCTGTGTGAGTGTGGTCTGGATGAGGGTACTCCAGATCACATTTTCTTTAACTGTCATAAGTTCCCCACATCCCTGTACGATACTCTTCCTACTAACATTCCTCGCCCTACTAACTTTCAATTCCTTCTTACTTTCCCAGATCCCTGTGTTGTTAAAATTCTGTGTAAATATATTAAAATGTATAATATTAAGTTGTAGATAATGTAAAATATGTGTGCTTGCTTTTGTATTATAATATTTATTGTATGGTTACTTACATATAATAAGCTGGTGATGGACTAACATTCAAGGTTTATTTTTTATGTGTTGTTGTAGGTATTATAACAAGGGAATCAAGCAATCTCTACTAATCTTCCTAGAAAATTATAATAGGCATAATGCCAACATACACAGTGACTTTTTCATCCTATTGACACCTGACAGTCACACTAAAGCGGTATAACAATCACCTACCGCACAACCTCTTCAGAAGCATATGAGGAGAGAAGCAATTGTAACTGGTCAAAAGCCTCAAATTTGAAGAGCATTCTCACATTGACATTGGCAGAATTACTGCTATTCAAAGCGGTAGAAAAGCCATAGACAAGAGAAGAAGAAGAAGAAGAAGAAGAATGTTTTTACTTTTATTTAATTTTTTTTTCAATTTTCCAATGTTTTTAATAGTTATTCTGTTATTCAGGAGTATGTGAAGAGACTTGGTCCAAGTATACCGCCCTGTGGTACAATTAAATATGGCACGGAAACCTTCTAACCCAGATTCAAAATTCCTGTGGTTCCTAATAATAAAATATGTAAAATCAGTATTCTATAAACTATGAGCTACATGTAAATAAAAATGGTTTATGAAATTTTTTAAACTAAATGTTTTTTTTTCAATAAAGAAAAAAAAAATGAATCTGAAAAGCATATTTAATCAAGTATAAATTCAACTTATTTATTTAATTGATTTTTACATATTTATTCTTTATTAATAATTAATAAACAAAAGTACTAGAATTCAAACTTAGATAAGACATTTCATTGACAATCCAGTCGTAAATAGCCGGCACCTTTATGTAAAAACGGGGTTCCTCCTTCTTCCCGCAAGCTTTACTTAATCCATAACCAATCATTCCCACTACGGAGTACCGGGTTTTATCTCCATCCTGTCAAAAGGGAAATATATAAGATTGACTATTTATAAATTCTAGTCCTACTAGGATTGATGAATTTTGAAGTTTGATTTTTAGCTCTTGGTAGATGGTATAAGTAGTGGGTGTCACCTATTAAACACCTATAACAACCATGTCTGCATGTCACTGAGCCACAAAATGGCGTTCAGACATTGTTTAAATTTTCTGTGGAAACAATATTACATTATTTATCAGCGTATTAGCTATTTTTTTAAGTACATCTGTGATGTCTATGACCGTATACTATAGGTAACCCTCATGAGATCTAAGATAATAATCTTTTTAAAATTCTAGTTGGTTCTACTTGAGGAGTCCATTCTAAGCATCTCAGACGTCTTTATATTAGTTCTGCATAAAATCTTGCAAAGCTTGATCGGATACAAAATACGGCAATGAGATTGATTGGTGGACTTATAAGAAGTTCTGCCATTATTGTGATGGAAAGTGAACTGCTTAGCTCTGTTAAAAGCTCGAAGATTTTATTTAACTAGTAATTTTTTTAAGAGTCCGTCAGAGAGTTTACACGTGATTTGTAATTCACATGTTAATGATAAGTATAGAAATTATTATAATTTTTTTGCTTCATTCATTGGAAAAAATCCCTAAATAAAATAAAGAAATAAAAAAGTATATTATGATTCTTTTTTATAGTAGATATGAAACATACAAGAAGACCTGATAGATAGGCCACCAACGCCCATGGACATCAGGGAAACAAGAGGGTGTCTGAGGAAGTCGCAAGCCTGTCTGAGGAAAGATCCCCTTCCATTAAGGAATGATGGGTTAATCGGCTCTTACGAGATGTTCTCTGATAATTGCATACTAACCTCGTAAAATAAATGAGGCACAGAATTTAATTTGGTATCTAGAATAAAGTAAAGAAATTAGGCCTTACTCCAATAGGACAGACGAGAGAAGATCCTCCATAACCAAAGCAAGTGTCCACATTTTCTTCTCCTCCAGCACACATAAGGGTATGATGTAAGCTATAGTTTGATACCCTTCCTTTGAGTAACAGATTTTCACATCTGTTATGGTCAACCAGGGGCAGAGTAAGCTGTCAAATACAAAAAATCATATTTGTATTAGTCACAACCACAACCACCTTCGCAGTTTAATAAAAGGGCTAGTAATTTGTTAATAACACTTTCAGCATTATTATATGTGACTCGGATTAGTTTAAGGAGGACGTGAGGGAATAGTGAACAAGTATCAAACATTTTTAAGGTATATTAAGAATAATAATGCAAACATTAATGGCGTTTAGATTTCAAAAAGCAAACAAAATTTTAAGTTACCTTTTTGAGGACGTCTGTTTGGGGTTTACCCTCATCGTCCTGTCCCCATCCCATACCGTAGCAGATGGTTCCTGGACGAGGCATATGTGGTTCAAGGCAAGCCACTCCAATGTGAGGAGCGTTCGTCAAATCAAACGGAGAACTCAAAACTAACAGTGCAACGCCGTACTGCATGTTTACTATGGATCAAAATGTTGTGGACTTGAGAGACAGAATAATTAATACTAATTTAAATAATAATAATAAATGTTAATTTTTAGGTTTATTTAATAATAAAATTTTGTAACACCAAAACTTAATAAATAATTTTGTAGTATCAACATGTGCCACTAGATGGCGTTAGTGGTGGATTACATCGTGTTCTCCCTTTTTTTCACTAGACTTAATAGGGTCAGATGGAAGTATTGTAAAGATATACTGTAGGGCACTCGGTTCTGGTTATTTGGTTGCGTTCAAGTCCTTGGACCTCCCAAACACCTAATCGAGCTATAGGGATCCTGGGTACGGTGTCTCTGTCGCAACGCCTGCCTAGTGTCACACCAGTCACAGTTACTCTTAACGTCTCATTTACATTGTATACCACAAAGTTCAATAAAGTTTTCCTGAGTGCATTGATTGGAGTTTGAGTTTTCCGGCTGACCAACCCAAAATTATCAAAGACTACTATTTTAATTTATTTAATTGATAGTTTAATAATTATATGAATGGAAGAAGAATGTATCCATACCACTAATATATTCTGCATGAATAATAATTATGCTCACGCTGCGTTCCTGGAGTTTGTACACTTCAGTATTTGCACTCAAGTTTAGCTCCCCAGCGCGACATATCAACTAAAACATATGATTAATAATTCTATTGTACATCTTCGGGAGTGGCTTAAGCTATATAATGGAAGTAGACAGATAGTTAATAATACCTGATTTGGTTTAGATTTCTCAACTTTATGTGCTACAGTCATCACCACGGAAGGATGGATGATCGTACCGCCTCCTATGTGCCGATTCGCTGCGCCATCTTCATTATTCCTATTAAGTAACAACTTCCATAATATATGGATTCTATATTTGTCCAACAAATATTTATATATAATACTAGGGGCCCGTCCCGGCTTCGCACGGGTGGATAATTTTTTTTAACATTTTGGCTCCCGAATTCTGTCGCTCCCTCTATCGCCGCGTTACTCGCTGCGCTGCGAGGCACCCCACACCGCGCCGGCGGCCCCTCTGGGATTATTTTTTATTTATCTTGATATTTTTATTTCGTAACATCTTTTGACTGGAATGTCCGATTTCAATAATTCAAAAAGTAATTAACAGGTATTGAAACAGTCTTCATTACGAAATAATTTATTTGGATAAGAATTAATACAAAGTTATGGAAAACATGGTCTGATTTTGATAGGCATTTTTATCAACTTTTAAAATGTAAAAAAGTAGTTATAGTGACTTAACTACAATAGTTGGACATATGGTCTCGCGGAGTTTTTTGTAGATATAGATACGTTCTATAATATTGTAAAACATTTTTTTGTTCTATCATCAATACTTTTCGCAGCGCATGCGATGAAAGATATTTTATGGCTAATTTTTTTGCACCTTGTGTTGGTTTTAGTGAGAATTTCTGGGGATCTCTAATTTTTTCTTGTAATAAATATAGCCTATGTTACTCAGGGATAATGTAGCTTTCTAATGGTGAAAGAATTTTTGAAATCGGTCCAGTAATTTTTATGTTTATTCGTTACATACAAAAATACAAATCTTACTTCTTTATAATATTAGTATAGATATAGATATAGATAATCATAAGGGTTTCCCATTTTAGATATCTCTGACATATATTGACTCTTGACTTCGAAGATGACACCGATAACAAAAGAAAACGAAACACATTATCATCAAGAGCGAATAATATTTAAGTTCTAATAGGATCTGGTAATATCAGTGGGTATATCTCAACTTGACTATTTTGTCCGAAAAAATTAAATATTACTTATTG
Source organism: Limenitis camilla (assembly GCA_905147385.1). Taxonomy (NCBI): domain Eukaryota; kingdom Metazoa; phylum Arthropoda; class Insecta; order Lepidoptera; family Nymphalidae; genus Limenitis; species Limenitis camilla. Next base: position 5,626,339 of record LR990253.1, read on the forward strand.
TTAAAGTTATGGTAATACAATTGATTAACTGCTTTGTATTTAATGATAACACTTAGAATGAATTTTGAATTGATAGGGGGTGTTATTTTTAAGGAATTAATCTGACTTTCGCTGTAATATTATTCCGCCCTTCACGTCATGAGTGAGAATGAACCAAACTACACACAACTACATAGAAAATATATTATTTTTTCCATCTCCATCCCTCTCTCTATCAACCCCAAATTAAAGGTTTGGATACGGTGATTCCTAATCAGCGTCTTGTAACAAATAATGTAAATTTATTCGTCCAGCTACTGTATTTATCCTGTTGATGTATAAATATATTCATCCTTATTTACAGTTTCATGTCCTTTTGATAGGAAATAACATTTAATACTTTGTGCCCTACTAAATAATATTCCATTAGCTTTTCCTGTTGTGTTATTTTATCTTCAACACAATTTAAAAAAAAATGTTTGACTTTTTCATTTATAGCTGCAATCTTATTCTTATACTAATATATAAAGCTGAAGTGTTTGTTTATTTGAACGCGCTAATCTCAGGAACTACTGGTCTGATTTGAAAAATTCTTTCAGTGTTAGATAGCCCATTTATCGAGGAAGGCTATAGACGATATATCATCACGCTACAACTAATAGGAGCGGAGTTACACGCGTACGAAGTCGCGCGGATCGACTAGTATATGATAAAATTAAACTTACATCAAAGCGACCATCCAAGGAAATTCGGAGTATGTGGCTGGGCTGCTGAAACCGCAACCAGTGGGTGTGACTGTAGGTTTTGCTTTGGGTTCAAGCAAGACGTTGGATAATATACAACAAACTTCTAGATTTTCGTCGCATCCAGGATTATCCCTAAAATAAACAATTAATTTTAAAAAATCACGAATAATGTTTGGAGTCAGATTTCTCTCTTTCTATTTTAATGTCGAGTTTAATGACAAGGATTAATACGTAAGATAGTGGAAGTGAGTGTTTACATATGTAGAAGGGTGCTGTTTAAAACTACACCTTGGTCACATGTCCAAGGTTAGTGTTTTTAATACCTTCGCAATGAAATGATAAAATCTCATCGAGTTTCGACTCCTTTAATTCGTAATGGCGAGCACTTTATTTTTAGATGGTTACCAGGGTCTGATCTGATGATGGAGCTGGAAATGGCCATAGGTACTAGGCCAAAGGAAAGACAAGGTTTGGGAAGGTGTGCTAAATATCGCAATGTAATATTTTAAAATTAAAAAAAATCATATCAAAACCAGAAACTTAAGATGTTTGATTTGTTATTTATTTAATTCAAAATAACTAAAATAAACTTAAATAATTATTTCAGCATTTTTTTTTAATTTAATAATTTCCAAATATTTAATCACGAATATGTAACAAGGAGGGGGGAGGGGTCTCTTTCAACTTCAAATACTAATTACACGCTTTTATTTGTACAAAATTGGGTATGTGATAAATACGCAAGGTTTTTAAATTTTTATTTTTTTTTAATTAATAAGACTATAATTTCCAGTCAAAGGTCTATGTGTTTATCCAGGTTATAAAGTATATGTGTGCCAAATTTCAGTGTGATCTGTTCAGACGTTTTTGCGTATTTGAGCAACAAACAGCCAAACATTTATTAGTAAGACTACCCACTTTAAAAGATTAGTGTGACTAACCTCGGACAATCCAAGACAAAGTGAATAAGAATATTAATTGAAATACTTACACATCTATTTCCTCGACGTCAAACGGGAACGTCGGCGAGTCCGAATTACTAAAAAAGATAAAACATAAATTTTATTTTAATGAACATGTTTTAAATAATTTAGTAAAAATACATAGATTACCAAAACACTTCTCTCTACCATATGTATGCAGACGATATTCAAATTTACCGCCACTCAAGCCTTGAGAATCTACCACATGCAATAGCAGCCATTAATAGTGACCTTTGTGGAATATTCGAATGGAGTAAATTATATGGACTAAATATAAACCCAGGAAAGTCACAGGTTATTGTTATTGGCAGCAAGAATATGATCTCGAGGATTGATTACACCAACATCCCGCCTGTCACTTACAACGGTGCTAATTTACCTTACTGCTCCACCGTTAAGGATCTCGGTATAAATTTAGATCAAACTTTTTCATGGTCAGAGCAAGTTAAGGAAATTAGCAGAAAAACCTTTGCAGCACTTAGTTGTCTACGTCGACTTCAAAATGTCCTACCAATTCCTACCAAGATTATGTTAGCAAATTCTCTTCTCTTATCCATTCTCGATTACGCGGATGCAAGTTATCTTAGTCTAGCTGAGGTAAACCTTGATAAACTTGAGCGAATTCAAAATCTCGCAATCAGGTTCATATTCGAACTCCGAAAATATGACCACGTATCACAATTTCGTTCAAAGCTCAAGTGGCTCCCTATACGCCTTCACCGGGATTTACATGTTCTCTCTCTTCTGTACTGTGTGTTATTTCACCCGAATACTCCTTCTTATTTGAAGGAGAAGTTTGAGTATATTGGATCACCTAGTAGATCACGTACGTCACGAAGTTTATTGCTTAAAATGCCTGTCCATAACACTAAATTGTATTCAGACTCATTCACAGTGCAGGCAATAACACTTTGGAATGATCTACCCTTAAGTATAAGACAGTCAAAGTCCCTTAGTATTTTTAAGAATTCCGTTAAAGATCATTATCTAGCTGAACGAGGATGATTCAGATCATATTGACATTTATAATCTAATTCGAGTATATATTGTATATCCCTTAATTATTCTTAGTTTATTTTTATCAGAATATTTATTAGTTTATTATTAACATATATATGATATTTATAATATATAAGTAAATGTTCATGTATTAGGTTGTAATTATTTGTATGTAGTTTATGGCTGCACCACCCTATACTCATCTCGTAATTTTCCTAACCTAAAGGTAGTCTGGAAGAGATGGCTAATAAGCCATAAGACCGCCTTTTGTTTACCATTGTTTTAATATTAAATTTACGTTATTGTGTCCCTGTATGTGGTGTACAATAAAGTGTTAAATAATAATAAAAATAATAAATAAAGGAAAAAAACATCGATATTCTCAAAAGTGAAATATCGGTGTTAATGAACAGTATATTGATATTTCTATCACCATTTAAATATAGTATTTTAGTTTATTACACATTTTTTTTTATAGAAAACAAGTAGTCAAGTATGGATGAAACATAAGCATCCCTAGAAGTAAATGATTCGATTTAAAAAAATATAAGAGCGAGAGCGTCGAAGAACTAGTTCGTATAGTTCACCTAAAGGAGCGCTCTTTTGAACTAGGTCGTTCGCGAACTACACAAGACCTACCCGTACAAATCAGTTATAGGAGAGCTACATACAAGAGTGGACGTGCGTACAGAGGAGTCTTACCAATAAGGGTTTTGCAAACGGCAAATAGTGTTTTGGTAATCTATGTAATCTAGCAGAACGGCAAACAGTGTTTTGGTAATCTATGTAATCTAGCAGAACGGCAAACAGTGTTTTGGTAATCTATGTAATCTAGCAGAACGGCAAACAGTGTTTTGGTAATCTATGTAATCTAGCAGAACGGCAAAGAGTGTTTTGGTAATCTATGTAATCTAGCAGAACGGCAAACAGTGTTTTGGTAATCTATGTAATCTTGCAGAACGGCAAATAGTGTTTTGGTAATCTATGTAATCTAGCAGAACGGCAAACAGTGTTTTGGTAATCTATGTAATCTTGCAGAACGGCAAACAGTGTTTTGGTAATCTATGTAATCTAGCAGAACGGCAAAGAGTGTTTTGATAATCTATGTAATCTTGCAGAACGGCAAACAGTGTTTTGGTAATCTATGTAATCTAGCAGAAAGGCAAAGAGTGTTTTGGTAATCTATGTAATCTAGCAGAACGGCAAACAGGGTTTTGGTAATCTATGTAATCTTGCAGAACGGCAAACAGTGTTTTGGTAATCTATGTAATCTAGCAGAACGGCAAACAGTGTTTTGGTAATCTATGTAATCTAGCAGAACGGCAAACAGTGTTTTGGTAATCTATGTAATCTAGCAGAACGGCAAACAGTGTTTTGGTAATCTATGTAATCTTGCAGAACGGCAAACAGTGTTTTGGTAATCTATGTAATCTAGCAGAACGGCAAACAGTGTTTTGGTAATCTATGTAATCTTGCAGAACGGCAAATAGTGTTTTGGTAATCTATGTAATCTAGCAGAACGGCAAACAGTGTTTTGGTAATCTATGTAATCTAGCAGAACGGCAAACAGTGTTTTGGTAATCTATGTAATCTAGCAGAACGGCAAACAGTGTTTTGGTAATCTATGTAATCTAGCAGAACGGCAAATAGTGTTTTGGTAATCTATGTAATCTAGCAGAACGGCAAACAGTGTTTTGGTAATCTATGTAATCTTGCAGAACGGCAAACAGTGTTTTGGTAATCTATGTAATCTAGCAGAACGGCAAACAGTGTTTTGGTAATCTATGTAATCTAGCAGAACGGCAAATAGTGTTTTGGTAATCTATGTAATCTTGCAGAACGGCAAGTAGTGTTTCGGTAATCTAGTAATCTTGCAGAACGGCAAACAGTGTTTTGGTAATCTATGTAATCTAGCAGAACGGCAAACAGTGTTTTGGTAATCTATGTAATCTAGCAGAACGGCAAACAGTGTTTTGGTAATCTATGTAATCTAGCAGAACGGCAAACAGTGTTTTGGTAATCTATGTAATCTAGCAGAACGGCAAACAGTGTTTCGGTAATCTAGTAATGTAGCAGAACGGCAAACAGTGTTTTGGTAATCTATGTAATCTAGCAGAACGGCAAACAGTGTTTTGGTAATCTATGTAATCTAGCAGAACGGCAAACAGTGTTTCGGTAATCTAGTAATCTTGCAGAACGGCAAATAGTGTTTTGGTAATCTATGTAATGTAGCAGAACGGCAAATAGTGTTTTGGTAACCTATGTAATCTTGCAGAACGGCAAGTAGTGTTTCGGTAATCTAGTAATCTTGCAGAACGGCAAACAGTGTTTTGGTAATCTATGTAATCTAGCAGAACGGCAAACAGTGTTTTGGTAACCTATGTAATCTAGCAGAACGGCAAACAGTGTTTCGGTAATCTAGTAATCTTGCAGAACGGCAAACAGTGTTTTGGTAATCTATGTAATCTAGCAGAACGGCAAACAGTGTTTCGGTAATCTAGTAATGTAGCAGAACGGCAAAAAGTGTTTTGGTAATCTATGTAATCTAGCAGAACGGCAAGTAGTGTTTTGGTAATCTATGTAATCTAGCAGAACGGCAAATAGTGTTTTGGTAATCTATGTAATCTAGCAGAACGGCAAACAGTGTTTTGGTAACCTATGTAATCTAGCAGAACGGCAAACAGTGTTTCGGTAATCTAGTAATCTTGCAGAACGGCAAACAGTGTTTTGGTAATCTATGTAATCTAGCAGAACGGCAAACAGTGTTTCGGTAATCTAGTAATGTAGCAGAACGGCAAAAAGTGTTTTGGTAATCTATGTAATCTAGCAGAACGGCAAGTAGTGTTTTGGTAATCTATGTAATCTAGCAGAACGGCAAATAGTGTTTTGGTAATCTATGTAATCTAGCAGAACGGCAAACAGTGTTTTGGTAATCTATGTAATCTAGCAGAACGGCAAACAGTGTTTCGGTAATCTAGTAATGTAGCAGAACGGCAAACAGTGTTTCGGTAATCTAGTAATCTTGCAGAACGGCAAACAGTGTTTTGGTAATCTATGTAATCTAGCAGAACGGCAAACAGTGTTTCGGTAATCTAGTAATGTAGCAGAACGGCAAGTAGTGTTTTGGTAATCTATGTAATCTAGCAGAACGGCAAACAGTGTTTTGGTAATCTATGTAATCTAGCAGAACGGCAAACAGGGTTTTGGTAATCTACGTAATCTAGCAGAACGGCAAACAGTGTTTTGGTAATCTATGTAATCTTGCAGAACGGCAAACAGTGTTTTGGTAATCTATGTAATCTAGCAGAACGGCAAACAGTGTTTTGGTAATCTATGTAATCTAGCAGAACGGCAAACAGTGTTTCGGTAATCTAGTAATGTAGCAGAACGGCAAAAAGTGTTTTGGTAATCTATGTAATCTAGCAGAACGGCAAGTAGTGTTTTGGTAATCTATGTAATCTAGCAGAACGGCAAACAGTGTTTTGGTAATCTATGTAATCTAGCAGAACGGCAAACAGTGTTTTGGTAATCTATGTAATCTTGCAGAACGGCAAATAGTGTTTTGGTAATCTATGTAATCTAGCAGAACGTCAAACAGTGTTTTGGTAATCTATGTAATCTTGCAGAACGGCAAACAGTGTTTTGGTAATCTATGTAATCTAGCAGAACGGCAAACAGTGTTTTGGTAATCTATGTAATCTAGCAGAACGGCAAATAGTGTTTTGGTAATCTATGTAATCTTGCAGAACGGCAAGTAGTGTTTCGGTAATCTAGTAATCTTGCAGAACGGCAAACAGTGTTTTGGTAATCTATGTAATCTAGCAGAACGGCAAACAGTGTTTTGGTAATCTATGTAATCTAGCAGAACGGCAAACAGTGTTTTGGTAATCTATGTAATCTAGCAGAACGGCAAACAGTGTTTTGGTAATCTATGTAATCTAGCAGAACGGCAAACAGTGTTTCGGTAATCTAGTAATGTAGCAGAACGGCAAACAGTGTTTTGGTAATCTATGTAATCTAGCAGAACGGCAAACAGTGTTTTGGTAATCTATGTAATCTAGCAGAACGGCAAACAGTGTTTCGGTAATCTAGTAATCTTGCAGAACGGCAAATAGTGTTTTGGTAATCTATGTAATGTAGCAGAACGGCAAATAGTGTTTTGGTAACCTATGTAATCTTGCAGAACGGCAAGTAGTGTTTCGGTAATCTAGTAATCTTGCAGAACGGCAAACAGTGTTTTGGTAATCTATGTAATCTAGCAGAACGGCAAACAGTGTTTTGGTAACCTATGTAATCTAGCAGAACGGCAAACAGTGTTTCGGTAATCTAGTAATCTTGCAGAACGGCAAACAGTGTTTTGGTAATCTATGTAATCTAGCAGAACGGCAAACAGTGTTTCGGTAATCTAGTAATGTAGCAGAACGGCAAAAAGTGTTTTGGTAATCTATGTAATCTAGCAGAACGGCAAGTAGTGTTTTGGTAATCTATGTAATCTAGCAGAACGGCAAATAGTGTTTTGGTAATCTATGTAATCTAGCAGAACGGCAAACAGTGTTTTGGTAATCTATGTAATCTAGCAGAACGGCAAACAGTGTTTCGGTAATCTAGTAATGTAGCAGAACGGCAAACAGTGTTTCGGTAATCTAGTAATCTTGCAGAACGGCAAACAGTGTTTTGGTAATCTATGTAATCTAGCAGAACGGCAAACAGTGTTTCGGTAATCTAGTAATGTAGCAGAACGGCAAGTAGTGTTTTGGTAATCTATGTAATCTAGCAGAACGGCAAACAGTGTTTTGGTAATCTATGTAATCTTGCAGAACGGCAAATAGTGTTTTGGTAATCTATGTAATCTAGCAGAACGGCAAAGAGTGTTTTGATAATCTATGTAATCTTGCAGAACGGCAAACAGTGTTTTGGTAATCTATGTAATCTAGCAGAAAGGCAAAGAGTGTTTTGGTAATCTATGTAATCTAGCAGAACGGCAAACAGGGTTTTGGTAATCTACGTAATCTAGCAGAACGGCAAACAGTGTTTTGGTAATCTATGTAATCTAGCAGAACGGCAAACAGTGTTTTGGTAATCTATGTAATCTAGCAGAACGGCAAACAGTGTTTTGGTAATCTATGTAATCTAGCAGAACGGCAAACAGTGTTTTGGTAATCTATGTAATCTTGCAGAACGGCAAACAGTGTTTTGGTAATCTATGTAATCTAGCAGAACGGCAAACAGTGTTTTGGTAATCTATGTAATCTTGCAGAACGGCAAATAGTGTTTTGGTAATCTATGTAATCTAGCAGAACGGCAAACAGTGTTTTGGTAATCTATGTAATCTAGCAGAACGGCAAACAGTGTTTTGGTAATCTATGTAATCTAGCAGAACGGCAAACAGTGTTTTGGTAATCTATGTAATCTTGCAGAACGGCAAATAGTGTTTTGGTAATCTATGTAATCTAGCAGAACGGCAAACAGTGTTTTGGTAATCTATGTAATCTTGCAGAACGGCAAACAGTGTTTTGGTAATCTATGTAATCTAGCAGAACGGCAAACAGTGTTTTGGTAATCTATGTAATCTAGCAGAACGGCAAATAGTGTTTTGGTAATCTATGTAATCTTGCAGAACGGCAAGTAGTGTTTCGGTAATCTAGTAATCTTGCAGAACGGCAAACAGTGTTTTGGTAATCTATGTAATCTAGCAGAACGGCAAACAGTGTTTTGGTAATCTATGTAATCTAGCAGAACGGCAAACAGTGTTTTGGTAATCTATGTAATCTAGCAGAACGGCAAACAGTGTTTTGGTAATCTATGTAATCTAGCAGAACGGCAAACAGTGTTTCGGTAATCTAGTAATCTTGCAGAACGGCAAATAGTGTTTTGGTAATCTATGTAATCTAGCAGAACGGCAAACAGTGTTTTGGTAACCTATGTAATCTAGCAGAACGGCAAACAGTGTTTCGGTAATCTAGTAATCTTGCAGAACGGCAAATAGTGTTTTGGTAATCTATGTAATGTAGCAGAACGGCAAACAGTGTTTTGGTAACCTATGTAATCTTGCAGAACGGCAAGTAGTGTTTCGGTAATCTAGTAATCTTGCAGAACGGCAAACAGTGTTTTGGTAATCTATGTAATCTAGCAGAACGGCAAACAGTGTTTTGGTAACCTATGTAATCTAGCAGAACGGCAAACAGTGTTTCGGTAATCTAGTAATCTTGCAGAACGGCAAACAGTGTTTTGGTAATCTATGTAATCTAGCAGAACGGCAAACAGTGTTTCGGTAATCTAGTAATGTAGCAGAACGGCAAAAAGTGTTTTGGTAATCTATGTAATCTAGCAGAACGGCAAGTAGTGTTTTGGTAATCTATGTAATCTAGCAGAACGGCAAATAGTGTTTTGGTAATCTATGTAATCTAGCAGAACGGCAAACAGTGTTTTGGTAATCTATGTAATCTAGCAGAACGGCAAACAGTGTTTCGGTAATCTAGTAATGTAGCAGAACGGCAAACAGTGTTTTGGTAATCTATGTAATCTAGCAGAACGGCAAACAGTGTTTCGGTAATCTAGTAATGTAGCAGAACGGCAAACAGTGTTTTGGTAATCTATGTAATCTAGCAGAACGGCAAGTAGTGTTTTGGTAATCTATGTAATCTAGCAGAACGGCAAATAGTGTTTTGGTAATCTATGTAATCTAGCAGAACGGCAAATAGTGTTTTGGTAATCTATGTAATCTTGCAGAACGGCAAGTAGTGTTTTGGTAATCTATGTAATCTAGCAGAACGGCAAATAGTGTTTTGGTAATCTACGTAATCTAGCAGAACGGCAAACAGTGTTTCGGTAATCTATGTAATCTAGCAGAACGGCAAATAGTGTTTTGGTAATCTACGTAATCTAGCAGAACGGCAAACAGTGTTTTGGTAATCTATGTAATCTAGCAGAACGGCAAATAGTGTTTTGGTAATCTACGTAATCTAGCAGAACGGCAAACAGTGTTTTGGTAATCTATGTAATCTAGCAGAACGGCAAATAGTGTTTTGGTAATCTACGTAATCTAGCAGAACGGTAAACAGTGTTTTGGTAATCTACGTAATCTAGCAGAACGGTAAACAGTGTTTTCGTAATCTATGTAATCTAGCAGAACGGCAAACAGTGTTTTGGTAATATATGTAATCTAGCAGAACGGCAAACAGTGTTTTGGTAATCTATGTAATCTAGCAGAACGGCAAATAGTGTTTTGGTAATCTACGTAATCTAGCAGAACGGCAAACAGTGTTTTGGTAATATATGTAATCTAGCAGAACGGCAAACAGTGTTTTGGTAATCTATGTAATCTAGCAGAACGGCAAATAGTGTTTTGGTAATCTACGTAATCTAGCAGAACGGCAAACAGTGTTTTGGTAATCTATGTAATCTAGCAGAACGGCAAATAGTGTTTTGGTAATCTACGTAATCTAGCAGAACGGCAAACAGTGTTTTGGTAATCTATGTAATCTAGCAGAACGGCAAACAGTGTTTTGGTAATCTATGTAATCTAGCAGAACGGCAAACAGTGTTTTGGTAATCTATGTAATCTAGCAGAACGGCAAAGAGTGTTTTGGTAATCTATGTAATCTAGCAGAACGGCAAACAGTGTTTTGGTAATCTATGTAATCTTGCAGAACGGCAAATAGTGTTTTGGTAATCTATGTAATCTAGCAGAACGGCAAACAGTGTTTTGGTAATCTATGTAATCTTGCAGAACGGCAAACAGTGTTTTGGTAATCTATGTAATCTAGCAGAACGGCAAAGAGTGTTTTGATAATCTATGTAATCTTGCAGAACGGCAAACAGTGTTTTGGTAATCTATGTAATCTAGCAGAAAGGCAAAGAGTGTTTTGGTAATCTATGTAATCTAGCAGAACGGCAAACAGGGTTTTGGTAATCTATGTAATCTTGCAGAACGGCAAACAGTGTTTTGGTAATCTATGTAATCTAGCAGAACGGCAAACAGTGTTTTGGTAATCTATGTAATCTAGCAGAACGGCAAACAGTGTTTTGGTAATCTATGTAATCTAGCAGAACGGCAAACAGTGTTTTGGTAATCTATGTAATCTTGCAGAACGGCAAACAGTGTTTTGGTAATCTATGTAATCTAGCAGAACGGCAAACAGTGTTTTGGTAATCTATGTAATCTTGCAGAACGGCAAATAGTGTTTTGGTAATCTATGTAATCTAGCAGAACGGCAAACAGTGTTTTGGTAATCTATGTAATCTAGCAGAACGGCAAACAGTGTTTTGGTAATCTATGTAATCTAGCAGAACGGCAAACAGTGTTTTGGTAATCTATGTAATCTTGCAGAACGGCAAATAGTGTTTTGGTAATCTATGTAATCTAGCAGAACGTCAAACAGTGTTTTGGTAATCTATGTAATCTTGCAGAACGGCAAACAGTGTTTTGGTAATCTATGTAATCTAGCAGAACGGCAAACAGTGTTTTGGTAATCTATGTAATCTAGCAGAACGGCAAATAGTGTTTTGGTAATCTATGTAATCTTGCAGAACGGCAAGTAGTGTTTCGGTAATCTAGTAATCTTGCAGAACGGCAAACAGTGTTTTGGTAATCTATGTAATCTAGCAGAACGGCAAACAGTGTTTTGGTAATCTATGTAATCTAGCAGAACGGCAAACAGTGTTTTGGTAATCTATGTAATCTAGCAGAACGGCAAACAGTGTTTTGGTAATCTATGTAATCTAGCAGAACGGCAAACAGTGTTTCGGTAATCTAGTAATGTAGCAGAACGGCAAACAGTGTTTTGGTAATCTATGTAATCTAGCAGAACGGCAAACAGTGTTTTGGTAATCTATGTAATCTAGCAGAACGGCAAACAGTGTTTCGGTAATCTAGTAATGTAGCAGAACGGCAAATAGTGTTTTGGTAATCTATGTAATGTAGCAGAACGGCAAATAGTGTTTTGGTAACCTATGTAATCTTGCAGAACGGCAAGTAGTGTTTCGGTAATCTAGTAATCTTGCAGAACGGCAAACAGTGTTTTGGTAATCTATGTAATCTAGCAGAACGGCAAACAGTGTTTTGGTAACCTATGTAATCTAGCAGAACGGCAAACAGTGTTTCGGTAATCTAGTAATCTTGCAGAACGGCAAACAGTGTTTTGGTAATCTATGTAATCTAGCAGAACGGCAAACAGTGTTTCGGTAATCTAGTAATGTAGCAGAACGGCAAAAAGTGTTTTGGTAATCTATGTAATCTAGCAGAACGGCAAATAGTGTTTTGGTAATCTATGTAATCTAGCAGAACGGCAAATAGTGTTTTGGTAATCTATGTAATCTAGCAGAACGGCAAACAGTGTTTTGGTAATCTATGTAATCTAGCAGAACGGCAAACAGTGTTTCGGTAATCTAGTAATGTAGCAGAACGGCAAACAGTGTTTTGGTAATCTATGTAATCTAGCAGAACGGCAAACAGTGTTTCGGTAATCTAGTAATGTAGCAGAACGGCAAACAGTGTTTTGGTAATCTATGTAATCTAGCAGAACGGCAAGTAGTGTTTTGGTAATCTATGTAATCTAGCAGAACGGCAAATAGTGTTTTGGTAATCTATGTAATCTAGCAGAACGGCAAATAGTGTTTTGGTAATCTATGTAATCTTGCAGAACGGCAAGTAGTGTTTTGGTAATCTATGTAATCTAGCAGAACGGCAAATAGTGTTTTGGTAATCTACGTAATCTAGCAGAACGGCAAACAGTGTTTCGGTAATCTATGTAATCTAGCAGAACGGCAAATAGTGTTTTGGTAATCTACGTAATCTAGCAGAACGGCAAACAGTGTTTTGGTAATCTATGTAATCTAGCAGAACGGCAAATAGTGTTTTGGTAATCTACGTAATCTAGCAGAACGGCAAACAGTGTTTTGGTAATCTATGTAATCTAGCAGAACGGCAAATAGTGTTTTGGTAATCTACGTAATCTAGCAGAACGGTAAACAGTGTTTTGGTAATCTACGTAATCTAGCAGAACGGTAAACAGTGTTTTCGTAATCTATGTAATCTAGCAGAACGGCAAACAGTGTTTTGGTAATATATGTAATCTAGCAGAACGGCAAACAGTGTTTTGGTAATCTATGTAATCTAGCAGAACGGCAAATAGTGTTTTGGTAATCTACGTAATCTAGCAGAACGGCAAACAGTGTTTTGGTAATATTTGTAATCTAGCAGAACGGCAAACAGTGTTTTGGTAATCTATGTAATCTAGCAGAACGGCAAATAGTGTTTTGGTAATCTACGTAATCTAGCAGAACGGCAAACAGTGTTTTGGTAATCTATGTAATCTAGCAGAACGGCAAATAGTGTTTTGGTAATCTACGTAATCTAGCAGAACGGCAAACAGTGTTTTGGTAATCTATGTAATCTAGCAGAACGGCAAACAGTGTTTTGGTAATCTATGTAATCTAGCAGAACGGCAAACAGTGTTTTGGTAATCTATGTAATCTAGCAGAACGGCAAAGAGTGTTTTGGTAATCTATGTAATCTAGCAGAACGGCAAACAGTGTTTTGGTAATCTATGTAATCTTGCAGAACGGCAAATAGTGTTTTGGTAATCTATGTAATCTAGCAGAACGGCAAACAGTGTTTTGGTAATCTATGTAATCTTGCAGAACGGCAAACAGTGTTTTGGTAATCTATGTAATCTAGCAGAACGGCAAACAGTGTTTTGGTAATCTATGTAATCTTGCAGAACGGCAAATAGTGTTTTGGTAATCTATGTAATCTAGCAGAACGGCAAACAGTGTTTTGGTAATCTATGTAATCTAGCAGAACGGCAAACAGTGTTTTGGTAATCTATGTAATCTAGCAGAACGGCAAACAGTGTTTTGGTAATCTATGTAATCTTGCAGAACGGCAAATAGTGTTTTGGTAATCTATGTAATCTAGCAGAACGGCAAACAGTGTTTTGGTAATCTATGTAATCTTGCAGAACGGCAAACAGTGTTTTGGTAATCTATGTAATCTAGCAGAACGGCAAACAGTGTTTTGGTAATCTATGTAATCTAGCAGAACGGCAAATAGTGTTTTGGTAATCTATGTAATCTTGCAGAACGGCAAGTAGTGTTTCGGTAATCTAGTAATCTTGCAGAACGGCAAACAGTGTTTTGGTAATCTATGTAATCTAGCAGAACGGCAAACAGTGTTTTGGTAATCTATGTAATCTAGCAGAACGGCAAACAGTGTTTTGGTAATCTATGTAATCTAGCAGAACGGCAAACAGTGTTTTGGTAATCTATGTAATCTAGCAGAACGGCAAACAGTGTTTCGGTAATCTAGTAATGTAGCAGAACGGCAAAAAGTGTTTTGGTAATCTATGTAATCTAGCAGAACGGCAAACAGTGTTTTGGTAATCTATGTAATCTAGCAGAACGGCAAACAGTGTTTCGGTAATCTAGTAATCTTGCAGAACGGCAAATAGTGTTTTGGTAATCTATGTAATGTAGCAGAACGGCAAATAGTGTTTTGGTAACCTATGTAATCTAGCAGAACGGCAAGTAGTGTTTCGGTAATCTAGTAATCTTGCAGAACGGCAAACAGTGTTTTGGTAATCTATGTAATCTAGCAGAACGGCAAACAGTGTTTTGGTAATCTATGTAATCTAGCAGAACGGCAAACAGTGTTTCGGTAATCTAGTAATCTTGCAGAACGGCAAACAGTGTTTTGGTAATCTATGTAATCTAGCAGAACGGCAAACAGTGTTTCGGTAATCTAGTAATGTAGCAGAACGGCAAAAAGTGTTTTGGTAATCTATGTAATCTAGCAGAACGGCAAGTAGTGTTTTGGTAATCTATGTAATCTAGCAGAACGGCAAATAGTGTTTTGGTAATCTATGTAATCTAGCAGAACGGCAAACAGTGTTTTGGTAATCTATGTAATCTAGCAGAACGGCAAACAGTGTTTCGGTAATCTAGTAATGTAGCAGAACGGCAAACAGTGTTTTGGTAATCTATGTAATCTAGCAGAACGGCAAACAGTGTTTCGGTAATCTAGTAATGTAGCAGAACGGCAAACAGTGTTTTGGTAATCTATGTAATCTAGCAGAACGGCAAGTAGTGTTTTGGTAATCTATGTAATCTAGCAGAACGGCAAATAGTGTTTTGGTAATCTATGTAATCTAGCAGAACGGCAAATAGTGTTTTGGTAATCTATGTAATCTTGCAGAACGGCAAGTAGTGTTTTGGTAATCTATGTAATCTAGCAGAACGGCAAATAGTGTTTTGGTAATCTACGTAATCTAGCAGAACGGCAAACAGTGTTTCGGTAATCTATGTAATCTAGCAGAACGGCAAATAGTGTTTTGGTAATCTACGTAATCTAGCAGAACGGTAAACAGTGTTTTGGTAATCTACGTAATCTAGCAGAACGGTAAACAGTGTTTTCGTAATCTATGTAATCTAGCAGAACGGCAAACAGTGTTTTGGTAATATATGTAATCTAGCAGAACGGCAAACAGTGTTTTGGTAATCTATGTAATCTAGCAGAACGGCAAATAGTGTTTTGGTAATCTACGTAATCTAGCAGAACGGCAAACAGTGTTTTGGTAATATATGTAATCTAGCAGAACGGCAAACAGTGTTTTGGTAATCTATGTAATCTAGCAGAACGGCAAATAGTGTTTTGGTAATCTACGTAATCTAGCAGAACGGCAAACAGTGTTTTGGTAATCTATGTAATCTAGCAGAACGGCAAATAGTGTTTTGGTAATCTACGTAATCTAGCAGAACGGCAAACAGTGTTTTGGTAATCTATGTAATCTAGCAGAACGGCAAACAGTGTTTCGGTAATCTAGTAATGTAGCAGAACGGCAAAAAGTGTTTTGGTAATCTATGTAATCTAGCAGAACGGCAAGTAGTGTTTTGGTAATCTATGTAATCTAGCAGAACGGCAAATAGTGTTTTGGTAATCTATGTAATCTAGCAGAACGGCAAACAGTGTTTTGGTAATCTATGTAATCTAGCAGAACGGCAAACAGTGTTTCGGTAATCTAGTAATGTAGCAGAACGGCAAACAGTGTTTTGGTAATCTATGTAATCTAGCAGAACGGCAAACAGTGTTTCGGTAATCTAGTAATGTAGCAGAACGGCAAACAGTGTTTTGGTAATCTATGTAATCTAGCAGAACGGCAAGTAGTGTTTTGGTAATCTATGTAATCTAGCAGAACGGCAAATAGTGTTTTGGTAATCTATGTAATCTAGCAGAACGGCAAATAGTGTTTTGGTAATCTATGTAATCTTGCAGAACGGCAAGTAGTGTTTTGGTAATCTATGTAATCTAGCAGAACGGCAAATAGTGTTTTGGTAATCTACGTAATCTAGCAGAACGGCAAACAGTGTTTCGGTAATCTATGTAATCTAGCAGAACGGCAAATAGTGTTTTGGTAATCTACGTAATCTAGCAGAACGGTAAACAGTGTTTTCGTAATCTATGTAATCTAGCAGAACGGCAAACAGTGTTTTGGTAATATATGTAATCTAGCAGAACGGCAAACAGTGTTTTGGTAATCTATGTAATCTAGCAGAACGGCAAATAGTGTTTTGGTAATCTACGTAATCTAGCAGAACGGCAAACAGTGTTTTGGTAATATATGTAATCTAGCAGAACGGCAAACAGTGTTTTGGTAATCTATGTAATCTAGCAGAACGGCAAATAGTGTTTTGGTAATCTACGTAATCTAGCAGAACGGCAAACAGTGTTTTGGTAATCTATGTAATCTAGCAGAACGGCAAATAGTGTTTTGGTAATCTACGTAATCTAGCAGAACGGCAAACAGTGTTTTGGTAATCTATGTAATCTAGCAGAACGGCAAAGAGTGTTTTGGTAATCTATGTAATCTTGCAGAACGGCAAACAGTGTTTTGGTAATCTATGTAATCTAGCAGAAAGGCAAAGAGTGTTTTGGTAATCTATGTAATCTAGCAGAACGGCAAACAGGGTTTTGGTAATCTATGTAATCTTGCAGAACGGCAAACAGTGTTTTGGTAATCTATGTAATCTAGCAGAACGGCAAACAGTGTTTTGGTAATCTATGTAATCTAGCAGAACGGCAAACAGTGTTTTGGTAATCTATGTAATCTAGCAGAACGGCAAACAGTGTTTTGGTAATCTATGTAATCTAGCAGAACGGCAAACAGTGTTTTGGTAATCTATGTAATCTAGCAGAACGGCAAACAGTGTTTTGGTAATCTATGTAATCTTGCAGAACGGCAAACAGTGTTTTGGTAATCTATGTAATCTAGCAGAACGGCAAACAGTGTTTTGGTAATCTATGTAATCTTGCAGAACGGCAAACAGTGTTTCGGTAATCTAGTAATGTAGCAGAACGGCAAACAGTGTTTTGGTAATCTATGTAATCTAGCAGAACGGCAAACAGTGTTTTGGTAATCTATGTAATCTAGCAGAACGGCAAACAGTGTTTTGGTAATCTATGTAATCTTGCAGAACGGCAAATAGTGTTTTGGTAATCTATGTAATCTAGCAGAACGGCAAACAGTGTTTTGGTAATCTATGTAATCTAGCAGAACGGCAAACAGTGTTTTGGTAATCTATGTAATCTAGCAGAACGGCAAATAGTGTTTTGGTAATCTATGTAATCTTGCAGAAAGGCAAGTAGTGTTTCGGTAATCTAGTAATCTTGCAGAACGGCAAACAGTGTTTTGGTAATCTATGTAATCTAGCAGAACGGCAAACAGTGTTTTGGTAATCTATGTAATCTAGCAGAACGGCAAACAGTGTTTTGGTAATCTATGTAATCTAGCAGAACGGCAAACAGTGTTTCGGTAATCTAGTAATGTAGCAGAACGGCAAACAGTGTTTTGGTAATCTATGTAATCTAGCAGAACGGCAAACAGTGTTTTGGTAATCTATGTAATCTAGCAGAACGGCAAACAGTGTTTCGGTAATCTAGTAATCTTGCAGAACGGCAAATAGTGTTTTGGTAATCTATGTAATGTAGCAGAACGGCAAATAGTGTTTTGGTAACCTATGTAATCTTGCAGAACGGCAAGTAGTGTTTCGGTAATCTAGTAATCTTGCAGAACGGCAAACAGTGTTTTGGTAATCTATGTAATCTAGCAGAACGGCAAACAGTGTTTTGGTAACCTATGTAATCTAGCAGAACGGCAAACAGTGTTTCGGTAATCTAGTAATCTTGCAGAATGGCAAACATTGTTTTGGTAATCTATGTAATCTAGCAGAACGGCAAACAGTGTTTCGGTAATCTAGTAATGTAGCAGAACGGCAAACAGTGTTTTGGTAATCTATGTAATCTAGCAGAACGGCAAGTAGTGTTTTGGTAATCTATGTAATCTAGCAGAACGGCAAATAGTGTTTTGGTAATCTATGTAATCTAGCAGAACGGCAAACAGTGTTTTGGTAATCTATGTAATCTAGCAGAACGGCAAACAGTGTTTTGGTAATCTATGTAATCTAGCAGAACGGCAAATAGTGTTTTGGTAATCTACGTAATCTAGCAGAACGGCAAACAGTGTTTCGGTAATCTATGTAATCTAGCAGAACGGCAAATAGTGTTTTGGTAATCTACGTAATCTAGCAGAACGGCAAACAGTGTTTTGGTAATCTATGTAATCTAGCAGAACGGCAAATAGTGTTTTGGTAATCTACGTAATCTAGCAGAACGGCAAACAGTGTTTTGGTAATCTATGTAATCTAGCAGAACGGCAAATAGTGTTTTGGTAATCTACGTAATCTAGCAGAACGGTAAACAGTGTTTTGGTAATCTACGTAATCTAGCAGAACGGTAAACAGTGTTTTGGTAATCTATGTAATCTAGCAGAACGGCAAACAGTGTTTTGGTAATCTATGTAATCTAGCAGAACGGCAAACAGTGTTTCGGTAATCTAGTAATGTAGCAGAACGGCAAACAGTGTTTTGGTAATCTATGTAATCTAGCAGAACGGCAAACAGTGTTTCGGTAATCTAGTAATGTAGCAGAACGGCAAACAGTGTTTTGGTAATCTATGTAATCTAGCAGAACGGCAAGTAGTGTTTTGGTAATCTATGTAATCTAGCAGAACGGAAAATAGTGTTTTGGTAATCTATGTAATCTAGCAGAACGGCAAACAGTGTTTTGGTAATCTATGTAATCTAGCAGAACGGCAAGTAGTGTTTTGGTAATCTATGTAATCTAGCAGAACGGCAAATAGTGTTTTGGTAATCTACGTAATCTAGCAGAACGGCAAACAGTGTTTCGGTAATCTATGTAATCTAGCAGAACGGCAAATAGTGTTTTGGTAATCTACGTAATCTAGCAGAACGGCAAACAGTGTTTTGGTAATCTATGTAATCTAGCAGAACGGCAAACAGTGTTTCGGTAATCTAGTAATGTAGCAGAACGGCAAACAGTGTTTTGGTAATCTATGTAATCTAGCAGAACGGCAAACAGTGTTTCGGTAATCTATGTAATCTAGCAGAACGGCAAATAGTGTTTTGGTAATCTACGTAATCTAGCAGAACGGCAAACAGTGTTTTGGTAATCTACGTAATCTAGCAGAACGGTAAACAGTGTTTTCGTAATCTATGTAATCTAGCAGAACGGCAAACAGTGTTTTGGTAATATATGTAATCTAGCAGAACGGCAAATAGTGTTTTGGTAATCTACGTAATCTAGCAGAACGGCAAACTGGTGTTTTGGTAATCTATGTAATCTAGCAGAACGGCAAATAGTGTTTTGGTAATATACGTAATCTATTTTTAAAACTATGCAAAACGGTAACACTCACGTATTATTGTGGTAGATTGGTACTACAGTTTCGATCGCATTGGGCGATCTTCTTCAGCCAGTGGACGCGCTCGCGGTGGCCGCTCGGCGAACACTGCGGGCCGCCGCTCTTCGAGCGCGCGAGGATAACGGTTGCGGTGTGGGTGAGGAAACTGGAACGGCTATCATGTCATCGTCTGAGGCACTTAGAATTTCCTCACTGGAATCACCTCGTTTAAGCGGAATATTCCAGCATGCGGAACTAAACACATCGTCACTAGACTATCGGTCCATATCTCGAGCGTTGTGCAGACACGGTTTCCAAGTCGGTGGCAGTTTCCATCCTCCGTCTCTGTTGTATGTTGGACGCTTGCTGATTTCGATGGCTTCTCTGACTTTTCGAGGTATGAAATGCTTCTCTCTAGCCAGGACCCTTGCCTTATCGAACCTGATGTAATGTCTCGCGTCTGAGGACAGGGAATGTTATGAAACTGCCACCGACTTGGAAACCGTGTCTGCACAACGCTCGAGATATGGACCGAGAGTCTAGTGACGATGTGTTTAGTTCCGCATGCTGGAATATTCCGCTTAAACGAGGTGATTCCAGTGAGGAAATTCTAAGTGCCTCAGACGATGACATGATAGCCGTTCCAGTTTCCTCACCCACACCGCAAACGTTATCCTCGCGCGCTCGAAGAGCGGCGGCCCGCAGTGTTCGCCGAGCGGCCACCGCGAGCGCGTCCACTGGCTGAAGAAGATCGCCCAATGCGATCGAAACTGTAGTACCAATCTACCACAATAATACGTGAGTGTTACCGTTTTGCATAGTTTTAAAAATGACTAATTACCACGTTAGTTTCTATAATAAAATACGTAATCTAGCAGAACGGTAAACAGTGTTTTGGTAATCTACGTAATCTAGCAGAACGGTAAACAGTGTTTTGGTAATCTATGTAATCTAGCAGAACGGCAAACAGTGTTTTGGTAATATATGTAATCTAGCAGAACGGCAAACAGTGTTTCGGTAATCTATGTAATCTAGCAGAACGGCAAGTAGTGTTTTGGTAATCTATGTAATCTAGCAGAACGGCAAACAGTGTTTTGGTAATCTACGTAATCTAGCAGAACGGTAAACAGTGTTTTGGTAATCTTTGTAATCTAGCAGAACGGCAAACAGTGTTTTGGTAATCTATGTAATCTAGCAGAACGGCAAATAGTGTTTTGGTAATCTATGTAATCTAGCAGAACGGTAAACAGTGTTTTGGTAATCTACGTAATCTAGCAGAACGGTAAACAGTGTTTTGGTAATCTATGTAATCTATCAGAACGGCAAACAGTGTTTTGGTAATCTATGTAATCTAACAGAACGGCAAATAGTGTTCTGGTAATCTATGTAATCTAGCAGAACGGCAAGTAGTGTTTTGGTAATCTATGTAATCTAGCAGAACGGCAAACAGTGTTTTAATAATCTATGTTATCTAGCAGAACGGCAAAAGGTGTTTTGGTAATCTATGTAATCTTGCAGAACGGCAAGTAGTGTTTTGATAATCTATGTAATCTAGCAGAACGGCAAACAGTGTTTTGGTAATCTATGTAATCTAGCAGAACGGCAAAAGGTGTTTTGGTAATCTATGTAATCTTGCAGAACGGCAAGTAGTGTTTTGATAATCTATGTAATCTAGCAGAACGGCAAACAGTTTTTTGGTAATCTATGTAATCTAGCAGAACGGCAAATAGTGTTTTGGTAACCTATGTAATCTTGAAGAACGGCAAGTAGTGTTTCGGTAATCTAGTAATCTTGCAGAACGGCAGTGTTTTGGTAATCTATGTAATCTAGCAGAACGGCAAACAGTGTTTTGGTAACCTATGTAATCTAGCAGAACGGCAAACAGTGTTTCGGTAATCTAGTAATCTTGCAGAACGGCAAACAGTGTTTTGGTAATCTATGTAATCTAGCAGAACGGCAAACAGTGTTTCGGTAATCTAGTAATGTAGCAGAACGGCAAACAGTGTTTTGGTAATCTATGTTATCTAGCAGAACGGCAAGTAGTGTTTTGGTAATCTATGTAATCTAGCAGAACGGCAAATAGTGTTTTGGTAATCTATGTAATCTAGCAGAACGGCAAACAGTGTTTTGGTAATCTATGTAATCTAGCAGAACGGCAAGTAGTGTTTTGGTAATCTATGTAATCTAGCAGAACGGCAAATAGTGTTTTGGTAATCTACGTAATCTAGCAGAACGGCAAACAGTGTTTCGGTAATCTATGTAATCTAGCAGAACGGCAAATAGTGTTTTGGTAATCTACGTAATCTAGCAGAACGGCAAACAGTGTTTTGGTAATCTATGTAATCTAGCAGAACGGCAAGTAGTGTTTTGGTAATCTATGTAATCTAGCAGAACGGCAAATAGTGTTTTGGTAATCTACGTAATCTAGCAGAACGGCAATCAGTGTTTCGGTAATCTATGTAATCTAGCAGAACGGCAAATAGTGTTTTGGTAATCTATGTAATCTAGCAGAACGGCAAGTAGTGTTTTGGTAATCTATGTAATCTAGCAGAACGGCAAATAGTGTTTTGGTAATCTATGTAATCTAGCAGAACGGCAAACAGTGTTTTGGTAATCTATGTAATCTAGCAGAACGGCAAGTAGTGTTTTGGTAATCTATGTAATCTAGCAGAACGGCAAACAGTGTTTCGGTAATCTATGTAATCTAGCAGAACGGCAAATAGTGTTTTGGTAATCTACGTAATCTAGCAGAACGGCAAACAGTGTTTTGGTAATCTATGTAATCTAGCAGAACGGCAAACAGTGTTTTGGTAATCTACGTAATCTAGCAGAACGGCAAACAGTGTTTTGGTAATCTATGTAATCTAGCAGAACGGCAAATAGTGTTTTGGTAATCTACGTAATCTAGCAGAACGGTAAACAGTGTTTTGGTAATCTACGTAATCTAGCAGAACGGTAAACAGTGTTTTGGTAATCTATGTAATCTAGCAGAACGGCAAACAGTGTTTTGGTAATATATGTAATCTAGCAGAACGGCAAACAGTGTTTTGGTAATCTATGTAATCTAGCAGAACGGCAAATAGTGTTTTGGTAATCTACGTAATCTAGCAGAACGGCAAACAGTGTTTTGGTAATCTATGTAATCTAGCAGAACGGCAAATAGTGTTTTGGTAATCTACGTAATCTAGCAGAACGGCAAACAGTGTTTTGGTAATCTATGTAATCTAGCAGAACGGCAAATAGTGTTTTGGTAATATACGTAATCTAGCAGAACGGTAAACAGTGTTTTGGTAATCTACGTAATCTAGCAGAACGGTAAACAGTGTTTTGGTAATCTATGTAATCTAGCAGAACGGCAAACAGTGTTTTGGTAATCTACGTAATCTAGCAGAACGGCAAACAGTGTTTTGGTAATCTATGTAATCTAGCAGAACGGCAAATAGTGTTTTGGTAATATACGTAATCTAGCAGAACGGTAAACAGTGTTTTGGTAATCTACGTAATCTAGCAGAACGGTAAACAGTGTTTTGGTAATCTATGTAATCTAGCAGAACGGCAAACAGTGTTTTGGTAATATATGTAATCTAGCAGAACGGCAAACAGTGTTTCGGTAATCTATGTAATCTAGCAGAACGGCAAGTAGTGTTTTGGTAATCTATGTAATCTAGCAGAACGGCAAACAGTGTTTTGGTAATCTACGTAATCTAGCAGAACGGTAAACAGTGTTTTGGTAATCTATGTAATCTAGCAGAACGGCAAACAGTGTTTTGGTAATCTATGTAATCTAGCAGAACGGCAAATAGTGTTTTGGTAATATACGTAATCTAGCAGAACGGTAAACAGTGTTTTGGTAATCTACGTAATCTAGCAGAACGGTAAACAGTGTTTTGGTAATCTATGTAATCTAGCAGAACGGCAAACAGTGTTTTGGTAATATATGTAATCTAGCAGAACGGCAAACAGTGTTTCGGTAATCTATGTAATCTAGCAGAACGGCAAGTA
Source organism: Limenitis camilla (assembly GCA_905147385.1). Taxonomy (NCBI): domain Eukaryota; kingdom Metazoa; phylum Arthropoda; class Insecta; order Lepidoptera; family Nymphalidae; genus Limenitis; species Limenitis camilla. The sequence continues at coordinate 5,649,802 of LR990253.1, forward strand.
GTGTTTTGGTAATCTACGTAATCTAGCAGAACGGTAAACAGTGTTTTGGTAATCTACGTAATCTAGCAGAACGGTAAACAGTGTTTTGGTAATCTATGTAATCTAGCAGAACGGCAAACAGTGTTTTGGTAATCTATGTAATCTAGCAGAACGGCAAACAGTGTTTTGGTAATCTATGTAATCTAGCAGAACGGCAAATAGTGTTTTGGTAATCTACGTAATCTAGCAGAACGGCAAACAGTGTTTTGGTAATCTATGTAATCTAGCAGAACGGCAAATAGTGTTTTGGTAATCTACGTAATCTAGCAGAACGGCAAACAGTGTTTTGGTAATCTATGTAATCTAGCAGAACGGCAAATAGTGTTTTGGTAATATACGTAATCTAGCAGAACGGTAAACAGTGTTTTGGTAATCTACGTAATCTAGCAGAACGGTAAACAGTGTTTTGGTAATCTATGTAATCTAGCAGAACGGCAAATAGTGTTTTGGTAATCTACGTAATCTAGCAGAACGGCAAACAGTGTTTTGGTAATCTATGTAATCTAGCAGAACGGCAAATAGTGTTTTGGTAATCTACGTAATCTAGCAGAACGGCAAACAGTGTTTTGGTAATCTATGTAATCTAGCAGAACGGCAAATAGTGTTTTGGTAATATACGTAATCTAGCAGAACGGTAAACAGTGTATTGGTAATCTACGTAATCTAGCAGAACGGTAAACAGTGTTTTGGTAATCTATGTAATCTAGCAGAACGGCAAACAGTGTTTTGGTAATATATGTAATCTAGCAGAACGGCAAATAGTGTTTTGGTAATCTACGTAATCTAGCAGAACGGCAAACAGTGTTTTGGTAATCTATGTAATCTAGCAGAACGGCAAATAGTGTTTTGGTAATATACGTAATCTAGCAGAACGGTAAACAGTGTTTTGGTAATCTACGTAATCTAGCAGAACGGTAAACAGTGTTTTGGTAATCTATGTAATCTAGCAGAACGGCAAACAGTGTTTTGGTAATATATGTAATCTAGCAGAACGGCAAACAGTGTTTCGGTAATCTATGTAATCTAGCAGAACGGCAAGTAGTGTTTTGGTAATCTATGTAATCTAGCAGAACGGCAAACAGTGTTTTGGTAATCTACGTAATCTAGCAGAACGGTAAACAGTGTTTTGGTAATCTATGTAATCTAGCAGAACGGCAAACAGTGTTTTGGTAATCTATGTAATCTAGCAGAACGGCAAATAGTGTTTTGGTAATATACGTAATCTAGCAGAACGGTAAACAGTGTTTTGGTAATCTACGTAATCTAGCAGAACGGTAAACAGTGTTTTGGTAATCTATGTAATCTAGCAGAACGGCAAACAGTGTTTTGGTAATATATGTAATCTAGCAGAACGGCAAACAGTGTTTCGGTAATCTATGTAATCTAGCAGAACGGCAAGTAGTGTTTTGGTAATCTACGTAATCTAGCAGAACGGTAAACAGTGTTTTGGTAATCTACGTAATCTAGCAGAACGGTAAACAGTGTTTTGGTAATCTATGTAATCTAGCAGAACGGCAAACAGTGTTTTGGTAATATATGTAATCTAGCAGAACGGCAAACAGTGTTTTGGTAATCTATGTAATCTAGCAGAACGGCAAATAGTGTTTTGGTAATCTACGTAATCTAGCAGAACGGCAAACAGTGTTTTGGTAATCTATGTAATCTAGCAGAACGGCAAATAGTGTTTTGGTAATCTACGTAATCTAGCAGAACGGCAAACAGTGTTTTGGTAATCTATGTAATCTAGCAGAACGGCAAATAGTGTTTTGGTAATATACGTAATCTAGCAGAACGGTAAACAGTGTTTTGGTAATCTACGTAATCTAGCAGAACGGTAAACAGTGTTTTGGTAATCTATGTAATCTAGCAGAACGGCAAACAGTGTTTTGGTAATATATGTAATCTAGCAGAACGGCAAACAGTGTTTCGGTAATCTATGTAATCTAGCAGAACGGCAAACAGTGTTTTGGTAATCTATGTAATCTAGCAGAACGGCAAATAGTGTTTTGGTAATCTACGTAATCTAGCAGAACGGCAAACAGTGTTTTGGTAATCTATGTAATCTAGCAGAACGGCAAATAGTGTTTTGGTAATCTACGTAATCTAGCAGAACGGCAAACAGTGTTTTGGTAATCTATGTAATCTAGCAGAACGGCAAATAGTGTTTTGGTAATATACGTAATCTAGCAGAACGGTAAACAGTGTTTTGGTAATCTACGTAATCTAGCAGAACGGTAAACAGTGTTTTGGTAATCTATGTAATCTAGCAGAACGGCAAACAGTGTTTTGGTAATATATGTAATCTAGCAGAACGGCAAACAGTGTTTCGGTAATCTATGTAATCTAGCAGAACGGCAAGTAGTGTTTTGGTAATCTATGTAATCTAGCAGAACGGCAAACAGTGTTTTGGTAATCTACGTAATCTAGCAGAACGGTAAACAGTGTTTTGGTAATCTATGTAATCTAGCAGAACGGCAAACAGTGTTTTGGTAATCTATGTAATCTAGCAGAACGGCAAATAGTGTTTTGGTAATCTATGTAATCTAGCAGAACGGTAAACAGTGTTTTGGTAATCTATGTAATCTAGCAGAACGGCAAACAGTGTTGTGGTAATCTATGTAATCTAGCAGAACGGCAAACAGTGTTGTGGTAATCTATGTAATCTAGCAGAACGGCAAGTAGTGTTTTGGTAATCTATGTAATCTAGCAGAACGGCAAACAGTGTTTTAATAATCTATGTTATCTAGCAGAACGGCAAAAGGTGTTTTGGTAATCTATGTAATCTTGCAGAACGGCAAAAGGTGTTTTGGTAATCTATGTAATCTTGCAGAACGGCAAGTAGTGTTTCGATAATCTATGTAATCTAGCAGAACGGCAAACAGTGTTTTGGTAATCTATGTAATCTAGCAGAACGGCAAATAGTGTTTTGATAATCTATGTAATCTAGCAGAACGGCAAACAGTGTTTTGGTAATCTATGTAATCTAGCAGAACGGCAAACAGTGTTTTGGTAATCTATGTAATCTAGCAGAACGGCAAACAGTGTTTTGGTAATCTATGTAATCTAGCAGAACGGCAAACAGTGTTTTGATAATCTATGTAATCTAGCAGAACGGCAAACAGTGTTTTGGTAATCTATGTAATCTAGCAGAACGGCAAATAGTGTTTTGATAATCTATGTAATCTAGCAGAACGGCAAACAGTGTTTTGGTAATCTATGTAATCTAGCAGAACGGCAAACAGTGTTTTGGTAATCTATGTAATCTAGCAGAACGGCAAATAGTGTTTTGATAATCTATGTAATCTAGCAGAACGGCAAACAGTGTTTTGGTAATCTATGTAATCTAGCAGAACGGCAAACAGTGTTTTGGTAATCTATGTAATCTAGCAGAACGGCAAACAGTGTTTTGGTAATCTATGTAATCTAGCAGAACGGCAAATAGTGTTTTGATAATCTATGTAATCTAGCAGAACGGCAAACAGTGTTTTGGTAATCTATGTAATCTAGCAGAACGGCAAACAGTGTTTTGGTAATCTATGTAATCTAGCAGAACGGCAAACAGTGTTTCGGTAATCTACGTAATCTAGTTAATAGTTAAGTAAGATTTCTATGTTACCTAGAAGTAAAAGATGTGTCTGGATGAGCAGTAGTCGCCTCGTTGCTTCCTTCCTTGTCTATGACTAGACAGAGGGATTTTTTGACACACGCTCCTGTTTCAGCGTTCGACTCCCCCGAATTTCCAAAATCACAACCTTCAAGATAAAAACATAGTTTTATAAAAATCGGATTACAAAGCCTAAAATTGGAATATTCACAAAGTGTAAATATTCCAATAGTTATATCTAAAGTTAGTGTTGCTAGCAATTTTATACATTTACCTTTCAGAAGAGGTCTTACTGCACTAGCAGTAGTACTTGCTCCGTTTCTTTTCGCTAACACACCACCATCGCAAAGAACTGTACCACAAAGGAGTGGAAGGTAGAATATTCTGGAACAAATAATCTGTTTAACTTTTGCTCGGATGCGAATTATTTTTATTACTTGCGCAAAATGTCAAGGAAATGTGCATCTTGTAATATATATTACTTTCTTGTTCTATTGTAGACCATTGCCGAAACCTTTCAAAATGGAAAAAAAAATTTTTGATGTAAAATATTTTTTTTAACCTTAAGCACCTTAAATTTCAATTGAATCTCACGGCAAAATATCTGTTTTTTTTAAAAATGTCAGTAGCGTTTTTGTTCGTTGAAATCTCTACTTTCTGATGCTGTAAAAAATATACTTTACTATAGTAAATTTTCTCAGAAAATACATCATCACTCATCCGAACTTTTGAGCTATAAGTATATTAGTTACTCGAAAAAAGTAAGATTTCAAAACATGCGAAAATAGTTGTTCTAAATAAAAGGGGATTTCATGTAAAATTAAATTAATAAAAGGGTAAAGTTAAAGCTTGTCACTACATAGTATAAAACAAAGTCGCTTTCTCTGTCCCTATATCCCTATGTATGCTTAAATCTTTAAAACTACGCAACGGATTTTGATGCGTTTTTTTTATTAGATAGAGTATTTTAAGAGGAAGGTTTATATGTATAATACATATATAATATAGTAGAGAAACACTGATAATTTTACAGGTTTCTAATGTGATGTCGTCAATAAACACATTTTTTTCAGCTTACATTGCAAACGCTGGCTGAACTCTACGAGATAGAACAAAATAATCTACTACAGTATTGTCCACCTTAAAAAGGTCTACAAAAAAGTCAGCGAAGCTATATGTCTATCTCTTAAGGATAAATCACAATAACCATTTTTTAATTTACTTTTTACGAGAAATAATGGCTTATTTACGAAGTGATTTTAAACAATACAGCATTAATCCTTATCCAATTAGGGACCTTAAATACATTGTGCATTTAATATAGATCAATACGGCCCTTTACAGCATGAAATAAAAATGAATATTTTCGAAGATATTACAGATTTAAAATGCAAGACCCGGGCGAAGCCGGGACGGGTCGACTAGTAGAATAAAACGAAAAACTTGGTTATTTAATTTTTCACATAAATTTTGAGGATATCGAGATAAACCGTTTTTTATCCTTAAACCCTTCCACTTACCGACCTCAGATCGCCCATAAATTGTTTTTCCTTTTATTTTTGTTATATTCTATTCCTTTTCCAATGGGATTCAACCTACTATAATTTCCTTTGTTTCAAAAATTATCGACATTGATCTATTAATTACAAAATAAAACTTTCAATAAAAATAATATATTGATTTTAAAATAAAAACTAACACAACAGTTTTTTTTTTTGTGTATTAAACTATTTTCAACTGTTGCTTTTTATAGTGCAACAACTTTTAAACGATTTTACTATGTACTCATTTAACGATACTTATGACATATTACTTTGAACCGATTAGGTTCTTACTATTTTACATTCTTATCCTACATTTTAAAAACCTATTTCTTAATTTTACTATTATTACATCTATTTACATCTTGCATGATCCCCTTTGCGAATGTCAGAAAATCGTTTCGTTCGTTACTGTTTATTAAAATTCTCAAATTGTCATCTTTTACTTTCATTTTGTTTTTAATTTCAAAATCATTCCTTTTACTTCCGAATTTCGGACATTCGCAAAGGACATGTATTACAGTTTGGACCGATGAGTTATCACAGTCGCAATACGGGCTGTACGTAACAGCAGTGATGGCCCAGTGGTTGAGACTTCAAGTCTTACTCGGGAGGTCCGAGGTTCGATCCTGGGCACACACCTCTGACTCTGAGTTATGTGTGTTTTAAGCAATTAAATATCACTCGCTTTAACGGTGAAGGAACACATCGTGAGGAAACCTGCACTCCTGAGAGTTCCTTAAAAGTTCTCAAAGGTGTGTGAAGTCTGCCAACCCGCACTGGGCCAGTGTGGTGGACTATGGCCTTATACCCTTCTCATTTTGAGGAGGAGACCCGGCTCAGCAGTGGGCCATTGAAGGGTCGTGATGATGAATACGGGCTGTCTTTCAGTTTAAATCTGTGTAAATATTGGCCAACTCCACCGTGTCCGGTCAATATTTGAGACAACATATTTTCCAAATTGATCGATTTTATGGTTTTTCTTGCCTCTCTAACGTCAGGGAAAAACAACCTTGTCAATTGGCCCTGCTCAGCACTACTATATTTATTCTGCCACTCTTCAATACTCTCCTGTCTTAGAATGTATTTAGCTGACGAGACGAACACATAACAGTTATAACGTGTAGCTGTGATATGATTTTCGTAAAACTGAGTAAACTGCAGATTCTACTGTTAGTAAAGACAATGTGCATTAAGGATTTAAATTTCCAATAAAAATTAACTTACATCTTCCTTATAAACATTTTAAGTAGTTGTTACAAACTCGGTTAAAAGCAAACTGATATGAATTAAGAAGAAAAATAATAACGTATATAATTTGTTTCTAGTGAAGCGTATAATTTTATCGACATCGATACAATTAAAAATTAGCGCAAACTCGTCGCAAGTAAGAGACTAAATATATTCTTCTCTTATTCCCATTCGATTTTCTAATATACCACTAATATAAGGTATACATGGGTGCGACCACGGTTCTAACTTGACCATTTTTATACCGATGCATTCCTCAGTTTCTGTCTGAATTATTTTCTTGTTTCATCCTTTTTAGACCACTTTTTACCCGACTACGGCGAAGCCAAAAGGAAGGGTTATGATTTTGGCAGTCTATGTATGTATGTTTGTATGTTCCCCTCTAGCGCCTAAACTACTGAACCAATTTATATGAGTGAAGTGTCAATAGATTCGTAATAAAGGCGCAGGTGACATAGGCTATAAAAATTTTATGATTTTTTTATTTAAACCCCAGATTCTAACCTCGAAAAAAATTAAACTGAGATAATTATCACGTGTTTGGTATCAAAAGAAAGGTCTTGGCGAGCACATTACAAATACATATATATGTCGGGGATTTTAAAACGATGATATGAAAGGAAATGGCAGGAGGAAGATGGGGAATATTGGGGAACACTACAAGGGGGTGATGGTAATGAGTGGAATATTGGGTAAACGCGACGCAGATACTTCTACTGAACCGATAAATGATCAAATATGAACTCTAACAATTACGAGAGAAACCTAAGCAGTGCCTTGGACTTGTGACCAAGGTGTAGGCTTAAGGACGTCCTTTAAGTAATTACAACACTCGCCTCCACTGCTAGGCTCTCTGTTTAAACCCAAGGTTAAACGCACATAAACCGAATCTAACATAAGGCTAACCTAACCTAAGGCTAACCTAACCTAACATTGTGTTTACTTAACCACGTAGCAATTACATTGTAAGGACTTACGTGACCTTAGTTGGACAGCACTTCCACACTACACTGCACTTGACACTATCACTATCACTATCACTACTTAGATGATGTTCACTTCTTGAGAGACCGCGCACGACTAAGACTTCAGTTAGACTGTCGATCGCATATAAAGGGTCGAGGGTAGAGACTGACAAAACAACGGAAGTGACTACTACCCCACTCCAACGTCATAGACAACAATAACGATTCGATTAATCGATAATCTTTTACTATGCTCCGACACGGCCATTCTGATAATCAACGCGCTCTCGCGTTGCCTTTACACAGTTTCAAAATACGTAACACGTAACACTAGTTTCATAGACCAATAACTTAAAGTGTGACAGCTTTCAGCACTATTTTCCACTAGACATAAGAATTTCAATCATTAACACACAAAGAAACAAAGAGCTCTCAACACTCTTTACAGAAAACATCTCAAATTCGTAGCAAAGCGTAACAGCTTTCAGCCCCAACCGTCGGGGCCTACACAGCCACCTTACAACGGCTCAATAACAACAAAGCGACAACGCTTCCAGTACATCTTTCCGACAAAGCGTAAAAGCTCTCTGTCGCACTAATAAAACGTTAATATGATTAGTAATTTCCAAACACATTGCGTAAAAACTGTCAACACCACAATTTACTACCGAAACGGCTGATGAGCCTCATGTAAAGCAAAGGCGTACCTACTTCAAATAATAATCACGATTTTAAGATTTTAAACTACCTTCGCAACTATTTCTGATTTCAACTATTTCTGAATTCTTTTTTTTATACTACCCACTTTTAACTTTTTCTAAAACTAATTTTAGTCGCATTGAAACTAATTTAACTGTCAGGATTATACGCAAAGAACCCTTAACGTGAACTTTTGGGCTTGTGATCCCACTTCTGATGTCGGGGATTTTAAAACGATGTGAAAGGAAATGGAAGGAGGAAGATGGGGAATATTAGGGAACACTAAAAGGGGGTGATGGTATTGAATGGAATATTGGGTAAACGCAACGTAGATACTTCTACTGAATCGATAAATGATCAAATATGATCTCTAACAATTACGAGAGAAACCTAAGCAGTGCCTTGGACTTGTGACCAAGGTGTAGGCTTAAGGATATCCTTTAAATGATCATAACACTCACCTCCACTGCTCAGGCTCTCTGTTTAAGCCCAAGGTTAATCTCACATAAACCTAACCGAACACAAGGCTAACCTAACCTAACCTAACATAAGACGAGGTAATTACATTGTAAGGTACTTACGTGACCTTGATCGGACAGCACTCCTAGCACTAACACAACACTGCACAACACTATCACTATTTAGACACTACTTCACTTCTTGAGAGACCGCGCACGACTAAGACTTCAGTCAGACTGTCGATGGCATTTAAAGGGTCGAGGGTCGAGACTGTCAAAACAACGGAAGTGACTACTACCCCACTCCAACGTCATAGACAACGATAACGATTCGATTAATCGATAATCTTTTACTATGCTCCGACATATATTAACTTAATTTTTTTATTTAATAGTTTTCCGTTTCCTGATGGATCGAGATAACTTTTAATATCTCATATTTAACCGTAATGTTGGTTTTTATTTGCTTAAAAGTGTGAATAACTGCAACGACAGGACCGCGCGGGCTAAACGACCGCATTTTGAACATATATGTTGACTTAATCAATATGATATATTTACATATTTGTAAGGTACTCGCCAAGACCTTTCTTTTGATACCAAACACGTGATAATTATGTTTTTTTTTTTCTTGGCTATAATCTGAGGTATAAAAAAAACATTAATTTTTTTATAACCTATGTCATCCGCGCCATTATTACAAATCTATTGATACCTCACTCATGAAAATTGGTTCAGTAGTTTAGGCGCTAGAGTGGAACATACATACATACATACATAGACTGCCAAAATCATAACCCTTCCTTTTGGCTTCGCCGTAGTCGGGTAAAAACTAACCTATTCCTCACTCGCTCTTATAAAAACCATCCTGGGGGGCAAGATGCAAACGTTATGTTTCTATTCTCTTTCTACAATTTCAAGCGATAAGTGTTGACATATTCGGTGCGTTCCACTTAGCGTTCACAACGCCTAAATAACATTAAATTGTAAATAATTTTATTTGATACGAACATAATTGATTAAAAGATTTATTAGCAGTGGATGCTCAACGTACCGCCACAGGTAAATATTGTTAATTATGATGTTGGCAACACTTATAATTTGATAGTAATTTATTATTTAATATATAATTTATAGCATCCAATTTATCAATTTATAGCATAAAAATCAATTTATAGCATAAAAAAAGCAGTGATGGCCCAGTGGTTGAGACTTCAAGTCTTACTCGGGAAGTCCGAGGTTCGATCCTGTGCACACACCTCTGACTCTGAGTTATGTTTGTTTTAAGCATTTAAATATCACTTGCTTTAACGGTGAAGGAAAACATCGTGAGGAAACCTGCACTCCTGAGAGTTGCCAAAAAGTTCTCAAAGGTGTGTGAAGTCTACCAACCCGCACTAGGCCAGCGTGGTGGACAATGGCCTGATACCCTCCTCATTCTGAGGAGGAGACCCGGCTCAGCAGTGGGCCATTGAAGGGTCGTGATGATGATGATGATTATAGCATCCTGTTACTTGATCTTGACGTTGGTATGACTGATATGAGTAGCATCCTGTTACTTGAATGTTGGCCAACTGATAAACACAAATCAAGGAAGTGGGGATTGCAAAATAAATACGCTGTCACCAAAGAATAATCATGAATTACATCGCGAGTATTCTTAGCAGTAACTCTGAAGCTCTGAGTCTAAAGTATAAGCTCAGGAGGATATTATAGTCAAGCCGTCATAATGTTAGTCTGCGTATAGACTCTTCTCTTCTTTATTAATTAACAATATATTTATGTAAAATTAATTTTAGTTTCAAATTAATTATAAATATAAAAAAATCAATATCGATCAATAAAAATGTGTATATAAATTAATTTAACCAAAAATGATCGAAGTTTATTGTTAAGATTTACAAATAATAATAACTCAACCTCTTGTAACTATTGCATTAAAACTCACCCTTTGAATTATTTTCGTTAGCGCTCAAAACGCTCAATAGTCCATTCCACTTGGGTTAACAATCTATCGCTTGCGGAGAAATGGAACGGGATAAACCGTGGTCATGAGCGTGGTCGTCGTACTCGTGAATACTTTGTGGAATGCACCCGTTAAGTGCGAAATGCCATTCTGTATAATATGTTATTTTCATTTGATCACGTGATATATCGTTGACATATGTCATTCTCATGCATTTTATAGTATTTTTTTATTTATTTATTATTATATGTTCTTGAAGATTCTTGACTTGATTATAAATTGCAGTCTTCAGTTTTGAACAGCTCTCACTGCTTAAACTTGGTACACATTAATGCACAAAGTATTCCGGCTCATTATTCCGACCTTCTCACATCATTTAGCAACGTAGCAGTCGATTGCCTACGTGATTGAAACTATCACTACCCTCCAATCTACTAGATTTGTGAGACCTTTTAGGTCTAGACTTCTCTTTTAAAAAAATCTGTAGGTTTGAATAAGCTTTATATCTATTTTTCTCAATTAGAAATAATAAAATGTAACATATGCTTGATTAGCGAAGTTATTAAAATTCAGCTACCGTTACGGATGATTGTATTGTGATTTTGCAATGTAAGGATGATAAAGATATTTTTACTTAGTCATAATATTCAGACTAACAACGAGAATGTGTATGTGTGAGTATCCCATTGATTAAAATTGATTACAACATTTGCATCATGTCGATCTAATAATTTATCAAAATTTTTTAAATAAGTGACTAATATTCAGAAGGAAAATATTTCCCACGTGAAATTATAAGGATTATAACTACAAAACAAGTAATAAAAACATTAGATAAGAAATTATCCAAACTTTTTTCATAATTGTTTTGAATTTTAGAGGAGAACCATTATTTGCCTTAAAATTGAATATTAATTAGTTAATACCAGGAAACTTGCGACCACTACAGACATTAAAGCGGCTACAACAAAAATGAATGAAATCTAATGGATTGTGATTACATTAAATAATGAATGTTTTTATGGTTTATACTGATAAAAAGTAGCTAAGTTAATAATATCTACATAATTAGCCAATCCGTATGAGTAACTAGCATTTAGTCCGATACAGTGTGTTTAAAATCGATTTTTATAAGATGATCAGAAACAAACGAACAGACAGCTTTAAAATGATACCTAACAATAAAACGATAAGATCATACATATAATCTAATTATTTATTCTTTAAATCTCAGCATACCACTCTAAACTTTTTCTGGGAGTTCTTTACAGCCCTTGTTTTTTTATGGTAGAAGAGGTGTAAACGAGCAGATGGTCCACCTGATGGTAAGTGTTCATCATCGCCCATGGACATCGGCAAAACAAAAGTTACCCACTTGTCTTATCGATGCGTTGCATCCTCGAAGATAGAGTGGGGAGGGGTAGTGAAGAAAAAAATGCTGTGGTTTCAGCAGACCCTGAGCCAGCCGAGAGTCCACTAGATCCGCAGCATTAATGGGATGGGAGAGGGATAATTGTCTTCCTATTAATTATTTTAAAGACTTTGAACTACTTCTCAATAACTTTAATACTTGCTTGCATTAATCAGCAGGATGATATCCTGTTTTTATTATGCTAAATGAACAATGGAAGATACTATCCCGTGAGGGGAAGGGCTAGCATACAATTTCCTTCTGCCGCTGGGCAGCATCTTGTAAGCGAGTAACCCAGCACCTCCATTGGTGGTAGGGGATCTGTTCCCCGACTGGCTTGTGTCTCTGACGCGTCGTTTGTTTATTGTTTACTTTAATGGACACAATAACTGTAAATAGGCAAAAAATAATTTGCCACCCTAAGACTGTTAGCAGTATAAATTGTTTTAAGGAAAGTGTTGCAGGAAAAGTACGTGATTTAAACATAAATTCGAAAAATCCTGATGAACTCTATATTAGACTTTTTAAGTTAATTTTATCTTTGTATAAAAGCTTGAAACTAAAATAGCTTTATAAAAAAGCTTTATAAACTATATGAGGAGAAGCAATTTAATCATGATCCTGAGTTTATAAAATATGTAAAAAAAATTTCAAAGACATTTAGAAGTGTTTGTATCCAGGCAAAGGCAATATATATTAAAAAGAAAATTATGAACTCGGATGATAAAATAAGAGCTACGTAGGACGTTATTAATAGTATTACTGGAAGATCGGTAAACGTTAATGAACAGGTTAAATTGAAGATTGACAATGTAATGATAAATTATGGACAAGAAGTGGCAAATGCTTTCGAAAAATTCTTTACAGAAATTCCAGTTAGACTAACGTTAACTCTTAATTCTTCCCCCATCAATGCTATAAAGTAACCACTTGGGATGTAACAGTAGTTTCAATTTCTAGTAAGTTTCACTAATAGATATAATTAAAACATTTAAGACGCTTAATCTAAAGAAAACTGGTGATTTATGAGACATTTCTGTGAGACTACTTACTGAAAATATTCATGATGTTGATCCACATCTAGCTCTTATTTTTAACAAGTGTGTGGACACAGGATTGTTTCCTAATTAATTGAAACATAGTAAAGTGATACCACTTTTTAAAAATGGTGATAAAAACGATCCTGGTAACTACAGACCTATCTCTATATAACTATCACAAAGTAAGGTTTTTGAAAAAATTATATTAAATCAACTTTTAAAACATTTTGAAAAAAGTAATATTTTTTATAGTGAGCAATAAAGTTTTACTAAAGGTAGGTGCTGGAATTGCGATCCTCAAGCATATATATGACACGTGGGAAAAATCTCAAAATGCAATTGGTGTAATTGTGATCAGTTCAAAGCCTTTGATTGTGTAGATCATGAAACACTTTTACAAAAACTTAATTATTATGGTATTAATGGTACAGGGTGATCTGATTGCTTCTTATTTTACCCAAAGGATCCAGAATTTAGCTATTAATGGTGATAAATCGTCTGGATCCGTCTTAAAAAATGGGCGTTCCACAAGGTTCCATATTGGGTCCAATTCTATTCTTGATTTATATTAATGATCTACCAATTCTACGTGAGGAATTAGTGTGACATTATACTTTGTACGGACGGCACATCTCTTATATTAAAGTTAAAAGAAATCAACACAGTTACGACGATGTAAATAGTGCATTGTTGCAGATTCTTCAATGGTTTAATAATTTAGTACTAAACGCAAAAAAGACTAAATGCGTGGAATTGGCTTTACCGAATGTTAAAAAAACAGCAGTTCACCCTTTTATTAAATAATGAAATATTGAATTTAACTGACTCAACAGTCACAATATTATGTCTTATGGCATTTTACTGGCCACGGACATTGATTCTAATTTTATTCTTCAAAAAAGAGCAGTTCGGGCCATTTACAATCTAAGAGCCAGAGATTCCCTTCGAGATGTATTTAACCAAATAGGTATTCTTACAGTGCCGTGACAATATATTTATTGTAATATTTTGTACATTACGTAGAATACTAATTTATACTCAAAACATAGTGACAGTCACAATATAAATACCAGAAACAAAAATAAACTTGTAACGCTCATCAGAAAATGGCTTTCCGAACTGATAGTAGCTTCAGACAAACTGGACTGACTAACTCATTTTTGACTTATCAAAGAACTTTGTAAAAAGTTAAACTAAAAAGTATCTAACATAAAAAAAGTTAATGTGTAAAATTCTCGCTTCTATCGAACATTGTTGCTGCTTTCTCCATTTCACGTGACATTGACTGAGTTAAATGTGCTCAACTTGCACCCTAAAAGCCGTAAACATAAAATTGAATTAAAAAGTATGTATCAATTAATAAAATTTGAATTTAATACTTTATGCAGATGATATATGTCTTTTCAATTTTTCACACTCCATTCATCGAGAAATAACAGAATAGTTTCTATGTATTAATACAAAAAAAAAACATCTTATATGATTCTCAGTGCTACACTAAAACAAACCAACAAAGAAAATGAATTAGGGACTCGCACCTTGATCATTTAACTTCAAAATTAGCAGCAGAAGCGTTGCGAAAGGTCTCAAATTCTATTCCACAAAATATTCATAACACTATTTATAATGTCCTGGCAAAACCTCACATGAAGTATTTAGTGGAGATATGGGGGTCATATTAACAAACTACAATGTGCACAAAACAACTTTATACATAATTGCGTCGAATAAAGATTTTTATTATTATATAATATAATACATGCTGCTTAATTAAATATTGTGTGTGAAGGAACACTTATGTATAATAATTCGTCTGATACTATTAAAGACTATAAAAGTATAAATCAATTTAAGGATAGGTTAAAATTATATAGTGTAAATAATATTATCCGTCCGTTTTAACACTTATAATTTTGTACTTGTATGTTCTTTTGAGAAATAAATGTCTTTAAACTGAATAAAATCGCTTCATTTGGCTCTGACTCTGAACGAGGTTAGGTGAATGAAGGTTAGGTTTCGCGAGTAGCATAAATCCAATCATAGGACACATTTTCCAATACTTCAACTTCGGAGTTATATTGATAAAAAAAACTCAAATTCTATAAGTATCAGTTCCGTATCCTTCATCCGTCATAACTTGGTTGATCCAGGGATAAATCTCAGAAACTTTGACGTATACTCCAGGTACTTTGAGCTTTCCACATCCAATACCGTACGCAACAATACCAGCCACTGCATACCGAGCATGATCACCAATTGTCTGAAATATAAATAAACAGTCAATCACACATACATACAATTACAAAATTAGTTAATATTTTAATACAAGTGAAATATTACTTTTATAGGACAGACTAAAGCAGATCCACCATCTCCTTGGCAAGCATCTAGATCCTCTCTTCCAGCACAGGTTAGGGATTTATGCAATTTAAAGAACGGTCCTAATCGTGTCGTTTGAATCTGACTCTCACATGTATCAGAACTCACTATTGACAATTTTATCTGAAAATATTAAAAATAATAACAATAATTAAACACATTTCAATGAAATTTAACCTGGATTAACACAGGTTACTCTTTATCCCGAATAAAACTAATTTTGTGGAAAAGGGAGTTGTCCTCAAAAAACAGATCAACGGATTTAAATGAAATATTGCATACAGATATTTTATAGGATAAGTTGGTGCCTTTCAACTCGCTCTCGCACTCAATTCAAGAGTTATCCCGACCAAATTCGTAAGCAGACTGTCTAGAATAGTAGTCCATAAGATGTTGGATCTTACGGAATCGTAATAGAAGGAGGACGCTGGGATCTGTCCTAAATAGACAGATCGCTGAAGGATCCAATTACATAAAATATCAATCACCTGTGATGTCCTCTGTTATATTATTCGCAAGCGTAACTCATTTGATTCTTTGCGTCATTTATCGTAAAAGCTTGTTAAAACCTAAGTAACTGATATAAACATTTTTACCTTCTTTAATATTGTGGTTCGTTCATTTGGGTTCATGCCCCACCCCATAGTGAAGCATTCTTCCTCGATAGGAGACGGATCACTACTTAGACAAGCTGTGCCAATGTGTGGTGCATTGCCAAATTCGAACGGACTCTCGAGGATCAGTAATGCGGCGTCGTAATACAGAGATGCTGAAATTTAAAGTTGAAAAAAACTGAGTTATAAAACCAGAAAAACAGTTCTAACATCAAATTAATGGCGTCACTAGTCCGTAATGCTTTAGTCTTGTGGTTAAGACGTTGATGTCTTACTCGGGAAGTACTGAGTTCGGAGTTCAATTCTGGGCACACACCTCTGACTTTTCTGACTTATGTGTGTCTTAAGCAATTAAATATCAATTATTTTAACGGTGAAGGAAAACATCATGAGGAAACCTGCACTCCTGAGAGTTCTCCATGTTCTCGAAGATGTGTGAAATCTGCCAACCCGCACTGGGCCAGCGTTGTGGACTATGGCCTAACCCCCTCCTCATACTGAGTAAGAGACTCGTGAAGTGTGTCCTTGAAGGGTTAGAGTGATAGTTTCGCATTGTGTGCGTACTGCGTGCCTAAATATGTAGTTCAATTCACGAGGAGTAGAATTTTGAAAAATAGCAGAACCAATCCCGTGTGGCGCGCTCCTCTCGCTCCGCACTGAAAAGGTACTAATAGTGACTTATGTCCATTCAAAGTTAGAACTACACTCGTATAGTCAGATATCTTTATTCCAATGGTTTATGTTCTAAACTTACGTTTGAAGAACTTTGGATGCAAAAGTATCCTCTTTACATTTCTATCCTGGAACGGATACCGTGATTCGTCGGTTGATTGTGTATCCCATTCACCACCTCGACATTTGATCTAAAAATTAAAGTCGTAGATGTATGCCGTTTTATAATTGTGATCAAATCTAGTTCACTTTTTACATCCTCTATAAGTTTCGATTCATTCTTTCGTTCATTACTTCATTCGTTTATATTTTTTATAATAGTTTCACCTCTGTTGCGGCGAGAAGGTCAATTTTGTGCGCTGCAGTGACCACAACCGATGGGTGAATAATGGATCCCCCTCCAATGTAGTCATTGTAAGACCAAGCATGTGTGTCTATTTTTCTGTAACAATCAATGAATATAATTAATAGGGTTGTCATTTTATGGAATTAATCTTATAATGTACTCGTTATAACACATCACTACAGCGCATGTGGCAGCGTAGCGCCACGGGTGGACATTTAACACACCGGCCCGTCGGCTTGTATTTTTTGTTTATATTGATATTATAATTTCGTAATATCTTTTGAATGGAGTATCCTATTTCAATAATTCAAAAAGTTATCAACAGGTATTGAAACAGTTTTGAAAACGAAATATTTATTTGGATAAAAATTAATAAATAGGTATGGATAACATGGTCTGATATTGATAGGCATTTCTATCAACTTTTAAAATGTAAAAAAGTAGTTATAGTGACATAACTACAATAGTTGGACATATGGTCTCGCAAAGGTTTTTGTAGATATTGATACGTTCTATAATATTGTAAAACATTTTTTTGTTCTATCATCAATACTTTCCGCAGCGCATTCGATGAAAGACTTATAGCTAATTTTTTTACACCTTTGATTGGTTTTAGTAAGAATTTCTCAGGATCTCTAATTTTTCTAGTAACAAATATAGCCTATGTTACTCAGGGATAATGTAGCTTTCTAACAGTATAAGAATTTTTAAAATCGGATCAGTAGTTTTTAAGTTAATTCGTTACATACAATAATACATAAACATTAGTGTAGATGTTCCAAACTATCAACCATTTGGTATAGAATATATTTGGTAAGGAATAGAGACGCGTCCATCCGTATGTGCAAAGTAGCCAGAGCGTAAAAGGTTGCGTGAAGTTTTTGGTGGCTCAAGTCTTCAAGGGTTTATGTACATATAAAAAATATTCATCCCTATTTACATATAAGGAAATAACATTTAATATTTTAGAATACTCAATAATATTTCATTGGATTTTCCTGTTATTGTCTGTTTTATTAAGAATGCAATATACAATAAAGTGAAACTTACTTCAAAGCGACCATCCAAGGAAATTCGGCGAATTCGGCGTACGTGGCTAAATCAAGTGTCCCCTTAAAGGTATTAGCAACAGGGTTGCTGAAGCCGCAACCAGTGGGTTTGACGGCAGCTTTTGGTTTTGGTTCAAGCAAGACATTTGATAATATACAACAGACTTCTAAATATTCGTTGCATCCAGGATCATCCCTAAAATAAGCAATTAATTGTATATTAAAATTAACAAAATCAAGAATAGTGTCCGGAGTGATATTTGGTCACTGTGTCAATGTCGAGTTTAGTGACAAGGACAAATTTGTAGTATGACTAGTCGACCCACCCCGGCCTTGCATAAGTGCAACCACGTGTAATACTTAGATTTATCAAAAAATATTTAATTAAAAAAAATAGTGTGACATTATAGATATGCTCTCCTAAGGGAGCGAGGTGATAAAATTAGATCTAGACAATTTAAAGCGAAGTGAATAAGAATATTAACTTCAGTCCGGTGTCTATCACGTTTAGTCCGCTTAATGAACTACAATTATTTAATAAAACTACATCTTCTTTATCTAACTGAAGTATGGGGGACTGCATGAAAATCTAAATTTACACAATTGGAAATAACACATCTACACTACGGAAAATAATAGAAAAGACAATTCATATAAATGATATATCTTTTGTGCCAGTTTCTTAGTACTGCCTAAAAAGCTAAATAATAACTTACCCAAAGAAATAAAGAATTCAAAAATGTTCATTAATTTTAAGTCTAATTTGTATAAGCATATTCTTTCAGTTTTTTTTTTATAATAGATTGCGTAACACAGAGTGAAAACATACGCTTGAATTCACACTTGTGTTTTCCACTGTGTTACAGCGCTTTTTTTTTTTAATAAAATTCTTATTTTGTCGTTCGTCGAAAGATTTAACTGACATAATTATTATTATGGCAAATATAAAAAAATATTTATATTTGAAGTTATGTAGATACGATCAATGTTTGTCTTTTATTCCGAATTTAACTCATTTATCTCTTAGGTATATTAGTGGATATTCTTAGAATACAATTCTTCTTATTAATTCTTTCTAAAACTATCTTCCCCTCTAGATGTGACAGCTATTGTCAGAGTTTGATTACCTGGTCTTATCTTTATGTGGGGGATAGATTGCTTAGAGCGTTCATTCAAACACCGGTCACTTTTACTCTCCAAGGAAGCGAGGGCAGTGAAGCGAGGAGAGGCAAAGTTTCCCCTTTCTCCCCTTTGTGTTCTAGGTGAGGTCCGACAGCAGAACGTTTTACCTCGGCATGATACGTTAATTTTATCGTTTTCACTATACTACCACTACCTATATACTAAATAAGTACATCTTATATCTTATAATTGCGCTAATCTCGCGCTAATCTCAGGAACTACTGGTCCGATTTGAAAAATTCTTTCACTGTTGGATAGATCATTTATCGAGGAAGGCTATAGACTATATATCATCACGCTACAACCAATAGGAGCGGAGCTACACGTGGACGAAGTCGCGCGGGTCGACTCAACATCCATCCATCCATCAGCCTGTAACGGTCCACTGCTGGACATAGGCCTTTTCGAGAGCGCGCCACCAAACACGGTCCTCCGCCTTCCTCATCCACCCGCTTCCCGCCACCTTCTTCAGGTCATCGGTCCAGCGGGCTGGAGGTCGTCCCACACTGCGCTTACCAGTACGCGGTCTCCACTCCAGAACTCGCCAGCCCCATCGGCCGTCAGTTCTGCGACAGACATGACCTGCCCACTGCCACTTCAGCTTACTAATCCTGTAAGCTATGTCGGTAACCTTCGTTCTTCTGCGAATCTCCTCGTTCCGGATTCTATCCCTGAGTGAGATGCCCAACATAGCCCGCTCCATAGCGCGCTGAGCGACCTTTAATTTGTGGACGAGGCCAGCCGTCAGTGTCCACGTTTCCGACTCAACATAAACTTATTAAACTAACTTATTCCTATTTTCCTAAAAAAAAAAGCAACCAAAATCAAATATTAATTAATTAGTGAGATCCTATATATTATAGTATTACAGAATAGCAACTTATAGTTTTTCATATTTATTTTATTTACAGGCTTGAATCGTTAGTCGTGGCTTTTTTTCGAGTCTTGCAATGACTAGTAAGTTTATTTATCAAGAATAGTTGGTGAATAGATTGATCCACTTACCTGACAACCTGGCGTCCACACAAATGCTGCTGCTGGTTCTTTTCTCCCTCCACGCGTGTTGTTGTATTAGGGATTATGCACGAACACAATATAGGAACAAGTGGACTGTATAACTAGTATTTGTTATGAACGGCGGCTCGTTGATCTTTTTAGATCGTAGTGTTGTAGAATAGTCTTGGGTAGTTCGCGGACGACCTATTATAGTTCGTTGATTATCTCGCTCTTAGTTCTTTTTAGTTCTTATATTTTTTTTAATTGAATTAATTACTTTTGGGAATGCTTATGTTTTATCCATACTTGACTATTTGTTTTCTATAAAAATAAATGTGTAATAAATAAAAACAGTGGAAAATTTCTAATAAAAAATCGATATATACTTATATGTCGGAGAATAAGTAAAAGATTATCGATTAATCGAATCGTTATCGCTATCTGTGGCGTTGGAGTAGGGAAGTGGTCACTTCCGTTGTTTTAACAGTCTCGTCCCTCGACCCTTTATATGCCATCGACAGTCTAACTGAAGTCTTAGTCGTGCACGGTCTCTCAAGAAGTGAAGTAGTGTCTAAATAGTGATAGGAGTGCTGTCCGATCAAGGTCACGTGAGTACCTCACAATGTAATTACCTCGTCTTGTGTTAGGTTAGGTTTATGTGCGTTTAACCTTGGGTTTAAACAGAGGCTAGCAGTGGAGGCGAGTGTCGTGATCACTTAAAGGAGCTCCTTAAGCCTACACCTTGGTCACAAGTCCAAGGCACTGCTTAGGTTTCTCTCGTAATTGTTAGAGATCATATTTGATCATTTATCGGTTCAGTAGAAGTATCTGTGTTGCGTTTACCCAATATTCTATTAAATATCATCCCCCCTTTTAATGTTCCCCAATATTCCCCATCTTCCTCCTTCCATTTCCTTTCACATCGTTTTAAAATCCCCGACATATATATATAATAAGTTGGGGAAAAAGTTTCTTCGCATTTTTTAAGAAAATTCAAAACATTTTTTAATATTAACATTTAACTAAAGTATGTAGGTACCAATTTGTTCGATAACTTTGTGTCATCTTGTAGGTAGGGACATTGAGTTTTAGGGCTTCTGATCAAAAAACCGCGACAAGTAGTTTTGGCAGTCCTCTCGTGATGTTAACCTGACACTGCCTAAAGAATTCTTAAGAGACCGAAACAGGTGCAAATCTGAAGGTGCAAGGTCAAGACTATACGACGGATGCATTAACACCCAGCCAAACTCTCTTAATTTTTGCTGAGTGGCTAAAGATCTGTGAGGCCTAGCGTTATCGTGATGAAAAACCACACCCCTTCTGTTGATTAATTCCAGCCGCTTTCTCTCAACTTCTTGCTTCAATCTCATCAGTTCTTCGCAGTAGAGTTCAGAACCGATGGGCCTGCCTGGTGGTAACAGCTCATAAAGAATAATGCCCTTACAATCCCACCACATACACAGCATCACCTTGTTGCGAGTTAACCCGGGCTTCACGGTTTGTGAAGCCTGACTTTTTTCGCACGTTCTTGTCTTACGTGATCCATTTTTCATCACCAGTTATCAGCTTCTTCAAAAATGGTTCGGTTTCATTACGTTGTAATAAAGAATCACAAATGAGTACACGGTTCATTAAGTTTCTTACAGTGAACTCGTGAGGTACCCAAATATCGAGCTTTTTTGTGTACACAGTTTTTTCAAATGCGCCAAAACTATTTTCTGGTCGATTCCCAGTTCTTCAGCTACGACGTAACTACTGATATGCTGATCTTGCTCCACTTTTTGAAAAATGGCATCCATTTTATCCGTAATAGGGCGACCAGAGAGAGGTGCATCTTTGACATAAAAATTTCCGGATTGAAAACGCTTAAACCAAATTTGGGCTACCCTCACAGACACTGCACTAGGTCCATAAACATCGGAAGTTTTTTTCGCGACTTGCGTTGCATTTTTATCTTTTTTGTAGTAAAATTTTAAAATGTATCGAATTTCTTCATTAGCTTCACTCATCTTCACAGTACGAAAAACAAATAAAAATCACACATTTTCCTAATTTGAATTTGGAATTATCTTCTTTAAAATGTAAACTTTGAATGATACCAAAACCAGCCAGATACAAATAGTATAGCCAAAGAGATTTTATTACAGGTTCATACATACTGTAATGCGAAAAGACTTTTTCCCCGACCTATTATATGTACTTATATATATATGTATATATATATATAGGAATTCCTTAAGCCTACACCTTGGTCACAATTCTAAGGCACTGCTTAGGTTTCAGTAGAAGTAGAAGTAGAAATAAAAGATATATTATAAAAAACCCGACAGCGTCAATATCTGCCATCTTTATTAAATTTGTTGAAGAACTGAAAAGATAGAAATGTTGTCGTTTTTTTTTTTAAATATTTTTTTAAGAGATCAATCCATTATAAAAAGACACTCCAAGATTACTGCGAGATTACTCGCAATGTGATTGATAATAATGATTTCTAACATGACGGCGTATTTATTTGTTAGCTTTTATCTATGCGTTGAAACTCTGATTCAGTTCCAACTTCCAAAGTCACACATTAATGTTTCCAATATCATAATTAACAGGTAGATAGGCATATATTAGGTATTACATCGACCCTGACCAGAAAAACTACTCCTCACCCGTGAGGGGACGGGTTAGGATACTATTACCCTATGCCACTGGGAGAGCATCTCGTAAGAGCCGAGTACCCCAGCACCCCCTTGGCGGTAGAGGATCTGTTCCCCAACTGGCTTGCGACCACCAGCATTTGAATCCGATCGCCAAGTGTCATAGACGCGTTCCGGTTGAGCCGCATGTGGGCCAGACTTACCCCCTCACTCTCCAATTCAATTAATGCTGTGGGTCTAGTGGACTCTGAGCTCTTGCCTAGGGTCCGCTGAATCCGCATCCTTTTTCTTCTTCATTTCCCCTTCCCACTCTATCTTCGGGGATGTAACGCATCGACAAAACGAGAGTGTATCTCTTGTTTTGCCGATGTCCATGGGCGATGGTTGCCACTTACCATCGGGTGGACCATCTGCTCATTTGCACCTTATCTATTATAAAAAAAACTAGATCAACTGCGCAGACCGCAAACAGTGGTGGGAGCCATCAGAGGATATTGTACGGTCTGACCTGGACAGCGGCTACCCTCCTTGCTGGCGACCTGCCATTGAAACTCCAGGTAGAGGTGCTGGTGGAAGTACACGAGTTCAGGAGATCAGCGAGGCTCTAATGTAGGAATACTCTGAGGGAATATGTGGAACACATCCGAAGGAGAGTACGGGAAGTCCTCATTGAGAGATAGGAGGATTAAAGCAACCAGGTGGCGGTAGTAATGACGGTGGAGGCAGTTAGAGCATAGGAAACGCTGACTTGAACCTCAAAAAAAAGCTATTACATAAAAAATCGTCTTTTATTAAAATCGTAAACACTGAAAGGATGAGTTTCCCTGTAATAAAGTCACACATCACTTATACTATGACGTCATATGTTATCAGTGTATTTATGTACTTCAATGTAAATGGTTGCATTATTTTTCTATACTAAAATGTTATGGTAAGTTATTTATTGTTTAAATTTTTTTTTGATTTTTGCATAATGGGAGTCAAAATAACGATTTTATTAACCCATGGAAATATGTTTTTTTCACTTTTGTCTGTAGTTATAACCCTAGAATCTCCTGTATAGGTATTATAAGTAATAAATAATCTTTTTTCTCAATACCAAATACATCATTTTTTTTAAACCAGAAAAGACCATAATTAGTGCAAAGTAATTTTGATACAACAAAGACCATAATTAGTGCAAAGTAATTTTGATACAACAAAGACCATAATTAGTGCAAAGTAATTTTGATACAACAAAGACCATAATTAGTGTAAAGTAATTTTGATACAACAAAGACCATAATTAGTGTAAAGTAATTTTGACACAACAAAGACCATAATTAGTTCAAAGTAATTTTGATACGACAAAGACCATAATTAGTGCAAAGTAATTTTGATACAACAAAGACAATAATTAGTGTAAAGTAAATTTGACTCAACAAAGACCATAATTAGTGCAAAGTAATTTTGATACAACAAAGACCATAATTAGTGCAAAGTAATTTTGATACAACAAAGACCATAATTAGTGCAAAGTAATTTTGACCCAATAAAGAAGTTGCTGCTCGTGATACAATCAGATCGATTCATGTAGATTATGGTGTTTTCTGGTTTGACCATTTTCCTATGATTATTATGTGCGAAATGAATGTGGTGATAAGTAAACTCAGTTTGACAGGAGAGGACTTATTGAAAGGTGTCAGATGGGGTCTAAGACGAAGTGATCAAGTTAGTCTTTATACTAAGTATTGCTGTGATAATTTTAATTCATTATTTCTATCTAGTCATTGTGATTATTGTGTTAGGTATACTTGTAATGAACATTTATATTTAAATAATAAGTTTTATGATGATATTGTTAACATAATGCAAGATGGTGCTAACCTTAGTGCAGTCTTGCAAACTAGTGCATCGAAAAAGCCTAAAAAATTTTTTGGATGGAACTATCATGTAAAGGACTGCCATGATGAAGCCAAGACGTTCTATTCGTGGTAGAACTGTAATTGTAAGCCAAAGTCAGGTGAGATGTATGATGATATGGTTGAGAGTCGTAAGAGATTTAAAAATAAGCTGAGGTGGTGTCAAAACAATGAAAATAAAATAAAGTTAGATATTTTAGCTATGCATAGAGTTGACAACAATTTCATAAAATTCTGGAAAACTACTAATTCCATCTTTTTTTTTCTTCTCAATTAATAATGCTTAAAGCTAACGATTAAGGGAAGTTACACTACGAGTATTATCGAGTTACAATTTAAGGATATGGGTTACAGTTTTGTTTTAAACAACCGAATCGAAGCGAGGGCAAACAACCGGTTGTTATTCAGGAAAATATTATTACATGTAATTTATTTTCGATATTACTTGGAAGAGACAAATAATCGTTGTATTTAGAAAACTAATTTTCCTTGTAAATTATGTTTATAATTTATATATATCCTTAAAAAATCATTTGAATAAAATGTATCTCGACATTAAGAGGTCACTCTTTTACAAATAACCATAGTATATAATTACAGTAGTAGTAGCAGTCCCTGAGCTTTCCAAAACTCTATAATATTGTATTATAATCATAATTAAAAAATGAGTTACAGCCATTTGAAAATCATTCGTATAATTTAATTAAGAGAAGTTTCTAACATCATATTGAAGTGGTGAAGGGTTGTATACAATATTGTTTTGTTGGTTGTGTGTGTATGCGTGCGTGGGTGTGTGTTGAAATTTTGTATACTCGTTTAGTTTTATACCTATCATACTTATCTCCATGGATTTTTGGCTCTTGGCAAGCTTCTAAGTGATCTAGTATGTGCTCATGTCCCACACCCATATGTTAGACATGGTAGGATGCATGTGAAGCTATTCTTTTTAGTGCCATCCTCATGTCCCTGGATTTCATAATCTCTTTAAGATAAGAAGAGAAGTGAAGCTTGTCAAGTGCCAATGATTGATGGAGAGAAGTATGATAGGCTCAAAAAGACAAGATAGAGTAAGAAACATCGACCTTCGTTCGAAAACTAAACTTACCGACATTTCGATCAAAATTGACAACCAAAAATGGCGATGGACAGGCCACATGATGCGATACTCTAAAGGAAAATGGAGCAAGATAGTGACTGAATGGTACCCTCGTTAAGGCAAACGCAAAAAAAACCTCGTTAGGGCAGACAACTTAACAGATGGGAAGATATGAAGTAAAACTGATAGCAAGTCCTAATTGGAGAAGGGTAACTCGTGACAGAAAACAATAACAACAGTTAGAGGAGCCCTATGCCACTAGGCACACCCGAAATCAGAGACATTTTATAAGTGCTTAATGTTGTATCTCTTTTTTGGAATAAAAGGCTTATTATTATTATTAGTCTTATACCTAATATATATGTTTTCAGGTTTGGTTTACTACTGGTTCTGGTCCAACATGTATGCTGTACAAGCGTATTAGACGACTTAGACGCTGCTAAATGGGTTAAAGAAACTTTGGAGAGGCATCAGATAGACGTTGGTAAATATATATGTCGCATAAGTTTAGGTTAGTTTAGCCTTAGTTTTAAACAGTGAAACTAAGCAGTGAAGTTGAGTGTTGTAATTAGTTGAAAGGATCCTTTAAACTTACACCTTGGTTTCAAGTCCATGGCACTTCTTAGGTTCCTGTCGTTATTATTTATTGGTTCAGTAGCAGTATCTACGTTGCATCTACCCAATAGTCCATTCAATATCATCACCCCTTGTAATGTTCTTCGTTCCCCCTCTCCTCCTCCTTCTCATCATAACGTCTTCGAGTTATATCTATACTAAGATTTTAAAGCTGAAAAGGTTTTTGTACGATGAACGAGCTAATATCAGAACCTACTGATTTTAATTGAAAAATGATTTTAGTGCTTGATATACATTTATCAAGGAAAACAATAAGTTATGTAACATCACGACACGATCCATAGGAGCTGCATAAACTAAGAATGCTATAACAGCTCCTTCAGAATTGTATTATAGACGCCTACGCCATACTCTCTCTAATCTAGAGAAGATTAGAGAGACTCTCTCATGTGACGCACACAAAGTCAAGCTAGTGTGCCATACAAAGCAAAGCAGTTTGAATAACTAAAGCGTCAAAAACTCTCTAAAAAACTACATACAGGCCAACCTACACCTTGGTCCCAAATTTAAAATTGCGTTCCCACCAGAGATGGGCGAAGACGTTTAGTGAGAAATATGCTTGTTTAGAACGAATAGAATCGCTTTATATCACGCCTCGCTCAGAAGAAATTAAATGAAGCAATTCTTTTGGTTCTTGTAATGGATGCCGACGTCATGCATAGTATAATACTTTTTTTAATATGGGAAATACGCTTGCGCGCCCCACTATGGTGCTCTTCCGCCCCTCGGCATCAGACATGTCCGACTACTGACAAGTTTGCTTCTGACTAACGTCAAAAAATATTTAATTTATTTCGTTTGTTGTTACAGCTGCGGACGAGAATTCTCTCAATTTGGACCCAAGTTACGGTAAGTAATCAAATGCTACTAAATTCACAAAAATAAAATTTACATTTACACATTTGATAAATATACTAATTATATACTGACCAATACAATCTGAGAGCCGTGGGCTGGTGTCTGTAATAGTGAGAAAAAGTGACGAGCCTCTGCTAGAGGAAGTGATGTGTGTTAGGTCAATATTTTATTTTTCTAATTAATAAGTCACAATAATCACTCAGTGTACTCATAGACACACATATCACAGGCTTGATAACAATCATCAGAACTCGCCAGCAGCTCTCGTACAACTGACATGAAGTGCATGAAGATGAATTAAATAATAAAAATATTCAAATTAGATTAGAAATATGTATATACACTACATTAATTTTAGCTCTCGATTATCGTTCATAGTTTTAGGCGCTAAAAGGAAAAGGAAGCCCTGGGTGTTTCTCAAAATAAGCTATTTTTACTGTTTTTCGCATGAGAAGCTATGAATTTATTTGAATTGGTATAAACTGGTATTAATTTAGTATAGATATTTAGATTGCCTACCGAGGCCTGTACATATTTTTGTCGTATTATTAAAAGGTACTGAGATATTTGAATCTAAATACCTCTAATATAATTTTTATGGCATGTCCAAATGACGAAATTTTATGAATAGTCTTATAATGCTAACTTCCTTGCCATACAAATTGGTCATATAGATAAAAATATTATAATACATTGCATTAACAATCTATTTTAGTGATTTAATGCACGTTATGGTTATGAATTTCCAAAATATTGTGATTTAAAAAATGTCCACCACTGTAGTTCTAATTTACATGGCTAAACTTCTCGGGTACATATCAAAAATACCACTGTTTCCCCCCGCAAAACTTCTATTGCAACCGTTAGGAGTCAGTCGCCGACAGGGCAGCGCGGAGAGCAGACGGTGCAGTGTGCAACAAGAACAAAGAAAAATCAAAATATTTCGCGTTTTCTGGCGATTGTACAGTAAGTTTTATAATTTATGTGTTTATTATATTGGTAACATCTTTCTAATTTTTAATATTACTTCTACTTTTTATAGATTTATATAAATTTTAATTTATCGTAAGTCATAATTAATGACTTTCAAATATTTGTAGCAATGTTTAAAATGGCAAAATATTGAAAAATCTCAGCACTCTGGTGCTCATTTACTTGGTATTCTCTGGCGAATTTAAGCCAGATAAATTGACTCTGCCCATAAAAATTATACATTTTTGATTAAGATGTAAAAGATATAGAAATATGTACTGGTAATTTGCATAAATGACAGTATGCCCTATTGATCAATAAAATATTTTAGCTGTTTAAGAATAACTAATATATTGTTTCTTGTTATTGTTTTAGTAATACAAAATGGCAAATAGAAAAAAACAGACGCGAGAAGAGAGACTTTTGAAGAAGAGATTAGCAGAGAGAAGAAGGTATATGCGTATAAAAAACAATGAACAACTATGGGAAGAAAAACGAGAAAAGGATAAGCAACGATATCTTAAAAGAAAAAAGGAAAAGAAGCAGCTAAGTATCAACGAAATGACTCCTCGACAGCAAAGAGCTCAAAGACAACAATGGAGAAAAAATTTCAAAGCTTATTATTTAAGAAAAAAGCAAGCAATAAGAACGGCTCAAGTTGTGGCAGAAAACATGCCTCCCAGTAGCCCCGAATTATCTGATTC
Source organism: Limenitis camilla (assembly GCA_905147385.1). Lineage (NCBI taxonomy): Eukaryota > Metazoa > Arthropoda > Insecta > Lepidoptera > Nymphalidae > Limenitis > Limenitis camilla. The sequence goes on from LR990253.1 coordinate 5,678,826, forward strand.
CGATATTATTCACCAAGTTCGTTATTTAGAGTCAAAGTCACTTTCAATTGAGAATGGAGAAACTTCCAGAAATAACACTCCAATAAGTCACGATGTTAATCAATCTATCCCAAATACATCTGGTATGTCAACATATTCAAGACTGAGACAAATACGTTACCAGAACAAGAAAGAGATTGACAAGTTAAAACAGAAAATTTTAAACTTAAAGAGAATAAACTATCGTTACCGCAAGCAGTTAGAACGTGCCAAGCTAATACCTTCTTTACTAGTTGCTGGTCTAAAACAATCTAAAGGTAAAGTAATAACTCATCGACCAGAAACAAAGGCAAGAAAAGAAGCTAGAAGCATGTAGTTGTTCGAAAAGACCTAGAATCTTTTTTCGAAGAGGATGATAACAGTCGGTTATGTGCTGGTAAAAAGGAATTCATCACAAGGCACAAATTAAGGAAGCAAAAACGATATCTGTCTGATACTCTAGTTAACCTTCATCTAAAATATCTTAAAACCGGAAAATTTAAACTTAGTTATGCTACATTTTGCAGAATGAGACCTTTTTGGGTTTTGATTCCGGATACCAGTAATAGAGAAACATGTTCTTGTAAGTTACATACCAATATTGACTTACTGATTCAAGGACTACGTCTAAGGAAGATTATAGCAGCAAACAATTCTCAGGATTTACTCTCTTATTTGTGTTGTGATACTATGAACGTGGAATGCTTGCACAGAATTTGCTCTAAATGTAAGAACAAAGTCGTACCTTATTTAGAGTTTGATAATTCACAAAAAATTACATATTGGCAATGGGTTACAAAATTGCGTAATTTAAATAATTCGGGTAAAAGCATTAGAGTTACAGAGAAAGTTAAATTAATGAACGCACCTAAAGATGCTATCAAGGATTTTGACAATATGACCAAAAACTTTTTTATGCATTGTGGAAATATCGTTAGCCAGTATAAAACGATAAAAACTTTGAAATGTAATCTCCAGCAAGGTGAATGTGTAGTTCACTTGGATTTTAGCGAGAATTATTCAGTAAAATGTCACGAAGAAGTACAATCGTATAATTTTGGAAGTAGTCGTATACAAATTTCATTGCACACTTCAGTTATTTATTTCCGTGATGAAAATGGAATACAAAAGCACCAGTCTTTCTGTACTGTTAGTGATTGCTTAAGACATGACGTCTCAGCAGTTTGGGCGCATATTGTACCGATTCTAGAATATATTGGTCAAATTATTCCATTTACCCATTCGTTTCATTTCCTGTCAGACTCACCGTCTAGTCAGTACAGAAACAGAAAGATTTTTTATGTAATAGAAGCTCTACATCGCTATTTGAGTACGATTAACACAGTCACTTGGAACTTCAGTGAAGCTAGGCACGGAAAGGGTGCTCCTGACGGTGTTGGAGCTACCCTTAAACGAACCGCTGATCAAGCTGTGTCTCGAGGTTATGACATTTTAAATATGAACGATTTTTTAAAGGTGGTTAATCAACATGTCAAAAACGTTGAGATTCGAACTGTGTCAGAGTATGACATATATGAAAAGGATTTACTCTTTCCTCAAGACATTGCCGGTTTCGTAGGCATCATGAATATTCATCAGATAGTATGGTCTCTCGGCTCAACAGCCGTTGCCGTACGTAAGTTAAGTTGTTTTGACGATTTATGTAAGACTTCCGTTAAATGTCCACATGCTAATAATCATTTAGGTTTTTATAATCTACCGGAAACATCGTATCCTAGGGGTCACAGTGTCTCCGTTAAATATTTAGCTGAGTCAACCAGAGAAATTGAGTCATTGCGGCAAGCAAGATGGCTAGAAACTAACGAAAATATTAATAAATACAATTTTGTTTCCGAAAGTAATACACCGATAAGTTCATCTAATTTTCCAATTGAACCACCTGTCCTAAAAGAAAAATTTGAAAACAATAATATACAAATAGAAAAGGTTGTCTCCAACAATTTAAAGGAAAATCTAGTTCCTACATCTACATCTATGGACCTAATCAAGTTTATTAATAATGAGAATAGCATCAATCGTTGTGATTCTGATTCGAGCACGGATTACAATATCTTTTAGTTTCATAGTTGATTAATTTCTTTGGTTGATACCATCATTATACATTATATTTATACGAAAGATGAGCCTCAATATAATCATCACTAGTTAAGTTGTATAGTAAAATTGTTACATTATTATATTTGTGTCAATTTTATTTTGCTCTTTTAAATTAGGAAGGATTTTTTGTTATTGTTCTTAAACTGTATATTATTTTAGAGCATCAAAATAATATTGCGGGGGTTATTTTTTTTTGAGTTTGTTTTTATTTTATTGTAATATCAGTTACAATGACCTGAATGATGAGCCAAAAAGTTCTTAAGTTTTTAGTTAATTTCTATTAAAATAAGACTGATTGATTAAGTCGTAGCTTTAAGATTCAAATTAAAGAGATATGTTTGTTTTGTTTCAGAACTTTATGTATAATTTTGCATAATAATTACAAGTGTATTTTCAATAATTTATTATTCATTGGTCTTGGACTTTATCTGAAGCAATTAAGGTTCAAATTATGGTGACAATATTTTTATATTTAATACTAAACTAGATTGTTTATGACATTTTGTGATATTTGATTAAGAAATAGTGACGATTATATTTTAAATTTTAAGTTAATTAATAAAAAGCTTGCAATAGTTTATGTGAAATCTCATTTATTTGCTTCGCCTAATTTACATGACACAAAAATCTAATTAATCTGACAAGACCACAATTTATCTGGCCTAGCATTTTAAAAAACTTTCATAACTTTTAAACCGTTCGGTCAATTTTCGCGCCTTCCACATATATCTACTTGAAAATTGTTAATCTAACAAAATAATTGCTAAGATTTGTTATATTCGAAGAAAAAAGACGCGCCATATAAATTATGAAAAATCACTGTGATATTGAGAAACACCCGGCTCTGTCTAAAGTAAAAGGGTAAAAGTTATTTGCGTTGATAATATATGTGGTATCAAACAGAAGAATCAGTACCAATACTACAAAGTATCGGTCTTATTTGGGTCAGAAGTTTTGTAAAAACCAGTGACTATTAAAACTGATAATTCCCAGTATCGTGCCACGAACTTATACTAACTATATTATCTAAAGGCCTTAAGGTCTTAGATAGTAAAAATACAACAGAAAGATTGATAATATAATGCCATGATACGAAGGTCGCAAAGTCCACCAATCGTATTCATTAGAAAGAAGAGACTTAAAAAGATATTGATATAGAAGTTTCAACTTTATATGGTGCTGATAAAAATTATTTTACCCATCTTCCACAGATGACTCATATGAATCGGCAACTCAAGATGAAGCTAAAGGAACATGTTCTTATTACTATCAATGTGATGGAAATACAACCATAGAAGAGGATGGTACAACTCCTATTAGATTTAAGTAACTATCATCGTCTAGTTTCGTTATGGCGTAAATATTTAAGTAAGGCTCATAAGTTATTTCTTTCAGAAATAATGCAAAATGTCAAAGCTACCTCGAGGTGTATTGTGTTCAAGGTGGTCATGCGCCTGGGTTTGGTTCAGAATCATCAAACTGTAACTTGCAGAACACTAAAAAATCTTGCAATACTACGCTGTCTAATACCAATCGTCTGAATAAAGGTCTGTAGCCTCCACTTTTAATTATAGATATTAATTTGACGCAAGAATCTAAACGTTAAATTTTCTTTTAGATGAATGCGGTTGGAATAATCCTAATGTAGGTATATTTAAAAAAACAAACAAAGAGCGAATCTATGCTGATTTCGGAGAATATCCTTGGATGGTCGCCATCATCAAGTACGACTAACAAATGATTTATATTTTAAACTATTAATGGATGCTTAAGGTTTCGGTTCTTCCAGAAATATACGAGGAACCAATTGTATTGCTTTATTTACCCAGCTTCGATTAGAATGTGTCAAATGAAGCAATTTTATCTTCTTAGCAAATACATACATTTCACATCTTCACACATCTCTGGTAGAAACGCAGCCTTACTGGTTCGTCAATGTAACTTATGAGTGATAATATTTAAAAGAGTTTTGATATATGACATCGTTTTTTTAAGTTCATTAGTGTTGATTGATTTTTCAGAAAAATAGACACATATGCTTGGTCTTTTAATGACTATGTTGGAGGGGGATCCATTATTCATCCATCAGTTGTGGTCACTGCAGCGCAAAAAGTTGATCCTCTCGCCGCAACAGAGGTAAAACTATTATTAAGAATATAATCTAATGAACGAACGAATGAATCAAAATTTTTATAGGCTCTATTATAAAACTCGTCTCCGATTTTAATTTTTAGATCAAATGTCGAGGTGGCGAATGGGATGCACAATCAACCAACGAATCACTGTATCCGGTCCAGGAGAGGAATGTAAATAGGATACTTTTGCACCCAAAGTTCTTCAAAAGTAAGTACTTGGATTTTGCGGATTATCACTGTAACCCTTCAACTTATATTATTTATAAATTGGTTATAAAAAAATGTAAAAATACCTCTCAGCTGAGGAAGGGTAAAGGCCATAGTTCACCACGCTGGCCCAGTGAGGGTTGGCAGACTCCACACACCTTTGAGAACAAAGAGAACTCTCAGGAGTGCAGTCCTCACGGTGTTTTCCTTCACCATTAAAGCAAGTTATATTTAATTGCTTAAAACACATAACTTAGAAAAGTTAGAGGTGTTTTCCCAGAATCGAACTCCGAACTCAGTACTTCCCGAGTAAGTCATTAACCTCTTAACCATATGGCTTTCATTGCATTACGGACTAGTGGCGCCATTAATTTGACAATAGACCTGATATTTTTGTTATTCTGGTTTTGTTGCTCGGTTTCTGTACATCTTTAAATTTCAGCATCTCTGTATTACGCCGCCGCATTACTGATCCTGGAGAGTCCGTTCGAATTTGGCAATGCACCACACATTGGCACAGCTTGTCTAAGTAGTGATCCGACTCCAATCGAGGAAGAATGCTTCACTATGGGGTGGGGCAGGAACCCAAATGAAAGCACCAAAATATTGAAGAAGGTAAAAATTTTGATATCGACAATATTGATTTTCCAAAACGTTATGATTATTTTTATGACATATTTTTAACATTTTCAGATAAAATTGTCAATAGTGAGTTCTAATACGTGTGAGAAGCAGATTCAAACGACACGATTAGGGCCGTTTTTCAGATTGCATAAATCCCTTACCTGTGCTGGAAGAGAGGATCTAGATGCTTGCCAAGGAGATGGTGGATCTGCTTTAGTCTGTCCCATAAAAGTAATGTTTTAGAATTGTGTATTAGAATTTTGTAATTGTATGTATGTGTGATTGACTGTTTATTTATATTTCAGACAAATGGTGATCATGTTCGGTATGCAGTGGCTGGTATTGTTGCGTACGGTATTGGATGTGGAAAGCTCAAAGTACCTGGAGTATACGTCAAAGTTTCTGAGATTTATCCCTGGATCAACCAAGTTATGACGGATGAAGGATATGGAACTGATACTTATAGAATTTAGTTTTTCTATCAATTAATGCCCGAAATGATGATTGGATTTATGTTAGTTGCGAAACTTGAACGAACCTACCTAACCTTGTTCAGAATGTGTCAAGTGAAGCTTTAAAGAGTTTACACGTATGCTCGATTCTTCTTATGTGAAACTAAACAATATGTAACATAAAAAATAAAAATAGCTTTCATTTCTTCTACTATGAACATTTACATAATAACTTATTTAAATGGTTAAATGCTAAGTTTTTATCTATGTTAATAGTAAGTAATAATAGTTTATTTATAAAAGTATTAGAGAAAGTTTGTAAATCTCCTAAATCTTTCCACGCATGCCTCTCCCGTGCCTTTCTTGTCTTTCCATCTTTTTCATGGTCTTCCTTTTCTCCTTTTCCTATTCCTCGTTATGGACACTCGAGAATGATTATAAACAGCATGTTTTCATACAAACGTCAAAAAAATGGACGTGGCGATCACCTAAGGGACTACTGTTGTTTGGCTTATTGTGTACCTAAGTAGCATGTCTTATAAATTCACAATTACTTAGCTTAGTAACATTACATTAGAATTTAAGTATCATCGTAATCATTCATTTTCATCGTAATTCATTCATCCCCATTTGCCGGTAGGTTGGTCCTAGTAGTACATTGTATCAAATCGCACAAGCCGTCCACCTACCATACTCTCATACTCTTTTTCAAAACCGTCTCATAATTACAATTTCTCATAATAGAAATAAAAACTTTTAGCAAAGGCTGCGTGTACCCAGAATCACATACGTGTTGATATGGGTACACGCAACAATAGTTGTGACCCTAAATCAACTGTTAATCTGATAAATAAAACTTTTGCGAATGTAGGTAAAAATTTAACTTCAAACAACACTCAGTCTAATATACAACATAGGTTTTATTCTCTCTTTTAGAAGTCGATGACAAAGAAACTGAAAACATCATTTTGAATTTGAGGAACAATTGTGCTGTGGGATGGGACGGAATTTCCACCTCTATTAAAAGCTGCAAGACATATTTTAGTACCTCTGTTGACCATACTCTGTAATCTTTGTCTTTCTACGGGAGTTTTTCCAGGTGTCTTTAAAAAAGCTGTTGTACCATAAAAAAGGACCAACATATAATATAAACAACTATAGGCCTATTTCTATCTTGTCCACCTTTTCAAAAGTACTAGAAAGGGTCCTGAATAATAGACTAGCTGATTTCTTTAGGAAGAATAATATCATTTCAAATAACCAATATGGATTTCGGTCGGGAAAGTCTACTGAGAATGCAGTTTTGCAATTAAATAATTACATAATTCAAAACATTGATAAAAAGATTAAAACTGTTGGCATATTTCTTGATATTTCTAAGGCCTTTGACACAGTATCTATTCCAATTCTTTTAAATAAACTAGGAATCAGAGGCCCAGCTCTAAATATTTTGCGAAGTTATCTTACCAAACGTGTATAGATTGTCAAGATTGACGAATGGTATAGTCAGGAAGAGGAAATTTGTTTAGGTGTACCCCAAGGGAATGTTCTTGGACCGACACTATTTCTAGCCTATATAAACGATTTGTGCAGTCTTGACATACCTAATTGCAATATCATCACTTATGCCGACGATACTGCTTTGGTCATTGATGGTGACAGCTGGGATGAGACACAAAAAAATGCTGATACTGCCCTCCATACTGTGATGAATTGGTTTACCCACACCCTGCTAACAATAAATATCGAAAAAACAAAATTCATCATTTTTGCAGCTAGATCCTTATCCATGCCCCCAAACACTTTTAAAATAATTTCGCACAAATGTTCTTCACGTACAAATTGCAGTTGTCAAACGATTGAACGAACCTCGGCTATTAAGTATCTTGGTATTATTATTGCTTACTTACCTAGCTGGAAAGAACAAATTGAATCAGTCACTTCCCGAGTCCGAAAATTGATATATGTTTTTAGGAGTCTCAGATCAGTTTTGGATACTCAGACATTAATAACAGTTTACTCTGCTCTTGCTCAGTCTATTGTGAATTACTGCATCACCGTGTGGGGTAGCGCGTCAAAATCTTCATTAATTCGAGTAGAGCGAGCCCAAAGAGCAGTGTTGAAGGTGATGCTATCTAAGCCCAGGCGTTTTCCAACAAATGACTTGTATAATGCTTGTAAAGTTTTATCAGTTCGCAAACTTTTCATACTGCGAACAATCACTCGTATCCACTCAAATCTACCTTTTAACGACGACTTATTAAAGAATAAACGCAGATCAAACAGAATCTGTTCTATTCAGTGTACTGGCTCAACGATGGCGAGTCGTAACACTTATTATATTAGCCCTGTTTTGTATAATAAAATAAATAACACATTGCATATATACCCTCTTACCCTAAGAGAATGTAAGCTCAAGCTATCAAACTGGCTCCTGAATTTAACATATGATGAAACTGAGACGTTACTATCGTATTCATAATAAGAGTCAGTGAGTTAGATAAAGCAATTTAGAGCATTGCATACAAGCTCTTTCATACGAACATATCACACACTCACACATATACACACGTACACATTCACACGTACACACACGCACACACATCTAATATTTATTTGTATTTGTCTTTCATTATTATAATTTGCACGTAATTGTAGCTTTGTTAATTAAGTAGTTTTTTATTTATTTTTTTATATTATCAAGCTTTATTATAAATAGGAGCATTGATGAAGTTCAGTCGGTGTTGGGCGTTAATAATTGCGACACAGTGTTTCACTACTGCAATTATTATCGTTACTATAATTCTGTACAATGTTTTTGTCCTTGAAATTAAATCTTTAAATCTTTAAATCTTTAAATCTTTAAATCTTTAAATCTTTAAATCTTTAAATCTTTAAATCTTTAAATCTTTAAATCTTTAAATCTTTAAATCTTTAAATCTTTAAATCTTTAAATCTTTAAATCTTTAAATCTTTAAATCTTTAAATCTTTAAATCTTTAAATCTTTAAATCTTTAAATCTTTAAATCTTTAAATCTTTAAATCTTTAAATCTTTAAATCTTTAAATCTTTAAATCTTTAAATCTTTAAATCTTTAAATCTTTAAATCTTTAAATCTTTAAATCTTTAAATCTTTAAATCTTTAAATCTTTAAATCTTTAAATCTTTAAATCTTTAAATCTTTAAATCTTTAAATCTTTAAATCTTTAAATCTTTAAATCTTTAAATCTTTAAATCTTTAAATCTTTAAATCTTTAAATCTTTAAATCTTTAAATCTTTAAATCTTTAAATCTTTAAATCTTTAAATCTTTAAATCTTTAAATCTTTAAATCTTTAAATCTTTAAATCTTTAAATCTTTAAATCTTTAAATCTTTAAATCTTTAAATCTTTAAATCTTTAAATCTTTAAATCTTTAAATCTTTAAATCTTTAAATCTTTAAATCTTTAAATCTTTAAATCTTTAAATCTTTAAATCTTTAAATCTTTAAATCTTTAAATCTTTAAATCTTTAAATCTTTAAATCTTTAAATCTTTAAATCTTTAAATCTTTAAATCTTTAAATCTTTAAATCTTTAAATCTTTAAATCTTTAAATCTTTAAATCTTTAAATCTTTAAATCTTTAAATCTTTAAATCTTTAAATCTTTAAATCTTTAAATCTTTAAATCTTTAAATCTTTAAATCTTTAAATCTTTAAATCTTTAAATCTTTAAATCTTTAAATCTTTAAATCTTTAAATCTTTAAATCTTTAAATCTTTAAATCTTTAAATCTTTAAATCTTTAAATCTTTAAATCTTTAAATCTTTAAATCTTTAAATCTTTAAATCTTTAAATCTTTAAATCTTTAAATCTTTAAATCTTTAAATCTTTAAATCTTTAAATCTTTAAATCTTTAAATCTTTAAATCTTTAAATCTTTAAATCTTTAAATCTTTAAATCTTTAAATCTTTAAATCTTTAAATCTTTAAATCTTTAAATCTTTAAATCTTTAAATCTTTAAATCTTTAAATCTTTAAATCTTTAAATCTTTAAATCTTTAAATCTTTAAATCTTTAAATCTTTAAATCTTTAAATCTTTAAATCTTTAAATCTTTAAATCTTTAAATCTTTAAATCTTTAAATCTTTAAATCTTTAAATCTTTAAATCTTTAAATCTTTAAATCTTTAAATCTTTAAATCTTTAAATCTTTAAATCTTTAAATCTACGTCGGCGTCGGCTGTACGGCGTCCCACATCAGCGACATTCCATGCCGCCACGGAATGAGCTTCACCCTGTCCGGTCTGGGCGCTTACCTTCATCACGAGCTATTCCATTCGGCTCTAGAGTGGCCGGCTCGTTAATGATGGAAAGCGTCCGACGGATGACGTCAATACTTAATGTATGTATAAGGAAAAGTACCTGACGAAAAATTGAGGCAAGAGCACAAGTTGGAGTTGAAAGGACTACTCTTGCTTCAGCTCCCAAAGAAGAGAAAGAGAGAGACAATGAGATACTATTCGCTTATTTATCATCTTGTTGACTAAATTTAGGTTTAAAACCGACAAAACATTTATTTGAGATTTTGAAAACATATAGTTGTGAGTGAATGGTTGAAGAAGTCGCTTAATGAGAGAGTTAGTTAGTTAATTACGCGTGAGTGAATGTGTAAGCAAGCGGACTGCTCGTCGAGTATGTAATAAAAACGAAATATTCTCAATTTTTTTTATTCAAATTCTTAAATTATATATGTACTAGATCCGTATCCTTCATCCTTCATCACATTGTTGATCCAGGGATATATCTCAGAAACGTTGACGTATAGTCCAGGTACGTCCATCTTTCCACATCCAATACCGAAAGCAACGATGCCAACCATTGCATAACGGACCCGATTGCCATTAACCTGGAACATAACAAACAATAGAAAAACATAAAAATCTTCATCCATTATCATTCTCTTTATAAGTGATTTCGTAGTTTAGAAGAAGTCAGAGGAGAAACGGACAGACAGAGCGATATCAAAGTCTATTGAATTACTGCATTTAAAGACTATAAATTTACCTTTCTAGGACACACTAAAGGAGATCCTCCATCTCCTTGACAGGCGTCTATACCATTTTCTCCTCCAGCACAAGTGAGGGATTTGTGCAATCTGAAGAACGATCCTAATCTTGTGTTTTGAAGCAGCTCCTCACAAGACGCACGACCTACTATGGGCAATTTAGTCTGAAAATATACCGATACATATACAATATACTATAGCATAGGTATAAATATAATGTTGACATATTGATCACAGCATAGATAGATAGTGCTGTTTAAGTCTGGACTAAAATAAATTTAAGGGCGGGTTATCATTAAAAATATGACATGTGAAAGATTTTTGTAAAAAGTCGTGATCGAAAAATTTATATTGGTCATAACACACGCTCGCAGTGGTCTGTCTCTGGTTGGCGCCAGGTGAAAGCGTACCCTTAGGTATGTAGGAGAGGAGTTTTTCAATACATTGTAAAGCAGAGTCAGATTATGTAAATTCCGGCGAAGTCGGATGGGAAGCCACTTTAATTGACGTCTGAATTTTTTTTTTTTTTATAGAATAGAAGGCATACTAGCAGTCGGGTTACGTGGTGTTAAGTAATCACCGCTGCCCACGGACTCCTGCAACAATTGGGGAGTTACAGAAGCGTTGCCGGCCTTTAAGGTGGAGATATACGCGAGTTTTGAAGGTCCCCATGTCGTAGTGTTCTGGATATACCGCCGAAGGTCATTCCATAAGTTGATTGTGCGTGGAATAAAAGTTCTAGAGAAACGCACTGTTGAGGAACGCCACGCATCCAGATGATGAGGATGATATTTTAGTCTATGACGTGCAGTGCGATGGTGGAATTCGGCGGCAGGGATCAAATGGAAAAGCTCTTCGGAACACTCCCCGTGATATATGCGATAGAGGACGCACGATGAAGATACGTCTGTACGCAGTGCCAGGGGGTCCAGCCGTGAATGAAACACCGGGTCCTCGACTATCCGAGCAGCCCTTCTTTGAATGCGATCAAAGGGTTCAAGCTGATACTTAGATGCACCAGCCCAGAGATGAGCACAGTACTTCATATGCGGCCGAACCTGCGCTTTATATAGCGCCAGCCGGTGCTGGGGCGTGAAGTACTGTCTGGCTCGGCTGATCACACCAAGTTTTTTGGAGGCCAGCTTGGCCTTGCTTGCCAAATGATCGCGAAATTGACAGTCACTCAAAATATCGAGGCCCAATATTGCAATACTAGGCGAGGCTTTAAGGGGAGTGTTATCCAAGAAGGGAGATACGACGAATGGGGTTTTTTTAGTAGTGAACGCGCAAACTTGTGTCTTCAGGGGGTTGACCTGGACTAAATTAGATTTAGCCCATTGCGAAACCTCCCCCAAAGAGATGTTAATAGAAGACACAAGTTTAATTCGGCTCTCATCGACGCTTTCCCGAGAGAGTCCTGCTCGGCCGGTATAAACGGCGTCCACCGTACTGTCATCTGCATAGCAATGAATGTTAGGATGGTCCAACAAATCATTGATATGCAGGAGAAACAGTGTAGGGGAAAGCACACAGCCTTGGGGTACGCCAGCATCAATGGGCTTGGGGTCAGAGCAAAATCCGTCGACAACGACACGTATGCTACGCCCACTGAGAAAGCTGACGACCCAGTTGCACAAATCCTCGGAAAGCCCATAGGCTGGAAGCTTAGAGAGAAGGGCCTTATGCCAAACGCGATCAAAGGCCTTTGCTATATCCAAACCAACTGCCAAGCCTTCTCCTTTGCTCTCAATGGCAGCCGCCCACCGATAGGTAAGGTAAACAAGAAGATCGCCAGCAGAACGACCATGACGAAAGCCATATTGGCGGTCATTAATGAGCTGACGATCCTCCAGATATCCCAAAAGCTGACGGTTGATGAGCGTTTCCATGACTTTGGAGAGCAGAGAGGTGATAGCAATAGGCCTGTAGTTGGCAGGATCAGAGCCATCGCCCTTTTTTGGGATCGGATGAACATGGGCCAGCTTCCAGCAGTTCGGGACTACGCCTCTAGAGTAGGAGAGCCGAAATAGACGCGTTAGCACGGGAGCTAGTTCAGGAGCACATACACGGAGCACAATTGGTGAGGTGCCATCCGGCCCGCTCGACTTGTGAATTTCCAAGGAAAAGAGAGCTCGTCGCACAGCCTTTTGGGTAAACCTTATAATAGGCATTGAGCTCTGACACCGTGGGATGGTAGGCGGTTTACATCCTTGGTCATCCAGAGTTGAGTTTGAGGCAAAGAGAGTACCCAGAAGTTCGGCTTTCTCTTTTGCCGTGTGGGCCAGAATGTCATTCTCCATGCGCAGCGGCGGAAGGGTAGGCTGGCTAAAATTGCCGCTGAATTCTGATATATGGTCAAACTTGCGCAACCCGTAAATAAAACGTTTGCACAAATTTTGAAGAAGTTCGACTTTGTCAAGCAGCTCTTCAGTAGTATTTAAATAGCAAACGTCAACATAATCTAATAGGGCAAGTAGTAGTAGACATTGGGTTAAAGTTACTTTCGTTTGATAAGGGAAAAAAAATTTGAATACTTTTATAGAGTGGAGAAAAAAGTGCAAACGTCTACTTATCTCTTTAACGTGGGCAGACCGAAATTTGGCCAAAAAATAAGAAATTTTTAATTATACTATATCAAAATTATACCTTCTTCAATGTTTCGGCGTATTTACCGCCGTCACTGATGTCTTTCCCCCATCCCATGGTGAAGCATTCTTCCCCAGGAGTAGAGGGGACACTGCTTAAGCAAGCTGTACCCATGTGTGGTGCATTGCCAAGATCAAAGGGACTCTGCAGGATCAGTAATGCGGCGTCGTAATATAGAGATTCTGAAATAATTATGAGATTAATAATATTGAAATTAATATTAACAAGGACTTTGACTTTTTGAAATAAACTATTGTGAGTTTGAGTTTAAGTTTGACCATGTCTAACGTTTGACGATATTTCTGGATCACGTAAACCTATATCGAGCTTCCAGCTTGTGCGTATCTTCTTCAATATTATTTTACTTAGCAACATACGTTTAAAGAAGTGTGGATGCAAAAGTATCTTTTCAACATCCCTCTCCTGGAACGGATACTGTTCTATAGTTGCTACTTTGTCCCATTCTCCGCCTCGACATGTGATCTAAAAATATACCATGACAGTTATCTAAAGCATATTATATTTCCATCTGTATATTATTACCTCATTCAATTACATTATTATTAACAGTTTTACCTCTGTTGCGGCGAGAAGGTCTACCTTGTGCGCTACAGTGAGTACAACTGATGGATGTATAATGGACCCTCCTCCGAGGTACTCCTGCGAGGTTTTCCTGTTGATCATACAATCATTGAATATTTATTTTATATCTACTGATAAAATATGGTTGAATAGGAGAACCTCTGCAAATTGTCTAATCATTTAGGATCTTTTATGACAGGGTTCTTATTAAATTGTATCACAAATCAATTATCCGCGAAACGTTTGGTTTTTGCTGTTACTGTGTGGCATTTGAAATAGATATTAGGTATAAAAAATGTATCAACTAACCGGTTGAGGGCTACCATCCAAGGAAATTCTCCATACTCTGCGTAGATTCGAACATTGTTTGTTTTGATGAATACATATATATCGGGATTGTTCCAACCGCATTCAGCTAAAAGAAAATTTAATGTTGATTTCCTAAAAACGTTTACCTTCCTTATTTCTCTTTTACTAGTTAAATGATTGGACTCAGATTCAGTGTTTTGAAATGTTTAAAAGGTTTGTTAAATTTATTACTAAATATTTTTAACTAGTTGACCCACGTGACTTCGTCCGAGTGTAGCTACACTTCTATTAGTCGTAGCGTGATGATATATAGCCTATCGACTTCCGCGATAAATGGGCTATCTGACACTGAAAGAATTTTTTAAATCGGACCAGTAGTTCCTGAGATTAGCGCGTTCAAGCAAGCAAACAAACAATCTTCGGCTTTATATATTAGTCTAGATTCTCCTCTCACTCTCTCTTACGATGCTTTCAAATAAAAATCAAAATCAGTAGCATAAAAATACTCTCATCGAGCAGTGGCAACTTACTACTGGCTTGTCTATTGATTTCTGCAATTGGTTTGGTTGGATGCCAGAGTTTGTCCTCAGAAGATGTTTCTACGTCCTTGAGTTCTCTAGAACTAACAGATCCGGAGGGTGCATCAGAGGTGCTCCTATGACAACACCTTTCAAGGAAGCGTCGACATGCTGAACCAGACCTGATAGAGATAACTGTTTTAGAGAGATAGGCTCCTAATTTTCTTCTTAACTACAATAAACTTGGCCACGATAATATACCTAAACTCAATTAGAGTAGAACCATCCTCTATTATTGTATTATTTCCATAACATTGGTAGTAAGGAACACATCTTCCTACAGTTCCATCGTCCATCAAACATGTAGTATCGTTATCTGTGAAAAGAGAAGTAAAACTCAAATATGATAGAGGTTAAAGGTGCAGGACGACATTGTGCAGGACACTGAAATAAAAAGTGTTTAGTAAATAGCATATTTTGAAAATTAGAAATAAGATATTAGATTATAAGTTGTTTTTAATAAAGAAAGTTTATTTTCTAATAGGGTTAGATATAAGATGTATATTAGAGTAGGTTGTTTTTATTTTTTGTTTATTATGTTTTAAAATTATTGTTAAGAATCGCCGTCGTCGGTACGCGCAAATGTATATACGTAGGTTAAGCTTATAAATAAAGGAATAGTATAAGACTCTAGTTAGGTAGCTATTGTGTGTAAGTTTAGTTTTAAGTAAATATTTTCTTAAACATATGGGTATTTTAGAGTAGGCAATAGCTATAAGTTTTTAGAATAGGGTCTTGTTTATTTTCCATAGTTATAAGCTTAGCCATAAGAGATTAGCGAGTAAGATTAGTAATAAGTTAGGAGCTCTTGCTCGTTGGGCTGCCAACAGCCGACTGCCCGGGCAGACAAAGATAGCGCGAAGCGCTAGAGAGAGATAGCATATAACGGGGGTCGGCTATTGGCAGTCGCGCGGAAGCTCTTCTATTTTGTGTCGGCACTTATGCGCGTCCGCCGTAGACTAATAACAGACCGTTTGGTAGCGCCGCGCGAGTCGGAGTTAGCCAGCCTTCTAGCTACACTCAACTCGAAGAAGAACCCGATCGGATCCGCAACCAACAAGCGCCCTATGTTCCTGGCTGCTGTAAGCGCCGGAGCCCACTAGGATCTCGGTGGAAGGCTCCACATTCTCGCCGCACTGCCGAGCTTCATGTTGAAGTAGAAGCCGCCTCCGGAATCTCCGAAGTCGCCGCCATCTGACGACAGAGGAGACAATCCGCAGACCACCACTGCTGCCGCCCCGGCCGGCGCTACCTCCGACTCCCGGGACGACCGCCAACCTCACACCAACTATGGAACGCAATCTCAGGCGCAGTCGCCCTCCACTACGCCAACGGACGATGGCAACCCCCCTAGCTTCAGGCCTACCCCCCCCCCCACGGGACTCTCGCCGATGCCGACGCGCAGTGAGTCAACAACGACCGCCATGGACCTGTCAACCACTGAGCTGTGCTCACATGACGAGTACGCGGGCCCTGCAACCCCCTACAAGGCCCGCCACCTGCAGTCCACCCCCAGCGAGGCCGAAACACCCCAGCGCCTGCGCAGACGTCGCTCACTAAACGACAGTCCCATCGAAGAAGACCCGAAGCGCTTCTGCGCACCTTCAGAGGCAACGGCAACAGGATTGTAGAAAGTGTCCTACATTCAAATTATGACGAGATCTCAAGTGTTACGCGTCTCCTTGAACTACTAGCGACTACGGCCATTGACTAACTTTACATACCGTACTGTCCTACGCCAACACAGGGTGTCTCATACGCCGCCGCAGCGGCATCACCACCGCCTCCTTCGACCTCTAATGCTCTGTCAAACACCGCAACCGCTTCAGCCCAACCGAAGCCCAAGCCGCGCCCTCACTTCCCTCAGTTCACGGTGGAGGTCCTACCAAACTGGGCCCACCATTTCAGGATTTTGAGACAGCAGCTGGGACACATGCCTAACGCACGCACCCTCAAGCAAGGTGTGCGCTTCATCTCTAATACAGAACACGAGTTCCGCACCGTCCAGCGTTATCTCACCGAGGTGGAAAAGACCGAGAAGATATCTTGGCTTACCTAGACGCTCACCTTAGAAAAGAGCGTCAAGGTCGCTATCCGAGGACTCCCAGCGGACACTGACCTGAAAGAAATCAGCAAGGAGCTCGAAGAAAAAGGATTTACCCCGGAATATGTCCGCCCAATTAAAGCCCGGCAAGGCCGCCCGGGCTGCATATTCTACTCTACTCTGCGCCGCACAACAGGCATAACTCCGGCCATCTATGAAGTCACAGACATGCTCAACATGCCCGGTATAACTATAGAAGCATGGAGAGGAAAGAAAGGCCCAGCACAGTGCCATCTATGCCAAGGCTTTAGGCACTCGTCCCATAATTGCCACCGCAAGCAGGCCTGCGTACGGTGCGGTGTGAACCACAGGGCAAAAGATTGCCCACTCAGCCCACAACAGGGTCTCTCCCCACTGAAGCACTCGCCACTCCAGCGCAAGAAAACTCTGTTAGCGCAAGCGCAGCCACAAGAAGACCCGCTTCCACACCACGCCCGCCCGCCCGCGAACATAGGCACCATACAAAACATGATTTTCATGTCGAGAGCCTTACCAGCTAATCAAACCGCACGAAGTGAAAAATCCAGCCCACAGAGGTCGTTGAGAAATATATCTGCGACTATTTCGCGTGCTCTCTGAAGGCCACGGACGACCCAACTTTCTTCAAGCCCGCAGAAGTCCGAAACACCCTGAAGAGAATCCCGCTAAAGAAGGCACCCGGTCCGGATAACATCCCGAACCTAGCCCTGCGTCATCTGCCGAGGCGGCCACTGGCGGTGCTGACGCGGCTATTCAATGGTATCATCCGGACCACCCACTTTCCGGACATCTGGAAACACGGCACTATAATAATGATAGCGAAGCCAGGCAAAGACGTAACCAAGGCCAGTAGTTACAGACCTATCACACTGCTGTTCTCAATATCCAAAGTATTTGAACGACTGCTGCTTGAAAATCTGAACCCGTACTTGACTCCGAGACCGGAACAGTTCGGGTTCAGATCAGAGCACTCCACGTCCCTCCAGATCGCCCGAGTGCTGTGACTACAGTCATCAACAAAAAAGAGTGCCCAGTCGCCGCCTTCCTCGACGTGGAAAAGGCGTTCGACCGCGTATGGCACCCAGAATTCCTGTACAAGCTGGCCCACACCAAGACGCCCAGAAGACTCGCCTACCCCTTGAAGTCCTTCCTAGAGAATAGGACCTGCAGGGTGAAACAGGAGGACTCCATATCTCAAGAGGTTCACCTAAGAGCAGGAGTACCACAGGGCAGCTGCATTTCTCCGGCCCTATACTCTATATATACCCACGATATCCCCGTCCCGGAAAACGTACAGCTGGCCCTGTACGCGGATGATGTCGCGCTCATCGCGACCTCAGTAAGACACTGGCATGCTGCAAGGAAGCTCTAAGCGGCGCTGGACCTACTCTTCGCCTGGTTTACGAAGTGGCGACTGGCGGTCAACGTCGCAAAGTCCCAGGCGATAAGTTTCGGCGTCAGAGGCACAAACCCAGCAAACTTGAAGCTCCAAGGGAAGAACATCCATTGGGCGCCGACGGTAAAACCTAGGCGTCCACTTGGACAAACAACTGAAATTCATCCCGCACACGCAGGAAACAAGAAGGAATGCCAATGTAGCAAAGGCTCAGCTGACATCGCTCGGAACGAACAAAGCTCGGACTATACAAATCATATGTGCGGCCCAGGCTTACATACGCGGCACCGGCCTGGTACGATACGCGGCTCCGGCCTCAGCACGACATCCAGGAAGACCCTCCGTTCCATCCTCCAGGCCCCATACCTATTGAGGAACGACAGAATCCATGCAGACCTGAAGTTAGATACTCTCGAGTTCCACATCAAGAAGCTGGCCGAGCGACTATACGCTCGCGCCTACGCCTCTGACGCACCGCTCGTTAAAAATATCGCACCCTACCACGCTCGGCCACCGGATTCACGCAGATACCCCAGAGATCTTCTGAGGAAATGCATGGAAACCGGACCTGACCACACGCCTACTACCACTCCAGCCCCATCACGATCGCAGCTGATTGCCCCCCTGGAGACTGAGGATCTCGCCCAGCAGGGGCTTGATCGCGCACCGCAAGGGGCGGATAGCTTACATTAGGAGAAGACGCCAGCAACAACCCGACCCGTCAGCAAAACGTGTCGGGCCGACTCACCTGAGGATATAAAAGGCACCCTAAGGACCTACTCCTGGTGAGGGGTAGCGATTGACGCCACATGCAGGGGAACAAGCCCAAACATGTGTACCTGCAGGCCAGAGCCTGCGAGAAGAAAATTCAGTGACGCGCTAGTCAGTACATCTCTACCCCCCCTAGCGAGCGGTCGTAATTGCTTAACCCTCACGAACGTCTAACAATAAAGCATTACGATATAACGCTAGCCTCTGTCTCATTTCTTTACCGGCGCAGATCAACCCGCGTGGCGTCTCAATCCTGAGCACGCCGTGGTACGACAGCCACACCTCAATAATTATAATAATTTAATAGAATCACCTATCAAAGGGGTTAGTAAATAATAAATAAATAGATAGATATAGAATAATAATAGTAGAAAAATTAGGCTCGGCCCCCTTTGGTAGGTGGGCTACCTAACGTAGTATATTATTGTGTGTACTAGATTTTAGAGTAAATATAGGAGCCTGAGCTGTTTGCCGCAGTAACCGGCTGGCATTGTACCTTAATAGGAAGCAAATAAAGAATATATACGACAGGCCATCTTTTCTTCAAGACCACCTGCAACAATCCAGCACATCTGTGCGGTACTGAGGAACTACTGTGTGTACTGCACTACTATTGTGTGTATTACACTATTGCCAGTATTGCACATTAATAAACTTTGTCAGTACTGTATAAAGGTGGAGGAACTGACACAAAAGTATATTTTGATGGTGGTCACTTACCCTCGCGTAGGCCATCTGTGCGTTTGTCCTCTTTCAGTCATTAAGTTTATTATAGGCCAGAATCAGTATCTAACAAAGCGGAAAGCTTTGTAAACTGAAGTCGATTTTTAGACTTCGTTTCCACGACAGATGATATGACTAGATTCATTTGCTACGCATTTTCGCTCATCTCTGGTGGAAACGCAGCTTTAATATGTACTTCTCTTACCTTCGTCAGCAGGGTCTAAACAGAAAGCAACTTCATTCTCGGCTGTAACAATAATCAAAATTATTTAAAGATTTCTTTCTATTAGACGGAATCAAACTTAATTGTATTTATGTTTTCAAAAGAATTAAAATTAGTTTTCAGTTCTTTTCCACAAGGTTTTTCCTCCCTTAAGCATGAAATTAAGTATATTTACCATCATCCGGTAATGTTGCACTCCACACAAGTTGCATCAGAATGACAAGCAAACCTAACCTGCAAAAATATTTCATAACATGCTTCATAATCACGATTTTTGGTCAAGATGTTATCGCTTCGTTATACGTTCATATCTTTTATATTACGCAACGGGTTGTAATTCAGTGCACAGTAGACAGAGTGATTCAAGAGGGAGGTTAAACTTACTTTAAAATATGCATTATTATAGTAGACAAATCGAATCATAGAAGAGAAGTCGGGACAGGTTAAATACTATATTAAAGAAGAAAATTGTATATAATTGTTAATTGCCTCTTACAAGTGATATCCAAAAATAAGTTGCAAATTTCCTTAACATTACACGAACAAATAACAGGTAATGTAATTTATTGGATAAGTTGGATAATTTAACAAAAACAAAATTCTTTCAATGAATTTTTCGTTTTCGAAAATATCTATATCTATCAAAAACGACGGCTGCAATTATTGAAATTGTTCTTATAAAATATTCACAGTTAGAATCCACAGAATTCAGCCATTTTGTACATAATAATGTTATGCACAAATTCTGTAAAAATATCTGATGACTCACCTTAACATTTTATTATAAAATAATTAAATAACACAACGTATTTCATTGGATTCTACAAATATACTGTTTAGATAAACCTTCACTGACCTTACGATGTGAACAAAATATAAAGCGGATTTTCCATAAACATTAATAAATTACTCACTTTGTAAATACACAAAATGCTGTAATAAATATGAGAAACAGCCGAAAGTAGAGATAATAAATGAAATATTGTAGAGTCTCCTATAGCATTGTTTAAATTAGTATTACACAAAATAACTTCGTCATTCTTTTTGCACGTAGTACATAACACCAAATCACTTGTCTGTATTAACTTTAAACATAGTGATAATGTATTTCAGGTGTATTAAAAATAAGAAAGGGCCTAATATGGCTCCTTGGGGAACGCCAATTTTTAAAACGGATCCAGATGATTTTTTATGAGTAACGCTTTAGATCCTCGGGTTTAGGTTTTCACAACTTTATTATGTATATTATCTGTGACGTCAAAATGAGTTTAAGTTTCGAAATCGCTTGCAACAAAAATGACATGAAGGATTTCGACTAAAATGTTTTTTAATAAAACCTACAGTGTAGGTAAGATAGATTGCAAATTAAATTCATATCCAGTAGTTATGTTTTTAATTATTCTTTTTTTAAAGAGTTTATGATGACATAGTCAAAGGCTTTGATTAAGTCACAAAACACAACATTTGTGTTTTGTTGTAACACGTAGAACAATTCCGTTTGTAGATATTAATTTTTAAATTTGTATTGTTTAAAAAAGGTAAAAACTTTACCAGGTTCAGAACCAATTAACATCCTGAAAGGACAAAACATAAAGCTGAACAGCTGAACATGCTAATTTCAGAAACTACTTGTTCGAGTAGAAAAATTCTTTTAGTGTTGAATAACCCATTTATTGAAGAATTTACGCTACGACCCATAGGAGCGGAGCATCAAGTACGGGTTGTCTAGATATCTATATAGGAGACCATTATCCCATGCTTATCAACATAAATAAAATATCTTAATACATTGGTAAAAAGCCATGTACGAGTAATAACTTTGTTGGAAAATTAGGGGGCCATGGGATCGTGACCCCCTTGTTGAGGTGACAATAAATAAAATATTATCTTGTTACGGGTATTTCTTAATATGATAAAAAATTTGAACCAAGTGCGAGTGTACAACTTGCAAACTGAGGGTTCCCTACAATTTCAATAAAGGGACAATTATATCATAATTAGTATCGTGAGGCGTTTAATCCCGACATTAGTTACTAATAGCAATTTAAGTCCCGACCACTACGGTCAAAAATTTACTTTAATGGATACTATAGTTGAAGAAAGACGAAAAATTATCTGCCGTCTTAAGACTGTTACCAGAATAAATTGTTTTAAGGAAAGTGTTGCACAAAAAATAAGTGATTTGGACAGAAACTCAAAGAATCCACATGAACTGTATAATAGACTGTTTCATTTAAATTTACCTCAGTTTAATAATAGCTTTAAAGAAAAAACCTTCTTTAAAAACTTGAAACTTAAATTTAGTGATTGGGCAACTGTAGGCATATTTAGAAGTAGAGAAAAACTTTATGAACTATACGGGGAGAAGTAGTTTAATCATGATCCAAATTTTTAACAATGTGTTAAAAAAACTTCAAAGACTTTTAGAATTGTTTGTATTCAGGCAAAGGCGATATATATTAGAAATAAAATAATGAACTCGGACGATAAAATAGGAGCTACATGGGACGCCATTAATAGTATTACTGGAAGATCTGTAAATAATAATGAACAAGTAAAGTTGAAAATTGACAATGTAATGATAAATTATGGCAAAGAAGTGGCAAATGCTTTTGAAAAATATTTTACAGAAATTCCGGTTAAAGTAACACCTAGCCTTAAATCTTCTCCCATCGATGCTATCGCATTGTTAAAAAGGAATCACTTGGTTGTAACAATACTTTTAATTTCAAGTATGTTTCACCAGTAGATATAATTAAAACATTTAAAACTCTTAATTTTAAAAAAACTGGTGATTTATGGGATATATCTGTAAGATTACTTACCGAAATTATTTATAATATTACTCCACGTCTAGCTCTTATTTTCAACAAGTGTGTGGATACAGGATCGTTTCCTAATTTAATGAAACACAGTAAAGTAATACCTCTTTTTAAAAAGGGTGACAAAAACGATCCTGGTAACTACAGACCTATCTCTATATTACCATCACTAAGTAAAGTTTTTGAAAAAATTATATTAAATCAACTTTTGGAGTATTTTGGAAAAAATAATATTTTTCATAGTGAGCAATATGGTTTTACTAGGGGAAGGTCAACAACGGATGCAGGAGTCGCGCTCCTTAAGCATATCTACGACGCATGGGAGAAATCACAAAATGCAATTGGTGTATTTTGTGATTGTGGTCAACATGATACGCTTTTAAAAAAACTCAATTATTATAGTATTAGTAATAAAGGACTTGATCTAATTGCTTCTTACCTTACCCAAAGGATCCAGAATATTGCTATTAATGGTGAAAAATCTTCTGGATCCTTCTTAAGAATGGGCGTTCCACAAGGTTCTATATTGGGCTCATTTTTATTCCTGATTTATATTAATGATCTGCCATACTACGTGAGGAATTTATGCGACATTGTACTTTTTGCTGATGACACTTCTCTTATATTCAAAGTTAAGAGGAACCAACACAGTTACGACGATGTAAACAGTGCACTGTCGCAGGTTCTTCAATGGTTTACGATTAATAATTTAGTACTAAACGCAAAAAAGACTAAATGTGTGGAATTTGCTTTACCGAATGTTAAAAAACAGCAGTTCACCCTTTTATTAAAGGCAGTAAGAAAAGTAAGGCAATTAACTGATATTGATACAGCCAGACTCGTTTATTTTAGTTACTTTCACAGTATAATGTCCTACGGCATTTTGTTGTGGGGCGGGGCCGCGGACTTAGAATCCATTTTTATTCTTCAAAAAGAGCACTTCGGGCCATTTACAATCTAAGAGCTAGAGATTCCCTTCGAGATGTTTTTAATAAAATAGGTATTCTTACGATGCCGTCACAATACATTTATTGTAACATTGTATACATTAGGCAGAACATTACGTTATTTTAAAAACATAGTGACACACAGAGTATGAATACTAGAAATAAAAATAAACTTGTAACGCCGTACTATCGTCTCCACAAAGTTAGTAATAGTTTCATGGGGCTTGGTGTTCGCATCTATAATAAGATCCCACAGACTATATTAGACTTGCCACTTCAGCAATTTAAAACTCGAATATAAAAGTGTTAAGTAAATAAAGCTTACTACTCTGTACAAGATTACTTGAATGATGACAAAGCTTGGATTCCAAATGACGTTGATGCTCAGCTGAATGAAAACAGAAAGAAACCTTTGCAAAACAAACTGATGTAAACAATTTTAAAAAGAGCAACTGTTGAGTTTCTTGCCAGTTCTTCTCACCAGGAAACTGCTTTCCGAACTGGTGGTAGCTTCAAACTGACTGACTAATTTTGACGTGCCAAAAGTACTTTGTAAAAAGTCTATTTGAATAAAATATTTTGAGTTTGAGTTTAATGCGTTTCAATATAATCAAACGCTATGTAATAATTTTGAAGTCGGTGAATACCTATAAAAAAAACATATAGCCAAATATGGAAAATCCTGCTTTTATTAATTTCAACTTTCGCATTGGTTAAAAATCTTCAATCTGTTTTAAACATTAAATAATATTATTTCCTTGATTAATTTTTATCTTGAATGACCTTTCCGATAGCAATGAGTAGAGATGGAAAATATATATCGCAATTTAATATAATATTTGTCATAGAATGAGTGAGAAATGATACCCATTAGGTGTAGGGTTAAAAGCCTTTTTTATAATTATAACGCTCCCCTTGCTCGAACAAAAACTACAGTGTAATTTAAATTAACTAATTAATCTGTAGAATTAGCTTCAATTGAGAAGATAGGCATAAGTTTTATTTTAAATTATTTAATTTTAAATAAATAAATAGGAAAGAAATTACTTCTTTCTTACCCTTCATCGCCTGCAAACGTAATTCACGTACAAACAAATATTAGCGCCATCTGTCTTTCTTCGTATGTACTACATGACTAAATCATTGCAACGTCGGTTGAAGTTCGCGTACACTTTTCCTTGGTGGTAGAGGACCTGTACCCCGACTGGCTTGTGACCACCAGCATGGGAATCCGAACGAAGTGTCTTTGACTACTCCTCCCTCTCCCATCCCATTACTGTTGCTGTTCCAATGAACACCGGGTACTTGCTCAGAGCCAATGAAACCGCAGCAGTCTTCTCTTCGCTCCCCCTACTCACTCTATCTTCGAGGCGACAACACATGGACAAAACAAGAGATATCCTCTAGTTTTTCGATGTCCATGGGCGACGGTTGCAACATTCGATCAGGTGGACCGTTTGCTCGTTTGTCCTTTATCTATCATAAAAAAAAACAGTGACGGCTCAACTGTTACTTTAGATCCTATTTATTGAATACGCCATCTGTCGTGCACATCTATCATCAGCATTACTGCTTGATTACTCGCCATGTTATAATAATGATTTTTATCATGGCGGCGTATTTATTTGGTTACCTTTTCGTTGACAACTGATAAACTATTGTGCCAACATCGAAATGATAATCAAATCAATATTGTCAACATCATTACCAAGTAACATAAACAGATCATGTGAATATTTAGACCTCCTAAAGTTGCCAAGTACAGACACACATTTGGTCAAAGTTGTCCAAACGTTTTATGATGGTTTAACATAATAAATTTTCTGTCTTTTTAGTTCAAAATTGTGAATCACGTAATTCAGAACAGGATCTGGTAGGATTGTGACACAGAAGACAAGTTTTGGCATTGACCCGGACACATCAATTCCTTGGTAGGTTTAAAAACTTGGTGAAAAGAAATATACTTTGGGGATGCAATCAAATAAAATCAATTATTATTAATATTAATTTAATAACACCGACAAAATATTCATTAAAACATTATTTTACATACATGGATAAACTTAAAGTAGGTGAACTAAATGGTATTTCAATTACAGGTGAAAATTTAGACAACAATGGGATTAAATAAAGCTATTATAAACTAAAATAATAATAATAATAAACAAAGTTATGAAGACCTACTGCTAACAAAGACAGTTGGTCCAACACGGCGCTTAGTATGTTATTGGACTGTATTTAAAGAATTACACGATATCCAGTGAGAAGTAAGAACATGCGATTAAATCCAAAGCCAACTCACTAGCCACTATGTGAATGACGAACATACTTCACTAATTATATTTTTTATTACTATGAAGAGTTTCGAGCGAACAGAGAGAGCAATGGCATCCGCTATCTACCTTCACTGGATTTGTATAAATCTAATTATTATTTTACTACCGACAAAATAAGTTATGATAAATAATTATGACGCTAATGTTGCTATTGTATTACGAATGTTGTATTAAACAATAAAACGAAAATACGACGTATTTTAACAATCGATAGGTAACGGACATAACTTAACAAGGGCTCTTTGCAGCTACGAGATACTGCACCCCGACCGGGATGCAATTTAATGATACATCTGCATTCTCAAACGATCAATCTTATGCTCATTTGAGAATGCAGATGCTTGAGCCATTTTAACTAAACATAGCATTGCATCATTTAGCTCCGAGTGCACTAAATGACCAGCTGGATAGGCCCCGCTGGATAAGCAACTGCATTGCCCTGATGCTCGTTGAAGCGAAACCCTGTGAACCTCAGCGGTAGAAAAATTGAACTAACACTAACCTGGACCTAGATTAGGACGTTGACGGGATCACCAACGACGGGGCCGCAACTCGGGGTAGCGTACCGGCCGGTTAGCTGTATCTCGAACTCAGATTAGCACTTTATAAAGTTTTACCACTTCAGGCAGGCTTGATCACTAACGAATCAGTCAGTTAGCTTATAGCGAGGTTACAAAAGTACAATAATTAAGCACACGCGATGGATCTCAGATGGTCATCGAGCGGTTACAATACGAAGACTAGTTCTTATTCTTGCCACGGCGCTCGCGTCGAATGATTTTGGGAGTAGGAAATACATCGGGATTAGGTTTGATGTTTGTCCACCAGCCTTTCGAGTTTCGTTCGTTCGTTGGGTTTCGAGAATTAAAAACGAAGCGACGAATATAAGCAACAACTCGTTGAATTCTTTTGAGACTCGAATGTCTCTCTAAGAAATCATCGAAGCCATCGAGAGCAACAAATAACGAGACAGAGATGCTGCGCTGTAATAACAGGAGTGTCTTGGACTGAGTACGACGAAATTGGCCAATCAGCCTTGGGACTTGTCAGCCATCTAGAACCAGTCCACCACAATGGATGAGAAACAAGCTGACTCGCAGTCAATCCACGAGATCCACAATCCGTTGGATTGTACTCGGAGCGCACATGGTGCCAATCAGTTGGGGGAACTATATCCTGTATATGACCTACGCGGTTATCTACGTAAGTTTTCCAACGAGAAGATGGTGACTTAATCCAAGCCAGAATTACAGTCGAATCTGACCAACAAATTATAGAATCAAAAACCAAAATGTTTTTGAAAACTTCTTTAGCATAGTGAACGAGATCCGATAATAGAACAGCGGCGCAAAGTTCTAGTCGAGGAATTGAAGTCCTTTTTAATAATGCGATTTTAGAACGAGATATAATGAAATGAAAAGTGACATTCAAATCAGTGAACGAAAAAAGCATAGAATGATAATTAGAATATAAATTTACTGCGCTTTCGGACAAAACTCTAAATTGCGACAGGACATAATAAAATGCGTCTGTCTCATTCTAAATAGCACTCGGGTTTATTTTAGAAGAACAATAATAAATATTAAATAGTACATCATAGAGTTTATATTGTATTGTAGGCTCGTTACTTACTCGACAGAATTCGGGAATCTACGGGCGCTCATTTACGACAGCCGTCATATTTATGCAATAAATTTTGCTTGCAATGAATTATTTACTAAAATAATTAGGTAGTTTATTTTGATCAATAAAAGTATTTTAATGAATTAAATGATTAACATGTCAAAGCCAAAATAATCTTCACAGCGTCAAAAATATGACTTAAGTTAATCATTAAAGAATATATTTTGCCACTATTACAATGCGTTTAAAAATAAACTTAAATCTTAAAATAGTTTATAAAATCCAAAAGTGCCTCAGAATCTTCAAAAGAACACAAATTTAAATTTTTAAAAAATATTCAAAAGCATTAATTGAGTGATCATGTATATTAATAAAAATATTACAAATTGAAAATATATCCTGTCACTCGGGAAGACATAAAAGATTCTAAAGATATTCTTTCTGTAATCTGTTGAGACATAAAAATTAAATTTGAGAATCAGAATCGAAGTCGAAACCGAGTCAAGTGCACACCAATCATGAATAAATAAAAATATTCCAACAGTGGACGTCCCATGGCTGATGCGACGACGACATATTTTATTTACTGAGTAATTATTTTTATTTTTGTTTGACTGACATCTATTGCATAACATCATCCCCATACTGATATTTATAAATTTTATAATGATAATTTGTTAATGTTCGATGTATTTACTTGTGAGATATTATTCCTTGAGACTTATTATTGCTTATACTATTGTTCTTGCACCACATGACCACACAAGATGGCATTTTAAAATATTTTTAAACGATTTTGTTAACCTATAAGGAGTACTATGCGTGAAGGCGTTCACATGAACACTGACAGCGGACGCTCTAGCTTTTAGCTTTAGCTCCGCCCCTCTTGGCATACTTTTCGTTTGGCCACTTTGGAACATTAGTTATACTTCTATGCTTTTTTCGTTCATTGCATTCAAATCATTATGTTCGATACGAAAATATATTGCAGCTGCATAGCCTAATTCAGAGGCATCACAAAATCCATGAAATTCAACCTTGTTTGCATTTGAGGCTGGAACGAAACGAGAAAAGTGCAAAGATGATAACGAATCAATATCGAATCAACAACGAGACCAGTCCTGAGTACCTAAAGTTTTTGGATGGTACATTTGAAAGCAAAAGTTATATAATATACTGACGACATTCGATGGGCTATGGACAATAAACAGCTGACAGTTGTAACTCTCCTAGACTTCAGCAACGCATTTAACTGCGTTGATCATGATATATTGCTTAGTTTACCGTGTTCTTTTAACATATCTCCATCAGTGTTGAACTGGTTTCGGAGTTACCTTATGGGCCGTCGACAATGAGTACGCCTTGATGAGAAATACTCATCATGGAGCGATGTCCGGTCTGGGATACCTCAGGGTGGCGTGTTGTCTCCTTTGTTATTTTCAATCTTGATCAATTCGATCTCTCAGTGTATCTCTTCTCCCTACCATATGTATGCAGATGATATCCAAATTTATAGCCTATCTACTGCAAATGATACTATCAATAACAACCTTGTGGAGATATCGAAGCGGAGCCAGAAGTATGGCCTTATTATCAATTCTAATAAATCCCAGGTCATTGTGATAGGTAGTCCGGGAATGATTGCAAGGGTGGACTGGTTGAACTTACTACCTATTGTTTACAATGGTAATAGACTAACCTACTGTCCAACCGTGAAAGATTTAGGTGTACACTTGGACCAGACATTATCATGGTCGGTGCAAATTGACCAAATTAGAAAAAAACATTTGCTGCATTTGCTCCTTGAGAATTTTTCGATCTTTTCTGCCTATTCCTACAAAAATAATGCTTGGAAACCCTCTCTTACTGTCCATACTCGATTATGCAGATGCAAGCTATTGTAATTTAACCGAGGACCAAATGAATAAGCTTTTGCGTTTACAAAACCTCGCTATTCGGTTCATATTCTGCCTACGCAAATATGACCATGTATCAGAATTTCGTTCAAAGCTCAAATGGCTCCCGATACGCTGTCGCCGGAATCTACATATTCTCTCTTTTTTGTACAGTGTTTTGTTTAGTTTAGACACAAAAGGGAAAATAAAAAAACTAACAATTATTATTTACAAAAATAAAAGTGGTGGTGTAAGTGAGGTGAGAGGGAGAGAGCGCTGACAGCTGGCCTGCAGAGTTCGGCAGGCAGCCCGGACTAGCAGGTCGCAGACGGGCCACAGGAGCAAATAGGTAAACTGGCGGCCGGAACAGGTAGGTTACCGGCTGGCCTCCGAGGAGGTAGTGGTTGACGGCAACACTCGGTGATGTTTAGTTGTAGGAGCAGGCTGCGCAATGCGTCCTCGGTCCCGGGAATGCTGGATCTCAGTGGCAGAGTAATGGTGTCAATTTGCAAAGTGTTTAGAAGAAATAGAAGGCCAAAGAGGGACCTGTGCAGGACCCAGGGATCATCTAAACCCCTGGGCAGGTATTTACAATTTAGTTCCTCCTTAGTCGGAGGCGAAGGAAAGACTGACCATTGCTTCCGCTAGCTTTAAAATGAAAACTTTTAGCGTTCAGTACTTAAAATTGCGCTGTTTTCTTTTTAATTGTGAATGAAAAAAGGTAAACATAGTAAAAATAATTATTATATTAGTCATTAAGATGTCAAAATGTGTAAATTTTGAAGAAAAATTGTGGAAAAACCAAATAAAGTATATCTCTTTATTGAAGAAATAAGGAGGAATCAGCGAGAAATCACTACAAAATAAGTAAATGAAAAGAAGAGTAACAAATCTCTATCAGTCAGGTTTTTTTAAGAGGAAGAAAGATGTGGTCATGTCATGTAAAATGTGCAATAGGAAATAAGATCTCATTTATGTGTCTTAATTGTAGTTCTCATGAAGGCCGATTTTGTGTTTTACTTACTTTAACCATAAGACTGATTACTTAAGAAGTTCAGATTGTATTATTATAAATGGCTGCTAGCCTAAAAGTTCCTTTAAAGTTTAATAAAGGAAAAACCTGTTCGTGCTTCTTAAATAAACAATAACATTTTGTATTAGATTAGATTGAGAAAAACTTAAAAGTCTAATAGTAGAAGATCCGAACCTGAAACGACCTTCACCGAGCTGATAATAGAAACATATTTTATAACAAATTTAGTATATTAGAAAATATGTTAAGACCATTTTTAATTATTTTTAAAAAAATATTTTTAAGATAATTTTTATCCTGACTTAAAGAATCAAACGTATAGAATGTGAAGCAGATGGGTTGCCTATTCTTTGCCTGGACAAACTACTCGGTTGTCGGGTATAAGTGGGTACGTCGATGCCAGTTACCTTCACTTGCTTGATAAAAGAAAAAAAATTATATCAATATAAGCGTTGTTTTATTGCGAACACGTTGATATAGGGTTGTCTGCAAAAAACTTGGTCCTAATCGGGGTTTGCGAATTTTAAAGATTAAATTTGAGAAAGTGAACGAAAACGAAATGATAGAGAATGATAGCGATAAGTATATTTGGTAAAATTCTATTAGTGAGTTACTGATGAAACTTTTAAAAATTGCTCGTTAAAGTTAGCTTTTCAAAAAAAAACTTTAAATATCATGACTTTGAACTAACTAAAGCAGTTCTCGATTTAGGTTACCACAAAAAGTAACTGTTTTAGTCAGTAAATACAATGAAGAATTTGGGGTTTTTTGTATAGAATATGCAGTAAATGCATAGTATATTATTCTTTTAATTATTATGTAATACAATTACAAATTGCACAATTTTAATGTTCGTTGAATATTAATTTCTATTTAACGAGTAAACATTTCTATCAAATTAATTGTTTAAAAAACAATTTTTTTGAAGTATCTATACCCGTTTTTTTCAGTTTCTACCTTCTTTCAGTTCTAATTATTTTTTAAAATAATTTTTCCGAATAAAATTTTACAAAAAAAGTATTATCGATGTAAATGGTCGTGGTGCTCCACTCCTATTGGTCTTAGCGTGATGATATATAGCCTATAGCCTTCCTCGATAAATGGACTATCTAACACTGAAAGAATTTGTCAAATCGGTCCAGTAGTTCTTGAGATTAGCGCGTTCAAACAAACAAACTCTTCAGCTTTATATATTTCTAGTCACCCCGAGCGATTTCGTCCGCATATAGCTCCGCTCCTATTGGTCTTAGCGTGATGATATATAGCCTATAGCCTTCCTCGATAAATGGGCTATCTAACACTGAAAGAATTTTTCAAATTGAACTAGTAGTTCCTGAGATCAGCGCGTTCAAACAAACAAACCCTTCAGCTGCAGTTAGTTTGATACGAACAACTAATTCTGCACGGTCAACTCATTAGTTTAAGTTAGTGTTTAAATGCATACAACTCTGCGCAATTAAGTAATTTTTGTAATAAGTTTGAATAAAGTACTTTTTAAAAACGACTGCAAACGCTCTTGAAGTTTTACTATATAATCTGGAAATTTAAAAATAAATACAATATTTTCTCTTAAGGTTACCTTGTATCACTAAATTGCTCCATATTGTTGCTTTAAAAAAAAACAATCTAAATCCAACCATTCGGAATCGATACTCGATTAATCCTCTCATAACGTAGATGAACAAGATTATGCGAGAGATGAGTTTGTTAGGATCCAATAGAATCGCTTCATTTGACACAGTTTTTATTGACTTTCGACTTCACTTAATTAAAAACAAAGAAGACATTCAACAAAAACATCGATTTTTTTGATTCAAAACATCGATTCTACAACTTATCGTATCTTCATGCACTCAATGTATATAAGGTCAATTGTTGTGACGTCACAAACGAGAATAGCTTGTGTGACGTTTCAAACCAGTATACTAGTCGAGATTCATGATACAAGTTGTGTTGTTGTGTTATTAAAATGTTACGGTGAGCTGTTTATAAAACTAAATACGATTAGTATTGAAATAACAGTGTAACTAGTATCTTTATACAATGCTTAAACTGTGTCTTTGTTTGTGTAATTATTATTCTGTTTTTTTTTTATTATTCCATCCCATCCCGGCTTCGAGCACTTCGAGTATCACCGAGATAGAACCACACTGGCGCGTCGCGTTGTGTATTTTTTGTTTATATTGATATTTTTAATTTCGTAATATCTTTTGAATGGAAGGTCCGATTTTAATAATTCAAAAAGTAATTTACAGGTATTGAAATAGTCTTGAATATGAAATAATTTATTTGGATAAGGATTAATACAAAGGTATCGAAAACATGGTCTGATTTTGATAGGCATTTTTATCAACTTTTAATATATAAAAAAGTAGTTATAGTGACTTAACTACAATAGTTGGACATATGGTCTCGCGGAGTTTTTTGTAGATATTGATACGTTCTATAATATTGTATAACATTTTTTTGTTCTATCATCAATACTTTTCGCAGCGCATGCGATGAAAGATATTTTATGGCTATTTTTTTTGCACCTTGGGTTGGTTTTAGTGAGATTTTCTGGGGATCTCTAATTTTTTTCTTATAATAAATATAGCCTATGTTACTCAGGGATAATGTAGCTTTCTAATGGTGAAAGAATTTTTGAAATCGGTCCAGTAGTTTTTATGTTTATTCGTTACATACAAAAATACAAATCTTACTTCTTTATAATATTAGTATAGAGTATAGATATAGATATAGATTGATATCCCACTGAAACTATGGTTATTTCCGGGATAAAAAGTAGCCTATGTGTTTATTCAGACAGTACAATATCTGTGTGTTTAATTTCATTGAAATCCGTTCAGCCATTTGTGTGTGATTCAGTAATAAACATAACCTCGACTACGTGTCTCCTCCCCTGGCTCGAAGTGTGGATCATGTTCTCTTTTTTTATGAAAATATTAAAAAAAAATTACAAATTATTAAAAAGGAGGTTCTATGTTCGATTTTGTATATTTTTATAATTTTTTTAATGTATTTTCACCGATTTTCAATATTCTTTTTTTGTCTATAATGTTATTGCTGAGCTGATGTGATGGAAGACACAACTCCTCAACGGTTAGGAGTTAGAGGATACTTCTTTAAATATTATGGGGACGCACAAACAAACAGGATACCAAATTATTTATACCCAAAAAAATTGTTTTGGTGGGATAGTTTTTGTGAAAGACGCTATTTTTTTTATCCCAAAAATAGCACAGTTCCTTTGAGATAGCCGAACCTTGCGGCGTCGTCCGCGTGATGCTCCGCTCCTATGGATCGTAGCGTGATGATATATAGCCTATAGCCTTCCTCGATAAATCGGCTATCTAACACTGAAAGAATTTTTCAAATCGGGCCAGTAGTTCCTGAGATTAGCGCGTTCAAACAAACAAACTCTTCAGCTTTATATATTAGTATAGATGTTCTAAAATATGTGCTTATAAGGTGTAAGGGCTTTGCTTACTTTTGATTATGTTACAGAGGGGGGAGGTGGGGGGCTAATTTCAATTAATTTACTTACGTAATACTTGAACGGCTCCTTTAATGTTTTTTGTTTCAGGTTTGGTTTTGTTTTCCTGCTGGTGCAACAAGTTTGGAGTGCAAACATATTAGACGATGTAAAAGCCTCTAAGTGGGTTAAAGATGTTTTTGAAAAATATGAGATAGCAATGGGTAAATAAACAATATAGTTTTTAACAATAAAACTATCAATTTGGTCGTCAAAAATCCAGTAATACATTATACAAGAAATATTTCCTTTTCATTGTGATTATTTGTTCATGAGGAAAACCCTAACGCAGATTGTTTTGAAATGACGTTATATATTTACTGAGAATTATACTTAAAGAAATTAAGATAAGTAATAGTCCAAGATCCTGCGTCGATCACACTTTCGTTATTTTATAAGACCTGACAGTTTATACTAAGAAGTTTGGATCTCGTTGCTTTAAAAGGTATCGAAGAACACAATTTTTGAGATGGGTCAGTAAGGGCAGGTACAGATATTTTAAACTGCATTCACAGATTTTTGAGAAAGGTTTTAAGGTACTAGAAATGTCAGAAATTGCAAAAAAACATTTTCCATACATTTTGTACTGTAAAACTTCTAATATTCTTTATCGACCTTATTTGTTCCTAAATTTTCGGACTTAGTTGAAGCGTATTTTGTAAATAATAGAAACAAAGAAGCTGCATTAGTGTGGTACGTGAATAAATATCTATTCCAACATGTACCAACAGGAAAGTTAATTTAAAAAAAACAAACCTTTTGAAGAAATTAGAACCTATGTTGAAGTTCAAGTGTTACATCCGGGTGATGATGTTCGTAGACTTACCTTTTGCAGATGGCTTAAAAGGAAAAATAAGTAGAAACCATCATTATTGGTCTAGAGAAAATCCTGTCAGAGTTCGGGAAAGCCGAAATCAGATTCGATTTTCGTTTAACTGATGCTGTGCTGTAATGTCGAGCCGTGTTGTAATGAAGGTATTCCTAATTCTGCTGTGTATAACGAGGTCATTTTAGTGAGTCTTCAAAATTAGTTGGATGAGTTAATTTTCAACAAAAACAAACGTCTAACGCGTTCTAATTTGAACAAACTATTCACAGGGACACAGTGGATAGGACAACACATGGTCCAATCCAGTGGCCACCTCGCAGCCCCAATCTAACGCCTTTGATAGGCATTTCTATCAACTTTTAAAATGTGAAAAGTAGTTATAGTGACATAACTACAATAGTTGGACATATGGTCTCGCGGAGTTTTTCGTGGATATTGATACGTTCTATAATATTGTAGAACATTTTTCTGTTCTATCGTCAATACTTTCCGCAGCGCATGCGATGAAAGACATTTTATGACTAACTTTTTACATTTTGGGTTGGTTTTATTAATAATTTCTGAGGATCTCAAATTTTTTCTAGTAATAAATATAGCTCTTATATTACTCAGGGATATTGTAGCATTTTTGAAATCATTCCAGTAGTTTTTAATTTTTTCGTTACATACAAAAATACAAATCTTTCCTCTTTATAATAGAGTAGATTTACGTCATAGTATAAAAGGATATTTCCTCAATAATCAGTTTCAAAAACACATCAAAAATTTTCATATTTATCTTTCAAAGTAACATTGATATAGTTGGGGTTCGTTTATATCTCTATTAGGAACACACACAGAGAAACTTTCGGGCTTTATAAAATCACGAACGTCCGATCGCCGCGGGATCTGGGACTATAATTGAAGAAACTTTTTAAATAAAATAACTTATTTATAATATTTCCATTATTGTTACAGCCGCCACGAGTGATTCTCCCAATTTAGACCCTACTGATGATGGTGAGTAAACAAATATACCATAACCAGTTGACTTTACACCACTGAAACTTACCACAACGCATATTAAATCATTATCCCGCAGGAACTCTGAATCCAGGGATAGAAAGTAGCCTACATGTTAATTCAAGTTATAAACTATCTGTGTGGCAAATTTCATTAAAATCTGATCAGCAGTTTTCGCGTATTTTAGTAACAAACATCCCAACATAGAAACTTAAACTCATCTAAGTTTTTTTATTTAAATATATTGGTAAGTGTAATTGAACGCATAGGGGCGATTTTGCCCATAGGGTAAGGTATGCGTTGCACACGGGCGCTACGGTTTATGTGTCAACTAATGTTTCGAGTTTGCAAAAAAAGGTCGACAAAGCTTTACACGAGGTAGGATGACGATTGCACACGGGCACTACATGCGCCAATTCATGATCCCTTCTTACCTATCGGCTTTATTGAACAAAACTCAATATAATTCACGAATAAAAAAGTAAACTATTTAACAAAATTCATATTATTTTATGTTTTACAGCTGGCGACGATTCTTCTATCAACTTAGACCCTTCTGATCAGGGTGAGTAAACAAGAGCTGTTTTTCTATTGGTTCTTAACACATCGCTCGCTACACACTTAATCATATACAGCGCTGTTCCGTGTGATAGAGAGAACTACAGCTCGAACTGATTTTACCTACGTAACATTAAGAAAATCGTCCTTTCGTAATCCCCTGTTTCCTCCTCGAAATCTGGACCGATTTTAATATTTATTTCGTTAAAATGCAGCACAGGGTCTAAGCTATGTCCGTACGTTTTGCTTTTTTGGTTTATGTTAGTAATAATTAGTTTGCTGGATGTTTGCAAATGTAAATAAAAAAGTCGTTTTTTTTTATTTTAAAATTTTTTTTTTCTATTATATTAATCAAATAATAAAAAAAACAAAACGTACAGTTATGGCAGAGGTACGTATATATCGCATGGTATTTTTTTTTCTTCTGTAACTTCATTATCCTAGGAGTAAATAGGGGACTACGTGTGTATGAAAAAAGTGTCGACTGATTTTCTCTTAAATTGACGTTCAGTGCCTTCAAAAGATTAATTTTAATTGAGTCTTTGTTAATTTTATAATTTACTTTTCGATTTTAGTAATATTTGAGTATGTTCTACCTATCCATATTATTGATACGTGTACCAAATATTTTTGTAATATAATGACTAGTTAATTTTCGACAACCAGTTGGCATGCAGTACTTCAAAGCCGATTATAGAGTCATAAAATTATATATTAAAATAATTAAACCAATGGATATATTACTTCATTTACTGAGCTTTTTAATTGTATTTTTGGAAACGAAAAAAAAATTTTTTTTGTCCTAAAAAAATGCGAATTAATTTTTTATCCTTGATTTTCACAAACTTAGCCCATTTGGATTTTTTTTATTTTTTTTATATAAATAGCTAATATTGTATAGAACATTCTTGCCAACTTTTATAATGGACTTAGAAGTGGATTAGGAGCTAGACTAAAAATACTACTGAAGGGTGGCAGTCTACGCCGCGCTGCCGCACCTGACGCCCATTTGTGCGAGTTTAGTGACTGTCAATCAAATAATATCCCTTTTGACCGAATGTTTAATATATCTAAAAGCGGTAACATCGAGTTTTTTTACCTGTCCGCTTGGCGTGGAATGCCCCATAAGTAAAATAAAATTACACACACAGCAAATAAAATAAACACAATCTTATGTTAGTTTACAACGTGCAGTGAGTATGATGTGCAGTTGTATCTTTGTTATATAAAATTTGAATTTAACTATAAAAATGAATAAATTAAATAATTTAATTGTGAGATAATATTTAAATGAGCGTTTAATTAAAAAACAATCAAGAAACAAAGTCACATCATTAGAATATATTTAAGAAGAATTAGAATATATTGAAGATAGAGTGGGAAGGGGGAATGAAGAAGAAAAATGATGTGGATTCAGCGGACCCTAGGCAAGAGCCAAGAGTCCATTAGACCCACAGCATTAATGAAATGGGAGAGGGAGCGGAACGCGTCTATGACACTTGGCGATCAGATTCGCATGCTGGTGGTCGCAAGCCAGTCGGGGAACAGATCCCCTACCACCAAGGAATAACTGACTGAAAAAATATGAATCTTTAATTGCTTAATTTTTGTCATAGGAACTGTTGCGTTTCTACTGGAGACGAGTGATGATGTTTGTTAAGAACCAATAGGATCGCTTCATTTGACACACTCTGAGCGAGGCTAGGTGATGAGTTCTTCACACATCCTCTTCTCTCGCTCGTCTTTAGTGGAAATGCAGCCTTATTCCACATATAGGTTAGGTTAGGATGTATACACGTAGACGGTACATATACCAATTTGTTCCGGCTAATCTCTGAAATGGCTAGACCGATTTTGACGGGACTTTCACTGGCTGATAGCTGATGTAACAAAGAGTAACATAGGCTATTAAACATCTTGCTACGACCCATAGGAGAGGAGCAACATGCGAACGAAGTCAGAAGAAATTTCCGATGCTTATTTTATTGGAAATTAAAATTAAAAGGGACTTACATACTACTGAACCGATTTAAATGAAATTTGGTTTACAGATAGTAAGAGCCTAAAAAGGATATAGGCTAATTTTTAATGCGAAAAAAGAGTTGTAAGTTGTTGAAAGGGGGGAATAAAAAGTTATATGGAAGTATCGCTATTCCACAATTAGTTCTATATATAAAAAAGTCAATATCAATTAATAAAAAATATGTTTATAAATTAATTTAATCAATAATTATTGAAGTTTATTGTTAAAACTATTGCTTTATAACTCGCCATTTAAATTATTTTCGCTAACGCTCAATAATCCATTCAACTTGGTTTAACGATTGTGTAATGCTCGCAAATAAGCGTGAGCGTGGTCGTCGTACTCGTGAGTGCTAAGTGGAACGCAGACATTAAGTGCGAACGCTCATGCTACATAATATGTCACTGCCGTGCCCACCCCTGCCCCCCCTAGCTACGCCAATGGCCCCAGTAACGTACTGCGATTTCTCCTTTTTGATTAGACCCGCATTTTTTTAAATGAGTTTATTCTCAGAAATGGAAAATGTCACATAATACAGTCATAAAATAAAAGTAGTTTGAGACTAAAGCCCAAAAATGGGAAGTTAACTTGAAAATATGTACAATTTCAAAAGAATAAAGACACTAAAAAAGTGAAGATAGTTTTCTTTGTTGTTTGTATAAAGATAGAAGAGCGAGCACGTCAGTGATGGTGGCTCAGGAAAGCGAGGGCGGTCGGTTAGTAAAATAAACGGAAAATGCCAGGAAATTGTGAAACACTGAGTGCACTGCATACAGTGTTTTATTGGCGACCGCTCGTACGTACGTGTAGGAGGGGGTAAAGGATCAATCATATTGGTCCATTTGAAAAAGCGTTTAGTAATTAGTTTGACTTAATCATACCTTGATTCGTTGATGGCAATTGCCCACAAAGTTCAAGCATAAGTAGCATTTTTAATTTTTAATTATTTAGGCTATGCCCTCACGTTCCCCTCTCTTCTGTTTCACACACACACACGATTAGCTCCAATATTTTGTCTCCCTCTTTCAATTCCTTAAAATGCTTTTTTCGCATTAAAATGTAGCCTATGTCCTTTGTCAGGCTGTAGACTATCTATATACCAAAATTCATTTAAATTCTATAGTTTTGGCGTGAAAGCGCCGATAGACAGACTGTTACTTTCGCATTTATAATATTAGTAAGGATTATTGTTCTGTGACTAAAATGTCACGTGATTTACTACCCATCCATACTTACACTACCTTTATTATCAACCTAGTCAACCTTCCAGCTTAGCACGAGTGAAATTTCTTAGATTTATCATTTAATCCTACTAATATTATAAACGCGAAACTTTGTAAAAATGTATGGATATATGTTTGTTACTCTTTCACGCAAAAACTACTGAATGGATTTTGATGAAACTTTACAATAAAATAGCTTACACATCAGATTAACACATAGACTATAATTTATAATGATATAGTGTGAATTATCTAAAATATAGTGGGTGAAACCGCGGGGCACAGTTAGTAACCAATATATTGTTGAACTAACTAACGAAAACATGTATTATTATTATCAAGCAGGAACATTTTTCGGGATAAAAAGTAGCCTATGTTTTAACCCAGACTACAAAGTATCTCTATGCCTAATTTCATTAAAAATCGCTCAGCCGTTTTAGCGTGACAAATTTCCAAACTTAGTAATATTAAACTGTTTGTTTTTACAGCCGCCAATACTCCTTCCATCACAAACTCTTCTGATAAATGTAAGTAAATGAAAGAATGTCCATAATAATTGCGCGACTTTTTAAAAAGGTAAACAGTATTTCGATAAAACTTTTTATTTATGCAATGTATTGTTACAGTCGACAATAGTTCGTCCTTCAACTTAGACCCTTCTGAAGTAGGTGAGTAACAACAACAACAAATGTTACTATTTTGATTTTGAGTGAGCACACGTCGTCGTGGATTGAACTAACTATACACACTTGCAACCAAAGTAATCAGTAATTCACTTCCGAAAATAAAATGCCACTCAAATCAATGTTGCTAATATCATTAGTATGAAGTTTATCAGTTGTGCCACCTTTGAAAATAAAATGCCACTCAAATCAATGTTGCTAATATCATTAGTATGAAGTTTATCAGTTGTGCCACCTTTGAAAATAAAATGCCACTCAAATCAATGTTGCTAATATCATTAGTTTATCAGTTGTGCCATGTTTGAAAATAAAATAATACTCAAATCAATGTTGCTAACATCATTAGTATGAAGTTTATCAGTTGTGCCACCTTTGAAAATAAAATGCCACTCAAATCAATGTTCCCAACATCATAACTAACAATTTTTACCTCTCTATCATGCAGCTCAAACAATCGATTGCTTGATGGAAGATGGAACTGTAGGAGCATGTCTGCAGTATTACCAATGTGATAAAAATAGAACAATAATCGAGGACGGTTCTACAATTATTGATTTCAGGTAAGATAATGATGAAGAATAAAGTCACGGAGAGATAATGAGATAAATTGGAAATCAATAAAGATGTCAGGTGCATAGAAAGCAGAGTAACACAGCAATGGTTACATTATTTTAAAATCTTTCAGAACCAATTCATTATGTCCATCATACCTTGAGTTGTGCTGTCGTCACGGAATCCCAGACATTACTGCTTCAGAATCAGCTCTAGAACAATCTAACACTGTTCTCTTGCCAACATCAAACTCTAAAAAAGCTACTGAAGGTATGTCTGACAATCTAACATTTGAATGAAGTTCGTCTTCTTTAAGGTTGTTACCTCACAGCCAGGTAAAGGGTAGTTGCCCAGATTCTGATTTATTTGAGGAGTTTTGTCATATAAGATCCTCTCACTTTATAATACCATCAAAAATGATGTCCTCCACCGTCATCTCATCTGTCCTTATATCTTCGACTTTGTCAACAACATAACCAATATTCCCTTTGCTTTGCTTTGCTAAATTAATATCTTTCTCTTAGTGCTATCTTATTATTGTGTAAAATATTACGTAGCTTTGTCAAGAAATAACGTCACTAGTCACTTTCTTTAATTTTCATACAAGATCTGTATCTTCTTTATCAATATTCTTGTCTTCTTTTTTCTAAGATCTTTAATTGTAATCATTCTACAAAATACGATGAAAATAGAAATAGTGTTAAATCTGCTACATCTTAAAATTTTTTTTTTAGGTGAATGCGGTTGGAATAATCCTGACGCGTCTATTTTCAGGAAAAGTAATAAGCAAAAAATTTACGCAGATTACGGAGAGTTTCCTTGGATGGTCGCCATTATTAAGTGAGTAATAAATTATAAACAAAGACAACAGAAACCTTTATTATCCAGATGTTTGAACAATGATTGTGTTTACAGGAAATCAGAGTCTAATGTTTGGTCACCTAACGACTATATTGGAGGGGGGTCCATTATACATCCGTCAGTTGTGATCACTGTAGCACACAAGCTTGACCAAAGCGCCGCTAACGAGGTAAAACTATTATATCTGATAAATGCAATAATAAATTTTAAAAATATGAAAGACTTGGAGGTCAAAAATAATATGTAATGTAATTCAAATCAAGTTATGATAAGCACTTTGCAATTTGTAAAATTTTAGCTATATAAAGTTTGGGCTGATAGTGCTTGTTGAAAATGCTCATATTCAGGAGTTTAAAATACTTATTTTACATGATATAACTACTAGAAAAATAACCGATGAAAAATGATAAGTGCCTATTATTCTAAATTAAAAGGGGTCATTTTATACCTAGGGCCTTAGCCAAGTTGACTTTCTACAATTGTTAACGCATATAGAAAACCTAAAAAATGTATGGGAATGACATATGTCAACGATATATCACGTGATCAAATTAAAATGACATACGTAGAATGAGCGTTATGTATGCACTTACAACGACCACGCTCACGACCACAGTTTTTGCCATTGCACTTATTTGCGAGCGTTAATACAAGTGGAATGGGTTATTGAGTGATTTAAGTGTTAACGAAAATAATTCAAATGGTGAGTGGAGAGGTGGTATAAGTGAGACAAAGCAATATTTTCGAAATGTTAAGGTTATTACTATTTGTAATTCTTAAGAGTAAATATAAATAATGGTTAAATTAATTTATATACATGTCGGGGATTTTAAAACAATGTGAAAGGAGATGGAAGGAGGAAGGTGGGGAATATTGGGGAACACTAAAAGGGGGTGATGGTAATGAGTGGAATATTGGGTAAACGCAACGTAGATACTTCTACTGAACCGATAAATTATCAAATTATCTCTAACAATTACGAGAGAAACCTAAGCAGTGCCTTGGACTTGTGACCAAGGTGTAGGCTTAAGGATATCCTTTAAGTAATTACAACACTCGCCTCTACTGCTAGGCTCTCTATTTAAACCCAAGGTTAAACGCACATAAACCGAATCTAACCTAAGGCTAACCTAACCTAACATTGTGTTTACTTAACCACGTGGCAATTACATTGTAAGGACTTACGTGACCTTAGTTGGACAGCACTTCCACACTACACTGCACTTGACACTATTACTATCACTAGCACTACTTAGATGATGTTCACTTCTTGAGAGACCGCGCACGACTAAGACTTCAGTTAGACTGTCGATCGCATATAAAGGGTCGAGGGTAGAGACTGTCAAAACAACGGAAGTGACTACTACCTCACTCCAAAGCCATAGACAACGATAACGATTCGATTAATCGATAATCTTTTACTATGCTCCGACATACATATTATTATTGATTGATTTTTTTATATTTGTAATTAAATTGAAGTTAAATTTAATTTTACATAGATATATTTACCTGAGGCGGTACGTTGAGCATCTCTATCCGTATCGAATAAAGTTATTTACATCTTACAGTTATTTGGGCGCTGTGAACGCTTAGTGGAACGCACCGAATATGTAAACATGGCTTGTCAACACTTATCGCTTGAAATTGTATAAAGATAATAAAAACATAACGTTTGCAACTTGGCTAAGCCCCCTAAGATGCTAAATTCATCCTATAAATATTAAAAATGATGTTTCTGAAAAAAAAATTATATCTAACTTTTTATATTAATATTAATTGTGTTTAAAATTGTTTTAACTTTTAATTTTTATGTTAGTAATTTAAGTTATTAAAAACTGTAAATAATAAATAAATAAATAAATGGTTTAATGAATGGATAATTTAGTGAAGTGATTGATAAGCGAATTAATGAGCGAATCTTACTAATATTATAAATGTGAAAGTTTGTATGTTTGTTATACAATCACGTACCTATTATTAAAACTTCTTTAGCGGCGTTGTTGCTCGCGTCAGGACACATGACCTGATAGAAAATTCGTAAGAGTATGGATGAAAGTTGATTTTTCCGAGAGATAAACTTTTTAATGAAAGGTAATATTAATATTATTAGTATTTTTTATGTAATATAAATAGTCACGTCTGTGTACGATACCGCAATAGATGAATATTGTATTGAACCACATAAATGATAGTACCTAATTAATACTAAAGTTAATGTTTAAGTTTTCGCTTCTGCCGACACTCCTGGAGAGCAACCCATTTTTTTCTCATAAAAATAATTTTTTTGGGATAAATATTAAACGTTTTTTGTTAAATCAACATCTGTATGATAAAGCAACAAACGAACGAGTAAATGAATTAATGAATAAACGAATAATAAATGTACTGAACTACAATTTAGCACTATATTTATAAGAAGATTTTATTCTTTTGACCATGCAAGAGGGTAGTACAAGATTTTTTACTTAAACTTTCATATAATGAGACTGAGGCGCTTTTAAAGGTGGACAGCTATACGTACGACAAATGCACACACACACACACACAAAATGTCTTTGATTGTATTAGAAATAAAATATTTATAGATATAGCTTTTTAGTATATTATAAATAATATATGTCAGAACAGAGAGACTATTTAAATGAAGGAAGTGATCGAATATCACGATTCTGTAGTTTATGAAAGGAACCCAGGCAGTGCCTTGGACTTGTGACCAAGGTGTAGGCTTAAGGACGTCCTTTAAGTGACCAACCTAACCTAACATAAACCTAACCTAAGGCTAACCTAACCTAACATTAACCTAACCTAAGGCCAACCTAAACCTAACCTAAGGTTGTGTTAACAC
Organism: Limenitis camilla; assembly: GCA_905147385.1. Taxonomy (NCBI): domain Eukaryota; kingdom Metazoa; phylum Arthropoda; class Insecta; order Lepidoptera; family Nymphalidae; genus Limenitis; species Limenitis camilla. Next base: position 5,723,505 of record LR990253.1, read on the forward strand.
ATCTAAATACAATGTAGGGACTCATAATAAATAAGACGTAAGAACTTACATGATCCTTAGTCCGATATGTCCAATATCCGTGAAGCGACACACTATTTGTTACACTTCAACTCCAGGTGATGTACACTCAAAGAGACTTGTGGAGAGACTAAAGTGTACTGCGTCAGTCGGGGAATATCAAGGGACTAGACAATGGTAGCAATGCCCCTCCACTAGTGGGGAGAAGTAAATCAACAAAACGGAAATAGGGCGCTGGCATCCCGATTAATCGATAATCTTTTACTCGTTCGAGACTGTTAAAAATCGTTGAATATTAAAATGACGCGACGGAAGTGACAATTAATTTTCTTAATCATTATCCTACTCAAATTATAGGCACGACACGACCTTCACTATTATCCTACCCCAACTATACCCCGACATATATTTAAAATATGTTATAATCAAATCAATTTAAAGTAAGAAGCACTGAAATACTAATCTAGTTCGGTAACAGATCATATAAGATCGTAATGTTAATGTTATTGTGTCTCAATAAAGAATTTGAATTGAATTTGAATATAGACTCAGATTAGTATCTGCTAATAATAAGAAAAAAATCTAGGATAAGATTTATGTTGCTAAAATGTTTTTGTTGTATTAACAGGTCAAATGTCGAGGAGGAGAATGGGACACACAAACAACTAATGAACCGTATCCATTCCAGGAGAGGGATGTAAGAAAGATAGTTTTACATCCAAACTTTTATAAAGGTAAGGTTACTTATCTGGGCCTCTAACCTGACGTCTTACTCGGGAGGTCTGAGTATGATCCCACGCCACAGGGACACACCTCTGCCTCTTCCCCAGTTTCATTGACTGCCAAAAGATGTGATTAGTGATTAATAATTCCAATATGGCCGATTCTTGTAGATGGAGTACCTGATACATAGTGAGTCTTTCTGGGGTCTCCAATCCTCTTCACTGCACAATATTTTTGTTTATGGCCAATAAGGTGCAAACAAGCAGGTGGTCCACCTGATGGTCAGTGACCACCATCGCCCATGGACATCGGCGAAACAAGAGATACTCCCTTGCTTTGACGATGCGTTGCATCTTCGATGGTAGAGTGAAGAAAACAAATGCTGCGGTTTCAGCAGACCCTTAGCAAGAACCCAGAGTCCACTGGATCCGCAGCATTAATGGGGTGGGAGATGGAGGAGGTAAGTCTGGCCCACATGCGGCTCGACTGGCTCTTACGAGATGCTCTCCCAGCGGCAAAATAATGCACTGATTTGTCATGATGATGATAGTGCATGTGTTGGTCATTGTTGTATGTTGTATTGTTGGTAACTCCAGTGTGTCAAGGCCTGACGAATGTCGCATGACAAGTCGCCGACAAGTGTTAGCTGTCAACTGTCACTGTACGTCATCGATTGACGTACAGATACCCTAAGAAACTATTTATAAACCGAACAACTACAAATAAATTACTTACAGTTTTGATAACAATGGAGGGTTGGATCACATAATTCTAAATCCAATATAGATCGATAGATGGTGATCAATTATTATTTCTGTACCTCAATGATATCAAATAAAAGGGTTTGCGGAGCGGAAGACGATAAAGCGGAATATAAATATTTTGTTTCCCATCTTTTCAGTATCTCTGTATTACGACGCCGCATTACTGTTCTTGGAGAGACCTTTCGATCTTGGAAATGCACCACACATGGGTATGGCTTGCTTAAACAGTATTCCTGCTACTCCTGGGCAGGAATGCTTCACCATGGGATGGGGGAAGGAGTTCAGTAGGACCGATGAATATGCCATAATATTGAAGAAGGTAAGAGATAGAGAATGAGATGGTAAATATATAAGAAGTTAAGTTCATTATGTCTGAGTTTAATTTGAATTATTCATATTTTATATATTTCCAGACAAAACTACCTCTAGTGAGTTCTAAGACATGTGAAAAGCTGCTTCAAAACACAAGATTAGGATCGTTCTTCAGATTGCATAAATCCCTCACTTGTGCTGGAGGAGAAAAGGGTATAGACGCCTGTCAAGGAGATGGAGGATCTCCTTTAGTCTGTCCTGTAAAGGTAAACTTATCATTGTCTATATCAAAGAATCGTCGTTCTCGTCAGTAATAGATATAGCTCCGTTTATCTGTTATTTCAGAGCAATGGTGATCATATTCGTTATGCAATGGTTGGCATCGTTGCGTACGGTATTGGATGTGGGAAGGTGGACGTACCTGGAGTATACGTCAACGTTTCTGAGATATATCCCTGGATCAACAAAGTAATGACAGACGAAGGATACGGGAATAATACTTATAGAATTTAAGCTTTATTTTTAAATATATTCATTAAACTACCTGTAGTTTTAATTACAATTTCTCTAAACCATTAAATGGAGACAAAACTCAAATCTAAACAAACATTAATATTAAAATCAATTATTATACACATAAAGTGTATCATTTTATAGAAACCAAGCTAAGCCAACCAGTGGAGTGAATACGATGCTTTAGAGATATTTTCGTTATGGAGTTTTTACATCATCTAAATTTCCATATTTATTTTGAGCTTAATGTAGAAAAAAGCATGAAAGAGTAGGAAAGAGATACAAATAATGCACTTCACGTGATTTTATATTTATTTCCATACATAAAAAATCAATAAAACCATAAAAGGAAAGTGATATGGTTTGCCAGCTCTATACAAGATTTTATAACCAGGATCGCCAATGCAAGGATTAAGATCTCCTTCTTTTTCTTCTACAAAAAATTCGTTGCTACAACAAAAATCGAATTTTTCCCCACAATTTGAAGATACCCTATGGGGCGTACAAAACCCCACACACGTGGAAGCTATAAGAAGATAAAGACACACAGTACTCACAAGTTCTTGATGATTTCTTATCTTCTTTCTAATCTTCTTTGGGCATGCCCGTTACACGTTTCACACAATAACACTAAATAGTTCGCACTTCACCACTAGTCTGTTTTCGTCAGGGAAAGTTTGGACTATTATTAATCAATAAAGGAAGGAAGGACTCGGGATATTATTAATCAATAAAGGGATCAACCCTAAAACTACATATAATATATTGGAGATTAATCCGCGCATCTTGGGGACCTAATAGATTTTGTAGGTTAGATCTACAAAATCCCATTTTAGTGGTGCCTAAAAACATCTACAGACTTTAAAAAAAAAAAACAATTACATGAAGATACTTAGCGTGTCAGATATTGATAGATTAGATGCTCCGACTTGTCACTGGTGTCACGGGTTGTTTATCTATCGATTTGGGAGGTGGGAGTAGCCATCCAGAAGGGTAGAAAAAAATGTATTCGATCGTGTCAAGATCGTGTATACAGATGGAATATTAAGTGATATATACATATATAAATTCTGAAAGAAATAATTATTCATTACTACTACTAGATGGCGCTGCAATTCATTTTCATTTACTGTCACACGAATCCCTCCCCTACATCTCTCGTCTCACAATGTCATACTTTGTTGATCCCTTGATGTAAGAGGGACTGCTACACATGTGACATCATACGAACTTATCTCCTCCTCTCCAAAAACCCTTTAGACAGTCATTACATTACAGGACACATTATCAAGGTGACGTCACACATAAAAAAATAACGGGTTGCACTGGGGGAGTGGTAGCAGAAGTGAAAACTAGAACAGGAGGTTAGGGAATAATTCGTGCTACCAATTAAGCGTGCAAGCGCCGTCTTACGAATTTTCGATCAGGTCACGTGTCCTGACGTGAGTTTAACATTTTTTCCCCATCCCAAATACGCAATACACTGCTAAAGAAAATTTCTCTTCAAAAACATAATTTAACAAACAAAGTGGAAAAAATATTTTGGGGATGTACTTTTATCGATAATATAATAAATAAATTACCTTAATATTTTAATTACAACCATTTAAAAGCAGTGATGGCCCAGTGGTTGAAACTCCAAGTCTTACTCGGGAGGTCCGAGGTTCGATCCTGGGCACACACCTCTGACTCTGAGTTATGTGTGTTTTAACCAATTATATATCACTTGCTATAACGGTGAAGGAAAACATCGTGAGGAAACCTGCACTCCTGAGAGTTCCCAAACAGTTCTCAAAGGTGTGTGAAATCTGCCAACCCGCACAACAACGGGCCAGCATGGTGGACTATGGCCTAATACCCTCCTCATTCTGAGGAGTCGTGATGATGAACCATTTACATTGGAGTACATAAATACACTGATTACATATGACGTCATAGTATAGTAGATGTGACAGGGAAACTCTAGGGACTAAGAGACGAATTTTTATATAACAAATATATAATGTCTATTCCTAAGGTTTGGAGTAAGTTTTTAATATTGGTGAATCGGTTTATGTTTTATTGTATTTTTTTCTAATTTAACAAAATTATTATCTCCAGTAGATAACAAGTTATATGACGAACAATGTTAAAAGTTATAGTGTAAGAGATGGTGACCCAATATGTTATCTATACATAAACAATAAAAAATCAGAGCTTTTTGTAGACCAGATTGTAAAAGACCACATGTTAAAAAAAATCACAATAAGTTATGTATGTTTGTAACGAATAAATTCAAATAGACAAAAGAGCCTAGAGGACAGTTTTAAATGGCATGTGTAATAAGTCTTTTCATTCTCCTACATCGAACATCGTCGCCTCGAAGTCTTGACAGTGTGAATTGGTAAAACGAAGATCAAGTCAGATATACATACACAGAAACGCGAGGAAATACGGTTCCTTGACATACCAGTTAATGCAGGTGCTTACCAATCATGGGTGCTTTGGTAAGTACCTGTACCAGGTCGCGAGAAGAGAGCTAAATGCAGGGTGCCACGAGACTCCCACTAGTGGATTGTTCAGCTTGGGAGCCACAGAGGCACTTGCTTAAAGAGGTGACGTTGCATCGCTATCGAAGTTGGTGGGGACTATGCTCTCCAGTAAGAGAGAATGGGCGGCTGTGGTTGCGTTTTGTGAGTCTGTGGTCTCAAAGAAAGAGGTGGCGGACGGGAAAAAGAAGTTTCTTCAAGAGGGATTGAGGAGCATAGCTATTTAGGTTGGTCTCCGTCTAGGCAACATGGTTCTCTGCTGAATGCGTTACTGTGGTACCTGCCTCACAGCGCTCATTGTTAGCCCTACATTCCCCTTTGTCCCACGGAGGAGATGAGTAAAGGCATTTTCCGCGTTTCAGCGTTATAAAAAAAGTTTTGTATGTTTTTAGGTTAGGGTTATGTGAGCTTGACTTTGGGTTTAAGCAGAGAGCTTGGGTAGTTGTAATTACTTAAAGGAGATCCTTAAGTCTACACAAGTCCAAGGCAGTGCCCGGGTTCCTGTCAGAATAGCTCCTGTTATAATAGTAGGTGATTGTGCAAATATGATTTTTTTTTTATTATAGATAAGGCAAACGAGCAGATGGTCCACCTGATGGTAAGTGGCAACCATCGCCCATGGACATCGGAAAAACAAGAAACACTCTCTCGTCTTGTCGATGCGTTGCATCCCCGAAGATAAAGTGGGAATGGGGAATGAAGAAGAAAAATGATGCGGATTCAGCGGACCCTAGGCAAGAGCCGAGAGTCCACTAGACCCACAGCATTAATGGGATGGGAGAGGGAGGGGGTAAGTCCGGTTCACATGCGGCTCAACCGGAACGCGTCTATGACACTTCACTTGGTGGTAGCAAGCCAATCGGGGAACAGATCCCCTACCACCAAGGGGGTGCTGGGTTTATTGAAAGATTGTATATTCTCTTCCCATTCTAAATTTCCAACATATATTTGTACTTCATACTTATAATATTAATAATAAAAAATAATTTTAAAAAAATATTTTTAATTTTATGCTAAATTATCCGTGAGTAACATAGACTATGTTAATATTTTTTTTAAATTAGGTATCCTTACTAAAAAAATCGTGAAGAGGAGTGGCGTGCGCATCTATTAAGATTTAATATAAACATGACAAAACAATAACAATAAGCTATTTACAGTTACATTTAGTATTAACCCGCTGGAGGTTAGAGTATAACAGATAAGCTTCAGTGCAGTTGAGTCAGTCAGTTGAGTCGTGAATATCATAGTGAGTGTATCGTTTTGTGCTTATTATAATATTAAATATGAATGCATATATGAGGTAAGTATATGTTGAAGTGATTCATGAGAAAGGTTTAACTACATACTTTAAGTCACAACTGAAGTACATTTTATTTGACTGACGCCTGTGTTTGATTCCTAACTCTGTGGACGCAGAACAACTGTAAGACTGACCAGACAGTATTATTAGCTCTAGAACTATTAACACAGATATTTCTTAACAAAAACACACATAACCACTTTCATAGCTCTTATCACATCAAAAATCAAAGAAATACTGCACTCTGTTATTTTGCATCATCTTTTTATATTCATCACTAATATGATCTAACTCATAGACAATAAATTTCCTGTACAGTAAACAATTTATCATATACCATAGATAATATTCAAGCATTGTACGGACATATAACAACCATTTATATAAAATTAAAACGGATGCTAACAATATCTTACAGTCCACAAACTTTCGATAGTTTAAAATCTCGCGAGATGTATATTGATGTATAAAAAAGTCGGGTTAGTTACACCATTTATAACTCAAGAACTGCTGAATCAATTTTAATGAAATTTGGTACAGGAATAGACTACAGTTTGGGAAATGACATAGCCTACCTTTTACCCCGAAAAAAAGGTTTTTATAGTTTGAAATATGGAGTGAAAGTTTGTATGAGAGTTCGTCATATAAAAGTCTTATATATAAATTGTATTTTCAGATTTGGGGTTTTAATTGTTCTCCTGCACATCGCTTCGACGAGTTCGTTAGGTAATTAATTTATTGTTATTTTTGTAACAGGCATACTCTATATAATATGGCATAATAATGAAGGAGGAATCTACCAGTTACACTGAAAACTAAAGCTATGCAGACATGTTTAGTAACCGGTGTGAAGTTAGCTGACTAAAGTTGGCTAACTAAGATAATCCAACCAAATAAAGAAGTCCACATAAAATATGGTAAACTTAACCAGAAATTAGTTCTAATTTAAAAAAATAACATGAAATAAATATTTCATTCTAAGGCGTGAGCAACCTTATATAAAGAAATTAATTAGTTGCCGAATAATTTTTAACTTATTTTTTAATAGAATAACAATTTCACAAAATAAAAGATATTATTACACTATGAGCTTTTATTAGCTGAATAAGTTTTAAAATATGAGTAAAATGAGATAAAAATCAAAGGGGTTGAAACCGGATAAGCAACCCTTATGCGAAGAAATCAGTTATCTAAGTAACAAATTTTTAACTTTTTTAATATTTTCACATAGTAAAAGTAAAGATTACACCTTGAGCTTTTTATCACTGAAAGAATATGTAAAAACGAATTAAATAAGGGTACATTCAAGGGATGGAAGTCCCGTTTCAACCTCTAAATAAACCTTTATTTAATTTGTTTTTACATATTCTTTCAGTGATAAAAAGCTCAAGGTGTAATCTTAACTTTAACTATGAGAAAACATTAAAAAACTCCAAAAAATTTTAGTCAGCTAACTTTTATCTTTACATAAGGGTGCTCACGCCTTACAATGAAATATTTATTTCATGTTATTTTTTAAAATTAGAACTAGTTTCTGGTTAATTTTACCTTATTTTATGTAGACTTCTTTATTTGGTTGGATTATCTTAGTCAGCCAACTTTAGTCAGCTAACTTCACACCGGTTGTTTAGTACCCTGTCTCACTTACGCTTCCCAAACATGGCCTTTATCAACAAAACAGACTCATAAGGTCAAAGTGTGCCAAAATAGCATGGAAAGGAGTCTCCTGAGCCTTGAGATGAGCGATAAAGTGAGAAATGAAGACGTCAGGAAAATTACCAATGGAAATGGGCTGGGAATGTCCAAAGATCACCAGAGAATAAATGGTCCAAAATTGTCACTAATTGGTACCCTATTCACAAGAAAAGACGGAAAGGAAGACCATTCAAAAGATGGAGTGATGACATAGTTGCTACGGTGGGAAATACCTGGAGCAGACTGGCAAGAGACAGAGCCAAATGGAAAGAAATGGAGGAGGCTTTCACCGCCAGAGCAGACGCAACAAAACGCGTTAATGCAGGGTGGTGTCACTTCCGTCCCTTTAGACGATTTTATATAAAGGGACGGAAGTGACGGGAATCCACAGTCTAACTGAAATTTTGGACCACGCAGGTCTCTCAAGTAGTGAAGTAGTCTCTGAATAGTGTTAGTGATGTACAGTGCAGTGTTAATGCTAGGAGTGCTGTCCGATCAAAGTCACGAGAGTACCTTACAATTTAGTTGCCACTTCTTGTGTTAGGTTAGGTTTATTTGAGATTAACCTTAAGTTTAAACAGAGAGCCTGAGCAGTGGAGGCGAGTGTCGTGATCACTTAAAGGACATCCTTGCCTACACCTTGCTCACAAGTCCAAGTAACTGTTAGAGATCATATTTGATAATTTATCTCTTCAGTATAGCTATCTACATTGCGTTTACCCAATATCATCCCCCCTTTTAGTGTTTCTCAATATTTCTGCTGCGATTCCAATGAACACCGAGTTCTTGCTCAGGGTCCATTGAAACCGCAGCAGTCTTCTCTTCGCCCCCCCTCCTAACTAAACAAGAGATACCCTCTAGTTTTGTCGATTTCCATGGGCGACGGTGGCCACTTTCCATCAGGTCGACCTTGTCTATCATTAAAAAAAATATTTCCCCTCACCCCCCTTTCTTCTCACCATTAAAATCCCCGATATATAGAATATTGGTTTTGAATTAAATATTTTTTATAATTCACAGATGAGGAAACTGCTTGTCTATTGTTAATTTATCTGTTCAGTATAGCTATCTACATTGCGTTTACCCAATATCATCCCCCCTTTTAGTGTTTCTCAATATTTCTGCTGCAATTCCAATGAACACCGAGTTCTTGCTCAGGGCCCATTGAAACCGCAGCAGTCTTCTCTTCGCCCCCCCTCCTAACTAAACAAGAGATACCCTCTAGTTTTGTCGATTTCCATGGGCGACGGTGGCCACTTTCCATCAGGTGGACCTTGTCTATCATTAAAAAAAATATTTCCCCTCACCCCCCTTTCTTCTCACCATTAAAATCCCCGACATATAGTATATTGGTTTTGAATTAAATATTGTTTATAATTCACAGATGAGGAAACTGCTTGTCTATTGTTAGACGGCCATAACGCTGGAGTTTGTGTGAAATATTTTGAATGCCAAAGCACTTGTCAAGAAATGATCACATTAAGTCAAACATTTGGTGACATAAAGTAAGTATTTAGAAGCTGTACACACTAAGATGTAATCTAAACAATCGAAACATTGCAATTACATGCCAACCTTAAACATTTTTATGATTAATTAATATTCTAGTCATCAGGGTGTAATCATTTAATTATTTTTTTCAGAACAATTTGTAAATATCTTGAGGTATGCTGTCCTGAGTATTGTAAAGTATAATTCCGAAAAGAAAAAAGAAATTTTCACGTTATTTTGTATCTTCTACTTTCTTAATGTAAAATAAACACAATTTGAACTGAATTGCATATTTTTATTCGACACAACACACACCTGGGGGCCTAGCCAAGATGACTTTCTACAATTGTTAACGAATATAGAAAACTTTAAAAATGTATGGGAATGACATATGTCAACGATATATCACATGATCAAATTAAAATAACATATGTAGAATGACAGTTCGCACTTAAAGGGTGCGTTCCACTAAGCACTCACGAGTACGACGACCACGGGTTATGCCGTTTCATTTCTTCGCGAGCGTTACAATCGTTAACTCAAGTGGAATGGATTATTGATAGTTTTGAGCGCTAACGAAAATAATTCAAATGGCGAGTTATAAAGAAATAGTTTCAAGAGATTGAGTTATTATTATTTGTAAGTCTTAACAACAAACTTCAATAATTATTGGTTAATTTAATTTACATACATATTTTTTATTGATTGATATTGATTTTTTTATATTTATAATTAAATTGAAACTCAAATTAATTTTACATAAGTGTATTTACCTGTGGCGGTACGTTGAGCATCCGCTGCAGAAACATTCACTCTCACTAATAAACCTCTATTCGTATCAAATAAAAGTTATTTGGGCGTTGTGAACGCTTAATAGAACGCACCAAATAAGTCAACATGGCTTGTCAACACTGATCGCTTGAAATTGTAGAAAGAGAATAGAAACGTAACGTTTGCAACTTGGCTAAGCCCCCTGGGGGCCTAGCCAAGATGACTTTCTACAATTGTTAACGAATATAGAAAACTTTAAAAATGTATGGGAAAGACATATGTCAACGATATATCACGTGATTAAATTAAAACGTTCGCACTTAATGGGTGCGTTCCACTAAGGACTCACGAGTACGAAGACCACGCCCACGACCATGGTTTTTCCCGTTCCACTTATTCGCGAGCGTTACGATCGATAACCCATGTGGAACGGGAGATTGAGCGTTAACGTAAATAATTCAAATGGTGAGTTATAAAAAAATAGTTAAGATGTTAAGGTTATTATTACTCAATAATTCTTCATACCTAAATAATTATTGGTTATCGGGGTATAGTTGGGGTAGGATAATAGTGAAGGCCGTGTCGGGCTATAATTGGAGTAGGATGATGAGCATCGGCTGCAAAAACATTAACTTCCATTAATAAATCTCTATCCGTATCAAATAGTATTATTTACATCTTAAAGTTATTTGGGCGTTGTGAACGCTTAGTAGAACGCACCAAATATGTCAACATAACTTGTCAAGATTTATTGCTTTAAATTGTAGAAAGAGAATAGAAACATACGTTTGCAACTTGGCTAGGCCCCCTGAAATGTTTGTTAAGAAACAATAGAATCGCTTCATTTGACACTTTATTATGATTTCATTTTCGACTGTAACAATATACTAATATATAAAGCTGAAGGGATTTTTGTTACGCGCTAATCTCTGGAACTACTGGTCTGATTTGAAAAATTCTTTCAGTGTTAGATAGCCCATTTATTGAGGAAGGCTATAGGTTATATATCATCACGCTAAGACCAATAGGAGCGGAGCTACATGTGGACGAAGTCGCGCAGATCGACTAGTACATATATAAAAGGAGAAGCTGACTTAATGACTTGGTTAGAAACTTAAAATTTTGAACAGTAATCCCTTTTATAACGTAAGGGAGCACTAAGAAAAAAATATTGAAAATTTACCCCCTAAGGGGGTAAAATTAGGGTGCAAAGTTAGTATGAAAAATTTAAAGTTATTCAAATGAAATTCATTATGAAGGTTCTTCATTGAAAGTCATGAAACACCTGTAAAATATTTTTCGAAAATCATTTCCTTAAGGGGATAAAAGGGGGGTGCAAAGTTATTAAAATGTATTGACGTTTGTTAGTCACGCTAAAACTCGAGGACAGCGGGACCGATTTCGGGGCGGAAGGTGAGACACGCTAAAAGGTTTTTGATAAGAAAAATGTTATCTGTAGTCTAATACACATCAGCGAAGCGACAACGAGTCAGCTGTTTTATTATAATATGCTTAAAATCAGTGACGTCACGTCAGACGTCAGACATATGGTCAAGAAATGATCGCTTCTACGTGGTAAAACAAATTGTAATTCGGTGCACACCAATAGACAGAGTGATACAAGAGGAAGGTTTGTATGTATATAACATATATATTATAGTAAAGAAATCGAATTATAGCAGAGAAGCCGGGGTAGGTCGCTAGCAGACAATAGTCGAAAGCGCGCGTAGGTGGCGGCGCGGCGGCATGCGGCACGGATGCGGCGCGACACAAGTGTGAAATCTGGTAACCCGCACTTGTCCAGCGTGGTGGACTATGGCCTAATACTCTCCTCATTCTCAGGAGGAGACCCGGCTTAGCAGTGCCTTTAATGGTTGTTTTGAATTTAAATACTATATTGAAGAATCTAAGTATAATTTTCTTACTATATTTTCTCTCGTCTCAATGGGTATTAATAAAAAAATTATCAGTTCTCATTTCCTTTTCTATTTAATTACATTTAATTGAAAGTAAACTCCATATAACAAACAATTTTTTTTATAATGATTTAATAAGAGAAAGTAGTATAATTTAAGTTTAGATACGCCAGTTGAGTGACGACCCAATCGTAGATAGCTGGCACCCTCACGTAGACACCAGGAACGTTCTCCTTCCCACATTCCAGTCCATAGTTCACCATTCCCACTACAGAATATCGGACACTGTCTCCGCTCTAGCAAAAAATTGAGACATACATTTATTGATAAGAGGTAGAAGTGCACAAACAGACATAGTGATAAATGAGGAAGGTTTAGTTATATAATTTGTTAAGTTTCTGCGTGAATTGGTTGGAATAAAATATTAAATGGAATCAGGCGTTACTTTGCGCAATTTCATGATTTAAAAGGAATCAAAAGGTTACCTTGCTATATTCCGCGGAAATCGGAACAACCAGACTTGTAAGGCACAACCCAGAAGAGCACCCTGACCACATAAAAGTGAGACGCGCGAACCCGAACCAAGACACGCCCTTCTACAAGCATCACTTGCGAAGTCTTACTACTTCGTCAACACACAGTCAACACCTCCTGAATATGCTTCGGTTACGGAGTGAAACTTGTTACTTGTGTGGTGTGTTCTAGTTCGGGTTCGCGCGTCTCAATTTTATGTGGCCAGGGTGCTCTTCTGGGTTGTACCATACGAGTCTGGTTGTTCTGATTTCCGCGGATTATAGCAAGGTAACCTTTTGATTACTTTTTAGGTTGGAATATACAGATAATCGCTGCCTGAGCGAACGCAAGGATTCTGTAGAATACAAAGTAACATTAGTAACCCTTACTTCAATAGGACAGACTAGTGGTGATCCTCCATCACCTATGCAAGTGTCCACATTTGCTTCTCCCCCGGCACACATGAGGGTATGATGCAATTTGTAGCTCTTGCCCAATCTAGTGTTGCGGTATTGGTTCTGACACTTGACACTATCGACCAGCGGTAAAGTTATCTGTTGAAGATGGCATTTATTTACATCCTGTCAGAAGCGGCAGATAATAGTAGCTGAAGCTGAATAGATGACATCTATAACTGTCAATGCTAAAATAGATACTTAAATGGAAACTGACATTTAAATGGCCGGTCGTGGAATAGATGAGTTTTACAATAGCCGATGATGCGCATGATGGTAAAATGGAAGATTTCGAGATAGATGACAACTTAAATGTAAAATGCTGAGAAAAGACGAGATTTAAAATGAAATCTATATCGATTACGATGAGAATTAGTGTGTAAACATATCTAGTACCTTCTTGAGATCATTTGCATTAGAAGTACTGCGAAGATAGTCTTGTCCCCACCCCATACTGAAGCAGACAGTTCCAGGAGGCGGCATATGCAATTCCAGACAAGCCAGACCAATGTGTGGAGAATTTGTCAAATCGAAGGGAGAACTCAAGATTAACAGCGCCACGTCGTAATGGACATATACTGAATCAGAAAAATATTATTCTCACATGACGATTAGAATGCAATCCTCCTCTGATTTCCTTAAGCACCTTTGGAGGTAAGTATATTTCCTTGTTTTGGTAACACCGAGGAGGATTGTATTCCTAAAATAAGTTTATACAAGTAACATTTATTTATGACTAGTCGACCTTTGCAACTTCGTCCGCGTGTAGCTCCGCTCCTATTGATCGTATCGTGATGATATATAGCTTATAGCCTTCCTCGATAAATGGGCTATTTAACACTGAAAGAATTTATCAAATCGGACTAGTAGTTCCTGAGATTACCACGTTCAAACACGTATAAAATAAGATATACACACCTCTAGTAAAGTCTTTGTGGATAATAATTTGGCTTACATCGCGTTCCTGGTGTTTATTTACATCGTTATCCGCTGACAAGTTATTTACTCCTGCGCGACATTTTAACTAAAATAAATATACATTCTTAGTATTGGATGCTGCAAAATCTTAACTTTGTTTTATGAGTTCTTTACCTGTTTAGGAGTGGTAATGTGGTCAACCTTATGTGCTACAGTCATGACTACAGAGGGATGGATGAGTGTACCGCCGCCTATATACGAATCAGCTGCGTTGTTTTCATTCCTACAAATAATATATTATCATAAAACGGACTGATTAAATTATACTTTATATATACTACATATATACCTTTTGTCAAAAAACAAAGCAACCATCCAAGGAAACTCAGCAGAGTCAGCGTAACCTACAGGGCTGTGTGCTTTAGATGTATCACCACCAGGTTTGCTATAACCACATCCAATTGGCTCCGTCGCTGGTACTGACTCTCTTGGGACATTAGTCTTACAGCAAACTTCTAGAAAGCCAGTACATTGCGTGCTAGAAATACAAATTACAATTTTTTTTTTTTTTGCAAACGAGCAGATGGTCCACCTGATGGTAAGTGGCAACCATCGCCCATGGACATCGGAAAAACAAGAAACACTCTCTCGTTTTGTCGATGCGTTGCATCCCCAAAGATAGAGTGGGAAGGGGGAATGAAGAAGAAAAATGATGCGGATCCAGCGGACCCTAGGCAAGAGCCCAGAGTCCACAGCATTAATGGGATAGGAGAGGGAGGGGGTAAGTCTGGCTCACATTAAATTTCGATAAGGTGTTAAAGTGTATTTAGATTTTCTATGCAATCTTATTCAAAAGAAAAGTTTTAATATAAGCTCTAAATATCTTACTGTAATGATTCTCCATCTTGGCACAATGATACTTCAACACATGTTCCCATATCACCATCAGCTAATATACAGTTATCTAAAAAAATTAAATTATTTAGAATCTTTGAGATTTAATGACAATTAAAAATAAAAAAATATGATGTCGTAAATATTGTGTAGGTGTTTATTGCAGATGGCTAAATTTGAAAAGTTGGTTAATTATATACTTCAATATTTATTTTATCCCAAAAAACTTTTACATTACGTATTTTGTATTTAAAAAAAGGTATTTAGATTTCCCTCGAAAACACTTAATGTTATGGCGTCTTGAGTGACGTCACTTTCTGCGAAGTAACCTGCTCTGTTGGAACACGTGACGTAATACTTTCTGATTGGTCGTCACGTCACGAGTGGTGGGGACACTCACACGAGCCTGACTGAGGAGAATTGTATTCTTACCCCGAATAGGACTTATAATCTTCTGACTTCAAGTACTTACCATTTACATCGTTATTCAAGGCATCAGTGTAGAGCACTAAGGTGAAGAAGAAAATTTTATAAAATCTGAAATAACATCAATTAATATTATAATCTATATAAAACCTTAAATAATTTATAATATCTCTCAACTCACATCATCATGTACAAAGTAGTAAACACTTCTATTACTCGCAACCGACTGATACTAAAATACAGACAATATTGATAATAACGATAACAGTGACCTCGTGGGCAACTTTTGCTTTATTTTTTTTTATATATTAAGTGACGTAAGTGTATCCAAAGTTATAGACAATTCTATGTTGCTTCATAATAATGGAGGATAGTTATTGTAAATACCTCGAAGATAGGATGAGGAGGGGAATGAAGAGAAGAATGGTGTGGTTATCACAATCTACTAGAACCGCAGGTGATGGGTTACTCGCATTTTACGAGATAGTTATTAGGGTAAATAGGAATTAAACAATTAATTAGGAGTAGTCTCAACAACTCAAACAAGCAGGACTCCTGCAACAATTGGGGAGTTACAGAAGATTACACGTCGTAATGTTCCTGATATACCGCTTTTGTTTGGAGATCTGGAAGTTTTGCCAACCAGGTACCAACTGTAATTGAGAATAAAAGAAACGAACATTGATCGTACATTACTTAAAATATAATTACTTTGCAGTGTCAACAGGTCAGAGATAAAATATAAGTTGTTTTCATATACTCATTTGTGACGTTGTGTAGTATCTTAAATAATTGGTAATTCCAAACGATAGGTATTTCCAAGAGGTCAAAAGTGTATTTTATGTTTATATATTAGGTTGGGGAAAAAGTTTATTCGCGTTTTTTAAGAAAATTCAAAATTTTTTTTTTATATAGTTTATTTACATTTAACTAAAGTATGTAGGTACCGTTTTGTTCGATAACTTTGTGTCATCTTGTTGCTAGGGACATGATCCCATTGCTATGGAAATTTTAGGGCTTCCGATCAAAAAACCGCGACAAGTAGTTTTAGCAGTCCTCTCGTGGTGTTAACCTGACACTGCCTAAAGAATTCTGAAGAGACCGAAACAGGTGGACATCTGAAGGTGCAAGGTCAGGACTATGCGGATGCATTAACACCTCCCAGCCAAACTCTCTTAATTTTTGCTGAGTGGCTAAAGATGTGTGAGGCCTAGCGTTATCGTGATGAAAGACCACACGCCTTCTGTTGATTAATTCCGGCCGCTTTCTCTCAACTTCTTGCTTTAATCTTATTAGTTGTTCGCAGTAGAGTTCAGAATCGATGGTCCTGCCTGGTGGTAACAGCTCGTAATGAATAATGCCCTTCCAATCCCACCACACACACAGCATCACCTTGTTGCGAGTTAACCCGGGTTTCACCACAGTCTGTGAAGCCTGACCGGCCTTTGACCACGAACTTTTTCGCACGTTCTTGTCGTACGTGATCCACTTTTCATCACCAGTTACCAGCTTCTTCAAAAATGGTTCGGTTTCATTACGTCGTAATAAAGAATCACTAATGAGTACACTGATCATTACGTTTCTTTCTGTGAGCTCGTGAGGTACCCAAATATCGAGCTTTTTTGTGTACCCAGTTTTTTTTAAATGCGCCAAAACTGTTTTGTGGTCGATTCCCAGTTCTTCAGCTACGACGTAACTACTGATATGCCGATATTGCTCCACTTTTTCGAAAATGGCATCTATTTTATCCGTAATAGGGCGACCAGAGCGAGGTACATCTTTGACATCAAAATTTCTGGATTGAAAACGCTTAAACCTAATGTGTGCTACTCTCACAGACACTGCACTAGGTCCATAAACATTGCAAATTTTCGCGGCTTGCGTTGCATTTTTATCTTTTTTGTAGTAAAATTTTAAAATGTATCGAATTCCTTCGTTAGCTTCACTCATCTTCACAGTACGAAAAACAAATAAAAATCACACATTTTCCTAATTTGAATTTGGAATTATCTTCTTTAAAATGTAAACTTGTAATGATACCAAAACCAGCCAGATACAAATAGTATAGCCAAAGAGATTTTGTTACAAGTTCATACAAGTTCGTACATACTATAATGCGAAAAGACTTTTTCGCAACCTATTATAACAGATTCGTTTTGGGTTTTAATAATTGTAAGCATACTGCTTACAATTTATTGCATTATGAAAAGGAAGGGCTGCCCCTCCGCCCTTGCGTAACACAGTGTGAAAACATAGGCTCGTCTAAACGCTTGTTTTTCCACTGTGTTACAGCGCCTGGTTTTTTGCATAATATAGTTTTGTACTTTTCTTCTAACGAGTTACGTGCTCTCACGTGAGTTACGATCTTGTATTACGAGAGATGGTTTTTACATGAGCGAATGTAAAGAGGAGGTTTTTAGAGGAACAAATGAGGAAAAGGGAAGGATATAAGCGTTGAGTTGAGCTTGAATATATGTGTAAGCATGATATATTGACAACTTCTGTTCTAGCGAATTAAGGTTTTTAACCTGCGGTAAGTTTGAGACTATCTGGAATAGCCTGGGATGATTTTTATAAAACCGAGTGGGAAATAGGACAGTTTTTAGTGAATAGAATGAGAATAAGAGAAGGTGCGTGCGTAATGTTTTGAATACCGCATCTCCCTCTCTTACTTGCAACGAGTTTGCGATATTTTTTTAATTATATCGATGTCGATAAAATTAAACGCTTCACTAGGATTGTTTACGTTATTATTTTTCCTCTTAATTCATATCAGTTTGCTTTTAACTGAGTTTGTAACAACAACTGAAAATGTTTACAAGGAAGATGTAAGTTATTATTTTTTTAAATATTATCTTACAGTAGAATCTGAAGTTAATTCAGTTTTAAATGATGCGGCTGGCTATTATTAAAAATAATTCCCAGCCGAGCAATTAAAGGTTAATTAAATAGATTATTTGTTCCAGAATGTTCCACCTTCTACTCCTTTGTGGTACAGTTCTTTGCGATGCTGGTTTGTCTCATATTGAGCGTATGTTAGCACAAAGAAACGGAGCAAGTACTACTGCTAGTGCAGTAAGACCCCGTTTGAAAGGTAATAAATGTATAAAATTGCTAGCAACACTAACTTTTGGTATAACTATTCGAATCAATCATTGGACCGAACACACAAATACAAAAAATTATTCGAGAGTTGATGATATTTGACGAGTAATTTTAAGGAAAAAATAGGTGAAAGAGTTTGCAAACTTATGCCTTGTAAACCTATTCCTAGGTCTGAAGCCCCAAGTACTACTAACAGATTACAATAAAACTATGTTTTTTATCTTAAAGGTTGCGATCTTGGAAGTGAAGAGGAGTCGAACGGTGAATCAGGAGCGTGTGTTAAAAAATCCCTCTGTCAAAGTGAAGAAAAGAAAGGAAGCGAGGCGACTTCAGTTGATCCAGCCACATCTTTTATTCCTAGGTAACTTACAAATCGAGCTTAAATTACAACATTTGTTACTTTATTATTAACTAGATTACATAGATTACCAGAACACTACATGCCGTTCTGCTAGATTACATAGATTACCAGAACACTATTTGCCGTTCTGCTAGATTACATAGATTACCAGAACACTACTTGCCGTTCTGCTAGATTACATAGATTACCAGAACACTACATGCCGTTCTGCTAGATTACATAGATTACCAGAACACTACTTGCCGTTCTGCTAGATTACATAGATTACCAGAACACTATTTGCCGTTCTGCTAGATTACATAGATTACCAGAACACTACTTGCCGTTCTGCTAGATTACATAGATTACCAGAACACTACATGCCGTTCTGCTAGATTACATAGATTACCAGAACACTACTTGCCGTTCTGCTAGATTACATAGATTACCAGAACACTATTTGCCGTTCTGCTAGATTACATAGATTACCAGAACACTATTTGCCGTTCTGCTAGATTACATAGATTACCAGAACACTACTTGCCGTTCTGCTAGATTACATAGATTACCAGAACACTATTTGCCGTTCTGCTAGATTACATAGATTACCAGAACACTACTTGCCGTTCTGCTAGATTACATAGATTACCAAAACACTACTTGCCGTTCTGCTAGATTACATAGATTACCAAAACACTACTTGCCGTTCTGCTAGATTACATAGATTACCAGAACACTACTTGCCGTTCTGCTAGATTACATAGATTACCAGAACACTACTTGCCCTTCTGCTAGATTACATAGATTACCAGAACACTACTTGCCGTTCTGCTAGATTACATAGATTACCAGAACACTACATGCCGTTCTGCTAAATTACATAGATTACCAGAACACTACTTGCCGTTCTGCTAGATTACATAGATTACCAGAACACTACTTGAGGTTCTGCTAGATTACATAGATTACCAGAACACTACTTGAGGTTCTGCTAGATTACATAGATTACCAGAACACTACTTGCCGTTCTGCTAGATTACATAGATTACCAGAACACTACTTGCCGTTCTGCTAGATTACATAGATTACCAGAACACTACTTGCCTTTCTGCTAGATTACATAGATTACCAGAACACTACTTGCCTTTCTGCTAGATTACATAGATTACCAGAACACTACTTGCCGTTCTGCTAGATTACATAGATTACCAGAACACTACTTGCCGTTCTGCTAGATTACATAGATTACCAGAACACTACTTGCCTTTCTGCTAGATTACATAGATTACCAGAACACTACTTGCCTTTCTGCTAGATTACATAGATTACCAGAACACTACTTGCCGTTCTGCTAGATTACATAGATTACCAGAACGTAAACGTACCGAAAGTTCTGGCAGATCGCAGTGGCTTCATATAAAATACAGAAGACATTCGCATGTCTCCAAAATGTCCTCATTATCGCTTCGTATCCAACTTACCTTAAAGAATGATATCAGTTCCAAAGCAGTAATAGTGGAGGTCGCCTTAGTCTTAAAAAAATCACATGCTGGATCATTATTCAACTTCATCACGCTTATTCTTGATCATTTAGTGATCTGGCAGTGATGTTATGGAACGACCTACTCATCACCATTTGCAAAGCACCATCTTTGGGCTTATTTAAATCAGCTGTTTAATGGAAATGTTCTCTCTGTTTAAGCCTAAGGTTGAACTCACATAAACCTAACCTAACTGAGGTACTCACGTGGCCTTATTCGGACAGCACTCCTAGCACTAACACTATTCAGAGTCTACTTCACTTCTTGAGAGACCGCGCACGACTAAGACTTCATTCAGATTGTCGATGGCATATAAAGGGTCGAGGGTCGAGATTGTCAAAACAACGACAGTGCTACTACCCCTCCGACATAATATATATTATATTTATTTATGTATTTAATTAAAATATCAATTTTAAAAAACTTTAACTACCCACATTTGATTTTTAAATTTAATGATTTTTCTGTTAGTCAAAGGTTGGTCCATGGGTAAGTCCATCTTTGTACACTTTTCTTTTCAAGTGTCTGCATTCCTTTAACTATATTTAGATTTGAGTATTTAATAAAGAAATGTGTACAAATGGTTTATGTTTATTAAAGTAAAATTTCTATATTATCGTTTTTAGGAATTTGCAATCGCAGGCGGTCTTACCTTTTGATGTCGCGGAGGTAGAGGTGTAAGTGTTTCAACTTATATTCTTATTCACTTTTTAATTGTCCGAGGCTAGATATGTTTACTGTTGTAAGCGCATGAATATCTTTCATAATCACGACCCGTCAATGGCCTACTGCTGATCAGGGTCTCCTCCTCAAAATGAGGAGGGTATTAGGCCATAGTTGGCAGACTTCACACACCTTTAAGAACTTTATGGAACTCCCAGGAGTGCAAGTTTCCTCACGATGTTTTCCTTCACCGTTAAAACAAAGTAGTTAAAATCTTAATACGAGTCACCTGAATTTTGTATATAGGGGAATGGGGGAGATGAGAGGTAGGTAGAAAAAACCATCCCCCACCATTTTTCTCTCCCGGAAACACGTATTTTTTAAAATTGAATTTTCAATTCAAATTGAAATATCAACAATTGTTATTAAAATATCTTTATACAAAAAGCGGAAAAAGTGACTTAACGAAAGGGGTGAAGGAGGTTGGTCTATCAATCCCCATTTTTTTTGGGGGAAAAAAGCTTATAAATAAATGTTGCAGAACTAAACCACCAAATACTTATATGAGCGCCTACACTTGAAGACCAAAAAAATGGAATCATGTCTTGGGTTGCTAACAATTATCTGATTGGCCCCCTCCAGGGGGTTTTGTATTGCGCTCTGGTCTACTATATCCCCCTATGTATTTTTTTTATTCCAATCATATTATATTTTTTATTCTGGCGCCCCCTCAAAGCTTCACGGTACCTTTTCCGCTCTGGCGCCGTCGTGCTCCGTACGTCATCGCACATATGGATGTCGCGTCCCTGGTTAAAATCTAATCCGTGTCCAGGAACGTAGCAGTCGTGGAAAAAAACAATAATATAAAAGAAAGCAAATTCACGTAAACACGGTGGCAACAGAATCAAAGATGAAATATAAAAAACGTAATAACGTAAACGGTTAAACGATTACCATTCTTAGGTAGAATCGAAAATTTATTCAACGTTAGCATTATTCCTCAATACTTTTCAACATTGATGTTCTCTAGACCACGCAAACATCGATGTAGTTTTTTTTATACCACGATGGTGGCAAACAAGGATACGGTCTACCTGAAGGTAAGTGGTTACCGACGCCTATGGACACTTGCAACACCAGGGGTGTCACTTGTGCGTTGCCGACCCGTTTTGGAAATTTCTAATCTCTCAGTATCAAATATCAAACGATTTGGTATATAGGTCAGCGTTTGACCATGACTTGCCTGAAAGCACGACACGGTCTAGGATGGAGCACGCTTTCCTAGAAGGTACCTATTTACTCTACTATTTGAAAGCACCAACATTATACTTTTCAAGAAATACAGACTCCGGCAGATCGTTCCACATCTTCGCAGTGCGAATAATAAAGGTGGACTCAAAGCGTTTGGTACGTATCCGAGGAATGTCCGCCATGTACCGATGGCGCTTCGGTCGGGTTCGGTCCTGTAAAAAAAAGGGGCGGCAGGAATTTGATTATGTAATTCCCGGGCACACTCACCGAAATGTATCCAATAAAAAACCGATAGGGAGGCAACCCTGCGTCGATGCTCGAGGCTATGCCAGTGCCTCAAGTCGATATTTGGCAGAGTAGTAGTTTTAATTTTTACATCGCGTATTTTTATTTTAACGCGACACCGGCAGCTAAAATTATTGTATATAAGTAAGAATGAAGCCCCTCTTCATTCCAACATTCATAGTTTTACCAAATTCAGGCGACTCGTATTAAGATCCAAACTCCGTGGTGGGTCGACTGATATATGTGTCCTTATCATTCCATATCAGTTAGAAAGAGATAATAAATCGTAATTTTGTTAATTTGAACACACAATTGATTTTTTTAGGGATGATTCTTCGTGCACGGGATATCTAGAAGTCTGTTGTAAAATATTAGATATCGTGCTAGAACCAAAATCAAAACCTCCAACCAAACCCGTTGGTTGCGGTTTCAGCAACCCTGGAGGGTTAAATATATTCCGTGGAACCCTTGATTTAGCCACATACACAGAATACGCCGAATTTCCTTGGATGGTCGCTTTGATGTAAGTTTAATTTTATTGTATATTGTATCTTAATATTAAATGTTATTTCCTTATAACAAAAGGAGATAAAACTGTAAATAAGGGTGAATATATACATCAACAGTATAAATATTTGTTCAATAGCTGGACGAATAATTTTATTCACGTAACAAACGAATGAATAATGTACATGATTTGTTACAAGAAGCTGATCAGGACTCATCGTATTATAGAGAGAGAGATGGAAAAGAAAATCAACAAAAAATTGTTTGGTCTATTATCTATAACTCATGACGTGAAGGGGGGAATGTCATGACAACGCTTGGCGCTCCGCTGCCACCAGTGATGTGTTATAAGGAGTACATTATAAGATTAATTCCTTAAGGACAACCCTATCAAACCAAAATTCATGCTAAGTGACTAACCCTTCAAGTGTTATCAGATTTTAAATATTATTTATTCAGTTTTTGTACAAATAGGCACTCGTTTAATATTTTAGCAATATTTCTAAATATTCTCATTTCTTCAATTCCATTGATTGCGTTTTTCGTTTTCTTTTGCTATCGGTGTCGGTGTCATCTTCGAAGTCAAGAGTCAATATATGTCAGAGATATCTAAAATGATTATATAATATATAAGCATTTATTGGGGAACTATGTTATAACTAATTTTGGAAATTGTTATTTAATAGGAGTAATGATGGTGGCGCAGGGAGTCGGTATATAGGGGGAGGTACGATCATCCATCCTTCCGTGGTGATGACTGTAGCACATAAAGTTGTAAACTCTAAACCAAACCAGGTATTATAGTATGATTGTGATGAAATTCACTATCTGCCTACTTTCATAATATGGCTTAAGTCACTCCCCGAAGATATACACTTTGGAGATTCATATGAATTCAATATCATGGACTTATCTATGTTCGCCATTAGTCTTGGGTAGTTCACGAACGAACCTTTAGGGGAACTATACGAACTATTTCGTCAATGATCTCGCTCTTAGTTCTTTTTAGTTCTTTTTTTTTTGGCTCCCGCTTTACTAAACAGTGGCGCTACGTAACTAATCGAACTATTTACTTCTATTGATTCTTACGTTTACTTCGTTTACTACTAATATATCGTTCATAAACATTGATGTTTCACTTTTAAAAATATCGATGAGTTTAATGAGCGATGTTGCATCCCCAATCTCTATCCCTGATTTCATTTTTTCATTCTTATTAGTACTTTTTGAAAAAAATAATTTGAAAAAACTTGCAATAATTTTAAATGTTTGTCTTTTCTTTATTTATTATTGTTACTACATTTTTAAAAAAATAACTAATGAACTAAAATAGCGAACTAGTTCGCAATTTGATAACGAACTAAATTGAGCGCTCTCATTGGTGAGCGACTAGGCCCAAGACTATTCGATTTATATCAATTGAACTAACTTATGGAACAGACTGACAAACTGTTTAAGTTGTACCATTGACAATCAACCACAGATACACTATAACTTCTATTAATCTGTGACATTATAGTGTTGCTATTCAAATAAATTAAATTACCCCATTATAATTATTTCTCCGACATAGAATAGATTTATTAATCATATGTTTTAGTTGATATGTCGCGCTGGGGAGCTAAACTTGAGTGCAAATACTGAAGTGTACAAACTCCAGGAACGCAGCGTGAGCACAATTATTATTCATCCAGAATTTATAAGTGGTATGGATACATAATTATCTCATTCATAAAACCGTAAATCAATTATAATTTTTTTCAACTCCAAAACCATTTTGATCCACAGAAACCATGCAGTACGGCGTTGCACTGTTAGTTTTGAGTTCTCCGTTTGATTTGACGAACGCTCCTCACATTGGAGTGGCTTGCCTTGAACCACGTATGCCTCGTCCAGGTACCATCTGCTACAGTATGGGATGGGGACAGGACTATGATGGTAAACCCCAATCGGACGTCCTCAAAAAGGTAACCTAAAATTTTATTTGCTTTATGAATGTTAGGCGCCATTTATGTTTGAATTATTATTCTTAATACACCTCAAAATGTTTCATACCTTACTATTTCCTCACGTGCCACTTGAAGTTGCTGAAAGTGTTGGCTTATATAAAGAATAATATGATTTTTTATATTTGACAGCTTACTCTGCCCCTGGTTGACCATAACAGATGTGAGAATATATTACGTAAAGGAATAGAATCAAGCTATAGCTTACATCACACCCTTACGTGTGCTGGTGGAGAAGAAGATGTGGACACTTGCTTGGGTGATGGAGGATCTTCTCTCGTCTGTCCTATTAGGGTAAGGCCTAATGTATTTATTCTAGATACCAAATTAAATTCTGTGTCCTATTTTTTTTTACGCAATTATCAGAGAGCATCTCGTAAGAACTGAGTAACCCATCACTCCTTGATGGCAGGAGATCTCTTTCCTAATTTCGTCCGGCCGAGCCGCATATGGGCTACACTTCCTCCTGGGATGGATGGGAGACCATCCAATTAATGCTGTGATTTCAGTGGACTTCTTACTCAGAAGGTTTAGGGTTAGGTTCCACTGAAACTGCAGCATCCTTGCCTTCACTCCCCTCCTAACTCAAGTTTTGAGGCAGCAACACGCTCACGTCAAATATGCTGATAAATAATGTAATATTATTCATTTAAGTATTATCACTGTCTCTAAAATAGATTTTTTTTCTTATAAATTATAGAAAATTTAAGTAATGTCTGAGCGCCATTTTGTGGCTCAGTGACATGCAGACATGGTTGTTATAGGTGTTTAATAGGTGACACCCACTATTTATACCATCTACCAAGAGCTAAAAATCAAACTTCATAATTCATCAATCATAGTAGGACTAGAATGTATAAATAGTCAATCTTATATATTTCCTTTTTGACAGGATGGAGATAAAACCCGATACTCCGTAGTGGGAATGGTTGGTTTTGGGATAAGTAAAGATTGCGGGAAGAAGGATGAACCCGCTTTTTACATAAAGGTGCCGGCTATCTACGACTGGGTTGTCAATGAAATGTCTTTTTTAAGTTTGAATTCTAGTACTTTTGATTATTAATAATGAATAAATGTGTAATAGTTTCATTATCGTTTAATTTGAGTAACCATTTTTTTAAGTTTCAGTCGTAAAAATTCATTAAATACATATTTAATTCAATTAGCTTTTCAAATTCATTTTTTATTGTTAAATTATTTTTCAAACCTAACCTAACCTAAGGCTAACCTAACCTAACATTGTGTTTACTTAACCACGTGGCAATTACATTGTAAGGACTTACGTGACCTTAGTCGGAGAGCACTTCCAGCACTACACTGCACTTGACACTATCACTAGCACTACTTAGATAATATTCACTTCTTGAGACTACGAGTAAGACTGAGCTCCACTGTCTTTGTACGAGAATATAGAGGGAACAGACTAGCTAGAATTCCCCTCCACAGGTGGGGCAGACGGATGTGATTATTATTCTACTCTAGCGCCATACATGTCGATGACGATCTGATTATTCGATTATCGTTTACTCGTTTGACAATATTAAAGTGATGTGACGAAAGTGATTATTAATTTTCTACTAGCGCCACAGATGGCATAACAATTTGATTATTCAAAAATCGATTCCAACAAATTCCATTTAACGAACATCCCAACGTACAAACTTTCACATGTATGATTGTAATTTAAAGAGGTATTGGGCAGTGGAAAATAACTCATGACGACCAAACCTGTTCTTCCATTCCTTGACGGCAAGAGAGAAAAAGATCCTTATCGAAGATATTTTTTATTTCATCCAAAACTGAACCTATTTAATTATTTTTGGTATTATTGATTTGAGAAATAGTGTTGCTAGATTTCAATGGAATATTGGCGTTGTAATAATAATGATTACTGTCATGGCGGCGCATTTATTTTGTTAGCTTTAATCTTTACGTTGGCACTACTGAATAATACTCAGTTGTGCTAAGTTCTAAAAATGTTGCTTGTGTAAAATTAACTCAATTAAATTTGCAATCTTGGGTGTTGAAACGATCTGATGTTTCATCATCCAAGCGTGGCGTACTAGTTATTGGCATCATGGCGGACTAGTTATTGGCATCATGGCGGACTAGTTATTGGCATCATGGCGGACTAGTTATTGGCATCATGGCGTACTAGTTATTGGCATCATGGCGTACTAGTTATTGGCATCATGGCGTACTAGTTATTGGCATTATGGCGTACTAGTTATTGGCATCATGGCGTACTAGTTATTGGCATCATGGCGTACTAGTTATTGGCATCATGGCGTACTAGTTATTGGCATCATGGCGTACTAGTTATTGGCATCATGGCGTACTAGTTATTGGCATCATGGCGGACTAGTTATTGGCATCATGGCGGACTAGTTATTGGCATCATGGTGTACTAGTTATTGGCATCATGGCGTACTAGTTATTGGCATCATGGTGTACTAGTTATTGGCATCATGGCGTACTAGTTATTGGCATTATGGCGTACTAGTTATTGGCATTATGGCGTACTAGTTATTGGCATCATGGCGTACTAGTTATTGGCATCATGGCGGACTAGTTATTGGCATCATGGTGTACTAGTTATTGGCATCATGGCGGACTAGTTATTGGCATCATGGTGTACTAGTTATTGGCATCATGGCGGACTAGTTATTGGCATCATGGTGTACTAGTTATTGGCATCATGGCGTACTAGTTATTGGCATCATGGCGTACTAGTTATTGGCATTATGGCGTACTAGTTATTGGCATTATGGCGTACTAGTTATTGGCATTATGGCGTACTAGTTAGTCTTTTACTCAAGAAATAAATTCTGTCCTTGCAAATTGAGATGAAAATTATTTATGTTAATATTTTCTAGAAACTTATTTGAGAAAATAAATCTCCTTCATTTAATTCGATGGCAAATGAGGATATGTTTTGTTGCCAATTAGTATTGTTAAATAAGTATTTCCTTTGATGGATAAAGCTGCAAGATCCTTATGAATAAGGAAAAAGACTTGTTACATATCATCGTACAAAGCAAAAAATGTATATAGAGTATATTTCAATTTTAGTAGAACCTGGATAGATCAGATCCTTCAGAATATTTGCCACCAACATCAATATATGATCAAAGCGTATGCTCTGATTTGGTTCCTAATTGTGCAAAAATAATCAGTTAAGAGGACTTCGTACGAACTACACTTTTGAAAAATAGATTTTTACCAAAAATATTGGTGTCGCGCTGAGCCCCAAGTTTACCTCTTACCGTGTGATAGAGAGAACTACAGCTCGAACTGATTTTACCTACGTAACATTAAGAAAATCGTCCTTTCGTAATACCCTGTTTCCTCCTCGAAATCTGGACCGATTTTAATATTTATTTCGTTGAAATGCAGTACAGGGTCTAAGCTATGTCCGTACGTTTTGCTTTTTTGGTTTATGTTAGTAATAATTAGTTTGCTGGATGTTTATTTTAAAAGTTTTTTTTTCTATTATATTAATCAAATAATAAAAAAAACAAAACGTACAGTCATGGCAGAGGTACGTATATATCGCATGGTATTTTTTCTTCTTCTGTAACTTCATTATCCTAGGAGGAAACAGGGACTACGTATGTATGAAAACAGTGTCGACTGATTTCCTCTTAATAAAAGAGCCAAACAATTTTATTTAATTGTACAATCTTGCTTTTTACTTTAAAATATAGAATAATTATAGATTCTATTTGCGAAAGAAATCCTATCCACACACATATGGCACACACAGAAAATCAAGTGTCAGTGTTTCACGACACACCTCATATTCGGGAGCCGAGATTGCAAAGAATAATAATTATCACTAAATGCGGGGTATTTAAACTACCGAAAATTGTGACATAAGTGTCTTTGTGAATGATAACTTCGCCGTTTTTTCTACGTATTTGTAAACCTTCAAATCGTGGCAATAGACAGGAGCTTCGAAGCTAACAAGACGCGACTATGCCGTTCTATACGCTCACAAAACCGTTTTGTGGTTGATTTGAGCTAGATAATAATAATAATAATAATGATTTCAATACAGGACCAGATAATTAACACAAAAAATATAGAACATTTATTATAAAAGACAATAGTATACAGAATGATAGGTGTAGAAAATGCAATAGTCATTCAGAAACAATACAACACATTATTAGTTCATGTCCCGCACTCGCACAAACTGACTACACACACAGACACAACCAAGTCGCACAAATCGTTCATCAAAAACTAGCCTTTACAAATTAATTCAGGACAACCTACTACCATACTACAAATACATACCTAAACCGGTAGTACCGGACAAAACTATCCATAATAATAGACCTGATATAACTCTCGTAGATAAAGTAAATAAAGAGGCTTATATAATAGATATCTCAGTTCCCAGCACCCACAACCTACAAAAGACAATCTCAGATAAAATAACAAAATATATAGAATTAAAACAAGAAATCATAAGAATTTGGAAGCTGGACAAAGTGCATGTTGTGCCTTTGGTTCTCTCCAGTTCTCCTGGGGTTATACCAAAGCATCTTTTAAGTTCACTAAAGCAAAAAGCCGCAGTACTCAACACTTGCCACATAGTCAGGAAATTTTTGCAGGAAGAATAGTACCTACATTAAACATTTAAATTTGAGCCCCACTTGGTTTAGACCCGTGTGGTTCATTAGTACCGAAATGTTAATTTCGAGAAGACAAGTGTCATGTAAAAAATAATAATAATAATAATGGGATAGAAAGCTGTTTATACCACCTAGCTCCTTCAAGATTTGTGTTGAAAATAACAAATCCTCCATTATTACGTGTTGTGCTGGTGGAGGACCAAACGTGGACAAACGAACAGACGGTCCACCTGTGTCTTTTGTTGCGTTGCCGCCTCGAAGATATAGCGAAAAGAGAAATGAAGTTGTGTGTGTGTGTTTTATTGCGTGTGGCTAAAGGTGATGAGTTCGTTTGATCGCTATATTTATCAGGAACAAACTTACTGATCTTATTCTATCAAGTAAATATTAGATACGTTCTGGTTAAGCATGGGGCCACACTTACCCCTTCCCCTCCCATGCCGTTAAGCTGCGGTTCTAGTGAACTCTGGGTTCTTGTTCAGTGTCCACGGAAAACATTCTTCTCTTCATTTCCCTTCCTCCCCGAAGATATACACTTTGGAGATTCATATGAATTCAATATCTATGTTCGCCATTAGTCTTGGGTAGTTCACGAACAAACCTTTAGGGGAACTATACGAACTAGTTCGTCAATGATCTCGCTCTTAGTTCTTTTTAGTTCTTTTTTTTTTTGGCTCCCGCTTTACTAAACAGTGGCGCTACGTAACTAATCGAACTATTTACTTCTATTGATTCTTACGTTTACTTCGTTTACTACTAATATATCGTTCATAAACATTGATGTTTCACTTTTGAAAATATCGATGAGTTTTATGAGCGATGTTGCATCCCCAATCTCTATCTAAAATAGCGAACTAGTTCGCAATTTGATAACGAACTAAATTGAGCGCTCTCATTGGCGAGCGACTAAGCCCAAGACTATTCGATTTATATCGATTGAACTAACTTACGGAACAGACTGACAAACTGTTTAAGTTGTACCATTGACAATCAACCACAGATACACTATAACTTCTATTAATCTGTGACATTATAGTGTTGCTATTCAAATAAATTAAATTACCCCATTATAATTATTTCTCCGACATACAATAAATTTATTAATCATATGTTTTAGTTGATATGTCGCGCTGGGGAGCTAAACTTGAGTGCAAATACTGAAGTGTACCAACTCCAGGAACGCAGCGTGAGCACAATTGTTATTCATCCAGAATTTATAAGTGGTATGGATACATTATTATCTCATTCATAAAACCGTAAATCAATTATATTTTTTTTCAACTCCAAAACCATTTTGATCCACAGAAACCATGCAGTACGGCGTTGCACTGTTAGTTTTGAGTTCTCCGTTTGATTTGACGAACGCTCCTCACATTGGAGTGGCTTGCCTTGAACCACATATGCCTCGTCCAGGAACCATCTGCTACGGTATGGGATGGGGACAGGACTATGATGGTAAACCCCAATCGGACGTCCTCAAAAAGGTAACCTAAAATTTTATTTGCTTTATGAATGTTAGGCGCCATTTATGTTTGAATTATTATTCTTAATACACCTCCACCTTCCAAAATGTTTCATACCTTACTATTTCCTCACGTGCCCCTTGAAGTTGCTGAAAGTGTTGGCTTATATAGAGAATAATATGATTTTTTATATTTCACAGCTTACTCTGCCCCTGGTTGACCATAACAGATGTGAGAATATATTACGTAAAGGAATAGAATCAAGCTATAGCTTACATCACACCCTTACGTGTGCTGGTGGAGAAGAAGATGTGGACACTTGCTTGGGTGATGGAGGATCTTCTCTCGTCTGTCCTATTAGGGTAAGGCCTAATGTATTTATTCTAGATACCAAATTAAATACTGTGTCCTATTTTTTTTTACGCAATTATCAGAGAGCATCTCGTAAGAACTGAGTAACCCATCACTCCTTGATGGCAGGAGATCTCTTTCCTAATTTCGTCCGGCCGAGCCGCATATGGGCTACACTTCCTCCTGGGATGGATGGGAGACCATCCAATTAATGCTGTGATTTCAGTGGACTTCTTACTCAGAAGGTTTAGGGTTAGGTTCCACTGAAACTGCAGCATCCTTGCCTTCACTCCCCTCCTAACTCAAGTTTTGAGGCAGCAACACGCTCACGTCAAATATGCTGATAAATAATGTAATATTATTCATTTAGTAGATGTAGTCTCTAAAATAGATTTGAGACTAATAGACTGAGCGCCATTTTGTGGCTCAGTGACATGCAGACATGGTTGTTATAGGTGTTCAATAGGTGACACCCACTATTTATACCATCTACCAAGAGCTAAAAATCAAACTTCATAATTCATCAATCATAGTAGGAGTTGAATGTTATTTATCCAGTTACTGTATAAATAGTCAGTCTTATATATTTCCTTTTTGACAGGATGGAGATAAAACCCGATACTCCGTAGTGGGAATGGTTGGTTTTGGGATAAGTAAAGATTGCGGGAAGAAGGATGAACCCGCTTTTTATATAAAGGTGCCGGCTATCTACGACTGGGTTGTCAATGAAATGTCTTTTCTAAGTTTGAATTCTAGTACTTTTGATTATTAATAATGAATAAATGTGTAATAGTTTCATTATCGTTTAATTTGAGTAACCATTTTTTTAAGTTTCAGTCGTAAAAATTCATTAAATACATATTTAATTCAATTAGCTTTTCAAATTCATTTTTTATTGTTAAATTATTTTTCAAACCTAACCTAACCTAACATTGTGTTTACTTAACCACGTGGCAATTACATTGTAAGAACTTACGTGACCTTAGTCGGAGAGCACTTCCAGCACTACACTGCACTTGACACTATCACTAGCACTACTTAGATAATATTCACTTCTTGAGACTACGAGTAAGACTGAGCTCCACTGTCTTTGTACGAGAATATAGAGGGAACAGACTAGCTAGAATTCCCCTCCACAGGTGGGGCAGACGGATGTGATTATTATTCTACTCTAGCGCCATACATGCCGATGACGATCTGATTATTCGATTATCGTTTACTCGTTTGACAATATTAAAGTGATGTGACGAAAGTGATTATTAATTTTCTACTAGCGCCACAGATGGCATAACAATTTGATTATTCAAAAATCGATTCCAATAAATTCCATTTAACGAACATCCCAACGTACAAACTTTCACATGTATGATTGTCATTTAAAGATGTTTTGGCCCAGCCTAGCTACTCAACTTATTACTGATGGCAGTGGAAAATAACTCATGACGAGCAAACCTATTCTTCCATTCCTTGACGGCAAGAGAGAAAAAGATCCTTATCGAAGATATTTATTATTTCATCCAAAACTGAACCTATTTAATTATTTTTGGTATTATTGATTTGAGAAATAGAGTTGCTAGACTTCAATGAAATATTAGCGTTGTAATAATAATGATTACTGTCATGGCGGCGCATTTATTTTGTTAGCTTTAATCTTTACGTTGGCACAACTGAATAATACTCAGTTGTGCCAAGTTCTAAAATCAATTGTTGCTTGTGTAAAATTTACTCAATTAAATTTGCAATCTTGGGTGATGAAACGATCTGATGTTTCATCATCCAAGCGTGGCGTACTAGTTATTGGCATCATGGCGGACTAGTTATTGGCATCATGGCGGACTAGTTATTGGCATCATGGCGTACTAGTTATTGGCATCATGGCGGACTAGTTATCGGCATCATGGCGTACTAGTTATTGGCATCATGGCGGACTAGTTATTGGCATCATGGCGGACTAGTTATTGGCATCATGGCGGACTAGTTATTGGCATCATGGCGTACTAGTTATTGGCATCATGGCGGACTAGTTATCGGCATCATGGCGTACTAGTTATTGGCATCATGGCGGACTAGTTATCGGCATCATGGCGTACTAGTTATTGGCATCATGGCGTACTAGTTATTGGCATCATGGCGGACTAGTTATTGGCATCATGGCGTACTAGTTATTGGCATCATGGCAGACTAGTTATTGGCATCATGGCGTACTAGTTATTGTCATTATGGCAGACTAGTTATTGGCATCATGGCGTACTAGTTATTGGCATCATGGCGTACTAGTTATTGGCATCATGGCGTACTAGTTATTGGCATCATGGCGGACTAGTTATTGGCATCATGGCGTACTAGTTATTGGCATCATGGCGGACTAGTTATTGGCATCATGGCGTACTAGTTATTGGCATCATGGCGGACTAGTTATTGGCATCATGGCGGACTAGTTATTGGCATCATGGCGTACTAGTTATTGGCATCATGGCGTACTAGTTATTGGCATCATGGCGTACTAGTTATTGGCATCATGGCGTACTAGTTATTGGCATCATGGCGTACAAGTTATTGGCATCATGGCGGACTAGTTATTGGCATCATGGCGTACTATTTTGTAGAAATTTGTGAAATTAACTGTGGATTAGTATTTTAAGGCATAATTAACTTCTTTGGACGAGCGACAGTTAGCTAATATGAGACTTTTTTAATTTGTGAAGGACAACTCTTTTACTCAAGAAATAAATTCTGTCCTTGCAAATTGAGATGAAAATTATTTATGTGAATATTTTCTAGAAACTTATTTGATAATATAAATCTCCTTCATTCAATTCGATGGCAAATGAGGATATGTTTTGTTGCCAATTGGTATTGTTAAATAAGTATTTCCTTTGATGGATAAAGCTGCAAGATCCTTATGAATAAGGAAAAAGACTTGTTACATATCATCGTACAAAGCAAAAAATGTATATATAGTATATTTCAATTTTAGTAGAACCTGGATAGATGAGATCCTTCAGAATATTTGCCACCGTTCATCAATATATGATCAAAGCGTATGCTCTGATTTGGTTCCTAATTGTGCAAAAGTAATCAGTTAAGAGGACTTCGTACGAACGACACTTTTGAAAAATAGATTTTTACCAAAAATATTGGTGTCGCGTTGAGCCCCAAGCTTACCCCTTACCGTGTGATAGAGAGAACTACAGCTCGAACTGATTTTACCTACGTAACATTAAGAAAATCGTCCTTTCGTAATCCCCTGTTTCCTCCTCGAAATCTGGACCGATTTTAATATTTATTTCGTTAAAATGCAGTACAGGGTCTGAGCTGTGCCCGTACGTTTTGCTTTTTTGGTTTATGTTAGTAATAATTAGTTTGCTGGATGTTTGCAAATGTAAATAAGAATGTCGTTTTTTTTTAATTTAAAAGTTTTTTTTTCTATTATATTAATCAAATAATAAAAAAAAACAAAACGTACAGTCATGGCAGAGGTACGTATATATCGCATGGTATTTTTTCTTCTTCTGTAACTTCATTATCTTAGGGGGACTACG
Organism: Limenitis camilla; assembly: GCA_905147385.1. Taxonomy (NCBI): domain Eukaryota; kingdom Metazoa; phylum Arthropoda; class Insecta; order Lepidoptera; family Nymphalidae; genus Limenitis; species Limenitis camilla. The sequence goes on from LR990253.1 coordinate 5,758,442, forward strand.
TATGTATGAAAAAAGTGTCGACTGATTTCCTCTTAATAAAAGAGCCAAACAATTTTATTTAATGGTACAATCTTGCTTTTTACTTTAAAATATAGAATAATTATAGATTCTATTTGCGAAAGAAATCCTATCCTTTGGCACACACAGAAAATCAAGTGTCAGTGTGTCGTTTCGCGACAGAGCTCACTTTTGGGAGCCGAGATTGCAAAGAATAATAATTATTAGAGAATATAAAATTATCACTAAATGCGGGGTATTTATACTACCGAAAATTGTGACATAAGTGTCTTTGTGAATGATTTTTCTACGTATTTGTAATAAGGACCTTCAAATCGTGGCAATAGACAGGAGCTTCGAAGCTAACAAGACGCGACTATGCCGTTCTATACGCTCACAAAAGCGTATTGTGGTTGATTTGAGCTAGATAATAATAATAATAATAAAACCTATAGTACTTAGTACCGACAACCGCAAGGAGGTATGGAAGAGCAAGGAGTTACACGGACGCTTCTACCGTGCCCTTCACGGGGACGAGGTCGACTTTAAAGCATCCGTATCTTGGCTACGGTTCGGTAACCTATTTGGGGAAACCGAAGGTTTTGTCTGTGCAATTATGGACGAAGTTATCATGACGAGAAACTACCGGAGGTATATTGTGAGGGATGGCACGGTGGACATATGTCGGGCATGTCACAGTTCGGGCGAATCACTCAGACATATTATTTCCGGTTGTCCTCGTCTTGCTAACGGCGAGTATTTGCACAGACACAACCAAGTGGCCAAGATTATCCACCAACAACTTGCTCTTCGATACGGCCTTGTGGAGTCTGAGGTGCCGTACTATAGGTATGCGCCCGACCCAGTTCTCGAAAATGGTCGTGTCACGTTGTACTGGGATCGAACTATCATCACTGACAGGACTATTATTGCCAATAAGCCTGATATAGTGGTGATAGATCGATCGGAGCGCTGCACAATGATTGTTGACGTCACCATCCCGCATGACGGGAATCTCGTGAAAGCTGAGAAAGATAAACAAATGAAATATCTTGATTTAGCTCATGAGATTGTCGACATGTGGGATGTGGACTCAGCAGTCGTTGTGCCGATTGTCGTGACGGCCAATGGCCTAATAGCCAAGAGCCTCGATCAACATCTTAAGAGGATGGGTCAAGGGTCTGATGCAGGAAGCGGTACTACTGGACACGGCACGTTTCGTGCGGAAGTTCCTCTCTCTGGAGCCCTGACTGTCGGTAGCTTGGACCGTGTTCCCGCTACCGGTTGGCCTCTATTTTTTATATTTTTAAATGTATTTTGTTTTTTTTTAGATATATTTAAAAATGTAAATTGTAGGTATAGTAGAGAAATAAAAAAATAATAAGAATGATTTCAATACAGGACCAGATAATTAACACAAAAAATTATAGAAAATTTATTATAAAAGACAATAGTATACAGAATGATAGGTGTAGAAAATGCAATAGTCATTCAGAAACAATACAACACATTATTAGTTCATGTCCCACACTCGCACAAACTGACTACACACACAGACACAACCAAGTCGCACAAATCGATCATCAAACACTAGCCTTTACAAATTAATTCAGGACAACCTACTACCAAACTACAAATACATACCTAAACCGGTAGTACCGGACAAAACTATCCATAATAATAGACCTGATATAACTGTCGTAGATAAAGTAAATAAAGAGGCTTATATAATAGATATCTCAGTTCCCAGCACCCACAACCTACAAAAGACAATCTCAGATAAAATAACAAAATATATAGAATTAAAACAATCATAAGAATTTGGAAGCTGGACAAAGTGCATGTTGTGCCTTTGGTTCTCTCCAGTTCTCCTGGGGTTATACCAAAGCATCTTTTAAGTTCACTAAAGCAAAAAGCCGCAGTACTCAACACTTGCCACATAGTCAGGAAATTTTTGCAGGAAGAATAGTACCTACATTAAACATTTAAATTTGAGCCCCACTTGGTTTAGACCCGTGTGGTTCATTAGTACCGAAATCCTCCATTATTACGTGTTGTGCTGGTGGAGGACCAAACGTGGACACGTGCTTGGGTGATGGAGGGACAAACGAACAGACGGACCACCTGTGTCTTTTGTTGCGTTGCCGCCTCGAAGATATAGCGAAAAGAGAAATGAAGTTGTGTGTGTGTGTTTTATTGCGTGTGGCTAAAGGTGATGAGTTCGTTTGATCGCAATATTTATCAGGAACAAACTTACTGATCTTATTCTATCAAGTAAATATTAGATACGTTCTGGTTAAGCATGGGGCCACACTTACCCCTTCCCCTCCCATGCCGTTAAGCTGCGGTTCTAGTGAACTCTGGGTTCTTGTTCAGTGTCCACGGAAAACGTTCTTCATTTCCCTTCCTCACTCTATCTTCGAGGTGGCAACACATCGGAAAAACATGAATCACTTTCGTATTGCCGATGTCCATGGGCGAAGGTGGCCACTTACCATCAGGTGGACCGTCTGCTTAACTGCCATTAAAAAAATAAAGTGTAGTGTTGTTTGGTGGGTTAATGTTTAGTCCTTAAACATTTTCCTGGGTCCAAATGTGTTGGGTCTACCATTTTAACCGCCTGTCGGAGGAGTGAGTTAGGTTTAGGTTAGCCTTGTGTTAGGTTAGGTTTATGTTAGTCTTACTAGGTTAGGTAGACTTAGGTTTAGACAGTGAAATTAAGCAGTGGAGGCGAGTGTCGTAATTACATAAAGGAGCTCCTTAAGCCTACACCGTATTGCGTCCGTAGCTTCCATGATAGGCCATCCGTTGTGCACATACGATACTTATTGAATGATTGTATATCCTCCTTATTATTATCCGACACGCCCATCGTCTCTCTAATAATTTTTGTACTCATTCTCGCGATCCTAGACTGCCGATGCTCCGTTGCTGCGTCTAGTGTGACCACGTATGTAGAATTTTACCTCCCGTACTTAGTTGTATATTCAATGACACTAATAGCGGCCAAAATATCTCGTTTAATAATTTAACTCAATAATAAATTGTAAACATCACAATAATTGACATCCAATGAAGAACCTTCATACTGAATTTCATTCGAATAACTTCAAAAACGGCAAAGTTTCATACTAACTTTGCACCCCCGTTGTACCCCCTTAAGGGATTATTTTCGAAAAAATATTTTACCCCAGTTTCATGATTTTCAATGAAGAACCTTCATACTGAATTTCATTCGAATAACTTCAAAAACGGCAAAGTTTCATACTAACTTTGCACCCCCGTTTTACCCCCTTAAGGGATTATTTTCAAAAAAATATATTACCCGTGTTTCATGACTTTCAATGAAGAACCTTCATACTGAATTTCATTCGAATAACTTCAAAAACGGCAAAGTTTCATACTAACTTTGCACCCCCGTTGTACCCCCTTAAGGGATTATTTTCGAAAAAATATTTTACCCCAGTTTCATGATTTTCAATGAAGAACCTTCATACTGAATTTCATTCGAATAACTTCAAAAACGGCAAAGTTTCATACTAACTTTGCACCCCCGTTGTACCCCCTTAAGGGATTATTTTCGAAAAAATATTTTACCCCAGTTTCATGATTTTCAATGAAGAACCTTCATACTGAATTTCATTCGAATAACTTCAAAAACGGCAAAGTTTCATACTAACTTTGCACCCCCGTTTTACCCCCTTAAGGGATTATTTTCAAAAAAATATATTACCCGTGTTTCATGACTTTCAATGAAGAACCTTCATACTGAATTTCATTCGAATAACTTCAAAAACGGCAAAGTTTCATACTAACTTTGCACCCCCGTTTTACCCCCTTAAGGGATTATTTTCGAAAAATTATATTACCCGTATTTCATGACTTTCAATGAAGACCCTCCATACTGAATTTCATTCGGATAACTTCAAAAACGGCAAAGTTTCATACTAATTTTGCACCCCCGTTTTACCCCCTTAAGGGATTATTTTCGAAAATATATTTTACCCCTGTTTCATGACTTTCAATGAAGAACATTCATACTGAATTTCATTCGAATAACTACAAAAACGGCAAAGTTTCATACTAATTTTGCACCCCCGTTTTACCCCCTTAAGGGATTATTTTCGAAAATATATTTTACCCCTGTTTCATGACTTTCAATGAAGAACCTTCATACTGAATTTCATTCGAATAACTACAAAAACGGCAAAGTTTCATACTAATTTTGCACCCCCGTTTTACCCCCTTAAGGGATTATTTTCGAAAATATATTTTACCCCTGTTTCATGACTTTCAATGAAGAACCTTCATACTGAATTTCATTCGAATAACTACAAAAACGGCAAAGTTTCATACTAATTTTGCACCCCCGTTTTACCCCCTTAAGGGATTATTTTCGAAAATATATTTTACCCCTGTTTCATGACTTTCAATGAAGAACCTTCATACTGAATTTCATTCGAATAACTTCAAAAACGGCAAAGTTTCATACTAACTTTGCACCCCTATTTTACTCCCTTGGGGGGTGAATTTTCAAAAATCCTTTCTTAGTGCTCCTTTACGTTATAAAAGGAACCCTTGTGCAAAATGTCAAGTTTCTAACCCTTATAGCTTCAGCTCTTCTCTTGATAAAAACAGTTGGTTGAAAGAACGCGTCAAGTGAAGGAGCAAGGTTAATAAGATTTAAAAAAAAAATTGTAGGCAACGGCACAATTCAAAACTTACTGGGGAAGGAGGGGGCTAATTAAATTATAAGGCTATATTGTCTCGCCTTGCACCTTTGTTTCACTTTTTTTAGATTTTTTGTTTTCAAATGCTTCGCGAGTTCCTGTTATTTGTTTATATTGACATTTTTAATTCTATAATATCTTTTGAATGGAATGTCCGATTTCAATAATTCAAAAAGTAATCAACATGTATTGAAACAGTCTTGAACACGAAATAATTTATTTGGATAAGAATTAATACAAAGGTATGGATAACATGGTCTGATTTTGATAGGCGTTTCTATCAACTTTTAAAATGTAAAAAAGTAGTTATAGTGACGTAACTACAATAGTTGGACATATGGTCTCGCGGAGTTTTTTGTAGATATTGATACGTTCTATAATATTGTGGAACATTTTTTTGTTCTATCATCAATACTTTCCGCAGCGCATGCGATGAAAGACATTTTATGGCTAATTTTTTTACACCTTCGGTTGGTTTTAGTAAGATTTCCTGAGGATCTCTAATTATTTTTATTAATAAATATAGCCTATGTTACTCAGGGATAATGTAGCTTTCTAATGGTGAAAGAATTTTTGAAATCAGTCCAGTAGTTTTTAAGTTTATTCGTTACATACAAAAATACAAAAATACAAATCTTACTTCTTTATAATATTAGTATAGATTATATTATATTGAATTGATTATAAATTATGTTAAATATAGCGATTAAAACCTAGAATCGAATTAAAACATGCAACACTAAAAAGAATGACCTCAAGATTCCAATACGCACAACACTATTTATTTTCCTTGTACCTCAGTCCGGTTGTACCCGTTTGAGGTCACGCGTCTAGTATAACTATACACTATGTGGTAAGTTCTTTATAATATTAAATGATTCCTGTTGTTCCTGTTAATATTTTGCTTCATTTTGCAGTTTTTTTTATTATTAAATTAAATTAAAAAGTGATGCGTCGATAACAAATGTTAAGGTTATCTGAAGACAAAGTTCAAGGTGAATCATTGCAATAAACAAGACTAGAGATGTGAAAACCGATTCTGATTTGTAATAATCGATTTATTTATGAGAATTTTATATTTTTTATTTCTATTTATTTTCTAGTTACGTTTTTTATTTTATTTTTTTAATTCGCTTATATATGTTAGATTAAAATTTGGCCATTTTGTTTTAAAAAAATGCAATAATTTTTTTATTAATTTTTATAGTTACGAAGAGATTAAGATCGATTATTTATAGTAAAAACTATAATATCAGTGTTGCCAACCGAACTATTAATCATGTCTATCAATCAAGGAGAAAAAAGTGGCTAAAAATAAAATAATAATTTCGATGGACCTAGATTTAGTTACTTTATATTTTAGATGGCAACACTATATTAATGATTTGTTTCAGGACTCACTATATATTTATCATCTGTCTCATAACAACAATTGGAGCGCAGTTGACCGATATTGAAAGATATTTGCTGATATTAAATGGACAAACAGACACGGCCACTAAAACTCCAGTTAGACCTAATGGTATGGGTTTTATACTAAAATTAGTCTTACGTCATCCCCAAGCTTTTTTTCGCGATAAAACGTAGCCTATATCCTTTCCCAAGCTCTTGTCTACCTTTGAACTAAATTACATCAAAATAGGTTCAGTGGTTTAAGCTTAAAAGCGTAACAGAGAGAGTTACTTTACGTCTGGATTATTTGACTAATGTCCTGACAGATGCTTATGTCACTGTCAAACTATGTTGTCATACTAAAGTGATATTTTTAAGTAAGTAGAAAGCTTAAGTATGGTAACACTATATTCCATAAAGTGGCATCTGTCAGTAGTTTTTTTAACTAATATGGCGTAGGTGAATAAATACCTTTTTCTACCAATGCCTACCATTTTCTACAAAAGCGCCATCCGGAATCCGCCATTTTGGATTTTTTTTCAGCTCATTGCCAATTGGATGAGGTTTCGAATGATATTTGTTCGAGCACATCCCACCTATCTTAAATATCCTGGCTGTGCTCTTCGCCTGTCTCCGAAACCCTCAATCATCAGCTCTCTCCATATTTTTCCTCTGAATAAATTTTTTTTCTCTATATGACCATGATTGAAAAAAAAAAATTTTCTTACAAAATTTTACAGGTGACCAATCAGTCAGTGAATCAGCACAAGCAGCTATATATATTAATAATAATAATAATATATGTAGTACTATGTTGAATTATTAGTAATACCTCCACATTCTCGAAAAAAAGAGGGAGAATGGGAAAAAAATTCTTACTAATTTATATCAACCATCTAGCAACACTATGATCATTTAAATATTTTTATCATTTTCAGGAAAATCATGCGAATCTGATGATGTTCAAGGATTTTGTGTGAAACGGACTGATTGTTATTTGGATGCACCAAAAGTTGATCCTGCAACGAGTTTTATACCGCGGTGAGTCATTATCATCACAACACGTCCGCTTGAGCCAACGTCTCGCGCTCAACTGCCATCTTAGTACTTCTGTAGTATTTTTATAGTACCCACGTCATTAAAAGACTTATACACTACATCGTAATAATTAAAAAATATTAGTAACAAACACTGGTTTACAAATTTTTGTGTAATTTGATTAAATTCGAGGTATTTTATAGTTACTTGCATTTGGCCAACTGCCGCTGGAGCTGGAGAAAATTGACATTAAAAAGAACCTAATTAAGTATAAAATGAAATTTCATATTTCACTTGAAAATGTTTGTTTCTTTTTTTACAGTGAAGGGACGATAGGAGGAGCTGACAGTATTAGTTTCAGTTCTAAAGTGTAAGTACATTTCTGCTATAACTATTTTAATATTAACATTCATTCACTCATTCAAATACAATCTCGTTCATACCACGTCAGTTATACGAGAGCTGCGGGCAAAGTGTTAATGTGAGAAAATCTCTGAAAGTACTGATCCGATTTTGATGTTTCTTTCACTAATAGGTTGATAAGCTCGCTCCTCATTTCCTGTACAAAATAACTTTTTTATTTTATGGACTTGGGACAGCCAATTTAAACCTCATTACTACCTGTCATAAGTCAATAATAACCTCCCTCTCTTTCTCCCAATCTTTCATGGATGTAAAGTCATAATAATCTAAACGAATGTAAGTCATATTGTTGTCTCTTTCTAACATTCTAATCCCATTAATGCTGCAGATCCAGTGGTTTTGGGCTTTTGCACAGGGTCCGCCGAAACCGCAGCATTTTTTTCTTCACTCTCCCTCCCCACACTATCTTCGAGGATGCAACGCATCTCTTGTTCTCAATGTCCATGGGCAATGGTGGCCACTTACCATCAGGTGGACCATCTGCTTGTTTGCACCTAATCTACTATAAAAAAAAGTTTCATGACAAGGACAGATATATTTTCAACATAGTTAAGCCCAGACTCTGAGTCCTTAATAAATGATTTTTTTCAGTAAGGAAGGATGCGATTGGTTAAAGGTGTGTTGTCCAAAAGACAAAATACTTGCAGAACCGAAGACAGTCAAGCATCAGAAGACGCTTGGTTGTGGGTACAGCAACCCTGGAGCCAATGTCTTCAGGGAACAGACTAATGCGTATGCCTACGCTGACTTCGGTGACTTCCCTTGGATGGTTGCGTTGATGCTGTAAGTAAGATTTAGTGTCACACCAATTTATTTTTCACAAGCTGATCAGATTTACAATACTTCAACTAAATAGATTTACAAGCTGAACGGATTTACAATACATCAACTGAACAGATTTACTACACACAATTTGAGCATATTTACAATACTTCAACTGAATAGATTTACAAGCTGAACGGATTTACAATACATCAACTGAACAGATTTACTAAACACAATTTGAGCATATTTACAATACTTCAACTGAATAGATTTACAAGCTGAACGGATTTACAATACATCAACTGAACAGATTTACTAAACACAATTTGAGCATATTTACAATACTTCAACTGAATAGATTTACAAGCTGAACGGATTTACAATACATCAACTGAACAGATTTACTACACACAATTTGAGCATATTTACAATACTTCAACTAAATAGATTTACAAGCTGAACGGATTTACAATACATCAACTGAACAGATTTACCAAACACAATTTGAGCATATTTACAATACTTCAACTAAATAGATTTACAAGCTGAACGGATTTACAATACATCAACTGAACAGATTTACTACACACAATTTGAGCATATTTACAATACTTCAACTAAATAGATTTACAAGCTGAACGGATTTACAATACATCAACTGAACAGATTTACTACACACAATTTGAGCATATTTACAATACTTCAACTGAATAGATTTACAAGCTGAACGGATTTACAATACATCAACTGAACAGATTTACTACACACAATTTGAGCATATTTACAATACTTCAACTGAATAGATTTACAAGCTGAACGGATTTACAATACATCAACTGAACAGATTTACTACACACTATTTGAGCATATTTACAATACTTCAACTAAATAGATTTACAAGCTGAACGGATTTACAATACATCAACTGAACAGATTTACTACACACTATTTGAGCATATTTACAATACTTCAACTAAATAGATTTACAAGCTGAACGGATTTACAATACATCAACTGAACAGATTTACTACACACTATTTGAGCATATTTACAATACTTCAACTAAATAGATTTACAAGCTGAACGGATTTACAATACATCAACTGAACAGATTTACTACACACAATTTGAGCATATTTACAATACTTCAACTGAATAGATTTACAAGCTGAACGGATTTACAATACATCAACTGAACAGATTTACTACACACAATTTGAGCATATTTACAATACTTCAACTGAATAGATTTACAAGCTGAACGGATTTACAATACATCAACTGAACAGATTTACTACACACAATTTGAGCATATTTACAATACTTCAACTGAATAGATTTACAAGCTGAACGGATTTACAATACATCAACTGAACAGATTTACTACACACAATTTTAGCATATTTACAATACTTCAACTAAATAGATTTACAAGCTGAACGGATTTACAATACATCAACTGAACAGATTTACTACACACTATTTGAGCATATTTACAATACTTCAACTAATTAGATTTACAAGCTGAACAGATTTACTACACACAATTTGAGCATATTTACAATACTTCAACTGAATAGATTTACAAGCTGAACGGATTTACAATACATCAACTGAACAGATTTACTACACACAATTTGAGCATATTTACAATACTTCAACTAAATAGATTTACAAGCTGAACGGATTTACAATACATCAACTGAACAGATTTACTACACACAATTTGAGCATATTTACAATACTTCAACTAAATAGATTTACAAGCTGAACAGATTTACTACACACAATTTGAGCATATTTACAATACTTCAACTAAATAGATTTACAAGCTGAACAGATTTACTACACACAATTTGAGCATATTTACAATACTTCAACTGAATAGATTTACAAGCTGAACGGATTTACAATACATCAACTGAACAGATTTACTACACACAATTTGAGCATATTTACAATACTTCAACTGAATAGATTTACAAGCTGAACGGATTTACAATACATCAACTGAACAGATTTACTACACACTATTTGAGCATATTTACAATACTTCAACTGAATAGATTTACAAGCTGAACGGATTTACAATACATCAACTGAACAGATTTACTAAACACAATTTGAGCATATTTACAATACTTCAACTGAATAGATTTACAAGCTGAACGGATTTACAATACATCAACTGAACAGATTTACTACACACAATTTGAGCATATTTACAATACTTCAACTAAATAGATTTACAAGCTGAACGGATTTACAATACATCAACTGAACAGATTTACTACACACAATTTGAGCATATTTACAATACTTCAACTGAATAGATTTACAAGCTGAACGGATTTACAATACATCAACTGAACAGATTTACTACACACTATTTGAGCATATTTACAATACTTCAACTGAATAGATTTACAAGCTGAACGGATTTACAATACATCAACTGAACAGATTTACTACACACTATTTGAGCATATTTACAATACTTCAACTGAATAGATTTACAAGCTGAACAGATTTACAATACATCAACTGAATAGATTTACTACACACAAAATATATATATATATAATAAAAATATATTTAACAGATTTTGAATCACAAACAGGCACAGATTAAAAAATTTTCTAGAAAACGGCTGAATTTGAATGAAAATTGGGGGAAGCGATGTAAACAGAACACATTTTGTCCTCAAAAATGGACAGTTCTAGCACGAATAACCAAGAAATTTACGAAGGATACTTTTTATCCCCGAATAAATGAAAAATCTTATAAGACAATTAATGGAGTGATTAAAAAATTTTTGATTTTTTACACTGTCTAATCCTTGAATTGTTTGAGGAAGAACGACCCGTTATAAAAGTTCGATGATGAATATTTCCTTCAGTTATTGAATGAAATAATTTCTTGACCCAAATCTGGAGGTTTCACATTCAAAGTCGTGTGCAGATGTTAGTAATAACATTAAATTATTTATTTATTGGTCGAAGGAAGAAGAATAATTCAGCGAAGAAGTTCGATGATGAATACAGAGGCGGCGGTTCGTTGATCCATCCATCAGTTGTCATCACAGCAGCTCACAAAGTTGATGACATCACTAACCCTAGCGATGTAAGTTTCTGACCCCTGACAGACTGATACTGATAGTCTGATACTGATAGTGAGGAAAATTTGCCAGTTTATCAGAGAAGTATATACATTTTGATTTTATTTTGCAGTTGAGATGTCGAGCAGGAGAATGGGATACAAACACAGAGGACGAGTTCTACAAACACCAGGATAGAGACGTCAAGAAAATTGTAATTCACAATCAATATCTTAGAGGTAATACCTAAACTAGTTACGAATACTGATGTTGATGACTGACGTGATGAAAATAGATAAGACGATACAGACAAAGATAAGACTAATCAAATGACATAAAACAAAATAGAAGAAAAGATGCGTTCTAATGAGACTAGACAAGATACTTAATGCTAGACGAGACAGTATACGATATAAAAAAACAAATGATAAAGTCAAAATAAAAAGAGACAAGATAGGAAACGAAATAAGATTAGAATAGATGATAAGTGAAGAGAATGAGAGACTCTGACGAGACTAGACAAGATACTTAATGCTAGACGAAACGGAATAAGATAGAACAAACTATTTGAAATAAAACTAGACGAGCCAGGAGCGAGGTTTTGGTTCCCTTAAAAGCGAATGAAAGACAAGAAAAGATAAGAAGAGGCTAGCCAATAAAAATAAAACAGAACTAGATTACTAGAGATGAAACAATATTAGACATAACGAGACTTATAGAATGCGTTTAGATAAAACAATACAAACGTAGACATGTACAGATGTAACTAGACAAGATAATAAACGGTAGATGGTATGCAAAACTATATGGTTCAGGAGCGAGGTTTGGGTCCTTTTTGAAGGTAATGAAAGACAAGGTAAAATTAGAAGAGACTAGCTAAAAAATACATAACGAAATAGGACATAACGAGATTAATAGAGTGAGATTGGATAAGATAACTCAAACTAGACAAGAGACGAGAGAAAAGACTGAATGAGTAGAGTCAGTAACAGACAATTCGAGACAAAAGATGAGACTTGACAAGACGATAGACTATACTACATAGTTTTAGGCAAGACTATAAAAGACTACTCAACCAAAGCATCATGGCGGCTACTTTAGATATATTTAAAAAAAATTACAGCGCATCTACACAATGACGTGGCATTATTGATCCTGGAATCGCCAATTGAGCTGGAGAACTCACCTCACATTGGTGTGGCGTGTCTTGAACCTCATCTACCACCTCCAGGAACCTCCTGCTACAGTATGGGGTGGGGGGAAGACTTCATGAAGGCAACTAGATATGCTGTTGTACTTAAGAAGGTATATATTTCTCTTTTTTACATTACTACAATCTATGTATATTTTTGATAATTGGCAATCCTAAAAGCCACAGATATAAGATGGCGTAGCTATTTGAGTATAATGAAGACAAGAATGACAATAAACTTGCAATTCAAGGATTGTAAAACGTAATTTTCTTGGGACATTGTGAAACATTATGATTCGTAATGTCAATGCCAGTCGACAGTGTGTAGTCAAGCAGCCGCACAGAGTAGCTTGTTTCCAGAGAATAATTTTAAAATATTATCAATTTTAAAAGCTTTTATATTACTAACAATATTTGTTTGTATGTATGTATGTTCAAGTTAAATCTTGTAACAGAAATTTAAAGCTTTTATTAGATGAAATTTCACATACGCTAAAAGACATTATATATTTATATATTATTTTTTTGTACACACCCATGATGTGAGCACCAAATGAAAGGGTTAGCTGAAAATACATAAAAAATACTTCATTCTAAATCCAATATGGCGTCTTCCAAAGATGGCGGACTGATCTTGTAAGCTACTTTTTGGTTTCGGCATACATGTGTAGGGATAATGACAATGATTTTTTAATTTAATTTTAGATAAAACTGGACTTGGTGGATGGAAATAAATGTCAAAATCAATACCGTAACTCAAAATTAGGAAGAGGATACAAGTTGGATCTTTCGTTGACTTGTGCTGGTGGGGAAGCCAATGTCGACACTTGCGTGGGCGATGGAGGTTCATCGCTTGTGTGTCCTATTCAGGTAAAGTTTATTACTCTTCTATTATACTCCCTCGCTTCGATAAGGGATACTTTAAATGTCCCAAAGGAAGTGTGGGATTTTCCAGGATAAACTGTGTATGTTCGAGTTTGGTTTTTAAACAACAGATCAACTTAATTTTCTACATAGCTTAAGAGCTAGATAATAATATAGGAATGCATCCCGGAAAAAATCATTATTCCTGTGGGATATAATGACAAAATAACTAACATCATAATCCATTGAAAATTAACAAGATATTAAAATACATGTTTTTATTGACTGGAATTAATATAAAAATTATAATAATTAAGATACACATAGGGAATGCTTAAAGGGAGGTTTTAAATATTAACTTGGCAACACAGGCCTACAACGCCACCTGTCGTCATTATAGTAGAGAGATGAGTGGGTATTTATTATTGGGAGTTGTCGTTATATGGGGAGTTAAGGAGGGATAAACAATACTTTATTTTGTCAAGTTTATAAATAACTATTTTTATGTTTACAGGACAAGAACAACCTGCGGTATTCAGTAGTGGGTATGGTAGCGTATGGTCTCGAATGTGGAACAGGAAACCTGCCTGGTGTTTATGTGAAGATACCTCAAATCTACGACTGGGTCGTCACAGAGATGACATTACAAGGCTTTAACAAGAGCTCCTTTGTGTATTGACTACTAAACCCGATGCTGCTGAGGAATGAAGGGATTTATCGCAGATACAATCTCCACTAAAAACTTTATTAAGATCTAAGAGTTGATTCGTCCTTACCTTGTATCGGGATTGACCAAACTCGTTTATAGCATATATATTATTATACGAGGTTAAGATAAATTTAGTTAGTTAGTTAGTTTGACCTTGAATGCGCAGAAGTTACTATTAAAACCTTTTAGAGAGCGCGGGGCGAGAGCAGGGCGTTACACGCGATTGGTTAACTGCCCACAACACGCAACAAGCCCACAATGCGCAACTTTCCCCACTTCTCAGACCTATACTTAGCTGCCGGCTACTATTATAACATGACTGATGAAATCTTAGAAGGAGAATAATCCAGCCTGGAGCACCGACATATTTTATAGGATATTTTGAAGTGTGCGCAGGAACTATATACTCACATCCCTTATTCATCCACCACATCCACATTACTTAATACCATGAGGATCTCCAGGTCTTAAGCTCCATCATCACTTTGCATTAGGTGTGATTGAAAAAAAAGGTTTATTGGATACACTTTCCCATCTAATGTACCTGTATTCATTCATTTATAACGTAAGACTAGTTTCGCTAGTTATTGACCCCCTCCTCCCCTGTTTAATATTTATTACGTAAGAATCTAAACGAAAAATTGAATGTTGCCCGCGCTTTTTCAAAGTATAATTTTAACTTTGAGCAGTAAGATTACGTAAGAACTATCGAGACTCCCCCTTCTCCCCTAAATCGTCTTACGTAATTAATGATTGGCCCCTAAACGAGAGCGTCGCTAGTAAAATTATCGATTATTTATATATATAATTTTTATATACTCGTAGATAAGTTAATAAATATATTTTAATTTATTAAATGTTTTTTATTGCACCGGAAGTTCCTATAAAATAATACTACGAAATACTTTAGTTAATGACGTCACGACGGTTATACGTCACTACTCAATATTTTGGAGATATTCATATACTAAAAATAGTAGATAGTATCGAATGTCATAGAATAGTTTATTCTTGCTTTATCTGTCGACAATCTACTCTGTGCGACGATTTGACTACACACAGACACTGATTTAAATAAATTAATATTAGAAAAAATAGATAAGCAACGTTTTCCTTATTTGGTTTTTCCTGAATATTTTATCCTTATTATTGTGACCTGACCTTACGGAAATTACGGAATAAACGAGTGCGCAAGTCGATTGATAAAAACCGGCCAAGTGCGAGTCAGACTCGCGCACGCAGGGTTCCTTACCAATATATGCACGTCACATTTGTTGTATAGGAGCCCCCCTTAAAAAAATATTTTATTATATTTTAAGTACTTGTTGTTATAGAGGCAACAGAAATACATGATTTAATTCCAAATTACAACTATCTAGCTATAAAGGTTCATGAGATACAGCCTGGTGATAGACAGTCGGACAGCAGAGTAATAGAGTCAAGTTTTTACCCTTTGGATACGGAATCCTAACAAGAGAGGGTTCAGTACATCAATTTTCATATCCTACTTACATCAAAGTGATAAACTTGAAACATTCATTTGTA
Organism: Limenitis camilla; assembly: GCA_905147385.1. Taxonomy (NCBI): domain Eukaryota; kingdom Metazoa; phylum Arthropoda; class Insecta; order Lepidoptera; family Nymphalidae; genus Limenitis; species Limenitis camilla. The sequence continues at coordinate 5,774,194 of LR990253.1, forward strand.
TATCATTATGAATATGAAATATTCATTTGTATATCATTATGAATATGAAACATTCATTTGTATATCATTATGAATATGAAACATTCATTTGTATATCATTATGAATATGAAATATTCATTTGTATATCATTAAGAAAATGAAACATTCATTTGTATATCATTATGAATATGAAACATTCATTTGTATATCATTATGAATATGAAACATTCATTTGTATATCATTATGAATATGAAACATTCATTTGTATATCATTATGAATATGAAACATTCATTTGTATATCATTATGAATATGAAACATTCATTTGTATATCATTATGAATATGAAACATTCATTTGTATATCATTATGAATATGAAATATTCATTTGTATATCATTAAGAAAATGAAACATTCATTTGTATATCATTATGAATATGAAACATTCATTTGTATATCATTATGAATATGAAATATTCATTTGTATATCATTATGAATATGAAACATTCATTTGTATATCATTATGAATATGAAATATTCATTTGTATATCATTAAGAAAATGAAACATTCATTTGTATATCATTATGAATATGAAACATTCATTTGTATATCATTATGAATATGAAACATTCATTTGTATATCATTATGAATATGAAACATTCATTTGTATATCATTATGAATATGAAATATTCATTTGTATATCATTAAGAATATGAAACATTCATTTGTATATCATTATGAATATGAAATATTCATTTGTATATCATTATGAATATGAAACATTCATTTGTATATCATTATTAATATGAAACATTCATTTGTATATCATTATGAATATGAAATATTCATTTGTATATCATTAAGAATATGAAACATTCATTTGTATATCATTATGAATATGAAACATTCATTTGTATATCATTATGAATATGAAATATTCATTTGTATATCATTATGAATATGAAACATTCATTTGTATATCATTATGAATATGAAACATTCATTTGTATATCATTATGAATATGAAATATTCATTTGTATATTATTAAGAATATGAAATATTCATTTGTATATCATTATGAATATGAAACATTCATTTGTATATCATTATGAATATGAAATATTCATTTGTATATCATTAAGAATATGAAATATTCATTTGTATATCATTATGAATATGAAACATTCATTTGTATATCATTATGAATATGAAACATTCATTTTTATATCATTATGAATATGAAATATTCATTTGTATATCATTAAGAATATGAAATATTCATTTGTATATCATTATGAATATGAAACATTCATTTGTATATCATTATGAGACTACTTCTTCCGTGAAAACTTCTGAACTGAGACCAGAGTCTCACACAAACTCACTCACTCAATTTCCCATTAAAATGATTAAATCGCTGTCTCACGTACTCTATGGTCCAGATAATTCCATCTAAATATACAAACATTCATATTTATAAAATTAATATATTGAACTTGAAACATTCATTTTTAATTAAATTTAAGTGAAATTTTTGAACTCCAAAAGTTAACTAATAAAAATAAATTTAAATCGCAGATGACGTCACATATTATATTATATAGTTCATGTTATCGGTGTAGTTAATTATTTATCTTCCATATTCATCAGAGGAGAACGTTTAAAATGTGGTAAGTTAATAATAATATTATATTATCATTAAAAAATCTTCTACTAATTTATAGTATCGTTCTGTTTATACAAAAATAATAAAATTTAATTGTTTATTTAATAAAAAATGGCGATGATATTATTAGAAATTAAATTACAGCAAATGAGTGGTGTTGTCCAAAACGTTCAATTAAATAATTTAATGACATGGCTAAACGTTTAAGTGTGTTGAGCATAATTAATTAAAAAAAAGTGATATAATTATATTTATACAAAATGGCAAGAAATCACTTTGATGTGATAAACTTTGACTCCAGACGACTGTAGTGATAATAATCACTACTTATATGTCATTATCATAACTAAGTTTATGTACATTAAATACTAGAAGCAAGAAAATTATTTATTTTGAAAGAAGGATTGTTTGAACGCGCTAATCTCTGGAACTACTGATCCGATTTAAAAAATTCTTTCAGTGTTAGATAGGCCATTTATCGAGGAAGGCTATAGGCTATATATCATCACGCTAAGACCAATAGGAGCGGAGCACCACGCGGACGAAATCGCGCGGGGCGACTAGACATATATAAAGCTGAAGAGTTTGTTTGTTTGAACGCGCTAATCTCAGGAACTACAGATCCGATTTGAAAAATTCTTTCAGTATTAGATAGCCCATTTATCGAGGAAGGCTATAAGCTATATATCATCACGCTAAGACCAATAGGAGCGGAGCTACACGCGAACAAAGTCGTGCAGGTCGATTACTTACTGCTCACTTCACACTTATCCTTATATTTTGGACAGCTCATACAATATCTTTATAAATTTTGCCCAATGTGTTATTCTGATGTATAAACTATATCATTGTAAAGTTTCATTAATATCCATTCAATAGTTTTTGCATCAAAGAGTACCAAACGTCCATACATTAATGATAAGGCTTTAATACTCATTTTTCAATGTATAATAACATTGTCGGGTAGGCGCCATAGGTCATCCATAGAATTAGTTACCGAGTCCACTATCACCACAATCCATAGCCCAGCATTAACAATTTCCATATATTTTGCATTCTCATAGTGCATACAGGGATAGTGCAGTGATGGCCCAGTGGTTGAGTCTTACTCGGGAGGTCCGAGTTCGATCCCCCACACAGACACACACTTCTGACTCTGAGTTATGTGTTTTAAGCAATTAAATATCACTTGCTTTAACGGTGAAGGAAAACATCGTGAGGAAACCTGCACTCTTGAGAGTTCCCTAAAAGTTCTCAAAGGTGTGAAGTCTGCCAACCCGCACTGGGCCAACGAGGTGGACTATGGCCTAATACCCTCGTCATTCTGAGGTGGAGACCCGGCTCAGAAGTGGGCCATTAAAGGGTCGTGATTGTCTAAAGGGCCTCAACGCGTTGGCTACGGTTCCTCGCACGCCTTCCAAAGGTCCGGGTCACAGTTGACCCCTGATTAGAAAAGGCTTTAATAGTATTTTGTTTTCAGGTCTAGATATGTGTTTCTTTTCGGCTTGGTTCTCTTATTTAGAGCATCAAAGAGTAATGGTACGATAACTTCCTAATATTATAAACATCTTTTTCTGATGACTATAGCAGATTGTTAAAATCTAACTAAAATTTTTCAGCCCAAACATTGTCACCAATGGAAAAGCGTTTGAGCCAGATGATGACATCAACACCAGCAGCGGGTAGCGGTAAAAATACACATATTATTATCCCAAACATGTATTTTCTAACGAGCTAAAAATTAGACGATCAATATTATTTCAATTATATGGCTGATTTATTAGAAAAGTTTTCTAAAAAATCTTGAGATTGATCACAGGACAGATTGGATGATGGTTGTCCGATTTAAATGCTCTTTATTATTTTATTTGCACGTGCAAAGTATTCTACTAAACACGATATAAACCGTCTCATGAAGGATTAATCAAATGTATAATAATCGTGAAAATCGTGACTTATGAATCATCTGTTTTCAGTAAATACCTGCCAGCGTGATAGTGGTACAGGGATTTGCGTGAAGAAATCATCATGCTCCATAGGTTCACTCACAGTTGATCCTGCTACACTATTCGTACCGCGGTAATAAAAAAAAATATGACTAAATTATAGGAATTATCTAAAATATTACTAATTCATATTTTTTCACACAGAGCCATTGGAAGTACGAGTAGCATCGTCTATACCAAAACGTTAGTAATTATTTATTAACTAAATAAGATGACGTACCTTAACATCTTCCGCCAAAATTCATTGTTGTATCATTCCAGGAGTAGCAACTGCGACTGGTTGCAAGTATGCTGTCCACAGGACAAAGTTCTTAAGATATCAAGGAAACCTAAAGTTGTGCGTGCCCTCGGTTGTGGCTACAGCAATCCTGGCGGGAATATCTTTAGATCCATTACGAATACGGATTACGGTGTTGCTGACTTTGGTGACTTTCCCTGGATGGTGGCGTTGATGAAGTAAGTATTATATTTATTATAACCGTGAGGAGACGATCTCGTAAGAGCTGCAATCCTGCATCCCTGGTGGTAATATATCACCAGCATGCGAATCGGACACAGAATGACGTTACTAGTTAATTTAGCAAATTCAGTATTCTGACTTTTGTTCTTCTACTATTTAAAATTTAACGCCAGACAATTGAAAGATTCAATCACTTGGCTGGTAATTGAATCTTGCCTAGCAGTAGTTAAGAATTCTTAGACTAACATTGTCTGGTAATACCATACTATGGAAGATATGGATAAATATTTTTTGTTAATAGAAAAAACAAGGACTATATTGGAGGAGGCACCATCATCCATAAATCAGTTGTTATGACGACAGCGCATAAAGTTGTGGATCGGAAGAGTGGGAAGATCAGTAATCCTGGAGATGTAAGACTGTTTCTTCTTCTTAGATAAACTTGGCTGGGCGTCCGCCATACTGAATCTGTCTGAAATTAAACTGATTATTAAAATTTCAGATAGTGTGTCGAGCTGGAGAATTTGACACAAAAACAGAAGACGAAGCCTATATACACCAAGATCGTGATGTGAACAGAATTGTTGTGCACGAAAAATTTAATAGAGGTATGTTTTTATAACCAAGAAGACGCCTCAATGCTATAGATAGCAGGTAGTCTAATGTTGCTTAAAAATATCCTTTACAGATTATTTTCACAACAACGTAGCTTTATTGTTCCTGGAATCGCCATTCGAATTGGGGGTCTCACCTAACATTGATGTAGCGTGTCTTGAACCAGACCTACCTTCTCCAGGGACCTCCTGTTACACTATGGGTTGGGGGCAGGACTATACAAATAATAATGAGTATGCAGTATTGCTTAAAAAGGTAAGTAAATATATCATTTCAACACAGCCTATTCTAGCTTGTCTACCATTGTAAATAATTTTTTTTATTTCAGATTAAACTTGACCTAGTGAGAGGGACAATCTGCCAGAGTAAATATCGTAAAACACAATTACGGTCAGGATATAAGTTAGATATTTCACTGACATGTGCCGGTGGGGTGCGTGGCGTGGACACTTGCGTGGGGGATGGTGGTTCACCACTGGTCTGCGCTATTGAGGTAAAATAAATAAAATATATCGTACAGTACTTTGCCTACTGGCAATGGACAGAGCAAGAGCGACTCAGACTACAAGGTACTATCTTTTTACTTTCTATACAAAGATAGTACTGGGAAGAATAAACGTTACAGTTTTTAAAAAAATGCAAATAAAAATATACGTGAACTCACTTTTGATACTATTATACTTGGCTATAGGAAATAATACATATTATAATAGAATGTAATATAATCTAAACTTTTCCAGGGATCGGATGATATTCCTCGCTACTCAGTAGTAGGTATGGTGTCGTATGGACTGACTTGTGGAGAGGATCTTCCTGGTGTTTATACGAAAATCCCACAACTGTATAACTGGATAGCTGAGAAAATTACCGACGAAGGTTTATCTAAAGATTTTGTATATTAAACTTTGACCACGCAACGTTCTGTATGATATGAAGTGTATTGTAGTAAATAAAAGATACCTGTAAGTCTTCGGTGTGTTTATTTCGAACAATTTGTTAATATTAATAATTAATATATGATAATTTATTAGTGTACAATCCATTCGCAAGAGTTGCTTAGGAGAAGTGTGTTATAAGAATTAACTTTGAAAACGTTTTGTTTTACAATAAGATAGTATTGGGCAGAATAAATGCCACAGAATTCTGAATAAGATAGTGCTGAGCAAAATAAACGTCACATTAATTTGAGTGTCTGAAGCCTGTATGTCTGTCTACGACTAAGTCAAAAGGAAAGGTAATGATTTTTCATTGTATGTATGTTTGTATGTTCCACCCTAGCGCCTAAACTACTGAGCCAATTTTAATGAATGATATGTCAAGAGATTCGTAAATGTTTGGATGACATAGGCCATAAAAGATTCTAATCTCGTAGAAAAGAAAATTGAGATAATCAGCACGTGTTTGGTTTCAAAACAACTTATATTTTTTTTTAAGACAAGAACGCGTTTTAGACTTTTTAGATACGCGACAAGCTTTTATTTATATCAATATAAATTTTATAATTAAATTAAATGGTGGGTTTGATTGCATTCAAAATTAATTTTCTTCGTTTTAGAACATTGAAATAAAGGCTTGTTTTTTTAAAAAAAAAAATTAATATTTAATTTTTAAAATTTTTAATTACGTACAAGGAGTTTTACGGTCTTTAACTTTCGCTTGTAACCACTTATCCTGACGAGGACTATAATTACGTGCTAATACTGTTAGACCAGGGTTCTGTCTACCAGATTTTTCCTGTGATAATTCAACCCGATCACTAACGCTGGGCCTGAGCACATCGAGACGCTCACGGAATAGCCGACCTATCAGAGCAACCGCAGGTGAAACACCAGCACTAGAATGATCTGTATTACGATATTGAAATTGAAATTTGGTAATGGCTGAGTCGATATCTTGCCCTTCAGCATCATGCGTGACATCAGGCGTGAGATTCACGGCAGGTAGCAGTTTTTTTGAATTTTGTTCTTTGGGAATATTCAAGTTTTCACTTCGGCCGGCACTCCCCCAGTGCAACTGTTTTTTTTATTTACACCTCGTGCTCTTTTGATTCCCCCGCTAACGCTCAGGATTCTAATTTTTGAATCACGCGCACAATACTTAGATAAGCAATGTTTTTATTATTTGGTTTTCCCAGAATATATTATCATTATTATTGTAACCTGACCTTAGGGACCTTACGGAAACTCCAGAGTAAACGAGAGCGTAAGTCAATTGATAAAAATAGTGTTCAGTACGACATTTTTTTTTGCGTCAATAGCTCAGCTCAGATTTATGCACAGATTTCGTCTGTAGAAACTTCAAAATTGAATCCAGAGTAAATTAAATAGCATTAAAGATGTGTGTACACATCATACACATCACACCAACTTTCACATCCTACGTACATCAGTATGATGAACTTAAAACGTTCATTATTAATAGGAAATATTCATTAGGGTTACCTTAACTTAAAAGGAAAAACAACGAACCCTTTTAGGATCACTTCGTTGTCTGTCTGTCTTTCAAGACCCTTTTTCTCTGGAACAAATAGAGGTATCAACTTGAAATTCAATATCAAATACTCAAACCTGCGTCTCCTTGTTACCTGCAGTTATAGGGTACTTCCCGATGACCTAGAATCATGAAATTTAACACGAAGCAAGACCCCGTAGCACAAGTAAAAGAAAAAGTTAAATAACTGTAAATTTCTTTCTACATAACTAGAAAATTAACTTTTTTTGACTGTGACGCATGAAAAATCAAACTGCTAAGTCAACGTAATGAAAAGTTGTTTATTAGACTTCTCACAGGAATCAAAATTCCCAGGCTTGGTCTATTTTTTTGACCTAGGAACATGATTTTTGGCAAGAAGCAAGGTCTTGTAGCACTAGTATGTGGAAAAATCAGAAAACTAGAAATTTGCCATCATCTCAGCCACAGGACGTCCACTGCTGGACATAGGCCTCCCCCAGAGATTTCCAGTACGACCTATCACCTGCGACCTGCATCCAGCGGCTCCCTGCCGCCCTGACCAGGTCGTCTGTCCATCTTGTGGGAGGCCTTCCAACGCTTCAGCGTCCTGTCCGTGGTCGCTACTCTAGAACCTTTCTGCCCCAACGGCCATCGGTTCTACGGGCTATGTGCCCAGCCCACTGCCACTTCAACTTACTAATTCGCTGGGCTATATCGGTGACTTTGGTTCTTCTACGTATTCCTCATTTCTGATTCTATCACGTAGAGAAACACCCAACATAGCCCTCTCCATAGCACGTTGAGCGACGTGGAGCTGGCGCACAAGGCCTTGAGTGAGAGAACACGTCTCAGATCCATACGTCATCACTGGTGACACACACTGCTCGAAAACTTTCGTCTTCAGGCACTGAGGTATTTCCGACGAAAAGACGTCTCTTAACTTCCCGAACGCTGCCCATCCGAGTTGGATTCGACGATTGACCTCCTTCCTGAAGTTGGACCTACCTAATTCGATTGCTTGTCCCAGGTAGACGTAATCGTCAACAACTTTAAGAATAGAGTTCCCAACGGATACGGGAGTGGGTATAACATGGACGTTCGACATGATTTTCGTCTTGTCCATGTTCATACTTAGACCCACTTGTTGGGAAACCCTGTGGAGATCATCGAGCATATGGTTAAGATCTTCCAGGGATTCTGCCATGACTACGATGTCGTCAGCAAATCGAAGGTGAGTGATGTACTCGCCATTTATGTTGATGCCTCGTCCTTGCCATTCCAGGAGCTTGAAAGCATCTTCCAGTGCAGCGGTAAAAAGTTTAGGGGAGATGACATCTCCTTGTCGGACACCGCGCTGCAGAGGAATGGCTTTTGTGTAATGCTCCTGTACTCGGACTGACATGGTGGCGTTATTGTACAAACACTTCAACACTTCGATGTATCGATAGTCGATACGGCACCGCTGGAGAGACCTCAACACAGCCCATGTCTCGATCGAATCAAAGGCTTTTTCATAGTCCACAAACGCTCAGCATAATGGCAGATTATACTCCTCGGTCTTCTGTATAATCTGCCGCAGCGTATGTATGTGGTCTATGGTACTAAAGCCTCTTCGGAAACCGGCTTGTTCGGGAGGCTGGTAGTCATCAAACCTGCGTTCGAGACGGTTCGCGATAACTCTCGAAAACAACTTATAGACATGGCTCAGGAGTGAAATGGGTCTGTAGTTCTTTAGAAGGGTTTTGTCACCCTTTTTGAAAAACAGAACCACTACACTCCTGTTCCATGTCTCCGGCGTTTTGCCCTCAAACAAGGCGGAAGAAAACAACCTCTGGAGCATTCTGAGGATCGGCTTACCGCCCGCTCTCAGAAGCTCTGAGGTAATTCCATCCACGCCTGGCGCCCTGTTGTTTTTAAGTTGCTTAAGGACCATCCTAATCTCGTACAGGCTGATGTCCGGGATGTCTTCGGTGTAATGTTGGGTAAGTCGAGCTCTTGGGTCTTTGGCCGGACTGATGACAGGCTTAGCAACCGAGGTATAGAGTTGTCCATAGAAAACTTCAGACTTGTTCGACACTACCTTGCCACCATCCGTCTTCAGCTTAGTCAAACGGCTCTGTCCAATAGACGAGTTTCTAGCGAACACCTTTGAGCCTTTATTTCGCTCTATAGTTTACTCTTATATCACGAAAAAAATGATCTTTTATATATTTAGGTTTTGACGCATAATTTGAGGTTATAAAGTTGAAATTAATATCAAACATGTAAGACTATAGTTTCTTGAAACTGTAAAAAAAACTTCTGAGTAGTAGGAATCAATAAATATATCTATAGGGCAATCCGTGCGTACAGACAGAAAGCAATAATTTTGTATATAAAAATGTATTTCATTAAATTATTTATTATTTATTTTTAGTTTTTAGAAAGGTCAATTATGTTATAAAATTTAGGCACCTCATCCATTTACCTTTTTATCGTCGCATCGTGTGAAATTAATCTAAAGCTATATCGGACGAATATCTTAGCAACGGCTGACGACATAACATATTATTAAATGACAAATTGTAAAATATTTTAAGCGACTCAAAAAAGAAGGTTCTATATTTGGTTTGGTTTATTTAAAAGTTATTTTTTTTTGTAACAATGTTTTATCCCATCTCACGAAAATCAATATTTGATAGGGTTTGTACTTTTATTGTACGGAACCCTCACTGCGCGAGCTCCACAATTTAAGTAAAACTTTTGAACTCCAAAAAAATTTCATACAGAAAATAAATTTAAATCACACATGACGTCACATATTATATAGTTCCTGTTATCAGTGTTGTTGATTTATAATTATTTATCCTCCATATTCGTCAGAGGACGTTTAAAATGTGGTAAGTTAATAACAATAATAAACTATAATAAAAAATCTTTTTTTCGTCGTTCGTCTAATCGTTTATAGTATCGCTTATTTATACAAGATCAAAATTCAATAATTATAATGTTATTTGATATTTGAAAATATTTAACAAAAACAAACAACTATGTGGCATTGTCCAAAACGATCAGTGACTGAATAATTCAGTGACATGACGGTGACATTATTAGAAATTAAATTACAGCAAATATGTGGCATTGTCCAAAACGATCAGTGATTGAATAATTCAGTGACATGACGGTGACATTATTAGAAATTAAATTACAGCAAATATGTGGCATTTTCTAACACGTTCAATGGTTTAATAATTCAGTGACATGGCGGTGACATTATTAGAAATTAAATTACAGCAAATATGTGGCATTTTCCAAAACGATCAGTGGTTGAATAATTCAGTGACATGGCGGTGACATTATTAGAAATTAAATTACAGCAAATATGTGGCATTTTCTAACACGTTCAGTGGTTGAATAATTCAGTGACATGGCGGTGACATTATTAGAAATTAAATTACAGCAAATATGTGGCATTTTCCAAAACGATCAGTGATTGAATAATTCAGTGACATGGCGGTGACATTATTAGAAATTAAATTACAGCAAATATGTGGCATTTTCCAAAACGATCAGTGGTTGAATAATTCAGTGACATGGCGGTGACATTATTAGAAATTAAATTACAGCAAATATGTGGCATTTTCCAAAACGTTCAGTGGGCCTCTACGCTTTGTCTACGGCTCCACCGTCGCTTTCTAAATGTACGGGTCACTATTGACCCTGATGGGAAAAGGCTTTAGTAGTATTTTATTTTCAGGTCTCGATATGTCTTTGTTTACGGTTTGGTTCTCTTATTTGAAGCATCAGACAGTAATGGTACGATAACTTAATAAAATTATAAACATACATTTTTTTCTGATGACTATAGCAGATTGTTAAAATCTAACTAAAACTTTTTCAGCCCAAACATTGTCACCAATGGAAAAGCGTTTGAGCCAGATGATGAAACCAAGTCCATCAGGGGGTAGCGGTAAAACATATATTATTATAAAACTCCCAAACTTGTATTTCCTAATAAGCCAAAAACTCAAGTACCATCAAAATTATTTAATTTGTTTATTAATTCAATTACATGGCTGATTTAAAAGACAAGCATTTCAAGCTTCTTTCATTATATGAAAAATTTGTAGAATTATTTTAAAGATTTAACAAAAATTTTAAATTCTGTTTCAGGCGTACCATTGTCACCAATGGAACGGCGGTTAGCCCAAATGAATAAACCAAGTCCATCAGGGGGTAGCGGTAAAAATACACATAATGTTATAAAACTCCCAAACTTGTATTTCTTATTTATATTCAAAAAAAATTCAAAACTTTTCAATTCTGTTTCAGGCGTACCATTGTCACCAATGGAACAGCGTTTAGCCCAAATGAATAAACCAAGTCCATCAGGGGGTAGCGGTAAAAATACACATAATATTATAAAACTCCCAAACTTGTATTTCATATTTGTATTTAAAAATTTACAAAACTTTTCAATTCTGTTTCAGGCGTACCATTGTCACCAATGGAACAGCGTTTAGCCCAAATGAATAAACCAAGTCCATCAGGGGGTAGCGGTAAAAATACACATAATATTATAAAACTCCCAAACTTGTATTTCATATTTGTATTTAAAAATTTACAAAACTTTTCAATTCTGTTTCAGGCGTACCATTGTCACCAATGGAACAGCGTTTAGCCCAAATGAATAAACCAAGTCCATCAGGGGGTAGCGGTAAAAATACACATAATATTATAAAACTCCCAAACTTGTATTTCATATTTGTATTTAAAAATTTACAAAACTTTTCAATTCTGTTTCAGGCGTACCATTGTCACCAATGGAACAGCGTTTAGCCCAAATGAATAAACCAAGTCCATCAGGGGGTAGCGGTAAAAATACACATAATATTATAAAACTACCAAACTTGTATTTCTTATTTATATTAAAAAAAAATTCAAAACTTTTCAATTCTGTTTCAGGCGTAACATTGTCACCAATGGAACGGCGGTTAGCCCAAATGAATAAACCAAGTCCATCGGGGGGTAGCGGTAAAAATACACATAATATTATAAAACTACCAAACTTGTATTTCTTATTTATATTAAAAAAAAATTCAAAACTTTTCAATTCTGTTTCAGGCGTAACATTGTCACCAATGGAACGGCGGTTAGCCCAAATGAATAAACCAAGTCCATCAGGGGGTAGCGGTAAAAATACACATAATATTATAAAACTACCAAACTTGTATTTCTTATTTATATTAAAAAAAAATTCAAAACTTTTCAATTCTGTTTCAGGCGTAACATTGTCACCAATGGAACGGCGGTTAGCCCAAATGAATAAACCAAGTCCATCAGGGGGTAGCGGTAAAAATACACATAATATTATAAAACTCCCAAACTTGTATTTCATATTTGTATTTAAAAATTTACAAAACTTTTCAATTCTGTTTCAGGCGTACCATTGTCACCAATGGAACGGCGGTTAGCCCAAATGAATAAACCAAGTCCATCAGGGGGTAGCGGTAAAAATACACATAATATTATAAAACTCCCAAACTTGTATTTCATATTTGTATTTAAAAATTTACAAAACTTTTCAATTCTGTTTCAGGCGTACCATTGTCACCAATGGAACGGCGGTTAGCCCAAATGAATAAACCAAGTATATCAGGGGGTAGCGGTAAAAATACACATAATATTATAAAACTACCAAACTTGTATTTCTTATTTATATTCAAAAAATATTCAAAACTTTTCAATTCTGTTTCAGGCGTACCATTGTCACCAATGGAACAGCGTTTAGCCCAAATGAATAAACCAAGTATATCAGGGGGTAGCGGTAAAAATACACATAATATTATAAAACTACCAAACTTGTATTTCTTATTTGTATTTAAAAATTTACAAAACTTTTCAATTCTGTTTCAGGCGTAACATTGTCACCAATGGAACGGCATTTAGCCCAAATGAATAAACCAAGTCCATCAGAGGGTAGCGGTAAAAATACACGTAATATTATGATACTCCTAAACTTGTATTTCCTAACGAGATAAAAACTCAGGAGCTATATCATAATTATTGAAACCAATTAAAAAGATATGTAAAGGTTTTATTAGTTCAATTATATGGCTGATTTATTAGAAAAGTTCGTTAAAAATCGTGACATCATCTGAAGTGATTCATTTCATGCCATTTCCAATGAGTATTGATTTCAGAAAATACCTGCCAGAGTGACAGTGGTCAAGGGGTTTGTGTGAAGGAATCATCATGCTCCATAGGTTCACTCACAGTTGATCCTGCTACACAATTCTTACCGCGGTAATAAAAAAAATATGAATAAATTATATAACTTATCAAAACCTTTACTTATTTTTTTTTTTCGCACAGAGCAAACGGAAGCCGCTTCCTCTATACCAAAACGTTAGTAATTCTTTTGTGTGCAATAAATAATTTATTCAATCATTCATTCATTCATCTGTCTGTTGTAACATTCCAGGAGTAGCAACTGCGACTGGTTGCAAGTGTGCTGTCCACAGGACAAAGTTCTTGAGATATCAAGGAAACCTAAAGTTGTGCGTGCCCTCGGTTGTGGCTACAGCAATCCTGGCGGGAATATCTTTAGATCCATTACGAATACGGATTACGGTGTTGCTGACTTTGGTGACTTTCCCTGGATGGTGGCGTTGATGAAGTAAGTATTATATTTATTATATCCGTAAGGAACGATCTCGTAAGAGCCGAGCAACCCTACATCCCTTGGTGGTAGATCTGTTCCCCGAATGACGTGCGACCACCGGCATGCAAATCCAACCGCTTAGTGTGTTTGACGCGTTCCGGTCGCACCGAATATGGTTCGATGCAGTTTAAAGCATGGCAAAGCGAGAAACCGGAAAATTCCGTTTCTCTATTCTTGGATGTATTTAGTTAATTTAGCAAATTTAAAATTAACGTGACTGCATTTTTTTGATCTTCTGCTTTTTTAAATGTATAGCCATATTATTGAAAGATTCAATCACTTGGCTGGTAATTGAATCTTGCCTAGCAGTAGTCAGAAACACTTACATTAACATGGTTTGGTTATACCAGACAATGGAAGAATATGGGTAATCCCTAACCAACATTTATGGTTTTAGAAAAAACAAGGATTATTTTGGTGGAGGTACCATCATCCATAAATCAGTTGTTATGACGACAGCGCATATAGTTGTAGATCGGAAGAGTGGAAAGACCAAGAAGCCTGGAGATGTAAGATTGTTTCTTTTTCTTAGCTGGTCGTCCGCCATACTGAATCTGTCTGAAACTGATTATTTAAATTTCAGATAGTGTGTCGAGCTGGAGAATTTGACACAAAAACAGAAGACGAAGCCTATATACACCAAGATCGTGATGTGAGCAGAATTGTTGTGCACGAAAAATTTAATAGAGGTATGTTTTTATAACCAAGAAGACGCCTCAACGCTATAGATAGCAGGTAGTCTAATGTTGCTTAAAAATATCCTTTACAGATTATTTTCACAACAACGTAGCTTTATTGTTCCTGGAATCACCATTCGAATTGGGGGTCTCACCTAACATTGATGTAGCGTGTCTTGAACCAGACCTACCTTCTCCAGGGACCTCCTGTTACACTATGGGTTGGGGGCAGGACTATACAAATCATAATGAGTATGCAGTATTGCTTAAAAAGGTAAGTGTAAATATATCAACCTTAAACTCAAAATATTTTATTCAGTTAGACTTGTTAAGTACTTTTGACATTTAAAAATTGGTCAGTCAGTCAGTTTGTCTGAAGTTATCACCAGTTCGGAAAGCAGTTTCCTGATGAGAAGAACTGGCAAGAAACTCAACAGTTGCTCTTTTCAAAATGCCATTGTTTACATCAGTCTGTTTTTGATGACAACTGACCTTGATGCCTTGTGTTGTGTGTGCTTTCTTCCGAAATTGATCCTTTATTGATGAGAACTGACCTTGATGCCTTGTGTTGTGTGTGCTTTGTCCCGAAATTGATCCTTTATAGATGAGAACTGACCTTGATGCCTTGTGTTGTGTGTGCTTTCTTCCGAAATTGATCCTATATTGATGAGAACTGACCTTGATGCCTTGTGTTGTGTGTCCTTTCTCAAAAAATTGATCCTATATTGTTGAGAACTGACCTTGATGCCTTGTGTTGTGTGTGCTTTCTCAAGAAATTGATCCTATATTGATGAGAACTGACCTTGATGCCTTGTGTTGTGTGTGCTTTCTCAAGAAATTGATCCTATATTCATGAGAACTGACCTTGATGCCTTGTGTTGTGTGTGCTTTCTTCCGAAATTGATCCTTTATTGATGAGAACTGACCTTGATGCCTTGTGTTGTGAGTGCTTTCTTCCGAAATTGATCCTTTATTGATGAGAACTGACCTTGATGCCTTGTGTTGTGTGTGCTTTCTTCCGAAATTGATCCTTTATTGATGAGAACTGACCTTGATGCCTTGTGTTGTGTGTGCTTTCTTCCGAAATTGGTCCTTTATTGATGAGAACTGACCTTGATGCCTTGTGTTGTGTGTGCTTTCTCAAGAAATTGATCCTTTATTGACGAGAACTGACCTTGATGCCTTGTGTTGTGTGTGCTTTGTCCCGAAATTGATCCTTTATTGATGAGAACTGACCTTGATGCCTTGTGTTGTGTATGCTTTCTTCCGAAATTGATCCTTTATTGATGAGAACTGACCTTGATGCCTTGTGTTGTGTGTGCTTTCTTCCGAAATTTAGATACCTATTGTAATAAAATTAATAGAGCGTGTACATAGCCCCTAGGTGGTTTAAACCTTACTTTTGATTCCCAAGAAGTACCTAGTAGTAAGTACTACAAGAAGTAGTAAGTATGTGAAAACTAAAATGAAATCTATTAGAGTTAAAATTGATGATATTATGGTAAATAAAGTGACCCGTGTGTTGGCCGATACGTCCATAAAAGCATCACAGATACCCCGGCTTTTGCCAATTTTGGGAGAGAACTAAGGATACCAGCGGATCTTCTGGTTGCTAATCTTCTAGTGACTACGTGAACTGCGGACGAAGATGATTGATGTCCACGAACGCATAAGGGAAGCAGGGCTCCTGGTTGGCGAACGAATGAAGACACACTACGATCGGAAAGCAATTGATTCGAGATTTGAGGTTACACAATCCGGTACGACGAAAAGGGAAATTAAAGCCGAGTTGGGAAGGTTCTCGTGATCACCTTATGAGCTGATCACCAGAATCATCGACGTCACCTACTGGATACAACGTCAACGATTCCCATAGCTCGTCTTTGTACCGTGTCAAGCAGTCCAAGCTGGTATGCTGGTGCCCAGAGATGAGAGCAGTATTCCATATGGGGTCGGACTTGCGACTTATACAGCTGCAGTCTTTGCCCTGGGGTGAAGTACCGCTTGACCCTGTTCAGCACACCGAGTTTTTTGGATGCCAACTTGGCTTTGTCTTACTACGGTACTGCACTTCGCTTGAGACGTCGACACCAAGGATCCTTATACTTATGCTTATGGTGGGAGGTGTTTCCTGGAATTGTGGAGCAACAATGAATGAGGTATTTTTGTTTTTTTTGACCGTGAATACGCAAGCTTGTGTCTTAGTAGGGTTAAATGTGACTAAGTTATCCCGACCCCAATCGGAGACTTTTGATAAGGTGCTCTCGATTTCTGACACAAGTCGTTCGCGACATTCTTCCACGATGGAACGAGGGATATTTATTCGGCCCGTGTACAATGCATCTCCGGAACCGTCATACGCATAACAATGAATGCTGCCAATAGACATCAAGTCATTGATATGCAGAAGAAATAACGTCGGTGATAGCACGGAACCTTGTGGGACGCCAGCGGTTATACCCATCCTTTGGGAGCAACTACCGTCTACGACGGCTTTTATGCATCTGCCAGATAAAAAGCTGGCAAACCACTCGCACAAACCTTCGGGCAGTCCGTACGATGGCAGCTTCGATAGAAGACCCCTGTGCCAGACCCGATCGAACGCCTTCGCTACATCAAGGCTGACTGCCATTGCCTCACCTTGGCTCTCAATGACAGTAGCCCAACGATGTGTGAGATACACTAGAAGATTTCCTGTTGAGCGATTTTGGCGAAAGCGGTATTGACGATCGCTGATCAAATCTTGTTCTTCTAGATATCTTAGGAGCTTCATGTTTATCACACGCTCCATCACCTTAGAGAGAAGAGAGGTTATGGCGATAGGCCTGTAATTCGATGGGTCTGATTTATTGCCCTAAGTTTCTATATGAAGGGTTGTACGGACGATTGCAAGTCAGTCTAATACTCGAGAGTGAAGAAGTGAGTTCGAACAGATATCGAAGTGCAGAGAAAGTGGTGCATAGTCGTAGTGGTGGAATATTATGAAGTGTATAGCGAGGAACAATGAAGAAAATAGTGTTTTGTGAGAAGTGCGCGCAATAAGTGTGGAACTGTGTAAATTGAGAATAAGAACTGTAAATATCCGAGACGTGTAAATAGTGCGAGAACGTAGAGTAGGGTTATTTTTGTAAAGATTTAATTGGACTCTTTGAATTATTTGTCAGTTGCATGGATCAGATTTTATTAATTTGATGATGGAATCTAGCCCCAGTTGAACATAATATATTGTATAGGTACCCTATCAATATTATTATTCTTTAATAAAGACCCAAATCTTTTGCCTAAGCTGTCTGTTACAACTGTGACTTGTTTTGATATATTTTGGAACAGACCATTTAGCTTAGGTAGACACCATTGTAAATATTTTTTAAATTTCAGATTAGACTTGACCTAGTGAGAGGGACAATCTGCCAGAGTAAATATCGTAAAACACAATTAGGGTCAGGATTTAAGTTAGATATTTCACTGACATGTGCCGGTGGGGTGCGTGGCGTGGACACTTGCGTGGGGGATGGTGGTTCACCACTGGTCTGCGCTATTGAGGTAAAATAAATAAAATATATCGTACAGTACTTTGCCTACTGGCAATGGACAGAGCAAGAGCGACTCAGACTACAAGGTACTATCTTTTTACTTTCTATACAAAGATAGTACTGGGAAGAATAAACGTTACAGTTTTTAAAAAAATGCAAATAAAAATATACGTGAACTCACTTTTGATACTATTATACTTGGCTATAGGAAATAATACAAATTATAATAGAATATAATATAATCTAAACATTTCCAGGGATCGGATGATATTCCTCGCTACTCGGTAGTAGGTATGGTGTCGTATGGACTGACTTGTGGAGGGGATCTTCCTGGTGTTTATACGAAAATCCCACAACTGTATAACTGGATAGCTGAGAAAATTACCGACGAAGGTTTATCTAAAGATTTTGTATATTAAACTTTAACCACACATAGAGTCCCGCTTACAATGTATTGACACAGATAAATAGC
Source organism: Limenitis camilla (assembly GCA_905147385.1). NCBI lineage: Eukaryota > Metazoa > Arthropoda > Insecta > Lepidoptera > Nymphalidae > Limenitis > Limenitis camilla. The sequence goes on from LR990253.1 coordinate 5,792,761, forward strand.
GCGAATTTCTATATAAGATAGTACTCGGAAGAAAATACGTCACATATTTCTGTATAAAGATAGTACTGGAAGGAATAAACGTCAGTTTTCTAATATAAGATAAAAACGCCATGCATTTCTATATTAAAAAGTAATTACTGTGTATATACCCTTTTACTCCTAATCCTTCTAACTTAATGCTCAATAAATATTTTTATGAATAACTTCTGTTTTATTCAATTGTGTAATGGATCGTAAAAGGGTCATAAATTATAAACAGCCGTCGTCTATGGTCAGAGATAATATATCAGACACTACAAATCACATGTTTATTTCACTATTTACATTAGAACATACAAAATTACGATAAATATACGGAACCAAGCAACTTAAGAACTATTCATTTAATTCAAACTCAACATATAAAATATAAAGATTGCTTTTATCGCGTTGACCCAAAACTTCCTGGCAGTTTTGGATCGACGTATCATTTTGTTGTAAATAAAAACCACATTAGAACATACATAATAAAAATATTTACAATGATAGGTTTGTGTTGCGTTTATAATAAAAATATCGATTTATGTTGATGACAAGTGGGCGCAGTCATCCAAGGTTTAGGGAAAGGAAGACAGCTGAAGAAGAAGGGATAGTGTGGGATAATGAAATGGTAAATGAGAAGTAGAGGGAAGTGCGAGTTGCGAGCGACTTAACATGTCACATGACAGCTGTCCTCCATACTCAGAATAATCTATTTAATGCGATACTCAGAGCATACTCTTCTAGCACCTCAGAAATTGTTGTGGTACTCAGAATGTTGCTCAAAATAGACTGTATTGAGAGATATACATAATAGTTCGTCTTTTTCTTGACTCAAATTATTCTATTTTATAAGTTGGAACAGTGCGCTCTATGAGATACTCAAAACAGTCTGTCTTGAGAAATACTCAGACCAGTCTTTGTAGTCAGATACACGGAACAGTCTGTCTTGTGAAATACTCGGAACAGTTTGTCTGGTCAGATATACAGAACAATCTGTCTTGTGAAATACTCAGAACAGTTTGTCTGGTCAGATATACAGAACAATCTGTCTTGTGAAATACTCAGAACAGTTTGTCTTGTCAGATATACAGAACAGTCTGTCTTGTGAAATACTGAGAACAGTCTGTCGTGTGAAATACACAGAACAGTCTGTCTTGTGAAATACTCAGAACAGGTTGTCCTGTGAAATACTCGTAACAGTTTGTCTCGTCAGATATACAGAACAATCTGTCTTGTGAAATACTCAGAACAGTTTGTCTTGTCAGATATACAGAACAGTCTGTCTTGTGAAATACTGAGAAATGTCTGTCTTGTGAAATACTCAGAACAGGTTGTCCTGTGAAATACTCGTAACAGTTTGTCTCGTCAGATATACAGAACAATCTGTCTTGTGAAATACTCAGAACAGTTTGTCTTGTCAGATATACAAAACAGTCTGTCTTGTGAAATACTGAGAACAGTCTGTCGTGTGAAATACACAGAACAGTCTGTCTTGTGAATAACTCAGAACAGTCTGTCGTGTGAAATACACAGAACAGTCTGTCGTGTGAATAACTCAGAACAGTCTGTCGTGTGAAATACACAGAACAGTCTGTCTTGTGAATAACTCAGAACAGTCTGTCGTGTGAAATACACAGAACAGTCTGTTGTGTGAAATACACAGAACAGTCTGTCTTGTGAATAACTCAGAACAGTCTGTCGTGTGAAATACACAGAACAGTCTGTTGTGTGAAATACACAGAACAGTCTGTCTTGTGAATAACTCAGAACAGTCTGTCGTGTGAAATACACAGAACAGTCTGTCGTGTGAATTAGACAGAACAGTCTGTTGTGTGAAATACACAGAACAGTCTGTCTTGTGAATAACTCAGAACAGTCTGTCGTGTGAAATACTCAGAACAGGTTGTCCTGTGAAATACTCGTAACAGTTTGTCTCGTCAGATATACAGAACAATCTGTCTTGTCAGCTAGTCGGAACAGCGTGCCTTGTTAGATACATAAGACTGTCTCTCTTGTACGATTGGATAGGATTATCTTGTTAGGATAACAAGGATAAGTATGAGGAGATGTAGCAATAAACTGTGGTTAAGAGTGAAGTGTGAAGTATGAGGGAAGTGTTAGTCTGAACGGATGAAATTTGGATTACGAGTACGTAAGAAGTGAGATGAGAAGAGGTGAAAGTAATAAGTATACTTTATTGGCTATCCTCACTTCCCGAAGAAGGGGTTGGTAATGATTAAGTAAAATAGAGAAGTAAAATTTCATAAATCGATATATTTACTATAATTGTACGTCATATTTGAAACGCCATAGCTGAAAATATTTGCTAACACGTGGGGTATATTTTTGGAACCCAATTCACTGCCCTCATGTGGTACCTTAAGGGATGCCATGATTTTTTTTGTTGTGGATCTGGCGATCAGTACATACGTACGTACGTATCATGATATAATATACTAACCTCAATCTATATGTTGTAATCAATCATGCAAAATAAGAAGATATTCGGATGCGTTTGTCTTGTGAGAGAAACAGAACAATGTCTTGTGAGATACTCAGAACAGTCTGCCACGTGAGAAACTCAATAGTCTATCTCGTGATTCAGAACACATTCTGTCTTTATAGTGACTCATAACAATCTCTTTTTAGAGCATATCAGAACAAAATTGTCTTAGACAGAAGCTCTAATCTCCAGGATGTTAAAGAAATCATTTAAATGTTTTTGGCGTTTCAAAGAAAACGTAACATAAATATGTTTATTTACATATATTGTAAAATATACTTTTCAACTATAATTCAATCACATTTAGTCTAATCGAACAACTAGTAACACTATTAGGTTTGGGATTGAAATTGCACATATCATTTTTTTTTAACGATTATTATCATACGCAATAATGTAGTATGATATACACGAACCACTGAGTGAATTACTGGCAACACTAAAAATAAGAAGAAATACAATTTTTTTTTCTGTACATGATTTAGTATCATGGTGTTCAATGATAATTGGTAGGGAGAAGCTCTGATCAGAAAAATCTATTTCGTGAGGGAATTAGAACAGTCTGGCATGTGAGTGGATCAGAACAGTCTGCCTTATGAGCTACACAGAAACTTCTGTCTTGTGAGTAACTCAGAACAGATTATCTTGTAAGATATTCAGAAAAGTGTGCCTTATGCGATACTCAGAAGAGTCTGCCTATTAAAAGTCTTACAACAGTCTCCTTATGGGCTATACAGAACATGCTGTCTTGCGAGTGACTCAGAACAGATTATCTTATAAGATATTCAGAAAAGTGTACCCTATGCGAGACTCAGAACTATTGAAAGACTGAGAACAGTCTCCTTATGAGCTACACAGAACATTCTGTCTTGTGAGTGACTCAGAATAGATTATCTTGTAAGATATTTAGAAAAGTGTGTCTTATGCGAGACTCGGAACAGTCTGCCTATTAAAAGTCTTACAACAGTCTCCTTATGGGCTATACAGAACATGCTGTCTTGTGAGTAATTCAGAACAGATTATCTTGTAAGATATTCAGAAAAGTATACCCTATGCGAGACTCAGAACTATTGAAAGACTTAGAACAGTCTCCTTATGAGCTACACAGAACATTCTGTCTTGTGAGTGACTCAGAACAGATTATCTTATAAGATATTCAGAAAAGTATACCCTATGCGAGACTCAGAACTATTGAAAGACTTAAAACAGTCTCCTTATGAGCTACACAGAACATTCTGTCTTGTGAGTGACTCAGAACAGATTATCTTATAAGATAGTCAGAAAAGTATACCCTATGCGAGAGTCAGAACTATTGAAAGACTTAGAACAGTCTCCTTATGAGCTACACAGAACATTCTGTCTTGTGAGTGACTCAGAACAGATTATCTTGTAAGATATTCAGAAAAGTGTGCCTTATACAAGACTCAGAAGAGTCTGCCTATTGAAATACTTACATCAATCTCTTTATTAGCTACACTAAACATTATGTCTTGTGAGTCACTCAGAACAGTGTCTAGTAAGGCAATGAGAAATGACTGCCTTGTGAGTGACTTAGAACAGTCTGCTGTGTGAGTGAATCACAACAATCTGTGTGGTTTGTAAGCAACTCGACTCGTAACTTGTGAGATACTCAAAACTTCTTTTGATCTACTCAGATCAGTCTGTCTTATGATAACCAGAATAATATGCTTGGTGAGGAGTCCCAACAATCTACTTTGTAAGCAACTCATAACAGATTTAATCCCAATCCCAAAACCCAATGCTGGTTTACACATAGCTAACAACACATTATCTATATTTACTTAACAAATGCTAAAACGACGTAACTCAAATTAAAACTCAAATACTGTTTCTGAAGTTCATAAAAAAAATCGTGTTACGCCACCTTTGCACTTGGAATGACAAAATTGTGCACTTCATTGTGCCGTCAGAAACCTGATGAGGAATATAAAAAGTTACTGGCAACTCCGATTATGATGAAACCTTAGTGAGCTTACTCTTCAAAGAACCGATGCGATTTTTTTTTAATAATTCTTTTGAAGTTATTACATAATGAATACATGACCTTAAAATCAAGTGCAATAAAAATTAATAAGTTCAACATAATAGTTTTAAGGAGGATACAGGATTTTGTCTCTTTCTAATATAGATCTTTTCCTTATGAATGCAATTTGTGTCTGATCAAATCTTTTCCTTTTTAGTGCAAAATGTGTCTGATTAAGATCGATGTTGCCCTTTTCAGTACAATTTGTGTCTGATCAAATCTTTTCCTTTAAATTTAAAATGTGTCTGATTAAGATCGATGTTGCCCTTTTCAGTACAATTTGTGTCTGATCAAATCTGTTCCCTTTGAGTTTAAAATGTGTCTGATTAAGATCGATGTTGCCTTTTCCCTTTAAGTTTAAAATGTGTCTGATTAAGATCGATATTGCCCTTTTCAGTACAACTCTTTTCCTTTTTAGTGCAAAATGTGTCTGATTAAATTCAATGTTGCCCTTTTCAGTACAATTTGTGTAGCAACAAATCTTTTACTTTGTATGCAAAATATATCTGACTAAGATCGATGTTGCCCTTTTCAGTACAATTTGTGTCTGATCAAATCTTTTCCCTTTGAGTTTAAAATGTGTCGGATTAAGATCGATATTGCCCTTTTCAGTACTATTTGTGTCTGATCAAATCTTTCCCTCTTCAGTGCAAAATGTGTGTGATTAAGATCGATATTGCCCTTTTCAGTACAATTTGTGTCTGATCAAATCTTTTCCTTTTCAGTGCAAAATGTGTCTGATTAAGATCTGTTAGTCTTTTCACTACAATTTGTGTTCCATCAAATCTTTTTTGCTTTTGCTTTTCAATCTGTTTTCCTTTTATTCAGAAATTTGTTTCCTATTTGGATCAGATGAATAATTTCGATGTGATTAAAAATCTTTTTTCTTTTTTTGCGCCGATAGACTAGTGGTTAAGACATGTGTGTTCTAGGATAATAGTATAAAAGTAATTATGATTTGCTGTAATGGTGAAAGAAAACATCGTGAGGAAACCTGCACTCTTGAGGTTGTTCCCCAAAAATCCTCTGTCGGTCTGTGAAGTCTGCCAACCTGCACTGGGCCAGCGTGGTGGACTAAGGCCTAACCCATTCCTCTTTTTGAGGAGCGGCCTGACTCACTAGTGGGCCATTAATGGGTTGTGATGATGCCCACAATAAAAAAATCTGAACTCTTTTTGACCACAAATTTAGATGCAATTTGAGTATGATCAAATATGTTTTCGTTTTAACTTTAATTTGTGTGTGATCCTAACTCTATTTTACTTTCATCTGCAATGTGGGTTTGATCCTAAATCAGTTCTTTTTTATTTGTTTACGTTAGCCAAATAAACCTATTAGACAGAGACGAATCCTACCAATTAATTCATAACACATTTCTAAAGTCATGTAATCAATATTGGACCAGTGGACCACATTAGGTCCAAATGGACTATCTTATGTACCACATAGACATTTTTATGACGTCATCATATCGTTCACTGATGACGTTGTCACGTTACTGCCCTTTAGTAGATTAGTGATGTCCCGTCTGAACATTGATAGATTTTGAGTAAATCTGAAATAAAGAAAAAATATTTATTAATAGAATCCAGTTCAGTGGTTTCTAATCTTCTTTTGTTAGATGTAAAATAAAAGACAATCGTTAAAAAAAAGAATCTATAATGGCTCGCGTATACGATAACCACTATATACAGATAGCGCTGTACGCTGACCACCTCGCCCACCCCTAATGGTGTTTCTAAGTCATTTTACATACTCCTAATGAAGCTAAGTTGTCTATTCAGACACAAAAAGTAGATATATGGATATATATACGCTACACTCTGCCACCAGGTTTTTAGTTGTTGTTCTACAACAAATGCAAACAAAAGAAAAATTAGTAGTATAATAAAAACTAAGCTACATGCGTGAACTGCGCTATTCTATCTTTAATTGAATAAAATTCTCACCGATCCCGGTTCTTGGTGAGTAGGTTCCTCTCCACCCCCGCCATCAGGCTGTGGAACCACTGCGCCAGCTGCGCCTGCTTGTCGCGGGGCTGCTGCGCGATCAACTCGCCGCGGATCCTGGCGAACTGCTCCTCGTTGAGCAGCACCAACCCCAGCAGGGGCCGCGACATGGACCACTGGTTGCAGCACTCCTCGAACATCACTACGTTTAATACCTGGAATTAAATCATAAAAATCAAATCCTGAATAACACAAGAACCGAATATCCCCTCAGGGAAGTGAATTTATTTATTTATTTAATTGCACTGAATTTTACATTAATTCAACCATTTCTGGCATGCAACATATAAAGTCTTAAAACTAAATTAAATACATATGTCAAGAATATAATGATAATCTATAATATAATGTTATTGTGGTAGATTGGTACTACAGTTTCTATAATAAAATATAATATAATGATAATCTAGAATACAATGGTTTAAGAATATTTATAATCAATCATTTCTTTGGCCCCATTTGTAAAAATTAATTTATTGAATCACATGCGTAATCTGTAAGCCAGGTTTTTAAAGTTATTTTAAGTTGAAGTTCGTTATACATACAGTAGCTAATAACTGTTGCATGATTTCTGGTCTCCGTTGCAGCACTTCGATGAACATGTTACTCGTCTCGGGTAGAGGCTGTCTTGGATTTGGTACCTTATTGCTTGCTGTAAAAAAAATATGTATGTATCTTTGGTGAACTACGCTCAGCTACCAAATATAAAATAATTCGTATATTTGTATAACAAACAAACAATATGACAAGATAAGTGGTAAACTACAGTCTGCCGGACAAATGCTACTTACATTTCTGAACGAGTTGCTTAAACAGGTATGTGACTATGTGATCCAAGGTCGCACAGCAACCGGTACAAACGCTCGTATCTATAACAAATAATTATCTATATTAAAATATTAATTAAGGTTATTTATGTGTAAATGAACAACAAATATTCAAAGACCTAATGTAATAGGGGTACTAAAACATGTCCTTGTGTTACACCACACGTCGGTTTGCAAATTTACAGTAATATTTACTTCCAATTTTCATTATTAATCCAATCATCAAAATAATATTTTATTAGTTTGAAATATTTTGCTCTTCTTCCATAGGATTGTAATTTACTCAATAATATATTATGCTCAACATTATCAAATGCTTCAGTAAAATCCATATATGTTGCAAACGCTATTTTGCAACGTGTGTTATTCTTACTGGAGGTAGTAGCGATTTTTTTGTTTAAAGTGGGTTAATTGATAGATAGAAAACGTATATTATGAAAATCTAACGATTTGGCCATGGCGAACGATCTTGCACCATCACCACACTACTTTCCGACGTCATGACATCATTACAGATAATCACAAAACAACGCTTTCATGTTAAGTATGTATTACTTAATATCCCCTCTGAATACCTGACGGCGTTGAATACATTTTTTTCTACCCTTCTAGATGCCTACCCCCATCACTCAAGTCGGTAGATAAACATACAGTTCATATCATTGACAATCTTACATATGGCTAAGTATCTTCATGTATTTTTTTTTACAATTTTGAAAAGCTGTTTATGTTTTTTGGAACATTAAAATGGGAAATATTATATAACATTATCTACAAAATGTTATATGTCCCTAAAACGCTCGAGTAAATCCCTAATAAGCATCATGGCCTCCCCTCCTCCTCCCCGTGTTGTTTGTTCATGGCATGTTATCCTGAATCAAGGATTCTTCCCATATTTAACTTGTGAATTTAATTTTTTTTTTTGTGTGAGCTATATTGCTAATTGGAGAGGTTCGTAATAAATATTTTTAGTCTCACTCATTAGCACGTATTACTTACCCAACGCCGTCAGACCCTCCGATATAGAAGACAGAATGTACAATGTGGCGTCTGGCTGTAGGGACGCCAGGAAGGGCATGTGGTCTTGTGCTAACCTTTCTAATAATACGTAGTACGTTTGCGACAGTTTTGGATAATCCTGGAAAGTTAGAAAAATAAATTTTTAATCACACCAAAATTGCAGTTTTTACCAGACACACAATCAAACAAAGAAAAAAATAGTTTTGTTAAAACCGAAATTGCAGTCAATTTTCTAATAGAAAAGGGAAATTACAAAGGAAAAGGTTTCACACAGTTTTCAATCAGACTGAGTGAGACATTTGAGTCTGTCAGATTATTAAAGGCTAGTTTAAAGTTAAAATTAAGGTTTTTTGATCACGCCTAAATTAAAGAAGTAGTAGTTTTTAAGATTTAAATATTTCTAATCAAAATAGGAAACAAACAAAGTATTTAATTTAAAACAGACACAAATTAAAATCAAAAGGAAAAGGTTTTAATCAGACACAAATTGCAGTCAAATTTCTAAGGAAAAAGGAAAACTGTTAAGAACTAAATTGCAAGTTTTATTAATATTATTAACTTACCAAGAGATCACTTGGGGGTATACTTAATAATAATTTGACAAACATATTTAATGCATTGTCTAAAGCCTCGTCTCCATATAACCTGGAACAAATTAAATACATATAATCATGTAGTCAAGTCATGTAAAATGTCACTGTTCGCTTCCACTGAATGGGTAAAATTAGGATAAAAATGTCACTGTCTTCAGTCATGTAAAATGTCACTGTTCGCTTCCACTGAGTGAGTAAAATTAGGATAAAAATATCACTGTCTTCAGTCATGTAAAATGCCACTGTTCGCTTCCACTGAGTGAGTAAAATTAGGATAAAAATATCACTGTCTTCAGTCACGTAAAATGTCACTGTTCGCTTCCACTGAGTGAGTAAAATTAGGATAAAAATATCACTGTCTTCAGTCACGTAAAATGTCACTGTTCGCTTCCACTGAGTGAGTAAAATTAGGATAAAAATATCACTGTCTTCAGTCATATAAAATGTCACTGTTCGATTCCACTGAGTGGGTAATATTAGGATAAAATATCACTGTCTTCAGTCATATAAAATGTCACTGTTCGATTCCACTGAGTGGGTAATATTAGGATAAAATATCACTGTCTTCAGTCATGTAAAATGTAACTATTCTCCTCCACTGAATGGGTAAAATTAGGACTAAAATATCACTGTCTTCAGTCATATAAAATGTCACTGTTCGATTCCACTGAGTGAGTAATATTAGGATAAAATATCACTGTCTTCAGTCATGTAAAATGTCACTGTTCGCTTCCACTGAATGGGTAAAATTAGGATAAAAATGTCACTGTCTTCAGTCATGTAAAATGTCACTGTTCGCTTCCACTGAGTGAGTAAAATTAGGATAAAAATATCACTGTCTTCAGTCATGTAAAATGCCACTGTTCGCTTCCACTGAGTGAGTAAAATTAGGATAAAAATATCACTGTCTTCAGTCATATAAAATGTCACTGTTCGATTCCACTGAGTGGGTAATATTAGGATAAAATATCACTGTCTTCAGTCATATAAAATGTCACTGTTCGATTCCACTGAGTGGGTAATATTAGGATAAAATATCACTGTCTTCAGTCATGTAAAATGTAACTATTCTCCTCCACTGAATGGGTAAAATTAGGACTAAAATATCACTGTCTTCAGTCATATAAAATGTCACTGTTCGATTCCACTGAGTGAGTAATATTAGGATAAAATATCACTGTCTTCAGTCATGTAAAATGTCACTGTTCGCTTCCACTGAATGGGTAAAATTAGGATAAAAATGTCACTGTCTTCAGTCATGTAAAATGTCACTGTTCGCTTCCACTGAGTGAGTAAAATTAGGATAAAAATATCACTGTCTTCAGTCATGTAAAATGCCACTGTTCGCTTCCACTGAGTGAGTAAAATTAGGATAAAAATATCACTGTCTTCAGTCACGTAAAATGTCACTGTTCGCTTCCACTGAGTGAGTAAAATTAGGATAAAAATATCACTGTCTTCAGTCACGTAAAATGTCACTGTTCGCTTCCACTGAGTGAGTAAAATTAGGATAAAAATATCACTGTCTTCAGTCATATAAAATGTCACTGTTCGATTCCACTGAGTGGGTAATATTAGGATAAAATATCACTGTCTTCAGTCATATAAAATGTCACTGTTCGATTCCACTGAGTGGGTAATATTAGGATAAAATATCACTGTCTTCAGTCATGTAAAATGTAACTATTCTCCTCCACTGAATGGGTAAAATTAGGACTAAAATATCACTGTCTTCAGTCATATAAAATGTCACTGTTCGATTCCACTGAGTGAGTAATATTAGGATAAAATATCACTGTCTTCAGTCATGTAAAATGTAACTATTCTCGTCCACTGAATGGGTAAAATTAGGACTAAAATATCACTGTCTTCAGTCATGTAAAATGTCACTGTTCACTTCCACTGAGTGAGTAAAATTAGGATAAAAATTCACTATCTTCAGTCACGTAAAATGTCACTGTTCACTTCCACTGAGTGAGTAAAATTAGGATAAAAATATCACTGTCTTCAGTCATATAAAATGTCACTGTTCGCTTCCACTGAGTGGGTAAAATTAAGACAAAAATGTCACTGTCTTCAGTCATGTAAAATGTCATTGTTCTCTTCCACCGAGTGGGTAAAATTAGGATAAAAATTTCACTGTCTTCAGTCATGTAAAATGTCATTATTCTCTTCCACTGAGTTGGTAAAATTAGGACAATAATGTCACTGTCTTCAGTCATGTAAAATGTCACTATTCTGTTCCACTGAATGGGTAAAATTAGGACTAAAATGTCAGTCTTCAGTCAAGTAAAATGTCACTATTCGCTTCCACTGAGTGGGTAAAATTAGGACAAAAATGTCACTGTATTCAGTCATGTAAAATGTCACTGAGCAGATGGTCCACCTGATGGTAAGTGGCAACCATCGCCCATGGACATCGGAAAAACAAGAAACACTCTCTCGTTTTGTCGATGCGTTGCATCCCCGAAGATAGAGTGGGAAGGGGGAAAGAAGAGAAATTATGCGGATTCAGCGGTCCCTAGGCAAGAGCCCAGAGTCCACTAGACCCACAGCATTAATGGGATGGGAGAGGGAGGGGGTAAGTCTGGCTCAGATGCGGCTCAACCGGATCGCGTCTATGACACGGCGATCGGATTCGCATGCTGGTGGTCGCAAGCCAGTCGGGGAACAGATCCCCTACCACAAAGGGGGTGCTGGGTTACTCGGCTCTTACGAGATGTTGTCCCAGCGGCAGAGGGGAATAGTATTCTAACCCGTCCCCTCACAGGTAAATAGAAGTTAAACAATTATATATAATGTTACCTAAAAACACCAAAATTAGCATAATTCCCGCACAGCGCTGCCTTCAGTATGGTGAAACATAACGAGATGCCCTTCAACTTCATCGCATACATCTGTTTCTTGCTCACGTCTATTGTTAGTATTCTACTTCCTGAAATAACGTAAGATAATATCAAATTTTTTAATTGTACTTACATTGTGACATAATTAAAACGGGACCAGCTTTGAGGTATCTCCACATTAAAAAAAAATTAATAAACCATAACGAGAAACACCCCAAGTGTATTAGGACTACAATAGAAGTAGAGAAGAGGGAAGGCCGAAGGGAAAGAGAAAGAATAAGATGGGAAAATAAATGAAAAGGACAGATCAGAAGAGAGTAACTGCTGAAGCACATTTTACTGGAGAGTTTTAACAAATTAATACAGTAAAAGAGAGAGGGAGAAGAGATAACGGAAAAGGAAAGTGAGTAAGATCATCAGAAGCGGGGATAGGTGATGCGAGAAGACAAATGTTTGAAGAGAAGAAAGATGAGGAAAAGGAAATAAATGATAAAAGGGGTGGATGACAAGAGAAGATAGATAGTGAGGTAGATAGTAATCAGAAGAAAGTAACTATTGAAAAACATACATCTACGGATTACATTTTACTGAAAAACTGTTACAACTAAATAGAAGGAGAGAGGTGATAAGAGGGAGATAAGGATAATGAAAGACGAACAGTTGAGGGGATATAGATGATAAGGAAAAATAGATGAGGAGAGAAAGAGAGAGTTATACTTACCATAAGCACAGATAACATTGGATAGTTCCCTAAAGAGTAAAATGCCATTCGGTGAACTAACATCAAACTGCAACCTTTGGTTTCGGTTTTGGGCCAACTCGGCCATCAGTTTGAGGACCGGCGTGGTTACTGAGGGCTCTGAGAACCAGAGCTCGATTCCTCGGAGGAGCACCTTCATGTATACTGGGTATCTGTAAGACGATAGTTACGTAAGTTTGGGATGATTCATGAATCTATAGATTTGATTTCTTAGATGTTTTGTATCTATTTTATCATGGACACATTCTGAAAAAAGCTAGAAGAGAAACAGGGACATATCCAAAAAAAAATAGTATCAAACACGTTGGGAATCAGTGCTCTAATCTCATAACCTTAACAAAGCTTAAAAGAGGTTGGATACACTTAAAATCATTATTCATATATGGCGCTAGATGTCTGTTAAATAGTCAATAGTATACACAATACAAATATATATGTCTCTTACTAACATAGGAATATTACATCTGACTGTTTGTGTATCTATAATATAATAGGTGCAATGGTGTTGATACTTACATCCAATCAAAAAGCATCATATAAGTAGTCTTCGTGTTGAAGGCGAAGGCCAAGCCTCTTAAGTCCCTTGCGAGGCCTATTAAAGTAGTTTTGGCCTCTTCCGTCGTTAGTATGGGACCTTCACCGGATGATAGGAGCCCTATTATGCTTTCAAAGGCCGCTGGAAAAATAAATTTAGAATAAATGTATCCTACCGACTGCGACATGTTGGTGTCAAAGTGCGCAGGAGTGCAGGGTAGAGTATATTAGTAATATGTTCTACGTAGTCAATAAAATCTATTGATAAGTTCGTATCCTACCGACCGCGCCATGTTAAAGCGTCAAAGAAAATGTGAAGTAAATGGCAGAATATATTTTACTTTTTACGTATACTCTGTAGTCAATAAACAAATTTATATACAGGTTCGTCTATCCTACCGGCTGCGCTGTGTTAAAGATTCGATGGAAAAATTCAGATCACTAGAGAAGGATTTGTCAATAGTTTCAAACTGAGGCGAAAAGTGTAAGTATAAAGTCAAATCAAAACAGGACACATCTTGTCAATAGATTCATATCCTACCAACTGCGCCATCTCCAATAACCCCTCAGATTATTATATTATTTCAACTTAATATTATTAAAACTAGAATAAATCAATAGTTTACCTGTCAAGGGCATCATGAAGGTATGGAATCTGTCCTCATCTTCACCAAGCTCCACCATGAGTAACCTGCCCAGTGCAGTATACAACATACTACGACATCTCATCTCTGCTGTACCAGCTCCAACTCCCAGGAAGGGGAAGTGGTCAGCCTTTAAACAAATAAGCCTATAAGTTCCTGACCCAAATGTAAAATTGGTATATTCTTCATCAACTTACAGTATGATGGGTCAACATGAACTGGACTTCTTCAAGTTTCACCAGCTTCCTCACGCAGGAGTATCCACCGCTGAGGTCACTGAGGAGTCCAAGGGTTTTGGATATTATCGGTTCTGATCCGCCCCAGTACTTCAAGTTTGTTATTCTGTAAAGCAATAATAACTTAGAAATAATGAATATTTAATGTGCAAAATTCTGGAGTGCGTATACTCACATCTTCCTCATGATGACGCTGAGCAGCTGGTTTTCGTCGTTGACGCCCAGCACCTCGCTGAGCCTCCGGTACACCTTGCTGTTCTTCTGCACTTGCTCCCCTACGTATATCTTCCTGAAGGCTTCGAAGAAGGACATCATAGCCAGCTCCAGTTTTTCACAACCACCCTAAAACATTACATTTAATTTGACTTTTTCTTTCGTTTAATACAAAAATCAAGAATTGTTGAAAGAAATAAATTACTCGAAATATGAAAAAATTGTTCTAGAATTTTGAATTATACGACATGTTCAGTTTTATTAATTTTAATTGTGATCAATTAACTAAATACTAATGTAATGTACCCTACGTTACAGAAATAATTCAGAAGACTCAAAATATAAACGAATTATTTTTTATGGATATTTTATTTCAACATTCAAATGTTATTGAACCTGAAAAGTAGAAATCTAAAAAACAGAATGTGACTGTAATCCTGAATATGTCCATGAAGAGCAATATATTCCTCAAGGGATGTAGGAGCTTCTCTAACTAAACAAAAATTATTCGACGAATGCTCCTTTTGCTATTGAATAGAATATAGATAATATTTAGTATGTATATCTATTTTAAAGTTCAAGAATTTGTTTGTTTGGTTGAATACGCTAACCTCAGGAACTGCTGGTTCTAATGAAAAGATTCCTTCCCTTAGTCTTGATTAAAATGATGTTTCAGCTTCTTTAGATTTTTATTACACATGCCTAAAAGCCACACTCTCTAACCCTCTATCTCTCTCTCTCTCTTATATAGCTAGTATACTTTATAATATTATAGCTAAATTTCTGACCTGAGATAAGCGAGAGTCAGTCAGATCCAGCAGCCGCAGCACACGACACACCAGCTCCCCATCCATTGCATCATTATCCTCGCTGGTACTCACTGAGGCTCTCCCTCCTATTGCTGCACCAATGATGTACACTAACCAGGTTAATTGACCTGAAATATAAAAGTGGTTAATCATCAAATTTTTAGACTTCAGTAAAGCTTTTGAATTTTTTGACCATGATATCCTGTTAACAAATATGAATGTCGCATAATATAACACGGTCTGTAAATTCTGAAGTAATTCATATCTACAAAGAAGGGAAAAGTATGCAGACACAGATAGTAAAACATCATATTGGTGCAACCTAAGTGACGGAGTCCCCTAAGGAGGTGTTCTGTCTCCTTTTGTCAGTGTTTTAATGCATTTCATGTATCATTTAATGAGATTGTAGAGTGTATATTTAAGTGTTAATAAATAATAAATTAGTTTAAACTCATATCATAACGCAGCTTTTAGGTCACTTACCCTGAATAACAGGCAGCTGTCCAGAATCAACACTGTAAGCTGCAGCAGCTCGATCGAAGTGCGCCACTAACAGCTGGCAGGTCTTTGCGTAGGAGCATCTACCTATCACTGACACCTGTTCCAGCTGCTGCTGAACTGTTCCTGCATCTTCTAGAGGATCTTCTAGACCTTCACTGGAGAAAAAGAATAATAATCATTAATTACTTTGCTGGTGTGAAGAATGCGAGTAACCACAATCAAAACCTAGACCTGCAGAAATCAATGGTTTTGTAATAATTTATGTATTTACCTCACAATAACAGCAACAGAGTCCAACCTAGAAGCCACATAAGCCGCAGTGACTCCAGGAGCATACACATCAAGAAGATGAGGCTCTGAAGCCTTCACATACGGCACAGATGCCACCATCCGTTGCCAGAGTGATAGAAGGTAGTGAACTGAGTTTGGAGCAAATTGCCACATCTAGGAACAAAAATAAATTGTCAATTTTTTATATCTTATGATACTCACTCACTTCCTCTTTTTATATATTTAGTTATTTTACAAAATCTACATAATAATAATAATATAGTTAGATAAGCTAATAGAAGAAATCCAGCCAATTTGGATTTATGTTTTAGTTTAAATTAAAAAGACAAAAGCAAAAAACACTTTTTCTTACCTGTAAACTCTGTACAGTGAATTTAGCAACCAATTCTATAAGACGAGGATATCCATCCACCATCACTAGTTCTCCAAGCTGGTAATTTGATTTCAGCCTTGCGAGAAGTCGACAGAACTCATGATAATTTGTGGGGTCTGAGAGGCCCTGAAATAAGAAACAATATGTGAACAAGTTAATGCGCAAAATACACTGAGTGCGTAAGAGTGTAAGCAAAATCTGAAATGATGAATCAACTTTTTCGATTACATATAAAATAACTCCTAATGATGAATGATTTAATAAAAAGAATGCTTGTTCATATTTAACCTCAGACTTTAGATGTATGTCTACTCTATCTCGAAAAGCAGTGTTGCCACTATAATGATTTCAAGTAAAACACAATATACAAGAAAATATCATAACAATCTTTTATATATAAAAAATTTAGTATCACACATTAAAACAAATATTTTGTGTCAGTATTAGGTCTCATACCTGAGTATCTTCCAATATCCTCATAACACCAGCTGCCAACCTATTCAGGAACTTCGCCCTCTCATTGTTGCTAAAGAGGGAGCGCCTCACAGAGGCCAGTTGAACTAGACACGCTAGTGCTAAGCTACCAGTAGTTCCTTGCACACTATGGTACAACTCGAAGAACAGTTCTAGAGTACCAGCTTCTAGGAATGTAGGGCGCCAAGAAGTTGGCATCTGAAATTATTATTAAAGAACTCGTCAAACATGTTATAAGATCACAAATAAAAATTAGGTCCTAGAATGCTTCCTTGTGACACGCCAGATGTATAAATTGAGCCTAAGTACCACCTAGTCTTTAAACATAAATCTCTAAAAATGTCATCAGATGGCATAAACATAGAGATTAACTTTAGCAACCATACACTAGTAGACATACCTATCACGACTGAATGGTTAGACCAACTAACCACAACGTCCCTAACAAAAGGCAGTCACGTATGGTTTACTGATGGGTCTAAGAAAGGCCCAGATTTAAGAGCATCAGCCGTGGGACAACTGTCTCTATTTTCCAAGCTGAAATCTTCGCAATTTATACATGTGCGGAGATCAACTTGGGAAGAAACTTAAAACACCAAAACATCTACATCAATTCCGATAGTCAAGCGGCGCTGTTGGCACTAAACTCTTTTGAAAGTAATTCAAAAATAATCCAAAATTGTAAAAACAACCTCAAAAATCAAGAAAAATTCAACAGAGTAACGCTTAGATGGGTTCCTGGATATTCGGGTATAGAAGGGAATGAACAAGGAGACTAACTAAGGAGAACCGATGCCGATCACCCTCAAATCCGCCCTGAACCATTTTATGGCATATCCAAAAACGCGCTTACAACTTTCTCACTGTGCATCGCAAGCTCTCAAAAATGGACATCCGTACCTGAACAACGAACATTCGAAGGCGCTGATTAAAGGTTTCAATAGGAAGCTAACGAAAGAGCTCCTTGAAGAAGTTTAAGTTAAGCGCAGTGACCCGAATCCTCTCAGGAGACTGAAAGTTGAACAAACATGTGTTTAACTCAAACCCGAGTAATAGTCCAAGATGCAGATTTTGCCACGAAGCAGAGGAAACTGCTATGCACGTAGTCTGCTAATGTGGCCCACTCATATTTAAAAGAAGTATCCACCTAGGGCGGCATGCATCCAAATAAGTTACAAACGATCATCGCCCAAAAGATCTCGATATTCCTACGAGTCTACGGGGCTAAGTAGTAAAATTTAAAACAGGTTCGCCACAAAAGATCAGTGATGGTCAAAGTGGCAGGTGCTTGCTGACATATAAGGCCCCTCTCACATAATTATAATAAATATAATTAAAGATTAGGTGAAACAATACAAATGCTTTTGACCGCCGTTTAGTAATAGCACGCAAATAATTTACTAAAACTCTGTTAATAAGAATAATAATCATACAGCTTAATAAACATGAAGTAAGATCATTAATAAAAATTAAGAATAAAAGTGTTCCTAGTATACTTCCTTGTGGCACACCAGATATGAATTAAAGCCTTAAAATGAGTAGATGTTAGACATTGCAATTTAAATGTTTTTCATACTTTACCACACAGAAACATCACAAAAAATAATGTTTATGAAAGCCATTTTATAAATAATAACGATTATAACACAGATAAAGTGTATAGAAAGATTCTTGGAAAACAATTGTTATTAGAAATTAACAGTCACCAGAGATATGACACACTCTGAGCGAGGCTAGGTAAATGAAGCGATTCTATTGGTACATCAGAAGTCAGTTTGATATTAATCATTTCAAAAGACATATCCAAATGAAGAGAGAAGGCTATCTCTTAACACTCAATGCAATCTAATCTATTTATTAGATATGCATGATCAATCTAGGACAGTCTTACCGTGAAACACTTGATTGAAATCAGAGCGAGACAAAACAGTCACAAAGAATTGGAAATTATAGTAAAAGTTTCTGAAGGTGGAGGAGAGCAAGTTATAAAGAATCCTTGAATCAAATATTAACTATGTAAATACTTACTTGTACAGTACACAAATCATCAGAAGATTCATCACTAGTAGTGCCAATGAAGTCGAAGGTGAGACAGTTGTGAGCGAGACGTAGAAGCGCTGTGAGCAGAGAATGATCGCCGAGCTGCTCACCGAGCGCCTCGTTGCGCGCCGCACCGAGCAGCGAACATGCCAAACGGAACATTTCGAATAGTTGCACATCCCTGTAATTAATAAACAAATTACTACAGTTTTATTCATTCTATATACAATTGTTTAATTGAAAAAAGATTGTGGAGGGAGGCGGCTGTCATCCCTCCAATGATAAGGGAGCATCTTCAGACCACCCAACGTAGCCTGGTAGGACAGGGCCCAACGGTTAAGTCTGAACTTCTATATATACTTAGCCACTTAGAAAACTTCATCTGCGATCAAGGACGCCGTACATTATTACTCGCTACAGGTGACGTCTTGTTTGGTTTTGTAAATGTCTTCACAAGATGACCCATTTTAGATTTTACTGTAACTTTAAAAGCATTAAATAATAGTTGTTTTAAGGCTAAGATTTTAAATTTAGCTCTAAAATTTTAATCTAACCTGAAGGAAGAAGCAATTTTCCTGTGTTTAGCCAAAGATCGACTGGCATCAGCCTCGGAAACCTGGTTCATCTCCACCACCAGTTGTGACAGCAGCTGTATGCCGATTGTACACATTTCTGCTGGACCCTGGAATAAAAATTACCATCAAAGCTATTAGTAAGTTTTATTTAGTTCATTATTAGAACTACAGGCAACACTAAAGCATGTACTCACCTGCAAAAAGCTCGAAATATCATTCATGACATTATGAAAGACATATTCCTCTTTGGACATGTCAAACCACCCCAATTTTGTTATTCGTGCAAATAGTGTGACGAGAGCCTGAAAAAAAATATTAGTTGAATTTCTTCCAAAACTTCCAAGAAAGAGGGGCATATAAAGCAAAATTATGACTATCGTCATTTTTATATATGTGATCCACACATTTTTTTTTGAAACGAAAAGCCCTAAAAACCAAATCTGTTTTATGGTGTTGTTCACCACAAACTAAAAATAACTTGACACCACTATCATAAAAATCTGATCAAGATTTTTTTTATTGATTTGTATAATAGTGGTGAAAAGATAGAAAGGATTGGAAAATAGATTTCAGAGATAGAGGTTGGAAGAAGTGTAAGGAAATAATATGGTAAAAGGTAAAAGAAGGTAAAAGAAAAAGTAATAAAAATGTGATGCAAGAGGAGAGAAGCTCTTCTTCCAGAAGGGAAGGAGCTTCTTTCAGTGTCAGGAAGTCAGTCAGTCAGGAAAGAATTTGAAAAGAAAGATGTATAAAGTGATAAGAAAGAAGAAATGGCAATGGGAGAAATAGAAAGTAAAGATGATAAATTACCTGAACAACAAAATTAGCCAACTTTGGTCTTGTGGCGAGATAGTTGAGAACATAATTCCGTATATCCAAACGCTGCTGGACTGTCAGTGTTGTCGTTGATCTGGAATATAATAAGTTAGTATTATAGTGTCGTGGTTTAGGTCACCCTTCTTGAGATCCACATAAGTCAGCTATATTATCTACTGTAGTAGTGTTCGGGCAGAGAATGGGAGCACCTCACAAGTCAAGGCACTACACACCTGCTGAGCAACTTTGCGAGTGTAGTAGCTGCAAGGAGCTGTGAATAGCTCGAGTCCGCTCTCTCCAGCAATGCTTGACATTTGCTCAGGGTATCTGGTGACTCCTGGAAATTTAATAGCTTTTCTAAAATACCAGAAGATGATTCAACCAAGACGAGTGTCAAGACAATTAAGACCATTTTTAGAAATGCAATGATTTCACAACTCACCTGAAATCTGACAACAGCAATCTCTGCCTGATCCCTGACAGCAGGGTCCTGGGACTCGTACAGCTGTTTACATAACACCTCTATTTGGATCACCTCCTGAAAAATTACGTTATTTTAAACCATCACTTTTTACTGAGGTAAGTCTCCTCCTAAACCAGAGATGAGCGAGGAAAAGATTTGATTCATTTCTCCTCATACTTACACACTTCTGTTGAAAACACAGACTCAGAATTTCCTATCTGACTAAAGTCTTTGATATTGTTGTCTTTTGAATATAGTGGAGCCCTGTTTAAAAGACCTCCTTTCATATTAAAAAAAAAATTGTATCTCGAATGTGGGTAATGAAGTGGATGTTTCTACAACCATTGTAGTCATAGTGGGTTACTGACTTACAACATATGTAGTAACTAGTCGTCAAATTATCAATATCTACAACATCAGGACCCAGCGGGAAGACAAAGCTTTAAATAAGATTGCTGGATCTCATTTTTTGTTTTTTTCTTCAGGTATAAGGATAAATAATATTCAAAATGAAAGACTTGGAAATGATTATTAAAAATATATAATACCGGATTAAATCAATATAATAAGTTGTTTTCAAGTTTTCAATTGATTTTAAATTGTTTTATGTTTTTAAAAAATTAAATCAAACGATGAAAACAGCAGATCCATTATTTAATCACTACATGGTAAAATCAAAGTCGCTTCCCGCTGTCTGTCTGGATGTCCCTAATTATGCTTAGATCTTTAAAACTAAGCAACCGATTATGATGCAGTTTTTTTTAATAGATAGAGTGATTCAAGAGGTAGGTTTATACGCATAATACATACATTATATAGTAGAGAGACACTGATAATTTTAGAGGTTTGTAATGTGATTTCGTAAATAACACTTTTTGCACTTACATTGCAAATACTGGCTGAACCCTACGAGATAGATCAAAATAATGTACTACAGTATTGCACACCTTAAAAAGGTCTACAAAAAAGTCTGTGATGGTATATGTCTATCTCTTAGGGATAAGCCACAATAACCAATTATTATCCTATAATTTTTGCGAAAAATAATGGCTTATTACTAAGCGATTTTAAATAATACTGCATTAATCCTTATCCAATTATGTACCTTATATACATTATGCATCTAATGTAGATCAAATACGGCCCTTTACAGCATGAAGTTTAAATGAATATTTTAGAAGATATTACAGATATAAAATACAGGGACATAGTGGTCATGGCTAAATACATGTGTTAAATTGCACCCGGGCGAAGCTGGGACATGTCGACTAGAGCTAGAATATACCACAAACCACACAATACATTAGTTCATCACTGCATATGTATATATACTCTACTATGTTATTATATAATACACTAATCGATCCATCCCGACTTCACACATGTGTACTAAAGTTTAATAATCAAAATTTGTATATTAATATTCAATCTATTTCTATATAGGGGAGGGGAAATGCAGCTAACATTATTATTACCATTCCATAGGGAGTATACATTTGTATACACACCTAAGTGTTAGATAGCAATTTTTACTGTATCTGATAAGGTGTAGACTCATTGAAACTATCTGATTACTGAGAAAACATCCTTCGATATTTCTCCAAGTAACATATATAAAATTAAGCTTAATTTCTAATATTATTCCAAAAAAACCTAAAAACTGACCTTTATTCTTTAATGAATTTGAGGTGTTATTGTATATACCTTTGCTTACCTTGATTTTACTGAGATCCAAATCTCATAGTTGAGGATCGTGTCTATTAGGGACATATAAATAGAAACTTTCAAGTTGCATAAAATGACGTCTTAATTACATCACATTTTCCCCTCAGAGAAGCGATAGCATGATAATTTAATAAAATAAATCGATTCACCATTCTGTTTACTTTCAACATTTCAAGGGTAGGGAAACTGTCAACATACAACCATAACCAAAGCGCCGATTGCCGGCTACTGTATATTAAACTACAAATACATACATACACTACACATTGATCATATAATTGCATCACAAAAACAATCACACAAAATTATATGAACAATTTCTAATAAATACGCAGTGTTACAGACTCCAAAACATTTTGATTCAAAACTCAATTATTAAACATATTTAACATAAAACTGTAATTTAAGTTGTTTGTTTATTTATATAGGTTGATTGTTACGAAGTTTCAGACATTAATTATGTTAAAACTATTAAATAATCACAATATTTTGATTCTCACCTGTTCTTCAGCCATCTTTGTTATTTTCATGCATTTGTGAATGACGTTCCGTTGTGCAATACAATGATACGATGTCAAATTAATAATAATAATAATTGATTTAATTCAAAAATTAATTAAAAAATTTATAATTAATTTACAATAACTAAATATTAATAACATTATTTTTCTTTTTTCATGAATTTCCGAGTGACGTTCCGTTATACGATATAAATATAAAATTAATAATTATTTTTTCTTGTAAATGCATGTGTATAACGTTCCGTTGTACGGTACGAATATGCAAAAGTTAAGAAAAATAGTAAATTGAATATATTTATACAAAATTTAAGTGTTGATAATTGTTTATCTGTGCCACTATCCAAATTTTAAAGACTTTGAAGAACACTGATTTTATCCACAGATAATAAATAACTTTAATTTAGTGAATTCATTTATTATATTATTATGCGCAAAGTTTACAGAATGCGTGTACAAGAATGATGGTTCTACAAAATCTTATGAAAATATTTATTATATAGTGAACTCATACACTGACGCACTAAGAATATTTTGCGCATGAACTATTTGAAAATAAATTACTTTTGTTGAGGATTTCTTTATAAGTAAAAATAACTGGCTGGCTTGATTAAAAAAATATAGTCTTCTGTCAGAAAAAAAGAACGCAAAATAAATCTATTTTTTTATTAAAGCATGTAGCTTAATTTTTTTATATTTAATTATTTTAGAAATATGTTGAAGCAAAAGTTTTCTAAATTCAAGCGCGTTTGCACTTATACTTATTTGCCACAAATATTGAAACATACAAAATGTGGGAAGAATAAAATTTATAAGAATCGTAAGTATATCGTAGGCTTAGGTATTTAAAATGCCGAACAGCTGCCACGCGGTAGCCGCACGGTTGTTACGCGGTAGTTACCAGAATGTTGTTTTATCATTTAGCATCAATAAGAAATCTCCTTACTAGATTCTCTGACGGCTTTTGCTAGCCGTCCGCTAAACGGATGAATAAATTAACTTAATAGTCCGGTAGTTAATTTATTTATCCGACAATCTGACGCCTAATTTACGGACAACAGTTAATTTATTTATCCGACAATCTGACATCTAATTTACGGACGACTAAGTTAATTTATTTATCCGACAATTTGACGCCTAATTTACGGATGACTGTTAATTTATTTATCCGACAATCTGACGCCTAATTTACGGACGACTAAGTTAATTTATTTATGCGACAATCTGACGCCTAATTTACCGTCGACTAAGTTAATTTATTTATCCGACAATCTGACGTCTAATTTACGGACGACTAAGTTAATTTATTTATCCGACAATCTGACGCCTAATTTACGGACGACTGTTAATTTATTTATCCGACAATCTGACGTCTAATTTACCGTCGACTAAGTTAATTTATTTATCCGACAATCTGACGCCTAATTTACGGACGACTGTTAATTTATTTATCCGACAATCTGACGTCTAATTTACGGACGACTAACTTAATTTATTTATCCGACAATCTGACGTCTAATGTACGGACGACTAAGTTAATTTATTTATCCGACATTCTGTCGTCTAATTGATGGACAACTAAGTTAATTTATTTTTCAGCAATATTTATAAGTGTTGCTAGTTGTATCATAAAAAAGAATGAATCTAAAAAAAAATATTAAATTTGATCAGTGTATATCTGAGGGGGGATGAATAGAGGCTTAATTTTATTTGCGTTCTTGACTATTAGGACTTATGAAAATATGTGACGTTTTCAACACTGTGTGATGGGAGCGTCTCTTCATATTTGTGTAACACAGTGTGAAAACATTCACTTTTTATCTATATTCTAAGGGTAGGGATAGACAACTACTTCGTGAAGGTTCTAATAAAGAATAAGATTTAAATTATTTTAGCCATCAACTAGACACTTAATAATGAGGGAGATAAGGGGGGAAGGGGGGGAGGGGGTGTTTAAGCTTTGTTTAATTTTGGTATCACGCTAAGTCTAAGGCTGCGTTTCCACAGCAGGTGAGTAGGATGTGTAGCGAGGAATGTGTTTGTTAAGAACAAATAGAATCGCTTAATTTAAAGTAAGGTAAGTAAAGCGATTCTATTGGTTTTAAACAAACACATTCTTCGATCATGTGACGATGTGACTCTAATATTAATCTGATATTTCCTCCAGGTAATGTTCAGCTCTTCAGTACCACAAACAAAAACAAAGACTCATCTACGAGAGACAATGGCGGTATTGAAACAATTTTCACTAAAAACGTTGATATAAATGGCTATAGATCAACCAAAGAGGATTTATTAAATGGCAACATAATAACACCAGCATTTTATAATATAGACAAATGTGCAAAATGCCAATCTGTCATCGATAAAATCTTTGGGCAGGAAACGCCTAAATATCAACATAAAGAAAATGAAGTGATTGATGATAAATTGAAGGGCAACCTTCAATCAACCACAGCTACCATAGAAGAAGAAAAGCTAGCTCAAAAAATTGAAGTCCTAGATGAAACATCACACGTTGAAGCTCCTCCTAAAGTTGAAGGATTTAATTCTAACCCTAAAGTACTTGGCCAAGAATTTGTTAATTATAAAACACCAGATGAAAATGTTATATCCGATGGAAATTACGATGAAGTGGCGAAACGTTGCCTTAATACACCAGTTGGACAAATAGATAAAAAGTTACTTAATGAATTAACTAATATTTCTCCAAAAACACTATTTGATAACCTCAATTTAGAAGAAAATAAACGTGCAGAGGAAATAATTTCATCTTATGAGAATGACAACATTAATCCTACAGTATATGTTCCAGAAAGATTTCAACCATTACATCTGCATACGTTACCTCTCTTTACTATAGAAGATGGTACAAAAAATTTAAAAGAGAGCCATTCAAAAATATATACCAAAGCTGGTATTAAAGAACCTATACCTGATAGTCCTTTACCAATTAGCCCTTATGATACACCAGCGATGCCATTTTACGAATACATCAACAAAGAACGAATAGATGTAGATGAATCTAGATCTATATTTGATGTTATCCCTGAAATACAAATAAATAATCCTATAGCTGAAGAAACACTTAGAAAAGACGCTCAAATTCCTTCATCGGAAGAAGAAAGCTTAGAAGAGTCTAAAGATGGAACAATTCTTCTAGACAATCAAATGAAACTTATCAAGATAGAAGTTTAAAGAGCGATCATGTTGCAAATATTTTTAGAACTTACCAGTTACTTACCTCAACGCCGAACCATCCTACAGACTCGCAAGCCGGGGATGTTTCGCAACAAGGTGAGGTGCAAAATTCCGCAGTTTCAGGTGTTCAAAATCAAAATATTGGTATTAGCTACGAAGAACATCCCGCCACCGCTATATCTGCTAACCAGAATCCTGGAGAATACTTTAATGAAGAATTTAATTTCTCTGCCTATCAAGAGAAGGATATGCCAATGCAGACGGAGAGACCTGCCTCACAAAATGTAGTTTTTTCAAGTATGCAGCCACGTCTTGAATTGGAAACACCTAAAACTAAATTTTCCGAAGATGTAAGAGATATTAAGACATTTAAAAAAGCTTGTGCAATCCAGGCAAATATAAGTGGAATAGCAAAAAAAGATATTCCACTTAATCCAGGCACAGTACCACTTTCTATGCTTTTAAAACAAATTAGAGAACGAAGTCAATTGGAATATTGTCAAAATGTATTAAATAAATTAGAAGCTGAAGTCGCAGAAGTCAAATGTCCCCCACCTGACAAAAAAGAAGCTTGTAATCCTAATCCTTGCAAAGCTTCTCCGTGCAAAGCTACTCCATGCAAATCTAAACCAAAACCTGAAGTTCGCCCATGTGATCCATGTCAAGGTCCTAAGAAGAAGGATCCTTGTGCAAAGCTGTTGCCTTTTATATTGAATGTAATGATGAAATCTGATGTCACTCTGGACAAGACAGTCTTCAAACCCAACAGCATCAAAGCAACATCTTCTCTAGACCTAATAACCGAGGAGATCATAGAGAGACTGAACAAGTTGGGACAAAAGTTAAAGTACCTTGATCTCAGAGCAAGCATCTTAGAACTGTATGAGGAGCTGACTTTCAAATTCGCGAGAGATATCGAACCCTGGATCCCAATACCATCCTGGCCGGTACCAAAAGTGGAAAAGAAGAGGCCTTTTTTGTGCCCTAAATATGGATGTAAGTATCCAGTTCCACGCAAACCTTCGAAGGGCAAATGCGTACCCAAGAAAAACTTTTCCTTGACGCAGTTATTCTCATCATCTCTAACTAGTAATATCTAGATATTTTGATGATGATGATGATGATTTATTGAATCAATAAAGTCTATTTATAAATACGTATAGTCTTTGTTTTTTTGGTCTATCAGTATCCTCACACATCTATGGTAGAAAGGCAGTCAATAAATTATAAATCCATGTTGAGGGTAGAAAAAATATATTGTGACAATGTATATTAATATGTATAAGTGTCAGTTTTAAATCCCTTGGCGATCACTTCATTGTCTATCCAGTCTCGAAGGTTTGAAACATCGACGTATACTCCAGGGTTTTGACCATCTCCGCAACCGATTCCCCACGCCACTATACCACTTTGCATGAAACGGTTTTTCTCGTTCTGCAAAAAAAAATAGAATATAGTAGCCGACAGCTAAATTTAGGTGTGAGAGAAAATAGTGAGGTAAAGTAGCGCATTGTGAGCGTGCTGCGCTGCATCCAAGAGAGACCAATCGTGTGACACGCTGCTCTCGCTCCGCGCTCCCCCTATCGTGACTTCCCTAATAGTGACTTCTGCTCATTCAAGGTCAAACCTATACTTACGTGCTTAGCTATATCAAGATCTACATATTTCCCAACTCTTGGATTAGGATTAACATGACACACAATTTTCAACTTTAAATTTGAATTAGAATCTTCTATTGAATTTAGGGTATCTTCTGCAAAACATTATATCTTTTTGACCCCCATAAAAAAGATCTAGATAACTAAACTAAAGTTTAGCTTGATATCCTCTATTCATAGTTAAACTACACCCGCACACCAATTTTGAAAATTTTGAAATCAAATGGATAGGAATTAGATTAAGGCTTCAAAATTATTAAAAAAATAAAAAAAAAGAATTTCTTTAACAATTCCTTCTCATCACTCTGGTTTCTTATCCGACTCGTTTAAAGTACAGTATTGTATATGAATATATATATTTTATATATTGCTGTAACATTACATATTGTATATATGCTATATATTTACGTATTTAATATTTAAGCTTATTATACCTATTTTAGTATGAAATATTAAATGTTCGTTTTTTTTTTCTCGTTTTCTTATATTTAATTTTTTTTTAATTGAGTGTTAAGACTTCTTCTGCTTTTCATTGTTTTCTTACAGCCTTAGGTTGGCTGGTAGAGAATGCCTCAGACATTAAGTCCGCCAATTGTAAACTAGCGCAATAAATAAATAAATAAAAATCCGCTCACATAAGTTTAAAACACACTGGTACTTAAATTTTTCGCAATTTTTTTTACAATTTCAGCGTTTTTTATAAAAGCCGGTCTCTTTTTCCAACATCTCTTCTCCCTATTGCTATTTCATTAGCTGAATTTAAGCGTCTTATTGCTAGGATATTCAAACTTAAAATACTCACTTCAATAGGACACACAAGAGGTGATCCTCCATCTCCCTCACAAGTATCCTTGCCTGGTTCTCCACCAGCGCACATGAAGGACGAGTGCAGATTGAAGAAGTTACCCAGACGAGTTTGTCTTAAACGCTGCTGACATATTTTTCTATCTACTACTGGAACTTCCACCTGAAATGTTAAAATTTGGTAAATAGGTATTAATTCTTTCATCTCTCTTATTTCATAATATGAGATTGGGATCTCTTCAAAATTTCTAATGCCATGCCATCATGATGGTCTACTAATAGTAAATTTAAAGAGACCATCTTTTCCTTCTATTATTACTTTTTTTTTATAGTATACGGGGGCAAACGAGCGGAAGGTCCACTTGATGGTAAGTGGTCACTGTCGCCCATGGACATCTACAATACACGGGGATTGCAAATGCGTTTCCAACCCTTCTTTACTTTTTAAAGAACCTGTACACTCGGCGTTTGGAGACCCCCAAATTAAAGCGCTCTGGGAAAACCTCTATTTTGTAAGCTGTGGTTCCAATGAACATCGGAATCTTGCTCGCCGTCTATTGAAACCGCAGTTGTCTTCTCTTCGCTCCCCCTCCTCACTCTATCATCAATAAAACAAGAGATACCCTCTAGTCTTGTCGCTGTCCATGAGCGTCGGTGGCCACTTTCCATCAAGTGGACCGTTTGCTCGTTTATATCTTATCTATCATTAAAAAAAAGTGTATCACTAGCTGACCCATCGCTTAGCGTTTTTCACCGTTTGAACTTTCCCTGGAGCTAGCTTTAGCGAAACGTACGAACAGCATTAATTTTTTATATAGATAGTCTTCATTAATGTCTACTACTTATTTACCTTCTTCATAATAACTTGATATTTCCCCTCCTTTCCAAACTTATTCTTCCCCCACCCTGAAGAGATGCATCTAACGCCAGACTCAACTCGTTGGCGTCTTGGAGGTAAGCAAGCAACGCCAACGTTAGGCGCCAAATCTACTGGCCGTTGCAGGAATAGGAGTGCAATGTCGTAGAATAGGTTACCTAAAATTAGAACCATTATTTTAGTATTATTTTTAGATTCATATTGGATCCTCAGCAATACAAAAGAGGAAAAAAGTACTAAAGAGAAGTAGAAGGAGAGGAATAACTAGCCTACATAAAGTAGTAGCTTAGTACCTCTATTGAAGTCCTTATGAATAACCACACTTTTCACGTTCCTATCCTGATACGGATACGGCTCCTTATTGGTTTGCGTGTCCCATTCACCAGCACGGATGATCAGGTTCTGCTTCTGGTACACGACGTGAGCACCAGTCACCACAATGCTGGGATGGATGAGGGAACCGCCACCAACGTACATGTTTAGATAACCCGCTGATGGATCGTCTGAGATAGGGTCTTTTCTGGACAAAAAAATTACATAGTCATGATCTTCCAAGATAAATCAATAGAGGATGAAAATACGACTTACTTAATAATAGCAGTCATCCAAGGAAATTCGGAGAATTTAGCTTCATTGTGGTAATCACCTGTTGTACGGAATCCGATACCATCTGGGTTGCGCCATCCACAACCCTGAAAATAATTTTATTTTGTACTAAATATTTCGAGGGTTGATCTACCAAACTATGAGTATGGACTTAATAGGATGCAGTCTTGGACCTTGTGGATAAAATTGGGGGCCTCAAGACCCAAATGATGTTTGATTAGGGTCACAGAAATTCACATTTGCTACAAGGCTCTATTAACCAACAAATAATCATTGGAATCATGACCTAATCATATAACTGAGAAAATTGATGAGAAGGGAGAGGGGGTATAATGAAAACACTAAGAGGGGTGTCATATTGAATGGACTATTGGGTACGCAACGTAGATACTGTTACAACATTATGATCTCTTACAATTACGACAAAAACCCAAGTAGTGTCTTGGACTTGTGACCAACGTGTGGGTGTGTAAGGCGTTTTAAAACAGAATTTCAACACTCGCCTCCACTGCTGACTGACTTACGCGCCGCTTATATATGGTTGATCAGAACTAGTATTATTATATGAGCTGCTTGTTAGATTCACCATTACTCATAAAAGAAGATGAAGAAAACAAAGAGAGAGGTGAGACTTTAATATTGTGGAACAAGATTCGTCATTAGTGTGAATGCGGATTTCCAAAAGTCTTTTGGGGCCCCTGGATCACTCCTCAGTCTCAGGGCTACAGTTCAGGACCTAACTATTAATAGGCCGTGGGCTGCACCCGAGCAGGAGTCTACCTAATTAACTAAAGCAACAGCCATTATAGGTCTTAGGCTGTGGCCCAAATAACCAGTATGGCCACCCATGACGATCTTAGTATTGGAAAATAATTATATCGATGGGTTATTGCTCCTAAAACTTAAGATACCTTTGGTACGGAAGGAGTTTCTTGCTCTGGATCCTTATCCTGGACATTCTTCAACAGACAACACACGTCTAAGTAGGAAGGGCAATCACTATTCTTGGTTCTGGAATTAAAAAAAAAAAATTAACGATACCCACGCTTCAGTGTCAATGTACCATAGAATTG
Source organism: Limenitis camilla (assembly GCA_905147385.1). Lineage (NCBI taxonomy): Eukaryota > Metazoa > Arthropoda > Insecta > Lepidoptera > Nymphalidae > Limenitis > Limenitis camilla. Next base: position 5,823,815 of record LR990253.1, read on the forward strand.
TTGAGTTGCCATATATTGGAGAAATAGAGGGGAGTATTAAAATATTAAAAGGGGGATTCGAATGTAAAATCGTTTATACACATTATAGATATACAACGGATGGTTTGTCTTTGTGTCAATGAGTGAGAGAGATATGTAGCTCTGATTGTAAGCTTGCGTGTTATATCCATCTCTGTCTAACTTTAGCTATTGATAGGATTGTGTATAAGGCGTCTATTTATAAAATATCTTACCGTATATCAATGAGTGTAGTACCATCAGTGACTACAGTACCGTTTTTGCTGCACTGATAGTACGTCACGCAGACCCCTGTCACATTTTCTTCATTCTGACATGGAGTACCTGCAACGAGTAAGAAAGAGACAGCTATAGCATTGATCAATGAAACATGGGACAATTCTTGCTTATATCCCACAAACTGCAAACAATCACAAGCCCCAATTCCTGCGTTCAAGTATTATGTAAGCACTAATAGGGTGAGGGGGTTTTGCTTCGCTTATATTTGATGACATTGGTGACGTATTCACCACGTAATGTTTACATCAGCATGAGACTGAGAGGGGGTTAGGGTTATTGCAATTTTATGCATTAAGGAACGTACCCATACTACGAGACCCGTTCTTAGGGGTAGGGGGGTTTTCAAAATACTACGCTTGGTCACAGGAGTGCGAGTCTTAGGTTTTCGCCACGTAGTCAATATCTTCTAGGGAAATCTTGTGCTATATTCAAATACGCTGGGACGTTAGAGTGAGACGGGGAAGGGGGTTTTTTTAATTTCAATGCGGAGTTTTTATCCCTAAATAATCAACAGTTCCTGCAGGGTAGTAATAAATATATTCTTTTTACCGAAAACATCTTTGAGTAAAGAATCTAGATCATCTCCACCCTGCACAGACGCAAACGCTACAAGCGTTATTATCACATAATGTCGTATCTGAAAAAAAAACAGTAAATATATTATAGTGAAACAACTCAAACTATTGACTTGGTTTTATCTTGTTATGGGGAGCTAGTAACTGTATTGTGGCAACACTGATTTGCCACCAAATAGCTTCAAGAGATAAATATTAATTTATTTAATAATAATTATGTCTGCGATCCCTTGGAACATTAAATCTACGCAACGTTTTGATTCTTGCCTTATCGTTGACCTAAATTACGTATAAAATGTTTTATTGCAGTTGGTAAAGTGACTGCGACGTATGTTCATGTATGTGTACAACAGTTTTCCGACGGCAAAGTTATTTTTGTTCTATAATTACATTTAAATTTGTTTAGATATACAAGTTAAAATGGAGAAAGCGAACAAACATAGTCACAGCTCAAAATTGCAAATTTTGGAACATTCCAAAAACTGCAAATTTTGGAACATTCAACAAAATATTAATTTAAATGTATCTATTACTTTTTTTTTGAAAATGGATATGGCATGGAATTGGAATAATTTTTTTTTTAAATAATGTTTCAGGCTAGTTTAACGTAAGTCAGGAATTTTTGAGTTGAATTAGTGTACGTATTTAACGTAAATAGGAAACGTAAAACCACGTACCATCGTAATTCCACGAACGATATTTCCTTATGAGTCACGAACAAACAACACGACCGACCTCTCGGCATACACTGACCGACTATCTGTAATCAATAATTGAAATATAATGATGATGTAATGATTTTTGTCATTATTGTTAATATAACTATTAGGGAATATATCTAATAGGGAAAACCGCATGAATAATTCAATAGTTTTTGAGTTATCAAGTACCAAAAACAACTGAGCTGAACACACACACATGTACACGTATTTTAAAAAATCCTTTCTTAGTATTCTTAGTGTCAGTACAAGTCAGTCAGTCAGTCAGTGAATTGTTTACTCAAAACTGTTGTATTTGATTTGAATGAAGTAGATAACACCAAATGTTGTCTAAAAAAAAAGTAATTAAAATAAGACAGAGTGTCAATCTGTCTCACTCACTAATATTTTAATATTTCAACCAACTTTTTTTTTTTATGAACACATGGTCATTATGGCAAGGTTGTCTTGCAGAGAATGATTCGGTTTCAGTGGACCCTGAGCAAGAGCCCACAGATCCGCAGCATTAATGGCATGGGAGAGGGAGGGGGTAAGTCTGGCCCATGTCTGTCATATTTAACCTCAATATACACTTGTCGACTTGCGTGACTTTGTTCACGTGTAGCTCCGCTCCTATTGGTTTTATCGTGATGATGCCTTCCTCGTTAAATGGGCTAGCTAACACTGAAAGATTTTTTTAAATCGGACTAGTAGTTCCTGAGATTAGCGCGTTCAAACAAACAAACTCTTCAGCTACTATTAAGTAAAGATAGTATAAAATGAAGTCTCTTTCGCTGTCAGTTTTAATGTGTAACCAACAACATTTTTTTACAATTTCTGTCTGTCTGTTTGTTGCGGCTAATCTCTGAAATGGCTGAACCGATTTTGACGGGATTTTTACTGTCAGATGGCTGATGTAACAAGGAGTAACTTACGACTCATAGGAGCGGAGCAGCACGCAAACAAAGTCGCGTGGGTAGGGTTTATATAACATTTTATTATTATCCCGCAGGAACTATTTTCGGGATAAAAAGTAGCCTATATATTACTCCAAGTTATATAAAATCTGTGTGTCGAATTACATCAAAATCCGTTCAGCCGTTTTTGAAAAATTATAAGTAGAATTGAAATAGAAGAGAGAGACATTTATCCTGCCTTATCTATTTTGTGTTAGATCATTTTAATTCTTAGCCTATCCATTAATCTATCTGTCTCTGTCTTTCAATTTAATTGTTAATTACTTCATTTGTTTTCGTAGAATTCAATTAATTTGAAATTAACATTTATTAATACATTAGAAAAAATGTTGCGAAAGGTTTTCCTTACTAATATTATAAATGCGAAAGTAACTCTGTCTGTCGCGCTTTCACGCCAAAACTACTGAACCGATTTAAATGAAATTTGGTATGCTGATAGTCTAGAGCCTGAGAAAGGCTACTTTTTAATGAATGGCTACTTTTTAAAATGAAATTTAATTGAAAAGAGGCGATGATAAAAATATGAATTATGTTAGCTATGTTTTATTGCGAAAAAAAGGCATAAAGGAGATGAAGTGCATGTCGAGATGTGTGCCAGTTTATGTCTGCACCCGGGCGTAGCCAGGGCGGGTTGATAGTAAAATGATAAAAGATGAATAGGTTATCATGTATCGTGGTCTCCTGAGCTGGTGTTTGGGTATTTTATAACCATATGACGTACAACGTGACGCATGATATAACCGAACAATATGATAATAGTTTTTTTTTGTTATGAAAAAATAAATTCCGCCATCTTGAATTTTTTTCTATTAATCAAATAGACCTTGAGGCCCTGATCATCTTTTTCCAATAAACCACTCTTCCATCTTGTATACTTTCTGAGATAGACGCTGACGAAAGTTTTATGGCCGCCATCTTGGATTTTTTTTCAGCTCATTGCCAATTGGATAAGATTTCGAATGATATTTGTTCAAACACATCCCACCTATCTTATATATCCTGGCTTTGCACTTCCCCCGTCTCCGAAACCCTCAATCATCAGCTCTCTCTATATTTTTTCTTCCTCTAAACTTACTCTTACTGAACTCTGAAGAACTTACTCGTAGATTGGAAGAAGTCAAAGGTGACGGATCCCTTATCTATGATCATAAACAAATGTAGTTGTTCTTCAGCCTTAGTCACAGGAGTGAGGGATGTCACGTAATAAATATCTTCAAATATGGCAACACTGACGTGTACATAGGTCCCAACGTTAAATAGATAAATGCATTAACTTTTTTTTAGGCTATGAATGTGTTTCTTCTTCTTATATTTGATGGCTTAGTACTCTGCTAATGTCACGTGGTAAGAACGAAACACTTGTGGGGGATTGACCGGTGAAATTATACAATACTTAATTTATTATCCGTCATCCATTGCATGTGAGGATTTTACCTTGTTAGTTTCAATCTACAACAAAAAAAAAACACACACTCGTTAGAAATTAGTAAACCACCACCATATTACTAATCAACATTCTACAAGTGTCGCGTTCAGTGAAGAAACACGAAGGAGACTGCGCGGTGTATTCGTTAAAAGAATAAAAACTTTTTAAAATATTTTAAATTATGACAGTTTTACTTCTATAACGAGCGGTCTGCCCTCGCTTCGCTGTTTAAAGCAATATTATAATTAATGTCCCTAAATTGTCACTCTGTAATTCATTATTTGAAAAAAAGAGAAAGTAAGAAAAAGTTTTAAAAAGAAAATAATAGAAATAAAAAGAAAAGAAAACTGACAGATAATAAAAGAGACAGAGCAAAAATAAAATCAAAGAGACTGATCATTCTGAACAGAGATAAAGATAAACATTAAAGAGAGAAAAAAGAGAGAGGATGAGAGAGAATGATAGTATATAAAGAGGAAGAGAGACGGAAATACTACAGACTTCTATCAGCGAAAGAATTTTTAAAATCGGATTAGTACCAACAAAATGGCCATAATCTATTAATTAAAATATGTATATGGCAACACTAAACCACTTTTATTACTCACGAATAGTGTAGTTTTCTCTCAGTGAAAGAATTTTTTAAATCGGATTTGTATTTCCTGAGAAACTCTTCAATTTACAAAATGGCCACCTTACGGCACTTAAATGGCCATATCTTTTTATTAGAATATTTATGGCAACACCACATAGTTCAAATCGGTTCTGTACTTTTCGAGCCTATTCGCAACAAACATACAAATATACAAACATACAAGCAATCAAATCTTTCCTCTATATAATAGTGTAGATTAAACTGTCACTACATAAAAAATATAATTACCGTTTTGTGCATAAGCAGATTCAAAGCCGTAACTAGGGTTGCACGACATATATCGATGAATCGAAAACATCGGTATTCACTATTCGATATATCGCATCTGTTCGATACTATCGGTGTTTTACGATACATCGATGTATTTTATTCAATGTATCGAATAAACATCATCCTCATAATTTATATTTTATAAGTAAACTAGTCAAGTAAAGTTAGATTGAAACTAATAAAGCCGTCTCTTCTGTTCCATCAACAATGCTTATCCATTTTTTGGTTTAATATGCTCTGTTTTTTTTATAATTTCAGTAATAACAATGGTATTGAGATTTGTAAGTTTTTCACTAAATTTTTTAATAAAACTATTTTTTCGATGCATCAATGCTTAGATCGATATATCAAAAAACATCGATACAAACTTTCCGATTGATGCATCGCAAAAAACGTCGATGTTTATTTTAAATAAACATCCCTAGCCATAAAAAAAAAATGTAAATATTATGAGTTGTGACAGGTTAATTACAGTTACATCAAAAATATCGAAATGTTGTAAAATTATTGTTTAATTCGATCAATCTAGTTGATCGAAAATGTTGAAGAGATCAGCTAACCTCACCAGATTCCTGACGACGGAAGGGATGAAGAGTATGATGGCTCAGGTTGGGGTGGTGAGTGAAAGGCACTATCTACTCACCAAGATGCCCTTTGCTGCTGCCAAAATGTACTCTGGTAAGGTACCTCATTCATAATCTTACTTTGCCCTATTTCTACACGTTTATAATGTGCTAGCTGAACTGCAAGACTTCGTCTGCGTCACATAAGTGAGAGAGAGAAAGAGAGAGAGAGAGGAGGTTAGAGATAGTTTTCCCCGTGAGGGGACGGGTTAGAATACAATACCCTCAGCCGCTGGGAGAGCATCTCGTAAGAGCCGAGTAACCCTGGACGCCCTTGGTGGTCTAGGATCTTACCCCTCCCCCTCCCATCCCGTTAATGCTGCGGTTCCAGTGGACTCTGGGCTCATGCTCAGCCGTAGCATTCTTCTCATCATTCCCCTTTCTCACTCTATCTACGATGATGCAACACATCAACAAAACCAAGAGATTATCTCTGGTTTTGTCGATGTCCATTGGTAATGGTGGCCACTTACCATCAGGACCATCTCGTTTGCACCTTATTTACTATAAAAAAACCACATCCTTGTGCTCCACTCCTATGGGTCGTAGTGTAATGTAATCTAGTCCATAAGTCTTCCTCATTGAATGGACGCGTTCAGGTAAAGAAACTAACTTACAATAAATTTTGGATAAAAATAAACTCTTAATATCAATCATTTTTTTTCATACTCTTTACACAAAAAAAGAAAGAAAAAGAACGCAAATCGTGACATAATTTTTTTTATCTATGCCTACCACTTTCATTTCTCACTCCATTTTTAACCCCTAACAAGCTCCTTATCTCATCTCCAGTCACTTGTATCATTCCTCTTTATTTTCTTTTTATCTTAACGTTTGGACTGCATTTCGGATATCCTTCTTGGAGTTTCCTTCCTTCCAAATCCTTGACTACTTCGGACACATTGCCAGAAAAGAGGGGACAACCTTGAAGGACTAGATCATCAACATATTCAATTCCTCCATCTACGATGCTCTCAGAGTAGCTGGAGGCAGGACAAGATGGATGACCATAAGGGCAAAAGTCATGGATGGAGTTGGTAACAACTCAGACTTGAAGAAAACGACTAAAGAAGGAGGTAGTTTAATCCAAGACTCCTACAATTTCGTCCATCTCGCCTCATACTTAGATGCCTTCGTACTTGTTCATCATACTCATCTTTGGTTTTCAGAAATCAACCCACGAGTCCGTTTTCCTGAAGTATGGCGAGATCGGGTCAGCGTCAGCACCAATTTATGTTCCACTCCAGAAGCTAAAAGCCTTTACATTATATAATAGAGCTGGAAAAGGAAACTTTCACCATCTGCTATTTAAATTAATCGTTTCAAATATCTTGTACTATTAAATTAAAAAATTTAAATGGCTCCCGATTGAAACTTTAATTTAGTACACTTAAGTATCGATCATAAATATCGATTTAGAAAAATCGATATTAACCTATATAGATAGATTTTTTGTATTGTTGAATCATTATCGTCATCACGACCCGTCAATGGCCCACTGCTGAGCCGGGTCTCCTCCTCAGAATCAGGAGGGTATTAGGCCATAGTCCACCACGCTGGTCCAGTGCGGGTTGGCAGACTTCACATACCTTTGAGAACTTTAGGGAACTCTCAGGAGTGCAGGTTTCCTCACAATGTTTTCCTTCACCGTTAAAGCACTAGCTTTATTAAAAAAAATTGTATTGTTGAAAACAACATATAAAATACAGCAGTGAATACTGCTACGTACTTTACTCGATTCTATTCGATACTTGATATTGAAAGATATCGAGTACGTTTCATGTGTACGAGTGTGTTGCCATGGTTACAAGATTTTTATAATAACCAATATATTAATACTGTGATGTTTAAAATACATATCTAAGAATCTCGATTAAATTACCCTACAAACAAATGAAGCTCCATCAGTATCGGTTCATTATTTTGGGCGATACGATGCCACAAATACGATACTATGCGATGCGATACGATACGATCCGATACACAGATAAACAACCCCTCAGGTTATGTCAAGACCCACTCCTGACTGATACTCTAATTTAGTGCATCAATTATCGATCATAAATATCGATTTAGAAAAATTTTTTGTATTTTTGGAAACAACATAAAATACAGCAGTCTCGAGAAATACCGTTTCATGTGTACTCAGTGTAAGCAATGAGAGTGCGTTGCCATGGTTACGAGATTGATATAATTATCAATATACGAATATTGTGAGGCAGCTCTCCAGTTTACAATGAGCTGATAGTCTTCAAACAAATGAAACTTCATCACAATCGATCTATTATCTTGGGCGCTACGATGCCACAGACACGATACCATGCGATGCGATACGACGCGAACCGATACGTACAGAAAACAACCCGTCGGGTAAATAAAACAATATTACAAACAGTTTATTATGTAATTAAATATCTAAATGGTCTTAGCCAGCGCTTGCGACTTGGCGATCACGTCCTCTATAGTCCCGACCATGTAGAACGCTGCCTCTGGTATGTGATCCAGTTCTCCATTCAGGATCTACATTAACCGATTTTGATTAAACCAACCATAAAAAGAATATATTGGTTCTCGCTACACATCCTCATCTCTATTGGAAACGCAGCCTCTAAGTGTTCATCCAAATCGGTTCAGCCGTTTTTATGTTGATATTTATAATGACATTTAAAGAAATATATAATGCTTATTACCCTTTTAAACCCTTTAATAGTTTCTTCCAGTTTCACCATTTTTCCTATATGTCCAGTAAATACTTCTGCGACCTAGATAAAAGGCGTAAATTAAAAAAAAACAAAGAGCGACTTTTGTTTCTGATAAAGTACAGAATCTCATACAATTCAATATTTACAAAATTGCATTAAAATCAGTCCGTTAGTTAATATCGAAACAGTTAGGGTTATTTAATCTATTTATTTGACAAAAAAATCTATATATGAATTGTTATAAATAAATCCATTCAGCCCGAGTTGCTGAGGGAAAGTGTCGAATACAAGATATTTGTCAGTTATTAACTACAAGTTATTTATAATAATTAACACTAAAAACGTTTCGTTTTACTACAACATAAAGCCTTATATGTACGATACGATAGGACACGATACAACACGATAAGATGCGATACAATGCGATGTAATGCGACACTATACGAAACATTGCAACGCGATACGAAACAATGCGATGCGATGCAACGTGATACGAAACAATGTGACGTGATACTAAACAATGCGAGGCGATACGAGACAATGCGACACGATACGAAACAATGCGATGCAATACGGAACAATGCGACGCGATACTACAATAATGCGACGCGATACTAAAACAATGCGACTCGATACAATGCGATGCGATGCAACATGATACCAAACAATGTGACGCGATACTAAAACAATGCGACTCGATACGATACAATGCGAGGCGATACGAAACAATGTGATGCGATGCAACGTGATACGAAACAATGACATGCGATGCGACGCAATACGGTACAATACAACGCGATGTGATACAATGCGAGGCGATACGAAACAATGCGAGGCGATACAAAACAATGCGATGCGATGCAACGTGATACAAAACAATGCGATGCAATACGGAACAATGCGACGCGATACTAAAAATGCGATACGATGTGATGCGTGGCGACGCAAAACGAAACAAAACTGTGCTATGCCATATTGGTAAATTGTGTGGAGTTACCTGAAAAGGTTGTGAAAGAAACCGCTGTATTTTCCTAGCTCGAGCGACTGTCAGCTTGTCATCTTCCGACAGCTCATCCATTCCGAGGATAGCAATGATGTCTTGTAGAGATTTGTAGTCCTGCAAAATGTCACAAAACATAAATTATTTTTTTTAAATCAGTTATATTCCCATACACAATTCCACCATCACTACTCCATGGAAAGTTTACTCCAATAGACGTAAGACTGAACTCTCTGAACTGATCCGTCAGGTCAAATGTGCTCAAATAGTAAAATGAAGAGAACATTGATTTATCAGTATTTTTTTATTTTTCTGGACAAGTCTTTATCATTTTTTCAAAATATTTTTCGTTTTTTCTTTTTGAGATAGGAATCGGAAATTTTCTCATTTTTGTTTTTGAACAAGAAAAATTTAATGAGTCGGAAATTATCCGAATTCGAGAAAACCTTTTTATTTCTATGACATTTTTAACTGATTTTAGTGTCTGTTGCCTAGCAACAGATAACACGATTACCGATGCACGCCGAAATACTATGTATTATTTTTAATATTCTCGCGTATTATTTCGGAACCACTCCATTCGATGACCACCCCCGCCCTCCCTCTTACCGCGCAGGCGATATATTTTCTGTCTGGTACGGTTATGAATATGGTTTTATTTTGAAATGTTATTCCTGCAATACTGTATAGTTAACATTACTTTTCTAAATTTTATTATTTTTTTCTGCTCGAAGGGGATGTAATGTGCGGTCAGCATATATATTATATTTACAGTAGACGCAGTAGGAATTAGGGATCTATTGTGACCTCTCGTACTAGTAAACCAGTCGTAAACCAAGAGCGTCGCCCATGAGGGGGGAACTAGTAATAAAATGCCAAATTTATCGAATTCTGACGATATGACTACTTTTTTTGTTTAAGATACAGAGGGGGAAGTATCTCCCCATACCTAACACCCCTTGGCGACGCCCCAAAACTATAAAACTCTACAAAAAACCAAAACAGATCTCGCCACCAAAACATTTATATAAATGAGCGGAAAATCCAGTGTTATGGAGTGTGACGTCATAAATACAATTTGTTTTCGTAAAATAATTCATATAATTAAGAATTCTAGGAAAATTAACAATTATTATTAAAATTTAACTTTACAATAAGTGTGTGTGTATTTACGTGCACACATTTGTATGGTTGTGTTTTTGGATATTCCCGGTCCTAAAGTGTTTAATAAAAAACTAATTTTAAAACTCGTGACGCAAATCGTGACGTCGATAAATTACAATTAATAGTCCATCTAAAATAATGTGACGTCACTAGATTTCAGATTTTTCCATTAAGCTTGTGCTAAATATGAACCTATGTTTGTGTAATGCAACTAGTTAGTACCTGTAAAATCTTCTGCACACCTCTCGCAACTCCATAATGCTCAGCCCCTATGATATTAGGGTCCATAACCCTGGAGGTGGAATCTAAAGGATCTACAGCAGGGTAGACTCCTAACTCTGCAATAGCTCTGGATAGAACTGTAGTAGCGTCTAGATGAGCAAAGGTAGTGGCAGGAGCTGGATCTGTTAGGTCATCTGCTGGTACGTATACAGCCTGGAACAATTTCATAAATGTCTCATTTTCGGCCAACCTAACCCAGAAAATACCATCCAAACCAATTCATGATCAAAAGGGTTGGAAAAGAACTCCATCCAAGCCCACTTAGGATCCAAAAGGTTGGACAGGAAACTTCGTCCAAGCCAATTTATGATCAAAAGTGTTGGACAAGAAACTCCATTCTTGTCAACTTATGATTCAAAGGGTTAGGACAGGAAACTCCTTTTAAGCCAATTTATGATCAAAAGGCCTGGACAAGAAACTCTATCCATGCAAAATTATCAAAAAAGTTGGACAGAATAACGGCTGTAGTTTTTTTCTCTTCTTCATTTTTAGACCCTAATTTTGTTAGGGTCTACATGATGATATATTCTAAGGCATCGTCATCCTTTTCCTCCTCTAGGTGGTAGGAAAATGGTCATTTTCCAATTAAAAATGCATGTAATCTTATCATGAACCAAGAAACTGTGTATATCGAACCAATTTCTAATAGTAAAGATATATAGAGATAAATGAGTAGACATGGTCATCACATTGATGGTCACAGTTACCCAGAAACATCAGCAATAGAGATGCAGAAAATGTAGGAAAAGGAAATTACAATTTCAGTGATCTCAAAGAAAATGCTAGACGTCTACCCACACAGCACATTTTTTGGAAGAAAGAAGAAGAGAAGGAAGATGAGAAGTATAAGCAATCAGTATGAATAATTGAAGCTTTTGTCCGGAAAGCTGTAAACGTCATTTTTGACTATTACTTATGACGAGGAGATGGCATGTCCATTGAAGTGTAATATTACCAAACAAACATGGCGGAAATTTGTTATAGCTCATGTCAGCGTTCAATTTACCTGTACACTAGTTATTGAACCAGTTTTGGTAGTGGTGATCCTCTCTTGCATTGTACCCATATCAGTAGCCAACGTTGGTTGGTATCCCACGGCTGATGGGATACGTCCCAATAGTGCTGAGACCTGGAATTTGTACAAAATCAAAAAAGAAGTTTGACGGGAACAAAATATTAAATGGCGCTACATTGAAGTTTAATCTGGAAATTACCTCAGAACCGGCTTGAGTGAAACGGAAGATGTTATCAACAAACAGCAGCACATCCTGTCCTTCTTTATCTCGGAAGTGTTCAGCGAGGGTCAGACCTGTGAGAGCGACCCTAGCACGAGCTCCTGGTGGTTCATTCATTTGACCGTATACGAGTGCCACCTGGTGTAATAGACAGCAAATAATAATAGAAATAGGAACCGTAAAATGGTTTAGATTAGTATCAGGTTGGCCTTATGTTAAGCCTAACCCTAGGTTTGGATGGAGAACCTATGCAGTGAAGGTGAGTGTTCACATACCAATCCAAGGTACTGCTTAGGTTTCTTTCAGAATAGTACGAGATCGAAATATTTAGTTACCTCCTGACCGTATCGCACACGTAGCTTTCAAAATAAGCCACCCAATGTGCAATGCAGTCTTACTCGGGACTTCAAGTCTTATTCGAGAGGTCCGAGTTGCCAACCCACACTGGGCCAGCGTGGTGGACTATGGCCTAATACCCTCCTTCATTCTGAGGAGGAGAACCGGCCCAGCAGTGGGCCATTGACGGGTCGTAATGATGATGATTGTGCACAGACGATACTTATAAAAAATTGTATATTCTCTACAACTATCTCCTCTTTTTTATAAAGTAAAACATCAAAATTTTCTTTTCATAGTGTGTTACTAGTTGATAAAAAGAAAATGCTATCATGAAGGCGCCAATCGCGATTATCACGCTATCAAGGATTTTAGTAAACGTCGTGGATTGAATACTATATACTTTGTTAAAAAAAGTAGCAACACTTGAAAAGTCAGTTCACTTCGCTTAATTGGCAATCGGACTATAGTTATGTGTTTTACTTAAGGCGTCCTCGGCATGATATTTGTAGTCCATTATTGCAGTTTGAGTAATTATTGCGTTATTAGCATAATGACCAGCTAGCCTTATTGCACTAGTAATTAAACATTAAGAATATCAACAAGAACGTCATTCACAGTAGTTAGAACAGAGACAGAATGATTTTTGTATTACCATCTCAACATTTTGTTAACAAATGGGAGACAGTATATTTTGTGCTAGCAATACCGCAATTCATATTAAAGAAAGTTAATCTTGTCCGAACTAGTCGTGCGTTCGAACAGCGTAAAGTTGTTTACAAGCTTTTTTAACCTGCTCCTGGGTCTTAACTCCCAAGCACTGTCTTTAGAGTGTCAAATATTTTACCTTAGATGATTTATAATCTTCTTTGATAACTCCTCCCACTTTCATTTCATTGTACAGATCATTTCCTTCACGTGTACGTTCACCGACACCAGCAAATACCTGTAAATCAAATTTTACTGTCTTCATACAAATATCATGAGAAAAGTGTCTGAGATCTACACATAAATATAGACGAAGGCGGGGATGTGCCGTCCATATGTGCAAGGTGCGTAAAAAGCACCGGAAGTTTTCAGGGGGCGCCAAAAACGGATCATCATATTTTTTTGATTTACAAAAGCAGGGTTAAAAAAATAAGCGGACATGACTATTTGGCACGACGGCGCAGATAACGCTTGGCGCCTCCCTCGTCGAAAGCATCTAAGTATACTTCTAACCGTTAGGCCTTGTAAGCAAGGGGGAGCGTGATGGTTCTGCTCCCGCGCATCTCATATTCATCAAAGAAGTAGACGTCGTGAATTGAATTATCTATCCAGACACGCATCAACCTCACAATGCGCAACTATCCCTACTATTACAACTTAGCGTGGTATTATAGGGATGGAATGTAAACATTTCAAACATAATTCGAGCTCCTTTTACATCTTGGAACTTTCCAGGAATTTCGTTCTTCAAAAGAACAAGGAACTTACAGAAAATCCTCCATGAGCTTTAGCAACATTGTTGATTAATTCCATAATCAGCACAGTCTTGCCAACTCCAGCACCACCAAAGAGGCCAATTTTGCCACCTGGAAAAGAAGGATTCTAACAAATTCTTACCCTCTCCCATCCCATTAATGCTGCGGATCTGTGGGCTCTTGCTCAGGGTCCGCTGAGACCGCAGCATTTTTTCTTCACTCCCCCTCCCCACTCTATCTTCGAAGATGCAACGCATCGACCAAACAAGAGGATTTCTCTTGGCAAATGGTGGCCACTTACCATCATCAGGTGGACTATCTGCTCGTTTGCACCTTATCTACCATTAAAAAAAAAATTATGTGTATGAATATGTTTTAGATTCCCATCTATAGATGGTTAATTTTCCGCATCCAGAAGTTTCGTTTCTATAAAATTCCAACTATCTTAATTCTCATAAATGTTCCATTTCGCCTAAAAAATAGAGTCCAAGAGTTAATTTAGAATCATAAGTTTTGTGTAATTCTCTCTACGGTGCAAAACTTTGTACAATGTACATCATAGCATATCATTATATCATAATTATATCAATATTCAAATAAAAATATAGCACTTTAATTATTAAACATTTTACATCATTTATCACAACAAGTGATCTGTTGTTATACAATGGGCGAACCTAACGCCTATCCATGTGTATCTACAAGTACAAGGAAAGTGTGGACCCTCACTTAAAATCACCCTCAAAAGACAAACTCAAATTACCTTTCACATAAGGAGCCAACAGATCCACAACCTTGATTCCAGTGACGAGAATCTCTTGCTCAACAGACATTTCCACAAATGGAGGAGCATCAGCGTGTATTGGCGCAAATTGGTTTGTTTCTATTGGACCACGTTCATCTACGAGTACATTTTTAAAATTTAAACAGCAATCAAAATATTCGTACAGGGCGTATGACATCATGCTACGACCCATAGGAGTGGAGTATCAATGAGCTTTCATAGGGAACATTGAGACCTTTAGAAACGCATTATACTCTTAGGTGCCTACGCCACAGGCTCTAACCCTCTCTCTCTCTCTTTATTATGAGTGATTAATAAATCAAGAGGCAGAAGGTCTAATTACTTACCAATAGGTTCGCCAATAACATTAATGATTCTGCCCAAACATGGTTCTCCAACAGGTATGGTGATGGGTGCTCCAGTATCCACGATAGGCTGACCTCTAACCAACCCCTCAGTCCCATCCATGGCGATAGTACGACACGTGTTCTCGCCTAGATGTTGAGCCACTTCCAGAATTAGACGAGGTTCTAGAATCATAATAAATGACCACTGTAATATAGAGGCTGATTAGTTAGCTAGTGGCTGTTTGGGACGACGGACGTCTCCAGGTCGTAACAGAATTGCGCTCATGCAAAAATACCCATGAGGTGATGCATTTTTACCCGTGAATGAACGGGTTAGAATACAATTCCCCCCTGGCGCTGGGAGAGCATCTCGTAAGAGCCGAGTAACCCAGCACCCCCTTGGAGGTAGGGGATCTGTTTCCCGTATAATAAATTAAAATGTCTACTTCAGCCAGAATGATCCAGATGTAAGGACCTACTCATATAAAGAGGATTTTGTCACTGAACACCAAATAAACGTATGGAAAATGGTTTAGACTTACAATTGAACCCAGTAATTCTCATTTTTAGGATTCAGGATGGTTTTGGTTTTCCAAAATCCCGGTCCAACAAAAAATGTCCAAGAAATATAATACATAGTATCTTACGAACTTACTTCGTCCAGGAACTTCAAGGGCATTCAGAATAGGTGGCAAATCTTTCTCAAATTTTACATCCACCACTGCTCCAATTACTGTAAACAATATGTCAAGATACCTAACGATTGGACTTACCCTAAATAATATAACAGCCTAATCATTATACAGTGGCGTAACTAAAGGGGGGATGGCCCGCCTATTCGACCGTGAACATCAATAAAAATTCGTATAAACATGGCAGATTTAACCTTAGGTTTAAACAGAGAACCTGGGTAGTGGAGGCGAGTGTTTCAATTGAATAAAGGGCAGCTCTTAAACCTATTACCTACACCTTGGTCACAAGACCAAGGCACTGATGCTTAGGTTCCTGTCGCAATTGCAAGAGATCATAATGTTTGATTATTTATCGGTTCAGTAGCAGTATCTAGGTTGCGTTTACCCAATAGCCCATTCAATGTCATCACCCCTATTAATGTTTTCTACATACCCAATCCCCTCCTCCCTCCTCATCGTTTTTCTCCGAGTTATATATAATAATAAAATGTAGGTGCCTACTTGCCTGGTAAGTTATTTTTCATTCGGGATTATTGTAAGTTATTTGGTTTCACACAGTCGCTAGTCAGGAGATTGTTCATCGATATTTACGGGGGAACCCTTGGCGACAGTTATGCAGTGAAATCGAAGATACTGCATTTTAGGGGAATCCCCGATCGACCAATTCAACTCAATCTAGTTCCTAACTACGCCGCTGATTATACCCTCACTTTAATGTGGATTTTCACGAGTATTAAGTTTAGTTAACTTACGTTGGCATCATTGATCTGAGTAGAATTCGAATTTCAAAATTGGACGGAATCAATAGTGCTAATGAAAAGGTAAGAGGTAACCAAATAAATACGCCTCCATGATAGAAATCATTATTATTGCATCGCGAGTATTGCTTTAGCTCTGTGTCAGGGGCGTAGCTACCGCCGTATCAGCCGTATTAATGATACGAGGCCCCCGGGTTACAGGGAACCTAACGTATGTAAGCAAAGATTAGTAAAATGTTATCCACAATTACTCTTAATCTCGTCCTTCCCGGGAAAAAAAAATATTAAAAAAAATGGTCATACATGCCTATAGCTATTTCAGAAATGACAATAGTCAAAAAATGGATCTCTTTTTTTATTGTAAAGCGTCCGCACAAAAGTTGGCAACATCCTACATCGGTTATTGCGGGATTCCCCCGTTTAACTATTTTTGATACAAGGCACCTCCAAGGCACGCTACGCCACTGCTCTGTGTATACTCTAGTATAAATCTTGGGAGTATTAAAGTGAACAAGCTGTGATACTGTAGCTCTGCGTGTATAGTGTACACTACAAAGATAATCAATACCTGCTATAATTTTTCCTTCTGATCCAGCGGTGGCTGACTTTTGTGGAGAAGACGATTTGGTCTCACATACACTTTTCTTGTCTCTTTTTATTTCACAAGTAGAAAACTGGATTTAAAAAAAATTAGTAAAAATAAATTGTTTTTATTGGAAAAAATATAGGCTACGTTTATCGCGAAAAATTGCAACTAGTATTAATACAATTCACCTTCACTGATGGTATTTTCAAAAACGCACACGCGCCGAGTTTAATATTAGAGTAGTTCCTTTTCTTTTTTTCATCCTTCTGTTCCACAGATACAATATTCAATTTCTTTTTTTCTTTATCTGTTTTAGGTTTTATATTTTCGTATGGTATTGCTATATTGCAATATAATTTATTGCCATCTGAAAAAGAGTCACTCACTCATTTATTGATTCATACTCGACTACCGGCAACTATGAATATACTATTTCCATTGAATTTCTATTCTATAATGCGCAGTATGTACACCACCATCTCACTATCTCGCTCACTCTTCTGTCTCACTCACACCTCGTACTTATAATGATAAATAAACTTACAGACATTTCTTTTCTTTATAAATCCTTTAGGAAACTCTTTGAGAATATTCATTTTATTTAATTTGAAACAATTTGAAACGACGCTATTGTGACATAAAAACTTCACTTCATGACAGCATTTGTTTTTCTTCAGTTTTTATTCCATAATGAAAAAGGCTAAGGTTTTATTTGTTAATAATAATTACTTGCAATTTATCACTGTTTTCTTTAATTTATTTAAATATAAATTATAAAATACTTTTATTACAATCTTTAACAATTTATTTTCGAAAGACATCTTTCTTCTTCCATTTACATGTCAAAACGTCACATCTCAACCATTTGCGCGGGAAATGTTCGCGCGCGCTTCCTTGGTCTTTTGTCATTGCCCAATTTTTTTTTTTAATTTATTACTATTATAATCAAAGAATATACCACGAAAGTTTTTAATAAAGTGTTGCAACTTTTTTTAATTAAATTTTTTTATTTACAGAAAAATTTTAATGTAATTTTTTTTTTTTTGTAAATTATGTATATATAAAGGTATCTTATCAATTCGACCATAACTAGAGAACATATTCAATTATCGCGATTACCATAGGACAAAATAAAATCATCACATTCCCGATTTTTTTTCTGTTTTTATTCCATAATGTAAAAGGCAAAGGTTTACACCGTACAGCCTTATCTTTAGTAGGTTGATTCTTTATTCACTTCATAGTAAGGTTGCAGTCATGTCTTCCTAATTCAGTTGAGACACTCGTTATTTTTTTTCCGTTTTTATTCCATAATGGAAAAGGCAAAGGTATTACCGCGTACAGCCTTGTCTTTAGTAGGTTGATTCTTGAAAGGCCGCAGTCACGTCTCCCTAATTCAGTCAAGACACTCGTTATTTTGTTTTCTCTGTTTTTATTCCATAATGTAAAAGGCAAAGGTATTACAGCGTACAGCCTTGTCTTTAGTAGGTTGATTCTTGAAAGGCCGCAGTCATGTCTCCCTAATTCAGTCAAGACACTCGTTATTTTGTTTTCTCTGTTTTTATTCCATAATGTAAAAGGCAAAGGTATTACAGCGTACAGCCTTGTCTTTAGTAGGTTGATTCTTGAAAGGCCGCAGTCATGTCTCCCTAATTCAGTCAAGACACTCGTTATTTTGTTTTCTCTGTTTTTATTCCATAATGTAAAAGGCAAAGGTATTACAGCGTACAGCCTTGTCTTTAGTAGGTTGATTCTTGAAAGGCCGCAGTGATGTCTCCCTAATTCAGTCAAGACACTCGTTATTTTGTTTTCCGTTTTTATTCCATAATGGAAAAGGCAAAGGTATTACCGCGTACAGCCTTGTCTTTAGTAGGTTGATTCTTGAAAGGCCGCAGTCACGTCTCCCTAATTCAGTCAAGACACTCGTTATTTTGTTTTCTCTGTTTTTATTCCATAATGTAAAAGGCAAAGGTATTACAGCGTACAGCCTTGTCTTTAGTAGGTTGATTCTTGAAAGGCCGCAGTCATGTCTCCCTAATTCAGTCAAGACACTCGTTATTTTGTTTTCTCTGTTTTTATTCCATAATGTAAAAGGCAAAGGTATTACAGCGTACAGCCTTGTCTTTAGTAGGTTGATTCTTGAAAGGCCGCAGTCATGTCTCCCTAATTCAGTCAAGACACTCGTTATTTTGTTTTCTCTGTTTTTATTCCATAATGTAAAAGGCAAAGGTATTACAGCGTACAGCCTTGTCTTTAGTAGGTTGATTCTTGAAAGGCCGCAGTCATGTCTCCCTAATTCAGTCAACACACTCGTTATTTTGTTTTCTCTGTTTTTATTCCATAATGGTAAAGGCAAAGGTATTACAGCGTACAGCCTTGTCTTTAGTAGGTTGATTCTTGAAAGGCCGCAGTCATGTCTCCCTAATTCAGTCAAGACACTCGTTTTTTTTTTTCTGTTTTTATTCCATAATGGAAAAGGCAAAGGTATTACAGCGTACAGCCTTGTCGTTAGTAGGTTGATTCTTTATTCACTTCATAATAAGGCCGCAGTCATGTCTTCCCAATTCAGTCAAGACACTCGTTATTTTTTTTCTCTATTTTTATTCCATACTGGTAAAGGCAAAGGTATTACACCGTACAGCTTTGTATTTAGTAGGTTGATGCCTTTTACACTCGTTATTTAGTAGTAAATAAAATTGTTTTTTTTTTTATTTTGAATGGCAAAGATCCAATACCATACAACTTTATCATTCTAATTTTTTTTTTTCTAAATTATTGTAAAAGAAATTATTAAATACCAATAAACTCATTAATTTTAATATAAAATATATTTTTTTTTTAATTCACTCCTTAAGGCAAAGATAAAAAACCATACAGCCTGTATTTTCTTTGTCTTTTTTTTTATAATGGACTACGTACAATACCATTCAACCATGACATTCTAAATGTTTTTTTAACACAAAAAGAAAGATCTACAGACTAAATAACTAAACAATAAATATTGCGTGCTAGTAACACTGCACCGGTAATTATTTGGGAGATTGTAAATACTTTATGATAGCAACACTGCACTGCATTATCTAAACTTCTAACACAAACTGCCTAGAATACATAGTGAAAAATCCTTTTAAACCTGCTCCTGGGTCGCAATCCCCGCCTCCAATTTTTTGCAGTAGTTATCGTTTGTCACAGTATTCTTTCGCCTTCTGACGTCAGCGTCAGGAAGTCAGGGTGTTCAGATTGGAAGTGTTTAATAACAATTATGCTGTGTTAAGTTTAACAGCGGCCCGTGAGAACGAGCACCTGTACGCGTACACCACACCACACAAGTTGTGCAATATAGAGAACTAGTTGTGCCCCCTATTCCCTATTGTTATTTTAAACCTCGAGGGTAAAACTTTTACAACCTTTGAATGTCATATTTATTTATATCGAATCAACAGCCTAAAGCTCTAATTTCTCTTCCATACAACTTTTCATCAATTTAAACCCCTTACAACCCTTTTTTCGCATTAAAAAGTAGCCTATATCCTTTTTCAGGCTCTAAACAATCGGTATATCAAATTTCATTTAAATCGGTTCAGTAGTTTTGGCGTGACAGCGCGACAGGCAGACAGAGTTACTTTCGCATCGCCCTCGCTTCGGTAAGGTGTATTCAAACTCTTCACTAACTCATACACTCACTATTCTAACGCGTAGTATGTACACCACCATCTCACTAACTCACTCACTCTTCTGTCTCACTCATACCTTGTCTTGCCAACAACTAACACAACAGCAGTTCAGCGCAGAAATACATTAAGACGATACATTTTTACTTATATAAATGTGAACGTTTGTTCGATGTTACGAACCAATAGAATCCTCTCCTCTGTGGTGGAAATGTAACCTAACCCCCTCCTTAGAATGAATGTACACGTGTTAAATTGCACCCATGCGATGTTGTGACGAGTCGAAGAGTCAATAGACACTCAAAGGTTACAATAATCCGCTATCCAGACGAAAGCCGAGCAGTGCCTAGGGATTGCGACCCAGTAAACACTCTCCTTTCTACTTACTGACTAATATTTAATACTTGTTCAGCAAAATACACAACACTGAAGTCACACGAGTTCAACTGCAGCTCATGTATGCCCACGATAATGACAGGTGGGGTCGTAGGCCTGAGTTGCCAAGTTAATATTTAAAACCTCCCTTTAAATGTTTTAACTACGCTTTTCTTCTCGGTCGATTGCTTCATTGCTGAAGGTCGTGTCCACTCTAGTCCAGGGTCTGTGTCACGGTCTTTATGAGCTTTCTCCAGTCTGTCCTGTCCTCGGCTTTGCTCAGGGCTGTGGACACTTGGAGGCCTGTGCGATTGGTAACTTGGTCAGACCTCCGTGGGGGGGAATGGCCTCGTGGTCGATTCCCCTCCACTTTGCCAAGTACCATCAGCTTGTCCAGGTTATCGAGCTACCTTCGCGCTATGTGCCCAAAATAGCGAAGGATAAGCTGGTAGCAAATACTGGCTGGCGCACAAAACCTCACACACGTGGAAGCTGGCTGGGCCCGATTTCAGCTTCTTTAAATTAAGGGTTATTTATTGTTGGTTAGGTGATAAAGACACACAGTACTCACAAGCTCGTGATGATTTTTTTTCTTCTTGGGCATGCCCGCTCGTACCACAACACATAATAACACTAAATAGTTCGCACTTCACCACCAGTCGGTTTTCGTCAGGGAAGGGTCAATTAACTAGCGTTTAGGAGATATAGCACACACATGACTCGGGATATTATTAATCAATAATGATATCAACGTGGGGGTTCACACCACGCGCGTGCGCCGCTCTCAATGCCTACATCACGACTGCCTCTGCCGGGCGCGCAAGCAACACTCCTCGCCGCGCGCGCCGCCTTAAATATAGTAAACACTTGACAGTCTCGTTTTTATGCTTAGTTGTCGCAGAATTGAAACATTGGTTCTCTTGGCCAGCACCACATCTCGAAGGCGTCAATCTTCTTCCTCTCCAGTGAGCGAATTGTCCAGGATTCCGAGCCGTAGAGAAAGATGGAGAATACCAGAGTTTGCGCGAGTAGTGAACCCGATCACTTAGTCCGGTTCGAGTTAGGGTACCAGCCCTAATTACTATTAGGACTTTAGTCTTTGATCTATTGACTGTCAGACTAACCCGTTCGCTTTCATATTGGACTCTTCTGAAAAGTTCGCCAAGTTCTTCAGACAGATGAGAATGGTATCATCTGCATTGTGAAGGTAATCTTCATCGGTATCGAGATGCTACCCTGCCAGTCCACCTAGAGCCCTTCTCATGATGAACTCTCCATAGATGTTGAAAAGGATGGGGGATAGTATGCATCCTTGCCGTACCCCTTTCTCCGGTTTGAAAGGTCCCGATATCACGCCATTGATACTCACAACAGTTTCACCATCTTTGTACAGTTGCTAAGTTCGGCTAATTTTTTTTCTACGTTCCTTAAAGCCCTTAAAATTGCTTTATATCACTACATAGTATAAAACAAAGTCACTGCCCGTCTGTCTGTCTATCCCTACGTATACATAGATCTTTAAAACTGCGCAACGGAACCTGTGCGAAGCCGAGTCGCGTGTAATAACAGTTTAGTGTGTGAACTTGTGTTATAGAGTGTACACCAACCCTTTGGATATTAATCAAGCCGTCAACATCGCCGCGAAATTAATCATTTTCTTTATTTATTTGAAACTAATTCACGATTTATCGATACTTACACGACATCGATAATCGAGAAATACCGTTTCATGTGTACTCAGTGTAAGCAATGAGAGTGCGTTGCCATGGTTACGATATTGTTATAATTGTCGATATATGAATATTGTGAGGCTGCTCTCAAGTTAGCAACGAGCTGATAGTCTTCAAACGGCTGAACAGATTTCAATGAAATTTTGTATACATATACTTTGTAATCTAGATTAAAACATAGGATACTTTTTATCCCGATAAAACAAGAGATCCTGTGGGAATATGTCCCACTATCTTTACGCTCAGATCTTTGAAACTACGCAACGGATTTTGATGCGATTTCCAACGACTACTACTTTTTTTATGACAGCCCCCCTTCGCCTTGTTGTCGCTCAAACATAGTGGGGGGTAGGAGGAACGAGAAGAAGAATGCTGCAGTTTCAGTGGACCCTGAACAAGAACCCGGTGTTCACTCGAACTGAGAGAGAGATGCGATGAGATTGAGATGAGCTCCGTCCGTTGTGAGTTTTCGTACTGTGTTACGCAAGGGCGAAGGGACAACCTTCCTGCAGCGAGACGTCACAGAAGTCCAGGAGATGATTGAGGGTAGACGATGGAGGATGAGTAGGAAGACGGGCAGCCTAAGCCTAAATATACAAAAAGGAGTATGGGCAGTGAAAACCGCATCAAAATCCGTTGCCTAATTCTAAAGATCTAAGCATACATATGGACAGACAGATGGGTAGCAACTTTGTTTTCATACTATGTCACATTGTCCATATACATGTTGGTACTAGTTGACTCTTGCGATTTAATTTTTTTTTTTTAAATCTTTTTTCTTTGTATATTATAGCCTATAGATATATATTTTTTTTTTTTTTATTAATTTTATTTTTTTTTTTTTAAATGTAAATGATTACTGAGCTACTGACGCTTCAAATCATTCGCGTGTAGCTCCGCTTCTATTGGTCTCAGCGTGATAGTATATAGCCTATAGCCTTCCTCGATAAATAGCCTATTTAACACTGAAAGAATTTCTCAAATCAGACCAGTAGTTCCTGAGATTAGCGCGTTCAAACAAACAAACTCTCCAGCTTTATATATGACTATAGACAATATATAGTAGAGTAATTCAGTATAACCTATATCAGTGTATAAGTAAATATTGATTTTACTGATTGCCTGTAGGTTGTAACGCTCCGTCATAAGAGCCAATTATAACGAGGCGCCATGTTTGTTCGTACACTTTATACTACACGACTTAACACTAGTCGACCCGCGTGACTTTGTTCACGTGTAGCTCCGCTCCTATTGGTCTTAGCATGATGCTATATAACCTATAGCCTTCCTCGATAAATCTGCTATCTAACAATGAAAGAATTTGTGAAATCGGACCAGTAGTTGCTGAGATTCAGCTTTATATAATAATTATTTGCTAATATGTACTTAGGGCTTGTGATCCAGGGGCAGGTGTAGACATGATGAAAAACTTATTTCTTGGTTCGTTCAAAAAGCGCTAAATTTTTTTTTAAATTGCTCATAGATATTTGGGCATTGGATTCACTAGTACAATACTAGTAAAAAAAAAAATTAATATATAAAAAAAAAAAACTGAAAACAGTTTCTGAAAACCCCCTTATGGTGGGGATATTTAGTCATCATATGGTCTACACGTGCAAAGCCTGGGTTCCATGTTATCTTTCAATATACAGTAATAGGTTATGTTCCATCTAACATCATAAGGACGTGTAGACAATATATAACCTTTAGTGGAAGTTAGTATATAGTGTCGTGGTTAAGGTCACCCTTCTTGCTCCTGGGTTTCAATCCCCAGGCACTGCTCGACTCTGTCTTAATTGCATGTTATTATCATATATTGAATTTGATTTGATTTGAATGTAACAAAAAAAAAGTTAAAACACACACGACATATCGCAAGGTCGTGAGGTATAAACGCACCCAGCATTCAGCACTAATGACTCTTCATTACCAATTCATTACCTCATGTCATAAGTCAGCTAAGCTGAAAGTGTGGGCGGGGCGGGGGGCGGACCAGCCAATGGCGGGCGAGGGAATTACCTAACTGTTACAAAACCAGCCAATCATAGATAAGGAACACTTATGTAACTCTCCTTCGGATTAGTGTTACGGGCTACGGACTGTGAGTGTGAAGGTGTTGGCTTGTTCAAATGTTCTAAATTTAAAAAAAAAATATGCTGTGTTGTGTAAAAAACTAATTCTGCTGATTTTTTTAATTTCATAATTTTGACAAAGGTTCCAATTAATCCGGTCCATGAAAAGGAACATTCAAAAATTAAATGTGTGAAAGGATTTTTTTTATATTAACTGACATTTCATTTTATTTTATCTATGGTTTGTTTAGATATTCTCGAAATAAAAAAAAACAATTTTTTATCTGTGCTAAATATCTTAAATATTTAATTTTAATAATAATAAAATTATCTGTATATCTATTTACCTAAGCCTTTGGATTAAAAAAAAGCAATTCTTTAATTATCTGTGACAAATAAAATACGAATCTTTTAATAAAACACAACTAATTTTTTTGAAATATATGTCATTTTGATTTATCTATACTTATTGGTATTTTCGAATTAAAAAAAAAATTAATAATTATCTGTGACAGACACAATCCCAAATTAAATTTCATTCTTTTTGAAGTCGGTAAAAATCACTATTATTTTATCTGATTTTATTGTCGAATTAAAAAAAATATATTGTGAAATAATCTATGACAAAAACTATTCCAAACTTCAATGTTGTTAATTGCTTTAATTTTTTTAATTGGTACATAATTTTGGCAAAGGTGAAGGTTTATAGAGCTTCATAAATAATTTTAAAAAAATTATGTAAATTAAATATAATTTAATTTTCTTTAATTATTAATAATGTGTTTAATTATTTGTTTTTTCTTTTTAATCACTGTAAGTGTGTAGGTAGTATAATCCACCATTACACACATTTTCTTATCTCTATGACAAGGCTGTACGGTATAATACCTTTGCCTTTTCGATTAAATAAAACCAGAGATTTAAAATATGTCCAATGTACGTTATCATTACACACATTTTCTTATCTCTACGACAAGGCTGTACCGTGTAATACCTTTGCCTTTTCGATTCAATAAAAACAGAGAAATAAAATATGTCCAATATACTTTACCATTACACACATTTTCTTATCTCTATGACAAGGATGTACGGTGTAATACCTTTGCCTTTCCGTTATGGAATAACAAGTGTGTACAGTGTAATACCTTTGCCTATTCGATTAAATAATTTTCCCCGAGAGGGGACGGGATAGAATACTACTCCCATCTGCCGCTGGGAGAGCATCTCGTAAGAGTGGTGGTAGAGGATCTGTTCCCCGACTGGCGTGCGACCACCAACATGCGAATCCGACCCCCAAGTGTCATAGACGCGTTCCGGTCGAGCCGCATGTGGGCCAGACCTACCTCCACCCACTCCCATCCCATTAATGCTGTGAATCTAGTGGACTCTGGGATCTAGCTCAGGGTCCCTTGAGATCACAGCATATTTTCTTCTTCACTCCCCCTCCCCACTCTATCTTCCAGGACGCAATTCCAGTCCATGTCCATGGGCGATGGTGGCCACTTCCCATCAGGTGGACCATCTGCTCGTTTGCACCTTTTTTACCATAAAAAAAAAATTATAAAAGTGTTGCCATTGATGTTGTTTAAAATCTACCATTTGTTTAGGGTGAAGCACTGTGAAATGTCCAATTACTGTGTGGGGGCCAGAGGGGGGCCACTAACGAACTTCATATTCATTATCTGTGACAAGTACAATCATAGATTACAGATCAAATAATACAGTGTTATGTGTATAACTTCAAAAACGGCAAAGTTTCATACTAACTTTGCACCCCATTTTTACCCTCCTAAGGGGTACTATTATTTATTTTTGTTTAATATTATTGTATTGTCATTAGTCCTCGATAAATCGTCAAAATCGCGCCCAAAGGAGTCAATACAAACATACAAGTGAAGCTAATATAAAGGGTTTAATAAAATATTATTTATTTGTAATAAAAAATTTAAAAAAAAAAGGAAATAAAATTGTTTAATAATTATTATCTTGGTTAGTATAATTTTTTAATTTTATAATTATGTCAAAGGTTGCAATTTATTCGGTTCATAAAAAAGACATTCGTATTAATATTTTCTTTTTTTCGAAATTCAAAAAATAGAACACAAATTCCATCGACAATATTTTTTTTTAATTTCTAGTTTACATTCAGCCAGTGACTTTTTGACTTTTGATCAGATATTTAAAATCAAAAATAGTGTAGTGTTACCAGTGTAAAAAAAAAAAAAATGGAGCAGAACAACATGTTATACGACCTGGATCCAGTATGCAGTTCCCAACACACCCTGAATGCTCTGCGGCTACTGAGGAGTTACAACCACTTTGTGATGCCTCCTGGTAGGTTTTTTTTTACCTTCGACGTCTTAAGAAATAGATACACATGCCGTAACTATAAACTACTTGCCAATCAAATAATCCTCAGTGAGGTGAAGGCGTGTGTTGCTGACAAATGGCAAGTTCCCGCGGGTGAGTGTGGATGTGGAACGAAATAGGAGCAATTATTTCACCCCCTACACGACTAATCGTTTTGTTCAAACGTTCAATATTTACATTAATAATATTTGTTTGACATACAGACACACAGATCTATAATGTCAAAGTAAATTAAAATGAGACAAACTTAATTTTGCGGTTGGAAAACTGTTCTCCCCATACATCAACATAGGTCGCAGTCAGTTTACCAACTGCAAAAATATTATAACGTAATTTTATGGTTTTTGGATTATTTTCTAAACTCTAATTATGATGTTGGCAACACTAATTTAAGTAGCATTATACATATAGACTTAAGTGTAAGTAATAAAATTTAATACGTTACGAATTACGATACATCATATTATCAATGACATTTATTGAGTTTTCACTGTGTGTCCATCCATACTATTATAGATCAATCATTTTTTTCGTCATTAATAAAAAATTGAATTGAGACAAACTTAATTTTGCGGTTGGAAAACTGTTCTGTCCATACATCATCATAGGTCGCAGTCAGTTTACCAACTGCAAAAAAATTATAATGTAATTTTTTGGTTTTTGGATTATTTTCTTAAAGTACAACCCCCAGGGAGTAATCATCCAGACAACAAATACTATATTATTGTTATTCAATGATTTTTTTTGAATTCTTACTGTGTGTCCATACTATTATAGATCAATAATTTTTTTCGTCATTAATAAAAAATGTTGTTAAAAAAGAGCATAATCATGATAGTTTATATTTGTAATTAGCAGGTCAATACGACGTGGGGTCGTTGCAAGTGACGTTCAGTGTTGCAAACACCCTATAACTCTTAGGGTTGACACAAAAAAAAATATTTTGTCGACAAGTACAAACAATAGCTTAGTATACTTCTAAATTTGAATATCTGCAGAGGAACATAAAAAAAATTCAAAAAAAAAGGTTGATACTGAAGGCTGTACGATGTAATACCTTTTCCATTATGGAATAAAAACACAAGAAAAAAAATATTATTCACAACAGTGTGTCTTTGTATTTGTGTGAGATTTCTTTAATTTTCTCTTGAAGGTTTTCTGAAGGTTGGTAGAAGGCTGTACGGTGTAATACCTGTTTCATTATGGAATAAAAACACAAGAAAAAAAATATTATTCACAACAGTGTCTTTGTATTTGTGTGAGATTTCTTTAATTTTCTCTTGAAGGTTTTCTGAAGGTTGGTAGAAGGCTGTACGGTGTAATACCTGTTTCATTATGGAATAAAAACAGAAGAAAAAAAATATTATTCACATCAGTGTGTCTTTGTATTTGTGTGAGATTTCTTTAATTTTCTCTTGAAGGTTTTCTGAAGGTTGGTAGAAGGCTGTACGGTGTAATACCTGTTTCATTATGGAATAAAAACAGAAGAAAAAAAATATTATTCACATCAGTGTGTCTTTGTATTTGTGTGAGATTTCTTTAATTTTCTCTTGAAGGTTTTCTGAAGGTTGGTAGAAGGCTGTACGGTGTAATACCTGTTTCATTATGGAATAAAAACAGAAGAAAAAAAATATTATTCACATCAGTGTGTCTTTGTATTTGTGTGAGATTTCTTTAATTTTCTCTTGAAGGTTTTCTGAAGGTTGGTAGAAGGCTGTACGGTGTAATACCTGTTTCATTATGGAATAAAAACAGAAGAAAAAAAATATTATTCACATCAGTGTGTCTTTGTATTTGTGTGAGATTTCTTTAATTTTCTCTTGAAGGTTTTCTGAAGGTTGGTAGAAGGCTGTACGGTGTAATACCTGTTTCATTATGGAATAAAAACAGAAGAAAAAAAATATTATTCACATCAGTGTGTCTTTGTATTTGTGTGAGATTTCTTTAATTTTCTCTTGAAGGTTTTCTGAAGGTTGATAGAAGGCTGTACGGTGTAATACCTGTTTCATTATGGAATAAAAACACAAGAAAAAAAATATTATTCACATCAGTGTGTCTTTGTATTTGTGTGAGATTTCTTTAATTTTCTCTTGAAGGTTTTCTGAAGGTTGATAGAAGGCTGTACGGTGTAATACCTGTTTCATTATGGAATAAAAACACAAGAAAAAAAATATTATTCACATCAGTGTGTCTTTGTATTTGTGTGAGATTTCTTTAATTTTCTCTTGAAGGTTTTCTGAAGGTTGATAGAAGGCTGTACGGTGTAATACCTGTTTCATTATGGAATAAAAACACAAGAAAAAAAATATTATTCACATCAGTGTGTCTTTGTATTTGTGTGAGATTTCTTTAATTTTCTCTTGAAGGTTTTCTGAAGGTTGATAGAAGGCTGTACGGTGTAATACCTGTTTCATTATGGAATAAAAACACAAGAAAAAAAATATTATTCACAACAGTGTCTTTGTATTTGTGTGAGATTTCTTTAATTTTCTCTTGAAGGTTTTCTGAAGGTTGGTAGAAGGCTGTACGGTGTAATACCTGTTTCATTATGGAATAAAAACAGAAGAAAAAAAATATTATTCACATCAGTGTGTCTTTGTATTTGTGTGAGATTTCTTTAATTTTCTCTTGAAGGTTTTCTGAAGGTTGGTAGAAGGCTGTACGGTGTAATACCTGTTCCATTATGGAATAAAAACAGAAGAAAAAAAATATTATTCACATCAGTGTGTCTTTGTATTTGTGTGAGATTTCTTTAATTTTCTCTTAAAGGTTTTCTGAAGGTTTTTTTCTGAAGGTTGGTAGAAGGCTGTACGGTGTAATACCTTTTCCATTATGGAATAAAAACAGAATAAAAAAAATATTATTCACATCAGTGTGTCTTTGTATTTGTGTGAGATTTCTTTAATTTTCTCTTGAAGGTTTTCTGAAGGTTGGTAGAAGGCTGTACGGTGTAATACCTTTTCCATTATGGAATAAAAACAGAAGAAAAAAAATATTATTCACATCAGTGTGTCTTGTATTTGTGTGAGATTATATTAATTTTCTCTTGAAGGTTTGTAGAAGGCTGTACGGTGTAATACCTTTCCATTAAAGAATAAAAACAGAAGAAAAAAATCCCATCAATGTGGTGTGTGTGTCTACTGTCTATGTATTTGTATGTGTGAGATTTCTTTAATTTTCTCTTGAAAGTTTTTTGGAGGTTGGTAGAGTTTTATTTGTTTATAGTAATGCTGTAGTGTCCTTTGTTAAGACTTTAATAATCAATCTCAATATAAAATCTTTGGATTATAGACATAAAATAGAATCCAAATTCAATTTCGTGCAAACATAATTCAAATTTGGAATATATTTTCAATTTATAATCCAAATAATAAATCGAAAATAGATTCTAAATTTGAATTATGTTTGCACAAAATTTGAATTTGGAATCTATTTTTTTCTATCTATAAGCGCTCAAAACAGAGCCTTGTATAATAAATAAAATCATTAAAAAATTGTGTTGTGGCAACCCTGATCAGGTGTACAGCTTCGCACGACCGCAGGTGTAATGGTGTTCAGTGGATGGTTTAACCCCTAACCCCCCTAACCCTCAACCCCTTGCCTGTATCCATACTTATTAGCTACTCTTTATAGACACCTCATGTGTAGTACCCTAGGCAACAAAGCTTTCTCTAAGAAAGGCAATCAAAAGCGTTGGAAAGATACAGCCCTTTAAATAAAATCAAATAATAAACAAATACAATTGGTCACGTGACCCGTTTAGAGGGTCGCGGCGTGATCGAACAACTTCCATATATTATTTACGCGTACAGTTACATACAAAAGTGTTATTAAATCTGATTATTATATTACACTAGCCCTCACTCCGCTGAGATGTAACACACACACTCACTATGCGAATGTCTATTCTATAATGCGTAGTATATCACACGAACATCTCACTGTGTCGCTCATTCTCCTCTCCCATCTTGTCTTAACAACAACTAAAACAACAGCTGTCGCACTGAAGACGTGCGATGCACGACGGCGCCAGGGCGGAACATGCGTCGTGAAGCTTAGGGGGGACGGTATGCAGAAGTAAAGTAATAATGTGATTCGAAAAAAAAAATGGTTGAAAGAGCACGTCAAATACAAAACCAAAAATGATTAGTATTTAGTACGACGGCACAAAAGATACTTGAAGCGTGGCTGCGAACGCGCGATGGGATTAAGTTCACTAACAAATAAAACTGTTTTTACCACCCAACGACGAGCCAAGCATCTACTGCGCCGTCGTACTAAATACTCATAAGCTACCAAAAAAATAAATATAGGCAGTCAGTCTCAGCCCACCTCCCGCCAAGGTTTTTTGGCGCCCTATCTACACTATATAATCAGTAGAATCAGGAGATTTAGTATATGCAATTGTTATTGCTCTGGCGTCGTCGTGCGCCGCACGTCCTTGCACATATGGACGGCACGTCCCTGTATCCAACTTCAGTGTAGTGTATGCTACCTTCTTATAAAGTAGGTAGTCGAATATGTAAAGAGAAAGTGGATCTATAGCACTCTGTATGAGCAGCCAGACGCTACCTCTCGGCTCGCCACCCTCAGTCCAACTGGCGTCCTCTGACATATCAATGAGCAAGAGACAGTGTGGGTAGATTATAAAATAATTATTATTATACTTACAAACACTAGCAGCAGCTATATCTCAGTCCTAGCGTGACAAAACACAAACGTTAAACTTTCATACGAAATATGTTTGAGGGGGGTAGTCCAAAATAAACAAGTAGTATTTCCTACTAATTTATACCAAAAAAACCCCCCCCATCTTTACAATTAATAACCTCAAAGTTCAGCAGTAGTTTCGCAAGTGATTTCATACAGTGAATATTGATTTCATTATGTCGAAGTGAACTACCCGCGAATATTAAGTTCTCATCTGTGTTGCTAACTATATTTAATATTCTAAAATGAACAATGATTTTAGAATAACAGCCGCATTAATAATTGAACAGTTTTCGTCCATAAGTGTACTTAACGAGTAACGCTGTAGGGTGGCAACACCTGGTGTTGATGGTACAATAATTGCCTGTATCCTCATCGCGTATCAATTAGATCGATCTACGCAAATATTAGTATGACAAACCGTTTGTTTTGTTTGTACAAACTCATCTTCATAACTACTAAGAAGTGACGTCATAATTTATACCATGTCAATCCATATTAAATCCATCTATATTAAAGTGACCAAGATTTGGGTTTAAAGGATCTCTCTTTCTCTCTGATCATCAACCTCTATTTAACCTTATGGTACATGAGCCATCCCATCTTAAACAAAAGAAAAACAGCTTCCAAACAAATGGCTTTTTGTCCACAGATAGTCGAGGAGTGGTACCCCTGCTGGCGTCTCTACCACCACCATGTCTACCATCATACTGCCAACATCTCCCACTCTGCTCACCATGTAAGTAGATCAGTAAATTATCTTCCAGCAAAGAAATCATGGTCTTGGTAAGCTATCCCGGAATTTTAGGCCTATGGATTTGGAAACAGACTCCTACCTGGTATAAATCCCAAGACATCAGGAATTTAACCGTACCCTAAATAAGGCAAAATTGGGAATCTCAAGTGTGGTAGGTCCAGGGTCCCGACAAATTTATTATATATACTCCTGATCATGTTTTATACTGACTAAAGAGTCCAGGGTCAAACCCAAATTGGAGACAGTCTCCTAAAAAATGGAACAGATTTTTTTTGTTAATTTTATAGGTTCCCAAGATACCTAAAATTAAATCCAGACCCAAATGAAATGTAGACAATGAGATCCAATTTGCAGATTTTCCGAATCCAAAAAACAAAACTAGGACAGTTCAAAATGGTATAATTGACTAGAGCCCAAAAAGCCTAACAAATTCATGATCTCCACCTTCAAATCTTCTGATCTATGTCAGACATTTGGGTATGATTCTTCTTGTTCCAATCCTCTTCTCTTGTATCCAGATTAGCCAGCAGATCTTCTTCCTAAAACAAGTTCTTTTATCCTAGTATCAGCAAGCAGTATACCAACAGTCTGTGATTCAGAAGCCAGAAGAAGAGGAGAGAAGAGACCCATACCAGCAGAATTGAAAGACGAGAAGTACTTTGAAAGAAGAAGAAGGAACAACCAAGCGGCAAAGAAGTCCAGAGATGCGAGAAGATTGAGAGAAGATCAGGTAAAAGATGGATTACGACTGAACTACATTAAACAATATTTACGGTATGAAATTACTAGTCAAACTGCCTCAGAGAATATTATTTTCAAACCTGATCTTGTTCATTTGTTTAGGACAATTTTGGAGACAGTTTGACGAGTAACTTTTTTCCAGATAGCCTGGCGTGCATGTCTTCTAGAGCAAGAAAACGCGTCTCTCCGAGCTCATGTGACTGCTCTGCGTCAAGAAACTATCGCCTTACGAGCTTTACTGGCAGCAAGGGACGAGACCACAGCACCCACATCCACTACTACTGATTAATACCTCGACTTACGCTACCCCGACTTACGCAAACCCTGAGTTACGTGACTATCGTTTTTTTTAACCTAACAAATTGTTGCTTTATTTATTAGTAAACGATTATCGAATAATCGAATCGTCATCACCATCTATAGGGTTGGAGTAGGGTAGTCACTTCCGTTGGTTTGACAGTCTCGACCCTTTATATGCCTTCGACAGTCTGACTACTCCTAGTCTTGTGGGGTCTCTCGAGGAGTGAAGTAGTGTCTGGATAGTGTTAGTGTCGTGCAAAGCCTACACCTTGGTCACAAGTCCAAGGCACTGCTTAGGTTTCTCTCGTAATTGTTAGAGATCATATTTGATTATTTATCGGTTCAGTAGAAGTGTCTACGTTGCGTTTACCCAATAGTCCATTCAATCACCCTTTGTAGTGTTTTCAATATACCCCCTCTTTCCCCCTCCTTCCTACCTTCTCATCATAAAATCCCCGAAATGTATTTATACAGGCACGCGCCAAACATCTTATGCGCCGTCGTGCCAAATACTTATGAGCACTTGAACACTAAAAAATAAAGAAATCTGTCTTGGCTCGTCTACAATAATCTGACTGCATATACGCGGTTTTTGTTCAATCCCACTGTATTATTGTTATTAAGATTAAAACTTACCTTCGATTTCGATCACTTGATCAACTTGACCCAAAGTCTGGATCTAGACCCGCCTTTTTCTGAAAATCCAGATTGTAACAAAAATCGCATTTCCTGTAAAAAAACAAAGAAAAAAATGATAGCATATTTTATTTAAAAAAAAAAATTGATGAAATGATTGGAAAAGACTGGCAACGTTTTATTGCAAAAAAAATGTTTGAAGGAGTTGAAATAGGGGATGAAATGTATGTCGAGCTGTGTTACCGTTTATGTCATACAATTAAATCTAAGTACACGTGGGTAAAGCCGGGCGAGTCGACTAGTTAAACATAAATTTGTATGTATCATTAACATTATATGAAATATCTTTCCTTAGGTTAAATTAACTAACCTTTTATCCATCCGTGAGGTAATAAAATAGTTAAGAAAAATATTATTTATTACTATATTTTTTTATGTGTTAGAACTTCTTTTGTTGTCTAATTTAAACGATCTGTAACAGACGCACCAAAGAGTATTTTATTTATTAAAATAAAATGAATATACCTTCTTATGTGATATTATTATAATCCGTCCAATTCGTTAATAAAGTATTAAGTATTATGTTTTGTTTTATTCGCTAGACCAACATTGCATGAGTGACAATAACTTTTTTTAGTTGTCTTAAAATCTTGACTGAAGTCTGTACTAATTCCCGCCATTTTAATTGAACTAAAAAACAAATAATTAAATTAATACTACTGAAGCAAAGACCGTTTTTTTGAAATTAATATTATAATGTAACAAAATAACATTTTAAATTGTATTAATATTATAAATATTACTTTTATTGCAATTTTAAAATGTTTTAGTATCACTTTTAATATCCAAGTAGAGACATCTATCGCCATCTTGTTGATGCTTCATTAATTCATTATACTAACGCCATCTGTAACTCCGAAGCATAGATAATATTTTATTATTACCATTATATAAAAAAAAATGTATTAGAAAATTTATAGAAATAGCTATATATAGCTAAAAATATATGGTTAATTTTTTTTAAAGTAATTATTAATTTTAAATATTCCTGCTACGCAAAAACAATAGCAATAGCATAAATGATAGCAAGGAGATCGAATATAAAATTTTACTTTGCACTGAGTTTTCAGTTTACAAAAATTACTTAAATTATGGGAGCAACTAATTTTTAATGTTAATAATTACTATTAATAAATGCTCTTATTTTCTGTCAATATACAAAAATACAATAAATAATAATACCTTTTACTTCAGTAATAATTTTATTAACATTTATAATAATAATATTAAAAAAATCATCAATGTAGCATGTCGTAGTTTAAATAATTTCTAAACTATATTTTATGTATAAAAATGGTATAAAATAATAATATAAAATGTTGGGGAAAATTGTAATAAAATCTATTTACTGCAACTTGTAGATTGGTAACCTTGTAGCTGTGGTAACACTAGAACATTCTACGATCTACGAGCTTGTTCCGGCATTTTCCGTAGGGCAAGAATTCGAGAAACCGCGAGTGTTAAAAAAAGTGAAAAATTGTTCTTTCAGCCAGTTGCGTCATCCACATGCTTCTAACTTGAGTGAATTATTCGTGTAATAAAGTTATTAAATACAAAAAAATGCTCACAGCCACGCGGGCGATAAGCCGAAAGGCGCTGGAGTGTTCTGGGATCTCAGATATCTACACTCACAGAAATTTCTCATCTATTCTTAAAAGTGTAAGTAACCATTAAAACGAATGAAAATCAATTGTCAATACAATAACATGCGTAGATTTTTTCGATTTATCATAAAGGCAAAGATCAAATGCGATACAGCCTGAATCGTAATACAACCTCTTAGGTTGTTGAAATATAATTTAATTTTAATTATTACATATAGTTTAATATCTTAAAATAACCTTGTTATAATAATTAAAGAAAATATTATTGCACAATAAAACACTTATTTTCGTATAGCCAGGATATTTAATATACTCCCGGCTGGATCCGTACCACGTGATTCTATATCTAGATCGTACATTTTTTTCTGGATTCCAGTAAAGTCCACATTATTTGTAACTCAGACGAACATAAAGAAATTCCAATCTATAAAATCATAGCGACTATTAAAAAATAGGTTTAACTGGCACATAACCTTCCATTTAGGTTGGTTTGATTAGTACCAATATTAATTTTTTATACTAAAAAGTCGCTTAAAATAAGACATTTAATCCAATTTATTATATTCCAGACCGCAGCCCCCACAGTTCCTATCTACCAACGACATGCCCTACAATATAGACAAAAGTAAGTTCTAACAATTGTAATTCTAACCTAACTTGGTTGACCTTTGTATCTAAGATATAAATCTTAACTGAATGTATTCATAAGTTATGACTATAGGTTTAATTTACACTTAAGTGAATTCTAGACTAATTATTGTACATTCTATGAAAGATTTAGCTTTTTTTCATAGAAGTTACAACATAACCTATAAATTGATAGCCAAAATAAACTGCGGCAATTAACAAGCCCTATATGTTACTATAACAATTACGCAATATTTATCTATATTACAATATTTTAAGATATAATCAACAAACATATACAATAAATTGTACAAGGACATGTAAGTAGGAAGAACAATTAATTGTTAAATTATACTTTCAGAATATATTATTCTTGGATATTAGAAGAAAAAACATTTAATTATTCTTATATGATTTAATGCATTGCAAGTATAAGATATAATCATAAAACTAACATGACTGATAAGCGGTCCCTACACGACCGTGCATCATGGCATGAATTACGTGCTGTCATGCATGCATGACCGTTTAATTGTATTGATTGATGAAAATGACATGCAATCTACGTGCTGGCAGTTGATTGATAATTCCTTTTAGTTTTCATACTGCAAACTATGACTGACATGCACACATGATCCTTTAGAAGACCCGACGATGACATCAAAGTTAGTCCAGATGCAACGGAATTCATCTTTATAATATCTATGTATATAGATACCCCTCTGAACTATGGGACTCTAAACAAGCCAAATATTAACTGAGTGTGTGCATGATTTGTTTTTTTTTATGGTTGATCATGCAACATAGTAATTCACGTAGAACGCAACGTAACGCATGTTATGCGGGATCAAGGTCTGCTTTAGAAACATAAGAGCCGTGCTTTAACAATTATTTTTTAGTTAAATATTTACAACTTACAATACAGTAGAACCTCTATTAGTTGAACATTAAGGGAGACACCAAAAAATTCTAGTTTAGAGAATTTCGACAGACAGATTTTGATTCGATATAAAGAGGTTGAGATTCATTTTTATAAGTTTTGAGTTGTATACTCCTAAATTGCTTTCTAAGATACAATGGTGTACTTACACTGTCGAATTCTTGAAGTCGGTAATTTATTTTTCTTCTAACTATAAAGATAATAAGCCTCAAATAATTGAGTTGCAAATGTTGTTAAATTAAACATGGCTATGTTCGAGGTATAGAGGTGAATTTAATTTTTCGAGTCATGGAGGGAAAATGTGTACCAAAATGTCTTGGAGATTTCGAGTAATGGAGGTTTTTATTTATTTATTGGGTCTACCAGCGATGTTACATAGATGCTTGATATTAAGTACATGATTTATATATATTACATGCAAAGAGTATATAAAATCATTTAAAGGTAAACACTACATGCTTAAGTATCAATACTTAATAATACTAAAAGTAAGTCCAAAACAGTAACAAACCGTTAAAATAAGTTTTGGTGTTTAAAGGAAAGGAAAGATAGCTTGAGCATAAAACTTTGCTTTTTTCCTGGATACTCCTTTGAGAATGGAGGTTACTCGTTTGTTCAAACAGTGTTTATGATATATGCACCCTTGAGCGGTAGCAGTACCAAATGTGCTGAATACCTTAGCGGTGGTGCAATATTATTTGATTAGTCAAAAATAATTGTCAAAATTTTTATTTTGACATTTTTTTGACTCATTAACAAATTTATATAGTTTTTATTAAGTTTTGTCAGATGTCCATGTTTTCCTCCTAACATAAAACAATTTGAAACGAGGAAGTGGAATATGAAATAAATTACTTATATTTGTATGTATCGTCATCACAACCCATTAATGGCCCACTGCTGAGCTAGGTCTCCTCAGAATTAGGAGGGGATTAGGACAATCCAACATACTGGCCTGTGCAAGCTAGCAAACTTCACACACCTTTAAGAACTTTTTACAGAACTCTCGGGAGTGCAGGTTTCAAGTCAAGTGATAAGATCAATGTAGTGGAATTAGGCCTAACACCTCCTCACTCTTGAAGAGAAGACCCGGCTCAGCAATTGAAGTATGACGATGATGAATACTCAAATAAGTGTTTTATTCATTTTTGTATGTTTTGGTGGATTTCTGGATGATGATGATAAATTTGATAGCCAGGACACCTTTTAACTTGACTACTGTGTCTGTTACAGCATTTTTTAATTTTTTTTATAGGTCAGATGGCGTCCGTGGTGCTGTCATTGGTATTGACTTGGGGACAACTAACTCTTGTGTTGCTGTCATGGAAGGGAAGACTCCTAAGGTAAAAAAAATCAAACATTTTTAATACTAAATAATTGTCTAAATAGAATAAAGATGTTAGTCTGATGAATTAAGTACAATAGTTCAACTTTCTTTTTTACTGCACCGTCGATCAGAGTGCACGTCTGTACGTGTACTCTTTTGCAGCGTTGCTATAGCAACCCCGCGCGGCACCAGCTAGCCCCTACACCACTGTAGGTGGCTTTCCTAGAAACTGCGCTACATTTCATATTCTATTTTTTTCCTAACCGCAAATTAAATACAAGTATGGAAACAAAAAAAGAAAAAGAGTGTTTCATTACAATGAAAATTAATACAGTTCACTTTATTATTTTTCTTTTTAATTTTTTTTTTATTTTTTTTAATGTCATTGTTAATTGATTCAATATGTTGCTGACTTTTGCAAGAGTGATAAATTAGTTTACTATACCATCTTCTCACATGACTCCTTTCTCTTTTTTTTTCCATGTCCCATTTTTTTCTATTCTTATAGCACAAATGTTTCCTACTTTAATTGAACTGTTATAATAATAATTTTATATATTTTAAAGAAGCAATATTGTTCGTCCTACGAATGATTCTAACAAAATAAAGATACATTTTTTTTCTAAATTTAACTATAATCTTTCCTGATAAAAAAAAAAGATCCTTTAAATTGTCTGTTATAGGTTGTAGAAAACACAGAAGGTTCCAGAACAACTCCTTCTCATGTAGCCTTCACAAAAGAAGGGGAAAGACTCGTGGGCATGCCTGCGAAGAGACAAGCGGTCACCAACAGTGGCAACACCTTCTACGCTACCAAGAGATTGATTGGCAGAAGATTCGAGGATCCTGAAGTCCAGAAGGACATGAAGAATTTATCGTATAAGGTCGTTAAGGCGTCTAATGGTGATGCCTGGGTACAAGGTGCGTTGATACTTTTTTTTGCTCATATACATACACATATACAGATATATGGCAATTACTACATGAACTAACTAAATTAGTTTGGTTAAAACAAAATGTCTCATAAAATACTAAAAAATATGGAAACACTACATCACTTAAATAATTTAAAAAATTTGTTGAGTAGATTAACATACAAACAATCATATATTTCCCTTTATATAATTAAGTTTAAGTTTAATGGCTTTTAGGCGTGCCAGTTGAGCACATTTAACTCCGCCAATGTCACGTGAAATAGAGAAAGCAGGTATAGAGACAATGTTCGGTAGAAAAGAATTTTACACATTAACTGGTTTTTCCAAGCTCTAAAAATAGGTGGATTTTTTATTGTTAGTAAACCTAAAACCAAAAAAAAAAAAAAAAATTTAATCACACAATGAAGTACACAGATACAAAATAAAAGAAAAATAGGACAAATAAATTGATTAGTTTTTATAGCTTAATATTATTAATTTTGATATATTTACATAAGAATGTACATAATGGACTAAACACATACATTAACAAACATTTAACACTTAATGGTCGGGGGACTTTACGTGGGAGAACGTCATAGAGAGGGTGTAAAAGTTTAGGACAATTAAATAAAATGTGCGAGGCAGAACCTTCGTCAAGGCCGCATTCACACAGCGAGTGATCCCTAACTCTGATCTTAGCCAAGTGCACAGGTGTACATGCATGTCCGAGACATAAAGGGTCAATGTAATGTATGTCAAAAAAGAATTTAAAAAATGTAGCAATTTGCTGTGACGTCACAACGCTGGTTTTTAGCTTTTACCATTAAATTAAAAAAAAATTACAAAAATTTAATATGCAATGGTAAAAAATAGAATTTATTTCTAATTATTTTTGTGCTTATCTTAAACCTTGCTACACAATATAAGTAGATATTTAAAAAAACAATTAGTAAGGAAAAGTGTGAGGACACTCTTTAAATTTCCTTTTTTTGAAACCATTAATAGTGGACTGTATGCTTAATGTTTTCACGGTTAATCAAATTTAACAAATTGCTTGCTCACTCACATACAAAATGGCGGATGGTATAGGAAAGCACTCGCTTACCTGTGACTCTGTCGTGGTCTATATCTCCTGGATGCTTGCCGGCTGGTCTTCAGCATGATGCAGTTCTTGATATTGCGGTGCGGTTTTAAATTAATAATATAAGAGGAGCTGGAGTTGTATAAGTGAGTGCGGGGGGGAAAGTGATAGCGATAAATAGCGAGCAAGACAAGAATGCCTGATGTGAAGTCATTTAGTGAAGCTGGTTTTTAGCTTTCACTGTTAATATAGATTTTTAAAAAATAAAAAAAAAAACATGAGAAAAATATTTAATATCCAATGGAAGGAAAAAGAATTTAATTCGTTATTTTTTGTGCTTATCTTAAACCTGCTACATAATATAAGTAGATATATAAAAAAAATTAAGTAGGAGAAGAGTGAGGACACTTTTTTTTAATCTACAATCATCTACATTATTTGTCGCAACATTAAAACTCATAAAACAATTTAATTACTATCTGTGTGCGTGTGTCATCTAATCATCAATTATTAATTAAGTGAAGCCATTAAGTTAATATACCAATTATTGTGTGCTAGCAACACCAAGTACAGTTTTCAATTACGTGAAGTCGGTTACTGAATACACCAACTATTGTGTGCTAGCAACACCGGTACAGTTTAAATT
Organism: Limenitis camilla; assembly: GCA_905147385.1. NCBI lineage: Eukaryota > Metazoa > Arthropoda > Insecta > Lepidoptera > Nymphalidae > Limenitis > Limenitis camilla. Next base: position 5,865,249 of record LR990253.1, read on the forward strand.
ACTTGAATGATGAGAAAGCTTGATGTTGATACTCAGTTGCATGTTTGTTTAAAAAAATAAAATAAAAATGCATCCCATTTAAGCTCATTAACATATCTTAATTGAGTAAAACCGGATGCAATAGTAATGGCGTCGCGTTATCCCTCCCGTGTGCTTTTTACCCGTGAGATGATTTACGATGCCTACAATAAAAACATTTAAGGCGAAAGAGATCCACCAGAAGTTAAAAAAAAATCCGTCTAAAATAGAAACTATATATTTTTCCTTATCCTCAAACTGTGAGTCGCTAAACTTTACTAAGGGATCTTTATTGAGTTAATTCAAATTATAGGTTGTAAAGCTTTATTAGGGATTTTCTTGTTTTTTTTTTATACTAAACGCTATGATTTACTAGGGGGTACTTTTTTAATTTAAAACTGTGAGTCCCTTGTAGGCTTTGAGTATATGTATGTACACGTATTGTTAAAAACTTTACTGAAGAGGTCTTGCTTTTGAGGGGCAAAATATTCTTGATGAAAATGTACCTATGGGGGGGTCGCAGGAATTTTTTACTTGATAAAGAGGTCACATATACATTACGTAGGAAACTACGGATTAGGGTGCAAAAAAAAAAAGGAAATGTTAAAAGTACTCCTGGTTATGTCTGTGTACTTCAGTCAGTATAGTTAAAGAATTTCATTGACACTTTAGATATTTCCTTTTTCTTCAAATCTACAAGTGAACAAGATATTAAGAGTAATCTCTAGTATATGTTATTACAATTATTAGATATTTCCATGTATTGGCTTTGGACACATTTTCATGATATTTGTATGATCACCCGGTCAGCAAGTTGTGTCGAGGGGTTTATCTACAGATGAATAACATGCTAAGTTGTTTACGGGTTATAATAACTTTGAGAACCTTATTATATGACACTTTTCACTATTTGAATAATCAACGTCCATATTGTTACAGGTAGTGATGGTAAAGTGTACTCCCCGAGCCAAATAGGAGCATTCGTGCTGATTAAGATGAAAGAGACAGCAGAGGCCTATCTAAATACAGGTGTTAAGAATGCCGTTGTGACTGTACCAGCTTACTTCAATGATTCACAGCGTCAAGCTACTAAGGATGCCGGTAATATATACTATGTATTTCTGTACTGTTAACAGAGGATGATCAAGATAACAGACATTGTCTTGACTTATGTCCCCCAAATGATGCAGAGGGTGTCCACAGTGACTCTCCCTTCTGATCGGCCTTGTGCTGTGAGCTTGATCTCACTCCAGGTTTTGCCTATCACTACATCTCCAGGTTTGTTTAGATAGGCCACGCTTATGTTTACCTTGGTATCCCCAGTCCACTGCCAGTTTAGGTACGTGTTCTGGACCTCTTCTAAGAACGTGGCCAATCCATTTACCTAAGCAGAGTCCCGGGCCAGTCTGAGTCCTCCACGTCCTCGTCGTCCCTCCTGGGAACTACTACAACCATTCTACAACTTGACCACTACCTAAGAGTTGCAACTAGTGGTCAAGTTGTAGGCTTTGCAGTGGCAGTGACAGACAGTACTTGGTGGTAGAACCGCATGATAATTATGATGTACTAATTATTCTGGAATACTTGATTTTAAGGAAACTAAAGTAGATGATGGGAAAGTCTGGCTTACATATACAACCACATATTTAGTCCACTATGTTTACAAGTCACGTTACGTTTTGAATACAAAAAACCATTTCCTGTAGTGTATTACATTTTCTATTTTAATGTACACTACAAGTACTGTTTTGATCTCGAACATCTTCAGTCATACGCGAGTGTGTCATATAAGACTTATACATCAATTGCACCGTCGATCAGAGTGCAAGTCTGTACGTGTACTCTTTTGCAGCGTTGCTATAGCAACCCCGCGCGGCACCAGCTAGCCCCTACTACATTGTAGGTGGCTTTCCTAGAAACCGCGCTACATTCTTAAAATAACATATATAACAATCTAATACGCCACAAGCGTTAATCTTTGATGAAGTCGAAATGGGAGATGAAGAAGAAATTTAATAATCTAGATGCCACTAAACTAGTTGTTTATGTTTTAGGTCAAATCGCTGGTTTGAATGTGTTAAGAGTTATTAACGAACCTACCGCAGCAGCTCTAGCCTACGGAATGGACAAAACTGAAGATAAAGTGTAAGTTAAGATTAGAGATATGAGCACAAATAGTGCCTGTACTTGCGACCCAGATGCCATGTCAGTGTCGCTCGCTATCGCCATTTAAAACTACAACTTTTACTGCCGTAAAATTTTGAAAATTATCTTTATTTCCACTGGTCTAGAATATTACATTAAAAGAGATCGTTCTCCCATCTCCTTAGTGTCTCCCATCCACTTACTTTTTTAGTTATGCTTGTGACTTGAAACTTAAATTCACTATAAGTCAACGAAAATTGGTGTTTAAAATATTTCTCGATAACATAACTATATTAATCTTAATATCAAGATATTTCACATCTAATCAAACACTGTTTAATATTACTGTGAATCAAAATTAGGAAATCCCTTTCCTATTAAACTTTTGATCAAGAGCTAACTCATCATTAGTCTATCTAAAAATGTTACCATAATATTTAATATTTTCGCTCCGATATGACCAAAGCGTTTGATTTAGTAAATCATAAAAAAAAATTGTATGGTAAATCATAAAACTCAAATGTTAACGAATGCCTATTATTGCTTGATTTCTTGTAACCATATCAGTTTAAAAAACAAAAAATATTATCAATAGCAAGCTGGTTACTTATATTAATAAAACTAATAACTCTGGTGTGTCACTAGGAGGTATACAAGGACCACCTAAATGCTTTAATTAATCGAGAACATTTTGGACTGCTTTTGCTTTGGAAAGAAATTAAACATTCAAATTATTTATTTAAGCGCATTTTTTGCGATTTAAAAAAAAATCTATGTAATGTTTCTCAATAGCAGAGTTTGCTCTTTAATTTGTTATTTTTTGTTAACAGTATCGCAGTATATGATCTGGGCGGTGGTACGTTTGATATCTCAGTACTGGAGATTCAGAAGGGAGTGTTTGAAGTGAAGTCTACCAACGGAGACACGTTGCTTGGTGGAGAGGACTTTGACAATGTCATTGTTAATTTCCTGGTGGATGAGTTTAAGAGAGATGTGAGTATCTATAAATTATCTTGAATTTGGAACAGTCAAATCAAATAATGAAATAGTCTCACATAATTATGAGAAGAAGACTCTAAGTAATAGATGGCGCAGCGGGTTCAAGGATGATTCAAGGTCAAGGGAATTCTATTAACTAGAATAGATTTGTATAGATAAGATTTGCACCGTCGATCAGAGTGCACGTCTGTACGTGTACTCTTTTGCAGCGTTGCTATAGCAACCCCGCGCGGCACCAGCTAGCCCCTACTACATTGTAGGTGGCTTTCCTAGAAACCGCGCTACATTTTTAAATCCGTTTCATATATATTTGATAAATAGTAAAATGTAAGTAGAGCAACATTCGGATTGTATTGAGCATTTGATGACTGATGTTAGAAATTTAGAATTAAACTCCTATTATTATGAACCAACTACAAATATAAAAAAGGAGGTTATTAATTTGGTTCTATTTTTTTTATTTATAAACAATTACAGTACTTCTAAAAACTATCTTTATATGTAGATTCTCAATTATTTGAATCTATTTTTTTGGGGTTTTTATTACCCTGTTTTTTAGAGCAGACAGTTTGTTTTTCCTTAAACAGCTCAACGTAATCAGTTTTAGTGTGAAAAACGCAATTAGATTGAAATGTTGCGTTTAAAAAACGCGTGTGGCGGTGACTGTGTTGTGGCCATTTTGATTTCAATATAATACAATTGAATTTACATTGTTCGTGTTGTATTACAGCAAGGTTTGGATATACGCAAAGACGCAATGGCGATGCAACGACTGAAGGAGGCAGCGGAGAAGGCCAAGATTGAACTGTCAGGGTCTCTGCAGACTGACATCAATCTGCCGTACCTCACCATGGATTCATCTGGACCTAAACATATGAATTTGAAGGTAAGGGGTTCTTTTATCATTGAGTAGGATTAAATAAAGAGTTGTTTCACTTGATAGTTGTCTCAAAGTGGTTAAGGAAAAGATACAGAAACAATTAGAATACTTATCTTATTCAAGTGCCCAAAAAAAATTGAAGCTGTAAGAACAAAAGAAGAGCGAGGAAGTGTTTTTAAGAACCAATAGGACCTCTTCATTTAACACACTTTGAGAGAGGCTAGGTAAGGAAGTCTTGCTAGATTGGATCCTCATAAGATGATTTGCAGCAAGGAGAGGAAAAGATCTCTAAATTGACTAGGGTACTTGTGTTACTCATAAGAAGAAGTGACGAACAGAATCTGTTCTTAATGATATGGAGTCTGGTCTATATGTGACATTATTAGGTCTGTTTAGTGCGATATGTGTCGCAAACCAGTCTAAGAATAGATTTTCAGGCAGACTTTATACACACATGAGTCGCGAGAAACCATGAGAGTCTATATCATCCTTGTCGAGTAGACCTCTTTCTAACATTGTCTTAATAGATTGGATGACAATACATGGTTAGCTAAATGACGTCACTCTAAATACAATATTTTTTTTTAGTTATTTTTAAACACTCATATGAGTAATGAAATCTTCACCCTGAATCCAATATGGCGGTCCGCCCCAGATGGCGGATTCGTTCTTCCCTCGGAGTTCTCAATATGTTTGTCATTAATATATTCCTTTTACAGATGACCAGGTCTAAATTGGAGTCGCTCGTTGGGGACTTAATCAAGCGCACAGTAGCTCCATGCCAGCGAGCGTTGCAAGATGCAGAGGTGTCTCGCACTGATGTAGGTGAAGTGTTGCTGGTTGGCGGTATGACTAGGATGCCAAAGGTTAGTAATTAATGCACTGTAAATAGATGGATACACAAATTTTGATGATGTTACTGTGTATTTAAATAGGATCTGATGGTTTTGAAAGGATTCTGAATTTAATTATTCTGTAGACAACTCAATGTAAATGCTGTGACACAGTCACTGGGTACAGTCCTAGATCATCATGATCTCTAAACGAGAAGTGCCTAAGACTAGAGCCACAAATTAAAGAGTACATTACGATTCAAATAATCTGATTTTTTTATTACCTACAATTGTACCATGTATGTAATAATTTCTCGAGCTCAAGACCAATTTTTTTTTACTATTGTGCACATTTGGGCATATCTGGGAGGTACTAAGCTTTTTGAATTGAGTAGTGACTTGAATCAAGTAGTTTATAATTACTTTAACAAAGCGAAGATGGCTAAATAATGTAGTTAGTTGTGAATCCAATGGCTTATAGAAGTAGAGTGGAGATTAATATATTGAAATAGGGTCTCTAAAACCTACACATGGGTTACAGGCCCCCAAAGCAGCTTCTAAAGTGATTATTATAATGAACGCACTGTATTGCACAAACCAATACCAGTTCCAATAGCTGGTTAAGGTGTCTTCAGACCGGTGCAAGAATAAAATGGTGATATATTCCCCGATTACATCTGTATGTATTCGGGTTATAATCTTCAGACAAAAATATAGGTAAGGGAGGGATCCCTTACCTATATTATCGCAAAAATCAGAACACCATCTACGAGATCCGATTATGAATCCAAAATATCCAGGGACTATCTTAGAGTTTTAACACGGTTTCATCAAAATCTGTCTAAATATTTAGGGCTTCAGTGACACATACATGTAGAAGTATAAAGTTGTTAATTCTTCTCTTGGCATTGATGACGTCATTGTGATTTAAAGCACCAGGGTCCTCAGAGATAAGCATTGAAACCTTTTTAGGCCTTATCCCACAAGGCCAGGTCAGTCTATGTGGACTTAATTAGAAGTTATTGTAACTAATGTCATAAATATATTACAGGTACAAAGCACAGTCCAAGAAATCTTTGGTCGGGCTCCATCAAGATCAGTAAACCCTGATGAAGCTGTCGCAGTTGGCGCTGCAGTCCAGGGTGGAGTTCTGGCTGGAGACGTGACTGATATCCTTCTTCTAGACGTCACTCCATTATCTTTGGGTATCGAGACTTTGGGTGGAGTCTTCACAAAGTTGATCACGAGGAACACAACGATCCCTACGAAGAAGAGTCAGGTCTTCTCTACTGGTAAGAGAGTTAGTTAAGTTAATTAATATCAATCTAAATCCAATATAGTTGGTAGTCCAAGATGGTGGACCAGTTATTTTTTTGTGCATGACTATAATATGGGTTTCAAATGAAAGGGTTAACTATAAATCCAATATGTCGGACCATCAAAGATTATTATGGCGTATTAGTTTAATCAGCGACTTCCGTGCGACTTGTTGCCCAATAAAACTTGAATTATTTTTTTTTAACTTTATGATTTTTTTTCTGCACCGTCGATCAGAGTTCACGTCTGTACGTGTACTCTTTTGCAGCGTTGCTATAGCAACCCCGCGTGGCACCAGCTAGTCCCTACTATAATGTAGGTGGCTTTCCTAGAAACCACGCTACATTTTAAATGCGCAAATCACACTAAGTGCGCTTACGGCTACTCGTTTTTCTAAATGTTTTTATTATTTTACAGCCGCTGATGGTCAAACGCAAGTGGAAATCAAAGTACACCAAGGTGAAAGAGAAATGGCTTCAGACAACAAGCTGCTCGGACAGTTCAGTCTGGTGGGAATCCCCCCAGCACCCCGGGGAGTCCCCCAGATTGAGGTGACGTTTGATATCGACGCGAACGGCATTGTCCATGTGTCTGCGAGGGATAAGGGAACGGGCAAGGAGCAGCAGAGTAAGTTTTATATTAAAAGTACTTTGAGTGAGTGAGTGATCTTCCTTTAGTTACAGTGAATGCTTAAATTAAATAATGAATGAGTAAAGAGTTTTAACTGAATATACTCCATCTCTATTTGAATAAGGTGTGTGAGTGAATGAAAATATATGATTAGTTATGTTATAGGTCTTATGTTCATTTATTTCCAGAATGAGTGAGTGAATGAAATGATACTTAAAATTAGCAGGTTTGACATTAATTTTTTTATTTTAAATACTTTTTGCCCCAGAATAAATACTCTTTTAGTGAATGAACGAATAGAGATTATTAAGCACAGTTTCTCTGGAATAGATTATATTTTTTTTAATTCCAATGAATGAAATAATAATGGTACCAAATATTTTTAACGCGTTCCGGTTGCGTTGCATGTGGGCCCAACTTTCCCCCCACCCTCTCCCATTCCATAAAAGCTGCAAATCTAGCGGACCTTATCTTCTTCCTTAGGGTCCAGTGACACCGCCGTATTTTTCCCTGCACTCTCAATAAGTAAACCGTCTCGTCGAACATTTGTATAATATGAATGATTTGTCCTCAGTTGTCATTCAGTCATCTGGAGGCTTATCCAAAGACGAGATCGAGAACATGGTAAAGGCAGCAGAGCAATTCGCAGCTGCTGACAAGGACAGAAGAGAGCGAGTGGAGGCAACCAACCAGGCTGAGGGTGTGCTGCACGATACCGACTCCAAACTGGATGAATATAAGGCTCATTTACCACAGGACGAGGTAAACTTTAAATTGAAAATCTATGATACATACCATTTTTAGCCGTGAGGGGACGGGTTAGAATACTATTCCCCTCTGCTGCTGGCAGAGCATCTCGTAAGAGGCGATTAACCCAGCACCCCTTGGTGGTAAGAGATCTGTTGCCCGAATGGGTTGAGACCACCAGCATGCAACTCCGACCTCCAAGTTTCCTCCATTGACGCGTTCCGGTAGAGCCGCGTGTGGACCAGACTTACCCCCTCCCTCTCCCTTTCCATTAATACTGCAGATCAGTGGGCCGTGTGGGCACTTACCATCAGGTGGACCGTCCACCTTACCACATAAGTAAGTGTCCTTGTTCTTCCTTGTTTGCACCTTATCTACCATAAAAAAAATACTTTTCACTCAAAATTGGTCGGTCAATCAGTTTGTTTGAAGTTTCCACCAACTCTTAAAGCACTAACTATTACGAAGAGTAGACAAGAAAATCAATAGTTGGTTGTTAAAATACTGTTCGTTAATTTCTGACATTTCATGTGAATGGGAGTTCTTAGTGTGTGTGTGTGTTGTATTAATCTTTAACTGAGCATAGATGCTACCAAATGAGTCTGGATTAAAAAAATAAAAATATTTTTTTTAGTGCGACAAACTACGTGAAGAGATGGGCAAGTTACGTGAACTGCTCGCGCAGAAGGACACAGCTGACCCGGAGGCGATACGCTCTGCTACCGGCACGCTACAGCAAGCCAGCTTGAAACTCTTCGAACAGGCCTATAAGAAGGTATTCTTCTACTAATCAAACTGCCACATTTTTGTTATAGTGTTACCAGCTCAAAAACAAATAGATATGTCCTTACTCAAGTTCTACTTTATCTCATTGTGTAACAGACAGATTGACTCATGCACATTTTTGAGCCACAGTATATGAATTGTGTGCAGTGGTCAAGCAAATGTGCTATATTAATTTATAGTTGGTAGTTTAATTTTTTTTTTTTTTTAAAACACCTACTGTTACATGTCATTTTATTAGTTTCATGCACGCTTTCGGTTGTGACGTCACATCATATGTTATACGAGTTGTAATTGTTGTAGATGGCAGCAGAACGTGAAGGCTCATCCCAATCCCAGTCTCAATCCCAATCACAAACAGAGGAAGAGAAGAAGGAGGAGAAGAAGAATTAAAACTATAGGAGGTACAGTTTAATTAAAAAGTATTTAATGTAACAGATTATAAATTTACAAATTATTTTGTAAATCTCGATAGAATGGAATTTGTTCAATGTAGTGATTATTGATAGCTTTAGTTAATTATTACGTATATGATCGACTTTGATATGAAAATCGAATCTGTTGTGAAAGGCTGGACCGTTTTGAGTGGTGCTCAAACTCATCTGGTGTCATCGCTATGTTGGTTCAAGGGATTTTGTTATGCGATTGGATAAATGAATAATAATAATAAAAAATCAGTTTTTATTTGTTTGATGTGAATCGAACAATCTAGAACGGATGGTTCAGAAAAAATATTGCGCACAATCAAGAAGAAGGGGATTTTATATGTTAAATAAATTTAAAGAAAATTAATAAAATCCCCCCCTACCATCACCGTTAGCTACAATGGCCGTTAGCTCTCGCATTTGGGAGCCTTGATACATGAACAGGACTCGCTTCGCCACACTTTTATATAAAAGTCGATCCAAGAGTTGCATATGTTAATTGTTATAAAGGACTGGTTTTGCCTTAAGTTGTTCCAATGTGTGTCTGTTCGTACGGTTCATTACATGTTCTGGGTAGGGTGTGCATTTATGTTGAATTGGATTTTAGGTGTGAAAATCGGGACATGTCCCGCTTTACCTAGGATCCATGTGTTTGTTGAACATGTGATAAACTCGTCCGTCGTTGTGGACTTGTTGTTATTTTTTTTTTTCATAGTGCATATATTTAAGTTTAGGGAGGTTTTGTTTTATGTGTAAATATTCTTTTCATTTGTATTTCGAATGCAAATGTATTTTTTTTTTTAATATAAATATATGCACTATGTTGTGTATGAGAAATTGTATGTGGTAATTAGATTAGTGAAATATATAATTTCGAGAATTTTGAGTTTTATTTCTAGAAAATATGAATACGTCAAATATATTGAGTACTTTAAACAGAAATACCTTTGCTTCTTTTGTTTATTTTTTTTTTCGGAGAAAAAAATAAAAATTAAATCATGTGATGACGTCACATATACGTCGCAATAAGGTGCATTTGTTAAAGCAGACATCGTTATTCAACCGTATATATGACGTCATTTGGCGTTTACGTCTTTAGAATGGATTAAATTTCAAAATTACCCATCCCATATTTTGAAAAATTAAAAAATACCTGTCCATTTATTTTTTTTCTAGTTTCATGTAACATAATAATGTAAATCATTTTTAAATTTTGTTTGTGTAAAATTGTAATGTTTTACCCTGAAATCGGGTAATTACCCGATATTGACAACACTGGTACTACCAACCTTCAACAATTCACACAATGTCAATTTCGCCATTTTGTGGCAAAACATATTTTTTCTATTGATATCCTTATTAACCATAGATAATTTTACATTTTTCATTTGTATTAGGGACGTCGGTTAAAAATATCGATATTATTAAAAACTACCTTTTAGGCGGCGTTTCGTGAAATGTGTTTTATTTACGTATCTTACCTAGCTTAGTGTTAAATGAAGCGATTCTATTGGTTCTCAACACACTTGCTTATCTCAGCTGAACGAATTTCAATGAAATTTAGCACACAGCCTTATACATACACAAACACAAATTATATTATTAGCGAGTAATTTAAAACATTGTATTAGTGTTTCCACGAGCAGAAGAACTGAATGGAAGAGCGAAGAATTATTATTAAGTTCCTCTGTAGGGGAAAAGGGAGCTGTGTAGGGCAAGGTAAGTTGGTGCATGAGTGAAGTGGTCGCAGACAGTTAAAGAAATAAAACACGGTTATATATTCAATTTTATTTAGTACTCATCAATTAAAACCCTTTTACTTAAAATATTCTTATAATTAAACAAAAAAGTTTTACTTCATCAATTAATAATTATAATAACTCTTCCATAACAACATCTCAAACCCCCTCCCCCCGTACTTACGTATACATTGATGCATGCATTCTGAGAAGAGATTTTCACGTACCCAGAAGGACCCCTCCCCCTTTAACGCTTACGTAATACTTAAACTTGATACCAAAAAAATCGATAACTAATTTTCACGTATCTGAAATCATACCACAGACTATATAAAAACTTATCGATATAAGCATAACGATAAAAAGTATCGATATCGTTGATTCCGTGGGTTTAAAAATCGATGTATCGTAATGCATAGATATTTTTTTGATGGACGGAAGAGGATGTTGCCATGTGAAAAGATTTACTTGTCTTTTTCAATTTCTAAAAATTGCAGTGGTCATCAAAATAAAAAATTGAAAAGTCTCAATGTCAATGACCTCCACCTTCAATGGCAATGACCAACGGCTTCTGGTTCTGGTCATCATATCTATCATTGGAGTGACAGTTGTACATGGAAACCAAACCATAGATCAGGATGCCGAGACACACAAACACCACCATCAGACAGGCCAGGATCTGCGAGTTGAAGTACGGGCCACAGTGGACTGGGGGACCGAAGCAATGGTTGCCTGCTGAACGACCTACCTCTGGAGGGTTCAGGAATGGCTGGATCTGGAATAAAGACAGTTTAAGCTAATATTGCTATTTAAAATCTAAGAGACAGATAGGCGTTCCTGATTTTTACCTGATAATGTGAAATAGTGACAGAGCTCCCATCCCTCATGTTAATCAAGATGAGTGGGTCGCTGCACATGTATGACCAGTTCCAGGGAGCTCCAACCTTCATATCCATACTCCCTACTTCTTCTCCCCACTCCAGTAGCATTACTTTTTCTAGAACAGAAAAAAATGTCATTCATTAATGTTAATTTTATTGTACAGTAGCATTATGCATTTTATCAGTGCCTGGGGCTTGTGACCCAGGTGTAAATGGCACTCCCGTACTAACGTAGCACCACGACGCTAATATAAACCATTTTGAAACAAGTGTTGCAAATTTTTAGAAAAGTTGAATAAAAGCAATTAAAAAAATCGATATTTTTTAATCTACAGATGGTAATACTATACTTTGAAGCCTGAGTAGCTCAGTAGTTCAAACTTTGGATTCACAATCGACTTAGACCTAATACAAGCATTTTAGTTTAGTTGGAGGGGGTAAGAATAATAGTAGTGTGCTATCCAAACTGCTAGTAGTCAGTAGTAGTAGTAGTAGTAGTAGTAGTAGTAGTAAAAAATTGTCGTCGAATTTGTCTCTCAATTTTAACAAAACTGGCAACACAACCCATTCTTGCTTCGCTGAAAATTACAGATTATATACATCATTCGCTCCAGCCAAACTTCCCCGTGATAAAATAATACTACACTCGATGCCATATATTGAGTAACGTAACCAAAGATAAGTAGTTTAGGAGTTCATATACAACTTACCAATTAACCACTTATCCTCTAAAAATTGAAATGAAAACTCAAACTCGAAATCAGAGTACGCCATCCGTGTGTTGAGTCGACGCGTCGCCCATGTCTCATCTGTGATCAATGGTATCTGGCTGAACGAGGATCGTCTTGTGCCTACTGTTGAATATACACCTGAAAAAGAAATTGCTCATATACAATCAAATCGATCGTTTCTAAAAAAAATCAATCGATGCATTTTGATAAGTCGATTCACAGATTCGATGACTCAAATCTATCGCAAAAATCGATTTTATATCACAAAGTGAAAGTAAAGCTGTTTTAGTTTGGGCAAAAAATATCAACACTTTCAATCTAATTTAATAGATTATAAAAATACATCGACATGAATTTATATTATCTTCCCATCTCTAGTACTTACCAATAAACTTAAAAAGCGCTCCACTACTCATGATAGTGACACCAGGGTGCTGATACGTCTTCTGAGGTTTAACCGCCACGAAATTCATTTTCTCAACAATAATAGGGTTCACTTTTCCCGTATAAAACGCTACAATAGGACTCGCAGCTATCTGCCGGATAACTGCATACACTTCCCGTATCAGCAAGTCATGACGTCGCAACGCACTCGCTCTCGTCTCATTCGCATAATCCTTAAAATTTATATAAAAGTACTTCAACTGACCATCATATATCTTAAACTTATTCCTCGGATCATCTATATAAAATATATTAAACGCTTCAGGCTGAAAATATTTTTTTAAAGTCTTAAAAGGCTGAGATACAGCCGGAATGAATTTCACACCATTATCCTTCAACGCCTGGCTTAAATGATAAAATGGCGTCCCATGTTTATCCTTCAGACTTATATCCTCAAAACAAAACGATTCTTCAATGAATATTATCACGATTTTACTATTTTTCCTAGTTTCTTCGATTATTTTTGCGAAGTCAGCAGATTTCAAGATGGCTAACGGATTTGGGTTTATATTTATATTAGACATTATTTTCTCGAAATCTAATATAAATACTGGTGTTGTATCCCTTTCAGCTGCAGTTGGTTTCAGTAAATATAGGAAAAGAATTAATTTCAACATTTTTCTTGTACTTCTAATCACTAAGCTCACTTTCTAAAGAAAGACAATTAAAAACTTTTTTTTATAATTAAATAAAGGAAGAGGTTTTCGATCAAAAAGTTTTTAATAAATCGAATGAATTTCATGCCTTTTTATATTACAAATTAAATTCAATATAGAAAAAAAACTATTATATATTTATAGGATTTTTTCCTACAGTATCACTAATTTTACCAAACATCTACTGTATTTTTAAAATAGCAACACGTAGTTTTGTTTTCATAGTTGGTCACAGTTACTAGTGATGCCTACTCGGAAATTTTTACCAAAAGTTTTGGGGAAAAGATTTAGAATGGATTTGAGGTTATTGTTCTCAGTATTTAAAAAAAAAACATTTTGAATACAACTCAATTATAATAATATAAAACAAAAAAGAAATCCAATATTTATTAAATAAATAATGATATGTATTTAATAAAAAATAAATAAATGAGTATTGCCACTAGTATGCAACTGAAACTGATTTTTACGACTGAAACTGACACCGAATTTCGGCAACGGTCCGATCCCAATTTCAGCTGAAACCGAAACTTCCTTACACGGATCATGTGATCATTTGAGGAAATAATAAAAAAAGCAGTCGCATAACTGATCGCGACGTGAGAACTCTTGAATGCAGTTTTGCTTTCGGTTGTAGTTTAGACAGGTTTGCCGCCAAAACCCAACAGAAACCGAAATTTCGGTCGACACTAATTGCCAAAAAGGAGAATACTCAAACTTTTGAGTTATCGTAATGGCCTTCTACAGATTTTCAGTAGTCCTCTGTGTGACAAATATAATAAAATATTAAATAAGAAAAAATAGGTTGTTTGATTTTAATATTTAAATTAATTTAGGGTACTAAATTTTATACCTCTGGCAACACATGCACTGACAGCCATAGACAAATCAATCATATGATCAGCCTTCACATGACCGATGTTTGATCGTCATCGCCCATTTTTCTATTTATGACAATTTGTACAATATAGACGTCCACTAGGAATAATAATGGCGTTTTGCCGTGTAGTGTTCTTTATATTAGTGATAAGTGTTTGCAGTTTCGCGGGACAGGTGCCGGTGTTCCTGTGGGGGGATCTGAAGACTTCGGTGCCGTCGAACCCGTTGTCGCAAGTGAGCCAAGATCAGTTCGATGGATTGCTCAGGTAATAAAAGACTTGAGATATCATTATTTGAAATAAACTGACAACATTCGAGAGTAAAATTATGTCTTAAAGGATTCAATATGTGTGAATTAACTGAAAAAAAGCATCTCTGAAATATGTATTAGTGAAGCTAGAAATCTAAAATTTCAGCGTTTCATTATTCTTAAATTCACACTAAATTAAATTTTGATGTATTTTATGAAATAATATTAAGTATAAAGAAACATTACTAGTATGAGTCATTAAAGGGAAGAAAAAAATTTATAAAAAGGACAATCTTACAAAAATCTGTACTTAAATAACCATCTTACAGTATGAAAGAATTAACCAACAAAGATTAAAGATATTTATAATTTAAACATTATTTTTATGTGAAAATTTTCATATAAGTCATGTTTTTAATAGCTGCCATTCCATGTTGCCAAATTTATTCTTAAAACTTTTTCATCAACAGAAAGGAGTTGAAGGCAGATCCATTCACTGTAATCTTCATTGATGAAACTTTGTCAGTTGAAGATTTCTCTCGCAAAACATCCGATGGCGAAACATTCCCTTATCTTCATGCCAATATTGGTAAAGCTGTATATTTGCCAGCAGTAGAAGAGGCTTTACCAGTTCTAAATAACTTGGCTGACCCGGAGAAGGTTGATCATGTAAAATTGACAGAAAATGGCCTATCTGCTGAAATCGTACCGGACAGTGTCAAAATATTGTTCATTACTCTCAAGGATGCTCATGAAGGAGAATCTAGGAGTGAAATGCTTCGCCGTCACAATGACTTCATGGAGGAGATGTTCATTAAACTACAAGAGAAGTATGGTGATGTTGTAGCTATCTATACAGCAGAGAACCCATCATGGACAATTTTAGAAAGTCACTCTCGTGTGCGTCGTCAGGCAGCCGAAAATGGAGACTATACCTTAGACGGACTCAAGTTATACGTTAAGGACCTGTACCTTATCATTGGCAGTCAAATAACTACACTTAACTCTTTGGCAAGCTACTCGAGCAATATCAACCCGGCCAACATGTCCACGACACTGAACTACGGAGAACATTCCATCACTTTGAATTTCATGCAACAAGCTGGTTACTGGTTCTTCAGTGAGTATAAATATCTTTTTTTTTTATTAAGAGATATCGTAATAAAGCAAATGTTGGAGTGGAATTGCCCTGGAATGCCGTTCTATTTCCTGAAATCTAAAATTTCATGTTATAGATTCTGTAACCGTCAACCAAACTGAGCTGACTGAGCTGACTTCGGAACCTGAAGTGTTTGCCTTTTCTGGTTTCTCTTATCGTTGCGGCCAAAATGTCACCTTCAGCCAGGGCTCGGTGTCTGTACGATTTGTGGATTTGAAGGTAATAGATCTCCTTCTCTTACTTGTTTAGTACACAGCAGTGAGGAGAGAGAACTGTTTCACATATTCCTATTATTCCAGGTCCAACCATTCTTCCGGGAAACCTCAAACACCACACTTGTGTTCGGTGAGTCTATCAACTGTGTTGGATTCTTCAGCGTACCCATCTGGTCTGGACTCTTCGTTGTGTTCATCCTCCTCGCCATCACCTTCTACGGCATCATGATGATGTTGGACATCAGAACCATGGACCGTTTCGACGATCCCAAAGGAAAGACCATCACCATCAATGCTGCCGAGTAAAAGTATACTATAACGGTCAGAACTTGGGTTGAAAAACAACCGAGCATCTCGAACTGGCCAACAAATAGCATTCATAGCTCAATATATTATAAAAAAGCTTAACAGTATTTATGGTATGGTTCATTCCAATTCGAGTTCCTTTCCTAGTGGATAAAACGAACCATCGACAATAGAGCCTCGGTCTCTTTTACAGTGTTTTTGATTTATATATAGTCTGTAAAAGCTTTCCATAGACGTAAATTTCTAGATTTTTTATAGAAACCAACGATGTGCCTGATCGTGTGAATTGTGATTTAGATATTCCGGAAAATGGATGTGTTAGTGTTGATAGAACGCTTCCTCGGATTGTTATATGGCCTTAAATCAACGATTTCAATAATATTCAGAGCTTCAAATATAATAATGGCGTAGTTGTATAATTAAAAAAAAAAAGAAATGAATGCCCTCCATGCTAGTGCCAATTTCATTCAATAATTCGAATATAAACAGAAATATTGTAATGAATTGTATATTTTAAGTGACCTTCACAAAATTCGCACGAGCAATTACAATCAAGGTCATTGACCTTGTTATTTACAAATCAAAAAAATTCTAAATATTAAATCGATATAATAAAACTTCACAAGAACTTGGCGCATTGCACTTCCGCGCTATATACAATTGCTTGTGCGATGTTTAGAGTAAGCGAAATATATAAAGAAATCATTATTTACGTATGTACATAATTCGCAGTTACAGATTATGTTGTTGAATTAAATTGTGAGACCAACTTTTGTTTTTTTTTTCTAAGATATTTTATTAGTATAGAAATGTTAAGAAATAAAGCTTAAGTATGTTCTTTATTTGTTTTAATTCAGTATTTAGACACATTAAAAAAAAAAAAAATTATATTTAATGATATAATTTTTTTTTATCTCAACAAAATTAGTCTACACTTCAAACTTTAAAAACTAGATGGCGCTGATTGTTAGTCTGACTCGTGGATAACTCGTTTATAATATTTAAAAAAAGAATAACAATAACGAGAAATAATAGATTATTTTACAACAGTAGTACCACTGACTGTTGTAAAGTCTACATCTGACGATCAAGTCATGTACTGGGATCGAACTATCATCACTGACAGGACTATTATTGCCAATAAGCCTGATGGCCGTGTTCCGAAATGCACTGGAGCAGTGTAGGGTGTGACGTCACTTCAGTACACTGGACAGCTGTTCCTTTATAGTTAGCTACACTGGACCACTGTTTAAAACGGAACAGCAGACCAGTATGTATACTGTCATCTGTCAATGTCATTCATGTTTAAAGGTTTGGGTTAGTTCTGATTTACATATTGCAAGGTACTATCGATCGATCCAACCATGCATCCCTTCCAAACCGTGGTTCTTCTGCTATAGAAGACTGAGCAAACAGTTGACGTCTACCATATGTCGCCTTCGTATAGGTCATGCAAGCACACCAGTCCACTTAGCAAAAATTAGGGTTAGAGACCACTCTATATGTGAGTGCGGCCTCGACGAAGGAACTCCGGAACATATATTTTTTAACTGTCGTAAATATCCCACCTCCTTATATGACACATTACCTAGCGATATCTCTCGACCCACAACTTTGAAACTATTCTCTCTATTACTAACCCTTTTCTGTTTTTAGCCCTTATTAAATATATTAATTCTAACAATATTAAATTATAAATATTTATTCATATTATATACAATTTTATGTTGGAAGGTGATTTAGGTTGTTTGTTTGTCTGTTATTTGTATAATGTTGTGATGTCTTATATGTATAATGTTGTCCTACAGGTATGCACGCAGGTCACCATACTAAATAACTAACAATTTAAAAAAAAAAAAAATCTTAGCACAAACATATTACACCGATCAATCTCAACAAACTTGAAAATACTCTACATTGTCATTGGCAGAATTACTGCTAACTATAAGCAGTATCAAGAGCCATAAAGAAAAGAAGAAGAAAGGTTTCTTTGATAATATTACGATTTTATATTTTGTATAAGGCCCGATTTCTTAAGATAACAATTTAAATAATTATTTATTATCAATAGTACAAGCATCAAGCGATCAATTCTTGACCCTGTTGATCACGTGATCAAAACATTGGGAGCACTGTACCTCGGTAGCTCCAGTGGTTTCAGTACAAAAATGGCGTCGATTGATGACGTCATGGATTTCCATATGATACTGCGCCAGTATACTGACAGTTATAACGGAACACACTGACCACTGAGAGCACTGGCCAGTGCTTTCAGTGTATTTCTCGATCGGAGCGCTGCACAATGATTGTTGACGTCACCATCTCGCATGACGGGAATCTCGTGAAAGCTGAGAAAGAAACAAATGAAATATCTTGATTTAGATCATAAGATTGTCGACATGTGGGATGTGGACTCAGCAGTCGTTGTGCCGATTCTCTCCTCGATCAACATCTTAAGAGGCTCGCGTTGGATGGATGAGTCAAGGGCCTGATGCAGGAAGCGGTACTACTGGACACGGCACGTTTCGTGCGGAAGTTCCTCTCTCTGGAGCCCTGACTGTCGGTAGCTTTGACTGTGTTCCCGCTGCCGGTTGGCCTCTATTTTTTATATTTTTAAATTTTTTTTTTTTTAGATAAATAATAATACTAGGCTAAGGCTAACTTAATATTAATTTATACTTTAAACATTAACAATAATATATATATGTAGAATCTTTTTTTTTATTTCAATTTTGTGTTGTTAATTTTTAAACATATAATAACGTTTTTGAACGAAGATGTGTGAGAGAGAAAGAAAGAATGATGAATGTTTTTTTAATTAGTTTGACATATCACCACTGAACAGCGTTGCCAGATACACTGTAATTACAGCAGTACTGTATTTTCACACGATCTACTGTACACTGTAATAGTAAAATTACAGTGTATGGAGAACACTGTAATTTTTCTACAAGCAAAAATCAATGTAAACTGAACGCACCCTTTATGAAAAGAAAAAATAATTATGAACTTGTCGAAACGCAACCGGCTACTAGAGCCCGCGCCATCTCTGCTTTTGTTATAACCTTTGTTTCTGTGTTGATAAGAACGAAAATGTCTTATTTTAACGGGCATGAATAGCGGCGCGGTTACTTGTATAGTGAAGGTGTGTGTGTGTGTGTGTATACACCACGCACACTGTGTATACTATGCGGGAATTCCCCGTCATAGGCTAAGAACCACTTTGTAGTATTAACCGCCTAAAATCAATCATGAGTTAAGTAAGTTTTAGGCATATTGGGACCAACATAAATTAGTATAATTATAATTGTGTTGTTTTGCGATGCATTACGAATTCATTTGGCTCGTGTAAGTAATTCTGTGAACTTGTGAAAGTGATTATTTTGTTTGAAGACTTGAGAAAAAATTAAAAATGACTAATTCATCTGATGATAGTGATAAAGACAATCAAAGCGGACCATCTTCTCCAAAAAAAACAAAAAAGGAACATTATAAACAAAAATTCAGAGACGAGTGGTTAAGTGACAATAATTTCAAAACTTGGCTGCGGCGTGACCCAAAAGACCCGTATCGTGCAGTTTGTGTTCTGTGTGATACAAAAATGATAGCTGATAGAGTGGTGATAAAGAGACATGGTGAAGGTACTAAGCATGTGAAAAAAATCACAGCAGCGCCAGCTCAATCTTCGATTGCCACTGCATTTGCAAAGGTTAAGCAGCCCGATGATGATAAATGCAAAGCATCTGAGATAAAGTTAGCCGCTTTTATGGCGGAGCATAAAATTTCCCTTAGAGTGATGGACCACTTAATTGATTTATTGCCCATTATGTTTCCTGACTCTCAGATTGCAAAAAATATGAAAATGAAGAGAACGAAATGCCAAGCAATAATAAACAATATTCTAGGAGAATCAGAAAAACAAAATTTGTGTGCAGATCTAAAGGAGCAAAAATTCTCTGTCATGATCGATGAAAGTACTGACATCGGAGCAGTAACTATGTGTGTTGTGGTCAGATATTACTGTGCAATAAAAGGTCAAATTGTGAGCAGGTTTTGGGACCTAATTCAAATACATGGTGAGGACAACTCTGCTACTGTGGCTACCGCCACAGCATAACATGTTTTCGAAGCAGTAATAAAATCCTTCGAGGAAAATTCTATTCCCATCGAAAATATTATACGGTTTGGATCAGATGGTTGCAATACGATGATGGGGTGTTCAACTCTGTTTCGAGTCGGTTTAGAGCAAAATGTCCCGGAATTATTGTTCTAAAATGTGTTTGCCATTCCCTGCATCTTTGTGCGAGTGACGCATGCAAACAGTTACCAGCTGAATGTGAAAAGCTAACGCGTGATATCTACAATTATTTTGCGACCAGTAGCAAAAGACAATCGCTATTAAAAGAGTTTCAAGTATTCACAGAAACAGATATTCACAAAATTTTGAAACCAGCTCAAACGCGATGGTTATCACTAAGTGCTGTAGTGCAAAGGATTTTGGAATAGTGGAATGCCTTAACATTGTTTTTTGATGGAAGATGGCTCGAAGACAACGAATGTTTCGAAATCCATACGCAGTTGAATGATCCCGTAACGAAATCATACTATTTCTTTTTGAACTGGATGTTACCTAAATTTACTGAAGCTAATACGCTATTTCAGAGTGAGACTTCAATGATCACAAAACTTAGCACTAAAATGAACGATCTCTTTCACGAACTTTTATCGACATGACAACAGCACATATTGCAAACACTGAACTAGAAAAAATTGACCCAACTGACGAAAACAATTTTAAAAGTTTGGATGACATCTATCTTGGCTTGGGAGTATTTAAACAGTTTTCAACAAATGAAATAGCAAAAGAGAAAAAAGAGGATTTCCAAAGGAAATGCCGAAATATTTTGATCAAAGCGTGCGTAGGCATCCGCAAAAGATTCGCGTTAAATGATCCAGTATTAGTTGGAATATCCAAATTAGATCCTGAGAGTTGTCTTGATATCTCAAATCGAGATGAATCAATTCAAAATTTACTAAGCTTGATGCCAAGATTGACACCGACTTCTATGGCAGAACAACAAGCTTTGGATGACCAATGGCGAAAATTGCCAAAGTTAAAAGGAGATTTCGATGTAGCAATACGGCTTGATGAATTCTGGCATAAGGTTAGTATTTATATTTTTTTATAGATAGAAATATATTTATTTCGTTAGCAACCTACAATATTTTTTAATACTAATGTTGCTTTTCAGGTGAAACAGTTGGACGAGTTCCGTTTGATTGGACAATACATGCTCAATATTTTGGCTCTTCCAAACTCTAACGCAGAATGCCAGAGAATGTTTAGCCAAATTAACGACACCAAAACCAAGAAACGAAATAGATTAATAACCAGGACAATAAGAGGCAACATGTTAGCGCAACAAACCATTCAACGTAACTGAGAAAATGATAAAATCATTTAATTCCGGAATTTACAAAAAAGAAACGGCTATCGGGCTAAACGACAGTGACAGTGATTGATAACTGGTTTGTTTGTCATATTTATAACGTGTATTTTAGTATAAAGATGTTTCTTGAGATCTACTGTAAAATTCGCTGTATTTTTTTTAACTTTTGCTGACTGTAAATTTGAGCTCGAAACACTGTAATATTCGTTCTCTCGTCTGGTAACACTACCACTGAATTATTTTTAAAGAAAAATGCATTCTCTTTTATATGGAGTGTAAAACAAATAAAGCAGCGTTTTTGTTTTAATGAAAAGCAAAGATTAAAATGTCTTAAATTTATAAATCCTAAACATATCGTTGACAAACATGCAGTCACAACTATTACTCATTTAGGAGTTTAGTTTCCAGGCAAGTTAAACATAATTAATTACATTTTTATTTTTAGGACTATACCCAGAAAACATGACCGAATTGGACCTAGAGTGGAGATTATTAAGAAACATGACAATTTATTTCACAGAAAAAAAATGTGCATCCTACACCTGAAGAATGAAGAACCTGTATCATCCATTAAAAAAGGAGATCAGTCAATGTCCTCTGCTTTGCGAATTCGTGAGAAAATTACTCGCACTTCCACATAGTAGCGCCAACGGTACGAGATTGTTTTCTGCAATTAATAATATTCCTTCCTTCCAGACCTTCCAGAGAAATTTTGAAGCGTCAGTAGCTCAGTGGTTCGGGCGTTGGATTCACGATCAACAAGTCGTGGGTTCGAATCCCGGACATTGGACTACTGGCGTGGCCCACTCCTGACACAAGCTATTTATTAGCTTACTAGGAGGGGTAACGGGAATACTAGTAGTATGTGATCCATACTGCTAGTAATCTTTTTAAAAAAAAAAAAAAAAAATAGAGCACGGAGACTCTAGAGGGATGGTTGCGTACTAAAAGATTCATAGCAAACAACGGTCAGCCTAGCGTAGAACATTTCAAATTTTTCAATAAAAATATGTATAATTTCCAAAAATAAACATTTTAAGAACAGTTCATGCATTTTTAATCTTAAAAAATCTTCTAAATTGAGGTGGTAGATCTACCACCATTCTACTAAATTTCTAAAATTCGGGTTGGCAACACTGAATGTATGTGTTTCGAGTAAAAGGGTGGGAGGAGCGCGGCAGAAAGATGAGAAACGGCGAGCAAGGTGTGTGCGTGACGAGTTTCCTTTATTATTAAGAAGATAAAGAGGAATAAAGGAAATTGTAATTGAGGACGTTTTTTATCATGTGTGTGTGTGTGTGTGTGTGTGTGTGTGTGTGGTATGTGAAATGTATGAAGTATAATTTGATTTCAGTAAATAGGGTTACTAAGGATTTTAATATATTATTTTATATTTAGTATTTTGTTGTAAGTTGATTTTTATTTCAGAATTTGAAGCAAATTTTCCGTGTCATCATAGGATAAACTCAGTTTTAATTAGACAATATATATTAATTGTTTCATCAATTTTGTTGTAAATAATAAATAATAAAATTTTTGTATAAATGCAGTACTCAATCCATATGGTAAATCAATCACATGGTTTTTTCTTCTTTTATTAAGTTTCATAGATTATAGCAAAGTAATCGTTTTGATTTCTTATTGAAGTGAAGCTTATTTAGAATCGTTGTGATTTCAAACCGGATGCAACGGAAAAAACGACAGGTAAGAGACACAAATACAAAAATGTGTAGGAAAGAATGAGACAGAAATATACATACTATTTTATATTATTATATATATTCATCTCATTCTTTTGTCGATTTACTGAAGTTTCACTTCTATCGTGTGTGAATCGCACACACACCTTTTTTTTTTTAATGCGGCTTTCTTATTACACATGAAGCTCCGCAAAGTAACGCCTGAATCAATTCAATAATTCTAACAATATTAAACTTCACACATAATTAAATGTTATGTACTTTATTTACTTTTACTAAAGAGTTTTCTATCTTACTAACTAGATAGCGCTGATCTTATTAATAGTTTCATAGAGTACTGCAATATCTGTGATTACTCAAAAGTTGTCATACTTACAAACTAGATGGCGCTAATTATGGAATCTTATTAGTAATGGATAAGTATGTTGTTTATTCTTTTAATTCATTATTTAAAATATTTAAAAAAAAGAGTTTAATAACTAATTGATAACAATTCTTTAGTATTATTATCATTTTTTTTTAAATCTAAACAATATTAATATTTAACAGATAATTAAATGTTATAAGGTAAACAGTTTTCAAAAGTACAAACTAGATGGCGCTGATCTTATTAAATGTTAAAATTAACGGCAAATATTAATATTTAAGAGAAACGAAAAAATTGAATTTAATTTAATTTTTAAATTTAATTGAATGGCACTGAAATGTCAGTTTTACTCAAAAGTTTTAATACTTACTAACTAGATGGCGCTGATTATGATTTTATCAGTTGTGAATAACTTAAATATGTTCTTTATTAATTTTAATACGTCGTTTTAAATATTAAAAAGAAAGAGTTTAATTACTAATTAATAACATTTCTTTTTTTGATTTCTTTTTTACTAAAGAGTTATCTAACATACTAACTAGATGGCGCTTATCTTATTAAAATGTTTTTACTAAACTGTTTAATCGTAGTATTAAAGTTCGTATTTAAAAACTAGACGCGACTTACTACGTAACTAATTTTAAAAAAACAATAATAACAAAAGAATCGATTTATTGTGGTGTACCTCAAGGCAGTGTACTTGGTCCAACCCTTTTTCTCATCTACATTAACAAGCTATGTATATTGAAGCTACTACTTCCAACAACTTCGTACAAATTCTAACAGTGGGGTTTGAATACAGCCGTGTGTTTGCCTACCCACTAATTACAGGAACGTAACGTCGAAACTTTCACATTTATAATATTAGTAAGATGTCTAACAAAACTGTTAGTCTCTTTATGTTAAACTAGATGGCGTTAGAAGACGAGTACAGCAGTACGATACCAAAGACATAAACGGCCACACACACAGGATGGCGATTCTTTACGAAAAAGATCGATTCGAATCGTAACCTAAAAAATCGAGGTCCAGAAGATCGATTCCTTAAAAATCGATTTTTTAAAGTTTGCATTTACAATGTAAATATAAATCCATTTTACGGAAAACAAGAAAAATACCATAATAAATATCTAAGCTTTTTAAAAACAGCCTGTCAAGTCTACTGAGATCCAAACGGTTCCGCTCATCACTTGCGATGTTGCCAGCAATAAAAAAAAGGCGCTCACAAGGAACAGACGATCCCACGATACTCAACATAATTGCTATTGAGTGAATGTGGTGATAAATAGAGCTTTTTTGTTTTTGCCAGATCAACTCATGAAAATCCCAAATTCCTTCTATTGCATCGACTTCTTCACTATTATTTTCTGGAAGTTGTTGAAGCTGTGATTTTATATCTAAAATTGAAGTATTTACTTTATTTATTACCCGAGAACAGGCTACATGGTTAGCAAAATGGATTTTTTAAAATCTAGGTGATTGAATGAAATTATATTATCACAACGAAAATAGTTTATTACACCAAATACAACCACACTACAGTACACAAATAATGATGAAAGATGCAGCACGAAATACACTACGATGAGAAGGAGAATGATTAAATGAATTTAAACTAAACAATGAGCGATTGATAATGAATGAACGTGCACGGGATAATAGGCCGTAATGGTATGAGAGTACGGGTGCAAATAGCGGAGAAGCGAATATAGGAGTGTATGCGAGCGTAGCTAAGAGCAGGGGATCACTTAGTACATTTTTGTTTTTTTGTAGAAGATTAGAATGTCGTTATATTGCGTTAGATGGCGCTATTGAGTTTTTTTAACGTTTCATAAGTCGTTTACATGTTTTATATTGAAGACGAGTTTTACTATTTAATACTTAATTAAAATTAAATAATTTACTTCACAAGTTTATACTTGTAAACTCGCACTTCGTTATTTCAATGGTCACACCAAATATATTTAGGGAGGCAACATTTAATGTTTTAAAGTTGAACAGTTTCAATGTTAGACAGAAAATGGAAATCATAAATAGAAAATTATAAATATGATTTTTAAAATAATATGACAATAAATATGAGAAAATAAACAAAGAAATATTAAAATTACTTGACTTTTTTGGGCTAAGATATAATTAATGTACTCTGTGGCTAAGAGTCGACTGGCGCGGGGCGGCGGACTTTTTCTATTGAGGCGACTACGTCACGCGTGCAAAAACTAGTGCGGCTCGTTCACACAGCTTTCTTTCATTTGCAATTGTTGTATTATATTTTATTTATGTAATTTTAGTGTGTAAGTTAATTATAGTTTGTGTCAGTGGAATGAACCCACACATTGTATTATATGTTTCAGTGAGACAAGATTCTATTGGTATAGTTTTACTGGCTGTAACATAATCTTCTCCCGATATTTCTTTAGTTATTATTTCTAATGGTCTCAATATATTTATAAGATCTTTTATGAAGGGTGAAATATCGATTCACTGAATCGATTCAGAACTACATAAAAATTCGATTCTTCGATCAACATGAAAATCGGTTGAGTAAATTAAGCGTGATTGTGTATTAAAAAGTGATGTCATCTATCCGTCAATAGATGGCGGTAGTAGTATATTAAATCGCACTACGTATTAGGATATAAGAAATAAAACATATATATGTTAATCATATATTTATTGCATCAAGTCACTGCACATAGAGCAAAGATTCAACATAATTCTCTCCGTGTTCATTGACAGCGCGGCACCCGTAGTAGCCGCTGTCGCTCTTCTTCACACTCTTCAGCGTCAGCGCGGGCTCAGAGTGGAGCACCTTCGCGTTGTGGCTCCAGGACACCTTGGCGGCGGGGATGGCCTCAACTTCGCAAGGGATTGTGACGTCATCGCCGGCTTTCACGATCATTTTCGGTTCACCAGTTTTGATGAAGCGAGGAGCACCTGGAAGTGAACTTGCAATTACAATACAGTAATAGTTGTGACGTAATGTTGCCATGTACTAAAAAAAATACCCAAAAAAATTGTCTTGATAATTAATTCCCTCTGAAAAAAATTAAAAAAATTTTAATATCTTGTTGTTACTTCAGTTTTCATATTAACGAACTAGATGGCGCTGATCATTGAATCTGGTTTCCTCACGAAGATATAACAAAAAACACTAATGTTGCCATGTAGTAGAAAAAAAATACCCCAAAAAAATTTCTTGATTTATATATCTTTCATCTCTTCAAACTAACCTACCTTACTAAACTAATTTAGCCATAATAGTGGGTTAGCTGGCAACACTGGTCAATACTCACTGACGATATTGAGGTGGATGGTGCTCTTCTGTGACTTGCCAAGCTCGTTGTCGACGTTGCACACGTAGTCGCCGGCGTCCGAGGCCAGGACCTCCTTGATGAGGAGCCGCTTGCCCACGCTCTTGTTGTACCTGGTCACGCGGTCCTGGGGGGTGTTGTTGATGTCCTTGCCGTCCTTCAGCCAGTCTGGGTGCGCTAGGGGACTGGACATTAACAAATTAGGGTGTATTCACACATTCTTATTATGATGATTAATTCACCTGTGGTTTAGATATTGTTAAGAATAGAAATTAATATACTATTTATGTTTTTTTGAGCTGGCAACACAGTCTTATAATAATGTGATTCATCTATAATTTTAATATTGTGAAAGATAGAAATTAAAATACTGTTTGTTTTTTTTGAGCTGGCAACACAGTCTTATAATGATGTTATTAATTTGTGGTTTAGATATTGTTAAGAATAGAAATTAATATACTATTTATGTTTTTTGAGCTGGCAACACAGTCTTATAATGGTCTAATTAATCTGTGGTTTAGATATTGTTAAGACTACAAATTAAAATACTATTTATGTTTTTTTTGAGCTGGTCACACAGTCTTATAATGTAATTAATAAACTATTGATTGGATATGTTAATGTTTTTTTGAGCTGGCAACACAGTCCTAATATGATGTATTGTGTGTGTGTGTGTGTGTGTGTGTGTGTGTGTGTGTGTGTGAAATTAATAAACTTTATTGTTTGAATATTTATGGTTTGTTTGAGCTGGCAACACAGTCTAATTATGATACAATTAATCTATAAATTTAATATTTTAAAAGATAGAAATTAATAAACTTTTTTTGGTTGGATATTTGTTAATGTTTTTAAGAGTTGGCAACACAGTCTAATTATAATGTATTTAATCTGTGATTTCGACATTGTTACAAATATAAATAATAAACTTTACTGATTGGATATTGGTTATGTTTTTTTGAGCTGACAACACTATTTTGCTCTATAGTCTAATATTGAGAAATTAAATACTACTAATTATCTGCAATTTCAAAAAAAAAAACCACTCACGTGCCGCCATAGATACAGTAGAGGAAGAGCGAATCCCCGACCCTGGCAGTGACATCCTTGGACACGTACTGCTCCACCACGTCATTGCTCTTCGGGCCATCGTCAGCCACGACATCTTCGACGACATGCTCGGCCACCACCACGGGATGCTCCACAGCACCATTCTGCGCAGAACACACATACTTCCTCTTAGCATCCTCCTTCTCCACACTCGCCAGGTACAGCGTGCCTTGGTCGGAGACAGTGAACCTGGCACCAGCTACAGGCTTGGTCTCACTCCCGCTTAGCACAGTCCACGTTACTTCCGGTTTAGGATAACCCTTCGGAATGACACAATCCAACTTGTAGACTTTACCGTCAACTGGTCTGTGCTTTTCTACCGTCACTTTTGGTGTTTCCAAGTATGTGTGTCTGACGGTCACGATCCTGGAGGAAGCGACTCCTAAGTTGGTCTGAGCTTGGCACTGGTACTTTCCTTCATCGGCGATTGTTGGTTTCTTGAAGATGAGGGAGCCTTCCTTGGGGACTGGGGTGATATCAGATCGCAGTTTTAGAGGCTGGCCATCTTTGATCCAGTTGTATCTGTAAAAAAAAACACAGATTATAGAGTATATGGATTTTTTTTTTCTGTTCTATATTTTGGCGCGTAAACTTGGTATTACACCGTACAGCCTTGTTTTTAGTAGGTAAGTCACAAAGTTTTTTTTTCTCTATTTTTATTCCATAATTGAAAAGGCAAATGTATCACACCGTACAGCCTTGTCTTTAGGTAAGTTAGTCACTAAGGTATTTTCTTCTCTGTTTTTATTCCATAATGGAATAGGCAAAGGGTATTACACTGTACAGCTCTGTCTTTAGTAGGTAAGTCACAAAGGTTTTTGTTCTGTTTTATTCTATAGTGGAAAAGGCAAAGGTATTACACCGTACAGCCCTGTCTTTAGTAGGTGAGTCACAAAGTTTTTTTCTCTGTTTTTATTCCATAATTGAAAAGGCAAAGATATCACACCGTACAGCCTTGTCTTTGGTAAGTTAGTCACTAAGGTTTTTTCTTCTCTGTTTTTATTCCATAATGGAAAAGGCAAAGGTATTACACCGTACAGCCTTGTATTTAGTAGGTAAGTCACACAGGTATTTTTTCTGTTTTTTATTCCATAATGGAAAAGGCAAAGGTATTACACTGTACAGCATTGTCTTTAGTAGGTAAGTCACAAAGGTTTTTTCTCTGTTTTTATTCCATACTGGAAAAGGCAAAGGTATTACACCGTACAGCCCTGTCTTTAGTAAGTCACAAAGGTCGTGGTTGTGTTTAATGTAGACAGCAGATAAAATGTTTAAAAATGTAAAAATGTTTAAAAGCGCTTTAGAGATTTGGGAAATAAACTACAGAGGAATCATAAATTTAAAATAAAATTGAAATTAAGATGGTTAAGTATTAAAAAAAAAAGAAAAACTTAGTTTAATGATTTCACAATCAATACCTTTGGAGAGGTGATTTTTTTTTAATATGGAGGTAAAATATGGTTTTTTATTGATTAAAAAAATAATCAGCTACTACCGCTGTCAGAGAGACATGAAAAAATCAAAAGAAATTATTTAATCTGTGGAGTATTGTATGTGGTTAAGAAATAAAATGAAGTAGTCATGGTACGTACTTGACTCCTTCATCCTTGTCCACCGTGAAGCAGTTCAGCACGAAGTCTTCATTGCTGGGCACCTTGAACAGCACCTCCTCGGGGAGAGGTTGCAACACTGGCAACTTCTCCACGGGGCTCGCGGCACCTAACAATACATAAGTACATGTAGCGTTATTTATTTGTCACAATTTTAATCTGTGAATAATTTTTTTATCTATGAATAATTTTTAATCTATGAACATTTTTTTATCTATGAATAAATTTTAATCTATGAACATTTTTTTATGAATGGCTAATTTTTTTATCTACGGACAATTTTTTTATCTATGGACAATTTTTTTTATCTATGAACATTTTTTTATGAATGGCTAATTTTTTTATCTATGGATAATTTTTTTATCTTTAGAGAATTTTTAATCTATGAATAATTTTTTTATATACGAATAATTTTTAATCTGTAAACAATTTTTTATCTATGGACAATTTTTTTATCTTTAGATAATTTTTAATCTATGAATAATTTTTTTTATATACTGATAATTTTTAATCTGTGAACAATTTTTTATCTATGGACAATTTTTTTATATATACGAATAATTTTTTATCTATGGATAATTTTTAATCTGCGAACAATTTTTTATCTATGGACCATATTTTTTTTAAATTATTTGATAAAAAAATTAGGACTTACCCAAAACAACAACTGCCAAAATAGCACTGAAACGCCACATGATTGATATCTATAAAAAAAAAGAAATAAAAATTAATTATCATTTAATCATATTTTACTAACATTTAAAAAAAAAATCAAAAACAAATGACAGCTCTATGCTTCATATTATTGACAGCGAAAAAGGGTGGGAAAACTTCAACTGTTTTAATTAAAAAATATAATTATATAAAATATTAATGAAGGGGTCACGCGATCTAGATCCAGTCGGAAGGGGTCATGTAGTCAAGATCCGACAAGGATAGACTTATATTTAATATACTAATATATAAAGCTGAAGAGTTTGTTTGTTTGAACGCGCTTATCTCAGGAACTACTGGTCCGATTTGAAAAATTCTTTCAGTGTTAGATAGCCCATTTATCAAGGAAGGCTATAGGCTATATATCATCACGATAAGACCAATAGGAGCGGAGCTACACGCGGACGAAGTCACGCAGATCGACTAGTATCATATATATTTAATAGTACGATGATAAAATAATAATGGATTTTTATTTGATTCTTTTTAAATTAATAAAAAATATTAAAAAAAGGGAAGGGAAAAAAGAAATTATTAATTTTTTTTTTTGATAAGTTTTATGAAATACAAAACATTATACTATAAAATTATTATTTTTATCTAGTAGAATGTAGAGTTAGAGAGAGAGGAGAGATTTCGAAAATGGGGCTAGTTTTCTAATAAGGTAATAAAATTAAAATAATAATTTCGTATTTTTTTAGCCACACAAATTGTATGAAAAATCCTTAATTAGTACAAAAATTTTAGATTAGGGAAGCGACAAATATTTTTTTTAAATTAGAGAAAAATATAATAATAATGAGTGGAAAGTATTACCTTCGCAACTGGAGATGCCCTGCGGTCTGCGGCGCTGGAGGAGCCCGACCGCTTATATACAGACAGACAGGTAACTACTTCTTTGTGTTTATTTTCTTACGTTTATCCTTATACTTAGGTATACACATATACACGTTGACCGCATCACCGCACCTTGTTTATGTATATGTAATAAAATTGTAACTGATCTGTCTGTAAATCAATACTAATATTTACAGACGGATTACGGTTTGAATATAGATTTTGGATTGAGATTCATTATTAATTTCGGCTGTTAAAGAGTTTGTTTGTTTGGTTGAACGCTTCAATCTCAGGCTGTATCTCACTGCGACCCATAAGAGGCAACTAAAGTTAAAAATGAAGACGCCATTTTGAATTTAGTAGAATAATAAACTGTTTGTGCTCATAATGGATCAAGATTTTTAGGACTAAAGAATTCAAAATGGGGACTAATTTTTTTTATTTAATAATAAATCATGTGAATAAAAACAATAAATTATAAATATAGATATATAAATACAATACGAGCCTTCCTTACTCTTGCAACCCTTGCAGATACTCAATCAAAAAAATAAATAAAAAAGTCTGCTAATATTAGAGTCTATCCTTGTCGGATCTTGACTACGTAACCCCTTCCTTGATCGACCTCGACCACGTGACCCCTTCATGAAATTTAATTCTATATTAAATTCTTTCTCTTTGTAATAATATGCACATATATTATATTATGATTACATAAGTAAATACAGATTATTTTAAATGTAAATTGTTTTAAAATGCTTTGGGTCCATAATGCTCGTCACGAAACCCTGGAACGTCGCGGCATTTTTTTGGAGGTGTCGGATTGTAGGGAAATAGGAACAAGTGCAATTTATTAATGATTTTTAAATATTAAAAATATTATTTAGAGATTTCTTGGCTAGTCGAATAATTTATACCAATTATTTTTTCGTTCAAGCGCCCTCTGAAAGCTTCACGGCGCTTTTTCCAAGGGTAACCACCAAAAAAGTAAGTTTGGAACGCCTTGATATAATGTAGTAAGTTTATACATCGAAAAGAGGTAAACAAAGTAGGATTATCTCCGAAAGGAAGCGAGGGCGAGCCACTAAGTCTATAAACTTCAACAAACAGGTTAATATAAAAAAGAAAGATACATAAAATATTGGAGCATCTTGTTTATATTATTATTTAAATTAGCATTTAATTTGGTCCCTAGCAACAACTAACTCGTATTTTGTAAAGATTTCCATTGATAGGTTATTTATTATAATAACAAAGACATAAAATATAACTTAAGATACAGACAGATAAGATACAGACATGTCTTTCTTTCGTTCTCTGCTATCCGTGCAAAGCAAAGGGAAGGATCACGAGTATATATTAAAACTATCAGTTGTCCGAATAACAAATGAAAAGGTACTGTCCCACCTACTTGGAATTGGTCAAAATTCGATTTTTTCATTAAGTATGTCATCAATCTAAATCTATAATAATATTATAAAGAGGTAAGGTGTGAAGTTGTAGGGGGTAATCTCTGGATCTTTTACTAACAGAAAGTATTATTATTTGTATCCCACAGGGTATATATTATCCAAACAAATGAAAAGAATTTTTCTTGGTTGTCGGATTTTCTGCAACAAATCGGAGACAAAGTTTATTGCGAACGCTGCCGAAACGATGAGAGATATATGATTAATAGTCGTGTTAGTGAACAGTTTGAATATACCTCAGCGAAGCGAGGGCAAGGCGGCTAGTTACTCAGTTAATAATGAAACACTGTCCCTCAGTCCATGTCCAAAAATATCAAGCTTGCTTTGCATCGATCGTCGATGTGTTCGTGCCAGTGGTGGCCACGAATTTTTTTTATATATTTATTTGTAATTATTACAATTTGAGTTATCTGGCAACACTCTACAACATCTATTGATTCCTCAGTGAAGCGAGGGTAGTCAGTCATTATGTAGATTACTGCACTTTATTAAGATGTTTCTAGACAAAAGATGACAAAGATCCAGGAAAAATATTTAAATAATCAATTATGTTTTATAGATCGTTTTCTTTCCTCATACTCACCGCGCGGGGATTCCTATATTAATGTTTAAATCAATGGAACTAGATAATAACGTTCTTTATGTAAGCCAGACGATCTTACAAACTACAAAGAGTGGATTTAGCTTTCGAAATAAGGTCACGTGGTCAAGCCTAGAAGGGATTGCGAAGTCGAAATTGAGGGGTTATGTAGTCGGGATCCGACAACGATAGACTTTAATATTAGTAAATACGATTTTGATAATTTGTCTTTTTATCCCGAAAGGATAGAATTTGATTTCAGAGTTTTAGAATAGGGTTTATTAATTTATCTTTTTTATCCGGCAAGGATAGAATTTGATCTTTGAACTTTTGAACAAGGGTCACGTGACAAAGAGAATAAGGGGTTGTGTAGTCAAGATCCGACAAGATTTTGATTCCAGATTAATGATATTCTTTCATTAATTTTTTTATCCTCGAAGGATAGATTCTGATGTAACTTTGAAGATAAGGATGGTCGAGATTGAACCAAGAAGGTGGTGATCAGTTAAAATCCGACTATTCTTCCCTCCAGAGAATTCAATGTTAGTCAATGTAATAAATATTTTTTGGCAGATTGTTTTCTTCAGATCAGAGAATTTGGCTTGATTCACTGAGGTCACTCAGCGAAGTGAGAAGTATTGCATAATTTTTATAATAAAGTAGCCGTATCAATCTATTTATCATTTGTTAAGATTAGCATGCGTGCGCGCACTTGTATATGATTTTTTTCTTGTATTCATTACGAAGAGGAAAAATTCCCACCAAGGTAATATATGTTAGTCACGTATTTGTCAACACTGAAAGACTATGACTTAGGTTTTTAGTTGGTCAGAATTTTTCCTTTTATGATTTCATGTATTATAACTGTGAAGACAAAAATGGAGCCAAGTTCTGACCAAAATATAATGTTTGTTAGGTTACTTCTTGGTGGTAGGGGATCTGTTCCCCGACTGGCTTGCGACCACCAGCAAGCGAATCCAACCGCCGAGTGTCATAGACGCGTTCCGGTCGAGCCGCATGTGGGCCAGACTTACCCCTCCCCCTCCCATCCCATTAACGCTGCGGATCTAGTGGGCTCTTGCTCAGGGTCCGGTGAAACCGGAGCATTTTTTTTCTTCACTCTCCCTCCTCACTCTATCTTCGAGGATGCAACGCATCGATAAAACAAGAGAGTATCTCTAGTTATGTCGATGTCCATGGGCGATGGTGGCCACTTACCATAAGGTGGACCATCTGCTCGTTTGTACCTTATTTACCATAAAAAACTACGTGATTTTTTTTATCTCTAATTAGAGCTCATTAATTAATTAGGTTACACGAGAGTAATGGAAGGAAATATTGTTTGTAACTAAAAAAAACAATTTATCAATTTTCACAATTTACTTGAAACTTCTAAAAAGGCCTGTTGCCCTATTATATAATATTTCTCATCACGAGTTCCTAAGAACACTTTTATTTAATTTATCATATAATGTTTTATCCTATTGAGTCTTAGTTAACCAGAGTCATCTAGTATGTATAAAAAAACGTGATTTTCTGAACTACTTTTACATATAATTTCTCAGTTAGTGTATGTAATACTAGTAGATATTATCACTATGACTGATCACTACGGCAGAAAATAATAATAACACAGATTTTAAAGGTCCTTAACATTATTTTTCAGATTATGGAGTTTTCCTAAGTTCACCACTAAATTAAAATAATATTTTTTTATTTTTCCCGAACTAGACTCGCCACTCCGCCGCGTATCTTGTTTAAGGAAATCTATGTAATATTGCAATTCACTAGTTACCTATAAAATTTAAAGTCTGCGTCCCTTCTTCATGATGAAATTCTGACTAGTATCTTGCAAAGAACAATCGACTGATATTCTATAGTCGATAACGCTAATTGATAACGTTCTTTATATAAGCCAGAGTTTCCTTCTAGAATAGATCCATTCTAGGGCTTTCAATTCACTTGGTAGAGAATGGAGATCGAGCCAAGAAGGGGTTGCTTAGTCAAGATCCGACAATGATAAATGACGATTCAAATTAACTCGAAACTTTGAAATCTAGACGGAAACCGAGCACTGCCTTGGTCTTGAGACCTAGGAGCAGGTTTAAAGACGTGTTTTATAACCGTAAGATCTAAGTGCTCCTTGGTAAAGACAGACTGACTCGACTGTCGATGCTATCCAATATTGTGTACTCGAAATAAGATAAAATGAACTACCCCCAAATACTAATTAATAAACGGCATTACTAACAAGGGAATCCAATGTTTGGACTGGATGCTACACTAGGAGACCTGTATGACAGACAACCAGGCTCCCACCCCTAAAACCCTAAACTAGATGAACAATTCAACACATACTCGAATAAACAAAGCATAACTAGTTAAGAAAAGAACAAATTACATTCTAGATGAAATTGTGTGCATGTGTGTGAGTGCTTTTATATCTTTTAATATGTGCTGTTTTTTTTATGATAGATAAGAGACAAACGGACAGACGGTCCACCTGGTGGAAAGTGGCCACCGTCGCCCATGGACATCGTTGCCGCCTCGAAGATAGAGTGAGGAGGGGGAGCGAAGAGAAGACTACTGCGGTTTTAATGGACCCCGAGCAGGAACCCGGTGTTCATTGGAATCATGGAGTGGAGTGGAGTGGAGTTCATGGAGGGGTAGATCTGGCCCACATGCGGCTCGGCCGGAACACGTCAGAGACACTTGGTGATCGGATTCGCATGCTGGTGGTCGCAAGGCAGTCAGGGAACAGATCCCCTACCACCAAGGGGGTAATGGGTTACTCAGCTCTTACGAGATGCTCTCCTAGCCGCAGAGGGGAGTTGTGTTCTAACCCGCCCCCTCACGGGTAATGGTAATAAACGGCTATTCTTTGATAGTATGATTTAACTTTATTTCGTGTGGGTACTCTAGAGGAAGAATTAATTCTTCTGTCTTTCTGTAGGAGGTCAAGGTCAGAAAGTTAACACGTTTCTCACGAAGATTGAGGAAGAAAGTATATAAAGATGATTTAAAGTAAAAAACTTCTCTCCTAATCATTATATACTTTATAGTCAATAACGCTAATTGATAACGTTCTTTATATAAGCCAGAATTCTCTCCTATATTGGTTTTCCAGTCACTGTCACCTGGTAGAGAATACGGGATGCTTATTCTGAGCAATAATTACAGTCAATATTGAGCCTGGAAGAGGTTGTAAACAACTTCTCTCCCTTCTTACTTTCCACTACCCTTCATTCAATGTACCTTACAAAATGCAAGCGCAATAAAATCTTCTGTTATATAAGACAGACTTTCCTCCAAGGTAGGTCTTGCTTTCGAGTCAGGATGACAAAGCAAGCTGAAGTGATCATGACCGATCCAGAAAGGGGCGTGGTAGTCGAGATCCGACAATGATAAACAATTATTTCAAGCAGAGGTTCTTTTATCTGATCTTTAGACTACTTACTTAAAATACACTATCAGGACCCTTTTTTTCAATTTATCGACCCCAGAATTCATCTATCTTTTACAAATACCCCATGTAACTATATCGTCTTTTAGGGGGTTGATATAGGCCAATTCATTAATCATTTAATTTCTTCCTATTTTATATTCAATAGTCGTATGTTGATAACAATATCTCTTTAATTAAAATTTATTAGTTGTAAGCAGATCCTCCCCCACCCCCATCCCCAGGGGTTAAATGAATGGAATACACTTAATTGTATCAAAAAAAAATAGAAAAACAGAGAAAAAACATATACTTTAGTACAAATGGCGGCCTTATTGCAAAAAGTTTATCGCAAAAAATAAATATACATACATACATTCTTACACATATAAATATATATATATATATATATATAGACATACCTATATTGTATATAACATTATACATGCATAAATACAGGGATGTCAGGGGTTATCATCCCGCCTGAGATATGATCACTAAAAATAGAAATTATCCTTGTCGGATCCCGACTACATAACCCCTTCTTTGCTTTAGCTCGACCAAGTGACCCCTTGGCTATAATACGGAAAAAAAAACTTCACTAGATGGCGTTAGTGATAATAATAAATTATAATATTATCGTTATCAATAAGTAACCTATTATGGATATAAATAAGGAAAACCAGTTATTATTCTTGGAATACTTAAAATAATAGTTGTTTTCATCTATACAACGTTTACGTCGGTCCAAAACATTATGAATATAGATAATGTTTTAGTTACACCTATATTTTACTTTCTTCATTTATATTTATATTTAATTCCTAATAAATTTTATGAAATAAAAAGCAATATTATTTTAATAATAAAGATATCCTTTTACCCTTCATTTCTACTTTTTATTTATTTTAGTGCTAATGAGAAACCTGCGCCCGCGCACCGTCCGGTCAAGGTTTGTGCATGAACTCTATCGCTAGGCAGTAAAGGTGTAGTCACATTGACTGGGGCACTTATTTTAAAATAACTTCCCCCCTGAGATCCCCTGAGATGTATACAAAATATAAAAGTAAAATTACAGCACCACGACACCTTTCCATTTGCGCAGCTCCTATTGTTACTATAATGTATACGTTAAACATATTACTGGCTCTATACCACATCGTATGAGCAGCCTGACGCACTAACTTTCGTCTAGAGACTCTCCCTCTCACTGGCGTCCGCCCTGACATAATGAGGATATCAGAATATATATCAGACAGTGTGGGTAGATTATAAAATAATAGTTATTATAGTCACAAACACTACAAATACGCAAGTATATCAAATGAGAGGTTATAATACTGTCTTGAAATAAAATACAAGAAAATATTTTTTTTTAAGGATTACTAGCAGTATGAACCCACAACCTATCGACCGTGAATCCAACGCCCGAACCACTGAGCTACTGACGCTTCTAACTATTACCGAATATATTATTTTTCTACCACATGGAAAATTGTATCAAATCAAAATGATAAAACCATTTATTATTCCCGCGAGGGTCCGTGTTAGAAATTAGAATACAATTCCCCCTCTACCACTGGGAGAGCATCTCGTAAGAGGTACCCAGCATCCCTTGGTGGTAAGGGATCTGTTCCTCGATCGGCTTGTGACCACCAGCATGCAAATTCCACCGACACGTGTCATAGAAGCGTTCCGGTCGAGCCGCATGTGGGCCAGATTTATCTTTCCCCACCCATCCTGTTAATGCTACGGTTTTAATGAACTCCTCTGCTATCCTCAAAAGTGTTATATTTGGCAAACTTGGTAGGTGACGGACTAAATCCTCTCATTTTTAATACCTTGTTCACAATTGCATTTTATTTGCATAACATTTCTTGTATTCAAACATACCATAATTTTATTTTAATTTATGCTAGCAACATCGCAGATAATAATTTTATTTTAAGTTATGATAGCTAAGTGCATAGTGAAAAGGACTTTTAAACCTGCCCCTGAATCGTAAGATCCAGGTATTGTTCGGTTAGATTGTATGTTACCGTAGTGTAGCTCCCATTGTTTTTATAATCCCAAAAATTATAGGCTTGTGTAATAGTGGTTTAAATCCATTGAATGTGAGCATACCTTCCCCTTTGTTATTGTACCTGCGCGTCCCAGGGATTCACCGTAGCAACACCAAACGAGATCTACATTCTACATATTTCATCAATAATGACGCAGCTTTAACGAATATATTATGTTTTTCTCATATAATTACAATATCATACAAAGTATAAAATAGTTCTCACGACATCTTACAACACGTTTTTTGTATGGGAGCCCCCCTTAAATGTTAATTTTATTCTGTTTTTAGTATTTGTAGGGTCTACAAAAATACATAATTTGTGAATTTATTACAGCCTGGTGAAAGACGGTGAAGGTGGAGGTCGACCGGGTCAGATCCTGCCTGATCTCCAAGAGGTTATTTGGTCTCCTTCACTGAGGGCACCCTCTGTGGGTTTCGAACCTTGACTCAGGACGCTATTTGCGAGAGGGAGGGGAGCCAGCCTTTTAGTCAACAGTGCTTTGAATGAATGGAAAGGGAGCCAGTGAGCGAAATAGCATATTCATATGAGATGGGAGAGTATGAATGAATAAATGAGTGAGTGTGAGTAAACGATTTGAATATACCTCAAGGAAGCGAGGGCAAGTTTGCCAGTTAATCTAAGTTTTCAAAAACAATACACCGTTGTTGCGCATGATCTCCAAAAACTTCGACAGTAGTGTACTACATGATATGACGTCACATTTTAGGTTAATTTATTTAGAATACCTTACGTATTAAAATGTCATCTACTGAGTGACCATTATCATAATCTAATCTTTTCACCTCAGCGAAGCAGAGGTCACCAGTAATCATAATAAATAAGGAAAATCAGTGTTTGCGTGAAAAGGCGTGAAATAATTAGAAGCGATAACAGTTAGGGATATTGTTGTTGCATTTACATATTTTCCTATTGCTCTATTTGCAGGTTATCACTGGTACGAGTACTGTTGTGATATAAACGTTTAAATTACTTTATTCATCACTTAGCATAGCAGCCGGCAGCTAATTTTAGGTCTGAGAAAAAATAGTTGGCAGTTCCATCGGTGACGTAGCAGACGCGCGGGAACTATAACTGATGTACATACCCATGAAATTTGAGAAATAAAATCACTTCACTCTTAATCCAATATGGCGGACCACCCAAGATGGCGTTATCACAAATCAATTTTTTCTATCGATGTGTGAAATAATGTTTTTTGGGGACACGAAAAGTAAAATCACTTCACTCTTAATCCAATATGGCGGACCACCGAAGATGGCGGTTTAATTATTGCCATATTGGGAGTGAAACTGTTATAACAAATGGATTCACCATTTAGCGTGAAAAGATTGATAAAAAAATAACTCTTTATTTTTTTTTTCAAATATTCATAAGAATCGATTTTTATACCTTCCATTTGAAGTGTTATTTTTTTTTTAAGATAGATCAGGTACAAACGAACAAATGGTCCACCTGATGGTAAGTGGCCACCATCGCCCATGGACATCGGCAAAACAAGAGATACCCTCTTGTTTTGCCGATGCTTTGCATCTTCGAAGATAGAACGGGGAGGGGTAGTGAAGAAAACAATGCTGCGGTTTCAGCGAACCCTGAGCAAGAGCCCACAGTCCACTAGATCCGTAGCAATAATGGATGGGAGAAGGAGGGGGTAAGTCTGGCCCACATGCGGCTCGACTAGAACGCATCTATGACACTTGGCGGTCGCATTCGCATGCAAGCCAGCCGGGGAGCAGAACCCCTACCACCAAGGAGGTGCTGGGTTACTTGGCTCTTACGAGATGCTCTCCCAGCGGCCCGTTACCTCACGGGCGTCCTATATAAGTTTAAAAATCAGTAATGTCATTAACAGAAATCGACTTAAAATGGATATATTATTATAACAAGGCAATATTTTCGACCGATATCCAAAAAGAGGAGGATAACCACGAACGGATTTAATTTCTTACCCAACAATGTATTTTGTTACTTCTTTATTTTGTAAAACATGTCCACTAAAACCTGCGCGTTACCTAAAAAAATAATCTAAAGGGTAAAAATGGAGGTAAATGTCAAGAAACATATCTAGTTTGTAAGGTCATTGTACTAATAATATTCGTACGACAAGGGGTCACGTCATCGAGATTGGTCTAGCAAGGGGTTGCGTAGTCAAGATCCGACAAGGATAGCCAATCTTACTAGTAGTAAATATTTTTGATTTGATAATGTTATATTAAGTTTTGGTCTATGGCCAAAATTAATATTCCAAATTTAAATTTGTACAAAATTCAAATTTGGAATTTATTTTCAATCTGTAATTCAGTCTTTGAATGGATTTATAATTTGAATTTCCTAGATACCAATTTGAATTTGGAATCTATTTTCATTCCATAATAAAGTTTTGCTTCCCTTCCCTGAGTCTTTACGCAGATTAACAGTATGACGGCTTATACTTTAGAATCAGAGCAACAGCATTACTGCCAGAATACTCTCAATGTAATCATAATTAATCTGTGATGACGGCGTATATATATATATATATATTTCAACAGTCAAGAAAGTTTAAATGCTACTCAAATTAGTGTTGCCAACATCATAACAATAATTTTCATGGTTCCAAAAAATAACTGTACACAGGAATTTAAAAATTTAGTTAAACTTTAAGGTTTCGTCAATATTTATATTACTTCCTTTTCTGGATCGTGTGTTACGTGACTAAAATCATGTGAAATTTTTTGAGACCGTGTGTGCCTTAAAGAAAAGATTTAAAATATTAGTTTTTTTTTAACCAAGTGATGTAACGTGACGCTCGTCTATGGAGCTGTCAGTGCGTCACTCGCATTATTTTGTAGTGTCATTTAAATGTTAGTAACGTAAGCCGTTGTTGTCTCATCTGTACTTGTAATCACGGTTCTTTACTTTACAACTATGTGATTTTACCTGACTTTACTTGCTATCAGAATATTTCTAATGTCAGATATTTGAATTAAAAAATATGTAATGAAATGAAAATGAATGACATTTAAAAAAATTAAAGGAAAAGGATAAAATTATTAAAAAAAAAATTATATAGATTTCTTAATTGTTATTTTACAAAGCTGATATTTTCATTTTTCAGTTGGTAATACTGGCCAGTAATAAACACCAAATAGTTTTTATTTATAAAATTATTATAATGAACATATTTTTTTTAAAAATTACACCACAACAGACAAACCTATAAATGCGTGTATATAATGTGAATTAAAGCGTAAGGTATTGTTTTATTACCCATCAATATTATTCAGCGATGACTCCTCACCGTAACGTATAAATACTATTTTCTTCTAATCATAGTGACAGTTAAGTGATTTTCCCGCCACAACGGTATGTATCAAGAAATTAATTATCTGTATTAATTATTATTGTACTTATTTATTACCTACTAATAAATATATGATAATTTTTTTTAACTTTTTTATGTTTTCTAGTAATAATTTAATTATCTGTATTATAATAATGTATTTTTTTAGAAAAAAGTTTTTCTCTTATTTTAATATGATGTTTTTTTAAAAATTTTGTATGATTTAATCCGATTTTTTTACTTTAAGAATCGCAATTCTAAATTCTCTTTTGACATTTAATGATTTTCCCGCCATAATAGTGCGTATCATAAAATTAATTATTATTACTAACCGATTTATTAAATTATTTTTTTTTAATCTGTATTAAAACTTTGTTTATGCATGCATTTACATTTTTTTTATATATTTCAAGATACTTAACCAATTTATTTTAGAAAAAAGGTTTTATATTCTATTAATATTGATTTTTTTAAAATTTCGTATGGCTTAAATCCGATATTTTTTTTTTATTAGAATAATAAAAGTTAACATCATTTTAAGAATCGCAATTTCAAATTCTCTTTTGACACTTAAGTTTTCCCGCCATAACAGTGCGTATCATAAAATTAATTAGGTATATGTATTAATTAAAAAAAAAATTATAACAAAGAAAAGAAATAAAAATAAATTATAATATTCTTATTTTTTTAATCTATTTGACATTAAATTAAATAATTTAAATATTTGACAATAACCAATTTATTTAAAACAAAAAGTTTTATATTCTATAATAGATAAGTAATATTTATTATAAATTTTACTTTTTTTGCGTTTTAAATGAAGACTAGAAAATAGTTTTTTTTTATTTATTTTTGTGTGGTTTAATTTTTTTTCTTTTTTTTTGATTAGAATAATAAAACTTGACATCAATTTGACGGTTAAGTTTTCCCGCCATATCATTGCCTATCATAAAATTAATTATCTGTTATTATTATTTAATACTAACAGATTTAGAATAGTTTTATTTATACTAGGTATTTATATTTATGTAATTTTTTTTATTATCTATGGCTGAAAAGATTTTTCTTTTACTATAACTTTAAAAAAAAAATCGTTTCTCTATTATACTTAGAAAAAAAGAACATTAATATTATTTACTAATATATAAAAATTAATCAATTTGTATAAAAAGATTAATTTTTTTTTTATTTTAGTGTCGCATTAATGGAGACACAGATCGTAGACCATACAGCCATTGATTTATTTTTTATTATAGTGTCGCATTAATGGAGACACAGATCGTAGACCATACAGCCATTGATTTATTTTTTATTATAGTGTCGCATTAATGGAGACACAGATCGTAGACCATACAGCCATTGATTTATTTTTTATTATAGTGTCTCATTAATGAAGACATAGATCGTAGACCATACAGCCATTGATTTATTTTTTATTATAGTGTCTCATTAATGAAGACATAGATCGTAGACCATACAGCCATTGATTTATTTTTTATTATAGTGTCGCATTAATGGAGACACAGATCGTAGACCATACAGCCATTGATTTATTTTTTATTATAGTGTCTCATTAATGAAGACATAGATCGTAGACCATACAGCCATTGATTTATTTTTTATTATAGTGTCGCATTAATGGAGACACAGATCGTAGACCATACAGCCATTGATTTATTTTTTATTATAGTGTCTCATTAATGAAGACATAGATCGTAGACCATACAGCCATTGATTTATTTTTTATTATAGTGTCTCATTAATGAAGACATAGATCGTAGACCATACAGCCATTGATTTATTTTTTATTATAGTGTCTCATTAATGAAGACATAGATCGTAGACCATACAGCCATTGATTTATTTTTTATTATAGTGTCGCATTAATGGAGACACAGATCGTAGACCATACAGCCATTGATTTATTTTTTATTATAGTGTCGCATTAATGGAGACACAGATCGTAGACCATACAGCCATTGATTTATTTTTTATTATAGTGTCTCATTAATGAAGACATAGATCGTAGACCATACAGCCATTGATTTATTTTTTATTATAGTGTCGCATTAATGGAGACACAGATCGTAGACCATACAGCCATTGATTTATTTTTTATTATAGTGTCTCATTAATGCAGACATAGATCGTAGACCATACAGCCATTGATTTATTTTTTATTATAGTGTCGCATTAATGGAGACACAGATCGTAGTCCATACAGCCATTGATTTATTTTTTATTATAGTGTCGCATTAATGGAGACACAGATCGTAAACCATACAGCCATTGATTTATTTTTTATTATAGTGTCGCATTAATGGAGACACAGATCGTAGACCATACAGCCATTGATTTATTTTTTATTATAGTGTCTCATTAATGCAGACATAGATCGTAGACCATACAGCCATTGATTTATTTTTTATTATAGTGTCGCATTAATGGAGACACAGATCGTAGTCCATACAGCCATTGATTTATTTTTTATTATAGTGTCGCATTAATGGAGACACAGATCGTAAACCATACAGCCATTGATTTATTTTTTATTATCTCTCTCTCTCTCTCTCTGTGGTCGCTCCCTCATGGCTGAGGATCGCGGTCATCGACGGATGTGGATGGTATACACCTATTTTGGATTATCTGCTTCCACCGGTGCCTGTTCATCGCGTCTCTGGCGACCGAGCAAAACTTAATTGAAGATGGGCCTCTCACTTGATCGCTCCATCTGGTTGGGGACCGTCCCCGGGCTCGTTTTCCCTCCGTGTTCCCCACAACGATCAGTTTTTCAAGGCTCTCATCACCCCTTCTCATTATG
The DNA here is from genome assembly GCA_905147385.1 of Limenitis camilla. Lineage (NCBI taxonomy): Eukaryota > Metazoa > Arthropoda > Insecta > Lepidoptera > Nymphalidae > Limenitis > Limenitis camilla. The sequence goes on from LR990253.1 coordinate 5,910,103, forward strand.
TGGCCAAAGTATGATAATATGCGCTGCAGACAGATCGTGGAGAGGCGGGTTTGGACGTGAAGCTGCGAGAGGATCGATGCATTGGTGCGCTTGGCGGTCCAGGGTATCCTCAACATGCGCCTCCAGCACCACATCTCGAATGCATCAATCCTCTGCCTTTCTCTGGCTCGTATCGTCCATGTTTCTACACCATACAGGAATATGGGGAATATTAGAGCGCGTATTAGCCGGGTTTTGGTAGTGTTGGTAATACTCCTTTTCTTCCAGATGACGTTTAGTCTAGTCATCGCGTCCCTAGCCATGCCAATACGCCTCTTTATCTCCGGTACACAGCTGCCATCGTTGTAGACTAGCGCGCCCAAGTACATGTAATGGTCTACAATGTCAACCCCTGGAATGATATTGTTTGGTCTGGACAGTTTTTCGTCACGGTCAACTACCATTAGCTTCGTCTTGCTCCTATTTACTGCGAGACCCATGTGATTGCTTTCGATCTCGAGTCTCTGAAACAGCTCCTGCATGTCTTCCACAGATGTTGCAACGAGGACCGTGTCGTCAGCATACCGTAGATTTGATATCCGCTTTCCTCCTATTGGAAATCCTTTGTTCCAATTTTCGAGCACATTCCGGATAATAGACTCCCCATATATGTTGAACAGTGCCGGAGATAGAATGCAGCCCTGTCGCACTCCCTTTTTAGTTTCGAACACATTTGAACAATCGGTGCCGATTCTGACAAAAGAGCGGTTCTCAATATATAGGCGTTGAATCAAGCCAATCAGATGTTCGGGAACTCCCATCTCGCGTAGCACAGTCCATAGCTTATCCCATTGTACGCAATCAAAGGCCTTAGTATAGTCTATGAAACACAAGATGACTGGGCAGTTAAACTCTCTGCTTTTTTCGATGATTTGGCGAATGTTGAGGAGCTGTTTCCTTGTACCTTTGCCCTTCACAAAGCCAGCCTGTTCTTCCGGTATTTGGGTTCTAAGGAAGTGGTTCAGCCGCTGATTAATTATGTGCAGAAGGATTTTACTTGCATGAGATATCAATGCTATTGTCCTATAGTTGTCACAGGACTTAGTTGAACCTTTTTTATGTAGGGGGATGAACATTGATTCGGTCCACTCTGTAGGCCATTCTCCCGTTTTCCACACATCATTACATATTTTCACCATTAGTGCTGTTCCTACTTCTCCCAAGTTCCTCAGCAGTTCAGCAGGGATGCCATCTTTGCCAGGCGCCTTTCCGCACTTGAGGGCTTTAATAGCGCTCTCTACTTCCGTACGAAGAATGTTGGGTTCGTCAGGTGACAGTTCCGCTGCGCGAGGAATTGGGTTTCCCGTATCATACAGAGCTGCACAATATCGCTTCCATCGTTCCAGAACCTGTGACGTGTCTGTCAGGAGTTTCCCGCTTTCGTCCTCTACGGCGCAAGTTCTGATGCTTCGCGCCCCGGACAGTTCTCGTACTTTGCGAAACAAGTCCCTGGTTTCACTTCGTATGCTGTGTTGTTCAAGCTCAGTGCACATGTTGTTGATATATGCATTGTAATCCTGGCGGCACCTTCTTTGGACTTCGCGACTTAGCTCTGAATACCGTTCCCAGTCAACAGCTAAACTTGTTCCTTTCTCTTTCAACTCACGTCGTTCCAAGATAATGCGACTAGTCGCAGATGTTATGTAGTCCTTCATGTCTTGGCTCTTGATAACATGTTGAGTGGCAACCTGAGTGATCATTTGCTTTAAGAGACTCCATTGACTGTGTGGTGTGCCTTCAAAAGAAATGTTCGCGAACCGTTGGTTTAAGTCCTGTCTGTAGCCAGCCAAATCTACTTTACGCAGATTAGGGTTTGTTTTGGGCCTGACTATTTTCTTAAGACGAATCCGTATGGCTGCAGTTAGAAGTTGGTGGTCTGACCCACAATCAGCACCTGGGTACGTAGTACAATTCATTATAGAGGACTTCCATCGAGCTGCTATCAAAATGTAGTCAATCTGGTTTCGGTATCTATCGCCAGGAGAGACCCATGTATATAGCCGCCTAATATGATGGTGGAAGCACGTATTAGCAAGGCAAAAACTTTCTTCATTGCAGAACTGAAGTAGACGTTCGCCGCGTTCGTTGCGTTCACCGATACCATACCTTCCAACTATTCGACGAAGGTGATCCTCATCTGCAGTTTTGCCTACTTTTGCGTTAAAGTCCCCTATAATGACAGTAATTTCTCTCCTCGGAATTTCTCTAAGAGTCGTCACCAATGTGCCGTAGAATGTTTCCGCCTCTTCCTCGCTAGATTGTGCCGTTGGTGCATAAACTTGTACAACATTCAGAATACAAGGTGAGGCTTTAAGTCGTATAGTAATTATGCGGTCATTGACTGGTTTATACCCCAGCACGCATTTTTCGATTTTTGGTGGTACCACAAAAGCCACTCCTCTACTGCTGTCGTCATCTGGCCCCGAAAAGAACACTTTATTTCCATAAGTTGAGTAGAAATGACCTTGTCCCCTCCAGTGTGTCTCGCTAAGTCCTAGTAGCTGTACGTCTTTCCTTTGCATTTCATTTTCCACAATATTCAGTTTGCCCGGTTGGTTGAGTCCACGCACATTCCAAGTCCCGACACGATATAGGTGTCGGAAATTTAAAGTGTTATTGTCACCAGAAGCTGAATTTCCATGCGCAGCCTGATGAGTCACTGAGGCATGGCCGGTAGCAGATTTAACACCACCCGTCCCGGAGGAGCGGCGCCGGGTGTCAGCCGGATCGTATGACATACTCGCATCCTTAGTGTTTTCCGTCATGACTTTCTTGGGAATATAGTAGCAGTGGTTTCCCGTTGCCTTCTGCTCCAACCATTTCTGAGGTTATTTGGACCCCAAGGCCGTTGTTGCCTCTTCCGATTGGTTGCCCAGTCAGGGTTATGGTTATACCGCCATCGCTCGGTCGCCAGAGCCTCGTCCGTTATCTAGCAGGGAGCACCACGGCTGATAGCCGCCGTCATAGAAAGGACGCGCGCAGGTGAGGTTGGCATTTGGGGCTGACCAGGTGTTATTGTCATTCTCCCCCTTACTCCCCTTATTTCCCCCTTATTTTTTATTATAGTGTCTCATTAATGAAGACATAGATCGTAGACCATACAGCCATTGATTTATTTTTTATTATAGTGTCTCATTAATGCAGACACAGATCGTAGACCATACAGCCATTGATTTTTTTAAGGAATATGACAGAGAGGCTTTGTAAAAAAATATATATTTCTCGGTATTTAATATAATAATAACATATGAACAGTTTGAATACAAATCAATTTGTTTCCAATTTATTGAATTAGTCTCGCATTTTACAGGAAATGTTTCGAATTACAAGCATCGTTCTGGCTGTGTGCGCGTTATGTAAGTATTCACTAGTTATTGGGGCTTGTAACCCAGGTGCTGGTTTACATGGTCCTTTTAAGCTATCATCTAACTCAACGGTCGTAATTAATATTAATTTAAAATCAACCAAAAATATATTCCAAATTTGAATTTTCATATACACAATTTTGAATTTGGAATTTATTTCCAATCCATTAAATAAAATCTTTCGATTACAGATAGAAAATATGTTCCAAATTTGAATTTGTATATAAACAATTTTGAATTTGGAATTTCTTTCAACTACCGCTATCATTTGGGAAAGTGTTGCTATTTAAATGTTTTTATTAAAATATTATTAAACAGGTTTTAATGTCATATTAATTTTTATTTCAAATTAATTTTTATATTTTCTAATGTGACTCTCACTTCTGAGTTGTGACGTAATTTGTGGATGGACTTTCGTATACTTTTGCCTAGATATCCTGTAGTTTTTTTTTAAATAAAATAATATATTCAGGCGCATCAGAGTCATTGCCAAGTCTACCAATATTAAAAGAAGCACTATCCGAAGTTCTGTTCAAAGTTGACGGGAAATCTGAGCTGGTTCTGGAATGTTCTACCGTTGATAGAGATGAAGGTGTCCAGTAAGTATCTCCCTCTCTCTCACACACACTATAGAGTTTACAAGCGTCAGAATCAATTAATTAAATCGAATATTAAACTCGATTCTAAATTTATAATTTTTTTATTTTTCCAAGTTTAAAAAGAATATTTAAGTTGTTTTTTTTTTTATTTAGATATTCATGGCAGAAAAATGGAAAGCCTTTGACTCTAACCACAGACATAAAAAAAAGTGAAAACGAAGGAACACTTATCTTCAAAAAACCCGTCATCCAAGACGAAGGAGAATACCAATGTTTAGCCAAAACAAACATCGGTGTTGCCAGCACAAGAACTATAAGCGTCAGACGCACCTATATCGACGTACCACAGATAACTTTACAAAAACATAAACCGATCGAGGGGAAGTATTACAAATTGGATTGCCATTTACCAAATGCTTATCCAAAACCGGAAATTAATTGGTATTACCAGTCTTTGACAGATCCGAGTATTTCTCGCCAAATATTGAATTATCGTATAGTACAGTCCCCTGGCGGTAGTTTATTCTTCACAAATGTTACCAGTGAAGATATTAGCACAGATCACAAATATGTGTGTACAGCGACATCTGGAGCTGGTAGTGATGTGGTTTTAGCTGAACACGTTATGGAGGACATGGTTCCTCGTGATGGAGATTACTCGGACCTAGTTCCTCTGTACGTGAGTCCGGATATGATCACTAAAGTCGGTGATGTGACGATGATTTATTGTATATATGGTGGCACGTAAGTCATTTTTTTATATAATAATTCAATTTTTTTTAACCTCTCCCCTACTATAAGAAAAAATAAGAATAGGCCGACCCCCTCCCACCCTGTTTAATATTTATTACGTAAGAATGTAAACGATAAAATGAAAGTTTCCCGCGCTTTTTCAAAGTATAATTTTAACTTTGAGCATTTGTAATCTTACGTAAGAACTATCGAGACTTCCTCCCACCCCCTTGTAAGAAAAAATAAGACATGGTCTCCCATGGACCTCCCTCCCCCCCTAAATCGTCTTACGTAATTAATGAATGGCCCCTATGGTGCACGTAAAGTTTTAGTAAAATATGGGGATTGTAAAAGTTGTTGATTTGTCTACGGCTTCCTTATTTAAAGATGTCATAAATCCTGTGTTGCCATATAACATACTTATTTAACACGTTAACTTTATGTGATTTCTAATCAGTCTTAATTCCGTGCGTAAGTAAAGGAGCGTTCAAGTATTACATAACGCAATTTTTGAAGATATTAAATACTTCAACCTCCCCCCCTCTAGATTTGCCAGCTACTCAGACTCTCCGGTATTGTTAAACCATAAAAATTCACAGACAACAACAATGTGCTTCTGTGTAAACTCTAATGAATACTAACATCCATAATAAAATAAAAATTACGTACACAGTCGAGGGATTCCCCGAAACATAAAAGAAAGGGTTACCAACTTAGGAAAAAAAAGTACAATACAATCGAGGGATACCCGTAAAACATAAAACGAAAAGGGTTGCCGATTTGGAAGGTTCTAATTCCCTAGTTTCTTTTTAAATAAAAAATTGTTACCTAATGCGTTGTTTAAATAATCCCCCTTCCGCCCTTGTAACACACCGTAACATTTTACAAGACCCTCCCCTCCACCCAAATTGCGTTACGTAATACTTGAATGCTCCCTAAAATATGAGGATTGTTGTTTTGTAACAAATATTTTGTTGTAACAACATGAGCCATTGGCGAGAGTAGTAAAAAAATCTTGTTACGTGAAGGGATTCCAGACAACGTCGCCTGATTTTAAAGCGTTGATATATTTATTATTGTTTATGCTATATTACATTTCTTATCACATAGCATCCAATATGACCACATTCTATAAATAATAATCTATTAGATTTTATAGCAAAATATAATTTCCTGTCACATACTTATGTTAAGTCGTTAACTTAAGCTATTTATGCTCATAAATTCCAAACCAATTATCCTCCTTTACACAAAATAGCTTCCTTGCTCGTATACACTATAAAAAAACTGCAAACATTTTTTACGTAATGCAACACTGACTTTCGGTTGTGTCAGTCCCCTATAAATAAATAAATAAGTCATTGATTTCATGTGGAATAGAAAATCCCATTCCTCCAATATAAAAACCTTAAGCATTTAAAGTTTACATCTATCACTCGCGACCCGTGCGATTTCGTCCGCGTGATGCTCCGCTTCTATTGGTTTTAGTGTAATGATATATAGCTATAGACTTCCTCGTTAAATGGGCTATCTAACACTGAAAACAATTTTCAAATCGGACCAGCAGTTCCTGTGATTAGCGCGTTCAAACAAACAAACTCTTCATCTTTATATATAACCAATTTTTATGACACACATATAAACATTCGCTCCTATTACCTTTTACTCCGAAAAAAGGTTTTAATGAGTTTAAATAGAGATTTAAAATTCGTATATCATCGGGGCACGAACCTTAATAGTTTCTTCCTTTTTATATTTAAATCTTACGCTAAAACATTTTCTTAAATGTTGTCCTATTTTATTAAAGTTAGCGAGTTTATCCATACAACACCATAAACGTATAATCTTTATATCCTCAGTCCCCTGGCCTACCCCGACTGGTACAAAGATGGTAAGAAAACAAACAACAACCCACAAGACCGCGTGACGCGTTACAACAGGACTGGAGGCAAGCGGCTCCTCATTAAGGATACCTGGCTCTCAGACCAGGGAGAGTACACCTGCATCGTGGACAATGAAGTTGGCAACCCACAGAATCATACTATGCACCTTACTGTTGTCAGTAAGTATTTTTTACAATACCCACATATTTAACATAGATAGCTACCGGCACGTAAGTATAGGTTTGACCTTGAAGTCACTATTAGCTGTGCGTCAGATCCTGCGCGTCTGCTACGTCACGGATGGACCACAGCACGCTCGCAATGCGCAACTTCCCCCCACTACTTTTTCTCAGACCTAAAGTTAGCTATCCGCTACTATAACAAAGTTTGGTATCCTTAAGAAAACTGGGTCTTTTGCGAACCCACTTTAGTTCCTGGAACTAATAAGTGTACGCGATATAGTTCCACTGCTTGTTGGGACTTCATTTAATAGTGACATTATTATGCTAATTTCCACTAATTTAGCACTAGCAACAACTGAAAAAAAAATTATTATTATTGATGCCTGAAATTGGAGATAATAGCTATAATTTATTTATATCAAAAAAATATATTTAAAGAAAAAATTATTCAATAAATTCTTGCACAGTACTCTGGCTCTTGCTGGCAAGTTTAATTTTTTTTTTTTTAAATTTCAGGTGCTCCAAAACTCGTGAAGCGCCCTGAATCTAAAATAGTCGCCAAGGTCGGTGATAACGTAGCCCTTGCCTGTCAAGTCTCTGGCGTACCAATCCCAAAAATATCTTGGACCTACAATAAACAAGCTCTGCCAGCTTCAGCAGTTCTACGTGAATCTTTAGATGGCAACACTATTGGAGTAGAAGTGGTGCTCGAAAACATTAAGAAAAGTGACACAGGATATTTTTCTTGCTCAGCGGAAAATGAGCACGGTTCTGTGTATACCGAAACTCTTGTGTATGTGCAATAAAATATCAAAATATGTAAATAAATATATATTTCAAATATCTCTTTTTCTTTTCTATATAAGGACATCACTACATCCAAGAAATAGCTCCTAGCGCCATCTAGTTTCCAGTAATATAAACATACTGTCTGGTAGATCATGCTATATAGAAACAGGACAACATATTTTATAAACTTTTCAGGCGAAATTTTTAAGATGCCTTATAAATGTTATAGTCTAAGAGACCGTGAACCCCAGACCTTTGTCATTACATAAATGCTGAGAATGTCAGCACATGCTTTGACACAGGTAGGAACAATAGTCCATCATGAATAAGAATATATATAACTAGCCGACACGCGCGACTTAGTTCGCGTGTAGCTCCGCTCCTATGGCTCGTAGCGGAATGTTAAAAAGCCTAAGTTACTCCTTGTTATATCAGCTATCTGCCAGTGAAAGTCCCGTCAAAATCGATTCAGCCATTTCAGATTAGCCAGAACAAATAGACAGACAGAAATGTTGTTGGTATGTGTACCATGTGCGTTTATAAATCCATTACAAAGTAGTAGTATTGTCTATTTAAATATTATAAACACACACTTTTTAAATTTAATTAAGAGAAGTAATAGATTTCGTTACGATGTTTTATATGAACATAGTAAAAATTATATTACAAAAACGAGGAAATAGGGAAAAATAATTTACATCTGGCAACACTCGTTAGACATTGACATTGTGATTGTGACGTCTGACACGTATAACCTCTATAAAATAATCAAAACAAAGTGAAAATAATAAAATCACAATGTTATTCCTATATTTAATAAGTATACTATCATTTGTGGTGCAAGGGGTGTTCCTAACGCTGTCAATAGGTGAGTAAACATTCATTTATTTAACGAAAATACTGTTTTTTAGTACTTTAGAAAATCAATAGATTTCAATTTTCAAAAATGCATGTTACAAATGTTTAAAATTATATAAAATTTAGTTACTTTTAGTTTAAAATCATATTTAAAAATATGAATTTTCTAAAATAAAATTTATATCAAAATATTCATAGTATATATTCTGGCACTTCTTTAGAAAAGGCTCACAGTAATAGAAAATAGGTTTGAAATTCAGTAAACACCGCATCTCAAAGTTGTAATAGAACCAACCTTCAAGTCCTTCACCTTTTTCTAAAGAATTTTCAAAAATTCCTATCTCAAAAACTATGAATTTCCTAAAAAATTGGTTTCATAAATTCTAGACTTAGGGTGGTAAATATTATCTAAAAAAGAATATTGGGGCCCTCCCCCCTATTCTAAATAAGTACATCAGTGAAGCCTTACAACATTTTAGATATTTTTCGACTACAGGTTTTGATTTTATCTATCTAATAATTGTTTAGCAGCCAGTGTTATAACTACACCGTTTGGGCCCTTTGGCAAATTCATCAGATGGGCCCTTGTGCGCCGTTGAAGCAAAAAAAAAAGGTTGTTGGCCAACAAGTATCCTGCGTGGCAAATACCTGCACCTTAGTTCTAAATTTTACTAAATATTGTGTGCTCACAGCCTTCTCTGACCGGGGGCCCCCTTCGGCTCGGCCCCTGACATTTTGCCAAAATACCACCCTATAGTTATGCCACTATTAGCAGCTAAAGCTAAACTTTAGCTTACTCTACTCAGTACAGGATTAATTGAACGATGACAAAGCTTGGAATCAAAATGACGTTGACGCTCAGTTGAATGATTATACCTTTGTAACAGAACACAGACAGACTGATGGAATCAACGGTGTTTTGATTCGAGAGACTGTTGATTTAGTTTCCAGTTCTTCCGCTTTCTCGTTCCCAGCTAGATTTTGTTTTATTTCCAAATTTCTCATTCTAACACTAGGAGTTTTTTCAGTATTGTTTAGTAAGTTATGTATGCCATTTCTATTTGTTTATTTAATTTTGACCCCTCTTCGGGTGTAGGCCTCCTCCAATTATTTCCATTTTTGCCTGCCTTCGGGTTTGTTTAGCCAGTGTTTCCATGCAGTTTCTATTATATCATCTAGCCATCGTTTACATGGCTTTCCCACTTTCCTTATGTCTTTATACCGTGCGATATGTCCTGCCCATCGCCATTTTAATTTGAGGGCTGGAGTTAGTGCTTCTTGTAAATTTGTTTTTTTCATCTTATAGACTTACTCTTTATTTTTTTTTCTTTGGGTGGTTCTTATTTTTCTCTTTTTTATCTGTTAAAGTCCATGTTTGCCACCCATAGGGCAGGCTCGGTAGAAGCCATGTATCTGCAACTATCTTTTTTCGGTTTAAGCTGTACATATTTGCCTTTTAGGATTTCTTGCAGTGACATGAATTTTCTTCAGGTTATGTTTTTAAATATAATGTGACTTAATTTCATCGCTCTAATCGATAATAAAAAGAGAAATATCTTGATTGGCAGCCGTCCTAAGCTCAGAAATAGTTTGGCGACCTCTTCTATTAAATATTATTAGAATATGCACATTTTCTCTAACACTGTTTGCCAAGAATGACAGTGAGACAAATGTATAACTAGCTTCCTGCTTGTAGAGACTTAAAATATTTAAAAATGTGAAAAGAGAGAGGCGAACAAATTCCATGGATTCACCATGTGGGTGCTGGGTCCATTGTGAGGAAGAGAGAGGCACTCCGAGTAGAGCCTGAGACTTTCGAGTAGGTTTTAGGGGCACCTATCTGATGCTTTTCAACATTCGCTCCCTTTCCAGCCAAATTTCTCATAATCCTGTTAACGCATCTTTTGATCCTCACTCCGTATAGAAATAACTGCTGTTCTGGACTCTGATCTTTCAGCTAAAGACCTATGTCTGTCCAGAAGTGCAGTAATCTTCTTTAAAATACTCGTAGACAGAAACACTATAAATTATTTTCTCACGAAAGAATTTAAAATGTATTTAGATTTCACGTTTAGGATCTCTTTTGCTTTAGACTCTTTTATGCACTGATTGTAAGTGAACATTAATTTTTTTCCAGCGGCTGGACTCTTCTATATAGCAGAATTAGTAGAAGAATACACAGTGATGGCTAAACATGTTATATCATGGATTGTTGTTGTAAGTATCTAGAATACATTCCCCACCCCCCAAGTTAGACTCAGACCGACAGAACAGACAGAATCTTAAAACAGCGCCATCTATTGCATGATAACAGATGACGAAGTGTTGTGTCAATAAACTGATAAACGGCGCCATCTGTTGCATGATAACAGATGATGAAGTGTTGTGTCAATAAACTGATAAACGGCGCCATCTGTTGCATGATAACAGATGATGAAGTGTTGTGTCAATAAACTGATAAACGGCGCCATCTGTTGCATGATAACAGATGATGAAATGTTGTGTCACTAAACTGATAAACGGCGCCATCTGTTGCATGATAACAGATGATGAAGTGTTGTGTCGCTAAACTGATAAACAGCGCCATCTATTGCATGATAACAGATGATGAAGTGTTGTGTCACTAAACTGATAAACAGCGCCATCTATTGCATGATAACAGATGATGAAGTGTTGTGTCACTAAACTGATAAACAGCTTCTAGATTCTAGACTTTGACTCCTTACACTTCATCGTCTTCATTTTTCACTGTCAAGTTTTTGTGTCAGAAGTACATGACATGTCACAATCAATATCAATGACATTTAAAAAGTAGGGTTGCCAGATGAAAACATATCATGTCTGGCAAGAGTGTCGCTAACCGAGGCGAGTCCAAAGATGAGCAAATTTATTCCTATTCTGTTGTTTTGCCTACAATTTTTTTTTACTATTTAGGGGTGATAGGGGGTAGCTGTCTACCTGCCCCCCACCTCCCTCCACCTTGGCGACGCCCTTGATGTAGGAAAACACGTCAGAAGTAGCAAAAAAAAGTTCATCTACAAATAAAGATCTGATTACCGGACAATACCTGAAATTCCAGAAGGATCCTGGATTTCCCGCCCTGACAACCCTATGTTTAAGAAACCTTCACTATTGAAGCTCACTACCCTCATTATTATTTCCAGATAACTTCAGGTATATACATCGGATTCATCCTCTTCGAAGACTTTCCTCTCTACCTCAACTTGATAGGACTATTCCAGCAGATCCTCTACGGGATGATATTGAAGAAGTTCCCTGTAGTCCGTCTGTACAGCTTCACGTTTATATTGGCGCTGGTAACACTGATCGCGCACCATTACCTCTCCTTTTCATATTTTGGAACTAATCGTTATGCTTTTTATGAGGTTAGTAATAATTATTATTACAACTTAAGATAATTTACATAATTATGGGTAAATTTCCCCGAAATAAAGGAAATATTCTATCTTGAATGACAACACTATCACAACACAGTATGAAATAAATGTATTTTAAATTCATTAATTTTGGACTAAAATTTCCCCAAAATTAAGTAAAATTTTTAGAAATGGCATCATTACTTAATTGACATATCGAAGAAATATCGATAATTCGATATTTTATTGATCGATAAATCGAGTACTGTTATCGTTAGACGAGACCTTTTATATAAAATATCGATATTTTGTAACTCGATATTTGAGATATAAAATTCGATATATCGATTACTGTTATGTTTTGGTGAGACCTTTTTTTGTGGATCAAAATATCGATATTTATAGTTCAATATAAAATATCGATGTTTTGTAATTCGATATTTGAGATATTAAAATCCAAATATAAAATTCGATATATCGATTACTGTTATGGTTTAGTGAGACCTTTTTTATAGATCAAAATATCGATATTTATAGTTCAATATATCGATATTTTGTAATTCGAAATTTAAGAGATAAAAATCCAAATATACAATTTGATATATCGATTACTGTTATGGTTTGGTGAGACCCTTTTTTGTGCATCATAATATCGATATTTATAGTTCGATATATCAAGTCAGTGTTATTTTTTTCAGATGTTAGGTTACTACACAGTGTGTATATGGTTGGTGCCGTTCGCGTTGTTCGTGTCTCTGACAGCTAACGACTATGTGTTGCCAACTGTGGGGGAGAGACAGCGTTCACCTGGTAGGTAAATATTATCTCAGGAACTATTGAACTGGTTGCTATTGAATGAGGAAGTCTATAGGGTATATGACGTCACGCTACGACCCATAGGAGAAATGAGCTTTAATAGCGTGCACGTAAATAATAAATTAAACAAAAAGGCTGTACGGTGTAATACCTTTGCTTTTACCATTATGGAATGAAAATAGAGAAAAAACAATTAAAACTTGTCATGAATTAAAGACTTGGTTTCGGCATTATTATAATATGAATAAAGATTTAACTAATAAAGACAACACTGTACGGTATAATACCTTTGCCTATTTCATTATGGAATATAAAAAATTAAGCAGTCAGCGCTGGTAATGTAATATAAAGATATTATATTGAATTGAATTCATGTACTCGGCTGTAAGGTGAAATACCTTTGCCTTTTTTATTGTAATAAAAACAATTTCTGTTGCTGAATTTTGTAAAAAAATATTGTTTTTTCGATAAGGCAAAGGCATTTCAGCGTACAGCCTTGTCTGAATTTTATAGTTGAAATTTATGATACTATTTTTTATTTAATTTATAATGAATTTTACATTTTTTTTTCTCTAAAAAAGGCAAATGTATTACACTGTACAGCCTAGTCTGAATTTAAAAATTTATTTCTTATTTTTTTTAATTTCAGATGATGACAACGTGGTAACAGATTATCTATCGCGGAAAGCGAAACGGTACAGCCTCTTATCATTTTTCAGTATAGCCAAAGAGTCCATATTACCACAGAGGGTAAAGAAGTTTTAATTTAATTTAGCTTACCTATGTGTATGTTCTAGAAGATTCTTGAAACGATTCTAATAACAATAAAATCTACTAAACTATATCAACGTTTAACGCTGTGACGTCACATGAACACTGAATTTAATTATTTTCAATGTATTTTGATGGCATTGAAAAACATCACGCAAGTAACGCCATCTATGATTAAAGTTTAGTACTAATGCGGATTTAATTTTGGTGATATTGTAATTTATTTTAATGAAATTTAAATAAATCTGTTGACCGGATGTGGAACTGATGTATGCTAAAACAATTTTTATAAAACTTATAGTTTAATAAACATCAGCGAAGCAAGGGCGGGTCAGCGTATTTTATTAAAAAAAAAAACTTGCCGCCTAACCCATAGCAGCCATGTTTGAATTAAAATTATGTACAACGCCATCTGTTGACCACTAATGGTACTTGTTGGCATAATATTGAATTAACTCACAAAATATTATTAGACGTAGCTTTCTCTTATATCGTAGCGCCATCTCTTGACCAATAGTAGAACTAAAAAAAATAAAATTCAGATAGAATTACCTTTTTTTACTTGGAAGAGGCAAAGGTATTACACCGTACAGCCTTGTCTGGTAGGTTAATTCTTTATTGATTTTATTTGTCTGTCGTTCTGCCATACTGCTTAGCTCATTCAGTAACTTATTTAATTAATCAAAACTTTCTTATCATACAAGTAACGCCATCTATTGACCAATATTAGTACTAATGTTAAATGTTTAAACTATTGGAAATTAAATACAAGTAGCGCCATCTATGGAGTAAAGTTAGTACTAGTTTTTATTCCTGTGACAGTACATTTTGTTTTATATTAAATGTTATAGATATATTAGTTTCAACAAAAGGGAGAGGGGGTTAATAGGGAGGGGGATATTAATGTAATGTTCGTTTGTTAAAGACTCATTAATTTATTAATTATTTTATTTCTAGTCATGTAAGATTTTTTATGTTAATTATAAGCAAATGTATGACACCATTCAGCCGGAAGTAAAACATTTAAATAAAATCAAATAAAATGCGATAATTTAATTTCCCGCGTTTTTACTTTGACAGATAATATGACATATGAAATTTTTCTGGTTTAGATACTTGTTTGTATATAAATGTGTTTGTAGAAGCTCAATTTATGTATTTGTGATAAATAAATCTACTATAAAATGTTATTGTTTTATTTTCTTAATTATTGAAAGTGACATATCAATTGATGACGTCACTTGATGTAAACGATTTGTACTACAAAGATCATTATTCTGAATTACATATAGGATTTAAAAGCGATAAATCTACGCAGTTCTTGACGCAACGTCATCTATCCTACTCTATCTACTACGCCGGTATCACGAGCGAAAGAGATAGCAATGGTAATAAGCTACGCGTCAAATTGCTACGAGTGCTACGCTCTTGGATATGCTCCTGGTACTACCGAGGAACATTAGTTCGGCTCCTAATTTACGCACACACACACACACACACACACACATGTAGTTTGTACAGTAAATCTTATATGGATCTTGTTGACTTCGAAATGAGTGATGATTTATATCTATATTGTTTAGCATTTTCTTTTATTACAATTATAATAACTTTAATAAATTGTCTTTGTGTTAAAAAGAAAGGAAATAATGTTTAAAATACCATTATTTGTTAATTTTGTGAAGTCTTATAAAAGGCGGGAAATTGCCTAGTTTGGGCATAATATTATAATAATCAAGTCACTGGATTACTTACAATTGTAAATAGCAAATGAAACTGGTCCGAAGGAAGAAAGGATAGTGAAGGCACTTTTAACACGAGATAAGCTCCTAGCTCTTCCCTCTATTTTTGTTTTATAGAAAAAATAGTTGAGTGGTAAAGTAACGATTTAAGATTTTTTAATCTATTGTTTTATTTCTATATTTTTAATTTAATTACAAGTAACTTCATTTCTTCACTTATGCGCCTTCAAACAATGTTTCGTTTTACGATTTTTTTTTCTATAATGGAAAATGCAAATGTATTACACCGTACAGCCTTGTCTATACTAGATTATATATTTTCATGTTTTAACGTCATATTTACTACATCTACCTACACTATTATATAAAGAGGAATTAATTTGTTGCGAATAGATTCGAAAACTACTTAACCGATTTAGAAGATTCTTTCACCGATAGAAAGCTACATCCTTTCCGGGTAACATAGGCTATCTGGTGTTGCCATAAATATTATAATTAAAAAGATATGACCATTAAAGTGCCTTAACTTGATCATTTTGTAAATTGAAGGGTTTTTCAGGAACTACTAATCCGATTTTAAAAATTCCTTCACTGAAAGAAATCTATAGTATTTCCGGACTTAAGGACAACAATTATAGTATTACTTTAAATACCCGGAGCGAAGCGAAATATTAAAAATAGGATTGAATAATACGAAAATTTACAAATTTTGGGTACATTTAGATAAATACGAGTATACATTTCTCATTAGAAGAAAGTAGGTCTTAAAAGATGTGATCTGATCATCATTTATAAAAGAAAATAGAGAGTAAAAGAGAGATAAATATAAATGCAACACTATTGAATGTACTATGGGGTGTTATTAGTTTAAAGTGTATATCTGTGTAGATACACATGTATGTCTGATCCCCTTTAATTGAGTCCCTTATCTTAGGCAAAAGTATTATTTGTTTAAAAGTTAATTTAATGGAGATGGTTCTTGGGTATGTATTGTGAAGATCTGAGAAGAGCTGCGTTACAGTTTTTTTTATGGTACATAAGGTCAATGAAGCGTCTGTAGCTCAGTGGTTCGGGCGTTGGATTCAGGATCAAGTAGTATGTGATCCATACTGCTAGTAATCTTTATAAAAAAAAAGGTGCAAACGAGCAGATGGTCCACAAACGAGTTAGTGGCCATCGCCCATGGATATACTCTCTTGATTTGTCGATGCGTTGCATCCTTGAGGATAGAGTGGGGAGAAGGAGTGAAGAACAAAGAAGACAAATTGAAACAATACAAAACAGTTTCGACATTATAATCTATTGTTTTATTTCTATATTTTTAATTTAATTACAAGTAACGAAATTTGTTAGACTAATTTCATTTCTTCACTTATGCGCCTTCAAACAATGTTTCGTGTTACGAATTTTTTTTCTATAATGGAAAATGCAAATGTATTACACCGTACAGCCTTGTCTATACCAGATTATATATTTTCATGTTTAAACGAAATATTTAAATTGAAACAATACAAAACAGTTATGACATTATAATTTATTTCTATATTTTTAATTTAAATACAAGTAACGCCATCTGTTACACTTTTATTTCTTCACTTATGCGCCTTCAAACAATGTTTCTTCATATATTTAATAGTTTTGAACGCTTTATCGCAAACAGGACATCGGATATGTCTCACTGAATCATGTTTGGCCATGTGATTCTCCAACTCGTGTTTCCCATAAGTCCTCCACCCGCAGACCTCACACACAACATTCTTCAGCTTCAAATGATTTTCGCGAACGTGCCGCATCAAAATACTTTGGAAAATAAAACTTCTAGAACAATAAGAACATTTGACCCTATCCCGTCTGTTGTGGACATCCGCCATGTGGTTCGATCGCTTGTAGTGAGTTGTGAAGAATTCGAAACAACTCAGACACTTGTACCTCATCCCATGGACATCTTTCATATGCGTCCGTAAAACCCCATAATTCAAATACATTCCACATTCAGAACACTTAATATTATCTTCTAGAAGATCCTTTTTAGCATGCTCGCAGAAGTCGTTGTAACTCCTAAAATGTCTCCCACAAATACTACACAAAGATTTCAAACAACCTTTATGGTATCTACTCATGTGCACAACAACATGGCTGACACTCTTAAACACCATGGAACAGAACACACACTTACTACCCTCATCTAATTTAATCGGCGCCATATTAACCCCTACTTCTTTATCAAACCCAATTTCGTGAACGTTAACCAAATGGTCAACCAACTCAAAAATGTCGGTCAAATTTTGAAAACAAATCTTACAAGACACCTCCGAGACATCCACAACCACCAAACTCTCATGGAACCTCCCCATACTGTCATGGACATCCTTAACCGTATGAATCCCTTGATGCACCCTCAGTGTTGCCAGCTCCAAAAACATCTCATAACAATAGAAACACCGGTAACAAGTCCGCAGCCATATAAACGGCATTAGCGTACTATTTTCTAGGACTACCGCCGTATTTTTCCTTAATATTTTCAAAGATGGCTTGCTTAACTGATTTTTGGGAGTCCGTTTCTTCACTCGTTCATTTTCGATTGCGCCTGAAATTAAAATGGCTTCTTAACTTCTTATTTTATTCTTATCTAGATAAAAATACTATCTCTAGGATAAAGATAACGTATTAATAAAAATAATTCTTTGTTAGTAAATGCTATTTTTGGAGATATTTCTTCAGAAGAAGATATCAATGGTTTTTTCTAACTACCTCGCTTCATTATGTTCTTGCGGGTAGTATTGCCAGGAAAGTCATTTCTTGTTCTTATTTGCTAGCAACACGTAAGTCTTTAATATCGGTTAGTTAAATGTTAGGGAGCCCTGTTGGACTACTTCTGAATCTCATGCCCTAGGCACTATTCCGTTTTCTTGTTGTACATGTTATTATTGTCCTTCTAATTCACATTTTTGGTAAACATTAAAAATAATTGAGTATATTTTCATTGCTACCCACAAACTAAATAATTGCCGCCATGTTAACTGCATCACTTTGGTCTATTACTACTCCTTATTTGTATCATTCTGATGAACCCGACGATGAACCTTTAAGCTTGTATGTTGGACAAACGCTCTACCGCAATCTTTACAAACATATCTCCTGTCGTCGGTGTGTATCCGTCTATGGAACTCCAGCGTCTTCTTCCTCTGGAACGCTTTCTTACAGATCTCACATTCGAAAGGTCTAGAAGCATCATGTCTGACCATATGCATTCGTAGGAGATCTCTGCTGAACACTTTGAACCCACAGATGTCACAGGTAAACGATTTTTCCTTCAAATGTGTCCTAGCTTTATGCTGATTCAGCTTACTCTTAAACAAAAATACTCTAGGACACATATCACACATAAATTGAGCACATAAACCCTCATGGACGGTCACAATATGCTGCTTCTTGAAATATTTACTGCTCAATACTTCTGGACACTTCGGACACTTATACTTCTTGGACTTCGCCAAAGCTTTCGCAGTAAAATGCGGATGAACAGTCTTAACATGGTTATCCAAATTAGTTTTATCCACAAAACCCCTACCACACGCTTCGCATAAAAACGGATGAGCCTTAGCATGATATTTATAAACATGGCTCAGCAAAGTCGAGAAAAACTTAAAGCATTCCCCGCAATCGAGACAAACCATATCCTCATCATCCAATTTAAAGGAAAACAGACTATCCGCAATTCCTTTATTAACATCTACGTCATGGAACTCAGTGACATGGTTCATAAAGTCTCGTAAACTGTTCACTGGTTTGGGACAAAGTTTGCACGAAATTTTGGACACATCCAGTTTGATTTTGGTAAGGCGATCCATGTTTCTCAACAAATACGTCAATTTGACTTCTTCGTGCTCTTCTGCCGCGTGCTGTTTGAGCAACGAGCTTAATTCGAAAGAGGAGCTGCAGTAGAAACACATGAATTTGTTCGAGGCCCATCTAAAGGGCAAAATTGTTGAATATTCAATGATTGCCGTCACAAACTTCTTCATCTCATACTTTCTATCCTGTCCTGCGAGATAATTTAACAATCTCTCATCTGAAAAAAATATTAGTTTTTAGTGACCCTCTTCGGTGTCTACACCACTTTCTCAATTTATTTTTATTTGCTAATAATAGCAATCGAGAGCGTCGCCAGCCGAATTTCGAGTGGAGAGGAGGGCAGTTCCTTTCGTTACGTGTCCTTGACTTTTTGTGTCAAATTCTGACGTTTTGGCTACATTTTTCTAAGGGGGTGGGAGAGCAGCTGCATCTACCTCCTCCCCCCTGGCGACGCCCTTGATAGCAATTAAAACATAATTCTTGATTCAGAGTCACCATTGGTTAAAATAAAATTTAACTTAAGATCGTATTAAATACGACTACCGTCAAAAGATATATGATCCATATTCGGTAAAGCCGAATTTGTTAGAACTTCTGAACAGTCTGGAACTTCCAAGAGAAGAAATACTTCCATTAAATATTGTTCACATATATTCCACTGACGTTAGGATTATTCTAGAAATTCCGGAGTTATATAGCAATTTTTTTTTGCGCAGAGAAATATAAAGAAAATGACACAAATGCTATATAAATGGAATCCTTGGGATACATTTTAGAACATCTTCACTCATCTGTCTTTCAGTTTTCCTTCTTAGATCAATTAGGAATGCGAAGTTAAACTAGGTAATAAGATTTTTTTTAATCGCTAGTACAAACATAAGCATTGGTCCTTCGAGCCTACATGAACAATAGACCATAAACATATTCTGCTTCACGTATCTATCTGCCATATTTAAATAAGTCGGAGAATGCGTTGGGGTATATGAGGGGTGATATTATATATACAAGCGGCGTCTGGACTTGTGAACAAGGTGTAGGTTTAAGGGCTGCCCTGCCACATATTTGAATACTCATCTCCACTGCACATGCTCTCCGTCTAAGCTTAAGTCTAACCTAACACAAGGCCAACCTGACACTAATCTAAACCAAGCCTAACTTACGCTATCTATACGCTACTTATGCTATCCAGGGACTTAGAAAATACAATCACTAAGACGCATAAAGTTTAGGGGTTATAGTATACCTGTATGTTTCCTATATAAAAACATAAACAATCATTATATAATTATTTTATTTCTTTAAAATAAACAAAAGCTTCAAATGTGACAAAATATCGCTTCATTTCCAATCAAATATAATTTCAGTTTTATTTTAAAAATAAAATACAATTAATCTTAGCAATATAGCAGCCGATCGATACTAATAATACTTAACAAAGCTAATGCAAAAGCAATTTACTTATTCTAGAAGTCTAGATAATTTCATTTATATATACGAATCATAGACAAAGGACTGCCAAATAATTGCAAACTGCTTGTACAAGTTGCTGAAGTCAAAAACTTCCAAAGTCCAAACCAAGTTTATAACGATAGAGACGGAAGCCCTAAGACCATAACCTAAGCTGCGATTCTGAGATGTGCGCGGACACGTAGCGAGGGGTGTGTTTGCTAGGAACATAAAGAATCGCTTAATTTATCTAGTCTCGTTCAGTGTGTCAATGACATCTATGATAGAAACGCAGCCATAACCACGCGCATTTTTAATTTCTTGATTTTGTAATTTAAAAATATCACGTTGAGCCGTGAGAGGTTTTGAAAATTCGTGGTGAAGCATCGGTGTTACAATCAAACAGTCGACAAGGCTTTCATGATCGATAGAATCCAAAGATGGATTCCCAAATTCCCAGGGACCCGAAGTCCATACATGCAAGGCGCCAGAGCGTAAAAGGCGTCATGAAGGTAACGGTTGGCGCCAAAATGAAAATATAATAAATAAAATAAATTTGGTAAGGTTGGTCAAAGGACAAAAACATTTAAGTTAGTAACTCTAGACTGGGGCGTCAAAAAGTTAGATTAATGTAGGGTGTCTTTGGGCGTCAAAAACTCTAAATAGCAGGAAACATATTGTCTTCTAAGAAAATAATAAAAATATTCTAGATCATACAATAGTCCAACTTTATGCGTTTTTAAATTGTCTATGGATCCATATAATATTAATATTATAAATTTTGTGGCAGTCATAGTAAAATTAACTTAAAATAACCGAAAATACCATCAACTATTGGAATTTCTGAACGTGATGAGATTAATACTAACAATACTTACATTCTAATACGTTTGCTAGAACATTCCCTAGTAACTAGTTTACCAAAACCACAGACATTATTTTCCACGTTCCAGATTGTTCTTAACGCTATTTAAATTGGAAAACGTTTCCGCATTTAACAATTTAATACTATTCGTTATTTCCGCCATTATGATGGACTCGAGTATGAGTTTTTAAACTTGCAACCTGGATGAACGCTTTACCACAATCTTTACAAACGTATCTCTTGTCGTTGGTGTGTATCCGTCTGTGGAACTCCAGCGTCTTCTTCCTCTGAAAAGCTCTTTTACAAATCTCACACTCGAATGGTCTAGAATCATCATGTTTGACCATATGCGTCTTCAATAAATCCTTACTAAACACTTTGAATCCACAGATCTCACAAGTAAACGACTTCTCCTTATAATGTGTCCTGGCTTTGTGCTGGATAAGCTGGCTTTTAAATAGAAATATCCTCGTACACATATCGCACGAAAATTGAGAACTATCACCCTCGTGAACCTTGGCCAGGTGCAGTTTCCTAAAGTATTTACTCCGTAATACTTCTGGACATTTCGGACACGGAAATTTATCTGGCTTTTTCGAACCGACTCCTTTTTCCCACAGCAAATGTGGATGCACAGTCCTGACGTGGTTATCCAAATTAGGCTTAGCCACAAACCCTCGACCACAAGTTTCACATAAAAATGGATTAGTTTTAGCGTGATATTTATGAGCGTGCGTAAGTAGTGTTGAAAAAAATTTGAAATTTTGCCCGCAGTCAAGACAAGGCATATCTTCATCAGATAATTTAAATGCAAATAGTCGATCCACGATTGACTTATTAACTTTCACATCGTGGAATTCACCAACATGGTTCAGGAAGTCCTCCAAATTGAGTACAGGTTTTGGGCACATCTTGCAAGCAATTTCAGACACATCAAGTTTAAACTTAGTAAGACCGGTTAGATTCCTCAACAAATTGCTTAATTTAACTTCGTTATGTTCTTCCCGCGCGTGCCGTTTGAGTGATGAACTATCCACGAAGGAGCAGCAACAGTAGAAGCACATAAATTTGTTCGCAAACCATCTAAAAGGTATTATTGTTGAATATTCGATAATGGCTGTTAAAAGCCTTCTCAAATCGTAATTTTTTTCCTGTTCTGCGAGATGATTTAATAATTTCCGGTCTGAAAAGAATATTTATTATTTAGTTTTTACAACCACGTTTTAACCCGACTATCTTAAGGTTCGAAAGTCAATCAGTTAGTGTAAAAGTAGAAATATTAAGCAGTATAAAAAGCGATTCTATAATTTCGTTCCAAGTCACCATTGGTTACAATAAAATGTTAATTATATGCATAATTGACTAGAAATTATCACTTGGCATGAACATTACTGATAATATACATAAATATATAAATAATATAGTATTCTTTTTCCTAAAAATTTATTTTTAACAAATTTTATTTCATTAATAACAATTCATTCGACTCTGCTTCTGGTATTGTCTTTTTATGTATGTTATTGTAGTGCTGTCTCATCGTTTTCTTTAATTTGAACGATTTATCACACGCCGGGCATTTAAAGTTCCTCTCACTGCTGTGCTTCATCATATGCTTCTGTAGATCATTCGGCGTAAAAGTCTGATACCCACAGATATTACAAATAGCTGTCTTTTCCTGTAAATGGGTCTGTCTTACATGCCTCAACATGGAACTTTGATAAACGAAATTCCTCGGACAATACGAGCACTTTACCACTTCTCTGCTTTTGTGGACCATCATCATGTGTTGCGACCGTCGGTAATGAGTGTCAAACATTTCCGAACATGCAAAACATTTATATCTATGGTTGTGGAAGTTCTGCATGTGAGTTCGAAGTTTATTTTTACAAGTTTTTTACAATTGTCAGAAACGTTCATAAGGCATAATCTGCGGCTGAACAGCTTTGTGCATCCTTGCAACATGCGCGCGCATTATCTTCTTAGTTGTGAACGCCTTATCACAAGCGTCGCATTTGAAATTCTTCTCCCCACTATGCTTGTACATGTGATTCTTCAACCGGTTGCTGTTAAACGCCTTCCAACCACAGACCCCACAAACATGATTCCTGACCTTCAAATGAGTATCGCGTAAATGCGTCATCATCATGCTACGGAACACAAACGTCTTCGGACAGTGAAGACATTTTATCTCCTGCCTATTCTTATGTTCAGTCGCCATGTGTCTCGAACGCTTGTAATGGCTCTGAAACGTCTGAGAACACACGAGGCATTTGTACTTTTTATCCAAATCGTGCTGATTTTTCTGATGGGTCTTTAATTTGGAACGCGTCTCAAACTTCTCCCCACATTCCGGACATAACAAACCAGTATTTTCGTGAACCGTTTTGACATGACCACGCAATAGGTTGCCATCCTTAAAATGTTGCCCGCATATGTCGCATAAAATTGCCGAAGTCCCCTTATGATCCTTATTAGTATGATGAAGTAAAGGTCCAAATGTATAGAAACAAGCACCACAAGCCAAACAATTTACTGCGAAGTTGTCAAGTTTAAACGCGACCATACAGACACCAACATCTTTATTATAGACAACATCATGTTTGGCTACCAGATGATCTATCAAATCGTATAGATCCGTTAACATTATTGGACATAACTTGCAAGATAGGTTAGATACGTCCACATAAACAACAGACTCCCAATAATTATTCATAGCCTGCTCCTTTACGTCATTCCCAACGTGGACGTGTTGGTGATTCTTTAAATCCGAACATTCTTGAAATATATCATAGCAATAAAAACATCTATAGGAACTCTTTAACCATCTGAAAGGCATCACCGTTGAATTTATTAGAACTTGGAGGACGTTGTTTCTGATTATCTTTCTTTTATCCTTAGCACTTAGAGCAGGTTTAGTGGGTAACTGAACTGGGATCAATGAAGTATGAAGCTCAGGTTCTGTTACAGCTTCCTGGCCACCTCTAGCTTCACCTGCAAGAAAAACATGCTTACGTTTTAATTTTTCCAAAGCATATTTGTCTAGAGGTAGCCAGGATGCTTCACGCCATGCAAAATTATTTTACACAAATTTCCAGTTGATATTTTTAGCTGCATGAAAAATATTTCTGTATCAACTAAAAATATACTTATTAAAGAAAATTTTAAAGAACAATAAAGTTTTTATAAACGTAATCATAATTTAAAAAATTAACTAGACTTATAAAACTCTTTCTTCTTTTGTTATGTTTACGACTAGAACTTGCGGCAGCTGCCTTTTTAGATTATTATATATTTGAAATAATAATTATTTAGGTAATTCATTATGCACTTCTTTCTGATGCTTTTCTAAATTTTCAGTGTCGATAAAACCATGGCGACACCATCGACAGACTCTACCAAAGTTCCCAGTGTGAGTTTTCATATGAGCCCGTAAATTGCTCGATCTTCCAAAACGCCTCGTACAAATTGTACATTCGTAGTTTCTCTCGCCAAAATGCTTGCGTTTGTGCAATTTAATCATCCATTTAATACCAGTTTTATATTCACAAAGATCGCACTTGAATTTAGCAACAGAATGCAGCGACTGCATATGTAACAACATGGCTCCCTTAGTTGTGCAAATTTTGGGACAATGTTCGCATTTTATGCGGTATTTCTCGACGTTATGGTTCTTCCCCATGTGAACTTTCAATTGATACTGCGACTTGAAGGTAGCACTGCACAAATCACATATAACCACCTTTGAAATTCCGTGGATTCTTTGCTTATGTTCGTCGAGTTTGTAAAATGAGTCGAACAATGTTTTGCAGTGTTTACATTTATAACCAACGTGACAATTGTTGATGTGTCGATTCAATCTAATACGGTCTATGAAGCTAGCGCCACATATCTGACATATGTACGGATTGCACATATGTTTTTTATGCATATGTCCCATCATAGAGGTGAAATTATCATATTTTTCCTCACAGAGAACGCATGTTAGAATATCCTTTTTTAAAATGAAAGGAAAAACGCAAACACCAACGGACTCATCGTATTTTTCGTCATGTATTACTACTATATGTGTTATTAAATCTTCTATATTTGTTAAGGGTACATCGCAAAATTTACAAGATAGATCTGTAATATCTATTTTGACCGGAATGTCTTTGGTAATTATTCTTTGCGGTATGAAGGAAGGCAAGTTGACGGATTTGTGACTGGCTATTGTGTGGTGTTTGAGAGTCTCGCAGTCATTCATGTGCTTCGTGCAATAAAAGCATCTAAAGCCTCGAGTTGTCCAGGTAAAGGGCACAATGTTGCCATATTGTAATAACGTTTGAATATTTCTTCGTAAAATTGTAAGACGTTCTGAGCATGTTTCCTGTGATTCTTTCTTCATCTTCCCTGGAAAGAGATTATTTATTTACGTTCCTGGATTATATTTACTTATACCGGAAAACAAATTCGGAAATGAAAAATAATTTGTGACATTAGACTTTTATTTCCAATAATAGTATAAATAAAACATCTTTAAAAAAATAACAACTATTAGGCCTTTACAATACATGTTCCACAATTTCTTCAACATTATCTAATTTTTCAAGCTCCATTTGAACGTATTCACTCTCATCTATGTCATCTGTGACACTCAAACTCTGTTCAAGAATATATTCAGGATGACTATTTCTAAAATGTATCCTTAAATTAGGACGATGGGCAAAGTTCTTGCCACAAACAGTACATGTGTACTTTTTCTGTCCAGTATGAATGACAGAATGGGAGTTTAAGTTACTCTTCTTAGAAAATTTCTTTCCACAAACCGAGCAAATGAACTTTTTATCACCATTATGTTTCAACATGTGCAACTTGACGTCATATGGCCCAAAGAATTTGTCTCCACAAATCTGGCATTCAACGTTTTTTTCTCGCAAATGGACCCTTCTCATGTGACGAGACATTATGCTCTCTTGCGGATAAATTTTTGGACAGTATGGACACTTTATTTTCAATTCCTCAACCCCGTGTATATTTGCCAGGTGTAATTTTTTAAAGTATGGGCTTTTAAACGTTTCTGGACAATGTGGACAGGTTGACAAATTAACCATGTGCACGTTTTTCTCGTGCAGAGTTTTTTTGGATAACGTTGATAAACTAATACCGCAATGATCACAAGTGTAACCCCCTTCTCTGTGATAGTATCTGTTGTGCATTTTCAAATGATTTTCGCCTTGGAAACTTGTTCCGCATACGTCACAAATGTAATCATGAGCTAGATGATGTTTATTTGCGTGTCGGAGGAGATATTCAAAGAAAACAAACTTCACGTTACAAATCGGACAAGTGAGTTGGTCTTTATCAAGTTTGAATGGTAATAGACAATTCGGAACGCTGACGTCATACTCCGCATCGTGAGCTATAATTAAATGGTGGATGAGCTGCTCTAAATTGTCTAGAGACTGAGGACATAATTTACACGATAAATCAGTAACATCAATTTTGACAGCAGCGTCTTTGTTCCTATTATTTTTAGTTCTATCATAGACCACAAGTTCCAAGTTAGCAAATTGGTGAACCCTAGCCGTATGCTCTCGTAACTGTACAGGATCTTTCATGGGTTCTATACAGTAGAAGCATCGGTACTTCCCCTTGTACCACATGAAGGGAGTAACGTTACTGTACTGCAAAACATATTCGACATTTCGTCGTTTTAACAATAATTTACGCACCATTTCATTTTTCTTATATTTGTCCTCCACTGTACAGATTTTTGTACCTGTAAAGAAATTGGTTGCGTTTATATACTTCCATATGTATGCTCTTTCATTCCGAGTCTTTTAGAGTTTTATTTCCATGTAATATTTTGAAATCACTGATGTTCTGGACAAAATTCAAGTTTCGTGTTTTCATTCTTATTCTAATTAATATCTCTAGTTAGTTTTTAGGTATATTCAACAGTAATAGAAATGTAGTAATATGACGGTTAAACACTTACGGCGTTAATATTAAGTTTAGCTCGATATGTTTCGGGAAACTCCAGTTCCCATCATCACGGAGCGTATTATCAAGGGAAAAGTACCCAGAACCACGAAAAATATGTGAAGCCATCGAAATTAGTCGCCATCCCAATTTCAACAGAGATCGAAGATGGGATATTCACAGCGCCAGGGTCGTATCCAAGTTTCAATGCAACAGAGACAGATACTGTCAGTTCAGCGTGTACGCAACTTTATGATCACGCCAGTGACAACTCATACAGTGATGAAGAGGAGTCCCCCCTGCGCCCACACCGCCAACGGCTCGATCAGCGCGAGTGAGTGCCCGAAGTCGGCTTCGCAAGCTTACAGCGAACGCCCCGTGATGACGGAACCGAAGTTTCCCAAAACATATCGAGCTAAACTCGATATTAACGCCGTAAGTGTTAAACCATCGTATAAAATAATAGAAATTTCAATTTATATTTTAAAATATTTATTATAAGTGATAACTTAAATAATTACAGAATATTCAGTATGAGTATATTTATACATATTATACATAAAACATATAACTATATATTAAATGCCTAACACTAAGTTAGGAGCGACAAAGTTTAAGAAATGAATTCCGTAGTCATATCACAATAACACGACTGCTTTAAGTTGAACCATATTTAGAATAATCGATTCATCTTTAAAATATATGAATACATTAAAAGGCAAGACGAGTATAATTAATTGTGACATATACTATATCAAGAATAAAATACACAATCTCATTCTTACAAAAATAATCAGACTTTCTTTTAAATCTACGATTGCTGATCCTAGTAAATTAAGTTCCTTCCGAAATTATTCTAAAATTGTCTGAATTGGTAAAGAAATTATAAAACTAGAGATGTCCATACTTTTTATGCATTTCCGTATGAGCGTTCAAGTTCGAACGTCTCAGAAACGTTTTATTACAAACCTCACAAGTAAACTTCCTTTCACCTTTATGCTTAACCATATGCAACTTCAACAAGTAATTGTCGAAAAACTTTTCATCGCAAACAGTACAAGGAACGTTCTTCTCCTTCAAATGAGTCCTGCGAACGTGATCCTTCATAAACGAGTTCCGCGTAAACATTTTCCCACAATACGAACATTTGTGCCCAATATCGTGGACTTTTATCAAATGCTTCTGCTTATGATACTGAGATTGGAAACGTTCCGGACATTTCGTGCACTGGAAATCTTTCGCATTATGAGATTTAGCCTTATGGCGACCTAAACACCATTGATTTCTATATTTAGCCCCACAAATGTCGCACTCGCAAGCACCAGTATGCGCATAAGTTAAATGAACCTTTAAATTAGATACATTTTTAAAACTACGACCGCAAAAATCACATATTCTATTATTGTTACTATGTTCTGAGTTGATATGCCTTAAAAGTGAACCGAAATATCTAAAAACTGTCGAACAATTTGGACACGGAATACAATCTTTTATTATTTTAAATGGTTCGAAACATCCAGTTGTCGATTTGTCGTATTCAGCCCTATGTTTGGATATCAAATGCTCGATTAACAAATCAACACTTTCAAGTGGTACGAAGCAAACTTTACATGCTAACGAGGATATGTCAATTTTAACAGTTATTCTTTCTCCTTTACAATTTTTCATATATTTCTCATTTAAATCACACACAGGATGTGCAGCGACAACATGCTCCTTAAGTTCTTCAAATTCGACGTAACTTTTCGAACAATAAAAGCAGGAATATTTTGTGAAAAATTTAAACGGTACCGCAGTAGACATGTTTAAAACACATTGAATATTTTTCCTAACTTGATTTATATCTTTCTTTTTATGTATCTTGAGTTTATCTTCAGAAACAAATCTTTTCTTAGTACATTCCATAATATGGTCCTTCAAGCCCTGAGAAGATTGACAGTTCTTTGAACAGTAAGGGCAAAGATTATCAAAATGATCGCTTTTTACATGCCTTTTGAGAAGCGTTAAAGATAGAAAGCGTGCATCGCATATTTTACATATTTTGAAGTGACTATTATTTCTATGTTTAATTTGAAGGCCTTGCGTTTCGCAAATTTCAGGGAATTCTTCTTCATCTTGATGGTAACGCCTTAAGTGTATGGCTAAGTCTTTTTTTATATTAAACGTTTCTCCACAGTTATCGCACATAAAACAGATTGGGGGATGAGTTATATTTGTGTGAGTGATTAAGTATCCAAAGCAAGTGAACTTTTGCCCGCATATTCTACAGCAACAATCCGCCAGTTGGTATTCCTGAATTGGAATCTCAATACTCCTATCGTATTCTAACTCATGTTTTCTTATTAGATGATCGACAATCTCATCAAAACTTGTTAGCGGCTCTTCGCAAACTTCGCACGTTATTTCAGACACATCGACTTTTATTTCGATATTACTTCCTTTAATAGTTTTCAAGGGGTAATCAGTAGTATTACACATACCATGGGACTTAGTATGCTTTCTTAAAGTTTGATATTCGTCATAATATTTGTCGCAATAAAAACAGATGTACCTTCCCATCCATTTAAAGGGTATTATTGATGTGTTGTTGAATAGAGTTTGCAAGTTTTTTCGTCTGCGTTCAGAGGTGCAGAGGTCGTACTGCTCTTCATCTGTAAAGAAATGTTTCTTGCTGAGTATCTTCTTTGAATATTTTATTTACATTCTTGGAAGGTTAATTTAAACTAATTTTAACTTTTGTAACTGTCGATATTCTTAGATAGAGCGTCCAGCTTGTTGTCCTATAGAAAAACATTAATCCTTAAATTTTTTGTTCCTCCTCCTATTTTAATATCTCGTGATTTGAGCTTTCCTAATTTTTACTTATTTGACAAATTTTTATTCACACATAAATTCTTTAATGGCTACCTCTTGATTTACACTTTTGATATGTAAAATCATATGACCTCTAAGATTTTTCTTCCACAGAAATTTCTTCCCGCAAACGTCACAATGAAAGTTTCTTTCACCATTATGCTTCACCATATGAGTTTTTAAGCGTTGAGCATCAAAGAATTTTTCGTAGCAAATTGTACAAGCGACATTTTTCTCTTTCAAATGTGTTCGCTTCACGTGATCGACCATGAAACAGTTAGATGTAAAAAGTTTACCGCAATATAGACATTTGTGTCCCGAACTATGCATATTAATCATGTGCCTCTGCATAGTATAGTTAGATGTAAACTTTTCCAGACAAACGGGACATTCAAAAACTTTCAGAGCGTGGCTGCGGCCTAAATGTGTCTGCAAATACTTATTAGAGGAAAATTCTTGATCACATCTATCACATTTGTAACTTCCCGTTTTTTTATGGTGGTTAGAAATGTGCACTCTAAGGTTTGGCAAATTTCTAAACGACTTGCCACAATGCATGCAAATATTTTTATTATCAGTATGAACTTGTCCCATGTGTTTTAACAAAGTGCTGAAATGCGTGAAAACTACTTCACATATAGGACATGGATAGTTGTCTTTGATTAATTTGTACGCTTGTATATTGCAATCAATGGATTTATCATATTGTGCTTTGTGTTCAGATATTAAGTGATCAATTAGATAATCTAAATCTGCAAAACTTTCGTAACACATTTTACATGAAAGTGTGGATATGTCTACTTTAACACAGCCTTCTTGTCTGTTACGCAATCTCATACATTTAAAATTAATATCACATACGGGATGTTCAATTACAGTATGCTCTTTAAGTTCGTCGCAGTCAGTAAAATCTTTAGGACAATAGAAACACCTAAATCTGCTCATAAAACACTTAAATGGTATAGCTGTCGACATGTTAAGAATGCAAGCTATATTATTTCTTATTTGGATAACAGCTGGTTTCTTCTCGTCATCATCTATTACAAAAGAATCGTTTCCAATAATTCCATGTTCCGCACATTTAGCAGCGTGTCGTAAGAAACCTAATTTGGTGCTCATCGTTTTTCGACAGAATCCACATTTTAATTCTTCATCAACGTGTTCCGATTTCATATGTTTCAATCTTTTCTTTTGACAAGGAAATTTCATAAAACAAATATTACAGACGGCAATGTGAGCTTTGGTTCTATGTTCTTGGAGTTCAGAGTGCGACGAGAATGTTTGAGGACATTTAAGACATTTGTAATTATCCTTATGTCTAAGCCTTACATGTGCATCTAAATACGGTTTTCTAATAAATTTCTGTTGGCAGATTTCGCAATCAAAACTTTGCGTAAGATGTGAATTATTCACATGTGTTACTAAATCGCTTACTAGATAAAATATTTGATCGCACAAAAGGCACTGCAAGTCAGCAAGACGATAGGTCGAAATTATTAATTTGACATTTCGATCGTATGGAAGTTTATGTTTTGTTATCAAATGCATTTCAATATCCTCAAATTTTGCAAAAGACTCATAGCAGATTTCACAAGTTATATTCGATATATCGATTTTCACTTCTGCATCATCGGTTTTAACTAATTTAATTGCCCGATCGTTATCAGTGCACGGACCGTGAGCTTTAGTGTGTTTACGCAAATCTTCGTATTCCGGCAATTCATCTCCGCAGTAAAAGCATCTACATTTACCTCGACATTTAAAGGGTATGATTGATGTGTTGTTAAATAATATCACAAGATTTCGGCGCCTCAATGAATTAGGACTGAGCATCTTTGACGGTCCAATTTCATCTGAAAATAAATTTTCGGAATGTAAAATGTACCCTTGACGTTTATATAAATAATAAAAACTTAAAATGATTAATAAGGGTACTTTTACAAGATTTAAAACTCAAGGTCTCAGCTATTTCTCTCATGTGAAGCCATATGACCGCGTAAGTTCTTCTTCCACAAAAATTTCTTTCCGCAAACATCGCAATGGTAATTCCTCTCACCAACATGTTTAACCATGTGCACGTTCAAAAGAGCCCTATCAAAGAATTTCTCTTTACAAACTGTGCATTCAACATTTTTCTCTTTCAAATGAAGACGCCTAACATGATTTTTCATATGAGAATTTCGCGTAAACATTTTGCCACAATATGTACATTTATGTCCGAAACCGTGCATAAGAATTTGGTGTTTACGCATCAAATGTTGGGTTATAAATTTCTCAATACATTGCGGGCATTTATATTTTTTGATACCATGAATATTAGCTCTGTGACGAGTTAGCTTTTCCAAATTCCAAAATTCCATGTTACAATCTGGACATTTGCACGCGTTGGTTCTATGATATCGGGACATGTGAGCTCGGTAATTTGGATGTCCTCTGAACGTTAAACCACACTGAGCACAAACAATATTATTATCAGAATGATATTCGTTCATGTGTTCGAGAAGTTTTTTGAAATATCTAAAAACTGTCTGCGGGCAAATAGGACAACATATATTGTCCTTTACAATTTTAAAAGACTGTAGACAATCTATAGATTTATCGTAATCTATGCCATGGCTTACAATTAGATGATTAATAAGATCATTTAATTCTATCGTGCTTTCGAAACAAAGTTTACATGTCAGATTCGAAATGTCTATTTTAACATTGACATCTTTGCCTTTAATCATTTTCATGGCTTTACATTGATCATTAAAATTAGGATGATCGAGTATAGTGTGTTCTTTCAAATCGTCAAAATCATTAAAATCCTTTGAACAATAAAAACATCGAAATCGATTTTGGAAAAACTTGAATGGTATAGCCGTGGACATTTTAATGATTGATGCAATATTTTGTCTTAGTTTAACCGTTTTCGTATCTTTTTCTGCAACGCGCCGTTCTTTAAGTACACCACATTTTGTTAAATGCATTTTAAAACCTAATTTCGAAGTTAATATTTTAAAACATTTTGGACAACTAAGACTATGTTTCATTTTCTCTTCATTACAATTGTTACTGTGGCATTTCTCTATATGACGTTCTAAATGAGAATAATTAGAGAAGAATCGATCGCAATCTAAACATTTCAAATTGACTAAATGAAAGTATTTCATATTCCTAAAAACATCATTATTTATATAATTATGAATAGATACTAAATGACTAACGAGATTATTGAGATCAAAAGCTATATCACACGTTTCACAATTAGTTTCAGAAACATCTACTTTGACTATTTTAGGATTGACTTCCTTTAAAACTTTTTTTAATATAGAGCTATCATGAGATTTCGTGTGTTTTTTGAGATCCTCATACATTGAAATATTTTTGTTGCAAATGAAGCAAGAAAGGCCGTTACGGCATTCAAACGGTACAACACTAGAGTGAGTAAATAAAATTTGGAGGTTTTTACGCTGCATCGCCGTAAGTCCAGTAGAGCATTCGTCCGATTGCATTTTACAATCTGAAAACAAATGGCTATACTGTATGTACCGATTAATATCATCTTAAACATTATTTATGTATAAACTTGAAGAAATACCGATTTTATGTTATATTAAATTGAGAGATCTCAAAATACCACAACAATTTTTTTCTGAAGTCTAATATTAAAGTAAATCAAGTTAACTCTAATCTTTGGTAAAAAATTATTAAGCAACGTCAGTCAGAAAAAATCTATCCTGTGGAACCCTAAATAGGGTTATGTTTATTATGTCTAGCCATATGCGTGCGCAAACTTTTCCTCCAATAGAAACGTTCGCCGCACATATCGCAATGGAAGTTTTTCTCCCCACTATGCTTAACCATGTGACGCCGTAACAGAATATTATTAAAGAATTTCATATTGCAAATCGAGCATTCTACGTTTTTCTCCTTCAAATGCGTTCGTCTTATATGATCCCGCATGAAAGAGTTCCGAGTGAAGAGTTTCCCACAATAGGAGCACTTATGTCCCGAATCATGGGCTTCGATCAAATGCTTCTGCCTAAGATACTGCGTCGCAAAACTTTCCGAGCATTTAGGACATTTCGCAGCCTTAACACCATGAGCTTTAGCCATGTGCATGTACAACCTTGATGGTATATTGCACTCCGCCCCGCATATGTTACATTTAAACCTACCATCTCTATGGTGTCTCCAAATATGGACGCGGAGATTCTGATCTCGCCTAAACGTTTGGCCGCAATAAACACAAATGATGTTATTATTTGTGTGTTTATTGTTCATGTGTTTTAATAGTGTTCCGAAAAATCTAAACACTTCGTTTGGACAATTCGGACATTCCATATGGTCCTTGATCAGTTTGTATGGTTGTAAACACGTTGTTATTGACTTATCGTAATTCGCATTGTGTTTTGTTACTAAATGATCTAGAAGCGTATCAAGATCGTTCATCGATTCGAAACAAATTTTGCAGGCTAAAGAGGAAATATCAATTTTAACGCAGGCAACAGATTCGCGACATTTTCTAATACATTTTTCTTTTACATCACATATAGGATGTTCTAGGACTGTGTGTTGTCTCATCGAATCTGAATCAGGAAAGTCTTTGGAGCAGTAAAAACAATTAAATTTATTCTTATAAAAATTAAACGGTATTGCCGTAGACATGTTAATAACTATAACAATATTTTCCCGTATTTGCTTAACGCTTGGACGTTTCACACTTTCGTAATTACTGTCCAAGTCCATAACTTCGTATTCTTCCTTCTTTATGGCTATATCGAATAGGTCGCCTTTACATTTACGTAAATGCATTTTCAGACCTTGCTTGGTGTGGAAATCTTTGTAACATATATCGCACTGTAACGATCCATCGTCAGGGTGTTCAAGTTCCATGTGCTTCTGCTTTAGAACCGCTGATGGAAGTCTTAAATGGCAAATATTGCATCGCGTTAAATGTCGATTACTTCTATGTTTCCTTAAAATATTTAGGGAACTAAAACTCAGCGGACAAACGTCACATTTGTAACCACCTTCTCTGTGATAATTTTTCATGTGAGAAAAAAGGTCTCTTTTCTTATTAAACTTCTGGTTACATTTATCGCAAATCAGACAGTTCTTTGGGTGGTTATTATTAACGTGCGATACCAAATAGCCGAAGTACGTAAACTTTTCATCACATAGCAGAC
Organism: Limenitis camilla; assembly: GCA_905147385.1. Classification (NCBI taxonomy): domain Eukaryota; kingdom Metazoa; phylum Arthropoda; class Insecta; order Lepidoptera; family Nymphalidae; genus Limenitis; species Limenitis camilla. The sequence goes on from LR990253.1 coordinate 5,945,410, forward strand.
AACTTAAATCGACCAGTCTATACTCTTCTATAGCCATATCTACATCTTTATCAAACTCTAATTTGTGTTTAATGAATAAGTGAGTCAAAATATCATCTATAACACGAAATTCTTCATTACAAATCTCACAACTGATCTCCGATATGTCGATTTTTATTTCCATATTTTGACCACCTTTAAGTACTTTAAGTGAATGGTCTTTTGTTGAACAGTTTCCGTGTGATTTGGTATGTTTTCTCAATTCGGAATATTCAGATATATCTTTACTGCAATAAAAGCATAGATATTTGCCTCTCCACTTAAACGGTATGACAGTTGTATTATTGAATAGCAACTGAAGATTTTTTCGTCTACGCATAGATGAAGATTCGCAGCCTTTGATTTTCCGAGGTTTTATATCTGGAAAGAAATTTTCAACTGTAAATGTACCCTTTATGATTAAAAAAAAATAAAATTCTGATAACTATTGTAAAATGTGGTAAAATACGTAAATGCTTTATGGTGTAGGGTACATTTAAAGTCATTTTCCTAAACTAACTTAAAATCTATTAAAATTCCAAGTATTTTTTTAAAATTGAGCCTTTGGTCATTAGATATAGAAAACCAGAAAGTTTAACCTTTTATAGAAGAGTAATATTGTTTTGTATATTTATTAAAGTAGCATAAAATCAGTCAAAAGTTGACATTAACCGCTACATTTATATGTCATCATCAGTCTCTTAGTTCATAGATATGATGTCAGAAGTGGGATATCACGCATTAGCAGATTCAGGATGATGAACCTTAACATGCAATCTCAAACTATTATTTTGCACAAACGCTTGACTGCAAACCGAGCAAACAAACCGCCTATCATTATTATGTATACGCATATGGTCCCTTAACGTCTGTTTCCTTGCATACGACTTCTTACACACTTCACACTGGTATATCTTCTCTCCCACATGCTTAACCATGTGCTTCTGAACGTGAGTTCGCGAAAAGAACATCTGCCCGCAAATCGAGCAAGGAAAATTCTTCTCCCTCACATGCACTTCCTTCAAATGCGCCGACATTTTACTCAAAATATGAAAAGACTTATCACAAACCGGACATTTTATAACGGAAATGTCCAAATTGTGAGCATCATGATGGTGACGCTTTCGCAAAATATAATTCTGGAAAGTTTCCGGACAAAAAAAGCACTTAATCGACGGTTTCTTATTGTGGACAGCGACTTCGTGATTATTCTTCTGAGTTAACGAATCGAAGATTTGTGAACATAGATTACATTTAAAATGGGATCCGTGACTTATGGAGTGACAGCGCAAACGATCCTGACTTAGAAACGACTTTCCGCACAACTCACACACATAATGCCCAAAGTGTTCATTCATGTGCTGGTTTAATTTGATAAAATATTGGAAATCTTTTTCACAAATTGCGCACTTGTACTTATCTTCCTGTAATTTATATGGTATTATACCATAACCGCAATCAGCAAAAACTTTATCGTGGGTAGTTTTTAAATGATTTATAAGTGTGTATGTATCTTGGAAGTTTTCGTCGCAAAGTCGACATATTGTCACTGTGACGTCAATTTTGACTTTTTCGTCCCTTTTGAGATATGAGACAGCGGATTTTATACTCGAATTCTTGTGATCGCTTTTCGTATGTTCTTTTAAGGGCTCAAAGGTTTTGAAATCTCTATGACAGAAAAAACAGAGATAGTTGTGTCTATGCCATTTAAATGGTATTACTGTGGAATTTTCTAGAATTATTATCGCATTCCTTTTCATTAAACGATTTCTCTTTGTGGCTGACATTGAGGTCTTACTCAACGCCTCTGATGCCATCTCTTGGCGTTTTTTACCTAAAAATTGAAATTTCATTGAATTTTTTTCGCTTTCTTCTCGCATTTTTGTATTGCGAATATGTAGGTATCAACTTTGCTATCTCTTTCTTTGATTAACCATATCTTCGAAAAACACATGAAAAGCTTTCCTACTATTTTTTTAAGTATTTAATTAAAAAAATAAATAATATTTCAACCAATGGCGACGCTTTATTTAAGAATTTAAAATTTTGAAAGTTGTCTTTGGGTTATTTCTTCTTTCTCAAAATATTACAAATAATTTTCACGCATAATTTTTTATCAATAAAAAGAAAATAAAAACTCGTAAATAGTGTTAGGAGATAATTTGCTAAATTCTATAATAAATAATTTTTCTGTTGTCCTTACAAAAAAAACTTTAAATAAATTATAACAAAATATTCTATCTTAAAAACTGGTCCCATGTTGGAAGCCATTTTAATAAGTTATTAATTTTCAAAAATAAAAAAATTATAATTCACAATATTGTTGTATATCAGAGATCAATAAAAGCAACAGAAAAATTATTTAAAAAAAAATGTAAGTAATCTGTGATGAAGTTTTAACAAATTTAAGAAACTACTCATTCAGAAAAGTATTTTACATAATTGATTGATCTATTATTAAAATTAAAAAAAATCAATAATAATCAAAAATTAGATTTATTTTATTATTATTTTTTAGTTTTATCTAGGATAGATTTTTATCTAATATAAACTCTATGTAACGTCAATCGATTCACCGGAATACTCGGTAGAGTGTTGAAATTACTTTTTTTTATTAATTTTATTTGGCTTATAATCATTAATTAACTCCACTGTATTTTAATTATGACAATATATGAAACTCTTTTAGAAAAAAAAATCATTAAAACTTCACCACAGACACCGATAGACAAAAAATAATGTACATACCTTTAACTTTAGTCTTTGCTTTCTCCTCAGTCTTGGTTTTCTTCTTCTCTTTAACAACAGTCTTTTTGGGTCGACCACGTTTAGATTTTATGGGTAAAGTTGATACTGTTATGTCTTCGGATACTGTTGGCTCATCATTATTGGGAGGATCTGAAAATAGTTTTTTTAATAAATATTATAAACAATGATAACCTCAATTTTTTGGATATTTTTTTAAGTCGATTGAAAACAAAGTCGCACATCTCTCTAAAGGTACTGAACGGACTTTCATGTTGTTTTCTTTTTTTTATAGTCATTGGTTAGTTATGGCATAATTATTTCTGTCGAAGGAAGGATGTTCGTATCAGGAAAAGATGTCTAAAACATCTTTTCCTGATACGATGATTATATTGAGGGGTGCTCCAATGAAAATCCTCATGCCTCTAGTTTTTTGTCTCCAAAAGTAGAATATGCCATTTGACAAAGGACAATGTTCAATTTAGCCTTCAAACAAAATACCATATTTTTTAATAATGTTCTAAAATTCTAAACAGCTACTTCTTCCTATATTAGTTTTTTTTTTATGGCAGTAAAGGGGGTAAACGAGCAGACGGCCCACTTGATGGTAAGTAGCCACCGTCGCACTCGTGTTGCCACTTCAAAGAAAGAGTGAGGAAGAGGAATGATGTGAAGAATGCTACCGTTACCGTGGACCCTGAACGAGAACCCAGAGTACACCAGAACCGCAGCATTAACGGGATGGGAGGGGTAAGTCTGGCCCATATGCGGCTCAACCGGAACGCATCAATGACACTTGGCGGTCGGATTCAGGAACAGGTCCCCTACCACCAATGCTCGCTTCTAGGTGCGGTCTCAGCGGCAGAGTATTTTATTATGAATTATTTTTTTGGGTTATCTAAATGAATCTTGGACATAGGAATTAAAGAGTTAAAGTTTCACAAGCAGAGGAGATGGATTTGTAGGGTCCAAGGCTATAGAAATAGAAGGCCTATATTCCATTTTGTTTTTTCGTCTCTATACGCAAGATCGAGCGGCCCCAGAGCGTAAAAGGTGCCGTGAAGTGTTTAGACGGCGCCAAAATGATAATATAATATTATTCGCATTAAAAAAAGTTGACTCAGAAAGCTCGTCGAAGGGAGTGCGATGGGCTGCTCAACAATTGCATTTACTTTAAGGACTATATCTCCATTTTTTTTTTGACCTCACTTCATTATATATTTGAGACTTGAAGTAATTCTGGACTAGGGCGCCAAAAACTACTGGAGGGGCGCAATCAAATTACTGTAAGCGGGCTAAGACAGAAATCGCATATTTTTTTATAATTCTTATTTTTTTTTCGTTATTAAAAATGTAAAAAATAGCCAAAATTAAAAAACTTCATCCAAAATCTTAAGATTACAGCTTGAAAGTAGATTACAAATTATAATTTTCAATACACATAATCCAAAGATTTTAGCTTATGATTGATTATTAATTTTGGCTGTAAGCCCACTTTTTGATTTTTTATATTTACTACAATTAATCAATACATAGTCAAAGTGACCGTACTAATTACTCTCTCTCTCTGGGATTTAAAATACTACTTACGCCATCTATTGACAAATGTTCTGTCTGTCTGTAACACAATCACTGAACCGATTTTGATGAAATATGACACAGAGATAAAGTAGAGCTTGAGGAAGGACATAGGCTATGTTTTATCGCTAAAAAAAATACTTAAGAATACAAAGTAAGCAAATGAGTGTGCTCGTACGCCATCTATCGATGTGGGGGTGACGTGCATGTCGAGCTGTGTGGACGTACAAATACATAAAAAAAACCATACCATCATAATCAACATCTTCTTCCAGAAATTCCACATCAGTATTAACCGGCTGCCCTTCAAGACTTATTTCGCATTTCAGTTGATCCTGGTATACTGCTACAAAAAAAAATACATCTAATTTATTGAACACTATGATATCTGTCTAAAGTAGAGGTTTTCAAATTTATTTGACCCTACCTGAAACCTACACCACTTTTTTAAGTACATTATAATGTTAATACAAACCTTTATTCTTAAAATCACCACGCCCAACCATATCAATGAACTTCTGTTCCGATTCCAGAACCTGCTTCTTAAAGTTACAGGCATCTCGTAGCCGAGTGATGCATACCTCACAGATCAGCCGGTTAGGACCATTCGGGCCTTCCATGTGTTGTGATATCTGTGGACAAATTATAAATTAATACAACATTAAAACAATATTCGCTGATCAGATCCTTTCAAATTATAGCTAAGAACTATCTCGATTTGATCAGCTTCCGAGACACACCGAGATGTTTTAGTATCGGGTTATTCCTTTGATGTGAAATGAATAACACAAAATTTAAAGTAATGTCCCTCCTATGGGATTCCTCCAAGTCTGAATGTTTACGATAGATCCATTTTTGAGATTTCCTCCTAAAATGTTAGTGTATCTGTCTACTATTAAAGAAGTGAAGGCCATTTTTCCAAAATTTCAGTCATTTTCTACACATCATTCTCATTTTTTATTCCCTACTAGAAGACATGGTGAACTTTGTGTTGTAATAGCGTAATATATAGATGTGCTCGATTTCTTTTATAATTTTTATATCAATCAGTGCTAAAATCTATAAACAAATCTCAAAGGGAAAACCAGACAGCAAACTTATATGTATAGGAAAATTACAAGTAAAAGAATATATTTATGTATCTAAGCTTGACACATACTAGCAAGTTTAAAGATCTTTTGTACTACTTGTAAACTCACCTACACTGCTCAACCTCATTACAACAGTAAACAAAATTAGCAAATATAACAAACTCATGTAATCCTTAATAAGTCACCTATTGTTTGGCTACAGAGACTGAGTGAGAACTAACAATAAGTTTATGTGTATCCCTAGATGATAAGAGGTGTCTCATCTTAAACTAATTCGTAAAAAATTTTATACAAAACAAAGAGCCTCCTTATTTTATGCCCTAAACATAATTATAGTCTTATATCCCACAAACATTTATAGTTAAACTACAAAATAGCATACTTACACCAATATCGAAGCATTCCAACAGCATATCCGCATACACTTCAGTATCATCCATCCAAACATACTCCGTACCCAGGTCCTTGTAGCAGCCCTCAGAAAGACAGCACCGGCACAGCCCCGGGCTCTCCTTCACCACGATCTCATCAAACTCCATAATTACTACCCTACCCTAACACATTAATTACAGGAAGATGAACTTTTAATTGAAAACGGAGTGACGCTCAGCTTGTACTATAGGAGGAACGCCATTTTGTTTTCAGACCTTCATCTCATTGCTCATCCAAGCTTCATTCAATATGATTACTACAGTAAAGCCAATCTCCCTAATTAATTGCTAATGTTGCCACTGTTTTACTTATTTTTTTAGCATTTATACCAAAAACGAAATAGATGTATTTATAAATATTTGGTTAGGAAAAAAAATGTTATTTTTAAATGTTTTAGCAGAGCCAAGCGAAGTAGTTCGCCTTGAGTGATTAAAGCTTGTTAAAATTTATACCAGTAGATAGGATCTTTGGATCACGTTCAAATAAATTCGTTATAATTTTTAATATTTTTTATTTTAATCATATTGTATCTTTCTACGCCATATTATCTTATTTTTACAATTAACACCTTGTTCTATATTCAAATTTAAATAAACACTACACATTCGGTGATTCAGAAAAATATTTTATTTTTTCTGAACCACCTTAACATATAATATTTTGACTGTCCGCAATGCACTTTTAGGTTTCCCATAATAATATCTACAAAATTTGTATTTGTTTTCTATTAATTTTTATATCAAAACGCTAACTTTTTTCTTTTTCTGAATCACATTTCAATGTTCTTTAAACCTGACTTCGTAGAGAAAAATTAATTTTAATGCCATTTTACTACTCAAAAAAAACATTTAACATGACATTTCAACAGGTATATGTTTATATATTGGATATTTTCCCCATTTTTTGTTTTGATGTTCTAAGAAATTAACTGGCAACTGATTATTATTACAATTGTCAAAAGAATTTGACATTTCTCAATTTAAGTTGTCAAAAAATTAAAAATTGTTTTATTTATGTATACAATACAATAAAAAGCTCAAAGCTGATACAGAATGGAAGTAACAAAGCTTTGCCGCTGCTGCTTGTCTGAGGGCGCTGACAAAGATCTGAACTCTGTTTACACTTGGTTAGAAAAAATAGAAATATATTCCGACATGCTATTGCAGTGTTTTAATATTGTTGTAAGTATACATTTTATTATACACTAGCCGACCCTTGCGACTTCGTGCCCGTGATGCCCCGCTCCTATTGGTCTTAGCGTGATGATATACAGCCTTCCTCGATATAACTAACACTAAAAGAATTTGTCAAATCGTACCAGTAGTTCCTGAGATTAGCGCGTTTAAGCAAAGAAACAAACAAACTCTTTAGCTTTATATATTAGTATAGGCTAGTTAACCTACCCTCCCTTTGCTGGGATAAAACATTTTGTCAATCCTCCCATTTGTAATTAATCAAGTATTTAATTAAATAAACCAGGTTTAATGTTACATTTTAATTTTCAATGTTTAAATAATAATAAAAAAATTTTAGTCCTTCTGTAGAATATTAATTTACCATCCTAAGTATATTTCTGAAATCAATTTTTTAGGAAATTTATAGTTTTCAAGATATGATTTTTTGAAAATTCCTCAGAAAATATCAAATGGACTAGAATAGTGCTCCCCCTATATTTTTGGAATATTTTTTTTCGATTAAAAATAACAATCCTTTTGACAACAACAATTTCTGAAATCCACTTTTCAAGAAATTCAAATATTTTTGAGATATTATTTTTTGAAAATGCACACGTTTAGTTTTTGTATATTTTCTGTAGCTTTTGTCATTTACGAGAAAGGGGCAAAAAAATGAGAATTCCATGAAAAAATTGGGCTTAGTGACACTGTACAATTTTTTTTATATATTTCCCACAAATTTAGAGGTGAGTGAAAAAAAACACCCTAATGAGTAGCTTCTAAGATTATGATCTAGATATAGATATAATATCATATAGCATAGACCTAATAATTTTATTGTAATTTCAGTTAAATCCAAACCCAGACAGCAATTTTATCTGTGAATTATGTATAAAGAGTCTCCGTGCATCACAACACTTCAAAATGCAAGTGCTGCAGTCAGAACAGGAATTTTTGAAAAGAATCTCCGAAGTTGATAGTAAGTTATTCTTCACCAATGGTTCAATATTAATTTCAAGACCTTTATTATAACAGTAATCAACCCCTACTCAGTGTATCCTTAGACACAAAGGTCTCCTCCAGCTCTAATCCCTTATCTCTTTCTCTAGCTAGTCTAGACCAGAGTGGAACATCTCTTAATTGGTCTTCTTCTCTGTCATTTATTTTCTGTATTGAGGCATCCATTCTGTCATTCTCCCCGTCCACTTTTCTGTCTGATCTTGTAAAATATGACCAGTCCATCCACATCATCCCATTTGGTGGATTCTTTTGGTACTTCAAAAGGGAGGTGTATAGGTTTTTTAAGGGTCAGCAAAGCAACAAGTAACACCCCAGGTGTTGCAAGTGTCCATAGGCGTCGGTAACCACTTACAATCAGGTGGACCTTATGCTTGTTTGCCACTGTCGTGGTGTAAAAAAAAAAAAATCTCAGAACTTCGACACCTTTCTTATCCTTACTTTTGTAGCCTAGTAAACTTATTTCAAGAGTGCAAAATATTTAAATACTTCCTTCTCTATAACAAGCGATGGCCCACTTGATGGTAAGTCGTCACCGTCACATATGGACATCGGGAATGTGTTGCCACTTCGAAGAAAGAGTGAGCAAGGGGAATGAAGAGAAGAGTGCTACGGTTACAGTGGGCCCTGAACGAGCTCTAACCTCAGAACTATTAAACATGTGTTTGTGTCCCTCTCTAATATGTAGGTAAAATTAAAAAAAAAATCAACAAATGTGTGATTTATTTATGTGGCTATGATGGATGGTGGGGTCTACCTTTCTGATTTTTCTCCTCCACCTCGCTCTATCGTACGCATCCTCGTCGGAGACATTGTAGGAACTTAAATCTTTCTTGACCACATCCGTCCATCTCGTCTTTGGTCGCGCTCTGGGTCTAAACCCAGTGATGTTTAGATTGGCCACAACATTACCCACATATTTTTTTTTTATAGTAGACTAGAGGCCTGCCCTCGCTTCGCTCCGGGTATTTAAAACAATATTATAATTGATGTCCTTAATTTGTTATTCTGTAATTGTGTAGTTTTTCATTATTTCAAAAATGAGAGAGAGTAAGAAAAAGTTATAAAAAGAAAAATAATAGAAACAAAAATAAAAGAAAAGCGACAGATGCTAAAAGAGGGAGGACAGACCAAAAATAAAATTGAATAGGTAAAGGAGAGAGAAAGAGATAACTGAAAGAAAGAAAGTAAAAAGAGACTGATCATACTGAACAAATAAAAATAAGAATTAAAGAGAGAGAAAAGAGAGAGGATGAGAGACAATGATAGTATTATAAGAGGAAGAGAGAAGGAAATACTATAGAATTCTCTCAATGAAAGAATTTTTAAAATCGGATCAGTAGCAACAAAATGACCATATTCTATTAATTAAAAAATGTATATGGCAACACTAAATCACCTTTGTCCCTCACGAATCGTGTAGTTTTCAATCAGTGAAAGAGTTTTAAAAATCGGATTAGTAACAACAAAATGACCATATTTTATTAATTTAAAAATGTATATGGCAACACTGAATCACTTTTGTCACTCACGAATAGTGTAGTTTTCTATCAGTGAAAGAATTTTAAAAATCTGATTAGTAACAACAAAATGACCATATTCTATTAATTAAAAAAATGTACATGGCAACACTAAATCATTTTTGTCACTCACGAATAGTGTAGTTTTCTTCAGTGAAAGAATTTTTTAAATCAGACTTGTAGTTCCTGAGAAACCCTTCAATTTACAAAATTGCCACCTTATGGCACTTAAATGGCCATATCTTTTTAATTAGAATATTTATGGCAACACCACATAGCCTATGTTACCCGGAAAGGATGTACCTTCCTATCGGTGAAAGAATTTTCAAAATCGGTTCAGTACTTTTAGAGCCTATTCGCAACAAACAAACAAACATACAAATATTCAAACATACAAACAATCAAATCTTTCCTCTTTATATAATAGTATAGATATAGATAAGGTGCAAACGAGCAGATGGTCCACCTGATGGGAAGTGGCCACCTTCGCCCATGGACATCGGCAAAACAAGAGATACCCTCTTATTTGGCGGTGCGTTGCACACTCGAAGATAGAATAGGGAGGGGGAGGGAAGAAAAGAATGCTCTGGTCTCAGCGGACCCTGAGCAATAGCCCACAATCCACCAGATCCGCAGCATCATTGGGATGGGAGAGGGAGGGGGTAAGTCTAGCCCCTAGCGGCTCGACCGGAACGCGTCTATGACACTTGGCGGTCGGATTCGCATGCTGGTGGTCGCAAGCCAGTCGGCGAACAGATCCCCTACCACCAAGGGGGTGCTGGATTACTTGGCTCTTACGAGATGCTCTCCCAGCGGTAGAGGGGAATAGTATTCTAACCCGTCCCCTCACAGATAACATAGTCAGGAGGTCTTCTTTTTACGTGTTCGTACCAGCGTAGCCTGCTCTTTTGTAGCATGTCGGCAATGTTGCGAACACCGAGACTGGCGCGGACGTATTCGTTGCGGATTTTGTCGAGTCTCGCTACTCCGCACATCCACTGAAGCATTTTCATTTTAGTGACTTGGATGACACTTGGTTTGTGGCTGAGTTACGGCCCAAGTTTCACTGCCATATGTTAGGATGCTACCAGTATTTAAAAAAAATACACATGTATGTTTGACATGTCACAACAAATTATATTTCCAGGTAAACCAATAGAAGTGAAACAAGAACTGGATGCAAACAGTGATGGAAATGAGTCGGATGATTATTTTTTGGTCGACACAAGTAAGTTATTAGTTATAGCTGACCCGTTTTGGCTTAGCCCGCTCCTTTCATGCTTTCACAGCTCGACATGAAGCTTCATCCCTACGCCGATAGATGGCGTACGAGCACACTCATTCTAAAGTATTACTTTCGCAATAAAACATTGCCTGTGTCCTACTTCAAGCTTTACTTTATCTCTGTATCATATTTCATTACAATCGGTTTAGTGATTTAAGCCTGATTGTGTAGCAGACAGAGAGACCATCTATTCGTCAATAGATGGCGTAAGTAGTACATATAATTGTAATCGGAAAATATGACACGACAAACTATTTTTACAGTTAAACAAGAATCACCTTCACCAACGAAGAAAGAAAAGAACAGAAGTATTTCTAAAAAGAATACAGATGATAAATATGAAATAAAGAATTTGGATAAATACAATTCAGACATAGGTATGTAATCTAAATTAGTTTAGTACACCCTTCAGCAGCAAAATTAATAAATAAAAAAAAACGCAACTAGTCTAACTCTACGCTGTACGGTGTTAGGTTTACCTTTGCCTTTCCCATTATCGATTAAAAATAGAAGAAAAAAAATACAGTTACACTTACATGCATATATATATGTCGGGGATTTTAAAACGATTCGAAGGGAATGGAAGGAGGGAGATGGGGAATATTGGGGAACACTAAAAGAGGGTGATGATATTGAATGGAATATTGGGTAAACGCAACGTAGATACTGCTATTGAACAGATAGATGATCAAATATGATCTCTAACAATTACGAGAGAAACCTAAGCAGTGCCTTGGACTTGTGACCAAGATGTAGGCTTAAGGAGCTCCTTTAAGTGATCACGACACTCGCCTCCACTGCTAGGCTCTCTATTTAAACCCAAGGTTAAACGCACATAAACCTAACCAAATACAAGGCTAACCTAACCTAAGGCTAACCTAACCTAAGTCTAACCTAACCTAAGTCTAACCTAACCTAAGTCTAACCTAACCTAACATTGTGTTTACTTAACCACGTGGAAATTACATTGTAAGGACTTACGTGACCTTAGTTGGACAGCACTTCCACACTACACTGCACTTGACACTATCACTATCACTAGCACTACTGAGATGATGTTCACTTCTTGAGAGACCGCGCACGACTAAGACTTCAGTTAGACTGTCGACCGCATATAAAGGGTCGAGGGTAGATACTGTCAAAACAACGGAAGTGACTACTACCCCACTCCAACGCCATAGACAACGATAACGATTCGATTAATCGATAATCTTTTACTATGCTCCGACATATATTACGTATGTATGTATATGTGTATGATTATATGTATGTGTAGAAGACAGTCGATATAAAAACGGCGATAGCATCGTCACCTGCACGTGCACCTCACGCCACCTGCACGTCAGGTGGCCACACAGGTGAGTTTCAATAATAAGTTTTGCTATAAAATGCCGAGCGCACGCCGTACTTAGGCAGTCTTTCTCTAACCGCCAACTAAAGATCATCTGAGTTCTCACATCTTATTTATTGTGAGTTTAACGTTAGGTTCCTTGGCCATAAGTACATGACACTGCTTGTGTTCCTGTCTGAATAGTACGAGATCGTAATATTTAGTAATATACTGACCGCATTGCGCCCGTAGCTTTTCATGATAGACCATCCTTTTTAATTGTTGCGACATATGTATTATTTATTGTCTTTTTTGGTTCTCTGCACGCCTACCCACACTCTCTACCACGTCTAGGGTCAATTAATAGAAAATGTTTTTAGTAATAAACTCACTCTTTATACATCAAATAATAAAAAAAAAGAAAATTGAGATATTAATGTTCGGCAAATAATATAAAGGTTTCCACCATCTATGGGTTTGTAATAAAAAACAATAAGGTAGACACAACACATGTTCTTAATTCCAAACATTTCTTTCAGATCCTGAACCAGAAGAAACCATGAAAAGGGTAAATAAAAGAAAAATACTTAAAGACTTCAAAATGCTATCCTGGTCTCGTTGTCTTAAAACAAAACACCGAGAAAATCTTCAAACAATACTCAAGTATTCAAATGCTATACCGTTTAAGGATAAAACTTTGATTGGTTTTCTATGTGGGTACTGCGGTATGGGTTACCCGGACCCAAAGGAGCTGAGGAGTCACACGATGAATGAGCATGAAGAGGAACGGTTATCGTTCAAATCATCATTTGACATGATGGAGTATAACGTTAAATTGGACATTACTGAGCTAATTTGTAACATATGTACAAATAAAATGGAGAATTTGAAACAACTGAAGGAGCACCTTGTTAATAAACATAATAAATCATTTAATAATGATATAAAAAATCATATAATGGAGTTTAAATTGGAGAAAGGAGATATATATAATTGTGCAATGTGTCCGTCTACGTATGAAACCTTTAAGATGTTGAAGCAGCATATGAATAAGCATTACAGTAATTACAGTTGTAATAAGTGTGAGACTTCTTTTGCAACGAAGAGGTCGTTGAATGCTCATCAAGGGACGCATCAGGAGGGTAGTTTTAAGTGTGATTTGTGTGATAAAGTGTTTTCGAGTAGGAGCAAGAAATTGTATCATGAGAAGACAAAGCACTTGGGAGCGAGGAGTATAAGCAACTGTCCGTTCTGTGATACCTCGTTCAGGAGTTACTATCAGCGGAATCAGCATCTGGTGAAAGTGCATAATAGTGAAGCGCAGTATAAGTGCAATGTTTGCAATAAGGGTTACATTTTGAAGTCGTTGTTGATGTGTCATATTAAAAAAAGTCATTTGATGGAACGTAACTGTCAGTGTACGGAGTGTGGGTTCAGGTTCTTCAGTAAGAAGGCGTTAAAGGCGCATATGATCAAGCATAGTGGGGAGAAGAAGTATGCATGCGAGGTGTGTCATAAGGCATATGCGAGGAAGTATACGCTGAGAGAGCATATGCGGATACACAATAATGACAGGCGGTTTAAGTGTGATGTGTGTGCCACTGCGTTTGTGCAGAAGTGCAGTTTGAAGAGCCATCTGTTGTCGCATCATGGTATTACGATGGCGGCTAGTGATATTCCTATTTCATAATGCTTATACACAAAATGTCGTTTAAAAGTTTAATAATAAGTTTAGAGCAACATGAGGTCGCGTCTTACTAACATTAAAAAGGTAGCTAGTGTTTTGAGCTACAAGGTGACGTGCTAACTTGTGACGTCGCAAGTCAGTATAGTGGATAGTTAAAATTCATTAAAAAGGTCGCTAGAGTGTTTCGAGCTACAAGGTGTCGTGCTAACTTGTGACGTCACAAGTCAGTATTGCAGATAGTTCAAATTCGCGAAAAAGGTCGCTAGAGTGTTTCGAGCTACAAGGTGTCGTGCTAACTTGTGACGTCACAAGTCAGTATTGCAGATAGTTCAAATTCGCGAAAAAGGTCGCTAGAGTGTTTCGAGCTACAAGGTGTCGTGCTAACGTCACGAGTCAGGATATTAAGTCGGCAGTATGATTTGAGCAAAATGGCTACGTATTAGCTTGTGACGTCACAAGTCAGTTATTTACTAGCGTATGACGTTATCACAGTTAATGTAGACTTTTAAAAGATGATATTTTTAATCCTCCCCATAATTTTCAAAAAAGAGATAATAAAAATCTGTGTACAGTCTGTATTCTTTGCGCATATAAGTTTAAAACTTGTATTTAGTGTGGAATTCTTGGAAGGATAATGTTTCTATGTGTTGGCAACACTTTCGGCGTCTTTAATACCAAAAGCAGCTACGGTTGTTGTAATAAATGGTCTTGAATTTTGCCAAAACCCGAGATTGAATCGGGGACCTTCAGATGTATCCCGGGTTTCGGCACCAATTTGTTAGGGGCACTATATACTTCAATGGTATAAAGTGTTGCCAGCACATAGAAACATCGTCCTTAACAATTGTAAATGGTAAAGGTACGCATGCGCAATACAAAGTGCTAATATTAAATTATAAGTGATTTTGTTGCCCTCATTGTTTTGATAGATGACTTTATTTTAATATAACTTTTTTTTATAAAGAAATTATTTATTATGTATGAAAATAAAATTATTTTAAAATAAGATTTTATTTGATTTTGATAATTATATCACCGATAGAAAGCTGCAGCTATGTGGTGTTGCCATAAATATTAAAAAGATATGGGCAAGTGCCATAAATTGATCATTTTATAAGTAGAGGATAATCTCAAAAACTACTGAACCAATATTGATAATTCTTTCTCTGACAGAAAGTCACAACCTTTCCAAGTAACATACGCTATGTGGTGTTGCCATAAATATTACAATTAAAAAGATATGGCTATTAAAATGCAGACAGTCAAACATATAATGACCATTATAAATAAAGGAAATAATCTCGAAAACTACTGAACCGATTTTGATAATTCTTTCACTAATAGAAAGCTACACTATGCTAGAATGACATAATGTATGCAGTGTTGCCACATTATAATAATAAAAATGATGTAGCCGGTAAACTGCAGGCAGTCAAACATTAAATGACCATTTGAGATAAAGGAAATAATCTCAGGAACTACTGAACCGATTTTGATAATTCTTTTACTAATATAAAGCTACACTATGCTAGAAAGACATAATGTATGCAGTGTTGCCACAACTATAATAATAAAAATGATGTAGCCGTTAAACTGCAGGCAGTCAAACATTAAATGACCATTTGAGATAAAGGAAATAATCACAGGAACTACTGAACCGATTTTGATAATTCTTTCACTAATAGAAAGCTACACTATGCTAGAATGACGTAATGTATGCAGTGTTGCCATAACTATAATAATAAAAATGATGTAGCCGTTAAACTGCAGGCAGTCAAACATTAAATGACCATTTGAGATAAAGGAAATAATCACAGGAACTACTGAACCGATTTTGATAATTCTTTCACTAATAGAAAGCTACACTATGCTAGAATGACATAATGTATGCAGTGTTGCCACATTATAATAATAAAAATGATGTAGCCGGTAAACTGCAGGCAGTCAAACATTAAATGACCATTTGAGATAAAGGAAATAATCTCAGGAACTACTGAACCGATTTTGATAATTCTTTTACTAATATAAAGCTACACTATGCTAGAAAGACATAATGTATGCAGTGTTGCCACAACTATAATAATAAAAATGATGTAGCCGTTAAACTGCAGGCAGTCAAACATTAAATGACCATTTGAGATAAAGGAAATAATCTCAGGAACTACTGAACCGATTTTGATAATTCTTTTACTAATATAAAGCTACACTATGCTAGAAAGACATAATGTATGCAGTGTTGCCACAACTATAATAATAAAAATGATGTAGCCGTTAAACTGCAGGCAGTCAAACATTAAATGACCATTTGAGATAAAGGAAATAATCACAGGAACTACTGAACCGATTTTGATAATTCTTTCACTAATAGAAAGCTACACTATGCTAGAATGACGTAATGTATGCAGTGTTGCCATAACTATAATAATAAAAATGATGTAGCCGTTAAAGTGCAGGCAGTCAAACATTAAATGACCATTTGAGATAAAGGAAATAATCTCAGGAACTACTGAACCGATTTTGATAATTCTTTTACTAATAGAAAACTACACTATGCTAGAATGACGTAATGTATGCAGTGTTGCCATAACTATAATAATAAAAATGATGTAGCCATTAAAGTGCAGGCAGTCAAACATTAAATGACCATTTGAGATAAAGGAAATAATCTCAGGAACTACTGAACCGATTTTGATAATTCTTTTACTAATAGAAAACTACACTATGCTAGAATGACGTAATGTATGCAGTGTTGCCATAACTATAATAATAAAAATGATGTAGCCGTTAAACTGCAGGCAGTCAAACATTAAATGACCATTTGAGATAAAGGAAATAATCTCAGGAAATACTGAACCGATTTTGATAATTCTTTTACTAATACAAGGTATAATAAAAGAGAATTATAAATAAATCATTTATTACAATAGTAACAATAACATAAATTAGCACAACTCAATGGAAGAACCAACATACTCAACGAGTCCTAAGATACACAAATTGAGGTTTCATTGATTCAACTATTACGTAAGAACAAACCCCTCCTTGTTTTTTTTTTTAATTTCTATAAAATGCTCCAGTGTCGGAGAGAAACATTACATGTTTATTAACTAAGTAAGTATTTCTTTATTTGGGACATAGTTTTTACAAGTGAGTTAGGCATACAAGAAATAAGAAACATTACCTTACATAAATAAATTAAAATAAAAAAGTTAAAAAAAAGTAAGTGTTATGTCCCAAAAATGATCAGCCTTTGCTGGGCTTAAGCCCAACACTGATTTTCTATAGCTACCCTAACCAGTCGTGACGTGCAGTAGCTAAGCCTATCTATAAATTCTTATTCGACCTACAAAAAAAATGAAAGAAAATTAAACACAATTGGATATTTAGAAGATACGTTTTATATTCGAATCGGAATGCAAATCGTTTCGAATAGGAGGAGGTAGATTATTCCACATTTTTGTGGAGTTATAACGGAAACTTCCTTCAAGATGTAAAGATAAGTAGGGATATCATACTTAATGACCCCAAATAGTAAAGAAGCGAAGTGAAGTAGTCTCCGGTATTCCATCCTTAACATTTTTGCTTTATTGAGATAAGGAGAGGCGCGAGTGGGAATTTTAATACAAAATCTAGCGCATGACTTGCACCCGCTGAATCAAATTTCTAATTATATTAATTGTGTGATTTTCAAACCTTAATTCTTCATCCAGATAACAGTAAAATAATCCAATAGTGACCTTTAAAGACTCCTCCCCTAAGACCTCTAACCTCTATAGTTGCTTACGTAATACTTGAACTGCCCTAGACCCCCAATCCGAGTCGAATTCAATTTGTGTAGAAAAAATCATTTTTACTTCTCTAGTAGATTTAAAAATAATTACTTAATATAACGAGACAACAATAAAACTTGTATATTACATATTGCTTATTACTCAATGTTACCATACGTAAAAAATTCTCAGGACTGAACTTTTAAAATGAGTGGTCATCGACATCCTGTTCAATCAAATACCTTCATTTCCAGTTAATTCTATTTATATTTAATAACATCTATGGACTGACAATATCACTTCTCCTGTTCTCAAATTCCACCAAAGAAATCCCATGGTTCGACAACATGTGGCTTTTCAAACTACATTTCTGCACAAACGCCAACCCGCAGAGACCACATTTGAACCGCCTATCATTATTATGTATCCGCATATGCTCTCTCAAAGTTTTTTTCCTCGCATATGCTTTATGGCACACGTTGCACTTGAACACTCTCTGACCATTATGTTTGATCATATGCTCATCGAGCGACTGTTTTATAAAAAAACCTAAACCACACTCCGAGCAAATGTGATTCCTCTCCATTAAATGCACTTTTTTAATATGCGAGGTAAGTTTGGATTTTAATATAAAGGTCTTTTCACATGTATTACACTTATAAGAGGCAGCTGAAACATTGTGGTCCTTAAACATATGTCTGTTCCTTTGATAATAACTAGTAAAACTTTGATCACAGTGCGGACACACCGTTGTGTACCTAGCGTTACTATTATGAGTATATTTCTCATGACACACTTGCCTCACACGCGTAGAAAACACCTTATCACAAAACGCACATTTAAAACTCCCCACATCATGAGTACGCTGATGATTCTTCAATCTATGCTTATTTATAAACCCCATATCGCACACATCACATATATAGTTCCGGTAATGGCTGTTCATGTGTTGTAACAACATTTTGAAGGTCTCAAACTGTGAGTGACACAACGCACAGTTCAGCAACTCCTCATCAGTCAGCTTGAACTCCAAAATATAATCATTGACGTCCGGGTAAAACTTCACATCATGTTCAGTCGACAAATGCTCCTTCAAATTAGATACAACATCAAATCTTTTCTCACAAACATTACATTTAAGATCCAAAATATCCATTTTGATGGACAGATTACTTTTATCTAATCTTTTATTATAGTTTAATTCATCTTTCTTATGTATGTCCTGTCTGTGAAGTCGCAAACTTTCAGTTGTTGGAAAAGTCTCCTTGCAATATGCACAAATTATCCCGGAGAGAGTTTTATTAAAAAATGGCGTACAATTCGAATACTTTAGTATATTCTCGATGTTCACGCTATGTTTTTTATTTTCGCTCACCAGTCTGATTTCTGGTATCGATGAATTTAACCTTTCGAGTTGTGATAATGTTGAGAGAGATAGTTTTATTGGCTTACTAATGCGGTTTTTCGATTTTCGATCTGAAAAAAAAAACACACTGTTAATCTAGAAATAGTGGCATATCCTCCGTGTGTAAAAATTGGGACAGACAGACGGATTGCGACTTTGTTTTATACTATTTAGTGATGTCTCCGTGATCCACAGGCTGAAAACCGGAAGTGATCATTGGATGGTTCGAGGCTCATTGAATATCGATATTAAAGCTAAAAGGTCTTGTTTGACGAAGTCTACGCTCCGACCGTCTCCGACCAAAATCGAGAACCCTGGGCACTTTCAACTCGAGCTCCAAAATTGCTTCTCTTGCCTGGAAACCTGCGTTTCAGTGGACGAGTTAAATGGCTTATCGAAACTACCCACGGGGTTGGATCCCAGTTCTGCAAGCTCAGGCGTAGGGATCCGATGATGCTCAGTCACATAGGCAGCTCAATAGACTGATTTCGAAGTTGAGGCAACACGACTTTCGCTCCTTTAATACAAAATGTATTGGGGAAGCGATAGAGCGAAATAAAGGCTCAAAGGTGTTCGCTAGAGTCTCGACTATTAGACAAAGCCGTTTGACTAAGCTGAAGACGGATGTTGGCAAGGTAGTGTCGTTTTAGAAGTTTTGAGAGAGGTAGAGAATTTCTATCGACTAACTCTATACCTCGGTTGCTAACCCTGTCATCAGTTTAGCCAAAGACTCGAGAGCCCGACTTACCCGACATTACACCGAAGACATCCCGGACATCAGCCTGTACGAGATTAGGATGGTTCTTAAGCAACTTAAAAGCAACAGGGCGCCAGGCGAGAATGGAATTACCTTGGAGCTTCTGAAAGCGGGCGGTAAGCCGATCCTCACAATACTCTAGAGGTTGTTTGGTTCTGTTTTTCAAAAAGGGCGACAAAACCCTTCTAAAGAACTACAGACCCATTTCACTCCAGAGCCATGTCTATAAGTTATTTTCGAGAATCATCGCTAATCGTTTCGATCGGAGGTTTGATGACCAGCCTCCCGACCAAGCCGGTTTCCGAAGAGGCTTTAGTACCATAGACGAATCCAACTTGGATAAGCAGCGTTTAGGAAGTTACGAGACGTCTTTCGTCATAAATACCTCAGTGCCTGAAAACGAAAGTCTTCAAACAGTCTCTCACTCAAGTAGAAGAACCAGTCACCGACATAGCCCAGCGAATTAGTAAGTTGAAGTGGCAGTGGGCTGGGCACTTAGCCCGTAGAACCGATGGCCGTTGGGGCAGAAAGGTTCTCAAGTAGAGAACACGGCCAGAATATCGAAATGTTGTAAGGCCTCCCACAAGATGGACAAACGACCTGGTCAAGGCGGCAGAGAGCCGCTGGATGCAGGTATTAGGTGATTGGTCATACTGGAAATCTCTGGGGGAGGCCTATGTCCAGCAGAACAAGGCATCCCATGGCTGACACGATATTGTATATAATTATGTATGTATTTATCTCTCACTTTTTTATGTGTTTTTGTTACAACTCCATGCAACGCTCCAACTGTATTAAAGATGGCGTCTAAGGCAAATGAATCGATCTTGCGAACAAAAGAAAATATTAGGGAAGTATTGGTGTCTGAGTATCAATGATTACATATGGCGTTATTGAAAGAGGTTTTTCCGCTTAAAATGCAAAATTTTATGTAAATAGAAATAGAGCTGTACCTTTTGATTTCTTTAATAAAAGTCGTTTCTTTCCATTTTTCTCCTTCTTCTCTTTCCGTTTAAGAGGAACATCATCAAGAGAGAACATTTCCACTATTTTATCATCCTGCTTTAATCCACCAAAGTCTTCATCTGGAAAATAAATAATTTATATAAAAGCTGTGAAATACTACTTTACACACTCACTCACTCCAACAACTCAATCATTGTCCTAGACACTTGCACACACTCATTCACTGAACTATTCAGCGATTCACTTACTCATTAATTTGTTCATACACTCAATCGTTCACCTATTCAACGATTCACTTACTTATTAATTTGTTCATACACTCACTCGCTCACCTATTCAACGATTCACTTACTCATTAATTTCTTCATACACTCAATCACTTACCTATTCAACGATTCACTTACTCATTAATTTGTTCATACACTCAATCGCTCACTTATTCAACGATTCACTTACTCATTAATTTCTTCATACACTCACTCGCTCACCTATTCAACGATTCACTTACTTATTAATTTGTTCATACACTCAATCGCTCACCTATTCAACGATTCACTTACTCATTAATTTGTTCATACACTCAATCGCTCACTTATTCAACGATTCACTTACTCATTAATTTCTTCATACACTCACTCGCTCACCTATTCAACGATTCACTTACTCATTAATTTGTTCATACACTCAATCGCTCACCTATTCAACGATTCACTTACTCATTAATTTGTTCATACACTCAATCGCTCACTTATTCAACGATTCACTTACTCAATAATTTGTTCATACTATCAATCACTTACCTATTCAACGATTCACTTACTCATTAATTTGTTCATACACTCAATCGCTCACCTATTCAACGATTCACTTACTCATTAATTTGTTCATACACTCAATCACTCACCTATTCAACGATTCACTTACTCATTAATTTGTTCATACACTCAATCGCTCACCTATTCAACGATTCACTTACTCATTAATTTGTTCATACACTCAATCGCTCACCTATTCAACGATTCACTTACTCATTAATTTGTTCATACACTCAATCGCTCACCTATTCAACGATTCACTTACTCATTAATTTCTTCATACACTCACTCGCTCACCTATTCAACGATTCACTTACTCATTAATTTCTTCATACACTCAATCACTTACCTATTCAACGATTCACTTACTCATTAATTTCTTCATACACTCAATCACTTACCTATTCAACGATTCACTTACTCATTAATTTGTTCATACACTCAATCGCTCACTTATTCAACGATTCACTTACTCAATAATTTGTTCATACTATCAATCACTTACCTATTCAACGATTCACTTACTCATTAATTTGTTCATACACTCAATCGCTCACCTATTCAACGATTCACTTACTCATTAATTTGTTCATACACTCAATCGCTCACTTATTCAACGATTCACTTACTCAATAATTTGTTCATACTATCAATCACTTACCTATTCAACGATTCACTTACTCATTAATTTGTTCATACACTCAATCGCTCACCTATTCAACGATTCACTTACTCATTAATTTGTTCATACACTCAATCACTCACCTATTCAACGATTCACTTACTCATTAATTTGTTCATACACTCAATCGCTCACCTATTCAACGATTCACTTACTCATTAATTTGTTCATACACTCAATCGCTCACCTATTCAACGATTCACTTACTCATTAATTTGTTCATACACTCAATCGCTCACCTATTCAACGATTCACTTACTCATTAATTTGTTCATACACTCAATCGCTCACCTATTCAACGATTCACTTACTCATTAATTTCTTCATACACTCAATCACTTACCTATTCAACGATTCACTTACTCATTAATTTGTTCATACACTCAATCGCTCACCTATTCAACAATTCACTTACTCATTAATTTGTTCATACACTCAATTGCTCACCTATTCAACGATTCACTTACTCATTAATTTGTTCATACTATCAATCACTTACCTATTCAACGATTCACTTACTCATTAATTTGTTCATACACTCAATCGCTCACCTATTCAACGATTCACTTACTCATTAATTTGTTCATACACTCAATCGCTCACCTATTCAACGATTCACTTACTCATTAATTTGTTCATACTATCAATCACTTACCTATTCAACGATTCACTTACTCATTAATTTGTTCATACACTCAATCACTCACCTATTCAACGATTCACTTACTCATTAATTTGTTCATACTATCAATCACTTACCTATTCAACGATTCACTTACTCATTAATTTGTTCATACACTCAATCGCTCACCTATTCAACGATTCACTTACTCATTAATTTGTTCATACACTCAATCGCTCACCTATTCAACAATTCACTTACTCATTAATTTGTTCATACACTCAATTGCTCACCTATTCAACGATTCACTTACTCATTAATTTGTTCATACACTCAATCGCTCACCTATTCAACGATTCACTTACTCATTAATTTGTTCATACACTCAATCGCTCACCTATTCAACGATTCACTTACTCATTAATTTGTTCATACACTCAATCGCTCACCTATTCAACGATTCACTTACTCATTAATTTGTTCATACACTCAATCGCTTACCTATACATAGATTCACTTACTCTTTAATTTGTTCCTACACTCAATCACTCAACTATTCATAGATTCACTTACTCATTAATTTTATTCCTACACTCAATCACTCACCTATTCAATGATTCACTTACTCATTAATTTTATTCCTACACTCAATCACTCACCTATTCAACGATTCACTTACTCATTAATTTGTTCATACACTCAATCACTCAACTATTCAACGATTCACTTACTCATTAATAAACATAAATGTTTATCAATATAAGTAGAGCATTTTTTTCAGTTACCTTCAAAGTCAAAGTCAGTCAGTTCAGTGGTTTAAACATGAATGTTACAGACAAACAAAAAAAAGTGAGGGTAGTTCAACCAAAACATAAATATCAATTGTAGGGTAGTTTTGTTCTAAATTTGCTTACCCAAAAAATATATTCCATTGTCTTCACCATCTGCATCAGAATACTCCACTTTTATTTTAGGGATGTCTTCATCTGTAAATACAATTATTATATTATGGTGAGTGTCTGGGGCTTGCGACCCATGTGTGTAACAAAGCCTTTTACTTGAAATATTTTAGATAATGTTTAGTTTATGAAATATTTTTTTTTGTTGGAGCAAAAGAGATACTATGAAAATTTAGTATTAAATTTTAAAAAAAAATACATATTAAAAATTTTTTAAATAAAAAAAAGTTAAGACTAACCTAAAATAATATATCTTTTGCTTTAAGAAGAAAAAAAACAGTCAATAGATCTGACAAATGATTTTATAAAGTGAACAGTTTCTAAAATACTTGTTAATACCTAATGAACTCCATACAGTTAGTCAAGCTGTACTTGGGGCTTATGACCCTGATATTGATGAAAGATAATATTTATTACACAAACAACAAAACACATATATTGCACTTTACAATGTTTATTGTTTGTTCAATCCATAACAGCTAATAAAGATTATAAGTAGTCCAACTTGTGGGGGTAACAGCAAACTAAACTAATAGAAACTATTAGGCTATCGTGGGCTATCAAAAGTTTTGCTAACATAAAAAAATATATACCTTTGAAGTTGTTAAGAGAACACTGATACTCTTTCTGACATTTTTGGACTTGCTGCTTAAAATCCCAAGCATCTCGGAGTCTTGTAATACAAAGGTCACATATTCCATTCCCGGATTCGTCTACTTCTAATAAAAGCTGAAAAATATTATGAATTATTGAGTATGCTATCAAATAATTTTTTTCTAAATTATTATTTAATACACAACACACACACTCACACACACACCCCAAATACAATTACACACATACACAACATAACACTTTTAAATTCTCAGGGGTTACTGAAATAATTACTTAATAAAATTTTAATCTAATTAATAAAATACTAGTCGACTGGTCCTGGTGTTGGTTTGTTAAATTTTATGAGTTTTTCTCTAAATGTATATCAAGCCTTGTCATTTCCCAAGCATTCTATGTACCTAATTTCATCAAAATCGATCCAGCAGTTCTTGAGTTATAAATAGTGTAACTAACCCAACTATGTTTAATTTAATATGTATATATACATATATAGAAGTGCAATTTAATATTCTGGGAACTGAAAAGTAATCCAATTATAAACAAGCTTATGTAGAAATTATGATTACTTTTCGGTGCCCCTAAATAATATTTACATGTATTTCAAAACACTCTTTTATCATGTCTCCATAAATTTCAGTTCTTCCAAAACATGTGTAAACTGACTTCAAGTTCTTATCGGGAGGGCGCGCTAAACAGCATCGACACTTTTCATTCGGATTCATTGTTCAAATTACACCCGATTTCAATAATTTGAACTTATTTTATGTTTTTTATTCAGAATAATACGAAAAAGCTATTTGTTATTTATTTGACATTGGCATGTGATTGACATTTGGGTTTTTTTTCTCCATTTTCATATATAATAGAAAATGTATAACACTAAACAACCAAATATAAAGAAAAAAAGTGTTTATATTAATTAATTATTAAATTAATTTAAAATATTAATTTAACATAATTGTATAAAAAACAATACCATATTTGTTTAATTTTTTTTAAAGAAAGTGTGCCTGTTTTAAAAATAATTTTTATTAGGGAGGTATTCTTCCTAATAACTTAGACATTTTATTTTAATAATAGTAAATAAATATAAAATATTATTAAATTTACTATTTATTTAAAAATTTGTTTACCTAAAATCTTTTTAAATTTAATTTTTAAGCTTATGTTTATTTACTTTAATTTAAAATTAAAAAGTTTCTTGTTCTTACTTCTTTATAAAACGACAGATAGGGTTTTGGCCTTACTATAAAATTAATAAAAAATTAACCTATTAAAGGCTGTACGGTGTAATACCTTTTCCTTTTCGATTATGGAATAAAAACAGAAAAAAAAACTTCTTTAGAAAATGGCGGAGCTTCGGTTGAGTAGCATCAATTGCTACAATTTTGTTTTAATGAATTCAATAAACTGTTAAATTAAGTGATACTATTAAGTTAGTGTAATTAATAAGAATGGAGCCTCTTTTACATGACGGCATGTGTCGATGTTGTGCGACGGAAGGAACGTTCAAAGACTTTCTAACAACGTACCACTGGATGGGCGAAGAGGAAATATACGCCGACATGTTAAAAGATTGTTTTTCTATTTCTGTGAGTATCAGTATGTTTATTGTCTTAAAGAATAAATTAAGAAGTATACGATTTGTTGACTTTATTCTATATATCATTGTTTTTTGTAATAGGCTTCATTTTATTCATTGTTTGTTTAAGCTAGACTTGTACTTAAATATAAACATAATAAAATAATTCAATAATATAATAATGTAGATGTACTCGGATTTTATCATTTTAATCATAATGACTTTTTTTTAATTTGTTATTTAGCAGCCAGCATTTTACAAATATTTAACTGATATTTCTAATTGGATTAAAAAGTGCATAACATTGGCTACAGAATAGTGGAGCCCTGAAAAATTTCTGTAATGTTTTTTTTATCAATAATGCTTCTACTATCCTAAGTATTTTTTTGAAATCTGTTTTTGAGTGAAATTCAGTTATTAATATATGTTTATTTTAAATTTGAATCCACATAGGTATGTTATGAAACATATTTTAGAGACGATAATTTCAGAACTTTTAAAAATATTTTCAAGGACTCACTATTCTAAAGTTTATACAAAATCATTTTCCAGAAAACAGTATTCTATAGACAATTACTTTTACAATGATTCCTTGCTCCTTAGCTAATCACATCGGAAGAAATAAATAATGGCGGTATATGTGAAGTATGCATCACACAGCTCCGTAATGCTGTTAACTTTAGGCGGCAAGTCCTACAGACCGAAGAGCAATTTAAGAAACGACTGGACGATTCTATGTTTAAGAGTAAGTTCCAAACAACGGAAACGTATTTGTTAACATTGAAACTAATATTTTTTTATAGACTCCTAAGTTAAGTATTACAATTAATAGACAAAACTTAGTGATTACTTAATGATAACTTTATGTATATCTATGACTGGATTAAATCGTTGTGGTAGTTATTGCCACAGGTTTGTATAATTCAAAAAGTGAGTGAGATAGAAGAGTGAAAGAGACAGTGATGGTGGTGTTCACTGCAAATCAATGATATACTACGCAATAAAGAATAGAAATTCAATGGATATAGTATATTCATAGTTGTCACTTGACAGAGTATGAAATGAATAAACGATTGAGTGAGTGAATGGTTTGAATACACTGCAGCAAAGTGAACCATTAAATGTTGAGTTTAATTAAATTAATTTACATTGCATTTTACAGCAAACCAAGAAATCAAACTGGAGTTGGCACATGACGGTGACTCAGACAACAACATGTCTGAGGATTATGCGGCAAATGGTGAGGATTATTCTAATAATGTATTATGTATAAACTAATTATGGTAAAACCTGTTGTTTAGATTGGAATCTACTAGTAATCTTAACCCCTCCAACTAAGTCAAAATACTTGTGCTAGGAGAGGGTCACAGCAGCAGACCAATGACTGGCTTATGAACCCATAACATATCGATTCTTAATCCAATGTTTTTTACCTGTGTGGGAATGGGTTAGAATACTAGACTGGCTTGCGACAACCAGCATGCGAATGCGACCGCCAAATGTCAGACGCGTTCCGGTCGAGCCGCATGTGGGCTAGAGGCTCCCTCCCTCTCCAATCCTACTAATGCTGCAGACCTGGTGGACTCTGGGCTCTTGCTCAGGGTCCACTGAAACTGCAGCATTTTTTTCTTTACTCCCCCTCCCCACTCTATCTTCGAGGATGAATTGCACATTGACAAAACAACAGGTTATCTCTTGCTTTGCTGATGTCCATGGACGATGGTGGCCACTTACCATCAGGTGGACCATCTGCTTGTTTGCACCTTCTGTACCATAAAAAATAAAACGCATAAACTACTGTACGGGACCAATTATTGCTCCAATAGTTCAAAGATAGTCCTGGTCTATATTACCTAGGTGATAGCCTAGTGGTTAAGACATTGATGTATTACTCAGGAGCTACTTTAACCAGCACTGAATTCTCCAACGCTGTTGGTATGTGAAGACTGCCAACCCACACTGAGCCAGGGTAGTGGTTGGTTCAACCCCCTCCTCATTCCGCGAAGGAGACATGGCACTGATTTGTCTTTTTGCAAACTACATTTAAAGTTGTAGTTGATTAAAATTAGAGAACTTCGGGATCCCTTTATAACACTTTCACTATTCAAGGTCTCTGTCTAATATAGCTGACCACCTTAAACTAACACTAATGATAATACTTCAAAGGGCATAACAACAAACTAACTAAAGAATTATTGAATATTTTATATTCAATATTTTATACACCTACCCTCAGAATAACTACAAAATTTGCATGTCGCCTTCACTATTCAACCTCTCTGTCTTTTATTAGACGCTCTCTCTAGCTAACTCAGTGACAACAGGAGCAAAGCGACAAACTACTTATTTTTATACACTACCTTCACTATTCAAGCTATTTAAAAGAGATATATTCTATACACTACCCTCATTTTAACGCAACGGTATTTGCTATAAATTGTCTAAACATAACGAATTCTTTTCCAGATTTCGAATTACCAATAAAAGTGGAAAAAGAAGAAAAACCAAAGAAGCGTTCAGCGAAAGCTTCCACGTCCAAAGCGAAGAAATCCAAAACTGATGAAGGAGAGCCGTCTGCTAAACGTAAGTTGTACTTTATATTATATGATTCATTGGTTTTGTGTCTACGTGGATGTTTGATATATAGATTATTAAAAAAAACTTCTGACATAATTAAAAAAAAAAATTTTAGATTTTTTTGAAGTCATTTGAAAATACATATATTATTAACAACTGTTCTTTAATTTTTTTTAATCCTACATTTTCTTTTATTTCTTTTAATTAAATTAAAAAATTGAACGATTAACCTTAGATACATGATTACATTTTTGTTTTTTTAAACGTTTAAAAAGAATTTTTTTTAGAAAAGATAGAATGGGATCAATATTGAAAAAGGTTTTTCAATTCGGTTCATAAATAAAGAAGTTCTGACAAAACAAACATTTAAAAAATACAAATATTGTTAATGTTTTGTCTGTTCATTATTATTCTTTATCTGTTAAATCTTTAAATTAAATTAAAAAAAAATAAAACTGAATACAACATACATACATTTTTTTTTATTTTTTTAACATTTAAAAAGATAATTTATGAACATACATATATACAAAATTTAAAAAAAAATGGGATCAATATTAGAAAAGATTTTTCCAATTTGGTTCATAAATGACAAAGTTCTGACATAAAAAAAAATTGGTAACCTTTTTTAGATTTTTTTGAAGTCTGTTGAAAATACAGATATTGTTAACATGCTGTCAGTTATTTTTTTTTAAATCCTACTTTATTATACTTTATACGAACTATTAATTAAAAAAAAGAAACTTGATATCCCTCACATACACAGATTTTATAAGAAAGATTTTATTCATAAACATAATTCGAAATGAAAAAAAAAGAGATCAATATTGAAAATGATTTTGAAAAATAAAAACTAAATATCAATATTATTATCTTACTGTCCGTATTTAATTAAATAGGAGTGACTTACTTAATGTTCGTCAATTAATGAGCGAGTGAGCTATTATTGAATTATATTATTCCGCTTAAACACAAAACCAATGTTTCATTTCAAAAGATAATGGAAATGCTGCATATTGATATATTTTTTTTTTATTCAAGCCTTGATAACCTGCTCAATAATTTTTTTTTAAATTTATATATATCTAGGAAGTGTAAGTTAGGCTCAGGCTAACCTTAGGTTGTAAGCAGTGATGGCCCAGTGGTTGAGACTTCAAGTCTTACTCGGGAGGTCCGAGTTCGATCCTGGGCACACACCTCTGACTCTGAGTTATGTGTGTTTTAAGCAATTAAATATCACTTGCTTTAACGGTGAAGGAAAACATCGTGAGGAAACCTGCACTCCTGAGAGTTCCCTAAAGTTCTCAAAGGTGTGTGAAATCTGCCAACACGCACTGGGCCAGCGTGGTGGACTATGGCCTAATACCCTCCTCATTCTGAGGAGGAGACTCAGCTCAGCAGTGGGCCATTGACGGGTTGTGATGATGATGATGAACCTTAGGTTTAAACAGTGAACCTGCTCGCTTGGTTGGTCTAGAATAGTAAGAGATTGTAATGTTTAGTTATATCCTGACTATATTGAGCCCCATATAATAATAATAACAAAGCATATTTATTCAAGACTTACATATTTGTTTTGTTTACAAACTATTATATGATGAATTATTATAATTCCTAAACTATGTTAGTAAAAACTATTGTAGCCTTGACTCCATCCGGGTATATGCCTCCTCCATCTCCTTCCAAGTCTGTCTATCCTTTGCTTTCTCTAGCCAGTCTGTGCCCGCCACTTTGACAATGTCGTCCATCCACCTCATTTTTGGTCTGCCCCGGTGTCTGTTTCCTGGAGGGCCTCTACGTTTTGTGATTTTGAGAGTCCATATTTGGTCTGGCACCCTGGCCACATGTCCTGCCCATTGCCATTTCATGTTCATAGCGTGTTTGAGAACGTCAGTAACATTCGTCCTTTTCCTAATAGTATTGTTGCTAACTTTATGTATCCTCCTTAGCCTTATCATACTTCTTTCTTCTTTAAGATTTCTTTGTTTGACCAAAACTTATTCCAAGAGCTTCTAATTCTTCTTTCAACTTCTTGTTCATTACTGTCACTGTTAAAGGAAATTTGTTTCCCTAGATAGACATATTCGTTTACATATTCGATCTGGTGCCCATCTATTTGTGTAGGTTTCTGCAGACTGTTTGTTAAGATCTTAGTTTTACTGGTGTTTATGTGTAGACCAACTTTTTTGCTTGCGTTGAGCCCCATACGATGCTTATAAAAGATTGTATATTCCAACTATCTCCCCCCTATGATAATATTTCTTTAATTATTCTTAAATTTATCTTTTGTTCCACTTTTACATGTCCCTTTGCCATTCATCTATGCTGACCTCGCTATGGCCACTGTCACAATGTTGTCGTCCCACCTTCTTTGTGGTCTAGGTCTATCTCTCTTCCTCAATCCGTCTCTTTGCTGTTATTTATCTTTTCCCCTGATCACGTGGCTTGTCCATTTCCACATTTATCTCCTTATTTTCAGAGCTATGTCCTGGACCTTAGTCTTGCTTCTGATGTTGCTCGCTCCTCTTAACTTTGTTTTTTCTTTTGATCCCAATCATACTCCTTTCCAAGGCATGTTGGCATATGGAGAGCTTATTTGTAACGCCTTTTATACTACTAGTATTATTTAAAAAAAAAAAAGAAATCAGGATATGATACTCTTTAACCTGGAATGAGATATTTCCTCTGTAAGTATGCGGGTGTCTGACTAAGTGAGTGAGTCTGGTAGTGGTGGGAGGTTGTGTAAATGAGTGAGGGTCTGAGTAGCAGATACACATATAACCACTTTTAATAAATAAAAAAAAACACCTGCTGTTAAAAGTTCATCCAAACCCTGAAGTATTCTCAAAGTTGCTAGGCTACGCGCCATCAGCTCCTATGGATCGTAGCGTGACGTCATATAGCCAAACTTATCAGCTTTATGTCAGCCTTTCCATTATCTTCTGTATGTTTTTATGTGTATTTAGATATATACAATAAGGCAAGATTTATACGGATTTTTTTTTTTTTAGTAAGAGATGTCTTGGAATATCTCCGTTAGTTCTGTATGAATCGTGTCTTAGAATAGCATTACAAAATTATAGACATGTCACAGATAATAATTTTTTTGAAACTTAATGCTATAGTTATGTAAAATAAGTTTCATCAAAATTCGTTTAGATATTGCGGTTATAGTAGCTCGAATAGTATATGGGCCTTGCAACCCAGGTGCCAGTTAATTGGGAATTAACTCACCTAGTCTGTTATCAGTCACAGTGAAGCATTAATTTTTTTTTAAATATTGAAATATTGAAACATAATCTTGTAATGCTATCAATTGTAACAATTCTTAGAATTTACATAACTTTTTGAAAACTGCGATTTTTTTTTTAAATATCGCAAACGATTAGTTAGTATTTAAATAATATTTTCAATGTCTATCGAAGTGTATGAAGAAATAGAAGAGGTTATTGTTTATGATAGGATAAGGTAAGTGCAGTTTTGTGGTTTAATAAATGGACAGTTCTATAGATATTATGCTCTATATTATCTTTTTAAATACGTTAAGCTAGACTCAGGATTTTCAATTCAAATCGCGTTGATCTAAAACTAGCAAACTCATAGTTAGTTAGGTTTCTGTAACTATGCGTCCCGAAAAAGCTATTTTAGGTGAAGATAGTAACTCTGTATTTCCACCAAAGATGTGCGAGGATGTGTAGCGAGGGATGTGTTTGTTAAGAACAAATAGAATCTCTTCATTTGACACAGTCTAAAGCGAGGGTAGGTAAATGAAGTGATTCTATGGGTTCTTAACAAACACGTCTCTCGTTACACATCCTCGCTCATCTCTACTGGAAGCAGCGCCTTAGGGTAGTTGTAAAAATAGCCTTTCTGAAAATATCACTTCGAGAACTCTCTTAAACGTTTTTCTTAAAGTTGGTGTTGCTTTAAACACCTGGAAAGACAATATCTAACTATAAACTCATTACTCACTCACTTTAAACACTTAAGATAGGGGTAGAGTACAAGAGCATATGTGAAGGTAGGACAACATTTAGATACTTCAGATACGAATTTATTTTTGACTTTAGTCCAATACGATTGGTTGAATTAATTAATTTATTTATGTTGAATTGAACCCGACTAGAACGTAAGCATCTCGAAATCAAAAACGTCGCGAATTTTTTTTAAAGACGTAATAATTTTCAGCGTTTTCTTAATACTAACAAACACGTAAACCAGATAATAATCTCTCATAAAGTTATAAAACATGAAAAAATTAATGGAGCTGAGCTCGCACGTCCATGAAGACTAACAGAACCTTAATTAAGAAGAAAGAGGGTGGATGAAGATAATTGAGTTGTGCTCGTTTCTGTTATAGGAACGGACGGCGACACGCCCAAGCGCAAGAGAAAGAAAAAGAAATCTGACGTTAGCGCCACTCCTGAGAGAATTGAACATAGAGTTAACCTCTCGGCTATACTCCAATACTCCAATGCCAGCCCGTTCAGAGATAAGACCATGCGAGGGTTCTCCTGCCTCTACTGCGCCAAGCACTTCCAAAATATACACGAGCTGCGAGCTCACACGGCGCAACAGGCCGAGAAAGATAAAATAAATTCCATGCTAGACTACAAACTGAGTTACAACCCCATCAAACTAGACATAACCAATCTACAATGCACCGTTTGCAACACTGAGATGAAAGACCTGAACGATCTTAAGGAGCACTTAGTCGTGGCACACAACAAAACTATACACAAAAATATTAAAGATATCATCCTCCCGTTCAAATTGGACGACGGACACAATTTCACTTGCGTTATTTGCTCGGTAGTACACATGTCGTTCAAAAATCTGTATCTACATATGAGTAGCCATTATCGAAATTATTGCTGCAAGAAATGTGGTGCTGGGTACATCACCATAGCAGCGCTGAGGAAGCACGGCAAGACGCACTACCAGGGACATTTCCCGTGTGACTATTGTGATAAATCCTATACGTCCTTAACTAAAAAGCGTAATCACGTTAAAGGTGTCCACACTGGCGGCTGGTTAAGAAACAAGTGTCCGCACTGTCCAGAAATATTTGTCAGTTATTACGAAAGAAGCGAGCATTTAGTGAAAATGCACAACGAAGCCCCCGTAGTGTATCCGTGTAACGCGTGCAGCAAGACCTATAAAAAGAAATTCGAATTAAGTAGACATATTAGACACCACCATCTCCAACAGAGGAGTTACTTATGTGACAGATGTAACGCGAAGTTCTTCTCGAAACGAGGCTTGATCGATCACATGAGTCGACATACAGGAGCAGAGTCCTGCTTCTGCGAGGTTTGCGGTAAAACGTTCTCACGCGCTCGCACTTTAAAAGAACATATGAAACTACACGAGGACGATAAACGTTTCCAATGCGAAGTCTGCAAAAAGACGTTCATGCAGAAAAGTAGTCTGAAAAGTCATATACGACTCCACCAGGACGATCTGGACATATTCAAAGAGTTCGACGATGTTAAACATTTGATCGATGATAGACAAATGACGCTTAAAGAAATCGCGGCTGAAAATAAACAGAAAGCACAAATGGAGAAGTTAAAAGTTGATTACGTTAACCTTTGAAATTACAGATAGACTATGAAGGTCCAAATTAGGATAAGGAGATGCTTACCATCCATCTAGATTTGTTTTCTCAAAGTTGGTTCCTCACTAACCCAATTATGCCAAATTATACCAAGGCAGTTCCCATGTCCAAGCCAGTTCCCATCTCCAAGCCAATTCCCATGTCCATGTCCAAGTTTCTAAAGATAACCATTTCAATAAAATTAAAATTATAAAAACTACCCCCACTTTTTTGTAGGAGGCTTCTAAAGGTAATAGTGGGACATTGTGCAGTTAAGATTCTGAAAGACAAGCGGTTATTTTAATTTGACAAA
This sequence comes from Limenitis camilla, assembly GCA_905147385.1. Lineage (NCBI taxonomy): Eukaryota > Metazoa > Arthropoda > Insecta > Lepidoptera > Nymphalidae > Limenitis > Limenitis camilla. The sequence continues at coordinate 5,979,950 of LR990253.1, forward strand.
AAACTACTACTACAATTTAGCTTTGCTATAATAATAGTAGAGTGAACAATAGTGTTGCCATCTGAGAAAAAAATGTTAAACTTCTGTCCCCTACAGGTGTAACTGGGAATTAATGAGTTAAAATTGGACTTGCTGACAGTGAGGGTTCTTCCTGAGCTTAATAAATTTTGGTATATGTGGGCCCATAGTTGGGCTTAGTAGACTATAGTATTAAATCGTATTTTTAGTTTTTCAATTCCCATGTCTTGTTACTAAGAAATCATTTCTTAAATAGCTTAAATACATTTGGTTAAGACAAGAAAATTTATAATCTTTGATAAATGACCTTTGGTTAGTGTTGCCAGGAAAAAAGTAATGGAAGAATTAATGAGTTAAAGAGTCTTTTTCGTCCTTAATTGTTGAAAATGTTAAATTCTTCCTTAATCAGACCAAAAATAATAATAATATTAGCCTATTGAGAAACAATCGAAAGTTCTAGAAGCATATTGCATTTATATATATGAGAGGGTAATTGTAGATAATATTGAATCATCGAATTATTGAGCCTGATATTGTTGTCTATAATTAACGTAGCTTACTTTGATTGTGATGTGATTCGTTCGTTGACAAATAACTTCCGATGTGACATGGCCGCCATAAGTAATAGCTTCTACTTGGAAAGGGGAAAATGCCCCCATCTATTGGGAAAACTTCCAGAATTTAAGGTTGTCAGAATCAGAATTTCATTACTTATATTAAATCAAGTATCCGCGCAGTATTTCTTTATAGACTCGTAAGGGGGTCGTCTAGTGTGAAGGCTATTTTTTAAATGCTTTTTTGGGTTTTTTTAGACAAACCATTAGAATAAAAATAACACAATCGGAGATATACCATGTAACAGGAACACACTTATAAAAAAAAGGTGTTCCACTGCTACCAGGATTCCGGCCATTCTGCTCATCTAAAAACAAAATACCAAATTTTAATTGTGAGACTTGCGGCTCTACATGGAACTAAAATTTTGAAAAATAATATTTTTTTTACATTTTTGAAGAAAAAATTTAGTTTCTCACAATTTTTTGAGGGCTATTTAGCTGGTAAAAAAAACTGACGGAGCAATCTTAATTTTTTTTTTTTTAATGGTAGAAAAGGTGCAAATGATGGTAAGTGGCCACCATCGCCCATCGTTGCATCCTCGAAGATAGAGTGGGGAAGGGGAGTGAAGAAGAAAAAATGCTGTGGTCTCAACGGACCCTAAGCTAGATCCCTGAGCCCACTAGATCCACAGCATTAATGGGATGGGACTGGGATTATTTTAGATCCTGTAACCAGAACCTGTAGTTATATACCATTATAAGCAAAATCGATTGACTACTTTTTGAGATGGCAGCACTTTAAAAAAATGTTTTGAGAAAAACGAGTTTGAAGGTCATTGTATATAAAAAAATGCCTGGACCATAGAGTACATCTTCCTCTTCTTTAAAGAACTCACGCAAGGCAGTTTTCTCTTATCTGTTTGAAATCCGGGCTTGTCGAGTAAAATCGCTCAAGCGACTCTCTGAGCGGTCGATGCGAGAATCGTTACGCTTGTGAATGATTGAAAAAATTATTTTATTTTGAAATGACACACTAGACAACCTCTTCCGGCTTTGAAATTCGAAAAATGCTTTTACCCACGTTTCACGACACACTAGACGACTCCCTTAAAACCAGTCAAAATGATGTCCCATGTTTTATTTAATAGGTTTATTTGTACATTTTAATATAAAACAGTTACTGTTACTTTAATCATAAATAAAAATGGTTTAATGTATTACTTATTATATTTTAAAACGTCTTCAAATATATATTTTTGATCTCGCATTGTGAATTTTAAGTATTAAGGAATAAAAGTGCTTTATCATTAACAATGTTTTTATTTCTTTCCAAACCAAACTAAAAGTCATCAAATCTGAAAAGTTAATTTAGGTCATATTTTGAACATGAGCGTTATAATTATTTTACAGTCGTGATGCATGTCGCAACCAAACACATTTAGAAATTTGTAGAACATTCTGGAGTTACATTTGTTGTACATGTGTTTCACGTGAACGGCCAGTCAAACGTTATTTTTCTTTTATAGGCCTTACCGGAGCCCGAATACGAAAACGGACCCTAAAGGAGGAAAGCGGGTCGGGTGAGGTTTTAAACAAAGTAGTAAGTCGCGAAAAAAGGTTGCGCGAGATGCAAAAGCAGTGGCACAATCTAACCACGCTCCTTAAATATTCTAACGTAACTCCTTTTAAAGATAGAAATGACGCAGGATATATGTGCGCTTATTGCTTCAAAACTTATCCCGATCCTAATGTTCTGAGACAACATACACACCTTGACCACGATAAAGAAAAGCCTAATTATAAAGCTGGTACAGGACTGAGTAGTTTTGTAGCATTTCTAGATATAGTTGATCTAAAATGCACAGTCTGTGGTAAGAACATGGAAAGCATTAGAATTTTAACAGAACATTTAGTCAAGGAGCATGATAAGAAATATTATTTAGGTGCCACAGATTACTTTCAACCGTTTAAACTGACAGGCGAGCAGGCGATGAACTGCTGTCTGTGTGGAGAAGTATACCACAATATGAAGTTGCTAATGCAACACATGAACGTTCATTATCGGAATTTCATATGTACCATATGTGGAGCTGGATTTGTAAACAGCTTTCGACTAAACAGACATGAAACGACGCATGGGAAAAAGAAATCCAGTTTCACGTGCCGGCATTGTGGTCAAGTTTTTGCCGCTGAATCTAAAAAGAAAGCTCACGTCAACACAGAACATAAAGGCATCGCTGGAGATAGTGTTTGCCAAATTTGTAAAGCACGATTTAAGAATTATTACCAAAAAACTAGACACATGATGCAAGTCCACAATGTCGAGGGGATCAAATGTGATATGTGCGATAAAAAATTCAATTTGAAATCTAATTTAGTATTACACATGAGAAGCGTCCATTTGAAGGAGAGACCATACGAATGCTCGGTCTGCAGTATGGGCTTCTTCATCAAACGTCATATGCTCGGACATTATATGGCGACTCACACAAATGAAAGGAAATTTAAATGTGATGTGTGTGGGAAAGCATATGCAACCCAAAATAGTAGAAGGAAACACATGAAAAAGAATCATGGAATTTCTAAAAATACGCTCATACCGCCAAATGTAGTCAATAAGCCAAATTAGTTTTAGGGAATAAATTATATTATGTATCTGATGTATAATAAAGTGTCTGGTGTATACTTGGATTTTATTTAATATTGCAATATTCGCGTTAGTGAAGTATTTTAACGATACATTCCCACCTGCTACGTGTAATATACATAAAATGTGTTAATTATTTACAATGAAGACATATAGCAGTGCTCAAGGTGACAATTTTAACTCGGTGCTTTTCTTTGTAGGTAACGAGAGTGAGACAAGCTATATTGAAATAACGGTCAAACAAGAACCAACATCTGACTCTGAAACGGAAGAACAACTTGAAAATTTCGTTAAAATAGAGCCGGTATCAGATAATACTAAAACTATAAATACAAATACTGTTCGTAGAAAATCTAAAAAAGATCTGGCTCTAGAAAAGGCAAAACATTTAAGGAATATTAGTACTATTCTATTAAATACCAATGCTACGCCGATTAGGTTCCACGATGGTGCTAGCTATGTCTGCGCTCTTTGTCCAGAAACTTATCCTCAGCCATCTGAACTGAAACAACATGTTTTAGACGAACATGACGAAATAGACAAATCATCGTTTATGGAAGGGCAACGGTTAACTTGTTACATAGTGAAACTAGATGTAACAGATTTACGTTGTCTCATTTGTAAGAACGATATCGAAAGCTTTGATTATTTATTCGTCCACTTAAGCACGGTACATGGAAAACAAATGCACACGGACATACCAAACCATATAATACCCTTTAGATTCGTCGGTAATGTGTTCGATTGTGTTCAATGTCCAAAATCGTTCGAGCATTTTAAATTAGTTCAGGAACATATGCCCGTTCATTATCAAAACTACGTCTGTGAAACTTGTAACGCGCCGTTCGTTAACAGAAGGGCGCTACAAAATCACGCGAATAGACACAAGAAAGGAGACTTTCCTTGCAGTCTGTGCCCCAAAATTTTTGATACAAATAGAAAGAAATTGAATCATGAGAAATTCGTGCATGCTGGAGATTATAAGAGGAAGAAGTGTCCGTACTGTCAGGAGAAGTTCACCAATTACGCGAAGAAGCGATCTCATATGGTCGAGGAGCATGGAGCTGAACCTTTGTCAGTGAAATGCGATATTTGCCACAAGGTGTTCAGCACTCGGGCGCGATTGAGAGGTCACACCCGACGTGACCACATGGAATGTTCTCACGCGTGTTCAGATTGCGATATGAGGTTCTACACCAAAATGGAACTAGACAAGCATATGGTTAAACATACCCCATTAAAGGTGTCATATCAGTGTGACGTTTGTCACAAAGCGTACGCCAGAAAACAGACATTAAGTGAACATGTAAAAATACATCTAAATGAGATGAAATTTGAGTGCGAATATTGTGATCATCGGTTTATACTAAAGCGCAATTTGAAATCTCATATGGGGAGGAAGCATAACATTAAAATACCATAAATATCTGATTATAGTGTTAGTGACGAAATTATCCAAATATTAGAATAAACTCGTTTTTTTTTCTCGGTCACCACTAACGTAAAACGAAAGGGTGACACGTTTGAGCGTGAATTTTAATTTTTATTATGACAATAGCACACAATCGAAGGTAGACTTTAAAATTTTTAGCAGTGAGATAACTATGTGAATAGATTTTATTAGCTCTGCATTTCGAATTAATAGAACCATTATAATTCTATTTAATTCACCATCTTGTAAATCACCATCTTTTTTAGATCTTGAATTTTATCTTAGTTGTTATGAAAATATGTATATAGTAATTATATTTGTTTCATTGTTATATTTTATTTATTAGCCCTAATCAGAGTCTTTAAGATATAAAAGTTTAATGAAGATAAACATAGTCACACTTGGATGAATGAGCATACTTTGCTCGCGTTAATTTGATTAATTGATGCTGTGGGGAATGAAGGGAGAATTGATCCTTGATTGTTACGTTAAACTATTATTTTCAGATAGATAAGACGGAATTCTTTTTCCCAAAATAATTCATTGAGTTTACATTGGTCATAGTTTTCAAAAACTAAATTTTTAAATAGTTGTCTTATACAAATTCTACAATAAATCTTTTCTTTGTAGGAAGTCGACAGAAAATAGTTGTTGTATCTGGCGAAAAAGCTGAGGAAATCTTACAAAATTTACAAAAAAGTAAAGGTACAAATAAAAAGAATAAGAAAGCAAAATCCACGAGTAAAACTAATGAGACATCTGAAACAAAAGTAGACAAATATATTTGTGTACATGAGGTAGAAAAACATAGAAGTAATATTATAGAAATAATGATGCATTCAAATGCAACACCAATTCGCTACAAAGGCGATATTGGCTATGGATGCTGTTTCTGTTTAGATCAATATCCAGATCCAGCTGAACTAAAGACCCATACTATAGAAACACATGATAGTGAGAGTAAAAATAAAGTTGTGCAGGAAATGCGTGTATATACAGTAAAACTAGATATAACGGCATTGCAGTGTAATATTTGCCGAAACGAGATACAGACGATAGAAGCGCTATTTGATCATCTAATCAATAATCATAAACGGATGATATATACAGATATAAAAAATCATATAGTGCCATTTAAGTTTGATGATGATAAATTAAGATGTGCTATATGTTCGGAGGAATTTCTTAAATTCATAAATTTGACAGAACATATGAACACTCATTTCAGAAACTATATCTGTGACGTGTGCGGTGCGGGATTTGTTAATCGCGATATTTTGAGAAGTCACTTAAGAATTCATAAAACAGGATCGTTCACTTGTGATTTCTGCGCTAAGATCTTTAATACGCGAGTTAAAGTGCTGTCACATGTAAATATTGTGCATAAGAAACTGAATATGACTCGAAAGTGTGGGTACTGTAATGAACTTTTTGGTGATTATCGTAAAAAAAATGAACATTTGACAAAACAACATGGCGTGTCTCCACAGACCTTCAAATGTGATAAATGCAACGAGATGTTTGATAACCGAAATCGTTTAAGAGAACATAAAAAAAGGATTCATTTGATAACGATGAGACCGAAGTGTAGGACTTGTGGTATGACGTTTAGTAGTCGCGTGAGTTTGCGGAAACATTTGTCGATGAAGCATAAGGAAGAGAAAAAGATTTCAGTTCATGCTCTAAAGTCTAAATCGTTCGCGCGGATATCCTCCTTAAAACAACACAAAAAGCTTCATCAACATATGAACATAGATGATTCTGAATAACCTAACAGCTTCTATCCTCGTAACAAAAAGATTTTAAACTTTGTAATTATTTAACCAGTGAAATTAACGTGCGGAATATAGATGTGAATTTGAAATTTTTGTTTTATTTTGTATTTGTATTTAAAGCTATTTTAGGCTTAGTATTAATAAGATTACTTAGGGAAGATTAATTATATATAAACATAACTTATTCACCCCATGGTAAAAGTTCAGTAACAATAATTTCTTTTTTAGGTAATCCATCTGAAACTAAAAATTTCGAAGAAATTGAAAGTGATATTATATCTACAAAACGAAAGATTAAACCAGATTCAGGGAATAAAGTTAACAGAAAAGCTAGAATCACAATTAAAACTAAAAAAATTAAGTTAAAACCGATCAAAGAATTGTCGAAACATCACCATAACATAAAGGAGATACTTCAATGTTCAAACACAACACCTATTCACGGAAAAAGTGACATCGGCTACTTGTGTTGCTATTGCCCTGAACAGTTCTTATATCCGGCTGATCTAAAATCACATACAATCCAACATCACAAAAACGCTTCAAAACCTAAATTCTTTCAAAAGAGAGACTTACAAAAATTTTACGTAAAAGTCGACATCACAGGTTTAAAATGTAACATATGCAATAACGATATCGAAAATTTGGACTCTTTAATCGATCACTTAAGAACAGAACATGGCAGGAGGATCTATACAGATGTTAAAAACCACATGGTGCCCTTCAAATTTGACAGCGAGGAATTAAAATGTTTCGTCTGCTCAAATGTTTACACTAAATTCAAAATGTTGTTAGAGCACATGCATAAACATTGTAGAAACTTCATTTGTGATCTTTGCGGGTCTGGATTCTTCAATCGGAGGTCATATTTGAATCATCTCAAATGTCACACAGTCGGGGAGTTCAAATGCGATAGATGTGACAAAGTTTTTGACAATGCTCAAAAGAAGAATCAACACATCCGCACTGTCCACGTTCATGGATATATGTTAAATAGATGTGGGTACTGCAATGAAAAGTTTGCTGGATATCGAACTAAAGCAGAACATCTCCGGACAGTTCATGGTGTTAGATCTGAAGCGGCCAAATGTCAAGCTTGTGAGAAGAGTTTTTGTAATAAAGACTCTTTACGAAAACATATCAAACGTCACCATTTGATGGAAAATCAATACGCCTGTACTCTCTGCGAAATGAAATTCTTTGCGAGAAAAAATTTAATGGAACATATGGTCACACATACTAAATCTCGTAGTTTTCAGTGTGGGGTGTGTTTTAAGAGATATGGAAGGCAACATACTCTGCGAGAGCATATGCGTATACATAATAATGATAGGCGGTTTAAGTGCGAGCACTGTGGAATGGCGTTTGTCCAAAAATGCAGTTGGCGACGCCATATGCAATCTAAACACGATGAGCAAGTCTGAATTAGGTATTATTGTAAAAGTTCTCGCGTACTATGTGTATAAGTTTTTTATAATATCATATGAAACAAGGAACAAGATACAAATAAAATAATGCATCCTTTTCTTTGTAGGTTTACGAAGATTTCACAAAGAAATTGATATTGAAGATACAGTAGAAACAAAAGAAGGTATTAAAAAGGAAAGCAACTTAATAAAAAAGGGTGGAGAGTTGCAAAAACATCGTTCTAATATGAGAGAAATTTTGATTAATTCTAATGCGACACCGATCCGTTGCCGCGGCGGTATTGGTTACAAATGCTGTTTTTGTACTCAGCAATTTCCTGATCCTGCTGACTTGAAAAGGCATACTATAGACATACACGATAAAGATAAATATAATTTTATGAAGGGCAAAGACTTGTATAAGTTCCACGTTAAATTGGATATAACGGCGCTTCAGTGCAATATATGCAACACTGCTATTGACACTCTGGAACACTTAATCGATCATCTAAAAGATGTGCATAAAAAGAATATGTTTACGGATATCAAGAATCAAGTGTTGCCATTTAAATTCGATAGCGAAAAATTGAGATGCTTTTTATGTATGAACGTTTATCACAAATTTAAATCCTTACTAGAACATATGAATGTGCATTACAGGAATTATGTCTGCGATGTGTGTAATGCTGGATTTGTCAGTCGTGTAATTTTAGCTCAGCATTCAGAAATCCATAAACTCGGTACATTTCATTGTGATTATTGTCCGAAAATCTTTGATACGTTTAGGAAAAAACGTTCCCATGAGAAATGTGTGCACACGCACTCGAATACGTTGAACAAATGCGGTTACTGTGATGAAAAGTTTAAAGACTACAGACAGAAAGAAAAACATTTAGTCAAAGTGCATGGGGTTAACTCTCAAGAACTGAAATGTCAGGCGTGTGACAAAGCGTTTACAAATCAAAAAGAATACACTGTCCATGTGAAAAGACTACATTTGATGGATAAGAGGCATGCGTGCACGGAATGTGACATGAGATTTTTTACGACTACGGAGTTGAAAAGTCACCTCGTAAAGCATACCGGGCTGAGGAAATTCGAGTGTGAGCTGTGCCATAAGGCATACGGCCGTAGAAAGACCTTACGTGAACACTTGCGAATACACGCAGACGATAGACGGTTTAAATGTAAACATTGTGCACAGACATTTGTGCAGAAGTGCAGTTGGCGAGGACATATGCGAGCAAAGCATGGAGAAGCAGTATAGTCCACAGTTTGTTATTGTACTTAATTGGTTGTTAATTTATTTAAGAATAATAAAGTATTTTATGTTATTGTTATTATAATTTTTTTCTTGTTATTCAAATTGTTCGGCAAATTTGTAAATAGCAAAGACACAAAATAATGTAATATATTCGTTGTAGGTAAACGAAAAATCAAATCATGTGAAGATAATGTAAACAGAAAAGTAGTTGCAATTACAAAACAGTCTGAATATCAAACGGTAATAACTCATAGGGACAATAGAATGGAAATGCTACACCTGTTCAAGGTCATGATGATTTCAGATATAGTTGTAGCTTTTGCTCCAAATCCTGCAGAACTGAAAATACATAGCATTGAAACTCATCTTGCGTAGATTCAAAAATTATCCAAAAGTTGGTCCCACCCGACTTACATAAGTTGTGTATTTTCAATTTACCAAATTTTCATAAGACTTTTTTTTAATGATGTAACTCGAAATTTTGTTATTCAAGTTCGAGACCGAGTGTCTACAGTGTTATATATACAAAAACATTTTAACAAATTTCAGAAATTGATGGAACATATGAATGTTCACTATCGGAATTTTATATGTGATATTTGCGATGTTGGCTTTGTAAATAAAAAAAACTACTGTCACAACACTGGATCGTATACTTACTGTTCAAAACATAGACAACAAAAAACGATATCACGAAAGGAATTACCACGGAAGGCCATGTTGGTTAATAGGTATGGGATTTGTAACGCATTATTCAAAGACAAATATTTAGTTCAGGAGCATTGTGCGACGTCAGTTGCAGGGAAGTGTCAAGCGAATAGCAAATCCTTCACTCAAATACGTTAAGCATACATATGAGAAGATATCATTTGGTGCAAAGATCGCACGAGTGCTCAGAGTCCAATAAAGGCTTCTTTTCCGCTATGGAGCTGAGGGGAATATACGTACATACAGGGGAAAGGGAATTTAAATGTGATGTGTGCTTGAAGGCATGCTAGGAAATTGACGCTGAACGTGCATTTGCGAAGCCATGCTGATGACAGACGATTTAAATGTGAACATTGTAACCTGGCTTTTGTTCAGTATTTTGCGTGATAAAGTATATCTTAGACGTGATTGTGTTCGTGCAAGTGATATGGTTATTTAGTTTATATCTAAAGGTTTAAAAATTAGCGGATTAATAAATAGAAATCTTAAGAATGATCGCGTTCGTGATTATTTAATTAAAGTCAACAAACTACTACAGCACCTAATCTTAGTACATATCCCGTAAAAAATCATAAAAGGTTTGTAAATATATCGCCATCAAATATAAATTAAGTCGCAAAGGCTTTTGTTGTCCATCGTGCAGACACTCATTCATCTTCAATAATTATAATTTTCTTTGTAGGTAAATCTCTCAGAAAAAGGACATCAAAATCCAAATCAAAAATATCTCGGGACGATGACAATCCCATTGAAACAATGATCACCGAGCACGTTATACCTGAGGCTAGGCATGGAAAACAATTGGAAAAGCATCGTAATAATGTCAGGGAAGTTATACTTTGGTCGAATGCCACGCCTATACGATGTCGGGGAGGCATAGGCTACGCTTGTTGTTTCTGTACCAATCAGTTTCCGGATCCGGCAGATTTGAAAAAGCACACCATAGCCGATCACGATGATAAGACAAAAGCTTTATTTATGAAAGGAAGGGACATGTATGGATACTTAGTGAAATTAGACATTACTGCGCTACAATGCAACCTCTGCAGATCGAACTTCAAAACCCTCGAAAATATTTTGGAGCATCTAAAAGATATACACGATAAAAATATTAGCACGGAATTGCCTAATCACATTTTACCTTTCAAATTCGATAGTGATAATCTGAGGTGTTTTATGTGTTTCAATATTTTTAATAAATTTAAAGCCCTGCAGGAACACATGCACACACATTACAGAAACTACGTGTGTAAGATCTGTGACGCTGGATTTGTGAATCGGCATCTGTTGTTATGTCATAACGAAGGTCATAAAACAGGTTCCTTCAACTGCGAGCAGTGCTTGCAAGTGTTTAATACAATTCGCAAGAAGAAGCTACACGAGCGCAAATTTCACAATGGTTTAAATATGCCGCATAAGTGTGGGTACTGCAATGAAAGGTTTAAGGAAAATTGTCATAAAGATGAACATTTGGCTAAAGTTCATGGTATTACTGGTCCGGTAATTAAATGCCAGGCGTGTGACAAAACTTTTGCCTCAAAACAAACATGGCTGTTGCACACGAAGAAGTATCATCTAATGCTAAAGCAGCACAAATGCATGGAGTGCGACATGGAGTTCTTTTCAAAGAGGGAGTTAACGGACCACATGGTCAAACATACAGGGACTAGGGAGTTTAGGTGCGACATGTGTTCGAAATGCTACGGCAGGATGAAAACGTTGAAGGAACATATTAGGAAATTACATCCCAAAAATGGTTTTTACAAATGTGTTCAGTGTGACCAATCGTTCGATAAGAATATCGCTTTAAAGTGTCATATAAGTGCTAAACATACTAATTCTGTGCAATAAAATTTATATTAGAAAATATTATATATTATTACATAATAAATATATTTTTACAGTTTTGGCTAATTTATTACGTCAATAACTTTTTTAGGACGTATCAAAGTTATAATAAATCGACGATCGCGAAGTGATTAAACCGGAATTGTATCTCCTTTTACGTCTTGTAACTTATTGCCTCAGACATTTTTGAACGCTGATTGTGATTAATTACGAGAAAGATGAATATTTTTATAACCTCCTTTGCAAAAGAGTTAGTAAGGAGGTTAGAATCAGAAATAAGTATTCCAGATATTGTAATTTAGATTAGTGTCTGTAATTTGATATTTAGTTATTCTAATAAAACTTTCTCTTTATAGGTATGCACGTTATAAAAATCAAAAGGCAAATAGATACGCCTCGAATCGAGTTGAAGATTGTCCGAAGCACTAGTCTACCCAAACTGTCAGAGTCCAGGAAAAACCAACATAATCTTAGACAGATTTTGACGCACTCTAACGCGAGTCCTATCAGGTTTAAGGACAGTCTGGGATATGCTTGTGCGTACTGTCCTCTACAGTTTATAGAACCCATAGATCTCAAAAAACATTTCCTGGATGAACACAACAATGATGAACTGTTAACGAATTTGTCTAAAAAGTTATGCGAACACGTCGTTAAATTAGATATCACTTATTTGTACTGCGCACTCTGCAACACTGAGATGCCCTCCCTCGAACAATTAATTGGCCACTTAAAGGAGGATCACGGGAAAGGTTTATACACAGACATGAGGAGCTCGATTGTTCCTTTTAAATTTGACACACCAGAACTTCGATGTGCAGTTTGTTTAGCGGAGTTTCCTAATTTCAAAATTCTTCAGGAGCATATGAATGGTCATTTTGGTAATCACATATGTCCTACTTGTGGAGGAGGTTACATGACCGAACGGCTTTTAAGAACTCATATAAAAAGGCACGATATTGGCGATGAATTTAAGTGTGGGAGCTGTACCAAAGTGTTTGGAAGTAAGGAGAAGCTGAACGAGCATGAACGACGCACACATTTAGGGTTTGGTAAACGAAACAAATGTTTGAGTTGCAACGAGCGGTTCAGCGACTATTGGCAAAAAGTAGATCATATGGTGGAGGTCCACGGAGCTCCGCGTGTCATTCTGAAATGCCACGCTTGTGACAGAACGTTCAAGAATCAAAGACTTTTGGCCCGACATACGAAGAAGGACCATCTATTGGAAAGGAAACACAAATGTGATTACTGTAACATGACGTTTTTTAGTAAAAGTTGCTTGCAGCGCCATATACCAAAGCACACGGGAATCCGACAATTTCAATGTGACGTTTGTTTCAAGTCGTATGGGAGGAAAACTACTTTGAGGGAGCATATGCGGATCCATGCTGATGATCGTAGGTTTGCTTGCAGTCACTGTGGGCAGGCATTCGTTCAGAAATGCAGTTGGAGAAGTCACATGCGGTCAAAGCATGGGGAAGATGTATAGTTTCAATGTAGATAGATTATTATCGTAATAAAGGCGGTATGACAAGAATGGTTTTATTCTCTTCTTCCTTTATACCATGGTTGGAGTAGAGAGACGAAGTTTAGCTGTGTGGGTGTGGCAGATGACTCCTAAATAGCACACCTTTTAATGATTTTTTAAATTTAAATTGCGTGTATGTGTATTTGACATCAATCAAGCTCTTAATAGATATTATGTAGGTACATTTTATTTATAATTATATTTATGTGATGTAACAGTGTGCAACATTCTAATCTACATTTTTCTACCTATAGGTGTTCCAGCTAAGAGAAAAATCATAACTATAGCAAAATCTACAAAGAAGGTTCCACTGAAATTCGTTCCCAAGAAGAAGACTGCGAAGTTACAAGAGAACATCACAACGATCCTTCTCAACACAAACGCAACGCCTATCCGCTGTAAAGGCGGCATAGGATACACTTGCTGCTTCTGTACCATGCAGTTTCCGGATCCTGCCGACCTGAAGATACACACGGCAAAGCACGACAATTCAGTTAAATTAGATTTCATGAAAGGAGTATCCTCGTACGACTTATCAGTTAAATTGGACATAACTAATATGAAATGTACACTATGCGATACCAAGATACCAGCTGTTCCGGACATGTTCGAGCATTTGGAGCGGAAACATGGTAAAAAGTGCCATTTAAATGCCCATAACTTTATAATTCCACTGAAGTTTGATTCCGAGTCGTTAAACTGCGCGATATGTCACAAGGAATTTAACAATTTCAAAGGTTTAATGGAGCACATGAACACGCACTTTAGGAACCATGTTTGTGAACTTTGTGGGGCTGGGTTCATAACGCGGAAGACGTTGAAGGGTCACTCGTATAGACATGAGACCGGGAATTATAGTTGTAGCTTCTGCAATAAGAACTTTACGACAAAAGTGAGGAAAATGCAGCACGAGAAAGCGATCCATGTCCACATGAGTAAGAGGAATAAGTGTGGGTTTTGTGGGGAGAAGTTTAAAGATTACGTGAAGAAGAATGAGCATGAGGTCAAGATGCATGGGGTCAAGCCTGTCGTGGTTCCGTGTAAAGCTTGCAATAAAATATTTACAAATCAAAGGGCTCTCACTGTCCACGAAAAGACGTTTCATTTAATGGGAATTATTACCAAGAAAAATAAGTTATAAAAATGGCTGAACTTTTGTGTTTAAGTATTAATTTTTGTATTTTAATTAAAGATATTCTAAGATGTCTCGTCTGAATTATTTGTTGTAACAACAAATTCCGCAAAGAATTAAATCTCTTGTTCTGAGAGTGTTATAGATATTTTTTGTCTGGTGTTGCCACTACATTTTAAAAATTGAATAAATTAAGTTTTTTCGTGTAAGTAGATTTTTTGTTACCTTAATCTATTTTTTTGTGAAGTGGAAGTAATAATGGTGTTTGTTGTAGGTGACAAGAATATTAAACTAAATTCCAATCTCCGGAGAAGCAGAACTATTCGCATCACATTAAAAAGAAAAATACCCTCCACTGTTACTGTGGAGACAATTACTGAAGTCGAAAAGCATCAACATAACATAAAGGAGATACTTCTGAATAGTAACGCGACTCCCATTAGGTGTAGAGGGGGTATCGGCTACACCTGCTGCTTCTGCAGGGAGCAGTTCCCGGACCCGAGAGATTTAAAAAAACATACCATAGAAGACCATAACGATGTCGAGAAGTCCGAATTTATGAGAGGCAAGGACATGCATGGGTATTTCGTCAAATTGGACATTACGGATTTCAAATGTGACTTATGTGGACAAAGCATTGATAATGTGGATAAGATGGTCAATCATCTCCAGTTTAACCATGATAAGAAACTGTATACGGATATAAAAGACCATATTATACCATTTAAGTTTGGGAGTGGGTCGCTGAGCTGTTTTATGTGCTGGAATGTGTTCAACAGTTTCAAAGCTCTGCAGGAGCACATGAATGTGCATTATAATAATTATTTGTGTGGTGTTTGTGGTGCTGGGTTTGTTAATAAGAACATATTGCTGCGTCATGGGGATGCTCATAAAATCGGGACATTTACTTGCGAGGAGTGTTCAAAAACTTTTAACACTGCGCGCAAGAAGCGGTTGCATGATAGAGCGAAGCATTCCGGTATAAATTTGCCGCACAAGTGTGGTTATTGCTTGGAAAGGTTTAAGGAGGTGTGGAAGAAGCAGGAGCACTTGTCGAAGGTTCATGGGGTTAAGAGTCCGAAGATCAAATGCCAAGCGTGTGAGAAGAGCTTTGAGACGAAGCACGCCTGGAGGCTGCACACGTCCAGGGTCCATTTGATGCAGAGGCCTCATAAGTGTGAGTATTGCGAGATGGATTTTTACGCTAAAAGAGAGTTGGAGAGTCACATGGTGAAGCACACGGGAGCGAGAGAGTTCAAATGCGAAGTTTGCTTGAAGTCCTACGGACGACAGAAGACGCTGAGAGAGCATACCAGACGAGTACATTCCTAACATTAAGACTGAGGGTAGAAATGAAAATGAGTATTATTTATTTATTAGAAATTGTTCTGTAACGTTGTGCAATTGTATGTTTTAAGATTAATAAAAATAAATGTTTGATTAATAAAATTTTATTTAATATTAATAATAATTTATTTAATATTAATAAAAAAATTTGACTCGAGTTTTTAATAAGGTTATCGATTTTATTTTAATAATAAATCACATTTTTTTTACTAATAATTTAATTACAAACTAAATATGCGCAAATTATACCGCGTGTGGCAAACCTTAATATCAAATTTGTTCCGAGCAGTTTTGTCATTGACTAAAGCCTCATTTTTTATATTTGTGAATACATATAATAAGCTATAATTTCTGTTGAGATTTTTAAGACTAAATTATAGCAACATTTAGAAAACAAACACTTATGAACATAACTTAATTTCTTTATCCAAATTTCTAAATATAACCATTTCTCTTTAAATAATTTAAATTTAGAATCATTCAGTTGAAACAAAAAAAAATATATAATTTATCCCCCACTTTTATGAGGGAGTCTTCCAAAAGATAACAGTGGCCATTGTGCAATATTTACTTACTTTAATGAATTTGACAATTAGGTTAGTGTTACCAGAAAATAAATATTAAATAGTGCAACTATTTAGCTATGCTACAACAATAGTAGAGTGAACCTATAATGTTGCCATGTGGTAGAAAAAAAATCAAACCTCTCACCTCTGTGATGACGAATTAAAACTAATTCTTCCGACTCAAATGCAATAAAACATGGCGCTTCAAATGCTTCTTCCATTTGAACGTATCATCACATACGTCACACTTAAACGGCCTCTCCGACGAGTGTTTGACCATATGCGCGCTTAAATACGCATTACTCGCGAACAGCCTATCACACACACCACACACAAACTTCCTCTCACCCATGTGATATGTTTTATGATGCCTCAAAACCTGGAAGGGGAAATTGAACTTCTTCCCGCAAGCTCCACAGCTCGGCGCCGGAACTCCGTGAACATCCTCCAAATGGCTCGCCCTTTTGTGATGCGGTACTTTTTCCGCGCAGTAATAACAGCCTATTAACTTAGGACGCTGTTTGAGGTGAACATGGCGGTAATGCTGTTTGAAACCATCGATTTTTTTATACGATTTTAGACATGTATTGCATGAATATAAATGTGAGGAATCTTCTGTGTTTTCCTTTAATGTATAGAACTCATCGTACATTGAGTCTGTGCCTGAAAATAATTAAAAACATGCAATTTAATATAGCTTGATCGATGACAGCTGTCAACGCATAACACGCCTATGAAATACCGTATTTTGCGACAGACATGTATAGCGACAATTATCATACTTTATTGGCAAATAGTGACAACTAATTTAATCGAGTTGATAAAACAAGAAAAAAAATATGGAACGTGTTACAACTTTCTTTTGTTTGAAACATTCAATAACTTTTGTTGGAATATCGATTATTTATATCGACTTTTATCCTCAGGTCAGGTTATGTCAAAGTGACGAGCTATCATCGATGAAGCTAATAAGCGAATTGGCGAGAAACTTTATATTTATTTAAATATCTAACAAGTTTAATATCTATAGTAAAATTTCTGAACGCATCTTTTATAATCTGTAGAAAAAATTAGAAAGCTAAAAGAAGGAATTTTTGTTTAAAATTATTTTTATTTAAAGGTCTTCAAGTTAATATCGATAGAAAAGTTACTGAAGATACAATTTATAATCTGTAGAATAATATGGAGCGAAATGGCGGGAAACTAATTTTTTAAATTAAAAACTATTTTTACATAAATACCTATAAGAAGTTTAATTTATTTTTTTAATCCTTACCTTTATAATCGGTAGAAAAAAAAATGTAATGGAGATAGCGAGAACTTTATTTTTAATTAATAACTATTCTTATTTAAATGTCTATAACAAGTTTAATTTATTTATTTAACCTTTTATAATTTGTAGAAAAAAAATTGTAATGGAGATGGCGGGAACTATTTATTTAAAATTAAAAACTATTTTTATTTAAATGTCTATAACAAGTTTAATTATTTTATTTAACCTTTTATAATCTGTAGAAAAAAAATAAATGAAGATGGCGGGAACATTTTTTTTTTAAATTAATAACTATTCTTAATTAAATGTCTATAACAAGTTTAATTATTTTATTTAACCTTTTATAATCTGTAGAAAAAAAATAAATGAAGATGGCGGGAACATTTTTTTTTTAATTAATAACTATTCTTATTTAAATGTCTATAACAAGTTTAATTTATTTATTTAACCCTTTATAATCTGTAGAATAAAAATAGAAAGCGAAATGGCGGGAAACCTTTATTATTTTCTTTACTTTAAATTACCTATGAAATAATAATCTTTTAAATGTTTGCACAGATTAAAAAATCCTTCCTTATTGCACAAAACAAGTCTCTTTTTTACTCCACTACCGATTTTGGTCTATATGTATATTCCACCTAAACTACTGAACAGATTTTATAGAACAACCTACACCTTAAGAAACACCATTAAACAGACATGGTATATATTTCTTTCGTCTTTCTTAGACCTCCTTTTTTACGTCACCTTAGATTTTTTTTTAATGTCTTTGAATGTACTGGTGCATAAAACATTCTGCCAGTGTCAAGGAGTCATGTCATATAAGGATATTTATATTACCATAATGCATATTTAATTTAGACTCATTCCAGAAACAATTTCATTTAATAATGCTATAATTATTTCTATTGTATCTGTAAAACTTTTTTTTTCTATCCTCCTTTTTAAATAAAACAAGTTTTCAAATATAATATATTTAATTTATTAATTATATTTAACGTGAACATAACTCTGAAACAATGAGCGGAAATTGTTCAAATAAAACTACATAGAATAAAGAATCTTTTGACATAATATATAACTTTTTTTTCTGTTTTAATCCATAAAGGAAAAGGCAAAGGTATTAAATGGTACAGTATTGTTTTTAGTAGGTTGACAAATGTAACGCTCATATTGCTGTAAATGTCATTAATGATATATTTATTTGCTTTAATTTTTTTTTAAATATTGAATAAAAACCAGATTATAAATAAAGTATTCTGCCTATTAACTTGGACAAATTTGGGGTAATCTGGAAAGATGGCAACCCCAGCAATATGGACTGTATAAGTAACATAAAATCCTTTCTTTAATATCCAATGTTAAAACATAAATTCCTTATAATCTAAATTAAAAAAAATATATTTAATAAATCAACAAATATCAATTTCAATTTATACAATAAAATGCATTAAAAAAGTCTCCTTTATATTTTAGCGCCCTCTACCGCAATGTTTCCCAAACTTTCCACCCTTACGCCTTACGTCTCACCCTCCCTCCTCCACAACTAACTTCATCACCTTCACTATCAATAGTTCACTCCCGGATCATACTTGGACATGTGGTAGTTCAGACTGGACTTCTGCACAAACGCTTGATTGCACACATTCCGTCTGTCCCTCTCGTGCAGATCCAACGTGGTCTTCCTCAGGAACGACTTAGGACAAAACTTGCAGTGGTAATCCTTCGACGTTTTGTGTTTAAACTTATGTTTGTACATACCCTCAAAACTGAACGACTCACAATCACACAGATCACACTTGTATTACTCCTCCAACATGTCTCTCCCTCCCTCCTTCAAAAGTAACTTCATCACCTTCCCTATCAATAGTTCACTTCCGGATGATACTTGGACATGTGATAGTTCAGACTGGACTTCTGCACGAACGCTTGATTGCACACTTTACACACTTTCCGTCTATCCCCTGTATGTATCCTCTCGTGCAGATCCAACGTGGTCTTCCTCAGGAACGACTTAGGACAAAACTTGCAGTGGTAATCCTTCGACGTTTTGTGTTTAAACTTATGTTTGTACATACCCTCAAAACTGAACGACTCACAATCACACAGATCACACTTGTATTACTCCTCCAACATGTCTCTCCCTCCCTCCTTCAAAAGTAACTTCATCACCTTCCCTATCAATAGTTCACTTCCGGATGATACTTGGACATGTGATAGTTCAGACTGGACTTCTGCACGAACGCTTGATTGCACACTTTACACACTTTCCGTCTATCCCCTGTATGTATCCTCTCGTGCAGATCCAACGTGGTCTTCCTCAGGAACGACTTAGGACAAAACTTGCAGTGGTAATCCTTCGACGTTTTGTGTTTAAACTTATGTTTGTACATACCCTCAAAACTGAACAACTCACAATCACACAGATCACACTTGTATTACTCCTCCAACATGTCTCTCCCTCCCTCCTTCAAAAGTAACTTCATCACCTTCCCTATCAATAGTTCACTTCCGGATGATACTTGGACATGTGGTAGTTCAGACTGGACTTCTGCACGAACGCTTGATTGCACACTTTACACACTTTCCGTCTATCCCCTGTATGTATCCTCTCGTGCAGATCCAACGTGGTCTTCCTCAGGAAAGACTTAGGACAAAACTTGCAGTGGTAATCCTTCGACGTTTTGTGTTTAAACTTATGTTTGTACATACCCTCAAAACTGAACGACTCATAATCACACAGATCACACTTGTACTTCTCCCCCAACATGTGAAAGTTATTAATATGCTTTTTTAATTGAATTTTGGTATTAAATACTCCTTTGCAAGCGTTGCACTTGAATCTGTCATCGATGTTGTGCTCATTGAGTTTGTGTGTGGTGAACGGGGCCAGGGTCATGAACTCCTCCCCACAAATAGAACACTTGTACTGCGGCACTTTGTAGTGCTTGGTCTTGACGTGGCAGCGCAGAGAGCACATCTTGTCATAGATCCTCTCGCAGTGGCTGCAACTTATTTTGTCTCCATCAGTTTTATAATCGTCCGGACGGAGATAGAATTTCGAGCCTGGAGACAAAAAAAAAGTTTACTTTTCATCGCCATGTGTTCTATTTGTGGTATATCAAGTGACCCCCCATCAATTTTTTTTCTTTAATTCCATCATGTCTCGTCTTTAATATAATTTTCAATTAAACAATAATCTTGAGGAGTATTTACAGTTTTATTTAATATCCGCAACTTCGTTTACATATTTTATGAGGTAGTCATACTAACTTTGCACCCCCCTTCTACCCCCTTCAGGGATGATTTTCGAAAAAATATTTTACAAGTGTTTCATGACTTTCAATGAAGAACCCTGATACTGAATTTCTTTTGAATAACTTCATAAACGGCAAAGTTTCATACTAACTTTGCACCCCCATTTTACCCCCTTAGGGGGTGAATTTTCATAAATCCTTTCTTAGTGCTCTCCTACGTTATAAAAGTAACCCCTGTGCAAAATTTCAAGTTTCTAACCCTTATAGTTTAGGCCCTGCGTTGATATGTCAGTCAGTCAGCTTCTCCTTTTATATATATAGATATAAAATATTTTTTAGACGTCTGGAAGCTTGTATGATTGCTTAAAAGGTATTTGTCGATTGTATAAAATCAGATTAAAAACCTATTACTAAAAATTAATAAGGAAAACAAAAGACCAAGATGATATCCACTGGAAATGGAAATGGAATTAAAGAAACTAACCTGAACATGACCGTATAAAGAAAGTATTCTAATACCATCAAAGGTAATGATGAGACAAAAATAACTAAACATTGATATAAGAAAAAAATTCTTGAGCGAAGAACGAGGAGAGAATATTTGTTCTCTGTCTCTTTTGCTTGCTTGCTTCTTCACATTCTTCTGCGCCCACCTTAGCCAGTTTTTGTTGACATTTAAAATTTCACTTCCGGATGATACTTCATCATGTGGTAGTTCAGACTCGCTTTCTGCACAAACGGTTGCCCGCGCACTTCACACACTTTCCGCTTATCCCCCTTACGTTCTCCTCAAAAACGACTTAGGACAAAACTTGCAATGGTTCTTCGACATCTGGTGCTTCAAGAACTGAACGACTCATGCTCACACTAATCACAGTAATACTGCCTCCCCAATTTGTGGAAACTGTCAAACTGCAGCCGCAACTTCCCTATAGTATCCAACTTATGCCGCAAAAGCTCCCCCAAAATAGCAAATACCTTCGGACAAACCGAACATTCACATTTTTGGTAGTGTTCCCTCTTAACATGCAGTCGGAACGCTGCCCTCCTATTAAAACCCCTCTCACAGTGGCTGCACACTAATTTGTCGCCATCTTTTTTTATAATCACACGGCCGGATATAGAACTTTGAGCCTGATGACAAAAAGATACTTTTACTTTGCATTTTTAATGTCTTCTATTTTTGGATTATTTTGGAAGAAATCAAATGCAATCTGAACTACCAGACTGGTATGGTAAAACCCAGAAGAGTACACCGCCCACATAAAAGTGAGACGCGCGAACCCGAACCAAGACACACTACACAAGTAGGTCGCTCGACAATCGAACAATTATTTTGGAAAAAATATCTCTTACGCATACGTCATGATCATAAGCATTTATTACCAGAATATGATTTAACAAATATTTACAACATTATTCTACCGTCCGGTATGAGTTCTCACATAAATATTCTCGTAGAATGTTATTTACTGTTTTCGTCGATTAAATCCGGCTGCGAAAAGTGACGAAACTAATCCAACAAAGGAAGAAGTTAATTCCATTATTAATAACCTCAATGTGTCCTCTCTCTATAAAACAATTCTAGATTCCTGTTCGAATGTTTTTAGGAATCTAGATCCAGGTTCCAGGTTTTAAAGTGTCTTGGCATTTCTCATCATCATCATAATCCATCAATGGCCCACTCCTAAGCCAAGTTTTCTCCTCAGAATGTGGAGGACGTTAAGGCCATAGTCACCACGCTGGTCCAGTATGGTTTGGAAGACTTCACACACTGACAGAGAACTTTAGGAAACTCTCAGGAGTGCAGGTTTCCTCACGATGTTTTCCTTCGCCGTTAAAGTAAGTGGTATTTAATTGCTTAAAACACACATAACTCCGAAAAGTCAGATGGGTATATGCCCGAGTGGGGGAGCTCTACTAAATCCTATTCAGACGTTCTAGTCAATTCAGAAACACTTGGAAGCTAAGTCCCAAACCGCGTTTCCGGATAATTCGTCATGTGGTAAAGATAATCTCGATTTTTGACAAAGGCTTCATCGCGCACTTTTCTTTCATTTCCAGTATGGATCCTCTGGTAATAAGGCAATGACGTTTTCCTCATTAACGACTTAAGAGAGAATCTGGAATGGTAGTCCTTGGTTGTTTGATGTCTGGCAATCTTTTTTTTAGCGAGTGTTAGGGCACCAACGGACCTTTCGGCTCTGAAACTTTGATCTCATTTGTCTACTCCTCGGATTACCATATATGGTCACATTGCTGCACGATAGGACAATATATAAGTGGCCTTTTTTGTGTGGTTTTTTTTGCTAATAAATTACGCGCTAGTCTCAAACATTGTAGTTTTATCTGCTTCTCTTTTGCAAGTTTTAAATATTATAATTTGTTATCGTTAGTGTAGAGTTTGGGTACCGTTAACTCACTCGCTTGTTTGGAGTCATCTATTTTGTTGTTTGTATCCATTGCAAGCTACAAGCATAGAATTATAATCCACTTTTTCCTTTATATATCTAAGACCTAACAATATACCTTTCCTAATCAAAACTAATAATCATAAAGCTGAAGAATTTGTTTGTTTGATTAACGCGCCTATCTCAGCAACTTCTTAACAGGTAATTAGATTTCCAAGTATCCAATTTACGAAAATTCTAGATTGGCTCTAGTTATGATTTTAGGAGCAAATATGAAAATATGATAGACTCTATAACCTAGATAGATATCCCGATAATCTGGGAAATTATAGAAAAATATGATAAAAGAGAGGTTAAGAAAGGAAATAACGAGAATCTTCCGAAAAACGACTTTAGCGGCACGTTTTAACGACTAGAGCCGCAACTCCCAGAGACCGACTACTACAGCAATCATCATCACGACCCTTCAATGGCCCGCTGCCGAGCCAGGTCTCCTCCTCAGAATGAGGAGGGTATTAGGCCATAGTCCACCACGCTGGCCCAGTGCGTGTTGGCAGACTTCACACACCTTTGAGAACTTTAGGAAACTCTCAGGAGTGCAGGTTTCCTCACGATGTTTTCCTTCACCGTTAAAGCAAGTGATATTTAATTGCTTAAAACACACATAACTCAGAGTCAGAGGTGTGTGCGTGTGTGGGGGATCGAACCTCGGACCTCCCGAGTAAGACTTGAAGTCTCAACCACTGGGCCATCACTGCTGCTACTACAGGAAACTAAAGGTAAAATAGAACAAAAGGAGGTTCTTCTCAGTTTTTCATATTCAAAATGGCGTGTGTGCTAATTTTCGTTTTGATTTTCATGATTACCTTCTACCTTGGTTCGTTACTGTCGAACAGATCCAAATATCGAAAGGTACAATGTCCAAAGTCATAAAAATCTGGCAGAGCAGAAAGTTCTCTAACACACATAAACAACACCAAAAAGAAACTAGTCAAAACTTTAGTCTTCTTAATCTTCCTCTATGGCTCTGAATCATGGATGATCTGGGCATCTGACAGATGCCTTCGAGATGTGGTGTTGGAGAAGGACGCTTCGTATACCGTGGACCGCCAAGAGAACAAATATCTCGATTCTCAAGCAGCTTCGCGTTAGCAATAGACTCTCCACTAGTTTGGTCATGCTGCCTACCCGATAACTTGGATAAACTAATAGAGGTGGGCAAGGTGGAGAGAAGAAGACCACGCGCTCAGTCACCTAGCCGTTGGTCAGATCAGGTGCAGTTAATAACGGGCCTTTACAAAAGCAATCAGGAAAGCTGAGGACCGGACAGTATAAAGGGAAATAGTTAAAACGCGACGAAGGAGGTAAAGGAGATTCGAGATTAGCTCACATTTAAAAAACCTAAATCCAATTTTCCAAAACTGTTTATTGTTTCATAAAGTGCAACTTTCATATCAAGGGAAACACCACCACAGCTGACCAGTGTTAGTGTAGGGATAACCCATATATGACATTATGCTACGACCCATAGGAACTGAGCATTGAGCTTCCGTAGCGTGCGTGACGTAAACAGCGATAAAACTAAGAAGTTTCAGCATCTTTAGAATTGTATTATAGGTGCTTACGCCTCCCTCTCCCTCTCTAACTCACTCTCTTTCTCTCACTCTTTCGTGAGGCAGACAAAATCGACAAAAAACACATTACTCACAATCCCAATTCAGTGCATTAAGGAAGGATTTCTTTAATATTAAATATCAATACAAAAATACTCACGTTGTGTTTTCTCCTTCTTGATTCTCTCTTTTTTGCTTTTCGATTCTTCTTTACACTTTCTCCTTCTTTTTGACTTCTCTGATTTACATTTACTTAAGCTAATATCATCATCTGACGAGTCTTGATCTGAAAAAGAATATTTTTTAGCATTAGAAGCAGTGTGTATGTTATCTTTACCCAATGGTCTAATTAAATATCAGCCCCCCTACCCCCTCTCTCCCCTACAGTTTTTCAATATACCCTAACTTGAAGAAAATAATGAGGACACCATTTTTCGAGTTTTTTGGTTTCAAAAATTTTAGTAAATCAAATACCTTTATCATCTTCATCATCAAAATCGTGTTTTATATGATAATCATCATCATCTGCAGGTGAAGGACTATCCTCTTCTTTTAAATCTAGAAAAAAACACATTACCTATAATAAAAGTCTATATTTAATAATCACATTAAGTATATTCAACGTTTTTTATCAATTTTCTTTTATTTATTACTTTTCTTTAATTAATAAACATGTCAACCATAAAAAAAAATATATAAATCTTTGTTTTTATTATAACATTTTTTTCTTTGATAAAATTAGATTTTTACATAAAAAAAATTAATCAAATAATTAAAAAAAAACCATCTTACCTATAGGTAAGGCTATATTTTCTTGTTCTTCTTTCTTAACAACTACATTTAATGTAGAATTTAACGCTGAAAATAGATACGAATAATATTATAGAAGTATTTTTTTTTTAATAACTTGAAAAGGATTTAGCCATTGGAGATCATATTATATCGTCCTTCACACAATGTTAATAAAAAAAATAAATCAATCTCTTCCAGGCAACCCTATTACGGCCAAAATTCACTGACTGGACTGAGATTGATTATATATTGTGTTATGGGGTGTAAATAATTCACTATTGTGGCAACACTGATTTATCTGCATCACTGAACCAATTTAGATGAAATATGATGCAGAAGTAAAATAGAGCTTAAGGTTTCTTTAGTTGCGATATAACATGCTATGTTTTATCGCTAAAGAAACGAGTGTGCTCGTATGCCCTCTATTGATGTGTGTCTGAAATGCATGTCGAGCTGTGTGGCCGTTGTCTTTGGGAATTACTCATATATATATCATGTATATAATGATTTAATTATATTATTTAGTACCTCTAACTCTATTCTTATAAAACATATCCAAAAACCGTTCCTCGCAGCTTTTAACTTGCTTCCTAAAATTATTGGCATTTCGTAATTTCTTGATACATGTTTTACATATTTTATATGTCATAATGCACAAGTCCCCAGGGACTGGAGATATCTGAAAATAGATAAAAAATTTGGATAATATTTGTTTTTAATTTTTATAAATACCTCCCACTGCTTCGAAAACTGTACTGATATCTCAGAGCGAGTTCAGTAAAACTTGGATATATTTATATTAAAAATGCAAGTCAGACTTGCAATAAAATTCACATTTGTTATATGGGAGCCCCCTTTAAATATTTATTTTATGCTGTTTTTATTATTCGTTGTTATAAGGACCAACAGAAATACATGAGATACAGTAAGAGGGTCCAGTTTTTACCTTTTGGATATGGAACTCTAAAAAGGATCACAATATATACTTTGATGTTTACTCCAGAGGTCCAAGTTCGATCCTGGGGTACACATCTCTGACTATTCTAAGTTATGTGTGCTTTTAGAAATTTAATATCACTTGCTTTAACGGTGATGGAAAATATCGTGAAGAAACCTGCACTACTGAGAATTCCCTAAAGTTCTCAAAGGTGTGTGATGTCTGCCAACCCACACTGGGTCAGCGTGGTGGAGTATAATTTAATCCTCATCCATCTCATTCTGAGAAGGAGACTAGGTACGAAATCACTGAAAATATCTATGAAATCTATGAAAATTATTATATTTGTAATTCAATAGTCATCATTAACTACTATATTATGCTACATTTTTCAGAAACTATAACAAAATTTCTATATTTTCATATTTAACCGGCGATTGCTTCGCTGAGGTGTATTTAAATCCTTCACTAATTCACCCATTGAAATTCTATACACTGATTCACTCAATTTATCTTTAACACAAACCTTATCCTTACAATAACTAACTCAACATCAATCATATTTTCATAGAATAATCAAATAAGAGGTTTTAAAATTTTTAAGCAATATACATTTTTCAGACTAAAGCCTCAACAATGCTGTTATTTCATTAGCTATAACTACGTTAACAATGATTTATATTTTATTGCTTATATGTAGAATTACCTCTATATTTAAACAGTCTTTCAGCATATCGGTGTATATCTCAACATCCTCCAAATAAGGCTGCGGCACCGCCAGGTTGTCGAAGCTTCCTTGCGCGTGGCAACAGCGACATAGATCCTTCTCTATATTCCAACTTTCTTCGCACATTTTCTCAAAAACTTATTTGTTATAATAATATTTAATTGTTTAATATATTTGCGTTTGTTTGGCGGCCATGTTTACTCCACAGTCCACAGATAACAATTATTAGCAGTGTTGCCAGCTCGGTATTTGCAAAAGTTACCTGAAATATTTACAAAAGTAACCTTTTAGTGTAAAAAATAACCTTTCGATATTTTTTTTTAAATGAATTTCAAATCAGTACTTAACTGAATATTTATACTTATTTATTATACATATAATATTGATACATACTAAATTTGTATTTCAATTCATTTATCAATTTTATTCTCTAATGAGTTGGCTACAACTGCAAAACCCATGGGATTGTTATTAGTCCTCATTATAGAAAAGGTACAAAGTCAGGCACACACATGCGTAGTAAGTACTAAGTAGACGTACACTAATAGGTAGGAAATTATGTTATCTCTGATACAATACAATACAACCAAAACAGTGAACACAAATTAACGAAATGATACGACGAGCAACGGCAACAAACGAATGAATTTATCCCAATTCGATTTGATCGAGTGAGTAAGAAAGATACAAGACGTGTTGGTTTAGTAAACGAGTACGACGTATTGTTCTCGTAAATCGTATCTACCGCTTTTTTTTTAATTTGATTTTTTAACGACTCTCTTTTAATTGTGAGCAAACGCAAAGGAAGCTTGTCAACATAAAAATTTAATGTAGCTTTCCCTTTCACGTTTTATATGTGAGAATTTATTAAAACAATTATTCTACAAATTCCGAAATATCACCTTAAAGTAACCATTTCACTAGTGTAACCTAAAAGTAACCAACGGAGTAAAAAAATCACCTAAAAGGTTACAAAAGTAACCTTCTGGTAACACTGATTATTAGTAAACATAGTTAGGGATGTAACGATACAAGTAAATACTCGATACTTTCCTCCGATACCGATTAGAATCGATGCATTGAAATTAAGTATCGAGTAAGTATCGGCCAAAAGTACTCATTTCAGTACGGCAACTATTTTTAACGTTGAAAAAAATGGATATCTTTTATTAAAGTTTTTAAACTCATCTAGTTGTTGTGGGAGTGCAATAATAAAATTTAAAAAACATTACTAAAGTAGATATTATAACAACTTATATGAATTAAAAAAATTACAATATATTTAATATAAGCGTCAGTAGCTCAGTGGTTCGGGCGTTGGATTCACGATCGAGAGGTCGTGGCTTCAAATCCCGGACATTGGACTACTGGCGTGGCCCACTCCCGACACAAGCTATTTATTAGCTTACTAGTTGGGGTAAAGGGAATACTAGTGGTATGTGATCCATACTGCTAGTAATCTTTAAAAAACAAAAAAAGAAAAATATACTTCAACCGATAAAATTTTCTCTACAAGTGACAATATAAAATATTAGTTTTCATTAGCTACCAGTCTTTAGCCGATCTTACTATTAAAACTCCTTCTTCAACAGATAAAACTATGTCAACTAGTGAGTCGTAAGATAAAATAGTCAATGAAGATTTTGATTTCATCACATCACAAGCAACTCATAGTTGGCCAGAAACTAACGTGAACTTCCTCCGATGAAGTATTAATTTCTTTGGCTAATCCATTCTATGCTTTAAAACCCAATCAATCAGAGGATTTAAAGAACGCAAATATTTGAACTACTACGTTACCTCTGTACCTTGTGGAAGGCTGTTTTTTACAAGCACTACAAAAACAGATAATTTTTTCAAAATTCTTATTAATTAAGAGTACCAATAATTGTTACGATTTTAACACTGAATTTTCCAAACACCGATTCGATACTTTTTAATGAATACCGAGTAAGTATCGATACTTTTCAATTACTACAAGTAAGTAATCAATACTTGACGACCAATACCTCAATAGTATCGTTGCATCCCTAAAATAGTCACCAGTGTTGCCAGGTGATTGTCTCACGTTTTCCCCAAATCTTATTTGAAAGTAATATACTTCCGTAGTAAAATGTTTACTTCAATAAAATACTAAAGGAGATTCGCTAAAATAGCTCTACAATGAATATTGAAACACTTTTATAGACCTATGATGATCACGAAAACCTGAACTGTTTGACTATTTATGTCTTCTTTAGTCGTATATAAATTATGATGTAGTGATATTGCAATTTAAAAGGTTAAATATAGTGACATAGTAATAGGGGAAAAAAGTTTTATGGGAATTCATAACATATAAAACACAAACACAAATATAAATTAAAATATATAATCATGGCAGATGATAATCTAAATGATGAGTTTTAATATGTCCTTTCAAACTACATTTCTGTACGAACGCCTGACCACAGACTGCACAAGCAAACCTCCTATCATTATTATGGATCCTCATATGTTCTCTTAACGTCTTTTTCCTTGCATACGACTTCTTACAAACGGAACACTCGTGAATCCTTTCCCCGTTATGCTTAATCATGTGGACCCGCAGCTCGTTATTAGTAAAACACTTGTAAGCACATAACTGACACTGAAAATCCCGTTCTTCCAGGTGATCCCGTTTCATATGCCTTGACAACGTATAACGTCTATCGAAAGCTTTATCACAAACATTGCACTTATACCTTAACGGAGCTGATCCGTGATTTTCAACTAAATGCTTCTGTCTTCTAAAGTATTCAGAAAAGCGCTCCGGACATTTTGGACATTTAAACCTTTTGAGCATCTTATGTACTGTGTCCACATGGTTTTTATGTTTCTGATGAGTCGTGAACACCTTCTTGCAAACATCACATGGAAAGTTTCCTCCGACATGCATACTTTTGATATGCACTTTCAATCTGTATTTTGTAACGAAACCAGTCCCACATTGGTTACAGACATAATTCCTGTAATGGACATTCATGTGTCGTTCGATAGACCCAAAAGTTTCAAAATCACAACCGCAAGACAGACACTCATACGGATGTTTATTATTACATAATTTAAATGGTATTATTCTGTCCGTGAATCCTGGATGAATTGCCTTTTTGTGTACTTTAATTAAATGTAGTTTTAGTTCGTTCAGATTTGGCATACTCTCGTTACAAATCAAGCATTTTAGATCTGTTATATCGGCATAGACAACTAAGCATTCCGTTCCATATCGAGCAACAATTTTCCTTGTCTCTGACTTTTTGTGACTCTTCGCTTGATGTTCTCTTAAAAGATCAAAGTTTTCATATGAAGTCCTGCAGTAGAAACATGGATATCCAACCCTGTTTTTGCTTTTGAACACAGTTATGTTTGAATGCTCTATAATCATTGTCGTGTTTTGTATCTGCGCCATTTTCTCCGTTATATAAACTTTTTTTCTTGTTGACTCTTCGTTTTCTTCTTGGAGTAATTTTGCTATCATCATTGGGAATATGCGTTTGCCTGTAAATAAATTACAAAACCAGATAAATAAGTTCAAAAGTCATATTTTGAGTCCACGGAATCCAATGCCATTCATGCAAAAAGGAAATCTGAACTACTTGCAGTAATAACAAAACAAAAGACTCTAGTAGATTTGCATAATAATCTTACAAGTATTAACACTGCGTGACACCATTTTGATACCCAAAAATTGATTGCTATTCTGGTTTTCTACTAACGTATAAAAAAAATATATATGTCATATATATCTGTCTAGTTAGTGTTTATTGCCCTATACACTTTGTTTTTTTTTTGGTAATTTCTTGTTGTTTCCGCTAGTAAAAGTATAGTAAAGTATTTTTTTTTTTATATATTCTCCTACCCTCATCCTATCCTTTCGCACGCCGCACCGCATAATACACAACCCGCAAGTCAGTGCATTGCCAGAACTCAGGGCGAGGATCCTCGCGCGCATCTACTTATGTGCATGCGACCTGTGCAGTGTTTACCTTGACCGCAGCCAATTATATTTAGGAGCACGAGAACAGCACCAGGTAGTCGTGCGTTTCCTTTTTTCATAACAACCACCTCCTAATTTAAATTACAGTCCACTATTATAGTTCTTTCCTCTCGCCCTTATAATAGCCGCAACACTTGTCTTAAGTATTTTTTATGAACTGTTGCGGATATTTCAAGGACGTGAAAAAAGAATGATATTAGAATGTACTGTTTTTTTTAATTTGCGGTGAAAAGAAAAGGAGATCACAAGCACAAATTAAGAAGGCGCGTGCGCGGATCCTCACCCTGAGTATTAGCGATGCACTGACTTGAGGGTTGTGTTCAAGAGGTGCGAAAGGATTGCGAAGGTTGGTAGAAAATATATTAAAAAATTGAATTATAACTTTGTTACACTTGCAACAACTTGTTTTTTTTTTATAAGTGGAAATTTCTTTAGTGTATACATTAGTTATATTTTTAGTTGCAGCGCACTGCACAGACTCTGAAGTTTTAATGTTTTTATGACATCTAGTTTTTAAGACAACACCTCCAAATTAGCAAACTATATTGTCTAATATATGTTGATTTTACATTAATTTTTGTAACACAGTGTAATATCCCTCACCTATCCCTTAAATATGGTTTCACATTCTCCATCTTACCTTTAAGCAAATCCAGTTGTATAGCGTATCCCTTACAGGCGGTAGTGTATAATGTTTTCCTGGTTGGCAGTTTGTATGTAACAGGAAATCTAGCTAATAGTTCTCTTTCTCTATCTATTGTTTCCAGTTCATCATCATCATCTTTTAATTCTGTTGATCCAAAATAAAAATTAAACTTCTGTTCGTTCACTCACTCACACACGTCCAGTGCGTCCTGTATGGACGCACTGCACGTGTGTGACAAGGCGATCCATTTTCATATATATAGTATATATTATATATATTAAAAAAAATCAGAATTTGTATGGGGAAAAAAGATAATAATTTTAATTTAACCGGAAAAAAACGGTTTAATAATTTATTGATAAGATTGAAAAAACTCCCGTAAAATGGGGAGATTGAAAACTGAACAATAATTTATTATCTGTAAATATATTTCACTGTATTGCCACTAAACAAAAATGATAAATAACATTTCAACAACTATAAGTTAATTTTTTTTTAGTCTATTTTTGTTAATCTACCCCCTTAAATTAATACAGATTAAAAAATCAATAGATATTAATATTATTTGAAATTGACAGTGATGCTAGTATATTAAAAAATATAAAAATATAATTTGACACGGACAGTATATACGACAGTGTTGCCAATCTAAAAAAAATCTTCCCCAAAAATTCTATGGATCACCAAAAAAATGAACTACACAATACCATCATCATTATCCAATGTGGTGAACTCGAGATCACAATCCATGGAATTATCATCAGGTTCGGCTTTAACCACAGCTTGGGTCTCCGGCTTAATATCCATATCTACAATATCACCGACTGCAACATAAAGTTACAAATATTAAAAAACTGTTATAAATATTAAAAGATGGCAACACTAGTATTTTGCTATAACATTTTAATACTTTTATCATTAATTAAAATAAAATAAATTATCGCTTCTCCTCTCCCAGTCGAGTATGTTTTCGCATTCTGTCATTAATGAAAAATTTTCTTAATTAACTTTACAGTTATCAAATGGCAACACATTCTCTATTCAACATACAAATAAAACAAAGCATCAGTGGGACAGTTGTGTGGCGATTAGTTGCCACTTAGCAATTACATTGAAAGGCACATCAACCTTAATCGTACAGCACTCCCAGTACTTATAACACTACTGCATTGCACATAACACTATCTAGAATCTACTTCACTCCTTGAGAGACTGCACAATATTAAGACTACAGTCAGACTACTACCTCACTCCAGCACTATAGCATTAATGATACGATTAATAGATAATCGCTTACTATTTTATTCTTCGACATATATAAAATACATATTTCTTAATAGACAATAAACAATCATAAATAACAATTATATGCTCTCAAGTAGATTTAAGAAACAACTTATAATCTTCATATTATTCTTTATCATGGTGGCAACATTATACCTTTGAAGGTGGCCCAACTACAAATCAGCAGTTTGTGAAAAAAAATAGGTGTAATAAATAGATGTATAATTGTAAAATAGTACCATTTACAAAAACAGTCTCTTTATCCAACACATTAGCAAGAAGTTGTTGTTCCGCATTCACCACCAGCATGCGGAATGTGTTTGCCTCTTGCAAACTCTGCACACATGTTGAACATATCAGTGTGCTTATTTGATTGTTTGTATTTAGCTGAAAAAAAAAATTTTGTCAATTTCATATATAATCAGGTTCTTGACTAAGAGTAGATGGGACTCCTTATCGTAAAACAAGTAACATGAACATTCAACATCATCATCGTCATCACGCCCCGTCAATAGCCCACTGCTTAGCCGGGTCTCCTCCTCAGGATAAGGAGAGTATTAGGCCATAGTCCGCCATAGCCACCTTTGAGAACATGGAGAACTCGATTTCCTCCTTATCCTTTACCTTTAAAGCAAGTGATATTTAATTTCTTAAACACATAACTCAGAAAAGTCTTCAATGTGTGCCTGTGTGGAGGATTGAACTCAGACCTCCCGAGTAAGACATTGAAGTCTCAACCACTGGGCCATCACTGCTCATGAACATCACATTGACATATTCTCTTAGATGATCCATATATGCCGTACTAGTGACCCGCTCCAGCTTTGCACAGTTTCTTTCTCATCTATAATATTATACATATAAACCTTTGTCTCAAATCACTCTATCTATTAAAAAAAACGCATTAAAATCCGTTGCGTAGTTTTAAAGATCTAAGCATACATAGGAACAGACAGATAGGAAGCGACTGCTTTATACTAATAAAATAAAAAAATATTTCAAACTAAGTTTAAAAGATTTGTAATTGAGATTTGTCTAATATTAATACTAAAGCAAAGGTTACCCTTGCAGCACCAGAAAAATCACAGAAGTTGGTGTTCGATAGAATCATAGAGAAAAGAAAACCATAGGAAATTCTTTTATTTTAAATAACTCTAATTCCCGCCCACCTGGTCTATATATCTTTTTTATGGCAGTAAATGAACAGACGGCCCACCTGATGGTAAGTGGCCACCGTCGACCATAGATATCGGCAATACAATAGAGTGACTGTTATTTTCCGGGTACGTTACCACCTTGAATATAAGAGTGAGAAAATGCTACGGTTTCAACGAACTCAGAACGAAAACCCAGAGTTCATTAGAATCACAGTATTAACGGAATGGGAGGTCTTGGTCTTGGTGGTCGCAAGCCAGTCAGGGAACAAGTCCCCTGCCACCAAGGGGTACTGGGTTACTCGTCTCACAAACAAGAGAAATGTAGTAAACTGATCAGTCTGGTATAAAAAAGATGGTTCTAGGAGCCGAGGTCGCCAAGTGAGAAGGTCCCCATTGGCTAAGGGTGGCAATGGATAGGGAACATTGGAAGATGTTGAAGGAGGCCTTTGCTGCAAGGAACCGAGTGGAGAGACATACAGTGATTTTACGGTTTGGAATAACAGGTTTATTATTATAATTCCCGCCCACTTTATTTCCATAAAACATTAATTACATACCACCAGGGCTCGGGGCCCTTTTACTGAGGATGGACTTTATAAATTCATTAAATACTTACATAAATGTTAAAGCACTCCATAAACAAATCAATATACACTTCACGAGTGCCATTACTAAAGTATTCCTTCATGAGATCTCGATGTTGTCCTTTCACTAAACAGAATCTACAATTCCCATAACATGTATTGCCTCTTCTTTCCATGTTGATTGTGGAAACTGCTATTTTAATCGAACACTTTATAATCAACCTTTTTTGTTGTAATTCTATAAAAACTCGTAGTTTTTCTTTTCCCAATTAATAAAAAAAATACATTATATTGTGATGCAGTTATATTTAGCTCTATTTTACATTAATAAAACCATATAATTAAATGTATAATTAAAGAACACTACATAATTCTTCAAATATTTCATTTTAGTTTATATGTTTATTTCTATTAAAATACCTGATTAAATTAAAACATATAATTAGTATATTAAACAACTTGCAGAAAATAAATCTATTAAGTACGTAATTAAATATTACATTTATATGTGATTTACTAGTAGTATAGAAAGAAAATAACAAAAATAGGTACTATATTATTATTTAGATAATTTTAAACCACAGATTACAAATATAATTTGATACATGGGAATGTTGCCAGTTGAATAAAAATAGTTACCAACGTGAATTAGACCTTCCACTGGTGCCACCTGTAATAAGATAGCCACATTTATGGAAATAATAGGCTTTAATTCACTAAAAATATGCTATAAGATAAATAATAATTTGACACAATGACATAAATATAAAATAAGAAGATATATAATAACATTAAGCATAGAGGTTTTATACAACTAGTAAGGAGATCACTGTAATAACTAAAGAGGTTCATATCACCACCATAAAGGGTATAGGTTTTTAATTTAGAGTTAGAAATATGCGGGGCTTTTAACGGGATACATTTTTAAAAGTTTAATTACAGTTGATGTGATTTTTGAATTATGGTGAAATATTTTTAAGTTTGTAATACTGAAACATTTTGAATAAGCAAGTACAGTATAAAGTACAATCTAAAACAATAAAATTAAATATAACAGTTATACATAAAATGAACAACAAAAAATGGAAATGATTCAAGTTTACTTTTTGACAACAATTACTGATCAGTCTCTTCCGTGACTCTTTTTTCGCTATAAGTGGTAGGTACTGAATGAGTAATATTAAAGAAATTTAAAAAAACTATATATATATTTATGTGGAAGTATTAAGCAATTACCGTTATTTTGTCTTAAACTTTAGGGAGAAATTAAATATTTTTGAGAAACTAATATATATTTTTTAATAAATAATAATTTTGAGTTATTGCAAAGAAGCTACAAATGGAATGTTAATATCATATCATATATGATTTTTTTTTTAAAAGGATTACTACTAGCAGTATGGAACACATACTACTAGTATTCTAAACCCTTCCAAGTAAACTAAAGGAACACACAGAAAACAAACAAATTCTTATTTATTAACAACATAACACTACAAAGTATAATTAATTTTTATCTAAAAGATCAACATAGGCACAGTTAATCAAATCTTCATCTTCAACACCTAGTTTGGCCTGCAACTCCTTGGCGATAACTTGACCATCCTCTAGCGACTGCTCAGGACGTAACACAACCTCTAATTCCATAAAGCTTCCGAGATCTTTTACCATATCTATGTGAATGCGGGTTTGACCCACCATGTACAATTTTCTGTAAAAAATATCCATTAAAGATTTACAATAAACAATTTATTAACCCTTAAATACTTTTTTTATTATTAAAACTTCTCTACTCATATTATGCGACCAATATTTGATGTATCAAAAGTACTTTTGCAAAAGAGTCTAATTGAAATTAATTAGAGTAAAAGTTCAAATAAACCTTCATGAATCACTATTTGTGAAAACCGTGTGGTCTTACCTTTCCTTAATAACTCTTCCACGAATTCCCATACATTTCTTAAGCATGCTATCTAACAATTTAGCTTTCTCACTTTCATTTACTGTAAACTGTAAAAGATCATAATCGCACAGCTTAGGACCTTCTTCATCATCACGATCATATCTTACCAGAGTTGCAGATTGATCGCCGTATGTTCTTAACTTTAAACGACCAGAATTTACTTTGTAAAATGTGTCATCTTGTTGAATTATTGTCGGTTTCGAAGCACTGAGATTTTCGGCAATTTGGCAGATGGATTCCAAATCGCGAACTTTAGCTTTTATTTCTACGTTTCGCATTTTAGTAGATTATACATTAATTATTATCAAGTACTGTTTCAATTATTGTTCTTCGATATTTGCCACACAACAAGCATACAAATTGTCAACATTCAAAATGCATAGTTTTGATTTCCCGCCAAATTAACAATACAGATTATATTAGGACTGTTGATAAAATAACGATATTCTTATTTAGAATTATCGATATTTATTACTAATATTTTTTTGCGATACATCGATAGTTCGATACTGAAATGTAGATATCGACACTCGATATTTTTTTAAATAAGTTTTTTTTTGCCAATTATTTAACTACAACATCATCATAAAGAATAAAAATCATCGTAAAAAAGAGCTATAAAGATTTATCATATAACTGTTATATTAAATGTTAATGTTTTAGGTTGTTCCTGTATCATCGTAGCATCCATCAATATTTTATCATAACCACCTATAATCTCATTAACTTTTTGGCACGAATTACCGCGCAGTCTCCTCCGTGTTTTTTTCATTATACGTGACACTGGCAGAATGCTTTGTGGATAAGCACATTCAAAGCCATATAATTATAAAAAAAAAAAAATGATCAAATTTTAAAAAAATCAATTTTTGCAAGCTATTTAGTTATAATCTAGATTCTATTCTGAATCGAATAACACCTCTATCTAAT
The DNA here is from genome assembly GCA_905147385.1 of Limenitis camilla. Taxonomy (NCBI): domain Eukaryota; kingdom Metazoa; phylum Arthropoda; class Insecta; order Lepidoptera; family Nymphalidae; genus Limenitis; species Limenitis camilla. The sequence goes on from LR990253.1 coordinate 6,017,770, forward strand.
TGATCTTTTCGGAGACTGCTAAAAAAAGTAGACCAAAAAGGCACATGTTGACTAATTAGACTTTTACATTTCGAAACATTTGCAATTTTTTTTTTTAATATAATGAAATCACTTAAAATAATATAAATTTTACCAAATTTCTAGCAAATGGGGAGAAAACTAACAATAATTCTATTTTTAAGGGCATCAATTATGAATGGGACTCGGACTATGATTGAGTGACATATTTAAATCTACCGTCAGAAAATTGTTCTCCCCATACATCAACATATGTTTCAGTCAAGTAACAGTACCAAATATTTTATTTCAGTAAACGGATTGCAATAAAATATTTTTTATGTAATTTTACGGTTGTTAGATTGAAATGATCTTTCTTTTAAAAATATCTAAACTGCTATTAAACTCAGCTAATGCCTTTTAGAGATAGGAGATCAAAAACCATGTAGAGATAATATTTAATGGTTTTTACAAAACACATTAACTGCCAAAATCCACAAAAAAGTAGGACATATAAGGACGTCTAAAGGAAATTAAAAATATTTTGTAATTTTTATTTCTCCTCATTTTTCTATATCTTAGTCTTCGATACTTTCTCCTTCTCGATAGCTCCGCGCTTCATGAGCAGCTCCTGCGGGATGGGCATCTGCCCCCGGAAGTCGACCCCGGGCCCCGGCCGCAGCTTCATGCGATGCTCAGGTAACCGATGTATCGACTCGGATGGTAGGAATCGAATACACCCGTTGTAGAAGTGTAAATCTCTGTAATTTTGATTTTAAATTTATATTTAAAACTCTGTTATCGTTTATAATATGTATATTTGTTAATCACGAAGAAGAATGTTGCCATACAATAATCAAATTGTAATAAGTTATAAATGTTAAGACTATTTCGTTATTTTTAACATTGTTTAAGGGTGGCCCTCTCCAGAAATGTATTTCTTTTATTTAATTAAATAATCTGTGACAGAAATTTGTAGATATTTTAAGATTTAACTTTTATAAGCAGATATATACCTATTCAGCCAACATACATTTGTTGAAAAAAATACTTTTTTAACCTAACTTTATCAAACTGATTCGGCTTTTTATACAAAGTTTTAATTAGCATATATGTTAAATTTTCAAATTTAAAAATGATATCAAACTATCATTTGTCAAATTTTAGTTTGACATTTAAATATGACATTCGTTGTAATATGAGTCTGCTAATTTTAAAATATGTAGTTAAGGGAAGTCTTGAGAGGAAAAAATTAGGAAATAAATCACCTTATGCAGGGGAATTGGAAAGGGGAAAACCCACGCCCCTCAATATTCTTCTTGTACTTCAACCATCGACATTTGAGCAGCTCGTTCCGCTCGAGGGAGTAGTGGTGCATGTAAACGTAATCGAAAAGACCTTTCTCGAATGTTGGTAGCGTGCAGTAGTTCTGCCCGATGTCTTTGGCTATTTCTGTACAGAATCAATTTATTAGCACTCGATTTAAGGACAATCTCTCTAAAGCGTTGAATACAATGATACACTGTTTGTAACACAACACTCAATAATGGCAACAAGTAATAAATAGTTTCTAAGATCAGTATGAACATCTTTACATCACATTTTATTATTTATAATAAAATAATTATAAGCTAGTTAGCGCCATCTATTATATTAGAAGCGTATTAATACATGTTGTCATAAACATTTAATTCTCCAAATAAAAAATTTTACAGATAAGGGACAAACGAGCAGACGATCCAGCTGATGCAAAGTGCCCACCGTCGCTCATGGACATCAAGCTAAACTAGAGAGTATCTCCTGATTCGTCTGTGCGTTGCCGCCTCGAAGATAGAGTAAAGAGAGGAGGCGAAGAGAAGAATGCTGTGGTTTCAGTGGACCCTGAGCAAGAACTCGATGTTTACTGGAATCACAGCATTAATAGGATGGGTAAGGGAGGTGGTAGATCTGGCCCACATGCGGCTCGACCGAAACGTGTCACAGACACTTGGCGGAAGGATTCGCACGCCAGTCGGGGAACAGATCCCTTACCACCAATGATCTCCCAGCGGCAGAGGGGAATTATATCTGGCAGAGATTTTTTTATAGAGATAAATAATTGCTAATATAATTGCTTTTTTAATTGTAAGCTTGTTTTATTATAATTAATCTTAATAAATCCAAGCAGCACGCTTCTGAGCATTTATTGTACATTTTACTTTGTACAGCTTACCTTCAGTAACTCGAGCATCTGGTTTTACTCGTTTTATATGATCACATTCAGCGTATATATGTCTATTTGCTTCCAACGCCATTTTATAATATAATTAAAAATAAATAAAATAAACTTATTCAGTTATTTCGTTATTGACAAAATCATAAAAATATCAAACTGTCAGTTTTTTTTATTTAAATCAGTTAATGCTTTGAACATTCTACTAGTAAAAAAAAATTTTTCTTTATTAAAAAAAAATACCATAGAATTTTTATTATTATAAATAATTTAAATCATTAAATATTTTTCTAGTGGTTAAAAAAAAACAATTTAACAAACTATACAGCCTCCCTTTTTTAATTAAAATTTTTAAACATTAAACGTTCTGCCTCATGTATAATTTTTTTATCATCCAAAAACTTAACTTATTCCTTCTTACATGACTGATTTTTTTTTAATTTTTATGGTAAAGTAATTATATAAATAACTTTTAAAAATATACAAAATATAAATAAAAATAGTTATCAATAGATAAGACATTTTTTTTTACATTTACAATACATTGTCAAATGAATTTATACATGTCGTAATTAATAACAATTTTTTTATTATTTTTTTACAGTTTTTTTTTATTTATCTTAACGTAAATTGTAAAATTCAAAATGAATTCCTTGGATACATTGAAACATGATTTAAAATGTCAAAAACGTGACGAATATATAAGTAATTATGTAGATGAAGGTAATTATAAACATGTGTAAGTTTTGTATGAGTATCATATTATATTATTTAAATTGACTTTAAGGCTGCGTTTCCATCAGAGGGGTGCGTTTGTTAAGAACCAATAGAAACGCTTCATGCTCTCGCGACACATTCTCGCACATCTCTTGTGAAAACGCAACTGAAAGACTGACAAACATGCATTTTTATATATTTCTTTATAGATATAAAAAGTACACTGGCAAAAAGTTACAGAGTGTTGCCATTGTTTGAAAAGTCGTTAGCAGATCATTCGTTTAAAAGAAGCAAGTCATTTTTAAATAACAACTTTATGGCAAGTCGATGGAGAGAATATAAAAATAAAGCAGCGACTGCTATACATGTACCTTTTCAATTTCCACAACCAAGGTAATTAAAAAAATATCAAATACATAAAAAAAAGATATATTTGTAAGCCTGACATAAACCTTTTTATTTAGAAATGCATTTACGTATACCACCCGATCCTTTGCGGGTATCGAATGATTATGTGGGACTCGCCAGCGATAAGCGCTGTCCTGCCCACTAAACCTATTGCGATACCCTCTCCGTCAAAACTGAGGCGCCCCAGGGTCGCTATTCGCATTCTACTGCGACGCCTCAACGGTCGGCCCGCTCTAAAGCAAGCCTGCCCGCCCTGGGCGTGTCCCGAGTACGGAAGACACGCACAGTGCCACACTGTCCAGTCCAGGGGAGGAAGAAGATGCGCATATCGGCGTCTCCTTCTGTCAAAAGTCAAAACGACTGAAGATTAATATTTTACTCTACCGTCGTAGATGGCGATGACAATTCGATTAAAAATATTTTTAAATATTAGCAAAATGTAATGGCAACCCTAAAAGATCTCTTCTATACCTTTTTCTTTTATTTAAAAAAAAATTGGATTGTTTTTATTTTTTCAGCGATTACCACTTCCATAATAATAAAATGTGTCATAAGCCGTCAGAATCGTTAAGGAATCGAATAGACAATCGTTATCATCTCGTCCCTGGGCCTGGAGTCGATGTATATGGAGAGATTCCCATCCCTAACGACTTGCATTTCCGGTAAATTTACTGAAATTTATATTTTTTTTGTATTTTTTTTTTAATAAAGATTTTTCTTTTATTTTTTTATTAATTACTAATCCCAACTTAACTTGTCCAAGTTTCTAAAGATAACCATTTCTCAATAAATAAATTTAATTTAGAGTCTTTTAGATAAGACAAAAAAATATAAAAAATATATAAACTACCCCCATTTTTATCAGAGTCTTCAAAAGGTAACAGTGTGCATAGGCTATTAAGATTCTAAAAATTATTTTAAATTAATGAATTTGACAAATACGTTTGCTTAGTGTTGCCAGAAAAAAATAATAAATAGTGTTATTGCTATAATAATAGTAGAGTGAAACAATAATGTTGCCATGTGAGTTAACATTACGTTTAATAAACCACTGAATTGATTTCAATGAAACTTTGTACAGATATAGATTAAAGCTTGAGGAAGATTGTAGGCTACATTTTTTTTATAGAAAATCATATGCTCTATTTTCATGATATCATTTTGTGGTATGGTAAGCGCGGTAATTTTATATTTTCTATAGTGGCAACATTAGTTCTTATCTATGACAAATGACCCCTAATATATTTGTTTTATTTAATATTAATTTTTTAATAATCACTTAATTTCATTACTTTTTGGCAAGATTTACCGCGCAGTCTCCGCCATGTTTTTTTCATTATACGTGACACTGGCAGAATGCTTTGTACATAAGCATTCAAAACCAATAGGTACCTACATAGACATAGTAGTAGACTTATTGTTCTATATCTATGGGTATAGAGATGGTATAAACGGCTTAAAATTGATAACGCGTTTAAACGTTTTCTTAATTTAATAAGCTTGCTGTTAAAAGAGCTTTTCACTTATAACGCTTTTTTTATTAAAGCCTATAGTCGTTGAGCAAAATATTTATACGTCTTTCAAACGCGTACGTTATTTATGTTGAAAAAGCGTACTATGTGGTATTGTGTCAGGAGTAGAAGTTCATCGATTTTATGTACATTATTAGATTTTTTCTTACTTTATTTATTTACACATTTATAATAGGTATTTAATTTATTATAAACTAATCGACTTCTAACCTAAAATATATTGAACCTAAATTATATACAGTCATTGTTTATTATACTACTATATTTTTTCTAGCCTATACCTAATAATTAATATTAACACAATTCACCAAAAATGCAACGAAACACTACACACTCGTTGACAGTGCAAAGCACACTAACGTTGTATTTACTAAACGGAAAAATCGTTTAAACGAAAGTATAGACAACAAAACAATGAGATACGGTTAATCAAAAGAAATATTACGTAAATATGTCAAACGTAATTTTGCCGCTTATTATGGATATACTTAGTGATTTTTAAAATGAGGTTTTTTTTCAATCAAAGAAGCATGGTTCACCAACGAAAGAATTTCGTTTAAACGAAATCGACTTACTCTTGCAAGCGCGCTTGTATATTTTATTTGAAAAGCAGACTGTTCTGAGAGCTTTTCGTTTAAACGTCCACCTTTATATGGGTACCTATTATAAAAAAACTCAGAACGATTCCCGTTCCCGCGCAAATTGAAATGTGAAGTTTTAAAATATGAAAAGATTAAAGAATTTTGTATGAAAAGTTAGTCTTATAAAATGATTAAGAATTTATATAAAGTACAGAATGTCGATTATAATAAGTAATATAATAAATAAATGATACTGTAATGTATTCATACATGTTTATTATGTATCATTAAATAAATCAAAAAATTTTGGTTGTTGTGTTCTATTTTTTGTTTAAAAAATTAGTGTTATCAGTCGTTTTCCAGAACTATTATAAAAAAAAATATCTGGTAAGGTTTATTTCATTTCACTATATATTTGTCCATGAATACTATTAAAACTATAAGACTAAGAGTTATGAGTATTAGGCTACGTTTCCACAATGAAGTGATTCTATCACCATCTGCACACATCTCTGGTGGAAACGCAGCCTCACTTTTATCTATTTTTCTAAGTATCTAGTTGGTTATAAAGAAAACTTCATAATCATGTAAAAATTTAGTTATTAACATGAATCCTTCTGTTATGACGCCTCAAAGTATCTTTAGTAGCAAACAATCCGTTGCACACAGTACAAGGCAACTTCTCCCCCGTGTGAGTCACTTTGTGTCTTGCTAAATCTGACTTAGTGTAGAATACTTCATGACACAACTCACACTCATGCTTCTTCTCTTTCTTATGCACATTCTTATAATGGTTATTACACAAACTACGAGTAATAAAAGTTTTATTACAAACACTACACTTATACTCCGGTTTGACCATTCCATGTTTTTCCACTAAATGTTCAATCTTCAGATTTTCCTGGAAAAACCGTTCATTACAAAACTGACATGGAAACCTCAACTTCCTCTCAATTTTTACTCCATGTTGTTTGACATCATGCCGCTGCTTCTCCCTCTGTTTAAAAAACTTTAAATCACAAACAGCACAATTATGCACTTTATGCATTCTAGTTTTATGCAAATTTAAAAACACCAAATGCGTAAAGCTAGCACCACAGATATCACAAACTTGGTTTTGGTAATGTTTGTTCACATGTATGTTTAATAGTCTGAACAAATCGAAGGTAGTAGCACAAATTTGACATTTCAGTCCTTCGGCTTCAATTTTGAATGGCACGAGTAGGTGCTGCCCTACTTTTATGTTATGCACATTAATCAGATGCTTGTTTAAGTCATCTAAATTGTTTATTTTTAATTTACAGTGTTTACAGCTCAGCGAGGAAATTTCAGCTTTTAATAATCTGTTGTGTTGCCTTATGATCATTCTTTCTATGTCTTGGATTGTATGTGTGTGTGCGTGTTCCCGTAACACACACACATCGGTGAAAGCTTGTGTGCATATGTAACACGTATATCTGCTTTTATTCCACTGGAAGATAAGTATCGTAGCGTTTGATAGTAGTTTTAGTGTGTTTTCTCGTAACAGTGGTCCAATTCCGCGTCTCTCTGCTACTTTATTCCAATCTTTGTCTTGTGATGTGTCTGCAAAAAAAGTTAGGTTAGAAACTACGCTCTGCTACTGGAATAAAAGTATAAAATATTAAATTTTTATTATAGTCTTTATATTATCTCATTTTCATCATCTTTTTCTCCTAAAATTATTATATTTTTAGCTTACTTTAAAAGTACACAATACAGATTTGTCTCAAATCTGCCACCGTCTTGCCTATTTGATTAATCCTTTATAAAATATAAAGGTTGGCTGGAAGAGATTCCTAACTGGAATAAGCCCGCCTTTGTACATATTGTTTTAAATTGCAACATTGTATATTGCAATTTTTTTGTGCACAATAAAGAGATTTAATAAAATAAAAGTATGAATTCTGCATAAAAATATATAAAAGTGATTTTAGTCTGTGATACCCAAGAAGTAACATTCTGCTATAATGCTTACTTTATTCTGCCATCCTAGAAGTAACATCATACTTCTTTTAAATGCTTGATCTTCTCATAAGGATTTCAAAATAATAATAGGCCTGTTTGAACATTTCACACATATTTATTTAAAAAACAGTGGCGACATCTGTTTCAAATGCAGTCAATTGCCGTGACTTCTATTAAAATTATCGTTTCAAGGTAATATAATAGGACTGAATACAATGTAAGATAGTTAAAGATAGTTCAATCCGTGACAACGTATGACCCACTATAAGTTAAAATAATAAACGGCCCATGCGACGTCGAGGACAGAACTATCTATAGAGATGATACAATATCCCATGTTTCTGCCAAACCTATCGCAACTAGGTATTCATAAATTCTATCCGAGCTACGATTGAGATGAATTGACCCTAAATCCCTATTTTAAGACCCACCGGTGACATTTTTTCTATCCATTATCAGGAGCTGGGTCAATTTTTCTGACACTCATATAAACAGAGGACAGGAACTTCTATTCTGAATTATGATCTTTTAGATGCTGCTTCAGCGTCTTCTCATATCTAAACCACTTCTTACATAGCGGACAAGAGTAATTCCGTGGAAGAAAATGGACCGCCATGTGCCTCTTCAAGACGTACTTTTTATTAAAAGTCTTCTGACACACTAGACAAGTTAAACTCTGCAAATGACAACTAACCGTATGCATATTTAAGGAATGCTTCGTTTTAAATACATCAGAACATAGCTCGCACTTAAAATTAAACTCCATACCATGGACTTCTTTCAAATGTTTGATTTTCTCGTAATGGTGCTCAAATCTTTGCTGACATTTCTGGCACTTCGCTAATTTTAGTTCAGAATTCCCATGCACTTTATTGTAATGGTATTTTAATTTGGATTTACTTGGAAAGGTCTTATTGCAGTCTTCGCAAGGGTAAGACCCGGTTTTATGAGTCTCTTTGTGTTTGGCCAATCTCTGGTAAGTTACGAAACTTTTTCCGCAGGATTCGCAGACAACATTGCTGTAATGGACACTTATATGTTTGTTTAGGAGGAAGAAGCTGTAAAAACTCTTCAAACAAATATGGCATTGGAAGTAACCATTTGTGGTCTCTAAATTAAAAGCGATCATACCACATTCAGCGTCAGTAAACTCTGCATTGTGGGTTTCTGTCAAATGCTTCCGAGCATCTTCCAAATTTGACAATGTTGCGTCACAAAGTCTGCAGTTCAATTTCGATATGTCCACCATGACCTTTCTTTTTCCTCTTTTTATGTAATCTCTTAGGATTATGCTAGAGTCTGGTATTTCGTGTTTTCTGGAATGTTCTAGAACTGCTTGGACTTCGGGGTGTTTTTCTTCGCAGAATAAACATTTGTATGTGCTCGGGAAGAGGCAGTACGTGAATGGTGTCACTGTGGTCAGTTGTAAGAGTAGGGCTGCGTTCTTCCGTTCAGCGGCTGTCATACACCATTTGCTAGTCTTCGGAATTTCTTCTGGTGCTGCAATAGAATATTATTTAAATTTAACAATGCTAGCGACTAGCTGCAGCTTTGCAAAAATGCAATTTACCTTTTAACGAGTAATTAGATTTAACATGTCAACAGTTATATTTTGATCGTTTTCAATTAATTAAAAAATACATGCTATTTTGATCATCTCTGGCAATTAATAATTAATTAGAAGAAAACAACTTAGTGCATCAAAAATGTTGTGATCAACTGTTATAATTAAAACTATTTTGGTTCAAAATAAATGAGTTTCTAATAATCGTTCTTTTTATTTACCTTTCAAATCATACTTGCAGTTTTGAGTAAAAATGAAGCTTCATATGATAAAAATAAGAAATTAAAAACAAATATTTTATCCAATTTTAAAGCTTTATTACAACCATGAGATCATCTAATATTGACAGATAAATTATTAAAAAACGGGATGCCACTCTTTAACGTGCTTATTGAAATCATTTCCATTTTGGAAGCCATTGCCACAACATGTGAGCTTATTGTATTCGTGTAACTTCATATGTCTGTTCAAGCTTTTCTCCTGCTCATAGGACTTAGTACAGATACCACAAATAAAACTCTTCCCACTGGAATGTGAAACTAAATGTTTTTTTAAAGTGGTAACACAGCTGAAACTCTTCTTACAAATTCCGCAAAACGTTTTCTGTGTATGAAACTTATTTGTATGTGACGTGAGTGCTCTGCGGCTTGAGAATGTTAGTTTACAAACGTCACACACATACGTAAAAGTTACATTATGAACTTCCTTTAAATGACGTAATTTTCGGAAATGCTCCTCAAACCTTTCAGGACAATGTGGACATTGCAGCATCCGTTTGGATGAACCTTCATGAGACTTTTCAACGTGATATTTTAAATTGGATTGCGTAGTATACACTTTATTACATCTCCTGCATGGATACCCTCCTGGTGTATGGATTTCCTTGTGCTGGATCAGTCTCTGATGCGTCATGAACCCAGCACCGCATATATCACATACCGCATTACTAAAATGAATATTCATATGTCGATTTAAAAGTATGAACGTTTGAAACATTTTACTGCAAACATGACAAGAAAATTGGCCATCTATCAAACTTAAATTGTATGGTATAACACCATTTCCTGATTTCGTAAACACTTTATCATGTTCTGTGGACAAATGTTCTCTTATTTTATCGATATCGCTGAAATATTTGCCGCATAATTTGCATTTTAGTTCTGATATGTCTATTTTGACTGTGCGCTTTCCTTTTGGAAGAAGCTCTTTCATAATTTTGTCAAATTGTGGCATCTCATGAGATACGCTATGTTTCAAAAGAACATTTACATCAGAATCCTGTTCAGAACAGAAAAAGCATTTGAAGTAATATCGGCAATATACGAAAGGGCGTATTGTTGTATTTTCTAGTAAAATTGCCGCATTTTGCCGTTCCGATAAAGTCATCTCCCATATGCTTGAAAGTACTTTGTTTCGTCTTGAAGGTTTCATCCCTGGGGAGATAAAATTTCCAATTTTAGATCAACCATCCTGTTTCAGCCAGATTATTTATACATGTCTCTAAGATTACAGCTACTGCTAATTATATAATTCATATTTTAAAAGTATAAGTAGTTTAATCAGTATTGCCACTTATTGCACAAACTTAATTTAATATTTCGGTACCGAAATTCTTAACAATAGTCCTAAACTGCCACTGTGGATGCCATTGTTTCATATGTTTATTATAATCATTACGATTATGGAATCCATTGGAACATTCAGAACACGTGAACTTCCACAGAGGTCCATGAACACGCATATGCTGACGTAACGTCCGTTCATGCATGTACGCTTTCTGACACACGTCACAAAAGAAATTCCTTTCTCCAGTATGGCCTCGAATATGCATCTTCAGCAAAGACTTTGTTCCAAAACACTTCCCACAAAGTTTACACTGTATTTTCTGAGTGTGCTGCTTCGTCGTGTGTTCTGTCAAGGCTCTTCTCGTCGGAAGTACAGACTTACAGACCTGGCATTCAAAAGTAAATGTAATCCCGTGCACTTCTTTTAAGTGAGTCATTTTCCGATAATGTTCGGCAAATCTTTCCAAACAGTGCGGACATTTTAATGGCTTAATACGCTTGACAGTTGAAACGGCATGTCTCTTCATTATGTGGTATCGCAACTTCAACTTGGTAGAAAAAACATCTTGGCATTTATCGCACCTGTGCATACCAATTTGGTGAACTATTCTGTGATTTATTAAACGATGATGCGAACTAAATCCAAGTCCACACGTTTCACACACAACGCTGGAGTGGGCATTCATGTGCCTATTAAGGAGGAAAAAAGAATTAAAAGTTTTCCCACATTTATGGCATGAGAGAACTCCGTTATTCATACTCAAATCGTATGCCATTAACCCATTTCCAGCAGAATTGAAGTCTTTCTTGTGACTGACTATCAAATGCCTTCTAATATCATCTAAGTCCGAGTGTTTTTGCTCACAAATTTTACACTTTAATCCAGATATATCCACTTTTATAACCCGTTTTCCTTTTTTCAAATATTGTTTTAATAGCACTGATCTATCCGGCACTGGATGAAAAACTGTATGCTGTAAAACTGATTGTATTTCTGGAAAAATTTCAGGGCAGTAGAAGCATTTAAAATTTGCTTGTTGGTACAAGAAGGGCTTGACTGTAGTTGACTCCATAAATGTTGCGGCGTTTAACCGTTCATATATCGTCATTTGCCAATTACTTGTCCTTGGAGTCGGTCGCTGTGGATCCGGTATCGCTGAAACCAAAAGTACTTCTTTTAAAATGCCCCTTTTAGGCATACTACATTCCGTGCAGAAACTACTTCAGCGATACTAACCTATTGTGAATGTTTTTTGGCTTTTATTACATTTTTAAAATGAAATTCATGAAGCAAGTTAGTTTGCTATAATAAGTTATATACAATTAAATTTAACTTCATCACAGAACACCATGCGAACTATGCATATGCGTAACCAGCGATGCATGATCACTAAAATCTCTACCACATATAGAACATACATGTCCTAGATCATGGGATTTTACATGTTCCTTTAAATTCTTCTTTCTTGCATAAGCTTTTCCACAAATCTCACATTTAAAGTTCTTCTCTCCTGTATGAATAACCATATGTCTAGACAAGCAGTATTTAGAGAAGAATCTAGAATTGCAAATTTCACATTCTTCATTTCTTTCTTGCAAATGAACTGATCTTATATGTACTAGTAGTTGATACTTCAAATCGTACTCTCTTCCGCAAGTTTCGCATTTAAATAGTCCTGAAGTCTGATTGTGGACGATACGCAAATGCTTCGCCCTTTGATAATTTGAGTTAAATCTTTCTGGACAAATGGGACATGTTCTAGGATACTGCTTCAAGTGGACCCCTCTCATATGCATGGTCCTTTTAGCCGAATTACTGAAAACCTTACCACAAATGTCGCATGGATATACACCAACTTTATGCGTTTGCAGATGCCTTTTAAGGAGATGAAGAGAAATAAACGCAGAACCGCATGTTTCACAGCTATAATTATTAAAATGTTTGCTCATGTGTATTATAAGTAAGCGCAATTTTAGAAATGTGACAGCACAAATCTGGCACTCAAAATTTTCTCCTCCCAACTTGAACGGAATTATATTATCCTGAAATTCTGGATCAATTGGTTTTTCGTGATCTTTGAGATGTACTTTTAAAGAATAGAGGTTTGGGGAAACTGTCTCGCATATCCTACACTGCAAATATGTAACGTCTACTTTTAAGATTTTGTCCCGCACTCTGTTGTCGAGTTCTTTAGTGAAATCTTTAGCACTATGATACTCAGTAGAATGTTCTTTCAAAAGTCTTGCATCTAGGAAAAACTTTGTACATACAAAGCATTTATATTTATTACACGCGTGTATAAAAGGATATACGTATGAAAATTCAAAAATAGTTAATGCATTTTGTCTCCACTTCGGAACAGCTAAGGCATTACTTTTGGGCTGAATATGTCGTCTTCTTTTTATGATATTCATATTTCTAACAACAGATTTTACTGTGCAGTTTTGATTTAAACTCATATTGTCAAGGGATAACGGTTCTGTTAACATAGAAACACCCGTAAAGTCATCAGTTTTTACTTCAACTTTTTTACAGCTTCCACTTTTGTGACGTTTTGTGTCTGTATCTTCGTATTCGCATACAAGGTTTTGCAGACTAATCGGATGTTTAAGTAATCTTAGTCTTATATCACTGCCATCATCATCTTTTAATACCATCGAGGAATCACTTTCTATGATGACGCCTAGAAAATAATCAAAAAATCACTGGACTTATAATGTAAAATAAAATGAGAAGGAAGATTATTTAAAAATCAGATAGTGAACGTAAAAATTTATTGTTCATAATTTTCTTACAGACATAAATAAAACCTTATCTACGGATCACCAATGGCGAATATTATTTAAAATTCTATTAAACTTTACTTAATTTCGTATTATTCAAATAAAAAGTGATTTTAATTTATTGTACTTAAGAAATCATAATATCACTGTGAGTTAGAAAATAACCGTTAAATTAAACTGAGAATCGTGTATAAGTTAAACTACTTCATGTAGACGCAAATGGTCTTTCAAATTCTTTCGTCGTAGGAACGCCATACCGCATAAATCACATTTGTGATTCTTCTCCCCCGTATGAATAACCATGTGACGTTTCAAAGTTTCTTTATTACAGAAACGTTGCATACAAACTTTGCATTGGTGGTTTCTCTCTTGTAGATGTACAGATCGAGTGTGACATATGAGATGATACTTCAAATTAAAGCCTCTACCACAAGTCTCACATTTGTGAACTCTTGTCGACTGATTGTGGACATCTTGGAGATGGATTGTTCGTCTATAATTAGAATTAAACCGCTCGGGACATATTGGACAACGGCGCGGATACTGCTTAAGATGGACACCTCGTATATGTAAAGATCTTTTGTGGGTAGTGCTGAACACTTTGTTGCATTTATCACATGGAAAGTTACCAGTTTCATGAACTTCTAAATGCTTCTTTAAAAGACGTAATGTCATAAAACCAGATCCGCAGATTTCACAACTATAATTATTAAAGTGTACACTCATATGTATTACAAGAATCCGCACTTTTATAAACATTTCCTCACAAATTACACATTTGTACGAACCTTCTTCTTCCTCTAATTTAAATGGTATCATATTGTCTTGTAAGGTTGGATCTATAGGTTTCTTATGGTCTTCCTTTAGATGGATCTTAAGTTCTTGTAAGCTTTTAGGTTTGACTGGACACAATTTACATAGTAATTCACCGACATCGACTTTTAGGACATTTTCTCTTCTATTATTAAGTAATCTTTTTAATGGCGTGAACGTAGTATGAGTTTCATTCATGTGGTGTCTTAGTAGAATAGTTTCAAGGAATGGTTCCGCGCAAATAAAACATTTAAACTTATTATTTCCGTAGATAAACGGATATACTGTAGAAAATTCGAAAACAGTAAGCGCGTTTTGCCGATAATCTGTCAGTTTTTTTGTGCTTTTTGCAACAACCGGCGACGCAATTCTAACTGGAGTTGGACTTCTTTTAATTAAAGGAATCGGCGATGGACTACGAGGTGGTGAATAATCTCTTTCTTCAGGAAGAGGTGATGGTATTTCGACTTTGCGTTTAAGGCGCAATTTCCGAAACGCTGTTACCGTTCCCAGAGGTTTACAAAGCGTCCGATCATAAGACACTTGAAAAAGTGGTACAATCCTTTTTGCCGGCGTCTGTTTTTCCGTTGATTTAGAGTCCGCGCCTAAAAACAGAAACAAACTCTGTACTTTCTCCCCATTATCTTGAACATGCAGTGATTTAGGTGTATAATAATGTGCAGATTAGACCATATCCAACTTACATCTTGAGGTTTAGTCGTTTGTTCTGATGAAATTCAGTATAATGTATCTTTACAAAATATAGGCAATTATAAACGGAATTTATTTATCAATTAATTAATATTCGGTTTAGAATGTTCGATTTTAGAGTATTTACATTTTGACAAATGTTATTGTGCTCGACTTTATGAAATAAGGTTTTGAAATTCATCAGTTTTGATTGAAGGATGATTTACTTTAACGTGGTGTTTTAAGCTGCATTTCTGGACGAAGGATCCTCCACAAATTGTACAAACGAAACGTCGATCATTTTCGTGAATTCTCATATGCTCTCTCAAAGTATATTTTCTAGCGTATGATTTTTTGCAAATGTTGCACTGAAATTTCCGTTCTCCGCCATGTCTAACCATGTGTTCTTTTAATTCCGATTTTGAGTAAAACTTCCATTCGCACACATTACAAGCGTGTCTCTTCATCTTTAAATGAACAGTGTTCACATGAACACCTATCTTCCCACTAGAAGTAAACACTTTCGGACAAAGCGAACACTTGAATTCCTTCAACTTCATCCCATGTACCGTTGATATGTGTTTGTTCCTTTGAAAATAATTACGGAATGTTTCTGGACAATACGGACATCGATGCCGTTTTACTTTTTTATGAACTGTCGCGTAATGTTCATTTTTCGCATTTGTTGAACGAAAAACCTTATCACAGATTTCACAGGCAAACGCCCCAGTTTCGTGAGAAAACGCGTGGGTCCGTAATCGATCAGGCGTTATAAAACCAGACCCGCATTGCTCACAAATAAAATTCTGATAGTGTACATTCATATGATGATTAAGAGTTTTGTATTCGTCAAACTTTTCCACACAAATTGCGCAAGGGAAATTATTTTTTGTAATTTTAAATGGTAGGACGCCATCTTGAAAGTTTAAGTCTAGTTTTATACTATGTTTATTTATCAAATGGTTTTTTAACTCTATAAAACTACATATATCTGTGATGCATAATCTACAGCTCAAATCTGATATATCTACTTTGACCAATTCATGTTTTTTAAGTCTAGATACAGCAGCTTTAATTTTGGCCGATGATTCGTTTACATGATTCAAACCATTATGGTGTCTTAAAATAACCGGGTCTGTGAACTGTTCGTTACAATAAAAACATAAGTATAAATTCTTCATCCATTTAAATGGGCAAATCCTCGTATTTTCTAACAATATAGTGGCGTTTCTCTTCTTCGCTCTTATTGCGTCAGCATCTTTAAGTTTTCTATCGTTCTCTTTACGCGTCTCGTTCTGTATTTTCATACTGTGTACGCCAATATCCTCGTCATTTTGACCTAAAAATGATAAAAACACGTGCATGAACGTGATTGCATTATGTACCATGCAATAAATAAATATTAACGAGAAAATCAAAATATTAAAATTTGTAGGAAACGCTCTAGCACGTGCTTTCCATCATTCCCCTTTATACATTTTTTTCGTTTTTTATATTATTTATAGATTCATATTTAAACATGCTAAATATAAATTATATGCCGTTGTCAGATTAAATTTAGAAGATACTACACTTCGATTAAGCAATATTAGAATTTTTATATGAGATAGATACAACCTACATAAGTTATAATATATTAAACCTATCGACTATTTGTGGTACATAAGAATTTTTAATAAATTAAATAGTTATTTTCTATCATGTTGGTCCAATATACAGTGGTAATCGAACCACTTTTAACTAATCTAACTTCGCCTGACTTTCAAAAAACATCAGTCTTAACTTGCATGGGATGATGAACTCTAACATGCTGTTTCAAACTGCATTTCTGAATAAAAGACTGCCCACAGACAGGACAGACAAACCGCCTATCATTATTATGGATCCTCATATGTTCACGTAATGTTTTCAGTCTGGCATATGACTTTTTGCATACATCGCACTGGTATATCCTGGCACCGACGTGTTTAACACTATGTTCCTGTAATTCGTAATTGCTGAAGAACTTCATCCCACAGACAGAACACGCATGGTTTCGCTCTTGCAAATGATGAGATCTTATATGGGCAGTGCGTCGACTGCAGAGATCAAACACTTTAGGACACGACGGGCAAGGGAATAGCGCAGTTTTCTCCCCGTGAACCGTATTCAAATGCTTCATCCTGTATTTGTATGAAGCAAACTTTTCATCACAAATCGGACATTTGTATCTTTTATTTAATCGGTGGACTTTAGCTATATGTGCGTACAACGCAGCGTAAGATGATAGCGTTTCCCCGCAATGTTTACACGGGAAATCCCTCCGTTCGTGCGTTCTGGAATGATTTAGCATCCTTTGTGTAGTAGCGAAGCCTTTACCACACGTTTCACAAATAAAATGCTCGTAATGATCATTCATATGCTTGTGTAGACTTAGAAACATTTCATATCGCTTCCCACAAATCTGACAGCAATGTTCATCTTTACTCAATTTGTAAGGCAATATAGACTCTCCATATTTACTGTCCAGGGCTTTTCCATGCTCGCGTAAATGGGTTTTTAGTGTTGCATAATCAGTTATTCCATTACCACACAACTTACACGTGGCCATTGCGAAATCCATTTTCAAAGGCTCGTATTTCTTAAATTTAAATATAAGATCTGTATGTTCACTTTGCGTATGTTCTCTAAGTTTTTCTGGCTCTAGAAATGTGAGTCTGCAGAAAAAGCATAAATATGTGCCTTTTCTGTATTTAAATGGATATGCTGTACAGGTCGTCATTATAATTTTAATATTTCTTCTAAACGCGGCACGTCTTTCATTTCCTTCACTTCTTCGCTGAACATCTTTAGCTTTGGTAATGGCGATAGCGTTGGCGCTATCTACGCTAATATCAATATCCATTTCCTGTTTAATGTCAATGTCCGCAGTTTTTCTTCCTAAAAATAGAAAAATAGCCGATATAACTTCTTCTGCTATTCCCAGTACACTCGTCTACTGGCAATATTTTAATGATGGTAGAAAATTAAAAGTAGGTTAAAAAAACCTTGAAGAGATACATGATGATTTCTCGTATCGGCATTATTATATTAGTATTTAATATCAACAGTTGCAATAAGATTATTAATTAAATTTGTATAAGGGTACTATGAACTACAGTATAAAAATATTTTCGAAAATTTAAGTTTATTATAAAAACTTTACAAAAATACTAAATCAATAGTGTTTTCATTTCATTTTAGACTGTAATTTTAAACGATTCCGGGTGATGTGTTCTGACGTGGCTTTTCAGGCTGCATTTTTGAATAAAAGCATTATTACAAAATTTGCAGACAAATCTCCTATCGTTGTTATGTATTCTCATATGTTCATGTAATGTTCTAGCTCTCGCATAACTCTTTTTACAAACATCACACTGGAACTCTTTAAGGTCGCTATGTTTCACCAAATGGTTCTTTAGCTGGCCCTTAGTAACGAATTTGCTAGGACAAAAATCACATTGAAATTGCTTATCTTTTATATGAACATTTCTAACGTGCTTAGTTCTCTGATCGCACATGGCGAAAACTGCTGAACACAAGTTACATGGATATTCTACGCTCTGATCATGGAATTGTTTTAGATGACGCACTCTATCTAAATAACGTTTAAAAGATATTTCGCAAAATGGACATCTGTATCGATTTTCTCCAGCGTGCTTCAATTTTATGTGATAATTTTTTAAAGCACGTGTCTTGAAAACTTCATTGCATTTGGCACACTTATACTCTTGACTACTGGTTTCATGGATTAGTTGGTGAGCTTTGAGTCGATGAACACCTACAAAAGATTTCCCACAGTGACAACATATATTGTTGGGATAGTGTTGGTTCATATGACTGTTGAGTTTCGAAAATAGCAAGAAACATTCGCCGCAATGTATGCAAAACATTTCCTTATCCCTTAATATGAAAGGAGTGACGCCCAAGGGAAAATCTTTAAGTATTCTCTTTTGGTGAATATTAGACAAATGGTCGATCAGGTTATCTAAGTCTCTCAAGCTTTCTTGGCAAATTTCGCATTTAAGGTCACTTATTTCTATCTTGATATTATCATATGGTCTAGCGAAACGCATGGCGTCAAGACGATCGGGATGTTCTTGCATATGAATACTAACATCATTAAAATTCCCGAAAGTTTGTGGACAATGTGAACAAGCAAACGCGCCGCGTTTCCAACGGAAAGGACGTACATTCGAGTACTCTAATATGGTTGCGGCGTTATCTCTCTGATCGTTAAATAGCCTGCGCCTTCGTTTCCATATTAATGTGTTGATCGTCCCTAAAAACAAAAGAAGTCCACTGTCAAAAGACTGTCTAATTACAAAGTATAGATTAAAAATGTTCAATATTTACCTAGCATCCTAGAATTACGTCAAATATTGTATTTTGGAACGAGAATGTATTGTATTTTGGAAATGAAACTATTCTTAAGTATAGTCATAACTTTATTTTAGCAAATATCAAATAAGGACAAAACATCAAAATCAGTTTTTATTATGGCTCTTCAATGAAATCCAGAGTTTTTGGAATTTATAGTACATTTTTCCAACATATGAGTGTAACATGAAAAATTTCTTGTTCCGTATGAATAACAACAAAATATATTTATCTTTAGTCCATTTGATTTGTAATGTAAAAATATCTAATTCTACTATGTGCCACAGTTTTGAAAACTATAAAATTCTTACTTTGGCTTTACGGTTGGCTCTTTTTCTGTTTATGAACAAGCCTCATGTGAGAGTACCTAGATGCTCCAGAGCTAAACACTGCTGTACACATTTTACAGCGATATTCACTTTTCTGTCCATGTACTTTGCCAAGGTGTACCAACCTCGAGTGGCACGACTCAAAACCCATCTCACAAATCGGGCAACGATACCTTTTCTTTGATCTATGTACAGAAATAACATGTCTATTTTTGATAACGTGGTTCGGAAATATCATATCACATCTTGAACATGGTACTTTACCAGACTCGTGGGTTTTTTGGTGTGTTCGCAGCTTATGTTTAGCCGAATATCCTTTACCGCAGGTGTAACAAACAAAACTTTGGTAATGATTGTTCATGTGTGTCAATAAACTGATGTAACTATCAAATAAATCATCGCAAATTACACATCTGTATTCCGATGCAGTCAAAATGAAAGGAATCACATCATCACCATAATCTGGATCAAACTTGTGGCTGTGTAACATAGTCAGGTGAACTTTGAAATCTTTCAACTTTTTAAAATTACTACAACATAATTTGCACTTTAAATCCGTTATGTCTATTTTGAGAGGAAATGAGTTCCGCACTTTTGGCTTCAATAGCACTTCAAGTTTATCGTGTATATCGGAGTGTTTTCTTATATCTGACACGTTTTGAAATATTTCTGGGCAATAAGCGCATAACAGTTTACCACGGGCCCATCTAAAAACTACAGCGTTGGAATATTCGAGAATCATGGCTGCATTAACTTTGCAAGCCTTAATCTTGGGTTTCTTTTTCCATTCTATCCTTATTGAATGGTCTCTTGCATCCACGTCTTCTGGGCCTAAAAATAAAATAAAGCTACTTAGTCTTTTGCAATAGTTTCATCTTTTTCGTGTGTTAATGAGACGTGTTGCTTTAGTTTCAATTTAGTAACAAAAACACTCGGGCAGCTTGGACAGTCATACCGTCTCTCGAAAACTTTTATGAGCAGAACGAACGTGTGTTGAAAGTTTACAACTTGAGTCAAATAATTTTCCGCATGAAAGACACTCATAGACCCTCTTTGTTTGATCATGTCTGTCTACTAAATGTTTAGATCTAGCGTAATAAGTAGTAAATGCCTCGGGACAAAGTGGACATTTGTATCTCACACTTTTTTTATGTATTTTCAACCTGTGGCACATCCTTGCAGCTCTTGTTATAAAAACTTGAGTACAATCTCCACAAGAGAATTTTCCAATTTCGTGCGATTGCACATGGTTTCTTATACGCGATTTTGATACAAAAGCTTTCCCACATGTATGGCAAACATAATTTGTGTAATGTATGTTCATATGTGTATTGATTTTAGTAAAGCTCCAAAACTCTGCATCACATTTTTGGCAGACGAATTTGTTGGATTCCAGTATGAACGGTATAACGCCATCGTTAAAATCCACATAGATAGTTTTTCCATGATCAGATATAAGATGATTCTTTAAAATCTCTACATTCTGTAGCGCTTTGTTACATAATTTACAATTCAATTCTGACACTTCTATCTTAACCATGTTATTTTCTGTAAGCTTGGAAAATATTCGTTCAGTGGGCGCATCGACAAGATGAAATTTTTTGACGTGTTCACGTAAGAGTATTGGATCTATAAATTTATTATCACAATAAGAGCAGAAAAATGCACTATGGCACCATCTGAAGGCCCATGCAGTAGAACATTCTAGAATCGTTATAGCATTTCTGCGCATCATTGTTTTGGATATTCGACTCTCAGATTCCTCTGGGAGTATATTGTTGGCCCGTCTCCTGCGACGCATCTGCCTGGCGCACACATTCTCTTTTAATCTCCTGACTTTTTTTTGTTTCCTTATATTCACCGTGATTAGATCACAAACTTCTTGAATACCCGCGTTAGCGGAACCTAAAAGGAAAATAGCACTATGTTACCAGACTTATCATGAGAATCTTAAGACAATTGTACTTGTGAATGAAACTCCTTATATTTTATTATAGTGTTTAATAGGCACATGTAAATATAAACATCGACAAATTATAATCCGAAAATTTTAAAATTATCCCGAAAGTATTAAATCTCCAATTTCCGGATGGTTTATACGCAAATGTGTAACCAATAAGGTTTTCTGTTTAAACAGAACTCCGCACCATTTACAACTTAATTCTTCATGAGTTTTTAGATGAGTTCTTAATGCTCGATTTCTTGGAAATGTTTTGCCACAGATCTTACAGCTAAAGTTCCTTTCACCTGTATGTTTGATCATATGTCTTTTTAATTCATATCCTGTTTTAAAAAACCATTTACAAAATGGACAAGAAAAATTACGCTGCTGTGGGAAATGTATGGATCGTACGTGGATAGCTCGCTTTCCACTGGTTTTGAAGGATAATTCGCAATGCGCACATTTATAAGAAACTTCCTTTTCTCTATGTGCTTCATTCAAATGATTCATTCTTTCATAATAACCTCCAAATCTCATATTACACTGCGGACATTCATATCGTGGACCCTTAGCATGAGCATGAGCTTTGTGGTAGTCCCTAGCTGCACGCATATTGAAAACCCGCCTGCATTTGTCGCATGGAAAAGTACCAGTAATGTGTACTTCGGAATGTTTACGCAATCGAGGTGCAGTCATGTATCCTTTTCCGCAAGTTGCACAGATATAATGCTGATAGTGGGTATTCATATGTTCATACAGTTTTAGGAAGTTATTAAATATTTCTTGACATATAACACATCTCCAAGACTCTTTGTCTAAACAAAATGGTAGAACACCATCTGGATGTGCAGCATCCATATCGTATCCATGTTCTACAACATGTCTCCTCATTTCTGTAACATCTTGAAATGGCATCGCGCAAATTCTACACATAGCTTCAGTGATATCAACATTTATAAGTGACATTTCTTTAAATTTGCTGTAAATATCTTTAATGCTGTGTTGAGTCGAGCATAACGTAACGTGAGCTCTAAGTTCAGAACATTCTGTAAAGTTATCTTCACAGTACGCGCATTTAAATCTATTCTTTTTCCATCTAAACGGACACAAAGACCAACATTCGAGTATGGCACTTGCATTCTTCTTAGTCATAAATCTGGCTTCAGCTCTCGCGCTTCTTTGATAGCGTCTTTTTTCAATAACTTTACCATCTAATAATCTTTCAGCTGACATATTTTTTTCGTTTTCAGTTTGTCCGCGTTCTCCTAAAAACAAAACGTGTGTCAGTTCTTCCGCCGTCCATTAAATTTAGAAGCAATGCATGCGCTGTTTCCCAGGCCACTGATTTCTTTATACCAGAGTAAGTTTTTTTTATTTATTGTTTCTTTTTTAAATTGAATAAAGGTCTAAATTAGGTTAATAAACTTATGTTTTCCAAATTAAGATTCAGTGTGAATAAGAGTTCATCAAATAAGTAATCGCGCAGTTCTCACGAATGTGATTTTGTGTTTAGTTATATAAAAAAATATTTAATGCTATTGTCTAACCTAAAGTCTTTTGTACTAAGTTTTATAGTAGTCTAACCCCAGACTTCGACTACGTTCTTAAATGTTAGATAGGTCACTAAAATATACATTATAAATGAAACCCAATATTATTTTGACAGTTGTTTAATTATATAACTACATAAATACTTAACTTTTTGTATGGAAAAGGGTACGTTTCCAATTGAGGCGTCACTTCCAAAATGTTTCAAACAAATACTAAACTTTTTGCCAACGTCTAAGGCCATGTTTCTCAACTCAGAATTACGAGAGAAATATCTAGAACTATTTCCGCCATTTTTTATAAATCTACCAGTTTTATATCTGGTGTAACCCCTCAGATGCAATGCTTCAATTGTTTATGTACCTTAAATCTTAGTTTACATCTTACTAACTTTATTATACTGTATTTAACATTTCTAGGAAGTTCAACTATTTACAATTCAGTAAAAAAATAAGTACTTTAAACGTCGTTTAAGTAAAAAAACGATGAGGGTTTAGAAACGTAATCCTTTTACATATGTTCAGCTATTTCTTTAATATCAATTTGTGTTTTAAAAATACAATATTAAATCAGTTTAAAATTTCATTTTATCAGTCATTTGTATATCATTTTCAATTTCTATAAAAATCACTAACTTTAGACATAAATTTAGCATAATATCCATTAAATACATCAAATGTTTTTTTTTTAAATAAATAATTCCTACTTATATGACTTCAAGTTTACAAGCTTTATTTTAAGTCTTCGTGATTCCTGGCCGAATGATATTACTCTTTTCTAATTTCTAAATAATATATCTAGCAGACTGAGATCATTTGAGCTTAGGATGTACCACATATTTATTGTTTAATAAATAAACCTAGACCTTTATTAGGATTGATGTAAAAACATCATACGTGAAAATGCTTTTTTGCTATATGCTTGTCTAATGAGAGTTTTGAAGCAAATCCTCGAGAACAATGACCACAGGAAAAACCAAACTCCATCTCCTTTTTGGTACGATGGACTTTCACGTTATGGTGATACTTTTGAGATCGAGTTTTGAACATCATGTGGCATGTTGTACATTCGTACATTTCAGCTCCAGGTTTATAATTATGTACCTCCATCAAATGTCGCTTTCTAAGCTCCCATGTTGCGAATCGAGGTTTATCCTTGCAATAAACACACATGTATGGAAGTGTTGTGTGCTGGCTCTTCATATGGACGTTTCGTTCCTCTAATGTAGTAAATGTCGCTACACATCTGCTACAATTATATTTATTATCATGCGGCACCTTCGTGTGAGCTCTTAAAGCCACTTCTGTTATAAAACCCTCCCCGCAAGTATCGCATACGTAATTCTGATAATGTTCTGCTGTATGCTTTTTAAGGGATATGAAATCAGAAAACTGTATTTTACATATCGCACATTTCCAACTAGACCCGTCGTTTAGTTTAAAAGGTAGGACTCCAGGCTGAACATCGACATTTACAGGTTGTTTATGATCATTTTTTAAATGTGTTAAAAGATCATCAAGAGTATCAATATGCTTGAAACAAAGCTTACATTGTAAATCAGTTATATCAACTTTAAGAAATTCTTTACGTAATTTCCTACTAAATACCAGTTGGATATCAAAATTTGCATGACGTGAGGCCATATGAGCTCGTAAGCCATTGGGATCATTCGATTGAACACGACAAAAAACGCAATTGAAATTCTGACCCCAAGTTCTAAAAGGACAAGCAGTAGAACATTGTAAAATAATTTCTGTATTAAAACGATGTTTGAGAGCTTTTCCAAAACGAGGTTTATACGTAGCTTTGTAGCATTTAAAATTACGCTCGTGTTGCTTCAGACCATGTTCAGATAAGAAAGTAGCTCCACATTTATCACAAGTAAAAATTTTAGCATGACTCCGTAAATGTCCGTTAATTTGAGAAAACTCTGGAAATACTTTATCACAGTCTAGACACATCCATACACCCTCCTCATTCTGCTTGTACGGTAGGATACCAAAAGGTACATCGAAGTTAACGGTTTTTCCA
The DNA here is from genome assembly GCA_905147385.1 of Limenitis camilla. Classification (NCBI taxonomy): domain Eukaryota; kingdom Metazoa; phylum Arthropoda; class Insecta; order Lepidoptera; family Nymphalidae; genus Limenitis; species Limenitis camilla. Next base: position 6,042,867 of record LR990253.1, read on the forward strand.
TGATCACGTGATAGGTGGGTCATAAAAGTTTCAACGCTTTGAATATTTTGGGAGCATATGTTACATTTAAAATGGCTTATGTCCACTTTTAAGTCATCAAGTACTTTATAAAAAGCACTATTAAAATCCGCGTTTGCGTGTTTATTTTTCACATGATCTCTTAAAGATTCCATAGGCTCGAATTCATCATGGCAGTACGAACATAAAATCCTATTAAATCGAGTCTTAAACGGAATAGCGGTTGAGTGCTTAAGAATTAATACAGCATTTCGCCGTTGAGGATTCTGCTTAACGGACCTTTCAAATAAACCTTTTTTAGGTTTAATTTCTTTTTCTTTGTGTCTCTCAATATCCCTTGTGGTCCCTAAAAAAAGAAAAGAACCACATCATTATTTCATTCTAATACATTCTTTTCTTAGTTTAAGGTTCTTTAAGTTCTATATTACAAAGTCCTACAGAGAACTTGACTGTTCAACTGTATCAAAGTTCTTTTACAGATTACGTCCAATTATTAAACATCAAAATGCTTTTTGGCAACATGTTTATCCAGAAATAACTGAGTGGTGAAGGCCTTAGGGCAGTTATGGCACGGATAATTGAGTTCGCTGTCTTTTTTAATCCTGTGCGTTCTCGCCATATGATTGTATTTCCCCGATCGTGTTTTAAACGACTTCTGACATGTGGCGCATTCGTATTTGTCAGCACCTGTCTTATAATTATGAACTTCCATTAAATGTTTCTTTCTGAGCTCCCAATTAGCAAAACGAGGTTTATCCTTACAATAAACACACATATATGGAGTTGATGTGTGTTGAGTTTTTACATGTACGTTTCTCTCCTCCAATGTTGAGAACGTAGCGACGCAACGGCTACAGTTGTATTTATTTTCATGAGGTATTTTAGTGTGAGCAATCATTGCAGACTCCGTTATGAATCCTTCGCCGCAAGTATCGCAAACATAATTCTGAAAGTGTTCCGATGTGTGCTTATTTAATGAAACAAAGTCTTTAAATTCATTCGGACACATTGTACATTTCCAAAGAGATCCATCATTTAACCTAAAGGGTAGTACACCCACTTGAGCATCCGAATTTATTGGTTGTTGGTGGTCATTCTTTAAATGGTATGTTAATATTTCAAAATTTTCGATTGGCATAAAACATAATTTACATTGAAGATCAGTAATATCAATTTTTAAAAATTCCTTTCCTAATTTCTTATAGAATGCTGCCTGTACATCATAATTTTCATGGCGTGTTGCCATATGAATTCTAATAGCACTAGGATCGTTTGACTGAACTCTACAGAACACACAATTGAAATTACTTTTCCAAGTTCTAAATGGACACGCCGTTGAACATTGAAGAATAATTTCAGCATTAGTGCGCGGCTTTAAAACTCTACCATTACGAGGTTTATATGCAGTCCTAAAACATTTAACCTGACGCCTGTGATCTCGTAAAGCATGATCAGAAATAAAAGTAGTACCACATTTATCACAGCTAAAATTCATAAAATGAGTCGATATATGACGCTTAAATTGAATAAATTCTATGTACAATTTCTGACAATAGACGCAAACCCATTGATCATTCGCGTTTTGTTTATATGGCAATACTCCAAAGCGAGCATTAAATTTTACTGATTTATTGTGTTCTCTGGATAAATGGGCCATTAACGTATCTATGTCCTGTATATCTAGGTTACATATACTGCACTGCAGATTAGTGATATCAATTTTAACTAAATTGTCTTTCGTTCTATAAAAAACGTTTTTAAAATCAGAGTTGACATGATCAGTTTTCATGTGATAACGGAGACTTGACAACGTGTTATATTCTTCGTGGCAATACGCGCATAATATCTGACTGAATCGCGTTTTAAAAGGATAGGCGGTGGAATGCCTGAGTATAAGTTCCGCGTTACGACGCTGTGGCGTCTGATAAACGAGTATTATTTTCTTTCTCTCACTCTCATTCTCATTATGCCCGCGAATTTCCAATGTCGATCCTAAAAACAAAAAAGAAATTGGTCAATTTTCTAACCAAGTACGACAAAGCCTAACGAAGTACGATAAGGAGGAATAAAATGTAAACACTGATATTCTACAAACTTTTATTACGAACCTATCCTATCTAAACACGTCTAGATTTCCGTATAAATTTCTGGGTGATGAGTTTTCATATGGCTCTTGAAGCTCACTTTCTGAGCAAATTGCTTATTACAAGGCAGGCAATTAAAACGTTTGAATTCACTGTGGATCCACATGTGCTGCCTTAGGCTGTTTTTAGTAGCGAACTCCTTCATGCACACATCGCATACATACGGCTTCTCCCCAGTATGGTTATATTTATGCTCTTCCAACTTCTTTTTGGTTCCAAATTTTTTTCCGCAATATTGACAAACATGATTATCGTCGCTGTGCGATAATTTGAAGTGATAATAAAACCTTTTCCGTGTACAAAATTCGATTTTGCAATCTGGACACTCAAAGGTAATCTTAGGTTTTCCATGTTCTTTCTCTAAATGGTTGGTTTTGCTTTCCCATGACATGAATCGTTCTCCGCATTCTATACAAACGAAAGTCCAGCAAGGTTTCGAAGATTTAATATGCTCGCGTTTCTTTTCGGAAGTAGGAAAATCTCTCCAACATTTTCTACATACATGATTGCCAGTATGATTGCATCGAATATGATACTTCAACGCTTCATGATTCAAATAAGATCGTCCACATATATCACAAGTGAATTTGTGATAGTGCAGAGTAGTATGTCTGCATAACTGCGTAAGAGTCGCCATCTTTTTATCGCAAAGGAAACAAACCCATTTATCGCTGTCTAACCGATACGGGTTCATTCCTATTTTACAAGTCATATCGATTGGAACGCCGTGCTCATCACGAATATGCAAAGCTATTTCTTCCAAATTGTTACAGGGTATGGAACAAATTCGGCATCTTAGATCTGTAAGATCTACTTTTAGATGTACACTGTAATTTCCGCAATGTGCAAATGCCGTAGAGACGGTAAATGTTTGGTGTACTTCGTCTAAATGATTTCTATAGTCTCTAGGATTTGTGAACTCCTCGCAACAGTAGACACAAATCATCGTCTTACTTTGGACCCTAAACGGGTACACCGTTGAGTACTCCAAGATAAGTTCGGCGTTCCGTCTAGCCGACGCAAGACGAACGGATGACTGAACGGAGTCTAGAAAAAAAGAAAAAAACTCTTGTTGGCTCATTAAATGTGTATTTTAACAGGTGTTAAACTCCAGTAATTTGTGATAATTCTCTTTTATTGGTGAGTGAAATAGATCAAAATAAAATACTTAAAATAATTAGTTATTTCGTTTTATTAATAAAGTAAAAGGGCCGCTAAAACTTCATATCCTGCACAGCAGTATGTAAAAGTTTTGATGACAATTTATTTGTCATAGTTATTAACTTTTTATATTAAATTCTAACAAAAATTACTAATAACAATATTCTAAATCCTGTACGATACAACCTACACATAAATCATTTTAAAGATACAACCTAGGCAAAAATAATTGTTTAAAAAATAAGACGTTGGGCTAGTCAAATATTATCGAACCCAATACTTTATGGTTTCACTTGATTAATATTTAATATAAAAAATAGACATAATAATTATCTATAAAATAATAATAATAAAGAAGGTATTGCACTAATGTTAGCTACTCCAAAAGAGTTCATTGTATTTGAAACAAATTTGTTATTAATGAACATTGAGACGGAGAGAGCGCCTTGATAAGAATGAAATGCGTTTAGATTATTTCGATTTCCGGATGGTGCGCTTTCATGTGCGATTTGTAACTAACTCGTTGGTTAAACTGTTTATTACATGTAGTACATTCAAAACGTTTATATTCACTATGAATCCACATGTGCTGGGTCAAATTTGCTTTTCGAGGAAAAGATTTTGAGCAAACTGGACAGTCAAATAGTTTAATGCCAGTATGGACGACGGTATGCTGCTCCAAATGCCTCTTAGTACTGAATTTCCTTCCACACCAAGAACAAACAAAATTAACTCCAGCGTGCACAGTCGCAAAATGAACTCTGTAAGAATTTCTAGATGTAAACACCTTCTCACATTCAGGGCACGAATGCGTCTTTTTAGGCTGATTATGAACTGTTACCAAATGCTGCTCTTTAGCAGACCATTTCATAAATCTCTGAGAGCACACGAAACATTGATACGACCAACATTTTTGAGAGGATTCGACGTGCTCCCTTTTTGCGTTCAAAGAATCAAATGTCTTTTTACATCTTCTACATATCCGCTCATTTGGAATGTGAGAAAACCTCATGTGCTGTTGCAAAGAACCATTCGTCGTGTAAGATTTCCCACATTCTTCGCAGGTGAAGTTCTGGTAATGCGACGACATGTGACGACTGAGTTGACGGAGACATGGGAAATTCCTTTCACAAATTCCGCACAACAGCTTTTCATTTTCGAATTTAAATGGTTGAATTCCCAAATGAAATTCAATGTTAAGTTTTTGGTCATGGGTATCATTTAAGTGTTTGGCGACTTCTTCTAACTTTTTGTACGGTAAGTTGCAAAGTCTGCATCGAAGATCAGTGACGTCTGCTTTTAGATATCCCTCGTAAGGACAGTGAGCAAAGGCGGTTTCTACTTTGAAGGTCTGATGCTCATCATTCATATGCTTTCTAAATTTATTTGAATCATTGTATGATTCGCAGCAGTATACGCACATGAGAGACGTCTCTGGCAATCTGAAGGGGTACGCTGTGGAGTATTTCACCATGAGTTCGGCATTCCGTCTGGCGACTGATAACGGACGTATCGGGTCTAGAACAGACAGAAATGCCTTTGATCAATTCTTTATGTTCTATGAATCCGCCAAACTACTCCCACCAATATTAAAAATAAATTTACGTTTTATTAATATTGTTGCAGAATCTAATTAACTCCACAATTTCACGTACTTAAAATATAGTTTTTAAACTTTGTTTTTCTTGTTTGAACGGAAGTTACATTACAGAAACGTTAAAATTAAATCAAAAAGCTCAAAATAAGTTGTAAATAATTTTATTTAACATTATATTATATAACTTACAACATAATTATGCTACAATGTCTCACATAAAATATAAAGAAAAATAAAAACAATTTCATTTGGAGTAACAAATTAAAATTACACAAATTATTCTACTATAATAAGAATGGAAATTTTAAAAATTGGATCGTATCTAAAATATATAAAAATGCTCCAATGTGCTCTAAAGCTGCATTTAAGTATTCCCGTAAGTTAAACTAAATTCGTTTCAAGTAACTAAAAGATTTAAAATCCTACATTATTTATCATTGGCGACAACTAGAACCATTTGGGCCTTATTGTTTTGCATATTTTGAAAATCAACTAATTCTGGATGATACGTCTTCATATGCGTCTTCCAACTGACCCTTTGGTTGAACTGTTTGTTGCACAGGGTACAGCTGAACCTCTTGGATTCGCTGTGTATCCACATATGTTGTATCAAGTTTTTCTTTCTAGGAAAAGATTTGGGACATACAGGACATGGGAACAGTTTTTCTTTAGTATGAATCACTCTATGATTCTCCAAGTTATTTTTCGTATCGAATTTAAGTCCGCAACACATGCAGACAAAATTGTCATCTGTATGCTCGACTTTAAAGTGAACTCGGTACTTTTTTCGATCGGGAAACACTTCGCTACATTCCGAACACACGTACGTCTTCTTGGGAGCTCCGTGCACTGTGTTCATGTGTATTTGTTTTGCGTTCCAAGTCAGGAATCGTTCTGAACACACAGGACATAAATGTGACCAACATTTCTTTGATTCATTCATGTGCTCTCTTTTTTCTACTAGTGTCGAGAAAGTTTTCTTACACTTCCTACAAATCCTCTCATTTCCGGCGTGGCTGAACGATATGTGATGTCTTAATGTAGTTATAGTAGCATACGATTTTCCGCACGCTTCACATGTGTATTTTAGGAAATGTGTTTGCGTATGCCTGCTTAACTGTCTAAGACATAAACATTTATATTTGCAAATGGCGCAGACTAATTTGTCTTTCTCGATTTTAAACGGTTGCATGCCCAACTCGTACGAGAAGTTTATGGGTTGTTCATGTTTGTGATTGAGGTGATGCGCAACATCTTCTAACGTATCAAACATTTCCATGCAAAGCCGACAGCGTAACTCCGTGCAGTCTGCCTTAATGTAACCTTCGGTGCAATGATGGAAGGCCATTCGGACGTTGAAGGTTTGGTGTTCCTCATTCATATGCTTTCGATACATCGCGGGATCGTCATAACTCTCGCAACAGTAAACACAAACCATTGAATCGTCGGGAAGCCTGAACGGGTACGCCGTTGTAAATTTCACGATATACTCCGCGTTGCGCTTCGCCATGAAATAGGCGTTTTTGTCTAGAACAAAAAGAAATCCCTTGGTCATTGATTGCTTCGTTTGTTACTAGAGTTATTTTTAATCCTCCTTAAATTTTACTCAGTATTTTTAAGATTTGCGTAACGTTTGTTTTAGTTATTATTTTTTTTATTTTGTAGTCTTCGGACATTGTATCCTTCAAATTGAAACTCAATCTTGGATATCATTAGAAACGCTACATTAATATTTGATATATACCTAATCTTTTTACATTTCTTATACTAGTGTTGCAATTTTAATATGCCTGAATTTTTAAGTATTACAGAAGGCTGCTCAATTCATAAATGTAACATTCTACAATAAAACCTATAATTAGACAATTATATAACAACCGATACCATTGGAATTACCTCAATTTTTTTAAGAACAAGGCCGCTATAACTATATATTTGGGAAAAATGCGAAATAATACATTAACAAACGTATTACTTGTATTACGTAGGAGGTCAAAAATTAACCAATTCTGGATGATATGATTTCATATGAGTTTTCCAACTGACTCGTTGGTTAAACTGTTTATTGCATGTGGTGCAATTAAATCTCTTATATTCACTATGTATCCAGCTGTGTTGGGCCAAATTTTTTTTTCTCGAAAAGGTCTTCGAACAGACCAAACATGGAAACGACTTTTCCTTAGTATGTATCACTTTATGTTCATCTAGCGCCCGTTTGGTATCAAATTTGATTCCGCAGAAGGAACAGGAAAAAATATCATCAGTATGCGATAAAACGAAGTGAGCGCGATATGGATGCCATTTGTCGAATACTTTGCCGCAATCTGGACAAGTATATTTCTTAGGTCGTTGGTCATGGACTTCTGCCAAGTGATCCAATCTTTCCTTTCTAGACACAAATCTCTTTCCGCAAACATTGCAACTTTGTGGCCAACATCGCTGCGAAGATAGTACGTGTTGGCGACGTTCCTCACAACTTGGGAAAGGCTGCTTGCATTTCATGCAAACTTTTAAATCGCTGTGTCCATACTGAATATGGCGTGTCAGATTCTCTTTATTTATATATGATTTACCGCACTTCTCACATGAATATTTATGGTAATGACAACTCGTGTGTCTACTTAGCTCGCGAAGACTGGGGAGTTTTAGACTGCATATAGCGCACACCCATTTTTCTGGGCCTAGTTTGAACATTTGCATGCCTACTTCGCATTTTTGATTAATATCTTTTTTATGATCCTCCACCAAATGTTTAGCGATGGCCACAATATTATCAAACGGTTGTGAACAGAGACGACACTTTAGATCGAAGCAGTCTACTTTTAGATATTCCGTGTAATTGTTCATGGAGTGTGCAAAAGCAGTGTCTACATTGAAGACGGAGTGTTCTTCAGTCATATGGGTCCTGTACTGGTGCGGGTCGTCATACTGCGCGCAGCAGTAGACGCACAGCATGGAATTACTGGGTATTCTGAATGGATACGCGGTAGAATGTGTCAAAACTACCTTAGCGTTGTGACGCGCCGAGAATAACCAATCCACCTCTAGAACAAAGAGAAAGTGCCGTTGACTATTTGTTCTTTTAGTACACTTAATTTGTATAAGGACAGGTGTTTTGTTTTTTATGTTATTGCTAATATGAATGAGTCTGTTCTCGTTGTTAAAATACGAAAAAATTGGCATTATTTAACAGAGAGTAGATAATACTTGTTTATTTTAAATCTCTAAATCTCCATTACCCATCAACCTCTCAATATTTAGTGAATTACATTGAATTAATTAATGAAAAAATATTTATTCTAAAATTAATTTATTTCTTAATAGTAGTGTAGTATATTTACAACAATTTAATTAAAACGTACAGAATATCGCTACGTTAACTTCGAGAAATGAGATTCCTAAGATTGAGGATTTTCTAGGAGGAATTCTTAAAGAGCTTTCTTTCCTCTTTTGACTCCATTAAATATTTCTTCTCCATAGATTATGATTGTCTGTCCAAATTACTAAAAATGTCTTTGGAAATTATTCATAATTTCCTTATCTATAAGATGCTTAATGACTGCAGTAAAAATATTAGTTTTATGTCAGCAATCTAATTATTCTAGGTTTTTGCAGATTAGGTCACCATTCCCAAGAATTGTAGAAAACAAACGTTCTGTCATCTGTGTTTTGCATATATTTTCCTTCTTTATGTGTCTGAGAGACAGTAAATACTCCTTTAATACTTTTAAGTAAACTTCAATACTTTTCTCCTCGTATACAATTCTGGTACGCATTGTCTTTATGTTTTAAATTACAGCACAATTTTTTTTTAAATGTTGTACAATTAATGTGAGTTGCAGAAGAAAAAAATATTTATAAACAGATTCAACATAAGAATGTATTTAAATATTCCTTCATCTTAAAAGCTTTTTTATTAATTGGCATAAAAAAGAGAGAGAGAACTGTTAGAGAGAAAATTTTCTCTATTCCGGAAAAATCAAATAGTTTAATTCCAGAGAATGTAATCTTATAAGAGATTATCTCCCCACCGAGGCAAGCTTGTATCCCCCAATACATCTAAAGTTACTATATTTCAAATATTAATAAGCCAGAAAACGAAATAACCAACTTCCTAGAAATACTTTAATCCTTATTAACTTTAAAAATTTCAATACCGATCAGATAATATTAAAAAATTTAATTTAAAACTAGCTTCGTCTAATTTCCTAACCTTAAATTTTTTCCAAAACTTTCGAGACATTTCCGCCGTATGACTAACATTAATAAAATAATTGCAATCGTTATATAAAACCTCAGATCCATCAGGGAATCAAAATGTCTCCCAAGTCTCTTTAAGCATTGGACCTGTATGTCAAAAAAAAATGTCCTCAACATATGTAACCCAACATTATACCTAGTTATTGCTCAACAATACTTCGCTGCTATCACCCCCCTTAATTTTTCCAAGGCTTTAGAATGTCTAAAACTATTGGATTATTTCCAAAATTTTCCGTATCTTTACGCCGTATAGCTAACATGAGTGGATAAGTGTCGTTTGTACCGCGATCGACATATAAACTTCATGCCGCAATGTTTGCAGACCACGCAATCTTTAGAATGTTTAAGTTTGAAATGTTGGTAATATGCGCTGCCTTTACTAAATGTAATATTACAGTCGGCACAACGGTCTATACGCTTCGTCTGTCCATGCTCCGTCTCCATATGTCGTTTTCTAATTTTCCAATCATGGAATCTTTCCGGGCATTTAGTGCAGCAATACGCCATGCAGGACTTTTCGGTTCTCCTGTGTTTCTCTTTGGCTTCCATATTTGGGAATACTTTTCCACATCTCCGACAGGACACTTTATACTCTTGGTGTTTAGATCGGACGTGACGTAGTAACCCAGTTGTAGCAACATAGCTTTTACCACAATAATGGCAGACGTAACTCAGGAAGTGCGTTATCGTGTGTCGATTTAGATGGAATAGGGATGGACAACTTTTCGCACATACAACACAGCTAAAGAAATCCTTGCGCAAAATGTAGGGCATCACGCCTAATCTAGCGTTTGAATCGATGGCTTCGTCGTGTATTTGTTTAAGATGTTCCGCAACTGTTTCTAAAGTATCGAATAGTTGCGAGCAGAGTCTACATCTTAGATTAGTGAGATCGGCCTTAATAAATTCTAATTTGGGTAGATTATGAAAAGCGACTTGTATGTTAAACGTGTTGTGTTCGTTGTCCATGTGTTGTCTGAAAACATCAGGATCGTCGTAGAGTTCCTGGCAGTAGACGCACACAATGCACTTATCGTTTACTCGGAAGGGGTACGCGGTTGTACATTTTATTATCGTTCCGGCGTTACCCCGCGCAGGATCCGACCATTCGTCTAAAACAAAAAAATACCGCTATAGAACGACCGAATGGCTTCTTGAACTTTCATGACGGATTTTTGTAATTCTACCCTCTTAGAGACCGTTATACCGACTGGTGGTGCTTCCTTATAGTATGGCAACATTTCTCGTGATTCCGACAGTTTATACCGACACGAAATTAATTGACGCAACGATAGTATAAGTTTTAAGTAAAGTGCAATAAACACGTTGTTTAAGGAAAGATATTTCAGCTGAAATTTTGTGTTAACGGTAATAGATAAGCCCATGTACTGTGGTCTTAATACCTAAGAACAAATTTCCAAACAAAATTATAAATATTACTATTAAAAAATGTAATTTCGTTTAGATCTTTGTTCGGATTGTAATAGGAATTCCTGGATGGAGGTGTCAATGAACGTCTTCGAAGTTAGAATTTAAAAAAAAAAAACTAAATTCGATGACAATGATGAATTAAACTCCATCCAAAAACTTATAAAGCCCTAGTCGGCTTATAGCATGGACATGTCTTGTATATATTTTATTTTTAACTAACTACCACACATTTTTCTTACTTACCTGGCAACACAGTTCACACTGACAAAAATATTTATTGTTTCAAAGACACACTAAAAATTTAATAATAAATAATAATATAATTCAATAGTTTGTCTGTACTCTATAAGAAATAGAGTGGATATCACCATTTTAAGACATGTCCATACTAATAAACTACAAATTCATGCAATTTTTTATATATTTGTCAGTTTTCTTGCTCTGTATTAATTTTAAAGTTTACAACGTTTATTTACATTTTAGTTAGAAATTATTGTTTAGTGTAATTAAAACGATGAATCAAATGAATGAAAATGTAAATGAAAATAAAAATGACACCCTTTTTTACTTTCTCAGTAGATTTAAAAAAAAATATTTTTCATATTTATGATAAGAACTCCTAAAATCTTCTTAAAATAAACAACTTTCACTTCATAAAATAAGTTAGTTAAAACTCAAAGTTAGTAAAACTATTTAGTATTATTAAAGTGAGTTAATACTATTCTCAAAACTTATCGCAATGGCGCCCAATGTGGGACTCGTAAAAAAAAGTAATTTTTTAATTTTTATAAAACGATTAACTCCGTTTCTGCCCCCTTATCTCCCCTTTCCCCTATGTGTGGATACATAAGATTTGTCGTACCTACTTCATTTTTAAGGAAAATTTCACCTATCACGGACTTCGCAAATTGCTGTCAGCGGATGGCAGCACTGTACGTTTAGGCATCAGTACGAGCAGCACTGTGACTACTTTATGTAGGCTGAATTAAAATCAAGTATTCTAAGTAGCATAAGTTTATATTGAAGAAAAAACGATGTCCACGCGTACTTCAAGTTCTTTACGCAAATAATAAATGACCCTAAGGGCAATTTTTGTAAAAATAGTATCATGTAATGAGTGTGTGTGTTATACAAGCAATAAAACTGACAATGTAATATCGGTAAAGATAACTGCTGTGAATAACAAATATAATTAAATTGTTATATTGTTTGATTTATGAAATATTTATTTAAATTAAAAAAATATTACTATACTTATAATATTGTTCGAATGCCAAGTGATACTGACCATAGAAAATACACTTTGAATTTGTATTTTTTCACAAAATTTTGTCGAGCAAAAAATATGCTCAATTTTTTTTTCAATTTTTATAAAAATCAATAATTTTAAAAGAGAAAAAAACTATTGTCAAACCTTTGATAAAAGAAGCCTATATTTTGTTACTTGGGCAACGTTACTGCAGTGCATCCAATATTTTTGCAGAGGCATATATGTGTATCAGTATGTCTGTCCACCCAAGATAATGAACCGATACTGATAAAGTTTTATTTGAAAACTAATTTAATCAAGATTAACTTAGCTTTGTATTGTAAAGATATGGTCACTGTTGAAGACTATCAGGTCATTCCTAACTTAAGAGCTGTCTGACAATATTAATTATTGACAATTATAACAATCTCGTTACCATGGCAACACACTCACATTGCTTAAACCGAGTAGACATGAAACGGCATTTCTCAATACCTTTCTTTCAATATTAAGTATAGAATAAAATCGAGTCATTCACAACAATTCACTTAACCAACAATAATAGAACATTCTAGAAGCCTACCTTTCTTCTTCTTAGGTTCAGGTTTTTCTTTACTTGAAGTAGCGACCTCCCTTTTGCTTTTAACTTTTTTTGTAGCCGTTGCCTTAAGTTTAGACGATGATTTTCGTTTCTCCCCAGTCTTCTCATCAAGTATATTGTCTAGAGCGTCGATTGATTCCTTTTTGGGTATTTTAGATGCTAATTTTGTCAGAGGCTGGTCATCAACTAAAATTAAAAATTCATATTAATTTTTTTATGAATTTAAATATAACATTTGTGATAAAACTTTGTTTAGTTGTTAAAAAAACAACTAATATCTGGCAAAAAAAAAATATTCCTACGCTTTTTGAGATTCAAATAGTACTGAACCAATTTTGATAATTCTTTCACAGATAGAAAGCATACTTTACGAGTAACATAAGCTAGGTATGTGATATGACCAATAAGTTTTTTGGCCTTGGCAGACTACAACTATTATTTTTTTCCCAAAATTATTTTTTTACCTGACATGGAGGTATAGATTATATATATATCACAATAGTCAAGATATATATATGGTTTATTATGTAAGTTACCAGAGTATTCTCAATATACCGAGGTTTACATCAACAAAAAATGTTACTACAAATGCTAAACCTAAAAACTCACTCTCCAGACATAGTTTGCCCACAAACGGAATAACATGTCATTATAATTATATTTAGGCTATCAGGTCACACCACAAAATCAGATGGGGTATACAATCCTTCCCTCTACAATCCTGAGTGGTTATCCCATTGACAAATGCCGATTTATATTTTAGTTTCAATAACTGACGGACATTCCAGGATTTCGCAAATAGTTTGAGGTACTAATTATAATTTCCTCAAAAACAGACTCCATTTAAATCTAATATATCGTCAATGTTGCCAAGGCTGCAATAGTACCTCCGATTGTACTCATGGAACTCTCTGTGTGTTTTCAATTACTAAGTTTGTCAGTTACTAAAAATTGATTTTTAAGATGTCTTAATTTTCTATTAAGTAAAACCCTGCGCTGTTTTCAGACACATCACAGGTTTTTCTTTTTTTTAATAAAAAAAAAAAATATTTAATAATAAATCAGCAAAAATCTTTATGAAACTGAAACTGCACTGTTTGTCTTATGTATTGTAATACTGTATGTGTAAATTGACTATTGACTGTATGTTGCCAAAATAAAATAAAGAAAAAAAAATAAAAAATAGAAGTTATAACACTTAAATAATAAATGCTCAGATTTAGTTTTTATATAACACTAGTTACCCGCCTCAATTTTACACTATTTCTTTACTATATGCATGTATTATGTATACAGAGAGAGCCATATTTTAAGTCATATCGACTTGACGTATCACCACTGCGCTTAGCATTTTAAGCATTGGACTCCTTTTTTTGGGTTCCGTAGAAAATCAAAGATTACGTCAGTAAACCTTAAACTGTGGTGGACTCAAACATTTGTGCCAAAATCATGGCTTTATCGCTCAAGAAAGTGATAGCAAACGCAGTAAAAAGGGTACATTTTGTGCATGAATTAAATTGTAAAAAATCAATTTAAATAAGTATATAGCAGATGTGACCAAAAGCAGTGATGGCACCAATGGTTAAGACATCGTTGTCCTACTCAACCCTCTGACTTTACTGAGTTATGTGTATTATAAGCAATTAAATATCACTTGCTATAACGGTGAGAAAAACATCGTGAGGCAACCTGCACTCCTGAGAGTTCCTTAAAAGTTCTCAGCGTAGAGGACTATGGCCTCAGAAAGAAGAGGAGACCCGACTCAGCAGTGGGCCATTAATGGGTTGTGATGATGATGATGATAGTAGCCGGCTGTGAGAGCAATTAAACCCTCTCCTTGAACCACACTTTCTATTGATAAAAACCGCATTGAAATCCGTCGAGTAATTTAAAAAATCTAAGCGTACAGACAGTAAGAACCAACTTTTTTATACTTTGTAATATTTGCATGATATTTATAGCAGTTTCTTTCTCTACTATACTATGTATTATACATATAGACCTTCCTCTTGAATCACTTGTTCTATTGATAAAAACCGTAAAATATCTGAGAATAAATGAATTGAAAAAGTACAAAGATGTATACTAACGGTCATCATAATCGTCGTCGTCGCCAAAGTCCGCAGGTTCGAAGTCTTCATCTTCTGAGTCATCCTTTTCTTCTTTGAATTCAACTTTAATATCATTCTCTGTTCGATCTACTTCAGCAGTTACTGTAAAATTGTTTATATTTAGTGATAACATAAAAATAATGCCAAAGTGAATGGTGTGAAGCCCTAGATTGAGCTTAATGCTTGCCAGAACTGACTTAGGTTTATTCTAAGTGTTTCAACCCCCAAATTTGTTTGCCGAGTTTCTTTCTCATATGAGCTAAATTTCTCTCATTCTTTCCTTTTGGCTTTGATTCCACTGTAAAAATTCTAACGAATAAGGTGGATATGCCACAATAGTACAAAATATAGAATACAATAAATCTTTCTATCAACATTTCTCTATTTATTAGTCATCTGCCATTAATGCTTTTGCAATCACTAGTGAATACATTAAAATTTGTCTTTGCCCTCTGCCTCCATAAAACAATTTAAAATAAAAAGACTTGTATTACTGATGTCCGCTTACCATCAGGATAGATAGTAGATAACATGCAAACAAGTAAATGGTCCACCTGATGGTAAATGGCCACCATTGTGCATGAACCTTGACAAAACAAGAGATATCCACTTTTTTTGTCGATGAGTTGCATCCTCGAAGATAAAGTGGGGAGGGGGAGTGAAGAAAAAAATGCTGCGGTTGCGGACCAAGAGCCCAGAGTCCACTAGACTCCGCAGCATTATTGGGATCCAAGAGGGAGGGGGTAAGTCTGGCCCACATGCGGCTCAGCCGGAACGCGTCTACGACGTCGCAAGCCAGTCGGGGAAAAGATCCCCTACCGGCAAGAGGGTGCTGGGTTACTCAGATCTTACGAGATGCTCTCCCAGCAACAGAGGGGAATATTATTCTAACCTATCTCACTATCTCTATCTCTCCACTCAAACCCTTCTCGTAAATCCTCCTAAAAATAAATACCAATAGTTTGAATATTAACAAAACACAAACTAATAATCTTACCATCCAAGTCAGCAGAATTCCCAGGATCCAGATATTGTGTGAATGTTCGCTCACACTCTTGTACTTGACGTTTGAAGTCAGCTGCATCACGCAGCCTAGATATACAGGGCTCACATATAAGTCTGCTGTGACTGTTCAGGCCTCCAGATTGTGTGTAGGATATCTGGGAAGATATTTTAAAGTTAAAGGACTACACCGTATCATACTATGACCATAATAAGAATGTCTGACAACAAAATACTGTTTATATTAAAAAGTATGAGACTATGCCCACTAGATTATTCCGTGATCAATCAGCACCATTGCGTACCATTAAAGGACCCTTACCAGTGCTGATACACTACTCGGGGGGCATGTGTCTGGTTATAACAGCATATGATAACCATGATAAAGGTGTTGCAAAGTGTACAGAGATGATATGTACGATGATGCTCCTGTCATGAAAACCGTAATGCATTGTTATGATATGCTCTAGTTGACAGTGGACTTAGTAGACCATATTGTGCTTTACCAATGTGATATGGTGCAGTGACAGTCATTATGATTCTTTCAAGTGGATAATGACATATTACTACTGTGACTCAAGTTAAATTATTACATTCGTAAAGCTATAGAACAGTGTGTTTGGGAGAAAAGTTACGACTATAGAATCAGTTTAACTATAACATCCCATTGTTTTGACTTTAGGATTTAAAATAAAGTTTTTTCCTATAAATTCAGGGTACTTCTTTAGAATAGGGCAACCCCCCAATATTTTTTTTTAATGTTTTTTAGATAATATTCACCATCCTAAGTGTATTTCTGAAATCCATTTTTTTAGGAAATTTAGTTTTCGAAATATGATTTTTCTAGGAGTGATATCGAAAAAAATTTTTTTTAATTTTTTTTAAGATAATATTTACCAAATGGATTTCAGAAATACACTTATGATGGTATATATTATCTAAAAAAATTTTTAAAATTTTTGGGGAAGCCCCATTCTGAAGTCCATACAAAATTTGATATTTTCAAAAATTCATCTAGAAAACTACGAATTTCCTGAAAAAACGGATTTCAGAAATACACTTAGGTTGGTATTTATTATCTAAAAAAAATATTTTCAAGATTTTTCACGAATTTTCAAAAAATCATATCCTTAAAACTATGAATTTCCTGAAAAAACAGATTCCAGAAATACACTAAATTCTAAAGAAGTGCCAAATTAAGTTACATTCTGTTTTTTTTTCTCAAATTGAAATGTCTATTAGTTTCTGAATAAAATCTGAAACTCGTTCTTATTAATCAATAATCTATTCTATTCTTTGTTCTATCAATAATCGCCTAAAATTGAATCCTCAATCAATATTAGCCAAAAATAATAAATACAAATCATTGTAGAACTACAGTGTCCTTTGCGCATTCGATTTCTTTATTATTGATTATGTAATCCGACCAAATAATGACGTCAAAACGTAGTTCTAGACACAAGCAAAAAAGAGACATCCCAATTTAGTCGGGCTATACTAAAAAAATTGGATAGAAAATGGACGCCATGCTAAGGGAAGCGAAACATATTATAACTTACACTTAAATCAAAGGTTTCAGATAACATATCGGCGTAAACTTCTCTTTTCCCCATCCAGAAATATTCAGTTGAAATGTCTTTATAGCACCCTTCGGAAAGGCAACATCGGCACACAGTAGGCCCGGGTGGCCATTCCGTACTCTTCGCTGCCATTTCTCGCACAAATTACATTTATATTCACAAAAAATACTTTTGTCACATGTTACAACTTACTAAAATTGTTTGTAAGATATTGATTTACAGTTATAAAACAGTTCTATGAAAAACATCACACTGAGACGCCATCGAAACTAAACAAGCATCAAACAGCGTCGACGGCCATCCATCGGCGTCAGAAATTTGGAATTTGGAAATCGAAAATGTCAGTCGCAATGTTGCCATTTTGTCAAAATGTTTAACCCAATAATTATATAAAAATAAAATATCCAGTACTTTGTTTGTAAATGATTTCTTGGTTTATTTAATCAGGACTTTGGTGTTGAGGTTTTATGGATGTATGGTAAGACGTGTATAGAAAATATGTCGTCATGGCTAGCGCGCGATCCTATCGTCCACTACAAAGTAATTGCTGAAATAGACGTAAAAAAAACCTAACTCCTACCCTCCGATAACTATAAATTTGACATGAGTTAGATGAAAACCAAATCAAAAAATCTTAAGTACTTAATTTTTTCCCCTAAAGCGAGGTATAACCCCAAGTTTATAGGGAAGAATTGTAGGTGGAAATATTTTAAATCTTGGCAACACTGAGTATAGATTGTCATAATTTGTTCAATTTTTATAAAATATTAAATGAAAATAATGGAAATAATAAATTAAAATGAGTATAAATACCCGTAAAGGGCCGCTGTTCGACCCCGGCATATGTCGATGTTGCGGCGGAGTGAAGCGGTGCCGCCTCTTGAACGTAGAATACGAATGGCAGGGACAGAAGGAAATATATTCTGATATGTTTGTTGACTGTTTTGGTTTACTGGTATGTGTTTATTTCTTTATGCAGTGATAGCCCTATAAACTATCGTTAAGACTTCAAGAGTTTAAGACCCTGTTCCAGAGGCTTGAATCTCTGAAAATAATAATTTTCTTTTTAACGTTTCAAATAATAGGTGATTTCTGTATAATTAGGTGTATTTAATATTTGTAAGAATTTGTGCCGGTAGGCCCCACGGTCAATTAAACTCTTCATTATATTAATATTATTTATTTTAGTATGATATATATACGCCATATTCTTTTACAATTCAACAAATAATAATATCAATACGCCCTTATTCTATATTCAAATATTATACAATGTTACCAACTTGCAATATTTCTTTATATTAAACTTCAAAATTATAGGTGGTATCCTCTATTCTAGTCCATACAAAATTTGATATTTTCTGAGGAATTTTCAAAAAATCAGATCTAAATTAAAAATATAAATTTCCTGAAAAAACGGATGGTAAACAAAAAGGAAAAAAAAATATTTTATAAAAATCTCATTCCAAAAATACATTTATTAAGCATAAGTTATTCTACGTAAAAAAATATATTTTTAAATTCACCCCTCGAAAATTCTTTAAAATAAACTGTTAAAGTTATATTAAAAATAACAAAACTTCAAAGCTTGTGGTTTGGATATAAGGATATCTAATAATTGGTACAATTCTGAAAACCAAAGAAAATGAATTCCAAATAGAATCTGTTGGCTTGTTAAGCCATTAAACCACAATATTGTAGATCTGGATTGTAAACCCCTGTTTATATCTCGGAGGTTTTTAGTTATTTTATAGAAATTTCTAAATTTTATGGATACTGGATGAGGAGAGAGAATTCCAAAAATAATTGGAGTGGATTTCTAATAAGTGGTTATTATGGAATGTTAAAAACTATTTGTTATAACATCCTGTTTAATTGAATCTATTCAACTTTAGCTTCCAAAAAACATTATTTTGACTTTATGGCTGAAACCAAAATATAAGTTGCTCTGGCTACACCTTACAGCAACTATTATTGAAAGAAAATGTTAAAAACTATTTATTATTACATCCTGTTTAATTGAATCTATTTAAGTTTAGCTTTCAAAAAACATTATTTTGACTTTATGGCTGAAACCAAAGTATAAGTTGCTCTGGCTACCCCCAACAGCAACTATTATTGAAAGAAAATGTTAAGAACTATTTGTTATTACATCCTGTTTAATTGAATCTATTTAAGTTTAGCTTTCAAAAAACATTATTTTGACTTTATGGCTGAAACCAAAATATAAGTTGCTCTGGCTACCCCCAACAGCAACTATTATTGAAAGAAAATGTTAAGAACTATTTGTTATTACATCCTGTTTAATTGAATCTATTTAAGTTTAGCTTTCAAAAAACATTATTTTGACTTTATGGCTGAAACCAAAATATAAGTTGCTCTGGCTACCCCCAACAGCAACTATTATTGAAAGAAAATGTTAAGAACTATTTGTTATTACATCCTGTTTAATTGAATCTATTTAAGTTTAGCTTTCAAAAAACATTATTTTGACTTTATGGCTGAAACCAAAGTATAAGTTGCTCTGGCTACCCCCAACAGCAACTATTATTGAAAGAAAATGTTAAAAACTATTTGTTATTACATCCTGTTTAATTGAATCTATTCAACTTTAGCTTCTAAAAATATGTTTTTTCTATTTAAGTTTTGCTTTCAAAAAACATTATTTTGACTTAATGGCTCTGATAAAAATAATCCAAAATATATGTTGTTGTGGCTACACCTCACAGCAAATATTATTGAAAAAAATGTTAAATCTATTTGTTATAACATCCTGTTTAATTGAATCTATTCAACTTTAGCTTCCAAAAAACATTATTTTGACTTAATGGCTCTGATAAAAATAATCCAAAATATAAATTGCTGTGGGGGATTGACTTATCATAGAATCCAAACTTTACAATTTAGCAAGAATTCACAATTTAAAATGAAATGTTTATTTCTAGTTATCACACTTAGATGGTGAAGAAATAGACCGGCTTATTTGTGCGACATGTGTCTCAAGACTCAGAGAGGCAAGTTCCTTTCGACAGCAAGTTCTTCAATGTGAGGAGAAATTATTAAGAATTAAAATGCAGGATGAAGGTAGCTTTTCCATTAAACATATGAAATACTAATCGACCTGCCCTGACGTCGCCAGGTTTAATTTTCAAATTATTTTACTATATTTATCTTGGAGATTTATGATTAAGAGAGGGGGAATATTGAAGAACAACAGAACAGAAGCTTGAAGAACAACAGAACAGAATCTTGAAGAACAACAGAACAGAATCTTCAAGAACAACAGAAATGGTGATGATATTGTATGGACTTATTCGGTAAACAGAACATAGATACTGCTACTGAACCGATAAATAGTCTATGATATCTTAGAATTACGAGAGAAACCTAAGCAGTGCCTTGGACTTATAATTAAGGTGTAGGCTTACAGGCGTCTTTTAATAGAATTGCAACACTCGCCTCTACTGCTTAGTTTCACTGTTTAAATCTAAGGTTAGGTTAACCTAAGCCCAACTCACTCTCTGACGTATATATGACAAACTTTTAAAGATAGAAAGTTCGACATGCACTTTTAACATAACTGCAAACTTTTATCCCCTATTATGTAGTGAAAGGACAGACAGACAGAGTTAGTTTTGCGTTTATGATTTTGCTTGATGGTATTTAATTTTTAGGTGGTGATTTGAATTTGCAACTGAAAGAAGAATCTAAAGTGAAGGAAGAATCAGACATTGGTGATATAGAATATAATAATGATGATTATATGGATCATATTGTTGGTTTGTGTTTTGATGTTACATCTTATTATAAAGAAGTAGAAGAACAAGTTTTTCGTTCATACATTAATTAAAGTTAGTCCAGCAGTGTTTTTATGAGTATGTACAGAAGAATTATAAAGTCTGGGGACAAGATTCCGCTCTGCATTGCATGATTTAGTAGTTAGAGAATAAACAGATGGAGAAAGAGGTAGATATAGACATGTAATTGAAATATTAAATATGGGAGATGAATAAAAATTACCTACGTCTTTTAAAATGCAATTGTATTTAGAAAATATGGCCCGAATCCTATTCAAATGTTTCGTATGCGAAGATTAAAATTAACAATAAAGATGGAGGCAAAGTTTAGGTCTTGTCTTCAGCAGTAATCTACTCATTTTGTTACAATATGAATTGTATAAACAATTTTAATGTTTTTTTAGATGAAATAGACATTAAAGAGGAACCAATAATTAAACCAAAGATAAAAACATTAGGAAGAAAATTAAAGGGAAAAAAGCGAAAAAATAAAAAAAATGAAATGACCAACGATATGCTATACAATGCTCAAGTATTAAAGAATAAGCTTATAGAGATGCAAGATATAGGTAAGTTGGATGTTACCTTTTACTGAACCGTTTCTATGGGCCACAAATATGTCCAAAATCTAAGAAAAAAGAATTCTTGAGCTTTTCGGCCTATTCTCATTTCTTTAGACATTTTTTTCTATCTGTATCCAAAAGGAATAAGGGAGGATTTGAAATACCTGATCAAGACTCAAGTAATCTTGCCTAACTTTTTTTCTTACATGAAGATGTGTTTCTTTACATTTCACTTTCTCTGTATGGTTTTCTTTTTCATCCTATCCTTTTTTAACACCTTAACCTTATTTTACCTTAATAATAATTTACTTAATTCTCACCAATCTGATTCGGTCTTGACAATCAGACATTTGCACTTTTAGCGTTTAGTCAAGCCTTTAATACAGTAGACCCTGATGTTCTAACAGCAATTCTGTGATCTTATAATTTCTCTGAAAATATTATTTACTGATTTAATATGTATCTGTAAATCATCGACAAATAAAACATTTCGGTAATAGTTTGTCATGTGTTAGCTATCTGAGAGCTGGTGTACCGCAGGATTGTGTTCTTTCCCCTATGCTAATTTGAATTATGTTGCTAGTGATAAGGCTTACATAACTCTAAACAGAAGCACAGATTGAGTATCAAATATGTAAGAACTAACAAAATTACATGATAACTAATAAATTTACTTTCTATTGCAGAAATTCCAGCACAATCTGATCAGCCAACAAAGAATGGTTGCAAAACAAATGAAAATCATAAATTATACCATAACCTCGTGACTATAGTAGAAAATTCTTACGCCTGTCCCTTCGACACCTCATTTAGTGATTATTTCTGTGTTTACTGCAGACAAGTATACACAGACCCTAATAAACTTCGAGAACATTCCATGACACATGACCCCAGAGCATTTAAAGACATAATCATAAATAACATCACAAACAAGAAACAACAAATTGACTTATTTAGAATAGATTGTAGACTTTGCTCAGAAAGTATAAATGATTTTGAAAAATTCACACAACATATAGAAACTACCCATCAAATAAGTTATCATTCTGATGGAAATGATTTTTTAAAATTTCGCCTCACTTCCGGTCAGCTTTCTTGTACTGAATGCGGAGCGTCTTTTGGCTTTTTTCACGCCCTAAAAAAGCATATGGCTGAACATTTTGGAACTTGTATTTGTGATGTCTGTGGAGCGCATTACTTTCAAGAACGGATGCTTGCTTTGCATCAAAAAACTCATCAACGAGTTGAACAGAGATTTACGTGTAAAGAATGTGGGAAATCGTTTAAATCTAAATATTCCAGATATATCCATATTGCGCGATTGCATAAAAAGGAAGCGGCGTATCAATGTAACAAATGCGATGAAGTTTTCTTCTCATACACATTAAGGTATCGACACATGATAGATGTCCACGGAATAGAGAGGATGTTTAAATGTGAACAGTGTGACCGGTCGTATGACAGCCGGAAATCATTGCGCGAACACAACAGGCGGTTTCATTTGAAAATTTTAAAACATCAATGCGATGTGTGCGATAAAAGATTCTATCTACCCTCAAGATTGAGAGAACACATGGCCAGCCATACTGGGGAAAGAAATTTCAGATGTGAATACTGTGGGAAGAGTTATCCGAGGATGAGAGGGCTGCAAGTCCACATGCAGTCACATAGCACTGAGAAGAAATATAAATGTGTGTTGTGTAATGCATCGTTCACACAAAATGTTAATTTAAAGAATCATGTTAAGCGGCAACACCAAAATATGGAATTGGAGGAGAATTATCGTGAATAACGTCTATAAAGTCAATACCTATTTTTTTCTGACTATCAAGAAGCCCATACATATTAATAAATATCTGTGTGTGTAAATAAATTGTAATTTATATAATGATTTAATTTTCAATAAATAAATATTCCCAGCTTTTACCAGCTCTTAAGAAATATTTACGTATTTAATTTAAGGACAACTATATTGTTTATTTTTGTGATTAATTAATTAAAAATAAAATGTCTTTCTACACGTAAAAGTACCTAAAAATATGATACCCATAATTTTGTCAACAATAAATTCAAATTTTAAAAAATTAAAAATAGTTTAATGGTGTTCTCAAGAAGACGGTCACAAGCTGACTGAAGAATCATGGATGTTATTTTTTGACGTAATATGGGAAATTTTGGCTTTATATGCTGACAACACTACATTTTGCTTGTCAAATAAAATGTTGCCTTTGTGTAATATATTACCCATTTTATAGTAAATTAATATACAGTTATATTCTTTTTTTATCTATATATATATAAATTAAATAATATAATATATATATATATATATATATATATATTTAAATTATTTAGTTTTGTGTGTCTAAATGAATTTCGGTTTTTAATAAAACATAGTTATAGTGTTGTAAATAAAGATATTTTTTCTTTGTACGATCTTATGATTCAGATGTGAATAATAATGACATGCAATCCCGAAAAGAAGTCATGAAGTGTCTGGGGCTTAAACGTTTATAATATTCATAAACAGTCTTCTTCTCCGCTCCATCTCGAAACTCAATATATCTTTTAAAAAAATTGGCCAAGTGCGA
Organism: Limenitis camilla; assembly: GCA_905147385.1. Classification (NCBI taxonomy): domain Eukaryota; kingdom Metazoa; phylum Arthropoda; class Insecta; order Lepidoptera; family Nymphalidae; genus Limenitis; species Limenitis camilla. Next base: position 6,066,972 of record LR990253.1, read on the forward strand.
GTGTAGAATTCGCACACTGAGGGTTCTGTACAATTTGAATAAAGTAGTACATATAAACGGACGTATCTATTATATTTATAACGAAGAAAATACTCCTTACAATTATGTTGGGAAACAGTTTACTCAACCTTTACACCTGGCAACACTGTCACTGTAAATGTCAAAACGTAATTTTCTTGTTTGTATCATAATAAATTAATTAATGCTCAATATTATAAGTATTATGGTACATAAAATTTAAAAAATCGATATGAACATTTATATATGTATTTTTTTATTTATTTGTATATATATATTTGTTCATTACTTATTTTAAGTTATATGTTTAAGCAGCAATAGTCGTTCTTTTCTTTTTATCAGTACACCTATCATTAATTTTTAATTCTTACCTTACCTTGAGGTTGCCTGGAATAGATCGTTTTAAGTGAAAAGGCCGCCTGTTGTAGTATTTGTGTTTTTAAATATAGTGGTGCACAATAAAGAATATTTTTTATTATTATGGAAGACAGGAACAGATATTTTAATTTAAAATTATAATTTAATTAATAGCGATCAAATTTTTCAATTATAAATTAAAAATGAATGTAAAGAAGGGTAAAGGCCCTGTATTCGATGCTGGAATCTGTAGGTGTTGTGGGACTATCAAAAAATGCCGAGTTATGAATTTGGAATACGAAAGTTTTGGACAAAAAGAAGTTTATTCTGATATGATCATGGATTGCTTTAGTTTACTTGTGAGTACTTGTTTTTATGTTCATAAATAACTAGATACACAAACTCATAATATTAATAAATAAAAATTTTATTAATTTACTTAAGTCTTTAGGTAGTCTTTAATTTAATTTATAATTAATAATTAAATATATTTATATTTTAAATAATTACAACAAGCCTACTAAGTATTACTAATAAATACCAAATACATTAGAATTTTTTCCGTCTGGTGACATCCCAGCATCCTCCCGATCTTAACTTATGGATGCCAGACATGGGCACTAACAAAATCCCAGCAAACTCCAAACTTGCCAAAGGGCCATGGAGAGAAGCATGTTGGTGAAAAAAAGGATAGATAAAGTCAGGCACACATTAATAAGAAAAACAACAAATATCCAAGACATGGTCACAAAACTAAGGAGCCTTAAGTGGAAATGGGCCAGTCATACAATAAGAGGGACAGAAAAATGAAGCATGTGCGTGACCCTGTGGTACCCTAGAGATGGAAAGGGAAAGAAAGGAAAACCATGGAAGAGATGGGAGGATGACCTGGTGAAGTTTTCTGGAAAAACTTGGACAAGACTAGCGGAAGATAGGGAAAAATGGAAAGGATTGGAGGAGGCCTTTGCCAAAGGGCACACAGAAAACAAAAACTAAAATTAAATATAATACACAAATCAATATACATGTTTTCTGTTAAAGGGCTAAATAAATAAATAAATAAACATTAGAATTATAAAAAAATATATAACAACAGTACTACAGCAAAAGTCCAACTAGAAAAAGTTGGAGAGGAATTTAAAATCCAAAAAGGAGTCAATCAAGGCTACCCTTTGTCACCTAAGCTTTTTAGAGAAAATCTTTAGGAACCTGGATTGGGAGAACCAAGGAATAAACATAAACCCCTAAACACGCATGAGATGACTTATTTTTATTTGTGGAAGATTCTATAGATTATACTATATTTATATATTGAGCTCTTTGCTCAATGTGTATGGTTGTGTATGTGTGTGTGAGTGACCATCCTATCATACCATGCCAGAGGAACAATTAGGTTATTCTGAACAAAAGTACCATATGAGATAATGCACCTACTAAATTTCTTTCAAATCCGTTCAGTTATTTTTACCATGTTGCGAGCAGATAGCAAGAGATAGGTCTTTGTGGAAGTCGCTGATATATAGACAAAGGCCCATTAATTGGTTGAATATGTTGTAGATATCTCATCTGGACGGACAGCCAACAGAGAGACTAATATGTGCAACCTGTGTTCAAAGACTGAGAGAAGCCGTTGCTTTTAAGAAACAAGTATTAAAATGTGAAGAAGGCTTCCTGCAGGTTAAAATGTTTGATGTAGATAATAAAGGTAAAACATTTTTATTTAATATAAAATTTGCTACAGTACACAATAGTTTGTAATGCAGTGCAACCAATAGACAGTTTTTTGTCTATGTTAGATATGTCAAAAACGAGCAAATGGTCCACCTTATGGTAAGTGACCACCGTGTCCCAAGAACATTGGCAATACAAGAGATACACTCTTGTTTTGCTGATGTGTTGCAAACTTGAAGATAGAAAGGGGTCATGGGGGAGTGAAGAGTGAGGTTGCTGGGTTACTCGCCTTTTAGATGCTCTCCTATCGGCATAGGGGAATAGTATTCTAACCAGTCCCCTCACTAGTAAAGAGTGATTATTAATGTGGATGGGTTGCTAGTTAAATATATTAACATTGATTCATACAATTATTCACTCATTCTTACCACTCTCCTTGTGCTCTAAAAAATTCCTATTTAAAAACATTTTCCAGAACAAAACCAGAAGGATATAGATGAACCTAAAGTGGAAGTGGAAATCAAAGCAGAGCCACATGAACAAGACAATATAGACAATAATAGTATATGTTCACCCATAGACAATTTGGCTGATGAGTGTAAGTATGCAGTGTTGCTATTTTGCAGACACATTTTACCATTTTTCTTTAATTCTAAAAAGAAGCTTAAAATGTCTAAAATTATCTTAAAAAATTATTAACCAATAGTGTTGTTAATATGCAAGTACTTGTCAGGGTTGCCAATGTGAGAGTAACCTAATTTGTGGGTACCTCTAAAAACATATTATTAAGATATTATTATTCTTAATTCAAAGTAGATTATTTTTGCTATCCTTTTCAAATAAAATGAGTGATGACGTCATAACATTAAAGAAATCTTAAATAGGCGTGCTCAAAGTCGTTTAAGGGTGCTGCTTAAGGTGTTAGTGTTGTCACATTCTGAAAACTTGCCCGATTGCGGGGAAATTTTGTAAAAAAAAATTGTTTAAAATTCACTAATGTAGTTATTTTCGATAATATTTTATTAAAAGTTCCTCCACGATATAATAATCTTATTTGTCTGTACCCTCATTTAATAGCATAGCATATTTATAGCTTTTTTTTACTTAGGGAGAATGCTTTATGAAATTCTAATAATTAAATAATATATTTTTTACTATCACATGAATCGCCTTTTTTCCCCCACGCATAAAAGGTCTTTAATAATGTCGTGACGTGATCAATGAAGTGGTTAATCATTCTGCCAACGATGAGTGAGTGAATGAAATTATATTCTTTCAGATGATATAAAAGAAGAAACACAAGACTCGTCAAATGATGATCTACCTCTGAACCAAATAGTTGAAAAAACAAATAAAATGGAAACTAATAAATGTGTAAATGAAGTTAAAAGTAATAGTAACATTATAAATGTACAAAGTAAGTATAAAATTAGATTAAATTAAAAAAAAAGAAAAACCTCATCTGTTCAAATAAATTACTTAATTTTTATTTTCGATTTTTTAAGTGCAGTATAACCAACTTGGCTACTTTGTAATTAAATATAGTAAAAAAAACTTCAATCTAATCTTTTTTTTAATTCAGTTTTTTTTATTGTCTAGGACAAAAGAAATATAGAAATTCCATTCCATTTGGGCCAGACTTACCTTTTCCTCTCCCATCCCATTAATGCTACGGTTCTAGTGAACTCTGGGTTCTAGCACAGGGTCCACTAAAACCGTAGCATTCAGCTCTTTATTTCTCTTCCCCACTGTATTTTCAAGGTGGCATAGCATCGGCAAAACAAGAGGGTATCTCTTGTATTGCCGATGTCCATGGGCGACGGAGACCACTTACCCACTTATCAGGTGGGTCGTCAGCTCGTTTGCTCCTAAAAAAAAATCTAAAATTTTCGTTAGGTTTGAAAAAAAATGGTCCAATTATGTATTTAACTATGTTTTGTCTATTCCGAATTTTGTCTTTTTTTTTAATTATATGTATTCTACACACTACACTTATTAAATAAAAAAAATACAACAATAACATGTAATATCATTATTTCGTATCTATTTTAATATTTATAATTTATTGCTTATGGGAGTCGCCTCTTCGTCATAGGTCTCCCCATCTCCCCAAAATCTCCTCCATGTACATAATCCTGTCTTTGGCTTGTCTCTTGGCATGGATTGAAAATACATTCCAAATTCAAATTATGTATCTAGAGATTTTGTCTATCCAAGGTATCCTGCTTTACACAAAATTAGCTGGATGTGATCACCCATAATTGTGGCACTTATTAAGCTAGCAACATTCATATTAAAATTGTCATTGATTTCAGAAATATCAATGTCAAAACTACAACAAAGAATGCGAGAACGAGACCCATCATATATAAAAGAGACGAACATACTAACTATAATAGAATACTCATACGTCTGTCCGTTTAAGTGCAGGCACAACCATTTACTATGTTTTTACTGTGGAGAGAACTTCTCAGACCCTCAGGAGTTACGAAGCCACACATTAAGTAACCACCATCCAAAGAAATTCAGATACTCAGATAAGAAGAATATGCTGAAGATTGATTTAACGAGGATAGACTGTCGACTGTGTCCAGAAAAAATTGATTCGTTAAACAGTTTCAAGCAACATATAACAAAAGTCCATAATAAAGTTTATTATTTCAATAACAAAGACTGGATTTTACCTTTTCAGTTAAATAGTGAGTTGAAGTGCGCGTTGTGTGATTCAGTGTTTCCATATTTTCATGCGTTGAACAAACATATGAATGAACATTTTAGTAATTATGTGTGTGAGACTTGTGGGTTGGGGTTTGTGGATAAGGGAAGGTTTTTAATGCACCAGCAGCGGCATGAGGAGGGGGACTTTCCTTGTGAGGTATGCGGGAAAGTATTTAAGGCGCAGCTGAATAGGGAGCTGCATGTGGATAGAGTTCATAAGAAGAAAGGTTTGTATGCTTGTTTTATTGGTAGACTTAATATGTGTCTATGAGAACAAAAAAAAAGGTTTATTATGCTCCCGTGTGCCTGCTATTTGTCAAAATTATAGATATCATGGATAGAACTACCTATACAGGCACGCAGCACAAGATATGGAACTGAAATTAGCGGCGAGAGCTAGCGGCCGAACGCATAGGGTTGTCACAATCCAGTATAACTACATTTGATCACAAAAATCTAAGTTTTTCAAGTTATTATATACTGTTTCATATTTTTATTACAGGTCAAACAATATTTTTTATATTCTGTATGTTAAAAACATTAAAATATAATATTATCATAATTATTATGTAAGTACATGTGTATACGATGTGTTAGAGACTACTTTATTTAACCTTCTAATAAACATAGAAAGCAAACTGCTGCTATATTCAGCTTTTGGTATTTGATTGATATACTATATATCTAACATATAAAAAAACAATTGGAGAGAATCAAGACTTAGTTTATTTTTTTTTAACTATTACTTCAGCGGTGTCTTATGGTCGAACGCGGCTACTTTAACCTTCTAATAAACATAGAAAGCAAACTGCTGCTATATTCAGCTTTTGGTATTTGATTGATATACTATATATCTAACATATAAAAAAACAATTGGAGAGAATCAAGACTTAGTTTATTTTTTTTTAACTATTACTTCAGCGGTGTCTTATGGTCGAACGCGGCTACTTTAACCTTCTAATAAACATAGAAAGCAAACTGCTGCTATATTCAGCTTTTGGTATTTGATTGATATACTATATATCTAACATATAAAAAAACAATTGGAGAGAATCAAGACTTAGTTATTTTTTTTATAAATTTTAATGCCGCACAATCTTATACTCGACAGTGGGTACTTTAGCCTTCTAATAAACATAGAAAGCAAACTGTTGCTATATTCAGCTTTTGGTATCTGATTGATATACTATATATCTAACATATAATAAAACAAATGGAGAGAATCAAGGCTTAGTTTATTTTTTTTATGAATTTTAATTTCGCGCAATCTTATAATTGACAGTGGGTACTTTAGCCTTCTAATAAACATTGAAAGCAAACTGCTGCTATATTCAGCTTTTAGTATTTGATTGATATACTATATATCTAACATATAATAAAACAATTGGAGAGAATCAAGGCCTAGTTTATTTTTTTTATAAATTTTAATGCCGCGCAATCTTATACTCGACGGTGGGTACTTTAGCCTTCTAATAAACATTGAAAGCAAACTGCTGCTATATTCAGCTTTTGGTATTTGATTGATATACTATATATCTAACAAATAATAAAACAATTGGGGAGAATCAAGACTTAGTTTATTTTTTTTTAACTATTTCTTCAACGGTGTCTTATGGTCGAACGCGGCTACTTTACCCTTTTAATAAACATAGAAAGCAAACTGCTGCTATATTCAGCTTTTGGTATTTGATTGATATACTATATATCTAACAAATAATAAAACAATTGGGGAGAATCAAGACTTCGTTTATTTTTTTTTAACTATTTCTTCAACGGTGTCTTATGGTCGAACGCGGCTACTTTAACCTTCTAATAAACATAGAAAGCAAACTGCTGCTATATTCAGCTTTTGGTATCTGATTGATATACTATATATCTAACAAATAATAAAACAATTGGGGAGAATCAAGACTTATTTTATTTTTTTATAAATTTTAATGCCGCGCAATCTTATACTCGACGGTGGGTACTTTAGCCTTCTAATAAACATTGAAAGCAAACTGCTGCTATATTCAGCTTTTGGTATTTGATTGATATACTATATATCTAACAAATAATAAAACAATTGGGGAGAATCAAGACTTAGTTTATTTTTTTTTAACTATTTCTTCAACGGTGTCTTATGGTCGAACGCGGCTACTTTACCCTTTTAATAAACATAGAAAGCAAACTGCTGCTATATTCAGCTTTTGGTATTTGATTGATATACTATATATCTAACAAATAATAAAACAATTGGGGAGAATCAAGACTTCGTTTATTTTTTTTTAACTATTTCTTCAACGGTGTCTTATGGTCGAACGCGGCTACTTTAACCTTCTAATAAACATAGAAAGCAAACTGCTGCTATATTCAGCTTTTGGTATCTGATTGATATACTATATATCTAACAAATAATAAAACAATTGGGGAGAATCAAGACTTATTTTATTTTTTTATAAATTTTAATGCCGCGCAATCTTATACTCGACAGTGGGTACTTTAGCCTTCTAATAAACATAGAAAGCAAACTGCTGCTATATTCAGCTTTTGGTATTTGATTGATATACTATATATCTAACATATAATAAAACAATTGGAGAGAATCAAGGCTTAGTTTATTTTTTTTATAAATTTTAATGCCGCACAATCTTATACTCGACAGTGGGTACTTTAGCCTTCTAATAAACATAGAAAGCAAACTGCTGCTATATTCAGCTTTTGGTATTTGATTGATATACTATATATCTAACATATAAAAAAACAATTGGAGAGAATCAAGACTTAGTTTATTTTTTTTATAAATTTTAATGCCGCACAATCTTATACTCGACAGTGGGTACTTTAGCCTTCTAATAAACATAGAAAGCAAACTGCTGCTATATTCAGCTTTTGGTATTTGATTGATATACTATATATCTAACATATAAAAAAACAATTGGAGAGAATCAAGACTTAGTTTATTTTTTTTATAAATTTTAATGCCGCGCAATCTTATACTCGACAGTGGGTACTTTAGCCTTCTAATAAACATAGAAAGCAAACTGCTGCTATATTCAGCTTTTGGTATTTGATTGATATACTATATATCTAACATATAAAAAAACAATTGGAGAGAATCAAGACTTAGTTTATTTTTTTTATAAATTTTAATGCCGCACAATCTTATACTCGACAGTGGGTACTTTAGCCTTCTAATAAACATAGAAAACAAACTGTTGCTATATTCAGCTTCTGGTATCTGATTGATATACTATATATCTAACATATAATAAAACAATTGGAGAGAATCAAGGCTTAGTTTATTTTTTTATGAATTTTAATTTCGCGCAATCTTATAATTGACAGTGGGTACTTTAGCCTTCTAATAAACATAGAAAGCAAACTTCTGCTATATTCAGCTTTTGGTATTTGATTGATATACTATATATCTAACAAATAATAAAACAATTGGGGAGAATCAAGACTTAGTTTATTTTTTTTTAACTATTTCTTCAACGGTGTCTTATGGTCGAACGCGGCTACTTTAACCTTCTAATAAACATAGAAAGCAAACTGCTGCTATATTCAGCTTTTGGTATTTGATTGATATACTATATATCTAACATATAAAAAAACAAATGGAGAGAATCAAGACTTAGTTTATTTTTTTTATAAATTTTAATGCCGCACAATCTTATACTCGACAGTGGGTACTTTAGCCTTCTAATAAACATAGAAAACAAACTGTTGCTATATTCAGCTTTTGGTATCTGATTGATATACTATATATCTAACATATAATAAAACAAATGGAGAGAATCAAGGCTTAGTTTATTTTTTTTATGAATTTTCATTTCGCGCAATCTTATAATTGACAGTGGGTACTTTAGCCTTCTAATAAACATTGAAAGCAAACTGCTGCTATATTCAGCTTTTAGTATTTGATTGATATACTATATATCTAACATATAATAAAACAATTGGAGAGAATCAAGGCCTAGTTTATTTTTTTTATAAATTTTAATGCCGCGCAATCTTATACTCGACGGTGGGTACTTTAGCCTTCTAATAAACATTGAAAGCAAACTGCTGCTATATTCAGCTTTTGGTATTTGATTGATATACTATATATCTAACAAATAATAAAACAATTGGGGAGAATCAAGACTTAGTTTATTTTTTTTTAACTATTTCTTCAACGGTGTCTTATGGTCGAACGCGGCTACTTTACCCTTTTAATAAACATAGAAAGCAAACTGCTGCTATATTCAGCTTTTGGTATTTGATTGATATACTATATATCTAACAAATAATAAAACAATTGGGGAGAATCAAGACTTCGTTTATTTTTTTTTAACTATTTCTTCAACGGTGTCTTATGGTCGAACGCGGCTACTTTAACCTTCTAATAAACATAGAAAGCAAACTGCTGCTATATTCAGCTTTTGGTATCTGATTGATATACTATATATCTAACAAATAATAAAACAATTGGGGAGAATCAAGACTTATTTTATTTTTTTATAAATTTTAATGCCGCGCAATCTTATACTCGACGGTGGGTACTTTAGCCTTCTAATAAACATTGAAAGCAAACTGCTGCTATATTCAGCTTTTGGTATTTGATTGATATACTATATATCTAACAAATAATAAAACAATTGGGGAGAATCAAGACTTAGTTTATTTTTTTTTAACTATTTCTTCAACGGTGTCTTATGGTCGAACGCGGCTACTTTACCCTTTTAATAAACATAGAAAGCAAACTGCTGCTATATTCAGCTTTTGGTATCTGATTGATATACTATATATCTAACAAATAATAAAACAATTGGGGAGAATCAAGACTTCGTTTATTTTTTTTTAACTATTTCTTCAACGGTGTCTTATGGTCGAACGCGGCTACTTTAACCTTCTAATAAACATAGAAAGCAAACTGCTGCTATATTCAGCTTTTGGTATCTGATTGATATACTATATATCTAACAAATAATAAAACAATTGGGGAGAATCAAGACTTATTTTATTTTTTTATAAATTTTAATGCCGCGCAATCTTATACTCGACGGTGGGTACTTTAGCCTTCTAATAAACATTGAAAGCAAACTGCTGCTATATTCAGCTTTTGGTATTTGATTGATATACTATATATCTAACAAATAATAAAACAATTGGGGAGAATCAAGACTTAGTTTATTTTTTTTTAACTATTTCTTCAACGGTGTCTTATGGTCGAACGCGGCTACTTTACCCTTTTAATAAACATAGAAAGCAAACTGCTGCTATATTCAGCTTTTGGTATTTGATTGATATACTATATATCTAACAAATAATAAAACAATTGGGGAGAATCAAGACTTCGTTTATTTTTTTTTAACTATTTCTTCAACGGTGTCTTATGGTCGAACGCGGCTACTTTAACCTTCTAATAAACATAGAAAGCAAACTGCTGCTATATTCAGCTTTTGGTATCTGATTGATATACTATATATCTAACAAATAATAAAACAATTGGGGAGAATCAAGACTTATTTTATTTTTTTATAAATTTTAATGCCGCGCAATCTTATACTCGACAGTGGGTACTTTAGCCTTCTAATAAACATAGAAAGCAAACTGCTGCTATATTCAGCTTTTGGTATTTGATTGATATACTATATATCTAACATATAATAAAACAATTGGAGAGAATCAAGGCTTAGTTTATTTTTTTTATAAATTTTAATGCCGCACAATCTTATACTCGACAGTGGGTACTTTAGCCTTCTAATAAACATAGAAAGCAAACTGCTGCTATATTCAGCTTTTGGTATTTGATTGATATACTATATATCTAACATATAAAAAAACAATTGGAGAGAATCAAGACTTAGTTTATTTTTTTTATAAATTTTAATGCCGCACAATCTTATACTCGACAGTGGGTACTTTAGCCTTCTAATAAACATAGAAAGCAAACTGCTGCTATATTCAGCTTTTGGTATTTGATTGATATACTATATATCTAACATATAAAAAAACAATTGGAGAGAATCAAGACTTAGTTTATTTTTTTTATAAATTTTAATGCCGCGCAATCTTATACTCGACAGTGGGTACTTTAGCCTTCTAATAAACATAGAAAGCAAACTGCTGCTATATTCAGCTTTTGGTATTTGATTGATATACTATATATCTAACATATAAAAAAACAATTGGAGAGAATCAAGACTTAGTTTATTTTTTTTATAAATTTTAATGCCGCACAATCTTATACTCGACAGTGGGTACTTTAGCCTTCTAATAAACATAGAAAACAAACTGTTGCTATATTCAGCTTCTGGTATCTGATTGATATACTATATATCTAACATATAATAAAACAATTGGAGAGAATCAAGGCTTAGTTTATTTTTTTATGAATTTTAATTTCGCGCAATCTTATAATTGACAGTGGGTACTTTAGCCTTCTAATAAACATAGAAAGCAAACTTCTGCTATATTCAGCTTTTGGTATTTGATTGATATACTATATATCTAACAAATAATAAAACAATTGGGGAGAATCAAGACTTAGTTTATTTTTTTTTAACTATTTCTTCAACGGTGTCTTATGGTCGAACGCGGCTACTTTAACCTTCTAATAAACATAGAAAGCAAACTGCTGCTATATTCAGCTTTTGGTATTTGATTGATATACTATATATCTAACATATAAAAAAACAAATGGAGAGAATCAAGACTTAGTTTATTTTTTTTATAAATTTTAATGCCGCACAATCTTATACTCGACAGTGGGTACTTTAGCCTTCTAATAAACATAGAAAACAAACTGTTGCTATATTCAGCTTCTGGTATCTGATTGATATACTATATATCTAACATATAATAAAACAATTGGAGAGAATCAAGGCTTAGTTTATTTTTTTATGAATTTTAATTTCGCGCAATCTTATAATTGACAGTGGGTACTTTAGCCTTCTAATAAACATAGAAAGCAAACTGCTGCTATATTCAGCTTTTGGTATTTGATTGATATACTATATATCTAACATATAATAAAACAATTGGAGAGAATCAAGGCCTAGTTTATTTTTTTTATAAATTTTAATGCCGCGCAATCTTATACTCGACGGTGGGTACTTTAGCCTTCTAATAAACATTGAAAGCAAACTGCTGCTATATTCAGCTTTTGGTATTTGATTGATATACTATATATCTAACAAATAATAAAACAATTGGGGAGAATCAAGACTTAGTTTATTTTTTTTTAACTATTTCTTCAACGGTGTCTTATGGTCGAACGCGGCTACTTTACCCTTTTAATAAACATAGAAAGCAAACTGCTGCTATATTCAGCTTTTGGTATTTGATTGATATACTATATATCTAACAAATAATAAAACAATTGGGGAGAATCAAGACTTCGTTTATTTTTTTTTAACTATTTCTTCAACGGTGTCTTATGGTCGAACGCGGCTACTTTAACCTTCTAATAAACATAGAAAGCAAACTGCTGCTATATTCAGCTTTTGGTATCTGATTGATATACTATATATCTAACAAATAATAAAACAATTGGGGAGAATCAAGACTTATTTTATTTTTTTATAAATTTTAATGCCGCGCAATCTTATACTCGACGGTGGGTACTTTAGCCTTCTAATAAACATTGAAAGCAAACTGCTGCTATATTCAGCTTTTGGTATTTGATTGATATACTATATATCTAACAAATAATAAAACAATTGGGGAGAATCAAGACTTAGTTTATTTTTTTTTAACTATTTCTTCAACGGTGTCTTATGGTCGAACGCGGCTACTTTACCCTTTTAATAAACATAGAAAGCAAACTGCTGCTATATTCAGCTTTTGGTATTTGATTGATATACTATATATCTAACAAATAATAAAACAATTGGGGAGAATCAAGACTTCGTTTATTTTTTTTTAACTATTTCTTCAACGGTGTCTTATGGTCGAACGCGGCTACTTTAACCTTCTAATAAACATAGAAAGCAAACTGCTGCTATATTCAGCTTTTGGTATCTGATTGATATACTATATATCTAACAAATAATAAAACAATTGGGGAGAATCAAGACTTATTTTATTTTTTTATAAATTTTAATGCCGCGCAATCTTATACTCGACAGTGGGTACTTTAGCCTTCTAATAAACATAGAAAGCAAACTGCTGCTATATTCAGCTTTTGGTATTTGATTGATATACTATATATCTAACATATAATAAAACAATTGGAGAGAATCAAGGCTTAGTTTATTTTTTTTATAAATTTTAATGCCGCACAATCTTATACTCGACAGTGGGTACTTTAGCCTTCTAATAAACATAGAAAGCAAACTGCTGCTATATTCAGCTTTTGGTATTTGATTGATATACTATATATCTAACATATAAAAAAACAATTGGAGAGAATCAAGACTTAGTTTATTTTTTTTATAAATTTTAATGCCGCACAATCTTATACTCGACAGTGGGTACTTTAGCCTTCTAATAAACATAGAAAGCAAACTGCTGCTATATTCAGCTTTTGGTATTTGATTGATATACTATATATCTAACATATAAAAAAACAATTGGAGAGAATCAAGACTTAGTTTATTTTTTTTATAAATTTTAATGCCGCGCAATCTTATACTCGACAGTGGGTACTTTAGCCTTCTAATAAACATAGAAAGCAAACTGCTGCTATATTCAGCTTTTGGTATTTGATTGATATACTATATATCTAACATATAAAAAAACAATTGGAGAGAATCAAGACTTAGTTTATTTTTTTTATAAATTTTAATGCCGCACAATCTTATACTCGACAGTGGGTACTTTAGCCTTCTAATAAACATAGAAAACAAACTGTTGCTATATTCAGCTTCTGGTATCTGATTGATATACTATATATCTAACATATAATAAAACAATTGGAGAGAATCAAGGCTTAGTTTATTTTTTTATGAATTTTAATTTCGCGCAATCTTATAATTGACAGTGGGTACTTTAGCCTTCTAATAAACATAGAAAGCAAACTTCTGCTATATTCAGCTTTTGGTATTTGATTGATATACTATATATCTAACAAATAATAAAACAATTGGGGAGAATCAAGACTTAGTTTATTTTTTTTTAACTATTTCTTCAACGGTGTCTTATGGTCGAACGCGGCTACTTTAACCTTCTAATAAACATAGAAAGCAAACTGCTGCTATATTCAGCTTTTGGTATTTGATTGATATACTATATATCTAACATATAATAAAACAATTGGAGAGAATCAAGGCCTAGTTTATTTTTTTTATAAATTTTAATGCCGCGCAATCTTATACTCGACGGTGGGTACTTTAGCCTTCTAATAAACATTGAAAGCAAACTGCTGCTATATTCAGCTTTTGGTATTTGATTGATATACTATATATCTAACAAATAATAAAACAATTGGGGAGAATCAAGACTTAGTTTATTTTTTTTTAACTATTTCTTCAACGGTGTCTTATGGTCGAACGCGGCTACTTTACCCTTTTAATAAACATAGAAAGCAAACTGCTGCTATATTCAGCTTTTGGTATTTGATTGATATACTATATATCTAACAAATAATAAAACAATTGGGGAGAATCAAGACTTCGTTTATTTTTTTTTAACTATTTCTTCAACGGTGTCTTATGGTCGAACGCGGCTACTTTAACCTTCTAATAAACATAGAAAGCAAACTGCTGCTATATTCAGCTTTTGGTATCTGATTGATATACTATATATCTAACAAATAATAAAACAATTGGGGAGAATCAAGACTTATTTTATTTTTTTATAAATTTTAATGCCGCGCAATCTTATACTCGACGGTGGGTACTTTAGCCTTCTAATAAACATTGAAAGCAAACTGCTGCTATATTCAGCTTTTGGTATTTGATTGATATACTATATATCTAACAAATAATAAAACAATTGGGGAGAATCAAGACTTAGTTTATTTTTTTTTAACTATTTCTTCAACGGTGTCTTATGGTCGAACGCGGCTACTTTACCCTTTTAATAAACATAGAAAGCAAACTGCTGCTATATTCAGCTTTTGGTATTTGATTGATATACTATATATCTAACAAATAATAAAACAATTGGGGAGAATCAAGACTTCGTTTATTTTTTTTTAACTATTTCTTCAACGGTGTCTTATGGTCGAACGCGGCTACTTTAACCTTCTAATAAACATAGAAAGCAAACTGCTGCTATATTCAGCTTTTGGTATCTGATTGATATACTATATATCTAACAAATAATAAAACAATTGGGGAGAATCAAGACTTATTTTATTTTTTTATAAATTTTAATGCCGCGCAATCTTATACTCGACAGTGGGTACTTTAGCCTTCTAATAAACATAGAAAGCAAACTGCTGCTATATTCAGCTTTTGGTATTTGATTGATATACTATATATCTAACATATAATAAAACAATTGGAGAGAATCAAGGCTTAGTTTATTTTTTTTATAAATTTTAATGCCGCACAATCTTATACTCGACAGTGGGTACTTTAGCCTTCTAATAAACATAGAAAGCAAACTGCTGCTATATTCAGCTTTTGGTATTTGATTGATATACTATATATCTAACATATAAAAAAACAATTGGAGAGAATCAAGACTTAGTTTATTTTTTTTATAAATTTTAATGCCGCACAATCTTATACTCGACAGTGGGTACTTTAGCCTTCTAATAAACATAGAAAGCAAACTGCTGCTATATTCAGCTTTTGGTATTTGATTGATATACTATATATCTAACATATAAAAAAACAATTGGAGAGAATCAAGACTTAGTTTATTTTTTTTATAAATTTTAATGCCGCGCAATCTTATACTCGACAGTGGGTACTTTAGCCTTCTAATAAACATAGAAAGCAAACTGCTGCTATATTCAGCTTTTGGTATTTGATTGATATACTATATATCTAACATATAAAAAAACAATTGGAGAGAATCAAGACTTAGTTTATTTTTTTTATAAATTTTAATGCCGCACAATCTTATACTCGACAGTGGGTACTTTAGCCTTCTAATAAACATAGAAAACAAACTGTTGCTATATTCAGCTTCTGGTATCTGATTGATATACTATATATCTAACATATAATAAAACAATTGGAGAGAATCAAGGCTTAGTTTATTTTTTTATGAATTTTAATTTCGCGCAATCTTATAATTGACAGTGGGTACTTTAGCCTTCTAATAAACATAGAAAGCAAACTTCTGCTATATTCAGCTTTTGGTATTTGATTGATATACTATATATCTAACAAATAATAAAACAATTGGGGAGAATCAAGACTTAGTTTATTTTTTTTTAACTATTTCTTCAACGGTGTCTTATGGTCGAACGCGGCTACTTTAACCTTCTAATAAACATAGAAAGCAAACTGCTGCTATATTCAGCTTTTGGTATTTGATTGATATACTATATATCTAACATATAAAAAAACAAATGGAGAGAATCAAGACTTAGTTTATTTTTTTTATAAATTTTAATGCCGCACAATCTTATACTCGACAGTGGGTACTTTAGCCTTCTAATAAACATAGAAAACAAACTGTTGCTATATTCAGCTTCTGGTATCTGATTGATATACTATATATCTAACATATAATAAAACAATTGGAGAGAATCAAGGCTTAGTTTATTTTTTTATGAATTTTAATTTCGCGCAATCTTATAATTGACAGTGGGTACTTTAGCCTTCTAATAAACATAGAAAGCAAACTGCTGCTATATTCAGCTTTTGGTATTTGATTGATATACTATATATCTAACATATAAAAAAACAATTGGAGAGAATCAAGACTTAGTTTATTTTTTTTATAAATTTTAATGCCGCGCAATCTTATACTCGATAGTGGGTACTTTAACCTTTTAATAAACATAGAAAGCAAACTGCTGCTATATTCAGCTTTTGGTATCTGATTGATATACTATATATCTAACAAATATTAAAACAATTGGGGAGAATCAAGCCTTAGTTTATTTTTTTTTAACTATTTCTTCAGCGGTGTCTTATGGTCGAACGCGGCTACTTTAACCTTCTAATAAACATAGAAAGCAAACTGCTGCTATATTCAGCTTTTGGTATCTGATTGATATACTATATATCTAACATATAAAAAAAGAATTGGAGAGAATCAAGACTTAGTTTATTTTTTTTATAAATTTTAATGCCGCGCAATCTTATACTCGTCAGTGGGTACTTTAGCCTTCTAATAAACAAAGAAAGCAAACTGCTGCTATATTCAGCTTTTGGTATCTGATTTATATACTATATATCTAACATATAAAAAAACAATTGGAGAGAATCAAGACTTAGTTTATTTTTTTTATAAGTTTTAATGCCGCGCAATCTTATACTCGTCAGTGGGTACTTTAGCCTTCTAATAAACATAGAAAGCAAACTGCTGCTATATTCAGCTTTTGGTATCTGATTAATATACTATATATCTAACATATAAAAAAACAATTGGAGAGAATCAAGACTTAGTTTATTTTTTTATAAATTTTAATGCCGCGCAATCTTATACTCGATAGTGGGTACTTTAGCCTTCTAATAAACATAGAAAGCAAACTGCTGCTATATTTAGCTTTTGGTATCTGATTGATATACTATATATCTAACATATAAAAAAACAATTGGAGAGAATCAAGACTTAGTTTATTTTTTTTATAAATTTTAATGCCGCGCAATCTTATACTCGATAGTGGGTACTTTAACCTTTTAATAAACATAGAAAGCAAACTGCTGCTATATTCAGCTTTTGGTATCTGATTGATATACTATATATCTAACAAATATTAAAACAATTGGGGAGAATCAAGCCTTAGTTTTTTTTTTAACTATTTCTTCAGCGGTGTCTTATGGTCGAACGCGGCTACTTTAACCTTCTAATAAACATAGAAAGCAAACTGCTGCTATATTCAGCTTTTGGTATCTGATTGATATACTATATATCTAACATGTAAAAAAAGAATTGGAGAGAATCAAGACTTAGTTTATTTTTTTTATAAATTTTAATGCCGCGCAATCTTATACTCGTCAGTGGGTACTTTAGCCTTCTAATAAACAAAGAAAGCAAACTGCTGCTATATTCAGCTTTTGGTATCTGATTGATATACTATATATCTAACATATAAAAAAACAATTGGAGAGAATCAAGACTTAGTTTATTTTTTTTATAAGTTTTAATGCCGCGCAATCTTATACTCGTCAGTGGGTACTTTAGCCTTCTAATAAACATAGAAAGCAAACTGCTGCTATATTCAGCTTTTGGTATCTGATTGATATACTATATATCTAACATATAAAAAAACAATTGGAGAGAATCAAGACTTAGTTTATTTTTTTTATAAATTTTAATGCCACGCAATCTTATATTCGATAGTGGGTACTTTAGCCTTCTAATAAACATAGAAAGCAAACTGCTGCTATATTGAGCTTTTGGTATCTTAATGATATACTATATATCTAACAAATAAAAAAACAATTGGAGAGAATCAAGACTTAGTTTATTTTTTTTATAAATTTTAATGCCGCGCAATCTTATACTCGTCAGTGGGTACTTTAGCCTTCTAATAAACAAAGAAAGCAAACTGCTGCTATATACAGCTTTTGGTATTTGATTGATATACTATATATCTAACAAATAATAAAACAATTGGGGAGAATCAAGACTTAGTTTATTTTTTTTATAAATTTTAATGCAACGCAATCTTACACTCGACGGTGAGTACTTTAGCCTTCTAATAAACATTGAAAGCAAACTACTGCTATATTCAGCTTTTGGTATTTGATTGATATACTATATATCTAACAAATAATAAAACAATTGGGGAGAATCAAGACTTATTTTATTTTTTTATAAATTTTAATGCCGCGCAATCTTATACTCGACGGTGGGTACTTTAGCCTTCTAATAAACATTGAAAGCAAACTGCTGCTATATTCAGCTTCTGGTATTTGATTGATATACTATATATCTAACATATAATAATACAATTGGAGAGAATCAAGACTTAGTTTATTTTTTTTATAAGTTTTAATGCCGCGCAATCTTATACTCGTCAGTGGGTACTTTAGCCTTCTAATAAACATAGAAAGCAAACTGCTGCTATATTCAGCTTTTGGTATCTGATTGATATACTATATATCTAACATATAAAAAAACAATTGGAGAGAATCAAGACTTAGTTTATTTTTTTTTAACTATTTCTTCAGCGGTGTCTTATGGTCGAACGCGGCTACTTTAACCTTCTAATAAACATAGAAAGCAAACTGCTGCTATATTCAGCTTTTGGTATCTGATTGATATACTATATATCTAACATATAAAAAAAGAATTGGAGAGAATCAAGACTTAGTTTATTTTTTTTATAAATTTTAATGCCGCGCAATCTTATACTCGTCAGTGGGTACTTTAGCCTTCTAATAAACAAAGAAAGCAAACTGCTGCTATATTCAGCTTTTGGTATCTGATTTATATACTATATATCTAACATATAAAAAAAGAATTGGAGAGAATCAAGACTTAGTTTATTTTTTTTATAAATTTTAATGCCACGCAATCTTATATTCGATAGTGGGTACTTTAGCCTTCTAATAAACATAGAAAGCAAACTGCTGCTATATTGAGCTTTTGGTATCTTAATGATATACTATATATCTAACAAATAAAAAAACAATTGGAGAGAATCAAGACTTAGTTTATTTTTTTTATAAATTTTAATGCCGCGCAATCTTATACTCGTCAGTGGGTACTTTAGCCTTCTAATAAACAAAGAAAGCAAACTGCTGCTATATACAGCTTTTGGTATTTGATTGATATACTATATATCTAACAAATAATAAAACAATTGGGGAGAATCAAGACTTAGTTTATTTTTTTTATAAATTTTAATGCAACGCAATCTTACACTCGACGGTGAGTACTTTAGCCTTCTAATAAACATTGAAAGCAAACTACTGCTATATTCAGCTTTTGGTATTTGATTGATATACTATATATCTAACAAATAATAAAACAATTGGGGAGAATCAAGACTTATTTTATTTTTTTATAAATTTTAATGCCGCGCAATCTTATACTCGACGGTGGGTACTTTAGCCTTCTAATAAACATTGAAAGCAAACTGCTGCTATATTCAGCTTCTGGTATTTGATTGATATACTATATATCTAACATATAATAATACAATTGGAGAGAATCAAGGCTTAGTTTATTTTTTTTATAAATTTTAATGCCGCGCAATCTTATACTCGACAGTGGGTACTTTAGCCTTCTAATAAACAGTGAAAGCAAACTGCTGCTATATTCAGCTTTTGGTATTTGATTAATATACTATATATCTAACATATAAAAAAACAATTGGAGAGAATCAAGACTTAGTTTATTTTTTTTATAAATTTTAATGCAACGCAATCTTACACTCGACGGTGAGTACTTTAGCCTTCTAATAAACATAGAAAGCAAACTGCTGCTATATTCAGCTTTTGGTATTTGATTGATATACTATATATCGAACATATAAAAAAACAATTGGAGAGAATCAAGACTTAGTTTATTTTTTTTATAAATTTTAATGCCGCGCAATCTTATACTCGACAGTGGGTACTTTAGCCTTCTAATAAACATAGAAAGCAAACTGCTGCTATATTCAGCTTTTGGTATTTGATTGATATACTATATATCTAACAAATAATAAAACAATTGGAGAGAATCAAGACTTAGTTTATTTTTTTTATAAATTTTAATGCCGCGCAATCTTATACTCGACGGTGGGTACTTTAGCCTTCTAATAAACATAGAAAGCAAACTGCTGCTATATTCAGCTTTTGGTATTTGATTGATATACTATATATCTAACAAATAATAAAACAATTGGAGAGAATCAAGGCTTAGTTTATTTTTTTTATAAATTTTAATGCCGCGCAATCTTATACTCGACGGTGGGTACTTTAGCCTTCTAATAAACATAGAAAGCAAACTGCTGCTATATTCAGCTTTTGGTATTTGATTGATATACTATATGTCTAACAAATAATAAAACAATTGGAGAGAATCAAGGCTTAGTTTATTTTTTTTTCCTATTTCTTCAGCGGTGTCTTATGGTCGAACGCGGCTACTTTAACCTTCTAATAAACATAGAAAGCAAACTGCTGCTATATTCAGCTTTTGGTATTTGATTGATATACTATATATCGAACATATAAAAAAACAATTGGAGAGAATCAAGACTTAGTTTATTTTTTTTATAAATTTTAATGCCGCGCAATCTTATACTCGACAGTGGGTACTTTAGCCTTCTAATAAACATAGAAAGCAAACTGCTGCTATATTCAGCTTTTGGTATTTGATTGATATACTATATATCTAACAAATAATAAAACAATTGGAGAGAATCAAGACTTAGTTTATTTTTTTTATAAATTTTAATGCCGCGCAATCTTATACTCGACGGTGGGTACTTTAGCCTTCTAATAAACATAGAAAGCAAACTGCTGCTATATTCAGCTTTTGGTATTTGATTGATATACTATATATCTAACAAATAATAAAACAATTGGAGAGAATCAAGGCTTAGTTTATTTTTTTTATAAATTTTAATGCCGCGCAATCTTATACTCGACGGTGGGTACTTTAGCCTTCTAATAAACATAGAAAGCAAACTGCTGCTATATTCAGCTTTTGGTATTTGATTGATATACTATATGTCTAACAAATAATAAAACAATTGGAGAGAATCAAGGCTTAGTTTATTTTTTTTTCCTATTTCTTCAGCGGTGTCTTATGGTCGAACGCGGCTACTTTAACCTTCTAATAAACATAGAAAGCAAACTGCTGCTATATTCAGCTTTTGGTATTTGATTGATATACTATATATCTAACATATAAAAAAACAATTGGAGAGAATCAAGACTTAGTTTATTTTTTTTATAAATTTTAATGCCGCGCAATCTTATTCTCGACAGTGGGTACTTTAGCCTTCTAATTAACATAGAAAGCAAACTGTTGCTATATTCAGCTTCTGGTATCTGATTGATATACTATATATCTAACATATAATAAAACAATTGGAGAGAATCAAGGCTTAGTTTTTTTTTTTATAAATTTTAATGCAACGCAATCTTACACTCGACGGTGGGTACTTTAGCCTTCTAATAAACATAGAAAGCAAACTGCTGCTATATTCAGCTTTTGGTATTTGATTGATTACTATATATCTAACATATAAAAAAACAATTGGGGAGAATCAAGACTTAGTATATTTTTTTTTAACTATTTCTTCAGCGATGTCTTATGGTCGAACGCGGTTACTTTAGCCTTCTAATAAACATAGAAAGCATACTGCTGCTATGTTCAGCTTCTGGGATTTTGATTAATATACTATATATCTGACATATAATAAAATAATTGTAGAGGATGAAGACATAGTTTATTTTTTTGTTGGAATTTCTTCTGCCGCGTTCTCTCATACTCAACCGCATCCACATCTAACTAAAATACTAAATTAAATAAAATGTTTGATACTTATAAATTTTATTTTAACTTATAATAAATTTGCTATAAATATATTGACGAGAAATAAAATATTAAATAGAAAATATTAATTGAAACGCGTTCATTTTATGACTCGAAAAAATTAATTTTTATATTATATTAATAATTTTATTTCCTTAATTAAATGTAATGATTACCTTTGATTAATTTAATGTAGGATAATGTAAAATATTACATAAAGTAAGCATTGGGCGCGAGCGGAAAACGACGCGGTGTGGCAACCCTGATTTTACAATCTGACCGCCGCTAGGTCGCCGCCAGTTTCAGCTCCATGCACAAGATGACATTTAAAAAAGTTAAAACGGTTTCCCGCCATTTTTTTTGTATTGTCTGTTTGACTAAAACGAATGAATGTAAGGAAAAAATTTGATAAATTTTTAAAATACAAGCTGTGATTTTTTGCCTGCCTCCTGAGAGTTTGCTAAAAGTTGTCAAGGTCTGTGAAATCTGCCTGCTTTGGGGCAGTGGATTATGGCCTAACTCCCTCCTCTTTCTGAGGAGGAGACCTGGCTCAGCAGTGGGCCATTAATGGGTTGTGATGATGAAGCGTTTTCAGTCCAGTGTTTCTTTTCTTTTGTAACTTTTTCTCTAACCAACTCACCATGAGTCTGATTTGGTTGCGTCATACATAGACAACCCCCCCCTCTATCTTCCAAAGATGCGAAAAATTTATAATAATTTTTTCATACTAAATAATAATCTATACTTGTAATTTTATTCACATCTTTGATTACAGACTCGCGCTTAATTCAATTGACTGGTGGTGGCGCCATGTAGTTTCTTATAAAGAACATATTATCGATTATTTTTTTATTGGATGGACTTCTAATTGAATCCTATATTTTTATACTTATTTGTGGTCATTAATTTCGAAAACAAAAATATAGTTGTCAAATTAGCTCTAATTTAAAAAACCGGCCAAGTGCGAGGCGGACTCGCGCTCGTAGGGTTCCTTTCACATTTGTTGTATGGGAGCCCCCCTTAAATATTTATTTTATTCAGTTTTTAGTCTTGTTGTTATAGGGGCAACAGAAATACATCATTTGCGAACATTTCAACTGTCGAGCTATCACGGCTCATGAGATACAGGCAAGTTTTACAGTTTTTTTACTTCTTCCAGGTAGAGTATACTGCCCCAAATGTGACATAAGACTGATGACATACCCGCAGAAGCTGAAACACCTAGTAGAGGTTCACGGTGAAGAGCCCTTATCATTCCCTTGCAATTTGTGTGATAAAGTGTTGGAGACGAGACGAAAACTTACTATACATAGGCGGAAGGAACATTTAAAGGATTATAGGTAGGATAACTTGACAGATATATAGGTTGTTTATAGTCTGTAATCAATTATTTTTTAGTCTATATTTTCTATTTTTCCCCTCTGCGTCTATAACCCTTTAATCTTCTCCGGATTTTCTATTGTCCCTTTTTAATTCCCTATGTGGTGGGAATGAGGTTACCTGTTTCGATCGTAACGCGGCGAAGGCCAGCAAGATGTTGTGGCTGCTATTGTCTCTTACTTGGTTCAACCCAGCTCACAGTGGCGTAACTACACCGTTCGCCCCTTGCACATTCATCAGATGGGGCCCCCTCCTCTAATATTAAGAAACTTAACCCAGGCACGCGGCAAGCATCTTCTGCGCCGGTGTGCGAAATACTTATGAGCGCCTATACTTGAAGAGCAAAAAAAAGGGTCGTTCGTCAACAAGTATCCTGCGTGGCAAATACTTGCACCTTACTTATACATTTTACTAAATATAGTAAATATTAAGATCCGCCTGTGCTCACAGCCTTCCCTGACCGGGGCCCCTGGCATTTTGCCGAAATGCCACCCTATAATTACGCTACTGCAGCTGACGTTCTTTAGTTGATTTCTCACTCACAACCGCACTTTAGATGATGTTTCGGGACGGTTTTGTTTAGGTACCCATATTATAGCATATTTTTTAAGAAAATATAAATGGGATGACGGTAGATATAAACATCAATGTGAAGGATATTTTGAAATGGTAACATTTGTTATGTCTAACACCAAAAATGCATGGGGCATTTTATAATAATATTATAATAATAAAGTCTACTGTCTAAAGCTAAAGGCAGGGTAATTAGAAATGTCAGTATCCATACAATCTAAAATACTATGCATACAAATTTAATTTTTAAACAAGTCGTTTGTTATTCCTCAGTCATCTCAGTTTTAAATATATATAATTACTAGGGGCCCGTCCCGGCCTCGCACGGGTGGATAATTTTTTTTTAACATTTTGGCTCCCGCATTCTGCCGCTCCCTCTATTGCCGCGTTACTCGCTGCGCTGCGAGGCACTCCACACCGCGCCGGCGGCCCGTCTGGGATTATTTTTTATTTATCTTGATATTTTTATTTCGTAATATCTTTTGACTGGAATGTCCGATTTCAATAATTCAAAAAGTAATCAACAGGTATTGAAACAGTCTTCATTACGAAATAATTTATTTGGATAAGAATTAATACAAAGTTATGGAAAACATGGTCTGATTTTGATAGGCATTTTTATCAACTTTTAAAATTTTAAAAAGTAGTTATAGTGACATAACTATAATAGTTGGACATATGGTCTCGCGGAGTTTTTTGTAGATATTGATACATTCTATAATATTGTAAAACATTTTTTGTTCTATCATCAATACTTTTCGCAGCGCATGCGATAAAAGATATTTTATGGCTAATTTTTTTGCACCTTGTGTTGGTTTTAGTGAGAATTTCTGGGGATCTTTAATTTTTTCTTGTAATAAATATAGCCTATGTTACTCAGGGATAATTTAGCTTTCTAATGGTGAAAGAATTTTTGATATCGGTCCAGTAGTTTTTATGTTTATTCGTAACATACAAAAATACAAATCTTTCCTTCTTTATAATATTAGTATAGATTTCTGCATTATTTTTCTTTAACATCTAATTTCTAACTACAGCAGCGCCATCTATATTTTTTTTTAAAGATTACTAGCAGTATGGGTCACATACTACTAGTATTTCCTTTACCCCTCCTAGTAAGCTTGCATGCCTGTGTCAGGAGTGGGCCACGCCAGTAGTCCAATGTCCGGGATTGGAACCCACGACTTATCGATCGTGAATCCAACGCCCGAACCACTGAGCTACTGACGCTTCTACTTTTTATTAGAGTATTTCATAAAATTCTATTATTTATTTTAATTATCTTTCATAAAACTATAATTTTACATGAAATCTCGTTTTAATTTAAATAATTTTGATGCCGCTATTCTAACGCCATCTTGCAGAGTTTTATTTATATCATCTTTAATGCAGAATTTAATTAATAATCCATTACAAGTTTTTGAAAACATTTTTATTTTTATTGAATCTATCAGAGGTGCTGTTAAATTTTTTTATTTTATAAAAAAAATCATAATATTGCAAGCATACTTCGATCGAAAAAAATATCGTTTTCTTTCTCTTTACACCCCCTATTTACACTTGTGCCATTCTAGCAATTTATTGACCCTACAATTTTTAGGTACGAGTGTCAATGTTGCGGACAGAAGTTCTTCACGCGGTTCTCCCTCACGAACCACATGCCAATACACACCGGCGAGCGAAACTTTAAATGCAAAGTGTGCGAGAAGTCCTACCCCAGACTAAAGACGCTGAAAGACCACATCCGAATACACACAAATGACAGACGGTACAGATGTCACATATGTGGACAAGCGTTCATACAGAACTGCAGTCTAAAAGGTCACATGAAGAGTCAGCATCCGGAGTATAGCTAAGTATTTCAATAAAATGTTTTAATTACATATACTTTCATTTCCATCAAGATATTGACTCTTATAACCCTGCTGCTACTGTGGCGCCACCTATCCATACTTCACGTGGCATAATTGGTGATTAAACTAACTTACCTGGATGTGAGGTTCAATCGCAATTATTTTAGAGTCTTCTTTAGAACATTTTACAACCACCAGCAAGGGAATCCAGCCGCCAAGTTTCATAGACGCATTCCGAACGAATAGCATGTAGGCCAGACTAACCCCCTCCCTCTCCCATCCCATTAATGCTGCAGATCATGTGGACTCTGGCCTCTTTCTCAGGGTCCGCTGAGACCGCAGCAGCTTTTTCGTCACTCCTCCTCCGCACTTTACCTTCGAGGATGCAACGAAAAGATACTCTTCTGTTTTGCCGATGTCTATGGGCGATGGTGGCCACTTACCATCAGGTGGACCATTGCTCGTTTGCACCTTATCTACAATAAAACACAATTTTTAGTCCCTCCCTCCTAAAAATGAAATGGGAGAGAACTCAGGTGATCTAAACTAAGTGGGGAAATGCGAGAATGTTTGATTGCTGCCATGGGGAGGTAAATAAAAAACTAATTATAACAAAATCGGGGGATACAGTTTGCGTTCAGCTACATATCATCTCCACAGGATAGCTAGTGTGATATTGAATGGACTATTGGGTAAACGTAACGTAGATACTGCTGAACCGATAGATAATCAATTATAATCTCTTACAATTACGAGAGAATCCACAGCAGTGGACTAATGACCAAGGTGTAGGCCCGCCTCCACTGCACAGGTTCTCTGTTTAAACCTGAGGTTAGGTTAACCTAAGCTTAACTTACGCGCCGACATATATATTTTTACTTCTGCCATCTTCAATTGTTGACGTGTGAGTAAGAAATTAAACACTATTTTGAATTAAAAAAAAGCAGTGATGGCCCAGTGGTTGAGACTTCAAGTCTTACTCGGGAGGTCCGAGTTCGATCCCCCACACAGACACACACCTCTGACTCTGAGTTATGTGTGTTTTAAGCAATTAAATATCACTTGCTTTAACGGAGAAGGAAAACATCGTGAGGAAACCTGCACTCCTGAGAGTTCCCTAAAAGTTCTCAAAGGTGTGTGAAGTCTGCCAACCCGCACTGGGCCAGCGCGGTGGACTATGGCCTAATACCCTCCTCAATCTGAGGAGGAGACCCGGCTCAGCAGTGGGCCATTGAAGGGTCGTGATGATTGAATTAAACAAAAAACACCGAAATCGTGGTCTGACAGATCAGTAGAGATGATTTTCTCGATGATTGTAAATGCGAAAGTCTACCTGTTACGCTTTCACGCTAAAACCACTTAACCGAAATTGATGAAATTTGGTACAGAGGTAGACTAGAGCTTGGGAAAAGAGATAGGTTACATTTTATTGCGAAAAAAGGCTTTATCTCCCATAAAGTGAGTATCGAGCTGTGTGACCGTCTTTTGGAATTAGTTATTCGGTGCGTGTGTTAGGCTTAGATTTAAACAGAGAAGCTGAGTAGTGGAGGCGAGTGTTCACAGATGTGGTTAGGGATCCCTTAAGCCTACACCTTGGTCACAAGTCCAAGGCACTGCTTAGGTTCGTAAATTCATAATGTTTAGTTATTTATCTAAGGCCTCATACTTCTGCTACACCAGCGCCATCTTAATTTAACGTTCCACAGACATACATGAAACGTTTCTTCTTATCTCTATCTATTATATCGTCATGGAAACAGCAATATGTTGTATGTCCAAAATTCAAAGTTTTCAGGAGGGACAAAAAATTGTTCCAACATGTCAGATCGACTTATAACAAGGGGGGGAGTTTCTGATTGGTTTACTGACATAATACCTATTGCATGTTGTGCAAAATCAATTTAGTTTGACATACGACCATGAAGTTATAGGTAAAGATGGAGGCCACACTTGGAACAAAAGTTTGAGTCAAATACCTACTTATCTCTATCTCACTCTCCGTGGGCAGACTCTCTTTTTAATGTAATCTGTAGTATTGCTATCTCCTTATTTAAATCTCCTAATAAATTCTTAGAAATAGTCACCCCACTAACCAAATCAGAAGTTAAAAAAAGTCAAATAATGTGCATTTAAATAAATAGCAGAACTACGATAAGTTAAATTTATAATTCCCAAAATTTTAGGTCACGTATGCATAACTGGGTAGGCGAATCAAGGAATTACATTCCCATTTTCTAAGGAATCGTTAATTTTGGCAACATTGGCCTTATATGTCAACATAAATCAATATGGCGGTTGTTTACTAAACTTTGCGGTTTACAGCTTCGTTTGAGATTTTTCATGGTAATAATTCAAGAAATGGTGCAAAATTGTGTAGTGCGTGGTTGCGGTAGTACGTGGTGTCCAGGAGGTGAAATAAGATTTCACGTGTAAGTGTTTGAATCATGTTTACCGACATTGAATCATTGTAAACATATTTCTTTATATTTTTACTTAATTTTTTCCTAAAACATTTTACCAGTATATTTAACATATTAGTAAATGATATCTATGTCAAGATCAAATAGTTTTACATTGAATTTCATTGACTTTGTGCAATTTTATGTTTTTTGTTTATATGTAATCGTACTGAAGTATTGTGACCATATTGTGAATATATTTGGGACTTTCCGTTCGACTTTACTAATTCTACGTTTAAATATATTCATGACTTACACATATTTTTAAGACAAACCTTTTTTATTTAGATATTTAATGTTTGTTTCTCATTATTCTGATATTTTATTAACACAAAAATACAATAATTACGTTGTTTCAGATTTCCTAAAAATAGTAGTCGAAGAAAATTGTGGTTAAACATTGTACCATTGAAAATGAAGTTTTATGAAAGTGCAAGGATTTGCAATTTGCATTTTCAAGAATCAGACTATGAATCAACGACAAGACGCTTAAAACAAACAGCGGTTCCTACTATAATTATTAGTCAAGAAACAGTATCACCAGACGAAGTAAACATAATATTTAACATATCACACAATTTAGTTATCTATATTACATATTTAGAAATGTAGTCATTTACTATTTAAACAATTAATTAAATTACAAAAACATTTTGTAAAATATATTATAATTTTCAGACAACAAGTTCGTTACATGAAGAGACCAGGGGGCAAATAGCTGCTCTTGCTGTACCAAGCACTAGTTCTGGCATTTATGAAAGTATTTTTGAAACAGGAGTGAAACGTCGGGGCTGCCAAGTTGAGGAGCAAACAAGTAAAAAACAATGTCGAAAAATACTTGAAAATATAAGCAATCTTAACAAGTTACCAGTAAGTTTCCTTTTTCTTTATTAAATACATACATTTTATGTGTATTTATTATGTATTATTAAGTATATTATTATGGATGGTTTCAAATACTACATATTTAAATTCATAAGTGCCAACCAAGGTGTGAACCATAGAGCTTTGTGTTTGAGTTCATGTCTAGTGTATCATTTCTTTTTGCTAGTTAAGGAGCCCCTAATTGTCTGGCATATTAGTTCTACTTAATCATGAAGGCGCGCTCCTTCAAATAATGTGGTGTATCATTTCTGTCTATGTATGATGCCTAGCTTCCGCCAGCGGTTTCACTCGCATGATATTTTTATAAATTATAGCTTTTTGATATAGAATACTACTAGTGCAAGAACCGTGCAGCACAACTAGTATTTAGAAACTATTTCAATAAAACAATCAAATCAATTAATAACAAAATACTAATTTAACAAAGTTTTCTTGTTTTCTTAGGCCAGCAGTGAAGACCATGTGCCTGCGAAAATAGATAGAAGCGTGCAAGTGAATATAAAGTCTACTAAAGAACATATACTTCAGAAGAAAAGTAAGATGCTTAAGCAAAAAGTAGCTCGACAAACTAAAAAAAATCAGGATATGTCTTCCTTAATAGCAACTATTAAAAAGTATACTTGTCATTCCGAAATTGAAAATATTATCCAAGGGCGATTTGATGATATCTGTAAGGAATTAAAAAAAAACTTTTTTTTTTTTTTTTTTATCGTTTATAGGCAAGCGTTTGACCGTAATCTGCCTGATGTTAAGCACGATACGGTCTAGGATGTAACACGCTTGCCTAGAAGGTACCTGTTTAATCTGCTTTTGAAGACACCAACGTTGTACGTATCTGGGAACACAAACTCCGGCAAATCGTTCCACAATTTCGCAGTGCGAATAATGAAAGTGGATTCAAAGCGTTTGGTACGCACTCTGGGAATTTCCACCATGTACCGATGTCGCTTTGGTCGGGTTTGCCGGGGTGTTCGATAGTAGAATGGGGCAGGTGGGATCAAGTCATGGAGTACTTCAGCGCACTCTCCGAAATGCATCCGGTAAAAAACCGATAAGGAGGCAACCTTCCGACGGTGCTCGAGGCTTTGCAGCCGAGATTTGAGCAAAGTGTCGTCGCCTATTAGCCTTCTGGCGCGCTTCTCAACCGATTCTAAGGCCTCAAGTTGGTACTTGGCAGAGCCGTCCCAAAGATGAGAGCAGTACTCCATACACGACCTGATTTGCGCTTTGTATAAGCTGAGCAGGTGTTCCGGAGTGAAATAACGTCTCACCTTTGAGAGGATGCCAAGTTTTTTTGCGGCTAGCTGAGCTTTCGACTCAATATAGGAGCCGAAGTTGAGAGTCGATGAGAGAGTAACGCCAAGAAGTTCTAGGTTGTTTGTTATTGGCACGGACACATTTCGAAAGGATGGAGATAGGTCAAATTTCGTTTTTTTCGCAGTGAATAAACATGCTTGCGTTTTTTTTGCGTTAAACGTGACCCGATTGGCTTCTCCCCAATCAGAGACTGCCTTAAGGTTCTCGTTCAAACGTTCAACCATAGTCTCCCTTAAAGACCGGATCTGTGCCTCACTTGCTCGCGCATTGGACATATAGCTCTCCAGAACTGTGCTGTCATCTGCATACCCAAAGATACCGGGCTTCAACAGATCATTAATATGCAGCAGAAATAGTGTCGCAGAGAGCACCGACCCCTGGGGAACTCCGGCATTTATAGCCTTTTGATCCGACGAGCAGCCATCGATTACTACTCGTAACGATCTGTTCCTCAGGAAATCCGATATCCAATTGCATAAGCTAGCAGGCAAACCGTACAGAGGAAGCTTGCTAATAAGGCCATCGTGCCAAACCCTGTCGAACGCCTTTGAGATATCTAGGGATACAGCAAGTGTCTCCCCGTATTTCTCTATGGCCTCACTACATATGTGCGTGACGTACGCTAGAAGGTCACCAGTGGACCGATTTCGGCGAAATCCGTATTGTCGGTCACTTATCAGGTCGTTAGCTTCTAGGTACGTCAGCAGCCTACTATTAAGAATACGTTCCATAGTTTTGCACATTATGGACGTAATCGAGATCGGCCTGTAGTTGGAAGGATCAGCACGGTTACCTTTTTTGGGCACGGGTTGCACATTAGCAAGCTTCCAGGATTTCGGGACTAAACCAGTCTCATAAGAGAGACGAAACAGGCGTGTTAGGACGGGAGATAGTTCTGGCG
Organism: Limenitis camilla; assembly: GCA_905147385.1. Taxonomy (NCBI): domain Eukaryota; kingdom Metazoa; phylum Arthropoda; class Insecta; order Lepidoptera; family Nymphalidae; genus Limenitis; species Limenitis camilla. The sequence continues at coordinate 6,098,618 of LR990253.1, forward strand.
CACAATTTTTCAGTACAATTGCTGGAATACCATCAGGTCCGCTAGCCTTGTTCACATCTAGACTGCATAGCATTTTGCGAACTTCCTTTTGCCGAATGTGAATGTCATTCATGTAGGTCTCGGCATTTGCTAGTGTAGGTGGAGTCGCGCTACAAGCGTCTAGATGTGAAGATTCCGCAAAAAGAGAAGCAAACAGGTTTGCTTTCTCTTCAGCAGTGTGGGCAAGAGTTCCATCAGGCTTCAGCAGGGGAAGCAGTGAACTACCGTGTAATCCACATGGTATTCGATATAGTGAAGAAGTGAAAGCCTTTGCTTTAACTTTAAATTTCTATTCACCTAAGGCTTACGAATTTTTAAGAAAATATACAACTTTGCCTCATGTAGAAACGATACGAAGATCTTTGTCTTCATTCAACTGTAATGTTGGTTTCTTATCTGAAGTACTCGAATATTTAAAAGAACAAGTAAAATTACCGGAAAAAATATATTTAAAAAAAAGTTGCTTTAATTTTCGATGGAATGGCATTAAAACAAAATTTGACCTACGATCAAAAATTGGACAAAGTGGTGGGATATATAGATTTAGGATCAATTTCTGTAAGTGATCCAGAAAAACTTGCGTCTGAAGCCCTCGTATTTCAGATAGTTTCATACGGTGTACGCTTTAAGTGTCCAATTGCATATTTTTTTATTGCAAATAACTTGCCTGGGGAACTGCTATCCGAATTAATAAAAACAACAATAATTTTGCTTGATGAAATTGGTGTCACCGTAAGATCTTTGACTTGTGATGGTGCATCATCCAATATAAAGGCTTATGAATATTTAGGCTGTTCACTAGATCAAAATAGTTTTAGACCGTTCTTTCGACATCCTAACAGAAAGAGCAATATTTATTGTCTGCTTGACGCTGCACATATGTTAAAACTCGCTAGAAATGTGTTGGCCGACTTTGAAGTGAAGTCAAATACCGGCGATATTTCGTTTGAATATATACGAAAATTACACGAAATACAAAGCAAGGAGGGGTTAAAATTTGCCAATAAATTAAACGCTTTACATATAGATTTTAAAAACAAAAAAATGAATGTTAGGCTCGCTGCACAAGTACTTAGTTCATCAGTTGCTGATGCAATAGATTTTTTGAGGGTTAGTGTTCATCCTGACTTTCTAAATAGCGAAGCGACTTCTGAGTTCTTACACATGATTGATAGACTTTTTGATCTAATGAATTCAAAGTCACCCTTCGGAAAAGGTTCTAAATCTCCATTATCGATGGAAAACAAACGTTATTGGGAACCAATATTTAATGATACTGGAATGTGTTTAAAATCCTTAACATTAAATGGTAAAGGTATTTTAAATCATCCTAGAAAAACTTTTGTGTTAGGTTTTTTAATGAACATACATAGTTTGTCATTACTTGTTACTGATTTGTGTACACTAGAGCAAAATCCAATTAAATATTTGTTGACGTTTAAGTGTTCACAAGATAACTTGGAATCTTTTTTTTCATGCATTAGGGCTCGCGGTCGGGCTCAAGATAACCCATGTCCTCTCGAATTCCGCTATATAATGAGAAAGATGTTGTTCAAACATTCTATTCAACCGTCCATCAATGCTAACTGCATAGAAAATGATTTTAAGACTTCACACGTCTTCGATTTTAATAAACCGAACAGTTTGTTTCAAACTCGGGAAGAACCTGATTATCAACAAGATGTTGAAAATATGATTCAAAATTTAGACGCAATTCATACTAGTCCATACCAGGAAAATATATTATATTATATAACTGGTTATATTATTACCCGTGTTTCTTGTAAACATTGTTTTAATGCATTAGTAGAAAAAAAACTGCCATCAGATCATTCATATTCTTTGATTTTAAATAAATTTAATTCATTTACGACATTTGTAAACAAAGGCAATCTTTATTTTCCTTCGGAAGCAGCTTATAAAATTGTAAAATATTGTGACAAAGTTTTTCAACGTGCTAATTTGATAGGCCAACTTAGAGCACGTTACATAGAAAGTAAATTAATAATTGTCGTATCACAATATTTTACTCCTCTGTTGCAAGAAATGTTGAACCATCCAATAACGACCTCAATTAACTGTAATGATTTGCATGAAACGCTTCTAGTTAAGCAAATAGCACATTCATTTTTTAAAATGCGTATACGTGCTCACTTAAAGAGCCATACAGAAAATATACTCGGTGATTTACGTGGTAAGAGACAGAAACTACATAGAACAATGATATTTAGTCATGTATAGAAAAATAATAATAAATGATTTTAATTTTGAAAGTGTTTTTGTTTCCTTTTCATAAAAAAAAATATAGTGCCGTATGGGGTCATTCATTTATTACGTAAGACTATTTTCGCTAGTTTTTAACCCCCTTCCACCCTATTATAAGAAAAAATAAGAATTGGCCGTCCTTCTCCCCTCCGGCCCCTATGATGTAAGTATAGAAATAATATTAAAAATTTGGCAATGCATATAAATATCACTTACTAACCCATAAATCTCGAACGAATCAACTGTGCCTTGGGTTTCATAATGTACAAAATTTTAATGGTAATTAGTAGAAAACAGAAATATAGATAAATAAACCACTTATAGCATTGTCCTGGGAAAAAATAAATAAAGGTTACCCTACTCAGAAAGAGAGGGGTCAGCCCACCGAGAACGGGATAGTGATACATAGGTTAAGCTTCAAGTAGGTATTCGAAGTGTGGTCTCCATCTTTACCTATAACTTCATGCATACGACATATCGCGGTTTCCATGACGATATTAGGTTTGGACGTAACAGATAATAAATACCACATTTTTTATCTATTAAGTGATTATTTTTATTTATTCTCTGTGGGTTCTGTATAAAACCCTTTTTTCAGCTATAAAATAACTATGTTGTTGATGTTTATGACCATGGGACCACCAGTGTTGCCATACCGGTTTTTAGATTAAACCAAACTTCATTCAGTGCTTAGAGCTTCAGAACCAGGAGGGTATTTAAAGAATTTTGTTATGTTTTACAGTTTAATCTATGAAAATAAATTTGACGTTTGGATAGTGTTGCCACTAATCAGATTTGCTACAATAATGGCAGAATTATCATATTTTTTACTGAACCCTAAAAAAATTGGAACGACCTCAGCGGTTGTATAAATACAGTATCAGTGGAGAAACTGATATAGTTTTAGTCATCAGTGAAACAGTATACAACAGTATAAGGTAAGAAGTTTTAATTTTATCTGTACCGCTATCTATCCGTCACGCTATATGTAAGCCATAAGACTGGCTTACTTATAGCGTGCTTACTGTATAGCTGAATTACTCTATAATCTGGATTAACATATAGGATACTTTTTATCCCGGAAAAGAACAGAATCTGGGGGAATATTGCATAAAAATACTTTATTAGCCGGTTTTATTATTATTTTATCCGGGAATAAAACAGTTTGTTTAATATTTATTTTATGGAAAATGTGCACTTGTTGGCAACACTTTGGAAGTAGTCACCTAAATTTAGGGAAAAAATCTATACAGGGTTTTTAGAGGGTAACACTTTTTAGGGGGTTTTTAATTGCACAATTTTCGAAATTTACATTTGAATAAAGTGTGGCGTGTATAATAATTGTCTTGCACTAAAATGAGATAATTTTACCACTAACCTCTTTTCCACCTTCTCCTGGCGATGCGATGAGGAAGAGCACAGTGTACGGCACTGTTTTGTGATGTCAGTTTTAAAGATTCTAGATATAGTATAAAGTGGTCTTCCTGGAACGTCCAGGGATACAGTTTTTACCGTCACGGACATTTGAAGCTAGACGTTGTTGCAACCTACCCTTATCTTAGTCAAGGATCGAACACAAAGTTTTAAAAAAAAAGAAAAGTATATGAACTATCAAACAGCTACTAGATGCTCCTTATTTCAGGATTCCCAACTTAGGGGTTTTTCCCCCAAATTCAGGCGGTAAATAATATAGCCGACCTGCATTTTTGTGTTTTTCATGGACGTTAAATTTTTATTTTTTTATTTAGTAAAATGGATTATATCTTTTTATTAGATTTTAGAAGTAATTTTTCAAGGTTTCGTCCTTTGTTGTCGAAATATTTAAATATCGAACGCCAATTCGGTTACTTTTTATACTGTGGTTGCAAATGGCGTCTTTTTAGGTTAATAAAATTGTATAAATAAAACTACATATTAACATCTTACAAAATGGTCATGTTATAGCCTTTAAATGGCCATATCTTTTTATTTAGATTATCTATGGCAACACCACATAGCATATGTTACCTGGAAAGAATGTAGCTTTCTATTGATGAAAGAATTTTCAAAATCCGTTCAGTAGTTTTCGAGCCTATTCGCAACAAACAAACAATCAAATCTTTCCCCTTTATATAATAGTGTAGATTAAGGCAATTTATTAATAAAACAATTATTTATAAATATTTTATTTTACGCTTTTTTATTTCACAATTAATAGCTAATAATAAATAATATACGTCTAATAGTCATGCGTGACGTCACATATTAGAAGATGTTTCAAAATGTCAAAATGGCGTCTCAACTATACCAGGTGAGGCGCCATTTCCCAATAATTGTTTCCCAATAAAATAAATAAATAAATAAATAAATTTTGAAAAAAAGCATCGTAAGTACATGTTACATCAAATAATCAAAATGTTACGACCGCCATGATGGATTTTTTGTAGTGTTCCGTTGTGTTTTATTTTAAAGTAATTTAACAGCTGTAGAAACATCTAGAATGACGTCATAATTCATTGAACTCTCACCAATCGAGACAATTATCTAAATGTATGTTAATTTAAATATACTAACAATACATAACTACCCTCACTTTCATTTATTTTTATAATCGTTCAATCACAATACAATTTCTGATGATTCCTCCGATTATGCTTTTGGGTGTGGGTAGTATTAAATGTGATTCTACCCACACTTGTAATAATTCAATTAAAACTCCCGTCCATCTCAAAAACTTGGTGATGACTTTTCAAATGACTCTTCAAACTCCCACTCTGCGTGAAGGTAGAATTATAAATATCACACTTGAATCTATTGCACTAAAATGAGATAATTTTACCACTAACCTCTTTTCCACCTTCTCCTGGCGATGCGATGAGGAAGAGCACAGTGCACGGCACTGTTTCGTGGTGTCAGTTTTAAAGATTCTAGATATAGTATAAAGTGGTCTTCCTGGAACGTCCAGGGATACAGTTTTTACCGTCACGGACACTTGATGCTAGACGTTGTTGCAACCTACCCTTATCTTAGTCAAGGATCGAAAATTAAGTTTAAAAACAAAAGAAAAGTACATGAACTATCACTCAGTTACTAGATACTCCTTATTTCAGGATTCCCAACTTAGGGGTTTTTCCCCCAAATTCAGGCGGTAAATAATATAGCCGACCTGCATTTTTGTGTTTTTCATGGACGTTAAATTTTTATTTTTTTATTTAGTAAAATGGATTATATCTTTTTATTAGATTTTAGAACTAATTTTCAAGTTCTCGTCCTTTGTCTTTGTTGTCGAAATATTTAAATATCGAACGCTAATTCGGTTACTTTTTATACTGTGGTTGCAAATGGCGTCTTTTTAGGTTAATAAAATTGTATAAATAAAACTACATATTAACACCTTACAAAATGGTCATGTTATGGGCTTTAAATGGCCATATCTTTTTATTTAGAATATCTATGGCAACACCACACAGCCTATGTTACCCGGAAAGGATGTGCTTTCTATTGATGAAAGAATTTTCAAAATCCGTTCAGTAGTTTTTGAGCCTACTCGCAACAAACAAACAATCAAATCTTTCCCCTTTATATAATAGTGTAGACTAAGGGAATTTATTAATAAAACAATTATTTATAAATATTTTATTTTACACTTTTTTATTTCACAATTAATAGCTAATAATAAATAATATACGTCTAATAGTCATGCGTGACGTCACATATTAGAAGATGTTTCAAAATGTCAAAATGGCGTCTCAACTATACCAGGTGAGGCGCCATTTTGAAAAAAAGCATCGTAAGTACATGTTACATCAAATAATCAAAATGTTACGACCGCCATGATGGATTTTTTGTTGTAGTTTTGCGTTTTGTTGTATTTTAAAGTAATTTAACAGTTGTAGAAACATCTAGAATGACGTCATAGTTCATTGTACTCTCACCAATTATTTAAATGTATGTTAATTTAAATATACTAACAATACATAACTACCCTCACTTTCATTTATCTTTATAATCGTTCAATCACAATACAATTTCTGATGATTCCTCCGATTGTGCTTTTGGGTGTGGATAGTTTTAAATGTGATTCTACCCACACTTGTAATAATTCAATTAAAACTCCCGTCCATCTCAAAAACTTGGTGATGACTTTTCAAATGACTCTTCAAACTCCCACTCTGCGTGAAGGTAGAATTACAAATATCACACTTGAATCGTCTTTCGTTATTGTGCGTCCGTATGTGGTCCTGCAGCGTCTGCAGCCTCGGGTAGCTCTTATCACAGAACTCACATCTAAAGTTCCTCTCACCTGTATGTGTTGCCATATGCTCCTTCAACCTTGATGGTATATAAAAAGTCTGGTCACACAGATCGCACTGATGCCTGAACACTTTCAAATGATTCCTCCGGTTATGCTCCATCAGGGTTTTTCGTCTATTATACACTTTATCACATAATTTACACGGAAAGGTTCGGTTATCACCATGCACCTCAATTAAATGGCGGTTCCTCAACGCATAAGATAAAAATGAAGCATCACACTTGTAACAATTCACGAACGGCTTCTTCTCATGCACTGTAGCTATGTGAAGTCCCCGACTGTACTTGGATTTTAAATTCTTACCACAGATCTCACATGGAAAGTTCTTCTCAACTTTATTATGCGATTTGATGTGGGTTCTCAACGATGCAGGCTCCAGGAAGCAAGCCCCACACATGTCACAAGTGCACGTCCCGAAGTGCTCCACCATATGCTTCTTCAACGAGTCAAAATAAGGAAACATTTCACTACACTCGGTACAGGTCAAGTTGTTCATCGTTAATCGGAACTTGAGGAACTCGTTATTTATTTTGTGAAGGAATTTATTGTGGACGGTAGTGATGTGCTGTTTAAATGTGTCGATATCATCGATTTTCTCTGGACATAATCGACAATCGATTCTAGTGATATCGATTTTTGGCATTTTCTTATAATCTGTGGTTTCTTCGAAGAGTTCCTTTGGGTCGTGGGTGAGGGTGTGGTCTCGTAGCTCGCTGGGGTTGGTGAACTGGTCGCGGCAGTAGTAGCAGTAATAGAAGCTGATGCGGTTAAGGAAGGGGCAGACGTAGCTGTTGGTGACGATGGTTATTGTGTTGTGGAAGGTCATGTTGTCGAGGTCTAAGGTCTTTCCTTTGGGGATTGGTAACCTTTCTGTAAATAAAAATAAGTTATTATATTATTGCCAAATTTTCCCGGAAATCAAACAAAATTTTTAAGATGTGGCAACACTATCACCTACACAAACGACCTTGAATTATTTGGGCCAATCCTAAATAAATTTTAGATCACACAGTAGTTTTTTTTTTTTTATTTACCTTTTCCAATCAACTGATCAAGTTTCACCTTCAATCTATTTATTTTGTCCTTACTTTTGATCATTTTTTTAATTTTACTTTTCTGTCCGTTCCTTGTCCTCTTTATTAGTTTAATCTGAATGTTTTTTATTACTTCTTGTGAATTTTCTTCTTCTGCGTCGTCTACAATAAATTATTAGTATTAAGGTGAGAAATGCGAAATGATTTTGATAAGTTTTACCTTATTTAAAGAAGAAAAAAAATTCACACTATTTGTACAAAAATGTTAATACAAAATGGCTATAGAATTATTTAAAGGAAAGTATTAGGTATATTGAATATTAACTTGGCAACACAGGCGTATCCTACTGTGGTCTTTAGAGTGGATAAGTGAGTATAGAAGACAACAAGAAATACAAATAAAGAAGCCCTGGGTTTGTTTTCTTTTTCATTAGGACTCTTGTTTGGTTATCGTGCATGACAGACGTCTCTGTCCAGCAACTTGATTTAAGTATTCAATTATCCAATCACTATATAACTATGATTAAATACTTATTTACTGATAACAAGGGTACATTTGTATATATACATTATAAACTATTTATTTAATATATCAACCCCCTCTCAGCGTGTCCTCAAACACAAAGGTCTCCTCCAGCTTAACCACTTTTTTCTTTGACCAGAATGGACCCGCAGTTTTTTTTAATTCTTCAGACCATCTCTTGATCGGTCTTCCTTTCTTTCGTTTAGCTCTGTGTCGAGGTGTCCACTCTATCACTCTCCTCGTCCACTTTTCTCTCTGATCTCTTAAAATATGACTTGTCCATTTTAGCTTTTTTATTTTTAGGATTACATCTTCCCATTTGGTGGATTTTCTTAGAACTTCAGCACATTTCATTTGATGAAATACTAGGATTGTTTAAATAGAAATATAGCTTACCATTCTGATCAACTGGTGCATCATCAGCTACACCATTAGAGTCTGTCTCCAACTCTGCTGTTGGTTCCGCTTTAACTTCTACTTTTATATTTTGCTCATCTGAAATAATAATATTGTTATCCTTAGTAATATTTCACACTTTCACACCAAAACCAATTTTAATTAAATTTGGTATACAGATAGTCTAGAGCCTCAGAAAGGACATAGGATACTTTTAATGCGAAAAAAAGTTGTAAGGGAGGGGGGGGAATGAAATCCATAACTAAATGCATAAAGCGTCTAAGATGCTGATAAAGATATTGTTTCATACCATCTTTATTCTGCAATCGAGCCTCAAGGAACATCTGCTCAGACTGCAACACCTGCCGCCTGAAAGCACATGCTGCTCGGAGACGTGACACACATGTTGCACATATACACGACTCCTTGCTCTCTCCATCTAAGTGCGACAGCTGGAACATGTTGAATTACATATACTGGTTACTCAAAACAATGGTGTTCTTCTGATTAGAAGATTGCATCCGAACTGGTGGTAGCTTTAGACAAACTGACTGACTAAACAATTTTGACGAGTCAATTACTGTATAAAGGCAACAAGTGATCTTATGTCAAAAGAATAGCAAGTGGGTGGAAGAAGTTTCGTTCTCTGAAAGAGATTATGAAGGATAAAGAATCAGTATCAACATCAAAACCAAGACATTTATTACTTGTATGCTGCCGGCATCACATAGGGTTGTGAGATATGGTGACTTACTGAAAACCATAGAATGAAGTTAGCAAGATGCCAAAGAGCCGTTTAGCCCATGAGAGGGGAAGTTAGAATACTATTATCCTCTGCCTCTAGGAGAGTATCTCTTAATAGCCCAGTAACCCAGCACCCCCACGCACAATGGATCAAACTAGAGTCTAAGTGCGGAAACAGGAGCCCACATACAATACAATACAAAAAAACCCAGCATAGGCGATGATGGCCACTTGCCATCAAGTGGACCATCTGTTTACACCTTATTTACCATAAAATAAAATAAAATAGAGAGCTGGACTTTCCTTAAGCTGACGCGACAAAGGGGTGGGCGAGGGGTGGTGATTGGGGTAGGTGAGGGGCCCCTCTATAGATACCCCATTTTTCTTGCCGGAGACTCATATTTTAGGAATTATGGGGCGAGAAAGAAAAATTTATTCATGAACTTTTCCAGTGCTGACGTGTTGGGTGTGAAACCCAAAGACAGAATTAGAAACACAGTAATAAGTGACATACATGTTAGAATTGATCACCTGGAGCTGGACCGGTAACATGCTATGCTGTAAAGCTAGTAAGTTGAGCAAGCAAGTCACTCTCTGAAAGGAAGATGATATCTGCCTGACTTTGGGGCCTTGATGGTCAAGGGTAGCAACTGACACAGACCTATGGAGAATGTTAGAGGAGGCCTATGCCAAAAGGCACACTGAATTGAGGGACATATTTTAAAAGACTTTTTTTCATGTTTAATAAAATAACTACGTTAAAACCTCATTCAGAAATAAATGTTTATTAAATAAAATGCTGCAATAATATTGATAAAACTTATCTGTATCCTAATGTAGTACAAAATGTTTATTTACTTACAAGTAGTCCAAATACATCCATAAACATATCAGAGTAAACCTCCTTGGCCTGCATGAACTCGTACTCGGCGGTCAGCACCCGACACTTCTTGATGGAGTGACAACACCGGCACAGCCCCGGGTTTATTATCGGCCCTTTACTATTTAACTTTGCCATTGTTTAGGAATAATAAACATACCAATTTCGAATTGTTATAATACAAGCGATAATCACTTTTTGTTATGTCAAATTTGATCTTGACAGTTTCAATCAAGTGTTGCTCTTACAATTTTTTTTCCCCAATTTTAGGTAAAAATATCTAAAACTCGGAAATAAATATATTTATCGAGCACAAGTTTGAGTGATTGACAAAGTCATATCACTTTTATTATTTAATAATAATTTTTGGTTTTATTACCACAGTAAAAAATCTGCGATAGAAAAAAAATCTTAGTACTGGCTCAATGTTGCCAAGTCCTCTACCAGTATTTTTAAAGAAATTTGCACAAATTACTTTTAATGTCTGTTTACTTTACTTTAGTATCTCTATCTCACTTTCTGTGGGGAGACCTCTCTTTTTACTGTTTCGCAATATAAAAAAATATTTCTTATATTCAAACTTTCACACTATAACATATAGCTTCTTTCGTAATTTATTATATCTTATCGTAAATTTTTTATCCCATTAGAACCTTCTCCTGACAATAACAAACACAATAAAAAAGAATTAGTGAAATCGGTCCAGCCGATGATGCGTGATGCCGTGACCAAGGGAAATAGGGATTCATTTTATATATAAAAGAAGATTAGTAGAAAACAGAGATGTAGATAAATAAACCGCTAAAAAGCAACTACTTATAGCAATGACCTTGAAAAATAAAGGTTACGCTACTTAGAAAGAGAGGGTCTGCCCACTGAGAACGAGATAGCAATTTAAATCATTGTCTTAGTATTAGGTTTCCATAGGCAGACAACACTATAAGACCGTGTTCCGAAATGTACTGGAGTACTGTAGGGTGTGACGTCACTTCAGTACACTGGAGAGCTGTTCCTTTATAGTTAGCTACACTGGACCACTGTTTAAAACGGAACAGCAGACCAGTATGTATACTGTCATCTGTCAATGTCATTAATGTTTAAAGGTTTCTTTGATAATATTACGATTTTAAATTTTTTATAAGGCCCGATTTCTTAAGATAACAATTTAAATAATTATTTATTATCAATAGTACAAGCATCAAGCGATCAATTCTTGACCCTGTTGATCACGTGATCAAAACACTGGGAGCACTGTACCTCGGTAGCTCCAGTGGTTTCAGTACAAAAATGTCGTCGATTGATGACGTCATGGATTTCCATATGATACTGCGCCAGTATACTGACAGTTATAACGGAACACACTGACCACTGAGAGCACTGGCCAGTGCTTTCAGTGTATTTCGGAACACGGGGTTTGTAATGGACCAACCAACCAACCTTCATGATTTAATTAAAAATATTTAATTTGACAAAAAAAATTATAGGTTCCATAAGTCTCTAACAGATGGCGTTGTGCATCTAATTATATTTTCTATATTAAAGGGTAAATAAATATAAACAATAGTAATTAAAAATTATTTTAATTTAAAAAAATTAATAATTTTAAATAATCTTATAATTAATTATTACAATTGTAAAATGATTTACTTAAATTACAATATAAACTTCATTGTGATGATATTGAGTATTCACAAATTATTTCTTTACAACAAATTAATGTAATTAAAAAAATACATTGACAAGGCTGTATAGTGTTAGACTGCGTTTCCACCAGAGATGTTCTCAACAAACACATCCCTCGCGGAAACGCAGCCTCATTCCCTACAGAATATTCATAATTATTGCAGTGGACCCTTAAATAATTATGCCTTAGTATTGCCAGTCATATACTTCATCGCATAGTCAGTTGATTAGAGTTGAAACGGATAGCGGTTTGGCCGGATATCCGGCGCTTTACGTTCACGTTACACGACACGATTGGTTTTATCGCCTCAGCATATATATTCAATATAGAAGATTCACTTTTTCTTAAGACATCTCGAATCGATCACAGTCCAGATCTATCCCCTCCATCTCCTATCCCATTAATGCTGCGGTTCCAGTGAACTCTGAGATCACGATCGAGGTCCACTGAAACCGCAGCATTGTTCTCTTCGCTCACATCGACAAAACAAGAGATACTCTCTAGTATTGCCGATATCCATGGACGACGGTGGTCACTTACCATCAAGTGGACCGTCTGCTCAGGTTCAGCACTTGGCAGTAGCGTCTATAGCCAAAGACTAATTTCAGAAGCTGGTCTGGTAAATGAACCCAAGCGGAGTCAACCTCTTACCAACAAATGAGGAAAATTTGGTATTAATTTTTTATTGATGTCAAGAATCGATTTTATATTAATAAATTTGTGGGAATGGTAGTGAGGGTAGTTAACAATATAAAATAAATTTATTTCAATATTAGTACACTTATTATTCCGACTTTTGGCGAAGCAGTCAGCCGATTAGTGTTCTTAAAATCAGTGATTTGGATTTATTAGAATCATTGTTGTAGAAGCAGTGAAGAAGTGTTAGAGTTAGTGCTAGTTCAGACACGGCGGGGACCACATGGTTTGAAAATCGCGCGGAAACCACGTGGGTCTTATTTACATAGGTATTTATATCATCATTCAGACATAACCGCGCAGTTACTTCCACTCAACCGCTAGAAAATAGAATCGTACGGCACCTGCGCGATTCTATTACCATGGAGATCATTCTCGTAAATGATGAAAACGTAACAACATCTCGCATGCGTGACCTCGCTATGGATAGCTTCGACACTGAGTTATTTATTAATGAAGCAAAGACTTGAAAGATGGAATCTTCAGTGTGCCGATTATTCGGATAAAATTGCAAAAAACCGAGCATGGCAAGAGTTGGTGGAGATATTTGGAAATTGTGTAGACATGTTGAAAAAAAAATCTCTTAAACATTCTTTAATTGGGATATAGCATTACGAATTGGCCATGTGTCAGTCTACCCTTAATATTGGATGCACCCAATACTTTTTATCTATATTCTGGAGCAACAACAGACACGCTAGTACCTCTTCGACTTCAAAGTTAGAGCGGTTGTTTCCGTGTCAGTTAGTAGGCGTGGCGTCTGAGAGCAGTTATATCAATTCAATTAAAGTATAATGATTAATATGATCGGACCAGTATTCAGATCAGATAAGTAGTCAGTTGTGAGAGGCTTAGGGTGGGTATAGGGGAGGTCGAAGGCCATTAGCGGGTCCCGCGTTAACAGTTAAAAATGTAGTGTATTAGACAGTAACAGAACGGTGTGATATTGTAATTGTATAAGTTTGTTAGTCATTCGCTCGGCCACCGTGTAGAACAGAAGGCTCGGCGACATATTTGGTTCCCGCCGGATACTGAATCCGGTATCCGGATATCCGTTTCATCTCTAATGTCGTCTACTCGCTTATTAGTGATGTATTTAACAATTAACTCGCTATCCTTTTATAGGAAGAGCTTAGAAAAACTAGACTCATATTGATTACTGACAACCAAGTTCCCGGAGAATACAATAAAATATATTGCTTCCCACTCCTCATACTAATATTGGAGAGTGGTCACACTAAGTTTAAATGTATTATCTGTAATTACAACGATCAACACAGGATTTGAGTCACACTACTTGTACTCACTCGATACTTTTCTCCTATACCAACAATACTTTTCTACTATACCAACAATACTTTTCTACGATACCAAGTACTTCTAATATCGATACTTTTCTACGATGCCAAGTACTTTTAGTATCGATACTTTTCTACGTTGCCAAGTACTTTTAATATCGATACTTTTCTACGATGCCAAGTACTTTTAGTATCGATACTTTTGTATGATACAAAGTACTTTTAGTATCGATACTTTTCTCCAATATAAAGTACTTTTAGTATCGATACTTTTCTACGATGCCAAGTACTTTTAGTATCGATACTTTTCTACGATATTAAGTACTTTTAGTATCGATACTTTTCTCCGATACTAAGTACTTTTAATATCGATACTTTTCTATGATACCAAGGACTTTTAGTATCGATACTTTTCTACGATATTAAGTACTTTTAGTATCGATACTTTTCTCCGATACTAAGTACTTTTAATATCGATACTTTTCTATGATACCAAGGACTTTTAGTATCGATACTTTTCAATTGATACCAAGTTTTCAGTATTGAGTAAAAGGAGTGAAAAATTGTCTTTTCTGAGCTCTTCCTATAACAAACCATCTTAAATTCTTAAGTATAAAAGAAAGTGTTGCAACACTTCATATTTGTGAGGAATTTATATCAACTGGAACGCTCACTTAAAAATATTGTACATTCAAATATGCACCTTGAAATAACTGGCATAAGGTTGACATTTGTTTGCAACATGTAAAGAGCAAATATCGTTCCGAGCAGGACATAAACTAAAGGGGTTTTTGTCTCTTTCTTACGGAGTTTTCCTTATGGTGTTTGTGACAATGTGCGATACAAATAATCTTAAGCAGTTAAATAGACAGAAGTTGATGTTATTGGTAACACAATATTTAATTTTTGTCTATTTCTTGAAGCAATAGTAGAAAGAGATGCACTCCCCTATAGTGGCTGTACTCTTCGGGACGTTCTTTGAGTGCACGTGCGCATTCCAGTTTGTATAATTCCTATATTAATAATCAATCTCAGTCTAATTCCAAATTCAAATTAGGCATCTATTTTTGATAGATTCTAAATTCAAATTTGTGTTTGGAAAGTTCGAATTTGGAATCTATTTTCGATTTATTATTCAAAGATTATTAATTTCCGTTAGTGATGCAAAAGACGAATCGTACAAATATCACGAAATGAATTTTTGTTGTCATCCGATCTTTCGTGTATGTTACCTGTCACTATCTAATAATTGTTTTTGCGGTTTTTTTCTGCTACTTTATTAAATCTTCTCTCTCTCCCTCCACTTCCAGGTTTCACTATTTGTCTAAGGTTAGGTTAACCTAAACTAAAGTTGTCTTAACAATATAAGCACACATGATCCATAGTCGGAGAGGTCTAATATCCATAACCTAGCAACACTGATGTATATGTGTGTGTGACAATCTTGCGGCTTCGCCTACTGTGTTCACCTAATTAGTAATAAACGGCTATCACCGTCCGTTGTTTCCTTTGTCGCCAAGGTACCGATATAGCAAACACACTATTGTTACACTTCTTCCAGCACCACTCCAGGTGATGTTCACTAAAAGCGATTACTCGTGAGATTGTACTGCGCCAATCGGTGAATATAAAGGGATAAGACAGTGATAGCAATGCTTCCTCTGGCAAAAATGACGGTGATTATTATACTGTTCCGACATTATAGTCTATTCATTTGAGTGAGTGAGGCCACCGCCGACCGTAAATCGCGCTGTATTTTATCATGAGAGTCGAAGTGAAGTCATATGTACATTTGACATACTCAGTGAGGGTAGTTGACGGAAACGCAGCCTAAAAGTGATTTCTCTCAGAGCGAAGTCCGGACGATACAAAACATTGGACTTGTTACCAAGGCGTAGGTTTAGGAATCGCTCCTTCCCTCATATGTGAACACCTACCTCCACAGCCTGGTTTCACTGTTTGTCTAAGGTTAGGTTAACTTCAAGGTTAGGTTTCAAATGATCCTTAGTCGGAGAGGTCTTATAACACCTATTGTCACATTTCTTCCAGCACCACTCCAGGTGATGTTCACTCAAAGCGACTACTCGTGAGAAATCTCAGAGCGAAGTCCGGACACATTGCATTACTTACGGAAGACATATTTGGCGCCTATGTGTGTGAATTATGGATTGATTATAAATAGATTCCAAATTCAAATTTAGAATTTATTTTCAATCTGTAATCCAAAGATATTGGGTTGAGATTGATTATTAATTTCGGCTGTATGTGCGTTTTTATATTCCATGTAGACAACCTCTAACTTAACCGAGATATTAACTATTTAAAAATAACAACCCTCAATATCACATTCGGGATGATGGCTCTTGATGTGAGACTTGAGGCTCGCATTCTGGATGAAGGTCTGCCCGCAGATGTGGCAGCGGAACCTCCTCTCATTGGTATGAGTGCGGACATGGTACTGCAGGGACTTGAGCCTCGGGTAGCTCTTATCACAGAACTCACACCTAAAGTTCCTCTCACCCGTATGCGTTGCTATGTGCTCTTTTAACCGAGAAGGCAAATAGAATCTTTGATCACAATACTCACATTGATGCTTCAGCACCTTCTGGTGGTTCCTCCGCTGGTGCTCCGTCAGCGTCTTCTGCCTATTATACACTTTATCACACAAGTTACATGGATATGTACGTTTCTGCCCATGGGCTTCCGTTAAATGTTTGTTTTTCAACGCATAAGACATGAAACACTCGTCACACTGCGGACACCGGATTATTGCTTTTTTTTTATGAACTATGTCAACGTGCATGTCTTTATAATGATTAGATTTGAACACTTTACCGCACACTTCACATGTATGTCTTTCATCGTCCTTGTGTCTTTTGAGATGGGCATCCAGCCGGGGCTTCTCGAGGAAGCAGACCCCGCAGATGTCACAGGTGAAGTTACTGAAATGTTCCACCATGTGGGTGTTTAAGGTATTGAAGTCCTCGAAGATGTCGCTACACATGAGACACACTAAGTCGTTCCATGTCAACTTGTATAGGAGCATCTTGTCCGGGGCTTCGAAGTATATTTTCTTACCGTGGACTTGGTCTATGTGGGTCTTGAAAACTTCTAGATCTGTTATTTTTGTGGAGCATAACCTGCAGTCTATCCGAGTTATATCAATTTTGGGCATTTTTCTGTAACCCATGAGCAGCTGGAAGGGTTTGGTGTCATGGGTTACGGTATGCTCCCTCAGATCCTCGGGTTTTGGGTAGTAATCCTTGCAGTAGAAGCAGTAGTAGTTGTTCCGCCTGTTCTTGAACGGACAGACGTATGAGTATTGTATGATAGTTAATAGATTCTCTTCCGACATGCAGTCCAGGTCTCTGTCGTAAGTGTTCTTCTTTTCTACTGGAGGTTTAACTAATTTTGTTGAATTTTTACTGGATCCTGAAAATTAATAATAAGTTAGTCAATTTAGAGGATTTTAATGCGCAAAACACACAGATCAGTCGAATTGAGCAATGATCACAAAACTCCACCTGTTTATTGACATTCTATAACAATTAGTTTAACGCGTAAATCATACAGAGTCCGAGTTTTTTTGTTCGATTTGATTGAATTTTTGGAACAATTAAATGCGCAAGACACACAGAGTCTACCTACACAAAACTCATAATGTCTGACTTTTGACATTTTAGAGCAATTAACTATTTTAATGCGCAAAACCCACTTTGTCCAATATTCTGTCAAAAAATACTAAATAAATGAACAAAATAGCTCAAGTTTTGGATTGAACAATTAAAAACCAAATAACTACGCCATGACAGTTCAATGTCCAAGTCTCAAACAGCCTGAAATCTGGATTTGGAATCTATTTTCAATCCATAATCCGAGGATTCTGGACTGCCACTAATTATTCTGGTCGTAAATTACCATAAACTAAACTTTTTAGGGCTACAACTCTAATGCGTAAAACACACTGACTCTTTTCTGTGCGTTCTGTGCATATAAACTCACCTTTCTTCGTCTTTTTACTCTTCTTCTTCTTCCCATTCTTAGTCACTTTAACTTTTTTAATCTTTTTCCTCTTTATTGGTTTATCAGAATCTGATGACGACAACGAAAAGTCATCATCGTTATAATCATCATCGTCTACATCATCGTGATCTATATCCATTTCTTTGGCCATTTCTTTTGCTTCTTCTTCTTCTTTTAGTTTCTCTTTTTTTTCTTCTTTTTTGGGTAGTTTTACATCTGGATCTTCTGTTAAAAGATTTTTTTATTAGACCCAAATTGTCGCAAAAAGTCAAATTAAAGAATAAAAATAAAAAACTACTTTATGAGATTCAAAATGAAGTCAAAATTCTAAATAAAATAAAAGAATTCTTCATGAGACTTTAAAATGAAGTCAAACTTCTTAATTAAAGTAAAAGAATTCTTTATGCGACTCAAAATGAAGTCAAATTTCTAAATAAAAATAAAATTCTTTATGAGACTCAAACTGATGTCAAATTTCTAAATAACAAATAAAATAATTCTTTATGAGACTCCAATTGAAGTCAATGTTCCAATAAAGTATAGTCTGACTCAGACTCAAATTAAAGTCAAACAACATCTAGATAAAGGAAAAAAAAATATAAACCATCTTAAAATGACATCCTGGCTTGGATGGTGCTTGGAACTTAAAAAATAAATAACGCACACTAGAGATACTATCTCTAGTGTGCGTTATTGGCAGTTTATTGTTGATATAGTCCTACCTTCAACAGCTGCTGAGTAATCCAAAGATATGATATCATGAATATCTTCATCTTCTGAATGGTGATCGCTGCAATCATCTTTGGGCTCCGTCTTCATTTCCATTTGTTCATCTTTCTTTACTTCTGTAAAATATTAATCTACCTATTATCCATGTGTGTAAGTCACTGCATCAGTATCTCTCTGCGCATATACAACTACCTACTTTATAAAATGGTAGCATACACTACAGTCAGTCAAATATCACTATCAGAATCACATAATGAATCTTTGTAAGCGACCCCCTTTATAAGTTTCTTCTGACCCCTAAGATCCACCTTCTACTATATAAAATCTCTTGTCACACTGTTTTAGGTCAAACTACTGCGAAACGGCTTAAAGGATTGTATATTGGTAGGTGAGAATAGTTTGTAAAGTATTTTCCACCATCCCATCCCACCCCTCCATTTTTTTAGTAAATTTTTAAGTGAGTTTTTCAAAAAGTACATAGAAAGAAAAGAAAAACTGATGACTGGTCTATAATCTAAAAACCCTTGAATATGTTTTAAGAAATAAAGAGACCCAGTTCAAGAACTAATCTATATGAATGTGTCATATATTTGTCTCTTTCTAACATTATTAACAAGCTCGCATAAAGATGGTAGCAAAGTGGGTACCATGGAATTGGATCTCCTTTTTCATTTTAGATCTTTTTTGGCACACCATGCAAAATGTAGATCCATAGTATTATTGGTCAATGAATTAACAGAACTTGTCAGAAGTTGTACATACAACTCAAATTGAAGTCGTTTTCTCTATATTAACTGCAAGGGGGTCAATCATCATCATCATCATCACGACCCTTCAATGGCCCACTGCTGAGCCGGGTCTCCTTGTCAGAATGAGGAGGGTATTAGGCCATAGTCCACCACGCTGGCCCAATGCGGGTTGGCAGACTTCACACACCTTTGAGAACTTTTTTGGGAACTCTCAGGAGTACAGGTTTCCTCACGATGTTTTCCTTCTCCGTTAAAGCAAGTGATATTAAATGGCTTAAAACACACAACTCAGAGTCAGAGGTCTCGATCGAACCTCGGACCTCCCGAGTAAGATTTGAAGTCTCAACCAAGGCTTACTCAGGAGGTCCGAGGTTCGATCCAAGGGGGTCAATGGTCTAGGAGAAAGCCTTACATCAATATAGACTCAAATTGAAGTCATTTTCTCTATATTAACTGCAAGGGGGTCAATGGTATAGAAAAAAAGCCTTACATCAAAATAGACTCAAATTGAAGTCGTTTTCTCTATATTAACTGCAAGAGGGGCAATGGTATAGAAGAAAGCCTTACATCAAAATAGACTCAAATTGAAGTCGTTTTCTCTATATTAACTGCAAGAGGGTCAATGGTATAGAAGAAAGCCTTACATCAAAATAGACTCAAATTGAAGTCGTTTTCTCTATATTAACTGCAAGAGGGTCAATGGTATAGAAGAAAGCCTTACATCAATATAGACTCAAATTGAAGTCGTTTCCTCTATATTAACTGCAAGGGGGTCAATGGTATAGAAGAAAGCCTTACATCAAAATAGACTCAAATTGAAGTCGTTTCCTCTATATTAACTGCAAGGGGGTCAATGGTATAGAAGAAAGCCTTACATCAAAATAGACTCAAATTGAAGTCGTTTTCTCTATATTAACTGCAAGGGGGTCAATGGTCTAGAAGAAAGCCTTATTTCAATATAGACTCAAATTGAAGTCGTTTCCTCTATATTAACTGCAAGGGGGTCAATGGTATAGAAGAAAGCCTTACATCAAAATAGACTCAAATTGAAGTCGTTTCCTCTATATTAACTGCAAGGGGGTCAATGGTATAGAAGAAAGCCTTACATCAAAATAGACTCAAATTGAAGTCGTTTTCTCTATATTAACTGCAAGGGGGTCAATGGTCTAGAAGAAAGCCTTATTTCAATATAGACTCAAATTGAAGTCGTTTTTTCTATATTAACTGCAAGGGAGTCAATAGTCTAGAAGAAAGCCTTACATCAATATAGACTCGAATTGAAGTTGTTTTCTCTATATTAACTGCAAGGGGATCAATGGTCTAGAAGAAAGCCTTATATCAATATAGACTCAAATTGAAGTTGTTTTCTCTATATTAACTGCAAGGGGATCAATGGTCTAGAAGAAAGCCTTATATCAATATAGACTCAAATTGAAGTCAAATTTCTAATAAAAAAATTGGACTCAAATTTAAGTGTAATTCTAGTTCTTTATATTAACTGCAAGGGGGTCAATGGCAATGTGTATACAAAAATAGGGCTCCATTCAGTCATGAGTCTAGCCATAATGAAATAGCTATATTCAAAACAAGTGGAAACAAATTTTTTTTTAATCAACTAAAATATAATTGTATTTATGTTTACAATCTTACCATCTTTTTCCCCTAATTTTGCATTTAAAAACATTTCTTCACATTGCAACACTTGCTGTCGGAAGGCACATGCATCTCTCAGTCGTACTACACAAGTAGCACAGACTCCGCTGTCTTTTGCATCTTCGTCTACATGAGATAGCTAAAATGGATACAATTATATTAAAATAAATTATATAATATATTGTGCTACTCGCTCTAAACTCGCTGTATAATATATTGCATATATTGATTTTGTTTACTTTTTACTAACTCTCGTGCTTCACTCATACTCTAACTCCTTGCTAAATGCCTTTTTTTTATTTTTAGAGTTTCTTCTAAGAAATTTTTTCAGAAAATAATAAAAGCAACAATAAATAATTTAATTTAACTCTAAGCGAGGCTAGGTAAATGAAGTAAATCTATTGGTTCCTAACAAATGTATTCCTCGCTACGCATCATTACTCATCTCTATGCAGCCTTATATATAATTGACTGATAAAAATTAATTATTGGGAGGCCGACCCTTGAGACTTTGTGGCCATGATGCATCGTTCTTATTGGTCGTAGTGTGATGATAGCCGTCCTTGATAAATGGGCTATCTAACACTGAAAGAATTTTTCAAACCGGACCAGTAGTTCCTGAGATTAGAGCATTCAAGCAACAAACAAGTATAGATTTTGTTGGTGGCTTGTACTGTCCAAACATTATATTAAAACCTTTTTCATCAATGAACATACATTTGAAAACAGAACAAAAAAAATTAGATGATTGTATAGTATATACGGAGAAAACAAAAATCATGACCAACGGTAACAAAGAACCTATAACAGTGGAACAGAATCAAACCTCCTATGTTAAAGAATACATATACCTCGCTCAATTGATATCTCCAGAGGACAACGAAAACAAAGAAGCCGAAAGAAGAGTTGTGAACAGCTGGAAAAAATATTGGGGCGTAAACGAAATTATGAAAGATAAGAACCTACACATCTCTACGAAAAGCAAATTATTTAACACCTGCATCCTGCCTGTGATGACATATGGGAGCGAAACAAGGGCTTTAAGATGAGAGGGAAGAGACAAAAGTGGAAATGGGCAGGCCACATGATCAGGAGAAAAGATAAATGGAGCAAAATAATCACGCAATGGTACCCAAGAGATGGAGTGAGGAAGAGGGGAGGGAAGAAGTAGTGGGATTAACATGGGGTAGAGTGGCCATAAAGAGGCCAGAATGGAGAAAATTGGAGGAGGCCTTTGCCACCTGGCAAACGGACACGCAAAAGTGGAACAAAAGAAAAATTTACGAATAATTAAAGAAATATTGTCATGTCCGATTAAAGGCTATAATAATAATAGTATATACGAGAGATGACACAATGTAAGCGAGGCTAGGTAAATGGAGAGATTCTATTGCTTCTAAACACATTCCTCACTATCCTTGCTCATTTTTGGTAATATCACAGCATTAGCCTGAAGTATGATATAACATTTATTTTACTTTATAATTACTTTTTTCTAAATCAATATTGTTAATGCATTTTACATAGTCATGACGCTGATGCTGCAGCACCAGCTCAAATACTCAAAATAAAGAGGCCTATGGTTAATGCTCTAATAAGCTGAGTGGTCTACCTTTCCATTATTTTAAAATTAAATATAAGGCCAATGCACTGTTAATATTAATAAAGAGAAATATTTTATATATTAATAATATATTATTGAATTTAATCTGTTTACAAATTTTGTTTATTTATTTTAGCTGCCAATCATAAATGCTAATAGATACTTTTCTAACAATACTCACAAGAATACCAAAGCAATCCATTATCATATCCGAATAAACTTCCTTTTTATCCATCCAAGTGTACTCCGAAGTCATAATCCTGCATTTCTTAATAGCTCTACAGCATCTACACAGCGCTGGGTCGATTATAGGCCCGTTGCTCTTAATTAAAGCCATTATTAGCTACAATATTACTTATAAATACAACACCATTCACACTTTTAATAAATAAATCAAATGTTCTAACAAAATAATCGTGATTGTCTCATATTTTATTGTTTTTGTGAATCGACGACATACTACAGGCTACAGACTTGGACCAAACAAGCAGTGTTACCAACTCTCAAGTTTTTTTCTCCCTAAAGCTTAATTCAAACACCCTTAAAAATACAATAATTATATGAAAATTCGCCATACAAACCTTAATCATTATATTCTGTAAATAAATATAATATTTATTGATTATACAATACTGGCAAAAAAATTGTCTGATTTTCATTAAATTCAGATATACATCATATCGTAATTATTTTAATTTCTGTACGCATTCTGTTTGACACAGCGAATTTATTACATAATTGAAAAGCCAAAGGAACTACATCGTACAGCCTTACGAATTATTTAATAAAACATCGAAAGTTCTGCAATTAAAAAGAACTACAGAAACAGTACCCCTTTAAATACTCTCAAAAATATTCTCAACAATTTTTCTTCCTAAGTTAAGTGGATATTAGCGAAATGTCAAAATAAATACTGAATAAAATAATGAAATTATTTTTTGTACATGAATAATTATTAAAAAGATTTTTTTAACAATAATAATATCGATATTCTGATGACTATGTATCTCATCACTATTATTAGTCATAAATGTCAAGTCGTAGTTGATAACATTATCAAACAATTAGAATTTTTTTAAAACAATTTAATTGATAGGTTTTAAGAGTGTTTGTAAAACTGTTGTGCGTTTTAAGGTAAGTGATTTAAAAATGTGCTATATTGCTACCATATGTTAGATAAAAAAGAAATTAAGAGAACAAATATTTTCGTCATCGCCGGCTCGCCTACTTTTTTTGGTTAGTCACTAATGGCAAAGGCCAAAATCATACAGCCTCAACTGTCATGATTAATGTAAACTTTTTAATGAGTAAAGCATATTAATTGCGAAACGAAAAAGAATTCATACATTATCGAATTTCAGTTAATATACCTAACGTTCACACTGGTCACACGCACTCAGTATGCTATACGCATAACGTCGTCAGGTTAATCCTCAAATATTCTGTGGAGATTGTTCGGTCTATAGTAAATAGCTACTATAAATAGTGATGTGTATATAATTTCGAGTTTCTGTAAAAAAATATCATATTTATTTGTTTTTTAAACTTAATCAAATTTCAATTTAACTTTCCTGAATATTTTATTATCATCCCGTAGGAACTATGATTTTTTTTTTACTCTCAGGTCCTATTGGTTTTAGCGTGATGATAAATAGCATATTGCCTTTCTCGATAAATGGGCTATGTATATGCTGAGATTAGCGCCTTCAAGCTAACAAACAAACTCTTCAGCTTTATA
Organism: Limenitis camilla; assembly: GCA_905147385.1. Taxonomy (NCBI): domain Eukaryota; kingdom Metazoa; phylum Arthropoda; class Insecta; order Lepidoptera; family Nymphalidae; genus Limenitis; species Limenitis camilla. Next base: position 6,122,966 of record LR990253.1, read on the forward strand.
TATTAGTATAGAATATGTACGTGTATTTGTTGTATATAAAAATGTAGGTCTTAAATATGTTTTTTTTTTACAGAATTGCACAATTTTGGTACATGCGACTGAGATGAATCTGAATTTTAATAACTAACTGGGAATTTTTGAAAACCTATTGTATTATTACTATACTATTTAATAAAGAAAAATATATATAGATTTATAATCATGCCTAATTCTGTATCTGGTAAGTAAAACTAAACAATTTTATTTTCAAATTTAACATAATTGCACAATTAGCTTTAGGGGTGGGAGAAGTGAACAACCGCCCCAGGTTTGAGAGTTGCCTGTTTAAGGCCGGCCCTGATTACACCAACATAACATTTTATGGTTTTGTAAATGTTATTAAGTAATAGAAAATTTTAAAATTTATTTTTCTACTAGCTAAAAAGTTACAGACTAATGCTGTGATAAAAATATTTATCCATGCGTTAGATGAGCACGAGCTTGTATTAGAGCAGAGCTGTGCCATAGGACTTAGAGTCCATATACAAAAACTTAGATATTTATGATGAGAAGTGAAGAGGAGAGGGGTGTGATATTGAGTTGACTATTAGTTAACCGTAACGTAAATACTGCTACTGAACCGATAAATAATCAAACATTATGATCTCTTACAATTACGACAGGAACACAAGCAGTGCCTTGGGACTTGTGACCAAGGTATCAACACTCGCCTCCACTACCCAGGATCTTTGTTTAAACCAAAGGTTAGGTTAACCCAAGCCTAACTTAGATGCCGATATTCCATGTATACTGTCTACGCTAATACTTGTGAACTGTAATATCTCCTGCAAGTTTGGCCGATGCCATAATCCGAAAACGGCTGTTATGGCCGAATTTTAGTAGAAGCGTATTACTATTGATATTCATTTTTACGTAAAACGACGAAATAAGCTTACATGATCGCTGAGTCATTGTCCTCGAAAATGTCTATATTTCATACAATAATATAACTTGTATTGATCATTATATATTTTTTATCCTTTTTTAGCTCAAAGTGATAAGAAGCCTACAGCTTCAGATAAAGATGCCTTCCTACCAGAGGTCGACAATAACCAAGCATCTATACCAAATCAAGAAGTTACAGGTACTACATAAATAAATATTATCGGGTGATTTATTTTAAAGATTACTAGCAATTTAAATACAAATTATTTGCATTCTTAGTGTGTGTGGACCACGTCAATAGTTCAATGACTAGGATTTGAACCCTGTATCTCAACCTATCGATCGCGAATCCAACACCTGAGTCACTGACCTACTGACGCTTAAAATACTGCATTAATTAAGTACTTTTGAATTTAATTTTAAGGCAGCGTTTACGCCAGAGATATGCGAGGAGGTGTAGCGCGGGATGTGTTTATTAAAAACCAATAGAATTGCTTAATTTACCTATAAGTTTTAAATTCTTTGAGAATTAACCCATCACTATCATGAGTTCTACACTCAATTAAAAGAAAATCATGATTCAGAAATTTTGTAGACGTTTCTGACGCATTGAGGCATATATATCTTGACATACATTATGTTAAATTAAATTGATATACTTTTTCCAGGAATTCCAAGCCATAAAAGCGAAAACACGGGTAGGTTAAAATCAATTATATCCATTGATGCTGGAAGGAAATATGTATCAGTTGATGAATTAAAAAGAATTGTTGATAAAGCTCATGATAATGGATATACAGGAATGAGTCTTATACTAGGAAATGATGGCTTACGTTTTCTATTAGATGAGATGACGGTAGAAGTAAACAATGTTACTTATTCAAGTGAAGATGTAAAAAAAGGATTACTTGAAGGAAATAAAGACTATTATGATGATCCCAATGGCAATGCACTGACACAATCGCAGATGGATGATCTAATTCAGTATACGTCGAGTAAAAATTTCGAAATTATCCCAGCGATTAATACTCCCGGACATATGGATGCACTTATTGTTGCTATGAAACACCTAAAAATAAATAATCCCGAATTTAAAGTATCCAAAAGCACAATAGATTTAGATAATGACGTAGCAGTTAAGTTTTCTGAAGCGATCGTCGCAAAGTACATTGAATATTTTTCGAATTCCTGCCAAATATTTAATATTGGTTTAGATGAATATGCGAACGATGTTCCCCAGGGAGGATGGAAAGCCATACAAAAATCTGGAACTTATAGAAAGTTTGTTGAATACGCTAATAGTTTGTCGGCAATTGTCAAGCGTTATGGAATGCAACCGATGGCTTTTAACGACGGTATATACTACAATAGTAACGACAGTTTTGGAACTTTTGATAAAGATATCATTGTAGCGTACTGGACGTCAGGTTGGGGAGGGTATAATGTCGCAACTGCTGATACGTTAGTGAACAAAGGGCATAAAATATTAAATACGAATGATTCATGGTATTGGGTTCTAGGAAGAAAGTCTAGATTTGATGGAAATTATAATTTGAATCAAGCCATGTTTGGAACAGAAACATTAGCATTTACTAAAGTAACTGGTGCAAGAAATACTATTCCTATCATTGGATCTATGCAGGCGATATGGGCTGATAAGCCGGAACATAAACTTAACTTAAAAGACTTATTTGACTTAATGGATGCATATTCACGAAAACATGGTGATTATTTAACAAAGCCCGCAGCGACTCAAGAGGATAAAGAAAATGATGTGTCGAATAATTCTGTGTAATCTGAACGCGCTTGAAAAAGAGTTTTTATTTCGATTATATTTAATACTAATCTATTTTTTATACTACACTTTTGATACGCTGCTAACATTGATTTGTTGTGGATATCGAATTTGAAGATTTGGTGCTGGTTTTTTTTACTTTATAAAAAATCAAATAAATCTTACAAGATATATTTGTTTTTTATTTTTTAACGTTCATTTTGTTGAAGTAGGCAATACCTATTAGTGATGTCATTATTGATAGATTACACCGGTCAACACGGATTTTGAGTCTGGCAACAAAATGTCAAATTTTGATTTCTTTTACCTTACTTATAATGGGTAAAATAGGTTTTTTGAATAAAGTTTGCTTTTATAGAAATTTCGTTTTCATAGAAAATTTCATATTATTTCGACAAGTAAAGTCTGTATGCTATTCTGCGACTCAGTCATATACAAAAGTAGTTGCTACAGTTTGTAATAGACATACATACACTCAATACAGTAGAATGCGCGACTTGTCGCCATTTTGTTTTAAAGTATTACCAACTATTATTTTACTCTCCACTAAGAACTTTAAAACTTAATTATCAATATAAAACATACAATAGCAAACTTATTTCTTCATAAATTGAGTTTTTGGTTATTTTTCAATGTAAACACTCAGACAATATTCATTAAATAACAGACACAAAAAAAAGTTTTTTTTTTGTTGACTTGTGTTATCAGTAAATTTTCGATAATTAATATTTTTGGCTTCATAGCGAACATCAAAAAATAAAACTAATACAAGAGTCCGGGATGTGTTCGTATGCGGATAACTAACAGCACAACGTCAAGTAAAACGCTAGCCCCACCTCGATCAATACAAGTCTTGAGTAACCGTATACGTATTCTGTATATTTTTGATTTTAAAAAGTTATCGAATTTGAATACATAATTATTAAATCGAATATCTCTCAAAAAAAATCATATATCGAATTTTACAGGCGAAAAGAAAATTTAATTTTTAACAAGTTATGTAGGTAATAGACGTTAAACATTTTCGTTCATATTGTTTTTCTCATGCGTTGATCATCGATTGGTAAACGACAAAACCAAAGATTCGGTGCAACCAATGTTAAAATAAACTTTCCTTCATTAGTTATGTAGTTTATACTTTTTAGGATTAGAACTGTCAGGTAACTAGCAATAATAATAATTTCAACTAAATGTAAACTTTTAATATTCTGTTCGTTGATGCGGCGAAGGCTTGGATAAAAAATATCAAAATATCGATATTTTAAAAACAAAATAATGAATGTAATATTATTCGTCGATATTTTAAATCTCAAAATTTCGATAATCGATATTTATTTTAAGTATCAAATTCGTATATTTTTTCAGGTCATTACATATATAATGCACTATACTATACACAACTGAATCATTCCGTTTTTCTATCTCTCAGTAGCTCCACTATCGTCACATGTATTCAATCATTGATTGCACCTAAAATACAATCACGGTAAAATATCGATTTTTTTCTACGTATATCGATATATTTTCAAAATATAGTAGTAATTGCATTAGGGGTGGGCACTATTACTATATTACACCGATCAATGTCTATTATTGTTCAATTATTGCGAATTGCAAGCAGTAGCAAGAGCCATAAGAAAAAAAATTATTAAAGACTTTTCACTTTTCTTTATATAATAAAAAGAAGAAAAAAAAGTCATGACCTCTATAATGTTAACCTACTAAAGACAAGGCTGTACAGTGTAATACCTTTGCCTTTTCCATTATATAATGAAGAGAAAAAAAGTCATAGCTGTCAAATTGCAAAACCCCAGGTTTCCAAGCTAAACCTAAAAAATTATAAAAAGGTATTCAAAACAATTTAAAGTTCGAATTTAAATAATAAAGTTTCTTTACTATACAAAAATCTTTTGCGAATAATAGAACTTTTGAAATCGAAAGATAAGGAAAAGCTGACGTATGTGATAAACGCCTTGTGTGTATTAGTAAGAACTAATCAAGTTAAATAAGATAAGTTTTATCCTACTAATATTTTAATAAAGTAGATAAATAAGATAAACTAGTTGATCATACGGTTACTGTGGACTTGGATTTGTTAAAAAAGTCATTGAATTATTTAAACATTACTCTGATCTAGTTCTATATTGTTATAATTTTTTTTATGTGTTATAAGATATGCTATTTGTTTTCCAAAGTAATAAATAAATATATTGTAGTTAACAATTTAATAGAAAAATAGGCTGGACTTTCCAAGTGCTGACATTACGAATGGAGGGGAGGAATAGAGTCCAACAGCAACCCTAGAACTTTATATTCTCAAAAGTTTTATTATTTTATTTGAATCTAGCTGACCTTCACTTACTCTTATTTATTACAATATACTATTTCTCCACCATTTCTGTTGAATTTCTATTCTATAAAGCATAGTATGTCACCACTATCTAACTGACTCGCTTGCTCTTTTGCATTATTCACTTTTTTTGTTATTTACATACCTAGTCCTAACAATAACAAACATTTTATAAAAGGACAAATTTTTTTATGATGAAGGAAAACATAGTGAGAAAATGTGCACCCCTGAGAGTTCCCTAGCATTCTCAATGGTGTGGGAATTCTCAAACCTGCACTGGCCCGGTTCAGTGGACTAGTGCCCCTAAATCATTATGAGGAGGACCCGTCTCGACAGTGGGCCATTAACAGGCTTGTGATGATGAAAAAATTGCTTTTGATGAAAATTAAAGTTTTTAATTTTTTTAGTAATATTTATAAACATTAAAAAGATTATTGGAGTTGGAGATTAATGGATTACCCGAATGAGGAATATGAAGAAATTGAATATCTTGATGAGGATTTTGACGGTAATATTTAACTGAATAAACCTATTTTAATGTCTTTACAGTTAATTTGTAATCAGTGTTGCCAATAAAAGAAATTGGATTTACCCAGTTCTTTCAATAGAATTACCAATTTTATGGAAAAGCAACAATATTATATTCGTGTTTACCAATAAACATCAAATTATGGAAATCCAGATAAAGTAACACTGTAATAAAAAAATTGTAAATATATAATAAAAAATTATTGGTTTTACAGTAAAATTAGAAATCTTAATTAAAACGACACCAACTTCAAATATAGTAACACCAGAACCATCAACATCCCTATCTCAAGAAGTGGAAAAGCCAAAAAGAAAATGGCCAAAGAAAAAAAAGAAATCAGAAATCAAAAAGTTGTATAAACAATATTGTTATAAAGATCTAAAGCAAGCTGTGGACAATGTCAGAAGTCGGAAGATGGCACTTGCGGAGGCGGCAGAGAAACATGGTGTTCCAAAGAAAACTTTAGCTCATAAAGTTATAACTTTTGAAGATAAAGGTACTTTTTAAACTTTTCAAGCACAACAAAAAAGATTTTTTTTGATTCTTTATTTCTTTTATAGGACGTTATTTACAGGCAGAATAAACAACTTTTTTTTTACAGTCAATTCTACTGATGAGAAACATCAAAAATTATTAGAAGAAATAAAAATCCTCCTCGAATACACCACAGCAGTTCCATTCAAAAGTAAGACATCAAGATATCACTGCTTTTACTGTTCGACGGAAGGCCCACACTTCGAAGATATGGACGAACTACGGATTCACACACAGACACTACATATATTAGAATTGAATAGAATTCATCTATACATGAGACCACAGTGGACCAATGAAATCATTAAAGTCGATGTCAAAGATATTGCTTGCAGATTCTGTACCCTGTTCTTTGAGGATTGGAACCAAATGTTCGTCCACTTTGCTGAAACCCATTACATAGGATTCGATATGGCATACACTAATATCATACCATATGCCCTGAGCAATAATCTCAAATGTTATCTGTGTTCCGAGAAATTTACCAACTTCGGTCAACTCGACAGTCATATGAACAGTCACTACAGTAATTATATCTGTCACATGTGTGGTGATACTTTCTTATGTTCAAGTCGGTTAGATAAACATTTATTACTGCACAAAGCCGGTGAATATAATTGTGAGTATTGTGACAAAGTGTTTAAGTTACAAAAATACAAACAAAAACATATTAACTTCGTTCATGGAAGTGATACTGTCAAGTGTTTGTACTGCCCGGAGAAGTTCCGTGCGTTATACCAACGGCATCTTCATGTAATGGAAGAACATAAGGATAAAGTTACGTACATGACATGTGAGTACTGTGGCAAGACATTTACATGGAAGCCCTACTACTCGGCTCACATGAGACGGAGACACTGTGTAGTGAAAAAGTATGGTTGTGGTATTTGTCAGAAACTGTTTCCAACTAAATATGAACTGGACTGTCATATGATACATCATACACAGGAGAAGAAGTACATCTGTGATTTGTGCGGTGAAGGATTCACAAGGTTGGTGGCGTTGAAGAAACATGCTGGTACTCATTTAAATATTGATGTGATTAAAACAGAATATATAGAAGAAAATTGCATGGAAATGTAAAATTATGTTTGAACATAAATTTTTTAACTTATAAAAAAAATATTTCATTTGGTACGGTGTGAACTATTCTATAACATTGAATTGACAGTTCATACTCTGAAATAGTGAATGGTCAGTCGCTGATTTTGTCATCCAGTCGGTTATTAGACTACAATTGAGTCACAGTCCTAGTGCTGTTCGGGTTCCAATGATGGACGAATGGACATAGGAAAGTCTAATTGTAAGAGAGTTCTCTATTGTAAACCAATATTTATTAAACAAATCAATCTAAAATTTTGCATTATGCATTTCACTCATCCGCATGATTAGTACGCATGTGCGCACTAAGATTGCATTTCTGTGTGAAACTTTTCTTACAATGTTCACACTTGAACCGTTTCGCGTGAGTACGCATGTGCACGTCCAGGTTCCACTTCTTGCCGTACGACTTTGAGCATACTTCACACTTATGTTCACCAACCCCTGTGTGCCTCACCATGTGAATCTTCACTTCCCTCTGACTGTAAGCAGTGTAACTGCACTCTGTGCACTTATGAGGATGCAGCCGCTGGTGGTAACTAAGCACATGGATCCGCAGCGTCCTCTGGCTGTTATAACTCTTGTCACAAATCTCACACTTGTGCTTTTCCTTTGGTGCGCCATGCACCTTAGCCTCGTGATTTTTCTTCCCTTGTTGAGTAACAAACTTCTCACCGCAGTAATTACACTTATTGCGTTTACTAAACAAGATGTGTACGCCTCGTTGGTGTGCATTCCTGCGGAGGTGCGTTGAGAACACCTTATCACAATACTGACAAGGAAACTCACCAGTTGTGTGTCTTTGTAGATGAACTTGCCACGTTTTGCGACTTATAAACCCGCGTCCACAAACACTACACAAATAATTACTATAATGCTTCCCGTTCATGTGGTCATTTAAAAGTTTGAAAGAAACAAAGCGATCGGCACAGATAACACATTGTAAAACATCATCCTCAAAACTGAAAGGTACAAATGTCTTCAGTGTGACCGTGTGTATATTTTTTTTGTGTTTAACTTTCAAGTGTCCCAACATTTTCTCGAGTGATTTGAGTTTTAGTTCACAAATATTGCACTGTAAGTTTGATACGTCCAGTTTGACATACATTCCTTTTTGTACAACTACCCGTAAGTTACTGTCCAAATGCTGTTGGGTATGAATTTTCAGATCTGATGGCTTCTTGTACCCCTTGGGACAAAAGTAGCAACAATATTCAAGCCCATGTAAATGCTTAAACGGAGTAACATTTGTGTATTTAATTACGCAGTCCAAATTTTCTTGACATTTCGGTAGTTCTGGGTTTCTTCTACGTTCTCTTGGCTTAACAGCTTTTTTAGTTGTGTCTGTAAAAATGAAAATAATTTAGTAGAAAAATATATAAAATCCTCTTATCTCTGTGTTTGTTGCTAAACTCCTCCAAAACGTCTTGACCGACTTTAATGAAATTTTGTGTGCATATCGGGTAGGTCTGAGAATAGGTCAACATCTATTTTTTCTACCCCTAAGTTATAAGGGTGGCCCACACCACAATTTTTAAATTTATAATGCAAAACTTACTGTTCAAAGAAGATTTCTTCGCATCTTTATTTAGTAAATTGAACAGTATGGGTGCTCTGTTTGACAATTTTCCATCCGTAATAGTCGGAAAACATTCCTCCTTAACCTTTATTATTGGTTCTATTAATAAATCACTGTTATCTGTAATAAAAAAATAGATATTAGGCAAATTATTTAAAAATAAGTAAAGAATTATTAATCTACTTACTTTTTATTTCATCATAAAAATTCTCATCCAAAAATTCTATATTTAGATATTCTGGCTCCATGTCGTCATCAAATTCCATCTCTTCTCTCAGCTTTTCCATAGATTCTAAAAATAAGCATAAAAATAGAGCTATAATAAGCTCCACTCTATTTTTTTATAACCCACCCACCCTCTCCTTCCTACAAAATTAAAATGACTTTGACGGAGGTTGAGGAGGAAAACTAGATAATCGCGCTATACGCAAGGTAGGGGCAGAGACTGACTTGGTGAGTCTATGGTTCTAGTCCTCGGTGATACATTCTCACAGAGTCAGTGAATTCCGGGAAGTGTAACATGATTTGGGTAGTCAGGTGTGCATCATTACCATTACCAAATTATTATCAACTGTGGTATTAAAAGGAAAATAATAAATTGAATATAAAGAGGTTCTATATGAGAAAGTTGATGGAGAAATGATTTCCTAATAAGATGAATGAGAAACAATTTCTTTTTGTAGTTATTGACATCATTCCACATGACTTACCTTTTCTTACATCCCTCAAAATCTTTTCAGAATATAATACTTCCTGTTTAAAATTGTAAGCGATGCGTAATCTTTTAATGCAGTCCCTACAAATATACTCTGGATTTGTGTCCGGAGGTTCTTCCCACTAAAATAAAATGCAAAGAAATAAATGTACAAACAGTACTTTAAAATTACTAAACCAATCTTGATTAATTAATAAGTTCCATAAGTTATCAATAGATGACACTGTGTTAGCATTTCAAATATTCTTAACAGTCTTTCAATGATTTTAATTAATTTTAAAAAGGTTCTACTCTATTAATAATGGTATCCATTACACTGGCATAATATTTTGTGCTTAAGCTCATTCAAAGGCATAATAAAAAAAACGTTACCCACTTACATCTAATTCAAAACACTTTGTTATCATCTCCCCGTATATCTCACAAATTCCATCGCTGTCGTACATTGACCACAAGTCCTTCATGTTCGGCTCCTCTTCTAAACAGCACTTACACCTTTTCATAGTGACTTCTTTATCACTATATGAATATGCTATAACTTTTCTTATTATTCAAAAAGAACACACGGTCCTGAATAATTATTAAATAGGTACCACGAAAGACACGGGCAAATGTGCGTTTGCAACAGACGTCGCAGATAAGCAACAGATAAATGATAGGAGGAACGTGTGTTACTTATGTTTCAGAAAACCACAGAATACACAAATTTTGTAATAATGTTGCCAAATAATAATATAACAAATATGTACTGATTTTACGATGATGTAAATTATCATGTTGCTGCTGTAGCTGTAGAAAAGTATTTATATAGTTTTTTTATATTATAAAAGTAAGGAAAAATATGAATATGATTAATTTTTAACTTAAGTGTATTTTAAATTTCATACATTTTGAGATTCTACATAAGTTACACTTTTCGTAATGTTCTGTTCACAGTTAAAACATATTAAAAAATGTATAATAAATAAAGCTTACTATTCTGTATTTTTATTTATTGTATAGGAAAAAGGAATAGAATTGACAGCAAGGCTGTACGGTGTAATACCATACCTCTTTTTCATATTCAAGAAAAAAAAGGAATTGACAGATTGTATCAATAAGTTCAACAACTAAAACAAATACCTGCTGTATATAATCTTTGAACAAATGTAATTTTAAGTTTAAAATATGGAAGTAGAGCAAAGTAAAAAGCGCGATTGTCTACATAAATGCAAGTGTTGTTTAGAAGAGACGGGATTAAAAGATTTGTGGTCTCCCAATGATGATGGAGAATGTGAGAAATACGGCGATATGTTGACGGAATGTTTTGCACTTTCAGTAAGTGTATTTACTATAAATACGACTCGCCCCGGCTTTGCACTTTACCACGTCTTTAGATTACTTAGATATATTGTTAATAATGACCTTAGTAGCTTATTTATTCATCCAAGTTATATAGTATTAGTTGTATAGTATCATAACAAACATTCAGATCTAAATATCCATACATACAAACTTTCACATTTATAATATTAAATATATAGTAAGATACTTGGTTTGAATAGCTCTAGGGAAGGCCTTAAATAGTGGCGGATTGCTACCTATTTTAAAAATTTGATATGATATTTTGAATTAAGGAAGAGTATTGGAATGCAAATTCATTCATCAGGCAAATTAATATGAAGAGAAGACAGTAATGGGATTTTTCCTCCACCAGGTGGGGCAGGAAGTAAAACTAACCAAAAAGAAATGAGAACTAACCAATAACTTATGAGACTTCATATTCTTTACAGTGGGAAGAACCTTCAGACATCAATTCAGAATATATTTGTAGAAACTGTATCAGTAGATTAAAAGCTGCAGTTAAGTTTAAAAAGGAAATCTTATACTCCGAGCAGATGTTACTGTTAAAAATTGAACAGGGTATGTAAACTCATTTTTCGTTTTATTTCTTATAAAAGATAATAATGCTTCAAAATTATTTAAATAACTCTCATTATATGATTTTATGTTATTTTGTTGTCCCTATTTGGTGTTCAAGGAACTAATTTACGACCACTAGAACATGAATCCCATCACCAAATGTCCTTTTTATCAATGTGATGGTTTCAGGTGGTCCTTGATTTTATAACTGGGTCTCTCATTCCCCTCATCACTGAATTCTCAAGCTAGCAATATTATAATTAAAAATCTAATTACACCAGAGATTTTAAAAAAATAAGTGAAATTTTGAGAATATCCCAACTTTTTTGTGTATTTTTGTAATATGCAAATTGTTTTGCATCCGTGAGGGGACGGGTTAGAATACTATTCCTCTCTGCTGCTGCGTGCATGTGGGCCAAACTTACCCCATATCCATCTCATTAATACTGCAGATCTAGTGGACTCTGGGTTCTTGCTCAGGTTCTGCTGAAACCGCAGCATTTTTTCTTCACTCCCCCTCCCCACTCTATCTTCAAGGATGCAAGAGGGGGTACTAATGAAAATCAGTTTTATTTATCAATGATCTGATATAACTTATCATCAGTCGGACTGTCTGTTTGTTTCGGTTATTTGGCATTAAAAATATGATATAATTTTTTAGAAACCTTTGAAAATACTAAGCAGGATACTGAATTGGAAGATGAGGTGACGACAGAATATTTAGAATTAGAGGAAGATAACTTTACTCAGGAAACAACAAGTAAGTGTTTTTATAGTATCTTACTAGTCGGCCTGGCTTCACCTGGCTGCCTTCACATTCACCTATTTCGACTTCTTTAAGCCTTTTTTCGCCATAAAACTAAGAGGACATTATATGTATGACATATTCAAATGTCAGTAAAATGGCAAACATCTAATTTTTTTTCGTCCGTTTCATGTGATTCTATAAGTAGTTATATATCGGACGCGTAACCTAGCAACAGCTCCTAATGACGCGTTTCGTGCAATGTCATAAAATGAAAGTTGAATTCTTCACGTTTCAGTTCCAGGTTTTTTTGTGGTAGGTCCTCTCCCTATGTAGCTCAAGTCCATGGTTGTAACAAATTTCATCAATATCGGTTTAGGCTTCAAAACGCAACAGACAGACTAGAGATACTTTCATCCCCTTTTGCCATACCAATATATTGCTAGGCCGCTAGGTACTAGGTGTGCAACTAAGTTCCCGGGTTTCACATATAGATGCTGTTAGCGATAAATGTAGTCGACGTACATGTCTGAAATCGTATTTTTTTACTAGCTTGGACATCTAGTAACAATAACCAGTGGTAATATCAACAAGTACCGCAGCGTACAAATATTTTTTTTAACGAGAAAGATGTCGAGTTTTGTGCCAAATAAACGGCATTTGCGGGAAGTTTTACTTTTCAACTTCAACTTTAAAAAAATGCAGTTGAAGCACGTCCTTTGCTTGAGGAGGCCTACGGCGAACACGCACCATCAAAAACTACCTGTGAAGAGTGGTTTAAACGCTTCAGGAGTGGTGATTTCGACATCGAGAACAAGGAGCGCTCCGGTACACCAAAAACAATTGAGGACGCCGATCTGCAAGCGTTATTGGATGAAGATGACACACAGACACAAGACCAACTTGCGGAGGCATTAAACGTGACTCGCCAAGGTATTTCCAAACGTTTACATGCTATGGGAAAAATTTTAAAGGAAGGAAAATGGGTGCCGCATGAGTTGACTGAGAGACAGATGGAAAATCGAAAAACCACTTCCGAAATTTTGCTTTTGCGGTATGAAAGAAAAAGTTTCCTCCATCGGATTATTACTGGCGATGAGAAGTGGATATATTTCGAGAATCCCAAACGCAGAAAATCGTGGATTTCCCCTGGCGAAGCATCAACATCGACGGCACGGCCAAACCGCTTTGGAAAGAAGACAATGCTTTGCGTTTGGTGGGATCAAAAAGGTATCCTGTACTACGAGCTGCTGAAACCGGGTGAAACTGTCAATGGGCATCGCTACCGACAGCAATTATTCAATTTGAACCATGCCTTGCTCGAAAAACGGCCAGAATGGAACACAAGACATGAACGAGTGATATTGCAACACGACAACGCACCGTGCCATCGCAGTAAAATTGTCCAGGACACCATCAAAACGCTGAAATGGGATCTTCTACCGCACCCGCCTTATTCCCCGGACCTCGCCCCTAGCGATTATCACTTGTTCCGTTCGATGGCGCATGGCTTGTCTGGGCTACACTTAACTAATTACGAGGAAGTGCAAAATTGGTTAGATGAATTGTTTCAATCCAAAGACGAGACCTTTTATCGTCGCGGTATCCATGTATTGCAAGAGAGATGGCAAAAATGTGTAGCTAGCGAAGGGAGATATTTTGAATAAACCATTTTTTGTATGTATCTTGAAATTTTCTATTTTTTATTGATCAAAAAAACCCGGAAACTTAGTTGCACACCTATGTATCAAGGTAGCTAAGTGGCCAGGTAGCTTGGTGTACTTATGTCCTATACCAAGCTCTAGTCTATCTCTGTACCAAATTTCATCAAAATCTGTTCAGTGGTTTAAGTGTGATTTCGTAACAGACAGAAAGGCAGAATTACTTTCGCATTTATAATATTAGTTAGGAAGAACTTTACATAGAAATAGATTGGAGCCACTTTGCCGTTCCAAAACTCGATTAGGTCTTTTACATTAGTTCTCTTAATCTAATCCAATTAGATAATTATTGTAAATCGCTGTAATAATTACCGATGTTGCCACCTTATTTGTGAAGATACAAAATAAATAATTAACTGTGTAATCTGTACCATAAATGACTTTTCAGCTATTAAAATAGAACCAATAGAAAATCCTGAAGTAGTGAAAAAAAAGTACAAAAACTACACGGACGAGGATTTACAGAAATGTGTAGATGCAGTTCTTAAAAACAAAATGTCACAAAATAAAGCGTCAATCACGTTTAATGTGTCTCGGAGCGCTATCAGTCGAGCACTGGCAAGTAAGTAAATCTTCGTAAATTTTTTGAATGAGGGTACTTGGTCCTTCGTGCCGGATTATTTTAAAATTAGTTCATAAGTCAAGAAATATGTAATTACATTATGATTAAAATACGATTCAGTTCATTAAATATTTTGTGTCAATTATTTTATTTGCTACTGGCAAAATTTGCGCCAATAACGTTGTAAATCTGTTTTTTTTGCTCCTTAATATTGAACTACATAATTTTTTTATCTATAAATATAAATAGTACCTTTATCGGAACACTGAATGTGTTTTTTTTTGTTTAAAAGTGTATTTTAGTGACAAATTGGATAATTGAGGTAAGTATCTTTTTTTTTTATAATTTAAATGTGATGTATTTTTTTAACATTCAAAAATCCATTCAGTGTTGCCGATTATAATTTTATTTTTTTACAAATATTTTTTTTTTCAGAATTAGAGCGAGCGAAAAAACCCAAAAAGAAAGTTGCACCAGAATTACAAAAATCACAAGAAAATTTGGATTATATATTAAAATATTCAAATGCGACGCCATTTAAAGGATTTTTTGGAAATGGATACACTTGCTTTTTGTGCCCAAAAAAATTTGAGGAGCCGTTTAAATTGAAAAGTCATACATTAAAACATTTGAGGAATAAAAAATTAAGTGTGGTGATACCTATTGGTCAATGTGTTAAATTAGATTTGAGTGATTTAGAGTGTAATGTTTGTGTGTTGAAGATTGATTCACTCGAGAGTTTATTGGAACATTTGAAAGTTAAACACGGGGAATCAATTCATACTTTTGATGGTGAGAAAAGTGAGAACTATTTGGTGCCGTTCAAGTTTGAAAGTGATGTGTTGAGTTGTGTTGTGTGTTGCGAGGACTTTTTGACATTCAAATTGTTGTATGATCATATGAATTGTAAGCATTATAGTAATTATGAGTGTGTGGAGTGTGGAAGGGGTTTTATTAGTCAGATTTCTTGGAGAACGCATGCGTTGAGACACAAAACTGGTGTTTTTGAGTGTACGTTTTGTGTGAAAGTTTTTACTAGCCGCGACCGTTGTAATGCTCACGAGCGCAGCGTCCATTTATTGAAACATAAACGTTATAAATGTGGTTATTGTGACGAGAAGTTTGTGGATATTGTTAAAAAACATGAGCATGAGGTGGAAGTTCACAATGCGGTAAAAAAGTTGTTTGAATGTGGCACATGTCATAGAAAGTACAAAAGTGTGAAAAATTTGAGGTTTCATATTGAAGATTATCACTTATTGAATCGCCCGCACAAGTGTAGTGTATGTGAGTTTAGTGCAAAGAAGTCTACGGAGTTGAAGAATCATATATTGAAGCATACGAGGGTGAAGGGTTACAAGTGTGATGTGTGTTCGAAGTCGTATGTGAGGAAGACGACCCTCCGCGAACACTTGCGGATACACGCGAATGATCGTCGGTTCAAGTGTGAGGAGTGCGGGCAGCGCTTCGTGCAGAAGTGTAGCTGGCGGGCGCATATGCGCGTGAAGCATGGTGATAAATATAAATAAATGTATTAATTAAATTGAGTATTTTATTTACATACCCTCTTTTGGTCTGCCATCTTTGCAAGGACGCCATGTTGGATTTAGAATGTTATTTAATTTATTAGTTGTGTATTTAAGCACTTAAAAGATATTTGAGCTAACTATGGCGTAATATTAGAGCAATTGTTTCAGCGGCCATCAAAAAACCAATCAAATCCCAAGGAGAGAAGAAGCCGAAAACATACACAGAAGAAGATTTACAGAAGTGTCTAGAAGATGTTAAAAATGGAAGGTTTACGCAGGGCAAAGCGGCTTTGTTTTATGATATACCAAGAACTACCATCACTCGAGCTTTAAAGAGTAAGTATTTCGAAAGTAAAGACAAATTAGACAAACGAAAGTGCGATTTAATATACTACTAACGCCATCTATTGACAAATAGATGACTATCTTGTCTGTTACGCTATCACGTTTAAATCTCTGAACCGATTTTAACGAAATTTGGTACAGATATAGATTAGAGCTTGGTAAAGGATATCGGCTATGTTTTATTGCGAAATAATCCTTAAGAATACTTAGTAAACAAATATCGATTTGAAGGTGAAGTGTATGTCGTGTCGTCGTTATAATACTCGTGGTAAATAGCAGGGGTTGACTATTTTCATAAATAGTCAAATAAAATAGTCCATTCAATATTACTTTTTAGTGTTTTAATACCCCTCTCTGACAACACTGGTAATGTAAACTGTCTCTAAAATAAAAATATGGACCTTGTTAAAGAGGGTGGCGATACAGATAAAGACGAATTGGATCTCTTTGTGCGTTTACTGCGTTGTTTTTTTGCGTACTGATTGTGTGTCTATAGAACGTTCGAGAATATATTTGGTAAACAGTTTATATCATAGGGTATATGTAATTAATTCCAGGATTCGAATTGAGATTAGCAAAACCAGAGACATTAAAAAAGATAAAACAATACACAGATGAGGATTTAAAGAATTGTCTTGAAGCGATCGAAAACAACACGTTTTCTCAAACAAAAGCGTCAGAGTCGTACAAAATACCAATAAAAACTATCAGGAGGGAATTAGCGAGTGAGTATTCATTTTATATTTCTAAAATATACCTTAGATTAGCTGCTAACTTTAAGTTAAAAAATAGTGGGGATAGACTGCGCATTCAAGGTCAAACCTGTACTTACGTGCCGGTAGCTATAGCCTAGAACATAGTCTTATAAATGTTAAAAGACTTAATATATTTCTATAGTCATTCCATATGAAGTAATGTAATTGAAAAAGCTGGGACGGGGACTCAATGGTCCTAAAAAAAAAAATGCAACTTTGGTTCCTTTTTTCCCTTAAGATCAGAATAATGTGATGTCAAAAAAAATATGTATAAAATATGTATTTGTAGCACGCTGCCATTTTGTTTTCACCAACACTACCATCCTTTCTTTCTAAAATTTAGCTTCAAGCGGATAAATATCTAAAAGAGTAAACATTTTAGAGCTAATATTAAAGGAAAATTCTTTGGGATCCTAAAGAAGATTCCCTCAAAGTTGCAGCAAAATCTAGAAAGAGTCGGCAATGACTTTACTTATTTCTAGACAATTGTAAATGGAATGGCTATAGTTTGTTAAGTATATCGTCGTATTACCATGTACGGTAACAATAATCGTGTCATATCGTTTGCATCTTAAACCGCAATCATTTAGTGTTCTACACATTACTATTTTAGATGACAATATGAGGGTACCCAATGAAGACGAGAAATAACCTGTCCCTTTCTTTATAGGGAGATCCACCAAAGCCTCTACTGAAACCAGTGAAAAAACAAAAGTTTTCAATAAAAAGAAACGAAAGGAAAGACCTATATCAGACTCATACTTGTTCCCCGAGCTGAGAAACTTTGACAGTGACGTTTGCGTTCTCTTTGACTGTTCCAACGCAACCCCTATCAGGTGTAGAGGTGGTGTGGGTTACAAATGCTGTTTCTGTCCACAACAATTCCCAGATCCCGCAGATCTCAAAAAACATTCGGCAAACCAACACGAAAACAAAACGATAAGTACCCTCCTAAGAGGAAGACATGGATCTGCCTTCTTACTAAAATTGGATATCTCGTATCTCCATTGCAAAATTTGCGACAAAAAAATGGAGACGCTGGAAAGTTTGGTCAATCACTTAATTGGCGATCATAATCGGAATATACATAAAGATATCAAAAACTTTATTTTGCCGTTTAAGTTTGAAGGAGATGAGATTCGTTGTGTTATTTGCAATAGTTTGTTTAACAAATTCAAAGTGTTGCAAGAGCACATGAGCACGCATTTTCGGAATTACATCTGCGACTATTGTAATGCTGGATTTGTCACGCGCTCGATTTTGTTGAAGCACATGAAATGCCATTTAATAGGTCTATTTAAATGTGGAGTATGTGACAAAACTTATGATACGGTAAGGAAGAAGAGAGCTCATGAGATCCAGGTCCATATCCAGGGTAGGATGTTGTACAAATGTGGGTACTGTAGTGAGAAGTTTAATAGATATCAGAAGCGGGAGCAGCATCTTGTTAAAGTGCATGGGGTGCAGTCTATTACGTTTAAGTGTCAGGCTTGTGATAAGGTGCTGGTGTCTCAGCAGGCGCTGCGAGACCACACGAGGAGGGATCACCTGATGGAGCGTCAACACACTTGTCCGGAGTGCGGGTTGAACTTCTTCAGGCCGAGTGACGTGAGACGGCACATGGTGAGGCATAATGGTGTGAGGAAGTTTCAATGTGACGTTTGTTTGAAGTCGTATTCTAGACTGAATACTCTGCGCGAACACTTGAGGATACACGCGGACGATAGACGGTTTAAGTGTGAGCATTGTGGTGTTGGGTTTGTGCAGAAGTGTAGTTGGCGCGCACACATGCGCACCAAGCATGGTGAACAAGTGTAGAGACTACTATTCGCGGTATATATTGTATTAGAGCTGTTGAAGAAGTTTGTAAATAATGTAAATAAAGAAATCAATTCTAGCTATAGAATTTTAAAAACTATTTGTTTACTAGAAAATGTATTTTATAAAATAAAATTTAAACAATATACTAATAGTTTTGTATTAAATCCTGTAGCGACATCTATGTGGTAAAATATTTACTAGCGAATACTAAAGTCATGCTTATGATTGGATGCAATTTATGTAGGACTTGTGTTGGCTCAAAATTGTAACTAACGCGAATTTAATAAAATGAATCTGACACTATTAGACTGCATTTGAGAATAATTGTCTCGGCAAACTTGCTTTTATAAAACTTACCTGACCTAACAGTACCTTGTTCCTTTATAGGGCTAAAAAGCGACACAAAAGAAATGACATGGTCCCTGGCTCAGACTGAACTAAGCAAACATGGAGACAACATTGCCTCAATATTGCTGAACACTAACGCTACTCCGATCAAAGGGCACAACGACTTCGGCTATAACTGCTGCTTCTGTTCTGCAGCTTACGAAAACCCCGCTGATCTCAAAAAACACACGTTACATCATGATGATGAGGAAAAGAGGAACTTTATTAAAGGAAAACACATGCGCAGTTACGTAGTCAAACTTGACATTACTGCGCTCCAATGCAATATTTGTAAAAAGAAAATAAATTCCTTGGACGAAATTATGACACACCTCCAAGACCATGGTAAAAAAATTCATCTGGACATCAACAACCACATCGTCCCATTCAAATTCGAAGGAGCAGAACTTAGCTGCACGAATTGCCGAACGATATTCACGAGCTTCAAAACATTAATGGAGCATATGAACAGACATTCCAAGAATTACGTGTGCGATATTTGCGGTTCGGGTTACGTTACCAGGATTACCTTTAACCTTCATCGCGCAAGTCATAATAAAGGAACATTTCCTTGTAAATACTGTTCCAAAGTTTTCGAGTCGCGGCCAAGGAAACTTTCGCATGAACTGGTCGTGCATATCCGTTCTCTCAAGCTGTCGAAGTGTGGGTACTGCGGTGAGAGGTTCAATTCGCGTAGGAAAAAGCAGATCCACGTTTCGGAAGTTCATGGTGTTAAAATCCAGAGTGTTAAGTGTCAAGTTTGTGGGAAAGTGTTGGCTACAAAAAGTGCGTTAAGGATTCACGTTAAAAGAGACCATTTACAGGAGCGTCGGTATGTTTGTAAGTTGTGCGAGATGAAGTTTTTTAGTCATGCGCAGTTGAAGAATCATATGGTGAAGCATTCTGGGGTGAAGAAGTACCAGTGTGAGGTGTGCAAGAAGTCGTTTGGGAAGTTGTACACGTTGACGGAACATATGCGGATACATGCAGATGATAGGAGGTTCAAATGTGAGCACTGCAGTCTGTCGTTTGTCCAGAAGTGCAGTTGGAGGGCGCACATGCGGACGAAGCATGGGAAACAGGTGTAGATTGACTAAAAGCAAAAGGACCAATAGTTTCACCATCTTTGTTGACCGAGTCATATGATGTGCTGTAAGTATAAAATACTTTTCTCGACTAATCTCGAACACTCTTCACGCATTCATATAAGAATTAATTAAAATAATTTAAAGCCTATTTGTTTGTTTATATTAAATATCAAATGCGTTCTATATACTCTTATATACTAACAGGAAATATTTTTACTACTGAAACGATTTTGATCATTCTTTCACCAGTAGGAAGCTATAGTGTAGCTAGAGTGAAATAGTTAATATAGTGTTGCTATATAAAAATTCTAATTAAAATTAAAACTTTGACCTCTATAATTATAACGATGTGGCTAATTTTATGAATATTTTGATTTCGATTCACTTTTCTTTTTTTTTTTTTTTTATGGTAGAAAAGGTGCAAACGAGCAGATAATCCACCTGATGGTAAGTGGCCACCATCGCCCATGGACATCGACAAAACAATAGATACCCTTTTATTTTGTCGATGCGTTGCATCCTCAAGATGGAGAGTGGGTAAGTGAAGAAGAAAAAATGCTGTGGTCTCAACGGGCCCTGAGCTAGATCCCAGAGTCCACTAGATCCACAGCATTAATGGGATGGGAGTGGGAGGGGGTAAGTCTGGCCCACATGCGGCTCGACCGGAACGCGTCTATGACACTTGGCGGTCGGATTCGCATGCTGGTGGTCGAGCAAGAGCTTATCCTCAATAATAATTTATTTTTTATATCTTCTGTTTAATATTTACATTTATTACATTTTTAATTGTCCAAAGACTATTTACTCACTTATGTTAAATTAGATTTACTTAGCAGCATATCCGCGCCTAGCATTTGTCATGGTCTTGCTGTGCTCAGAAATATCTGCTTGATTGGCATGTGAACATTTATGTGCAGCAGGAAGAGCTTTATGGACAGAACAGATGCCTGTGGA
The DNA here is from genome assembly GCA_905147385.1 of Limenitis camilla. Lineage (NCBI taxonomy): Eukaryota > Metazoa > Arthropoda > Insecta > Lepidoptera > Nymphalidae > Limenitis > Limenitis camilla. The sequence goes on from LR990253.1 coordinate 6,144,302, forward strand.
AGATACACCGACCGTCGAAATGAGCTGTCTACATTATTGCACTCCTTCGGAGATTTGAGCTGCTGGTCTGCACCACCGGCTTTATTAACGTCCAAAGTGCGAAGTGTTTTGAATACCTCCTAGTGATGATGTTATAATTCAAATGGTGACCCTAAATCAAACCCACAACTTAACTGCAACTGTAGTAATCTAGCTCCTGGTCAAACTGCTCATATAATCAGCATGATGAGCCTTCATGTGCCCCTTCAAGCTGCAGTTCTGCACGAACGCTTGCCCGCATACCACGCACACAAACCTCCGGTCATTGTTGTGGATCCTCATGTGCTCCTTCAGCGTCTTTTTCCTCGCGTACGACTTCTTGCACACCATGCACTCGTACGTCCTCTCCCCGTTGTGCTTTATCATATGCGCCTTCAGCTCAGCAATCGTATGACATTTGTATGGACATAAATGGCATTCCTTCTCCTTTATTTCAAGATGGCGGCGTTTCATATGCAAGGATAAAGCATAACGGCGTTTGAAAACTGTATCACATACATTACACCTGTATCTTAAAGGAAGTTCTCCATGAGCTTCAACCATGTGCTGATGACGATCGAAATAATCTGTAAATCTTTCCGGACATTTCGGACATTTATTTTTTTTGACCATCTTATGCACAGAGTCAACATGGCACTTCTGCTTGTACTGAGTATTGAAAATTTTGCTGCAAAAGTCACACGGAAAGGAGCCTTGGATGTGGGAATACTTAAGATGCACCTTCAGCCGACCCTGGGTGACGTACCCGGCGCCGCACTGGTCGCACACAAAGTTTCGGTAATGCACATTCATGTGGCGCTCGATGGCGCCGAAAGTTTCGAAATTAAAACCACAACTCTGACACTCGTACTCGTTACTTTTAGTCAGCTTGAACGGTATTATCCTATCCCCGTATTCCGGATGCAACTTCTTTTTATGGGCATTCGTTAAATGGGACTTTAATTCAGTTAAATTTGTAACTTTAGAGTTACATATGTTACAGGTAATTTCTGTAACATGAACATAAACGACAAGACGCTCCATAATGGATTTGCTGAGCATTTTTTTTAAATTAGCCTTACACCGATCTTTGTACTGATGGTCGCGTAATATGTCAAAGGTTTCGTATATCCTACGACAGTAAAAGCAAGGAAAACCGGACCTGCGTCTAGTTTTGAAGGCGGTTAGGTTGGAATACTTTAGAACAGTGGATATGTTTTGGATATGAGCAAGTTTTTCTGTCATATATACTTTGCTGCGTAATCTGCAGGAAGTGGGTTCGGTTAGCAGATTTTTTATTGATTTTGCTGTAATTTTTTTACCTGAAAAGAAAAACATGAACTTTAGACAGAAATCCGAACAGTACCTGGGTATTGTGAGTCCATTTCACACTACTATATCACTCGCCATCCAAGTTAGTCCAACAAAATCCTCAAAAAGAAGGTTACTTCCTGGCCAACATTCATGCAGTGTAAGCTTGTAAGACTTTCTCAACTACATAGGACAGAGTTATATCTTCTTAAGCCAGGGGGGGAGGGGGGAGGCACTCTTTAAGGGCTAGTGTTGCTAACAAGTGAACAGAACTTAATTACCTTTCAACAATTCCAATTCCTGAACAAACTGTTTACAACTGTGCTTCAAAGTTTTTCTAGTTGGTAAAGGTTTTAATAAATGCCGAGGAAACCTTGCAAGGAGTTCTGCTTCCCCATCAACTAAGTCTTCTAGATTTGAGCTAGAACTTTCTATTGTATCTGAAATGTATAATATAAGGTGCTAGACACAATGTAAACTGCTTATATGAAGTGCTAGATACAATGTAAACAGCTTATATGAAGTGCTAGACACAATGTAAACAGCTTATATGAAGTGCTAGATACAATGTAAACAGCTTATATGAAGTGCTAGACACAATGTAAACAGCTTATATGAAGTGCTAGATACAATGTAAATAGCTTATATGAAGTGCTAGACACAATGTAAACAGCTTATATGAAGTGCTAGACACAATGTAAACTGCTTATATGAAGTGCTAGATACAATGTAAACAGCTTATATGAAGTGCTAGACACAATGTAAACAGCTTATATGAAGTGCTAGATACAATGTAAATAGCTTATATGAAGTGCTAGACACAATGTAAACAGCTTATATGAAGTGCTAGACACAATGTAAACTGCTTATATGAAGTGCTAGACACAATGTAAACTGCTTATATGAAGTGCTAGATACAATGTAAATTGTCAATATAAATAAGCATCCTAGAAAATAGATCCAAACCAGACTCAGGTGGTAGATGAAGTGTAAACAACTTACCATTATAATTGTCTAATGTGTCATCATTATCAAAATCTATATTAACATCTAAATGATCCTCATTCTTTACTTCTTCTGTTTCTTCTTTAACATCCATATCTATTGTCGGTTCTCTCACTGGAATAAAAAGAAGTTATCGCTTTCATTAATTCATACTTGTGTCAAATAAAGGCTCAGGAATTGCCTCCGAAACCTTACAAGAGAATCTTGATGAATGAATGAAATGAAGTGCGACTAAATCAGTTCATGTAACGTTCACTTTTAGAACTCAAGATTATGGGGGACAATCTAGATCAAAGCTCGGAGAGCACAGTTTGCTACATGACATCTCACCCGTGTGGGGACGGATTAGAATACTATTCCCCTATGCCGTTGGGAGAACATCTGGTAAGAGCCGAGTAACCTAGCACCCCCTTGGTGGTAGAGGATCTGTTCCCCGACTGGCTTGCGACGACCGGTCGAGCCGCATGTGGGCCAGACTTATCCCCTCCCTCTCCCATCCTATTAATGCTGTGGATCTAGTGGACTCTAGGCTCTTGCTCAGGGTCTGCTGAAACCGCGGCATATTTTTTTTCTCTACCCCTCCCCACTCATCTTCGATGATGCAACGCATAGACAAAACAAGAAGGTAGCTCTTGTATTGACTATGTCCATGGGCGATGGTGGCCACTTACTATCAGGTGGACAAAAAAGTTATTTTTTTTTAGTTCTTTGTAGATCTGCAATCAGTCCTTGGGCTATGAGCGGATTTTTTGGAAGTTGAATTAGCGTTTGCAGGGATTTCCCCATTGGGAATATCTACTACTAAGTTAGGCTCCCAATTTTAGGATGTTCCGCCGCTTTACCCGTTCTAGAGGTCCCTGGGCACTGAGCAACACCGCCAGTCTGTTTGGGTGATGCCTTTTCCTCTCCATTTTACACAGGTAAGTTGCTATTTTTTTTTTAGAATATTACTCAATGAAATGTATTAGTTGTTATTTATATATAACATTATTTTTGATCCCTATTTATTTATTTTCAGTCATTTTTGTCACCACAATGAACGAAAACGTGAAGATTCCAATTGGAATTATGAAGGAGGTTGCTACCAAATAAAGTACTCGTAGTAATATTTTTATTCAATTATAATGTAATCTATCTATCTATCTATATATATAAAAGGAGAAGCTGACTGTCTGACTGACTGATTTATCAACGCAGGGCCTAAACTGTAAGGGTTAGAAACTTGAAATTTTGCACAGGGATTCCTTTTAAAACATAGGGGAGCACTAAGAAAGGATTTTCGGAAATTCACCCCCTAAGTGGGTAAAACGGGCAAAGTTAGTATGAAGCTTTGCCGTTTTTGAAGTTATTCAAATCAAATTCAGTATGAAGGTTCTTCATTGAAAGTCATGAAACACGTGTATCATCCGGGCCTAAATGGGGGTGTAAAGTTAGTATGACCACCTCATAAAATTATTAAGTATGTGTACAGACAATCTACTGTAGTCTAATATAACTACGTCAATATATCAAACGAAGTTGCAGATAAAAGCTAGTTATACATATACAGTCGAGATCAACTGTCGGTCTGAGGCATCGTGCGCGAGTATAAGAAGGTTAAGGTGAGTAAGCATCTCATGGAATTAGATTATTACAGTATTTTCCTCGAGTAGTTATGTAATACTGAGTACTATTAAATACTATATTTTCATTATACTTACAATTAATAAAAAATGTCTGCTTATCGTCAAGCGCATCAACTAATTGTTGCTCTGCGCTCACCACCATTGTGCGGAAGTCACTTGCATTTCTCAATTTTCCTATACAACTGCTACAGATGAGGGAACTCCTATCATTTGTGCATAACTAAAAAAAAGATTTATAATCAAGCCCAGAAGAACAAGTGAATTTGGTATACAATACTTATACTTAACTGTTTACTCCTATTAATAATATGTCAACTAGTTGACTCGTCAAACATTGTTTTGCTATATAAATTTGGGGTGGGCTACCCTTATTACTTAGGGGGATGAAAAGTGGATAGTAGCCGATTCTCAGGCCTACTGAATATGCATATAAAATTTCATAAAAATCGGTTGAGCCGTTTCGGAGGAGTATGGTAACTAAAACTGTTGAAGTGAATTTGCTCACGTGTAGCTCCCCTCCTATGGGTCGTAGCGTGATGATATATAGCCTATGGCCTTCCTCGATAAATGGCCTATCTAACACTGAAAGAATTTTTCAAATCAGACCAGTAGTTCCTGAGATTAGCGCGTTCAAGCGTTCAAACAAACTCTTCAGCTTTATATATTAGTATATTAAAACTTTTTAAATTAAAACTCTTTTGTATTCATTCATGGAAATACATAATAAAATATAATATGCATTAATTAATTCAGGATAATATGTGAAACGCAAGATGTGACAAATCTTTTTTTTTTTTAATAACAAAATTATTTTTTAAATAAAACAAAAGAGTCCTTACAGCCAGTGTTCATATTTCAAGATTAATTATATACTCTTGCCTATTTTTATTTTCCAATACATTAAAAAAAAAGTGTTCTGTCAATTTAATTTTTTTTATAATTATGGCTGAACGTTCTGCCAGTTAAAAAAAAATTGTACAACTTACGTATAAATTAAAACATTCCTGGAATAAATCGTAATAAATTTCTCGCGTTCCATTCCAGATGTATTCCTTCATTATGTCTCTGTGGCTGCCTTTGCTGAAACAAAACCTACACTTTCCGTATCTAGTGTTTGTATCCATTTTTACTTTTGTTTTTAAAAAAGGAATTCAAATAAATAGTTTTGTATATTGACTTATCAGTGCTACCAGTTAGCGGATACCAAATTACCCGTTTTCCTATAAGATATTACCCGACACAATTCTGTGCATTTTTTTATATATTTTTTTCTTTTCTGTTAATTTTTATGGTGGAAACGAGCGAACGATGGTAAGTGGCCACCATCGCTCATGGACATCAACAAAACGAGATACTCTTGTTTTGTCGAAGCGTTGCATCCCCTAAGATAGAGTGGGGAGGGGGAGGGACGGAAAAATTCTGCGCTTTCAGCGGACCCTGAGCAAGAGCCTACAGTCCGTTAGATCAGCAGCATTAATAGGATGGGAGGGAGGGGGTAAGTCTGGCCCACATGCGGCTCAACGGTCGCAAGTCAGAAGGTAGTATTCTAACCCTCCCCAGAGATTTAGAATATTTATAGGATTGCTTAGATAACTCTAGTCTAATTTTAAATGAAACGAGATAATTTTTTTTATTAGTCAGATTATTTTAATAAGTAATGGCAAATAAAAAACGAGGACTAAAAAAAAGAAATTGGGAGTGTGAAACAGAGAGAGAGAGAACGCGCTAAGCATCATCTGTGCCGTCGTGTCACATACTCATAACTGACTTTTGAGAAAATCAAAAAAAGGTAATTACTGTATTAACTAGCCCTCCTAAAATGATCCTGATTGCGCCCCCTCCAGTAGTCTTTGTATCTCCTATTACTAAAAGTTTTATTCTATTTTTTACTAAAAGTAATTCTAGGAATTACTTTTAGTAAAAAATATATAATGAGGAGAGAGCAAAAATAAAAACAATAGAGATCGAGTCATAATATAAGCAGCCATTTGTTTTAATTTGAATTATATTTTTTTGTGCTCCCTTATAACTTCAACTTCGTCTTGTGCCGCACGTCCCTCCTCGCAAATGGGGTAATTACCCGCACATTGGCAACACTGTAATTTGTTTTTATAGCTGTCAAAATCAACTTGAACAAAACATGACAGTTTTTTTTTTAATTTAACTTTTACGGCGAATATCAATGCGACCTCTATTAATACTTTTTTTTGAGTAATTAATCTTTTTTTTAATTTATAACCATCATACATTACCATGTGAAGTTTTTTTCCAACTGGAAACTGGTGATAACGTAGTTCGTGCACGCTCTAACAGATGTCGGACAAGACTGTACAGTGAAATACCTCTGCCTTTTCTATTATGGGACAAAAACAGAAAAAACTAACAGATCTCGCTACTGTACTCTTTGAGCTACTGTTTATCTTATTTGAAAGTAGCTTCGCTGAGTGTAATTAATTATTAGGCTACAGGTAAAATTTAACAGATTTTCCGTTAGATCTGACGGATTAGAGCTAGGCACTAACGGAATAAAATATATATATATTGGCGGATTTTTAACGAGAAATACCAACTTGCTTAACAGAATTTTGAATTTATTGTTGGCAACAGTGAGTAAAAGTTTTATCAATATTATTTTGGCGCCTCTCACTTTTTAAACCTTCTTTAGACATCCAAAAATATTTCAAAACTAAAATTATCTAGCCGATATCGAGATTTTAGTAAAAAAAATCTGTGACTGAAACTCCATGATTTTGTAAATATTTTGAAACCAGACTCCAATTAAGTCAAATCATAAAAATAAGTTTATATATGTTATGACAACATATTATTCCATTCGTAGGCCAACCAACACTAAGTATGGAGAGTCATCTTTTCATTAATCTGGATGAAAGAAGAAAGCATTCTGGAACTATTGGTAAGATCTACCCTTTTTAAGAAAGTGTTCATTCATCCCTAAATTAATATGGGAGTTTGTATTTATTTTAGCAAAGCGTTTCAATTATCTAAATAATATATTTTTATTTGTGTTGTAACAAAATAACATAATTTTAAATGATTAACCTTTAATAAACATTCAATATATTATATTAAGTAGAAACAATGGCTTCATAAAATTTTAGCTGTTATAGCTACCGGCACGTAAGTATAGGTTTGATGTTGAATGTGCAGAAGTCACTGTTAGGTCTTTCCCCCACTATGTGTTCTCCGACCTAAAGTTAGCTGCAGGCTACTATAATTTTATACCAATACATTCAAATTAAAAAATCGGTGATGACCCAGTTTTAACTTAAGTGTCTAACTCGAGAGGTCCGGGATCAATCCTCCACACAGGCACACACACAATAATATGTGAATGAAAAAAAATTGACACGTCAGATTTCCTTGTGACATCAAAACATATATCCTCTGACTTTTCCGTGTGTTTTAGGCAATTAAATATCACTTGCTTTAATGATGAGATACTCCTAAGAGTTTCCTAAAGTTCTCAAAGGTGTGTGAAGTCTGCCAAACCGCACTGGGCCAGCGTGGTGGACTATGGCCTAATACCCTCCTCATTCCGAGGAATAGACCCGGCCATATTAGGCATTAACTTGCAACATTTCAGGATGATGCGTCTTCACATGACCCTTCAAACTGCAATTCTGAACAAATGCCTGACCGCACACCTTGCATGCATACCTCCTGTCATTATTATGTATCCGCATATGCTCTCTAAGTGTTTTCTTCCTCGCATAAGACTTCTTACACACCGAGCATTCAAAAATCCTTTCCCCATTATGTTTTATCATATGAACTTTTAATTCTTGCCGACTATAACAAGAATACACACAAACATCACACTTGTAGTCCTTCTGTTCTAAATGATGGCGTTTCATGTGCATAGACAATAAATATTTAATCTCATACGACTTGTCACACACATTACACTTATACTCCAACGGTGGAGCACCATGAACCTCAACCATATGCTTCTGACGTCTCAAGTATTCAGTGAACCGTTCATCACACTTTGCACACTTGAACCTCTTCACCATATTATGAACTATATCAATATGATTTTTTAATTTATTTCTACTCGAATAAACTTTTTTACACACAGCACACTCAAAAGCACCACCACTATGCTGTTTCAGATGCACTTTTAACCTGCACTTAGTCGCATAACCCGTACCACACTCCTTGCAAACATAATTCCGGTAATGGACATTCATGTGTCGATCCAACGAGCCGAACGTTTCAAAATTGCATTTACAAATCTGACATTCGAGCAATTGGGTTGTTATTTTAAACGGTATTACTCTCTCTGGACATTGCTGGAACTCTTTATTATGTTGCCTAACCAAATGTGTCTTCAACTCGTTAAAACTTGGAATACCGTCACCACATATTGTGCACTTCAAATCAGTCACATCGACATACACCATGAAGTTATTAGACCCATAGGACTGAAATGCCTTTTTGAGCTCCATCTTCGTGTGTTTCAATTGATGTTCTCTCAATTTTGTCATATCTTCAAACTTAGTCCGGCAATAGAAGCACGGGAAGCCATTTTGCTTTTTAGGCTTGAAGGGTGCTACATTGGAATTTTCTAGAATAATCAAAGAGTTGTATACGTAAGCCAGTTTTTCTGTTCTGTTGTCTTTTATTTTACAGAATATTTCTGGTATTGTGTCTGTGTATATTTCTGTTTTACCTGAAAAAAAAAATATTTTATTCACTATTCAAGCATTCTGATCTATGTGACCCATTTTAACATCCCTTCCCCTCCCCATAACTACATGTAATATATGCCACTCCTTCCCCTCTAGTTTACATATAGTTATTTAAAAAAAAGGTTTTAAACCATTTGCCGACAGAAAGTTAAATAAAAATCATTTGTCTCTTGTCTATGAAAACCTAAGATCCCTTCCACATCTCTGTGACCAAGCGTGAAGCCAAGTATTTTGAAGTCCCCCCTCAGAACCGGTCTCGTGGTTTCGGTAAGTCCCCTAAACAGCATTCTTCACATTAGTTATTTTAACATTGGATCCAAAACTTAAAACTGAGCACAAATATGAACACGTCCAAATGAGTATAAATTATAAAGGGGGTGCAGAGAGAGAGAGGTTGTAGGGACGGAGGTAGTGGAGGAAGCTTCATTCCTCGATTCACTTTTTTTTTCTTTGTCAATAATTATTAAAAGGTGTTACAATCAACCGAGCACCCCTTGGTGGTAGAAGATCTGTTCTCCGACTGACATACAACCACAAATATGCAAATCCGACTGCCAAGTGTCTTAACTCAGGTCCCACTAAACCATAGCATTCTTCTATGCATCCCCTTTCCTAATCCTATCTTCGAAGTGGTACTGCATTGACAACACAACATTTCCTCTTGTATTACCGATGTCCATGGGACCATCTCGTTTGTCCCGTTAACTGCAATAAAAAGTCTAAAAAAAAAAATATACTTACTGGTATCATCATCAGCTATTTCTTCTAGATCTTCATTCTGTAGTTCTACCTCACTGCATTCAGAGATATAATCTTTCTCTGTTTTTATATCAGTATTAATGTCTATGGTGTTTAATTGTGGGAGATCTAGAATTAAAATTGGAGATAAATAAAATCTTAGTCACAAAAACCTTCCTATTTTTATTACCTACTTAGATTTTTAAATTCCTTTTTTCACTCAAAACGGGTCAAGGTCAATGGGATGGGAGTCTTTCAGACATTTCAGACAAAAATTAAATTTCTACAGCTTACAATCTTCTTATGCCGGTGTAGCGACCAGCACTACATGCATGAACGTACGCGCATTCCGTGCGCGTGTAAATTTTATTTATATTAGGAGATCACTGAGCGGCGGTGTCCGAACAGTAGTGTCTTCTCACAGTGGTGGTGTCCATCTGTGGGGTGACATGTCCGGAGCTTTGCTGCCTGAGGCAGTTTGCTGGCATGTTCGCAAAGTAGTCCTCAAGAAAGTGTTCGACAGCCGCCGAGTGGCTGTGGTCCTCGATGTCATGAGGCTGGAACTGCTCACTTAAGTGTTCTGCCAGGATCGTTGTCCTACCTGCCGCCCCGTATTTCATCGGGGCCTTCAGTTCACCCTTCAGTGGTCTAACTGGCGAGCGCGAGTTTTTGATTTGGCGGCACAGTCGGTGAAGGGATGTGGTGTTGATGGCTGCGGCGTCAATGCGGGCTTCCCACTGTTCGGATGTTATGGTTCTCAACTCTGTCTTTATCCGCTCTGTGACGCTGTTGAGCTGTCTTTTGAAGGCTGGGTCTCTTGTGATCTGCCATCTTCTTCTGAGGCTTGCCTTCGTTTTGAGGTCCCTTTTAATATTCTCCTTCTGGGCTGGATTAGTGTTGTGGCTGCGTCGATTGCGCTCTTGAGCGCCTGGATCTCGGCGGCCAGGGTGTCAACTTCTGCTGCTTCATGGATTCTTCTTACTGGGAATTGCGTAGAGATTAGAGTGTCCACATAGGTCTCTCAGTTGGTCCTCTTCTGTGGTTGTGGGGGTGTTGTCCTGGGGTCAGGGTGGCCAGGACTGGGTGGTGGTCCGACCCCATAGAGTATGGCATCACCTCCAGAGCGAGTAGCGAGCCCAGGTTCTTGTGGACTATGAGATCTATGACATCCGGAGAGCGGTCTGCCTGAGAGGGGTAGTGCGTAGGGATGTCTGGTCCTGAGATCTCGTAGTCGTGCTGTCGAGCGGCGGCGTTTTATAGCGCGGCACTATATATAATCGCGCCAACGGCGACGTCATGAGAATTGTACTCTCTCACATATTGTACTAATGTGTACAATTTATTTAAAGAAATTGTTGAATAGTTTTGTTACGCGGTAATTTTCTAAATTCTTAAAACGGGACAGTTGTACGTCCTAACGATTTCTTTTGGGACATTATAGATTATATATAAAATTATATAATTTAGTATTTTTGGTTCAGTACTGAAAGCATATTTATATATAAGTTGTTTTATTGACTACAAATAATGGCGGGAAAAACAAGATGGCGGGAGAGAATATAAAAAGAGTCATTACTTGTCAGAGAATTATTACTTATTATTATTAGAATTATTACCAAGTGAGAAAAGGTGTAGTGTGTGAAAATAAAGTACAATTCTTGAGTGAGTATACCAGTGTTCTTGTTTTATTTCTTCAATAACTATTTTTAAATTATTATTACCTTCAAAATATTCCTTTACATCATAATCAACTAAACTCCGTTCAGCTTCCAGCACCATTCTCTTAAAACTGCTCGCATCTCGTAACCTCAGAATACATGATGTGCATATCAATGTACCTTTTTTTGTTTTAATTGCCAGCTGAAATACACCAAGAATCTCTTTAAAATCAAGATGATTTTTAATAAAGTTAATTATGAAGAAGAACTGGCTGTGTCTTTTGAATGTGAACCTTCTAGAATCAAATGATTAAAGAGCTGTATATTCATTTTAATTCAGTCCGTTCCATTTCTAAGAAAACTGTCTTGAGAGATATATTTGTTGTATTTTAAATTAACCAAATTTAATACTATATAAAATCATAATGGGAAAGTAATTAATTATTATCCAGCATCCATATAACACTCAATCTGTTTGAATGAACTGTACTGCAAGCCGTACACTTCATGAATCATCATATTTTATAAACAATTAATATATTTTAAGCATATTTGATCATTAAACTAAACAGAAAGATGCCTAGCTAAAAGTAATTTGACTTATCATTAATGAAAATGTAATCACAAATGAAGCTAATTAGGCATAAATCTATCATTTCACTTCTGTAGTTACATTCGTTGCTATGGCAACGTATTATAAATAAAAAGCGCTGTAGCGCTGTGTGTTTTACTGAACGGTTAGCGTACTCATAATGCTTGCAGCGCTGCAGCTAACTTCAGCTCATGAGTGATTAGTTATACACTAAATACGCTATAGCGCTGCGTGTTTAATAGGTATGATTAGACTAATAGCTAGATTCAGTGCTTCAGCGAACTTTTGTTTGAATTTATAAAATAATAAAATGGAGCACAAATTTTGCTAAACAGCTTCTCTATATAATAAATCTCAATATTATCCAACAAGAATTATCAACAAACACATTTTTAAGTCAGTAAGGATTATATGAATGAGTAATACAGTGGTTTTTACTGTGTAGTTATATATTAAATAAATGAATAATACTTACAAATAAATTGAAGCATTCTAAAAATATTTTGGAGTAGTTTTCTTTAATGCCATTCCATTCATACTCCACCATCAAGTCTCTGTGATGGCCCATAGACGAGCAGCATCTACATTTACCGAACTTCGTATCTTCGCTTTCATTCATAATTTTAATTATAAAAAATGTTTAAAATACGAATTATTATTTTAAAATAAAAATTTAAATAATCTGTCACAATCAAAAAATATTTGTCACAGAATATATACATATCCTTAATAATGTTGCCAGATGCGTATTATAAATTTCCCTATACCGTGCGCGAAATATACTGAGTGCACTTGTATTGAGAAATAAATAAAATAACGTTTTTTTTTTCATAGCTCATTTTTTTATTGCTAAAAAATTTTATTAAAAACTAGCCTACCCGTGCGACTTCGTTCGCGTGTTGTTCCGTCGGTCGAGGCGAGATATTAAATAACCTAAGTTACTCCTTGTTACATCAACTATCTGCTAGTGAAAGTATCGTCAAAATCGGTCCAGCCATTTCAGTAATTAGCCAAGAATTGTAAAACACTTGGTAAAAAGCGGTTATTTTAATATTTCAAACAGACACTACAATTTTATTTATTTGTATATAGATTTGCATAAATTATTTTAATTTAGATAGTTTAAAAAATAAAAATACTTGATAGTTTATATAAAAAAAAAATATATATTTTTTATACGAATATGTTTCTAATTTTAAATAGCTCTTGCCTAACGTAACAAGGAACTAAATAGATTAACTGTGGGGCGTACAAAACCCCACACACGTGGAAGCTGGCTGGGCCCGGTTTAAGCTTCTTTAAATAAGGGGTTATCTATTGTCAGTTAAGTAATAAAGGCACACTTATCTTCTTTCTAATCTTCTTTTGGGCAACACATTATAACACTGAATAGTTCTAAATAGTTCGCACTTCACCGCTAGTCTGTTTTCGTCATGGAAGGTTAATTAACTCGCGATTAGGAGATATAGCACATACAGGACTCGGGATATTATTAATCAATAAAGGGATCAACAGGGGAGGGGGGAGGGTACATCACACCGCTCGTGTGCGCCTCTCAATGACTACATTACGACTCCCTCCGCCCGCGGCGTACCTAACACTCCCTAACACCCCCCCGCCGCGCGCGCATTCCTTAAATATATTAAACAAACTGTAACAGGTTTATTTTTTTATTTCAAATACAGTAATAGGTATTTAAAAGACTAAAAAGCAAAGTACATTTTTTACAGACTAGAAAGAAAAGTCCCGGGACTTCGAGACACGAGACGTCCCGGACTAATCAAATGCACAAGTTCGCGGAGTTCGAAGTTGGAGTAGTTAGACTTCAATAATTTTGCTGGCAACATTGGACGGTATATTTTTATTAGACTAAAAATTCATTAAATAGTTTTACAATTAAATTAACTAGTTTATGAGTTAAATCATTAGTTTCTGTTTATGCTTGTAATGCACATATTTTAGTATTAGGTTGTGTGTGTTGTTTGCTGTTGTGGTTGTGTGTTGTGTAGTGTGGCTGTTGAGTGGCGTTGAGTATCGGTATTCCTGTTGCAGGAGCAAAAATAGCTGAAGCAATATCAGAATATGATCTTCTGATTGGTGCAATTTGTGATGATGCTTCGACTTAGACGACTTATTCTACGTTAGAAATATTTTGTTCAGACATCAAAAGTTTAATGCTATGCTGTCTAGCAAATTCGGGGCATTTTTTATCAGTTACTTAGTGAGAACCCGAGCATAAAAGACTTGAGATTGATGGACATTGGCAGAATTACTGCTATCAAAAGCGGTAGAAAAGCCATAGACAAGAGAAGAAGATTAATGAGTTTCCTTTGGCCTTTGGACTAATGTAAAATCTTCTTTTTTGAGAAACCGATATAATTCTGCTAGCATATTGCATTGAATCAGGCGTTACTTTGCGGAAATTCATGATTTAAAAGGAATTAAAAGGTTACCTTGCTATAATCCGCGGAAATCTGAACAACCAGACTCGTATGGTACAACCCAGAAGAGCACCCTGCCCACAGAAAAGTGTAACGCGCGGACCCGAACCAAGATACACCACACAAGTAGGTAGCTCGACGATCTAACAACCAGACTCGTACGGCACAATCCGGAAGAGCACACCGTTTACAGAAAAGTGTAACGCGCGAACCCGAACCTGTACACACCACACGCACAGACAGTGATAGAAGCATCTTCAGGAGGTGTTGACTCTACAAGCGTCACTTTCTAAGTGACAATTTTGTTGAAAAAACAGCCTTTTATACCTTAACTCAATACTCGATATTCGACACGCAATACTCGATACTAGATATTTAACTCGGTACTCGTGTTTTGTTCTCACGACTAAAGTTATCGAGTAGAGTGGATTTAGACACGTTTATTTGTTCGTTCAGCAGCTCAAATGTTTGATTGGTATTTTTAATTATTTCTAATTGCTCCATCAAATTAAGTTTAAAACCTTTATCGCAAATATGTAGTATTTTGTGAGAATGGCCCATATTGTAGCCGCTATCTAAAGATGTTTAGCAAAATGGGATTTCTCAGGTTTATTGTTCCTAAAAGCAGTTAAGTGTTCTTTATACTGAATATCAAATCTACGTCCCGTTTCACCTACATATTAGGCATTGCAGTCAGAATATTTCAATTCAAGCTCATGTACTCCTGATTTTTGTTTGTTACTCAGTTTATCTTTACCGTTACAAATACGTCTAAGTGAATTATTAGTCTTGAAGCCAACATTTACATTATGCAATTTGAGAATTTTCGCTATTCGTTCAGAAGACGGTCCAAAATAAGTTATTACTAGATTTGTATTTATTTTGCTTTTCGGGAGGGACTGCATATAATTGTTTATTAAATTAATAAACAATTATATGCAGTTCTTATTAATTTGTATGTGCCCTATGAAAATACCTTTTTACTTTCTCATCTTGCAATCAGTCGTATGGACAATGAGAAGATGAGTTTTGATACACTGGCAAAAGGATTTACTCACCATCCAGGAACAATACCATTTATCATTATGTCTATTCAGTGATTGGTGCTGGGATCAAGTGTTCTACGATGTTTTAGACGATTAACAAACCAATGAGAAAAGGTCATCAAAGGGTTTTTCTGTGCACCTCAGCCCCCCCTGGGCCATTGCCCGCTACACTTAAACCTTAGCGGGTTTAAAAGGTGAGGGCAGCACATTTAAAATATTGTAATCAACATCAAAACAATTTGCAAGCCTAAACCAAGCTTTAGTTCGAACTCGCTAGAAAATGTCAAAATAGAATAACACGGCACGATGAACCGAGAAGGACAGGAAGATGTCGTTTGCCGGAAATTTCGCGAGCCCTCGATGATTGATATGTGGGAAAAGGACGGCATTAGGCAAATTTATATTTTCGAGTGAGATGGGTATAACTCTAGATTTTTCCTGGGGTTGTCAGAATAATCTTTTTTTTTTTGCTAGAATCAAGTTGTGAGAAGTTTCTATATGAAATCCTATATAAAGGGTTGCACGGACGATTGGAAGTCAGTCTCTGTCAAGTGGGACTCGCCAGCCTTCGAAGAGGACGAACATCCAACCAACCACCGAACGGATCAAGAAGAAACACCCTTGGCTCCTGGCTGCTGCAAGCGCCGGAGCCGACATTGATCTCGGCCGAAGGCTACTAGCCTCTCTGCCACCCGGACTGAAAAATGAAGTCCGGAAAACACCCAACGGACGCACCGCCGACCGAACACAGCGGCGCCGCACCGTTACGCCCCGATAACTCGCTACTGCGGTCTTCCGGGACTACCGCCTCCCAGGCCGACGCCGCAACGCACTGTATCTTTGGAGCGACCCACAAGCCACGCCGTCTCCCCCGCTTCCTGGCAGGAACGACATCCGCGAAAAAGAGCGCCCACATCTCAACCACAGACACCCACCGAGAGCAATGAGGAACTACTGAAGATTCTGTCCACGCCTCCAACAGCGCCGGCGCGCGACGGAAAGGCATTCACCACATGCTTGTTCACCGACGAATACGTCTCGCCGTCAACCCCTGGCGTCGCGGCCCCCCAACCGCTTACCCCCGGAAGCCTCGCTACACCGCAGAAATATAAACGACGCCGCTCACAAGTAGATGACAGCCCAGAGGAAGACGAACCTAAGCGCCCATGCACCTCGATGGAGAAACCAATGTTAACCTACGCCTCAATAACGGCCACATCACCGCCGCCAGCAGCATCATCATCATCAACCAACGCTCAACCAATGGACACCAGTACATCGGTCCAGCCGAAGCCCAAACCAAAACCTCGATTTCCTCCCTTAGTGGTCGAGGTCCTGCCAAACTGGACCCACCACTTTGAAATTCTGAGGGAGCGCCTAGGCCACATTCCATCGGCGCGCGCATACGGCAAAGGAATGCGCTTCTACCCTACGATGGAGCTGGAGTACCGCGCTGTCCAAAGGTTCCTCACTGAGCTGGAAAAGAAAGAGAAGATATCATGGTTCGCATACTCTCTCCCCTCAGAGCGAAGTCTTAAGATTGCCATCCGAGGCCTACCAGTAGACACCGAACCAGAAGAGATCATTAGAGAGCTGGAGGAGAAATGGTTCTCCCCCGAATACGTGCGCCCCATCAAGGCCAGACAAGGTCGCCCGGGCTGCATTTTCCACGCAACTCTGCGCCGCATCGAGGGGCTTACGCCAGCCATCTTCGAAGTGAAGGACCTGCTGAACATGTCGGGCATAAAGATCGAAGCCTGGAAAGGAAAGAAGGGCCCGGCACAATACCATAGATGCCAGGCATTCCGCCACTCTTTGCACAACTGCCAGCGGGGAGAACCACAGGGCGAAGGACTGCCCCCGCCCACTCGAAGAACCTGCAACATGCGCGAACTGCGGAGGCCCGCACCCCGCTATTAACACGGGGTGCCCAATATACAAAAAGGAAGCGAGAAATAAGAAAGCAGGAGCCATCGCCAGGACATCTATAACTGTCCCTCGCCCCGCACCTCAGCCGCCCACAGAACCACCACCAGCGCCGCCAGCATCCACTAAACCTAACCCTCCGGTGCCCACGGAACAGGCACCTCAAGGCTCCACTATACCCACCGAAGAGCCCATGCGCTCATGCCCCCAGCAAACAACCCAGCAGCACCAATGAAGCCCAACAAAAAGAAAAGGAGGCAGAGGAAAACCAGACTCCCCATAAGCACTGCCACGAACCATGACGAGACCTCCGCCCAACGCACGACAGCGGCACAAACCACCTCCGCTGCCGCTCCCACAACCATAACAGCGAAACACCCACGCCCACAACGAGCACCGGCCGGGCGCACTTCAAACCCCCACCGATGTCTCTGGACAACTTTCTTGCGTGGGCCAACACCATTATTAGGAAGCTCTATCCCTTCCTAACGGAGGTCTACGCCGCATACCAGGAGGGACAAAACCTGCATGCGGCGATCCTCAGAGGCATAACAAATATCGCAGCAACATGGACAGCAAGCCTTCAGGCCACAGATACCGCGGCCTTGCGGTGTATGTCCGGCGCAGCATCATCCACAAAACACTACTGCAACCCAGTCTTCAATGCTTCCAAGCCCTGGGAATAGAAGCCTCGCTAGGAGACAGAAAGATCCACATATACGCAGCATACCGTCACCCGGCGCAAATCAGCAAGCAACTAGGGCAAGAGATGCGTAGCATCCTGCAGTCGCAGCACGCCACACTAATCGCGGGCGAGTTGAACGCCAAGAACCCTGCATGGAAGTCGATAAGATGCTGCACAGCAGGCCGCACATTACTCAAGGACGCCGAACAACACGACTACGAGATCTCAGGACCAGACATCCCAACGCATTACACCCCCCCCGCCCATGCGCAGAGCACTCCCCGGCTCACCACTTGCGATGGAAGTGATACCCTACTCCATGGGATCGTACCACCACCCGGTCCTGACCATCTTGGCCCCCTGCGCTCACCAAGACCGCACCTCCACAGCCACTCAAGAGGACCAACTGAGAGACCTTCACAGACACCCTGCTAACTACGCAACTCCCAACAACGAGATTAAATGAGGCAGCAGATGTGGACACCCTGGCAAATGAGATTCAGGCTACGCTTAGGAGTGCAATCGACGCAGCCACCAAACTGAAGGCCAGCGTCAGAAAAAGATGGCAGACCACCATAGACCCGGCCCTCAAGAGGGAGCTCAATAGAACCACCGAGCGGATAAAGAAGGCGCTAAGAGCCTTATCATCAACACAATGGGAAGCTCGAATTGACGCCGCGGCCACCCAAACTTCGTCACAACACCGATTGTGCCGCCAAATCAAAGGCTCACGACCGCCTACTAGACCATTGAAGGGCCCCGATGGCAATTTACAATACGGGGCGGCAGATGGGGCCAAGAAATAGCGGTGAGTAGCTTTTCTCTTTAGGAACTTTCCTCGACAGCTACTTCGCGAACCCGCCGGGGAACAATGAAGATCCCATTTTCTTTAAGCCAGCTGATGTCCGAAGAGCACTCAAGAGCGCCCCTCTAAAGAAGACCCCAGGTCCGGATGAGATTCCAAACGAAGCACTTCGTTGCCTGCCGCAGCGCTCTATAGCGTCATCCGGACCGCACACTTCCCCACGCCATGGAAGAGTGGGACAATTATCATGCTGCCGAAGCAAGGGAAGGATGTGACCAAGCCCAACAGTTATAGGCCTATCACACTTCTGCCTGCCTTATCAAAGGTCTTCGAGCGCCTCCTGCTTGGAAAACTGAACCCATACTTGAAGCCGAGACCGGAGCAGTTTGGGTTCAGGTCAGAGCACTCCACAACGCTCTAAGTGACAAGAGTCCTCCACACTATCACGGCAGCACTGAATAAAAAGGAACATCCAGTGGCCGTTCTCCTGGACGTCGAGAAGGCATTAGACCGGGTGTGGCACGAAGGCTTGCTATACAAATTAGCCGCCACAGAGGTCCCGAAAAGGATTACCTTTCTCATGAAATCTTTCCTGGAAGGGAGAACGTGCCGAGTAAAGGTAGAAGACCAATTCTCGCAGAAGATCCAGCTGGCAGCCGGAGTACCGCAGGGCAGCTGCCTATCGCCCTCCTAGTACTGCCTGTACACGGACGACATCCCCGTCCCCAGCAACGTGGAGCTGGCGCTGTACGCCGACGACGCGGCGATCATCGCGACCTCACTAAACCGCCACCACGCGGCCCGGAAGCTGCAGGCCGCGCTAGACGAGCTTCCGACTTGGCTGACCAAATGGCGCCTGGCCATAAATGTCGCTGCGGTACATCTTAAAAGCGCAGTACGTTGTGAGAAACGATGTCATCCATAGGGATACAAAGATGGATACATTGGAAGCCCACATCCGAAGGCTGACAGAGATGATGTTCGCACGCGCCAGTGTATCCAGTGAGCCCACAATTCAGAACATTGCTCCCTACCATGCACGACCGCCCGACAAACGAAAGTACCCACGCGACCTTGTCGGAAATGTCCCCCAGAAGCCCCCCTCGCCATCGGACGAAGTCGTCGTTGTAGCAGCTGATCGCCTCGCTGGGCCTCCTTCAGGGAACTGAGGGTCTCACCTGGCAGGAGTTTGATCGCGCACAACGGCGTGAAGAATCCGCATGGCGGGAAGGTGGGGGACCTTGACCCCCCCCCCTCTTGATACCAAAATGCCCGATTCGATGAATCATCTAAACCACAGCCCACGCCAAGAGGCAACCCCAAAGACCTGCAGCTTGTAGGCTGCAGCGACAGAGACCACATGCGTGGGGCAATAAAGCCCCGGTCATGTCGCCCCGCAGATGGATCATCAACCACTGCGAGAAGAAACCCCCGACGTTGCAAGTCAGTCTATTACTTGAGAGTGAAGAAGTGAGTTCAAAGTAAAGAGAAAGTGGTGCCTAGTCGTAGTGGTGCGATATTGTGAAGTGGAAATAGTGTTTCGGGAATAGTGCGCGCAATAAGTGTCGAACTGTGCAGATTAGAAATAAGAACTGTAAATACCGGAGACGTGTATAGTGCGGGATCGTAGTGTAGGGTTATTTTTTTGAATATTTAGGTGGACTTTTGTAAACATTTCCAATTCAATCCTAAACTCAAGCTCACAATATGTTATTACTATTCCGGTTGTCTATCCCTTGTATCCTGGTGTTATGCGTCATGCTTCTATGGCGGAGTAACAACTCTTTTATCATTTTCATGTACCCTCATATGTTCTCTCAAACTGTAACTCCTCGCATACGACTTACAACAAACAGTACAAGAGAACGGTCTATCCCCGGTGTGTCTCAACATGTGTTTCTTCAATCCATGGTTGGTTATAAACGCCATACCACACTCCAAACACTTCTTATTCTTATTACCATGAGTCTGACGTATATGTGTTGCCAGATAATGTTTTATATTATATTCACGATTGCAAATTGGACAAGTGAACTTATGAGTGATGTTGTGTACTTCGGACATGTGTTTAATTCTGTCATTGTAATGTTTCATGGGTTTAAAACATATTTGACATTTAATCACACGTTTTGAATGGCTTTCCATGTGATTCGCTTTAGATATTTTGGTTTTAAGCACTTTTCCACATTCCGTACAGGGATAGGAGCCATTTTCGTGTGTACGTTTGTGTACCTTCAAACGTTTTGAATTGAGAAACGATTTACCACAAACATCGCAAATATAATTCGCGTAATGCTCATTTAAATGAGTCGTTAACGTCCTAAAAACATGAAATTCCATTTTACACAAATGACAGCTAAAAGGACTGGAATCCACTTTATAATCTGCTATACACTCTTTGTAAATTACTTTATTGTGTTTCTCCAAGAAATGCCGTTTCATAGTTTCAATATCTGTCAAATCCAAGTGACAGTTGCGGCATTCCAAATTTGAAATATCAATTTGGAGGGAACGTGGGTAACGTTTTATTTTTTTTAACTCATTCTCTATGTCCACATGAGATTGAAGTGTGTGAGTTCGTAGTGTGTTTATTTCCATGAAATCTAAAGGGCAGAAGAAGCACTGGAACCAGCTCTTGTGGTGTCGGAATGGACAAGCTGTTGTATCTTTAAGGACAGTGTTGCATGTTAATATTACCCGCTTCCTCTCAGATACTTGTTTTTCATTGATTAATTTTGGTAACACTAAAATAAATAGATTTAAAATAGTTTTTTTCTAATGCTGTTTATTAATCATAATTTTAGAAAATAAATTTAAAAAAAAATAAGCTGTAAGTCACGTGACAGCGAACACCGATCAGAAAGTGTGACGCTTTCATACAACAGAGCAAAAATAGATATTAAAGTATATAATTAACCAAGTTTTCAAATTTAGTTAACTACCCTATTGTAAACGAACTTACCAATTATTTCATTTTGACCCTTATCTAGACCTTTAAGGTCATTTTCATAGGTTTTGTATTTAGCAATAGGTGTATCAGAATCGTAGTCTCCAAAATGACTTTCGTCTTTCTCTTCTCTTTCTATAATTTTGTCATTGTTATTAGATTCATTATTGGCATTATCTGCAAAAAAATATCAGTAATTAAGGCAAAAAGTAATTTATGCAGTGTTGCCAATGCGGGTAGTTACCCTATTTTCAGGTAAAAAATAAATTGAAACATATAACATTTTAACTTATTACATGTCTTAAAATTGATTTATTTTGTAAACAATTTATATAAAGATATTCATTTATTGGCTTTTGTCAGAAATATGGTATAATTCTCTGCCGCTGGGAGAGCGTCTCGTAGGAGGCGATTAACCCAGCACCTCCTTTATTAATAGGTGGGTCGCCAAGTTTCATAGACGCGTTCCGGTTGAGACCCATGTGGCCCAGACTTAGACTCTCCCTTTCCCATCCCATCCAATTAATGCTGCGGATCTAGTGGACACTGGTTCCGCTGAAACCACAGGATTTTTTTCTTCACTCCCCCTCCCCACTCTATCTTCGAGGATGCAACACATCAGCAAAACAAGAGGAAATCTCTTGTTTTGCTGATGTGCATAAGAGATGAACTGGTAACCAAACTTAATGGTGAATCATTTGCTCATTTCCACCTTATCTCCCATAAAAATAAGATTTAAGATCAGTAAAATATGGAGAAATGCAGATTTAATATTATTGTAAAAACATTTACCTTTTTTTCTATTCCAGTAGTTGTTAAAACATTTGTCAGCTTCAGTCACTTGTTTATGAAATTTTGATGCACTTCTGAGGCTTTCGATACATACTACACATATCAGCTTGCTCGCATCACTGTCGACGAGTGATATCTATATTAAATAATTGACAACATTTATTACTTTTTTTATGAGCGAAACATAAATATATATGGTTTTTCTTTTCTGTACTTTTCAATGTTATAACAAGACTTGTTACAAATAGCATCATTAGCGGATTATCAGCATTGGTTTAAACATCAGCATCCATAATAATAGATGCTGATTTTATTGCTGATATTCAGGTTGTTACATAACCATTGTCTAACACAGAAAGAATTTTTCAAATTGGACTAGTAGTTCCTGAGATTAGCGCGTTCTAATAAATAAACTCTTCAGCTTTATATATTAGTATAGATATATATTAAAAAAAATTAAAGAAACCTGCATCAGCAATAACCCTGGTTCAGACTTTGTTACTTTTGCATTTGGATTACAGATCTACGATGATTTGTTTTTTTACTATTATGATATTTTCTCTTATTTCTGTTGATAAATATTATTTATGCAATAAAATAGTGACACTCCGACTCAGGCAATAATAGACTCAGAAAAGGAAGATTTTATATGAATTATAAAATACAAAATCAGAAGTAGTCAGATGACCACACTCTCTTATGTTCCTATATCCCCCAAATGGGGCAAAGAGCGTCCACATGATCTAATATATTAAGTTATTTCAATAATTTGTATTATTAAAAGTTACTTCTTTAGAATAAGCTACCCCCACAATTTTTTTTTTTATGATAGACAAGGGACAAATGAGTAGACCGTCCTGCGTTGTGTGTTGCTGACTCGAAGATAGAGCGAGGAGGAGTAGCGAAAAGGAGACTGCTGTGATTTCAATGAACCCCGAGCAAGAACCCGGTGTTCATGGGAATTGCAGCAGAAATGGGATGGGAGAGGGAGGAGCAGATCTGGGCCACGTGGATCCATGGATTCCCATGCTGGTGGTCCCTAGCCATTCGGAGAACAGATCCCATACCCCCAAGGGGGTGCTGGGTTACTCGGCTCTGACGAGAGATCTCCCAGCGGCAGAGGGGAATTGTATTCTAAAGTGTCCCCTCATAGGATGATTTTGAAATATTTTTTTTTAGATTATATTTACCATTCTAAAATCATATCTTTAATAAGAGACTTGTCCTCTTAACTCAAGAAATACCTAACAAATGGCAGCTGACCAGGCTGTATGGTCTTTATCCATACTTTTTCCATGTATGATAAATAAATAAAACAATCTTTGTCTTCTCATATAAAAGAAATACTTTAGCATTACGAATGACCAGTTTGAATGGTAATTGGCCTGTGACTTTTGGCAATCCCATGAATAAAAAAAAAACAAATAAACTTACAGAAATACCCAAATAATCCCGAAAGATATCAATAAAAACTTCCTCTATCCCATCATCACTGATATACGTCTCTGTCAGATCCAATACACCGTTTGCTGATAAGCAACATCTACAAACATTTGGCTGACTAACCCACGTTATATCTATAAAGTCCATTGCAATTTGCATTATATTTTTGAATTATAAAAATATTGTTACTATCTTTGACGTAAAAGCGGTGTTGCCAACTCTCAAAATATTTTTACCTAAAGCTTGAACAATTTTACCGCCTATTATAAAAACTCCTTTTCCCACCTGGCATCATGAGTTTCACCTGTTTTAAATTGTTTGATTTTTGATAAACGAATAGTGAAATCGATTTTAAAGCCATAAAGTAATCGATTTTTTAAATTTATTTATCAAGACAAAGAACTCAATATTTTAATTAATAGATAATAAAGTTTCAGTTTCAAGAAACAACGCAAAATAATGGTGAAGTTGATTTTTCATGCAATACGATTTTTAAATAAAATTATTACTTTTTTTATAAATCCTTTCTAGAGATAAACTTCCGAAATACAGTAATATCTTCTTATAGGTCAAACAAAATATTCCAATAATTTTTTTTTATGGTAGATGCATCTTGCAAAAGAGGAGATGATCTACCCTCTTGTTTTGTCGATGCGTTGCCTCCTCGAAGTCAGAGTGGGGAGGGGGAGCGAAAAAAAATGCTGCGGTTTCCAGAAACCCTGAGCAAGAGCCCAAAGTCCACTAGATCCGCAGTATTAATGAGAAGGGAGAGGGAGGGGGTAAGTCAGGCTCACATGAGGCTCGACCGAAACTCTATTACACTTGGCTTGACGTGGTTCCCAGTCTGGGAACAGATCCCGTACTACCAAGAAGGTGCTGGGTTACTTGGCTCTTACGAGATGCTCTCCTAGCGGCAGAGGGTAATAGTATTCTAATCTATCCCCTCCCCGTGGCGTAAATTGTGATGTCTTATGCGTAAATTATCCTATATTATGCATGCAGGTCACCATACCTACCAAATTAACTAACAAACTAAA
The DNA here is from genome assembly GCA_905147385.1 of Limenitis camilla. NCBI lineage: Eukaryota > Metazoa > Arthropoda > Insecta > Lepidoptera > Nymphalidae > Limenitis > Limenitis camilla. The sequence goes on from LR990253.1 coordinate 6,169,083, forward strand.
AAAAATGTACAAAAATATTACACCTATCAATCTCCTTAAAATTGACAACACTACGTCGTTATTGCGAACTACAAGCAGTATCAAGAGCCATAAGGAAAAAAAGCTTTTCCGCTTTGAAAAAAAATAATTCAAATTGGAATGTTGGCTATACTGCACAACTGTCAATGTCAAGCCAATTTTGACAGTTGTTTTCACACACAGCATCCATCAACATTTTATCATAACCACCTATGATTAACTCCTCATTTTTTTTCATTATACGTGACACTGGCAGAATGCTTTGTGCATAAACACATTCAAAGCCATATAATTATTTAAAAAAAAGCACTGATGAGAAACCTAGGGTTTATTTAGGAATAAAAAAATTTTGATTTTATTTTTTACAAATGTTTAAAAATATAGAAAAGGCATAGGTATTACACCGTACAGCCTTGTAGACAGTTAACTATAAAAAGTAAAAAATGTAGATATTTTCACTTTAAAATATATCGACCATCGATATCTTCATTTCAATATCAAACTATCGATAAAACAGTAATAAATATCGATTTTGTATCAACAGTTCTAATTGGTAACACTCAATACTCATACCATTACCAAACGTCAAATCTATAATCTGTGGTTGAATCATTAATCGAAATATTTTTGTTATTTACATATATGTTATAGTTAATTTGAAAAATAGTTATTTTCCGACATTTGTGGTTTATAATTTAATGAATTAATTCAGGTATTTTAATAATAATTCACATTTTATTATAAAGCTTAATCTAGTAGTTAAAACACCTACTAATTTTACTTTTATATTTAACTAGCCGACCCGTGCGACTTCGTTCGCGTGTTGCTCCGCTCCTATGGGTCGTAGCGAGATGTTAAATAGCCTAAGTTACTCCTTGTTATATCAGCTATCTGCCAGTGAAAGTCCCGTTTAAATTGGTCCAGCCATTTCAGAGATTAGCCGGAACAAACAGACAGACAAAAATTGTAAAAAAAAAGTCAATAATTTACTTGAAAACCAATAATAGAATTATAATTCATTTATTAATTTATTAAAAAAAAAATTAGGAGTTTTATATAACTAGTCGATCCGCGCGAAGCTCAGCTCCTATGGGTGTTAGTGTGATGATATATAGCCAATAGCCTTCCTCGATAAATGGGCTATCTAACACTGAAAGAATTTTTCAAATCGGACCAGTAGTTTCTGAGATTAGCGCGTTCAAACAAACAAACTCTTCAGCTTTATATATTAGTGAATTCTTCAATAAATAATATATTAAAGTATTATTCAATTATAATGGCAGCTCACAATCATGGAAGGAAGAGCCGATACATGTTATGGGCAATGTAGATGCTGCTCCATAAAAGGACAACATCGAGATCTCATGAAGGAATATTATATTAATGGCGCTCGTGAAGTGTATATTGATTTGATTTTGGAGTGCTTTAACATTTATGTAAGTATTAGCAGAGAAACCTGGTGTTGCTTGGGTTAAAATACATCGTATGTTGTCACAACATAGATATAATATTGAGACTTATTCGGCCATGAAACATGTGGTGTATATAGAGTCGTTCATTCCAAAATTTTCTAAAACTTTCTCAAACATTTTAAATTGATTATAATAGTTTTACACATTTTGGAACTTTCTAGAACATTCCAGATCAATTGCCTTAGACAAGGACAAAAATATATGTTTTAACGTTTTCGCCACCTTAAACCTCCCACTTCACACCCATCGACCAAACTCCCTTATTACTATTAGCTGGAGACCAAGGGTTATTTACGACCTCAACGGGAAGTTGATTGGTGTTGGTGGTGATAGAGAAAATTGTGTATTTACATACTAACAAACCATGGAACATTTGATTTGATATCAGCTGGGTATATTAGGTATAGTGTTGGGCCCAAAATAGAACCCTGGGGTACTCCAGCATGGATCTTGTAGAATTTTAAGACAAAGTCATTAATTTTTGCTCGAAATATTCCATGTTATAAGTATGACTTGGGTGTTACATACATACAAGTTATATGGGAGTAAGCTTTCGATCTTGTATAGTATCCTTGGTGCCATACCTTGTCAAATGCCGGTTGTACATCCAAGAATGCTGCTGAGCATTATTCCTTTTTCTCTAGTGCTTCTCTGATTGTGTGTACCACTCTATGCACTTGTTCTACAGTGGAGTGTCCAGATCTATATCCAAACTGGTGTTGTGGAATAATTTTACCATCTGTGAGTGAACTAGATCTAGATGCTACAACTTTTTTGAATAGCTTAGGCACAGCTGGTAACAGGCTAATTGGAATGTATGATGACAATCATGATGATTTTGTCTTGGTGAAAATGTTCTTGGGAAATGTTTAGTCCTAAGAATTCCAATTAATAGTTGAGCAATTAAAACTACTGCCTTGTTTGAAAGCTGCTGTAAAACGTCAGCTTTTATTATGCAATATCCTAGTGCTCGGTTCGGTGTTGTGTTCGGTTCTAGTCCTTTGATGGTTCTCCAGACTTCACAAGGTGTGCAAAGCTGCAGAGGTGGGCTTAGCTGAAATTCTGTTTCTAAATAGTCTTTCATTTGTTGTTCAGTGGAGGCTTTGACTGCATTAGGATTAAATACCTCGTCTAGGAATGAGCCAAAGGCTTCTGCACATTCAGTGTCCGTTCTACCCATTTGTTACTTGTTTTTATTGGATGTTGCCTAACGTCTATCTGTCTTGGTATCTTTCACAGTTTTTCATTCCTGATATTAGGATCCAGATTCTCTAGCTTGTTCTTTAAGGTGTCATTTTCAACTTCCCTTAAATATCTTTTGAGTTCTGCAGCTACTCTGTCTAAAGCCTTGATTTGTTCTTTGTCGCATTCATCATGTTCATGAAGCTCCTCAGCAGGAGACACCTTAACCTTTACCATGTGTCACCAAGTTTCTGTATTCAGTATGCTCAACTATATTTTTTTTCAGTTATGCATAAATGATCGAAGTTCCCTCATCTGTAGCAGCTGTATAAATAAATTAAGAGATGCAAGTGACTTCCGCAAAATGGTGGTCACCGCAGAGCAACGGCTAGTTGATGCTGTAGCTGAGGAGCAGCCATTTTTTGTTAATTGTGAGTATATCATTAATATTACCAACATGATCCCTGTTAAAACATACAAACACACTGAAACTGAACAGATTTCAAGATTGGTTTTTGGCTTCTATTGACATTAATTAATCTTAAATATCTTTTCTTTTTCTCTCTCTTATTTTTTTTTTCACTCATTCTGTATTAACATTTCATTCTCTTCTATTTCTCCCTTTCTAACCATCTGTCTCTCATCTCATTTCTCTCTATCTTTCTCTTTTCAATTATTAATAACACATAAAGCTAAAGACTAAAGCTACACTACTGAGTAACGCTTGTGGTTATGGGTTATATTCTTTTAGTTACAATTTTATTTTATTTAAATAAATATAATATGATTATGGTTGCAATTGTTGGCAGATAATGCATTTGGAAACCAGATAATTTGTGGCTAAACTAAGAAGTTGCTCTAGTGAGCACCCCTTCCTAATGCATTATCCCGAGTCTCTAAATGCGCCAGTTTGATATGAATGAATGAAACAAGTTCTTTTATTCCAGTTACAGAACCGTCAATAGATGTTAATGTTAAGATTGAACAACAAGAAGAAGGAAGGTATGAAGATTGTGATATCTCTATAGATTTTGAAAAAGAAGATTCAATAGATAATTATGATGGTAAGTAATTTGCACTTGATATAGTTCCTGAGTTTAGATTGGGTCTGTTCTATGTTTAACATATTAACCGCTACAAACAAGCTTACTTACTTACCCTCATTCAAAAAATTTGGCAAGAAGAATCCGCGACGAAAGAACGGAAATTCAGAATCTTGGTTACAGTGCCAAGAAAGGGAGATCTGAGCAATTTCAATAACTGGAGAAGTAGAAAGTAATATGTTACTATTTGTACTTCAACTGATTCTTCGCAATGAACAGGGTGGTTTCCATCCCGGTAGGTTGTGCACCGACCTAATCAACATGTTGTGTATCACTTTACAAAGAGATATAAACTACTTTCTTTATCGACTTTGAGAAAGCCTTCGATACGCTTTGTTTGTCCGCAATCTGGTCGATATTAGAAGCAATTGGAGTACCTGCAAAGATCTCAAATTTAATAAAAGCTGCATACGACAATTACTATTTGTAAAATACGACATGATGGACAACTCTCAGAAAAGCTTTCGTTGCACGCGGGGTTCCGACAAGGATGTCTTCTATCTCCGCTTTTATTTTCAATAGGATGGCCTTATGGCTCGTGCCAAAAGTAAACCAACACGCGGTAAGACCTTGATTACGCTGACAATCTATGCTTTTATAGGCTCCGCCGTAAAGACATGCAGACCAAGCTTAACGACTTGCGGAGAGAATCAGCTGCGGTTGGACTCAAAATAAACGCACGGAAATCTAAGAACATGAAGTGTGGAGCCCGCGAAGATATTCTACTTCTTTAAGGCGATGAAGTAGTAGAAAGGGCCACGAATTTTATATACCTGGGAAGTGTCGTGCCAAACCATGGAGGGACTGAATTAGACGTTTTATCCGGGATTGCCAAAGCAAAGGGTGCCTTTGCGTGTCTCCGTCCAGTACGGCAGTCAAAACACCTCTCTCGTGGAGTAAAACTTAAAATACTTAACATAAATGTAATCAGCGAACTGCTGTAAGGATGTAAGACGTTAGTAAGTCAATTACTAAGAAGCTACATGTTTTTAATAATCACTGTCTACGACAAATCCTGAAGATCTTCTGGCCAGACATTATCGCCATCATAGAACTCTGAAAAGAATACCATGAAGATCCTGTAGATTTGCAGATACGTCGTAAATGGGCCTGGATCGGTCGCACACTGCGCAGGGACTTGGAATTCCGAAACAAGCTATGGATTGGAATCCATAAGGACAGCGTAAGCGTGGAAGCCCTAAGCTAACTTGGTGGCCTTCAGTTCAGACATAGGAAGAGAAGAAGAGAGAGATTAGCTACTTACACTGTATCTGATACTACAGTGTATTTTCCTCTTAATATTGTCTGTTGACATCTTATCTGGCAATTTGCATTGTTAGCCGATTCTATAGGCATTTTTTGAATTTGGAAGCACCCCTTCCTAATGTAATATACCCTGTCTTCCAATAAAGCAGTTTGTTATGAATTGATGTAAGCAATAACTTCTTTATTTATTCCAGTGAGAGAACCGATAGTAGAAATTGATGTTAAAGAAGAAACGGAAGAAGCAAAGAATGAGAATCATTCAGTCACTGTAGATGTTGTAAACGATTATACAATAGATAATTATGATGGTAAGTCATTTGCACATTTTTAAAGGACATCTTTTTTTCTCCGAATTCCCAATTTGGATACCCTTACAAAAATATTTTCATGCTCCATTACATTGATTATTTTAGGCGGGAAATATTCGCGGTCAATCAGATGCTAATTAATATTGCCACTAGAAAAAATAATAACATTGCGATTGCCATACCAATAATAAAATCAAAACAATGATTATTTACTATCAAATGATTTTTTTATAAAATCAATGGCAGTTGCGCCTGGCACGAATATAGAAGACGTTAACGGCGAAGCAGAACTCCTTGCAAGGTTTCCTCGGCATTTAATGCACACTTGTAAATCATAAGCGCCAGGCATAGCTTGAATTTATATCTGAAGTTCTATTTTTCTTTTCAGGTAAGAAAGTAACGCCGAAATCAATTAAAAATCTGCGAACCGAACCCACTGCCAGCAGCATACGCAACAAAGCGTACTTGGCAGAAAAACATGCTCACATCCAAAACATATCCACCGTTCTGAAGTATTCCAACCTAACCGCCTTCAAAACTAGACGCAAGTCCGGCTTTCCCTGCTTTTATTGTCTTAGGATTTTTGAAAGCTTTGACATTTTACGCGACCATCAATACACAAATCGGTGTAAGGCTAATTTAAGCAAAATGCTCAGCAAATCTGTTTTGGAGCGTCTTGTCGTTTATGTTCTTGTTACAGAAATTACCTGTAACATATGTAACTGTAATGTTGCAAATTTAAATGAATTAAAGTCCCATTTAACGAATGATCATGAAAAGAAGTTGCATCCGGAATACGGGGATAGGATAATACCGTTCAAGCTGACTAAAAGTAACGAGTACGAGTGTCAGAGTTGTGGTTTTAATTTCGAAACTTTCGGCGCCATCGAGCGCCACATGAATGTGCATTACCGGAACTACGTGTGCGACCAGTGCGGCGCCGGTTACGTCACCAAGAGTCGCTTGAAGATGCACATCACCTGTTCCCACACACGGCGCTCCTTTCCATGTAACCTTTGCAACAAAATTTTCGATACTCAACACAAGCAGAAGTACCATGTTGACTCTGTGCATAAGATGGTAAAAAAAAACAAATGTCCAAAATGTCCGGAAAGTTTTACGGATTATTTCAACCGTCATCAGCACATGGTTGATGCTCACGGAGAACAGCCTTTGCAGTACAGGTGTAAAGTATGTGATAAAACTTTTAAACGGCGTTATCCTCTATCCTTACATATGAAACGCCGCCATCTTGATGTGAAGGAGAAGCAGTGCCATTTGTGTCCATACAAATGTCATACGCTTGCTGAGCTGAAGGCGCATATGATAAAGCACAACGGGGAGAAGACGTTTGAGTGTACGGTGTGCAAGAAGTCGTACGCGAGGAAGAAGACGCTGAAGGAGCACATGAGGATCCACAACAATGACCGGAGGTACGTGTGCGTGGTGTGCGAGCAGGCGTTCGTGCAGAACTGCAGCTTGAAGGGGCACATGAAGACCCACCACGCTGATTATATGAACAGCTTGGCAATGAAGTAGATTGGAGTTGCAGTAATGTTGGTTCGATTAGGGTTGCCATCTGTAATTTGTACAATATTTTAATAGCAGCTGTAATTACCAACGATCATAGAAAAAAAAGTAGATACAGTACTTCAAATCAAAAACGTTAATTAAATGCGACGTCGCGTCTGACGTAACGTAGTTGACGTATTCTGCCAGGCTCAAAAGTACGGATAGAGGCTTCTTATTTTTTTAATTAAGAGCCATTTCACAATTTTTCGCTCTGCAAGTTTAGGTAAATTTGGTCGCAGCGCACGTGAGTCTCACGAGCCGCGCGGTCTCTGTCCTACTCGGTATAGTGCGACATCCAAAAAAACATCTTAATCTTTTTCTAATGTATAATAAAAATTAATAACTATTATGTTACAAAATGTTTTTTACATAATTATTTTGTTAAAATTTCAAGTCTGTTATAACAACAGTCAAGAAATTTAAAACAAAAAATCAATTTTATAAAATAGGTTTTTAGAAAATTTTTTAAAATTGATTTTATAGTGTCTTGAGTTTACGAATTAATCGAATATTTACGATATCGAATATTTACGATATAAATAAAATAGCCTTTTATTATGCTCCAGAAAATCTGAATGTGAATATGTGTTGCACAGTTTTGGATGCAAGTAGAACATCAAATTTTTGCCTGCTTTAATTTATTTATAAACTTGATGACACAGTCAAACAGATTTATTTTAAATGCCTATTTGTATTGATAAGATGAGAAAAACGATTTTAAATAATACATTTGTTTTACATAAATTACGATAAAATTTTACATTACTTTTCGTATAATTTTCACAATTTTTATTTTACCGTGGTATGATAATTAGAATAGAAAAAATTACCACATTAATCTATCTATTTACAAAAATACTCATTGAAATATAGCGGTATAAAAATTATTATTAGGGGTTAAAGTTTGCACTAAAAAATTGAAATTCGTTTTTTTTAAATTTAAGCGTCAGTAGCTCAGTGGTTCGGGCGTTGGATTTACGATCAACAAGTCGTGGGTTCAAATCCCGGACATTGAACTACTGACGTGGCCCACTCCTGACACAAGCATGCAAGCTTACTAGGAGGGGTAAAGGGAATACTAGTAGTATGTGATCCATCAGCTAGTAATCTTTCAAAAAAAAAAATAATAATAATAATTTAACATATTTATTTAATCAAAATAATTACTATTAATATCTATACATTGCTGCCATCTAATAGGAATTCGATCCTATATTCCTTTATTTTTGTATCGATTCAACAAGGCAACACAAGTTTCAACACGCGTTTCTTTCTGCAGATCAGTCAAATGAGGCACCCATTTTTCATATTTATTATTTTATTAATTTGACGCAAATGAGTCAATTTTTGGTAAGGTAACGTTAAGCCACGCCGCTAATTCCTGGATACTTTGGCTCGGATCGGCTTCCACCATCTCTTTCTATTCATTGTTATTCACCTGTGTGGGCGGTCTTCCACGTGATTCGTTCTTCAAATCAGTTTCCATCACGAAAGCGTTTACACTAAAATCGCATTCTGTGTTTGCATACAATATGATGAACTCTAGTTCCTAGAACATTATAAAATAAATGTATTATTATAAATATTAATTTAAATGTATCTCTATAGGTATACAAAAAAAAATACAAGAATGAGAGTCAAAACTATATTCTTAGTAATATGTCAGTTAGTCCGAATAAACATATAGAAATGCACTCACTAGTGACTACACTTACCAAGATCAACTCTTCAAATTTATTCTCCTGTTGGTTTGTTTTGACTGTCCTTCTGAAAAAAGTGGCCATTTCATACATATCTATTTGTGATTAAAAAAAATGGTAAATAAATGATAAAAGAGCCTTAAAATTATTCAAATACCTATTCAATGATACCCCGCTTGAAGTAATTTATGACTTGAATTTTTTATTTTCACAATATGGCGTCAAGTGGTCACCATTTAGAATTTTTATATAACTGGTGAGAAAAAACTAACGAGAAATCGAACTTCAACATCCGTCGTGCCGTTTAGGTTACAGGGCGTCAAAAAGAATCGTATATCGAATATAAGAAGAATATATATATATACTAGTCATACATACACCCTAAAACATAACCCTCCTTCTGAGCAGTCGGGTAAGAATATAAATGTAGAAGTAAAAGCATACCCTGCCTGCACTGCTTAGCATCGTAATTATGACGTTTCCTTTTTTTTATGCAGTCTTTTTCCGACCCATTACCTAAAAAATTAATTTATAATTAGAAAAGTATCTACTAATATATTTGGAAAAACAAACAATTTAAATATTAATTTTACTTACTTGAAAGTTTCAAATATGGTGTATCACACTATAACATCAGTCGCTTGGCGCGTGTGAGTGAGACCGATGTAAGAAAGAGAGCTGTTCAAAATTTGGCGTAGATCCTACCTGTAAGAGCGCTGGCGCTCGACTGATTTATTGGGCTTGATGCATGGTATTATATATTATTTTCTTTTTATTTTTTAATACAAAAGGTTATATATTTTATTTTTATTTTTTTCTATTCCTAAAAGATGTAAGTTTAACTTGGTATAGATAGTTCGTTAAAATTTCTTAGTTATGTAAGAAAAATATCGCTTTTAAAATTGTACTTATTTAGAAAATATTCGTAACTTTTAAAATTTTATTATGGATTAACGGAGATACTAATGTAAAAAAATCTAAATTGTGTATCAATAATAACATATTCCACATATTACGATATTTTTTTAAACAATTTCAAAGTAGTGGTTATTGAGAAATAGGACTTCAAAATATACATTGCGACCGTTTACCCAGGGAGGCGGCGGAGGAAAAGGGTAATAATTGTGTACACACAATATAAATCAAAATTCTGATAAATTAAGTTACTACAACAAAGGTCACTCTATTATATTTCAATTATAGAAATTATATTATTGCATCCAATGCTGAGATTAACGACGTCAAAATGTTACAATTTCGCGGATTTTTACCGAATTTTGTGAAATGGCTCTTAAATTTTTTGGATGTAAACAATATTCTTACTACCATTAAGTATAATAGAAAAAAAATATGTGCGCATCAAATCCACTAGCCGAAAACTCTGTATTAATTGTAATTGTAATGATATTATAATGAAATGACATTTGTTTGCTAAACATGGTACAGATTATGTTTTACAAATGGATAGACGGTCGGACGGATGGATAGACAGAAAGACAGACAGGATTTCTAAAACTGACAAACAGTTTTGATTATAAGATCATATACGACTCATTTTGAACTTATTTAAAAACGAGAAGACATACCGATATGCCACGAGTTGGTATACATTATTATAATACAAATGATATACTCACCAGTAATTTAAATTTAGGTATAGCAGTTTCCTTTAATCTCCGTAATCCTTTAATAGTTGTGTAAAAATCTGATTCATGAAAATGTAGTGAACAAATAGAGGTACGTATAGACGGTCTCCAATCGCGTAAAAATAATAGCATTAATCCATTTCTCTCGTCTCTCTGCAGATTGTGGAAATCTAGTGGAAAATAAATAATACTTTAATCTATTACTTACTTTATTTCTCGTCGCAAACAGTGTTTCCATTTTAAGATACTTAAAAAATAAAAAAAGTATGTTATTTTAAAGAAGCCGTCTCCACTTTATCCAACCCGTTAAAATGTATGAAATTATAACAAATATTGTATTTGAAGAGGTACTCACTCATGAAATGTAATACCAGTCGCTTTAGTATGCTTCCTAGTATCACTTTTACAAGATTTAATAACGCAAGACGGCATTTTTGCAATATTATACGATGCTAATCTGACAGCTTTGTCACTGACGTTCCGATGGCAACTAACGGGCAATGCGCGGAGTAGTTGAATTGAGCGGAGTGTCAGTGGGACACGAATTGGGCGGACTTGCGGTATCCTCTTTTTTTTTGTGATCGTTGGTAATTACTATATAGGACAAAACGTCAGATTTGTGACATAAATAGTAAGTAAGAAATCATGTAGGTTTATTTGTATGTTCTTTACGAATAATATAAAGAATCAAAGTCAGAGATAAAAATATAATCGTATACGTATCCTTTTTTAAGCCGTTTTATTTTTTAAGATTTTAATGTTGTTCTTTCTGAAAAATAGTAACGTTTGGAACCGTGGTTATTTTCTTTGTTGCACGTACGTGTATACGTATGCAGCATAGATGCGGATGGTGCTGCCTCGGAGTGACGTATTGATGCCGACGGCTTGGAATGTGGGCGTCGGTGTGTGGGGTAGCATGCTGTGGACGATTCGTTTTACAAGCACCGCCAGGTCGCGGTATCTACGGCTGTTGGGAGAGAGCTCGTCCCTTCTGTAGCATGATACCCTGATGGGTTAGAGGGCCCAAGGTATGTTTCGTTCATGAGGGCTACGTCAACATCCTGGTCTCTGAGGAGCAGACGTAGCAGAGTCGTGCGGGGGCGGAGTTAACAGGCAGGTAGTTCCAATAGAGGATCCTTTAGGGTTTAAAGATGAGGCATTAAGATGGCTTGCCTCTCTGAATGATTCCTTTGTCCAGCGCGTCCAACAAGATGCGTACGGTTGATTTTCGCTCCGTCTCGTCCGTCCTCATGCGTTAGCGAGACAGGAGGAAGGAGCGCCACTGTTTCGGGGCGGGCGACGGAGAGGGGTTTTTTCTCCGCCATTTCCTTTTTTCGATTTCGGTTTCTGTAATTCGCTCAGGTCGGGTCAGCGGGCTGTAGGTGAGCTGACTATGCATGGTCAGCGAGCGAGGAGTGGGCCTGCCGCGCACAGTCAACTGACTGCGCGGATGCTTATAGTGGCTGTTGGGCGACAGGCTGGGGTGCGGATGGGGGGGCTGGTATCGGACGTACCGGTCAGGGCCCCGGCCCTCTTGATACGATTTCCTTTTTAAGAACTGGTCCTCCCGTGTTGTTGGCGGGGTGCGCACTGCGGGGCTGTTCGCGCGGGGGTTGTTCTCTGGGGTGAGGGCAATCATGTGGGAGGAATGCCTGAATGTCTTCTTTCTCCTCCAGGCTTATAACTTGTATAAATAATAATAATAAGATCTTGACTTAGCTCATGAGATTGTCGACATGTGGGAGGTGAACTCAGCAGTTATTGTGACGGCTCGATCAACACCTTAAGAGGCTCGCATTAGATGGGTTGGTCAAGGGCCTGATGCAGGAAGCGGCCTTTCTCTGGAGCCTTAACCCTGTATTTTTTTAGATATATTTAAAAATGTAAATCGTAGAAATTGTAGAGAAATAATTATATAAAAGTAAGAAAGAATTACAAACATTAGTATATTACAGGATAAAGTAATAACCTGATATAAGTCAGTTGGCAACACTGCTAATGTTGTGTGCGCAGAATCAAATAAAATATAAAAAAAATTCAAAAAAGTTTATTTATTAAAAAAAAAATTTAGACTCCTTCCATTCCATGGATGAGCTTCCTAAACCCAGGGCTCCCAAAGGGATCTCGTCAAACTTAATACCCTTGGATCTGTACTTTGACGAAGAAGACTTGACACCTGGAAATATGAAAAAAAATTAAACAAATACCGACGCCATTTTGAATTTTTGTATCAATGACGTTATGGTTATGATCTGAAATGACTCAAAATTGATATCTGGGCGTTTTAATGTTTTTTTAAATGACCCACATGTGGTGCACTCGCGTACTAACTATAGATTCAGTGACCAACAAACGTATGAGATAGAAATGATTGATTTAATTTTAAAATGACCCACATGGGGTACACTCACGTACTAACTATAGATTCTATGACCCACAAAGATTTTAACTGAATATATCCAATGCAAGAAGCTGTTTTTTTTAAATTTTGTTTCTCATAACATTGCATTATAATAGTACCAAAAAAATTTAGTCAATTATTTTAGTAACTTTATTAGTAACCTCAACATGTCCCACGTATGGTGCATACACCGTGTGTGAGTCATATTTGGGGCACGTATGTATAATATCTCACTTGTGGTGCGCACTCTATTAGCGTGAATCATATGGGGGATACGAACTTTTCATGATAACCTCATGGTGATGGTGCACAGACTAAGCACGGGAGTCATATTTGGGACACATACGCTTACAATCTTAAAATGTCCCACATGTGGTGCATACACTGTTAAGGCATCATGTGTCACGCACTTATGAAGGTCACCTCAAAATGTAGCACATGTGGTGCACACAATATTAACATGGGTCCATATACATGGCTAGAGAACATCACAGTCATCATATGTGGTACACATATGATGCGCTCATTGTGTTAGTTATGTTTAGGACACGTACTTTTTATGAATATCAAAGAGACCCACATGTGGTGCACTCCTTGTAAACATGTATTTATGAGTAATCGCAGTTTCTGTATATATATAAACCTTCTGTCCGTCTGTATTGGTTACGCAATAAGCGTACAAACAAACACTCACTTGTTCTTCAACACTATACACATGTTGCTCCTGGAAGTCCTGGAAAACATCTTCCAACACCTTCACGTACTCCGCCTTGTCTGCGAGTTCCGATTTTGATATAACTCTTATAGTGTTGTGGTAGGACAACGTTTTACCTTTGATTATATCGCTTATGTAGGGTAGCTGGAAAAGAAAGAAAGAAAAAAGTTTATTGGAAGAAAATCACAAATTTTACATTAGTATCTAAAATATGAACTAAACTAATCTATAAAAATTATTCATTTTAAAATATGCATATAAAAGATATTAATAAAAATCTGTAACTTCACCAATGGGAACTCTTCTCAGCTTATGTTGCGACATGACGTCACAACGCTGATTTTCAGAAGAGACCCATGTTGGCGTGTACGGCTGTGACAGATATGCGACTATAAACTTAAATATCTATTTACAAAATAATATTATTTGTTAACATAATGTAAAGTTGTAAGTAGTATTATTTCCAAATAGAGTGCATTATATATACAAACTATATAATTATAAATAAAACATATATGTTGTGTTGTGTTAAATAACTTTTAGTTTATTATATTTAGTATAACTAATAAAAGTTGGAATTTTGATAACGGATATGGATCCAAGTGCAATGAATATAGATTGAATATTACTATTAGATTTAATATTATATATATATAAATATCTCTTTTAATATATCATTCTTGTTTCTGTAATTGTAACAATATATTTCTATATTCAAATTTAAAATCTAATACGTTCTTTGCGCTACGAAGAGGTGGCGGGAGGTTATTCCAACACTTCGTAGAATGATAACTAAAACTCCCTTCGAACGCTGCCGTTCGGTGTGCTGGAACACATAGCCCGTGCAATGCATTCCTGGTAACATAAGTAGTGTTGAAATCACCTAACCAGTGTAACTTACTATATAAATATATTGGAACTTTGTATTTAACTATGCCAAACAATGTCGTTGCGAAATGCAGAAGTCGCCGATAATCCATTTTGAGGATATTAGCTTTATTGAGGTACGGAGTGACATGAGACCGAGGCGGAATATTGAATATTGAAAAGTAAACATAACTCACTCACTTGTCTAGCAACTCACTCTAGTTACCTTAACTCTCTTTAGTATATAAAGAAGTTTAAAAAAAAAGGATAAAAAACAAACCTTATCCCGCTGTCCCATCCAAGTAAATATAACAGATATAGATGGCAACACAATATCCCGGTTATCCCGGAAACTCAATAATTTATTTTGCAATCTACTCTCCAGCACTGGAAGTAGAAAAGTTAAACGTGACGTCATCAATCTTACGTACTTATAATGAGATTGATGACGTCACGTCGTGAATAAATAGTATTTTTATTTTATCATTATCTTGGTTCATAGTTTTACGATAAGGGTGCGTTACCACCAAAGATGTGCAAAGATGCGTCTATTTAGAGCCAATAGATACACATTTATATACATCCTCACACATCTCTGGTTCAACGATAAGGCTGTATTTCCACTAGAGATAAATTAAGATGTGTTGCGAGAAATGTTTCGCCGCTAAATGATGGACGCCATTTTGTGACTTGATAAAAAAAAATTTTTCAAATCACAAAATGGCGTCCAGACATTACTTGACAAACTGAGCGAGGTTCAATAAATGAAGCGATTCTATTGGTTCTTATCAAACACATCCCTCGGTACGCACATCTCTGGTTTAGTTCTACGATAAGGGTAGTATGAGCGAGATGTTTGTTAAGAACCAATAGAATCGCTTTACATCCTCGCTCATCTGTAGTGGAAACGCAGCTATAGATAGCGATTCTATTGGTTCTTATCAAACTCGTTACCTTGTGCATCACAAAGGCCTAGAATATTCCTCGTGAGCCGAGCAGGCGGGAGCTCCCCTCGGCCGCCATCTTGTAATATGGCGCCGCAGTCCACGTGACACGCGCCGCCATCTTGCGTGTTATACATCAAGTTTTCCAGATGACGATCGCTCATATCTACAAATCAAAAATTTCATTTTTTTTCTTAACCCTTAATAGGTCGCATAGGGTGCCATAAACCACCAGCTGCCTTGCGAACTGTCTGGCATCGTGGATCGCTTGTTGAAATCCAAGATGGCCGCCGTCACATAATGGCGTTCATACTATTTTTATTATTCTGTGTCGGGAGTTTGTTAATGACATTTCTCAACGCCATCTTAGTGAATCCCGTCGCCACAGATTATATGATGGGGGGGGGGAGTAACCCACCAATGTTTACTTCAGCATCAGAGTATTTAACGCATTGTCCACGGAAACCCCACGCTTTTTTTTGTTTTCATATGGTGTACCTAAACACCTCCCCCCCTCCCCACTGCCTTAAAAATAAACGTCTCTTTATGGTTTGTTTGAACGGTGAATTAGTCAGGTATGTTTGATGAAAATGATCAAGATGGCCGCCGTCACAAAATGGCGGATTACAATTTTTTTTACAATTCCCTCAATATGGGTATGATATCAAATGAAAGGCCTCGACTAGTAGAATACTATAAACCATGATAATTTTCAAATCCAAGATGGCCGCCATCATAAAATTACGTTCATACTATTTTTCTTATTGTGTCGGGAGTTTTTAATTTTATAGAAATAACTACTTGTTGACTAAGTTGTGACTTCATTACCCACTCAAGGGCCTATCAAGTATTACGTAAGCACTATTGGGGGGAGGGGAGTTGGGGGGTGTTTCATTAAGTCTTATTAATTAACTCACAATGCTTTATTTCTCAACAGCATCTTAATCATCAATGATAAATCCCGTCCCGTTGTAATACTTGAACGATCCTTCAGTGTGTTTTACGCATTTTCCACGGAAACCCCCTCCCCCTCCCTCCACCTGCCTTCCGAACTATATCTGCGTGTCAGTCTGTAGTATCGTAGCTGGTGTGTTTGAAAGGTGAATTAGTCGTGAGCGTTCTTAGCTATATTTAATAAAAATAATCAAGATGGCCGACAACACATAATGGCGCATTACTTATTTTTACACAAGTCCCTCAATATGGGTATCAAATGAAAGAACTTGACGCAGACTGGCCAACTGGAACGGTTCCCATATTTGTTTTTTTTTTTTACTTTGTGTAGAGTTTATTTCTATATATTATTAATTATAATGTTTGCAACACTAATACGCTACTTTGAAGATTGCAAAATAAATACGCGCTCATGACTTTTGACTTGCTCCAAGTCTAAAGTATAACCCCCAGGAGTATATTCTAGTCAAGACGATATTTAAAAAGGGGGTGCTAAACACCCCCACGCGACCGTAAGAAGAAAGACTCACCACATATATAACTAGAGATAGTCATATCACATATACACTCGAAGAAGTTCTTCTTTTTATATATAAAGTCTTCGACGGACACACAACCAGCTTCTATGGCGGATCTGGAACAAAAAAACTAAAGTAACCAATAGAATCTCTTCATCTACTCGCCTCACTCAGTGTGTCAAATGAGTCTATTGGTTCTTAAGATAAACATCCCTGTGTGTGAACGCAGCCTTATATACATAACTTAAAGAGAAATAAATGAAATTGAATTTAATATTATAAATGTAAAGGTTTGTATGTTTGTCACTCAATCACGCAAAAACGGCTAAACAGATTTCGATGAAATTTGGCACACAGATACTTTATAACCTGGATAAACATATAGGCTACTTTTTATCCCGGAAAAATTAATAGTTCCTGCGGGGTAATAATAAGTATAATGGTGGTAAAACATACTATAGGTTGGCGTTAGACAGTGTCTTGCCTGATGGTAAGCAATCCCATGGTCTAGGATGGAACACGCCTTCCTAGAAGATACCTGTTTTCTCTTGCTTTGAAGACACCCTTATTGTACTTATCAGGAAACACAGACTCCGGCAGACTGTTCCACAGTTCCGCGGTGCGAATAGAGAAAGTGGATTCGAAGCGCTTGGTACGTATTCGCGGGATATCCACCATGTACCTATGGTGCTTGGGTCGCGTTTGTCTGGCTGTTCGATAGAAGAAGGGGGCGGGCGGAAAACCCCGAAATGTATCCGATATAATACCGATAAAGAGGCGACCTTGCGACGATGTTCAAGGCTTTGCAGCTTGATTTACCAAAGTATCGTCTCCGATTAGTCTCACGTTTCTCAATCGACTCCAGAGCCTCGAGCTGGTACTTGGCAGATCCGTCCCAAAGGTGAGAGCAGTACTCCATACATGACCTGATTTGCGCTTTATATAAGCTGAGCAGTTGTTCTGGAGTAAAATAATGCCGTACCTTCGATAGGATACCAAGTTTCCGAGCGGCTAGTTGAGCCCTTGACTAAGAGCCGAAATTTAGAGTCGACGTGAGACTCAAACTCAAAATATTTTATTCAAATAGACTTTTTACAAAGTACTTTTGACATTTCAAAAAAACTTACGCCTAGAAGCTCCAGGTGATCTGTTATCGGTACGGACACATTTCGGAAAGTAGGAGACAGTTGGAATTGTCCCTTTTTTGCGGAGAATAAACACGCCTGTGTTTTGGTTGCGTTAAACTTGACAAGGTCGGCTTCGCCCCAGTTGGAGACTGCCTTTAAAGTCTTGTTTAAACGCTCCACCATGGTCTCTCTTTGAGCCAGAATTTGTGCCTCACTAGCTGTAGCGTTGGACATGTAGCTCTCGACAACAGTGCTATCGTCTGCGTATCCATAAATACCGGGTATCAGCAGGTAATTGATGTGCAGCAGAAATAGTGTCGCAGAGAGTACCGATCCCTGAGGAACACCGGCATTGATAGCTACTTGATCGGAGGAGCAGCCATCAACTACCACTCGTAAAGACCTGTCACGCAGAAAGTCCGATATCCAAGCACACAAGCCAGCAGGCAGGCCGTATGAGGAGAGCTTACTTATAAGGCCACTTTGCCAGACCCTGTCGAAGGCCTTCGAGATGTCCAGAGAAACGGCAAGCGCTTCCCCGTGTTTCTCTATTGCCTCACTCCAGATATGTGTGACATACGGTCTCGTTCAGGATACGTTCCATGGTTCCATGGTCTTGCATAATAATGTCACATATTAATAGAAGGACAGTTTGTGTCAGTCTGACAGGCAAATACCGCCAACATGGCGGACACAGCTAAGCTCAAGAAATCGAATGTATATGAATAGTTGATGAAACATACCTTAGTATATAGGGAGGCACCTTATTACATATATCTTTATATTGTTGTAGCGATCTCTTCGGGTCTAGGACCAAGTCACTATCTTTCGTCCTTTTCTCTATTTCTGGAATATCTGAAGAAAAAAAAAGTATTTTAATAAAATACGTAAAACACACTGAGGGTTAACCCCCCCAATGTCTGCAAAAGTACATATTGGTGACCCTCCATTCGCTATGTTATCTAAAGAAGCTAACCTAACCCCCTCATTAGCGCTTACGTGAGAGTTGTTTTGTGGTGGCGGCCATCTTGGATTTGAAATTTGTCATAGTGTATAATATTCTACTAATCAGACCCTTTTATTTGAAACCCATATTAAGGGAGTTATCCGCCATTTTGTGGCGACGGCCATATTGGAATGCTAGGAACACGGGAGTGTCTAACTCATCTTTCATAAGACACATACACACAAACACTTAAAATGTATTCAAAACTTGAGAAGCTTATAGGCGCTCTGTATGTTTTGCGCATAATAAAAGAGGCGCGGGAGCAGTCCCGGCGCGCTCCTCTCGCCCCTAATAGTAATATATTCAACATTACTTATGTTTACTGGCAACACCACTAGACAGATTTATTGTAGGCCTCTCTGGATGTCCGACATCAAAGATTACGGATTGAGATTAATTATTAATTTCTGGGCCGTACAAAGAAAGGTAGACCACGTCACAAACAAAAGAGAGAATGAGAAAACAAAGTGTGACGTCATTTTTGTTATTCAACAGTCCGCCATCTTGTCGTCAACGATGTTGTCAACAAAATGGCGGCGTTTGTTGTACTTACTGTCAAGCGGATGCGCAGAATAGATGAGAGTTCTGAACCTCTCATAGTTTTTTAGATATTCTATCAAACAGCAGTCTTCACTCAGCGGTGTTACCTGAAAATATAAATAACACACAACTGACGCCATCTTGTATTAAAATAATTTGGACACAGGCTTTTAAATCATTATTTATATTTAAAATTGTCTAGCGCATTCACCGGTACGAGCGCTCGATTTAGTTCGTTATCCAATGGCGAACTAGTTCGCTCTTTTAGTTCATTAGTTCTTTTTTTAATTTAGTGATAATAAAAAAAAATTTAAATTAGATCGTCTGTAGACATATTTAATAATTTTATGAGGTAGTCATACTAACTTCGCACCCCCCTTTTACCGGTTAGTTCAGCTCCAGAGAAAAGAATGGTTTTCTCTTGTTATGATTATTCTCCCCCCTTCACCAAGCACAATAGTTCATTACTATATCACCAAAGTCAGTCTGTATACATGTATCAATTTTGGGGGAAAGCACCCCCAAAACAAGGGATTACTACACTACACAACACTACGTCAAAGCGGAGGGTAATTGAATATAATAAACATACGGGATATCTTAGCCAATGTCAGCCATTTTAAATAAATTATATCCACAACACATATGGCTGACTCCCTGACATATCATGAGCAAGAGATAATACATGAGCATGGACATAGTCCGCCATCTTGGGTCGCCCTCCATATTGGATTTAGAATGACGTCACTTAGCCAATCATGCATTGAAGAAGACAAATATTGCGATTGCAGTCGATTTTTAGAAAAATAACTCAAATAAATCGATTTAGTGAATTAATCGACTTTACGGTTTGAGAAATCGATTCTTGGATTAATCGATTTCAGATCGTCATCTTAGGATGGCTGAAGGGCTCGAATTTCTAGAAGCACCTGACCAGGGCGAAGCGGATGACATCACATAATAACTTAATAATATAAATACAGTAACTCTGTTTCGTGCTACAACCACTGAACAGATTTTGATGAAATTTAGTACAGAGATAGACTAGAGCTAGGTAGAGCCACCTATCTAGCTACCTAGCGGCCTAGAGAAGAGTGATATAGTGACTCAGTACATAACAGGAGCTGCTGCTAGGTTTAGAAAACTTACCCTATATCCTCCTTTCAACCCCAAAACATCAATAATGGCGACGGCAGCACAGTGGGTCCGAACCCACTCCCCTCGCTTCACTATACACTGCACTGTCTGTCCGTTTGTCAGGCGACACCTCAGCACTGACGGACGACGGACTGAATCCTTGAATACTAATATCTGGAATGTGACGTCATCATCTAAAGTCTTCATCGTTACATGAGCTATGTAACACTAAAATTATTATTTAATTCGAACAAGTAGTTCCTGAGATATTCGCGTTCAAACAAACAAACAAACTCTTGAGCTATATAAATATACAAAGGCAGGCAAAGGTAGTACACCGTACAGCCTTGTCTTTAGTAGGTTTATTCTTTATACATTGTATAGTAAGGCCGAAGTCATGTCTTTCGTTATAATTATATAAACCCTTGTAGTTGTAAAACATACACGGCCTGTTCTTCATCTTTTTTTTATTTCTTTCCCCCCTCCACCCCCCTTTACTTCCACTCATTTCATCATCCAAAGCACACAAAACAATATATTTTACAGAAACACTCGAAATTCACGCCCGCTAGGAGACTCCCGCGCTTTTCTTGACAAATATAATAATTGACACTTGACACCTTTTTTTTCTTTGTTTTTATTCCATGGATAAAGCAAATGTGTTACAACGTACAGCCAGACACTGTGGAGACAGAACTTGTTTGAAAATTTTTCATAGTGTTTTTTTGACAATTTGTTTTTTTTTATATGGAATTTAAAAAAAATTGAAAGACTTGGTAACAATACTAAATGGTTATATGATGAAATTTATTTAGGTATTACACCGTACAGCCAGACACTTTGAATGCTGACAGTTTTTTTTTTATATGTAAAACGCGTTTCAACAAATGGATAAAGCAAATGTGTTACACCGTACAGCCAGACTTTGGAGACTGAACTTGGTTTAAAGACCAGAAAGGATGAATGATTTTCTTATCTATAGCTTTGAAGGTACAATTTGACATTAATGATACTTTTTCTGTTTTTATTCCATAATGGAAAAGGCAAAGGTATTACACCATACAGCCAGACACTGGACACTGACAGTTTTTTTTTTAAATTGAACGACTTGGTAACAATACTAAATGGTACATGGTCACATTTTTTAATATACAAATTATATAATGATTGACACTTGACACTTTTTTTTTCTGTTTTTATTCCATAAAGGAAAAGGCAAAGGTGTTACACCGTACAGCCAGACACTTTGGATACTGACAGTTTGTTTTTTCATATAAGTTATGTGAAACGTATATATATATATATATAAAATAACATTCATTTTTTTTGAATTTTTTTTAAGGTACAATTTTCTCTGTTTTAAGGCAAAGGTATTACACCGTACTGACACTTGACACTTTTTGACAATAACTTTTTTTTTATATAAAACGCATTTCGACGACGAGAACGATTGTCTTAATGCTTTTTTGAAGTTTTATTTTTTATATGAAATTAAAAAAAAAAGAGACATGGTAACATTACTAAATGGTTACATTTTTTTAATATATAGCTTTGAAGGTACAATTTGACAAGTATGACAAATAATGGAAAAGGCAAAGGTATTACACCGTACAGCCAGACACTTTGAACACTGACAGTTTGTTTTCCATATAAATTATGTAAAGACCAGAAAGGTTTTCTTAATGATTTTTTGACGTTTAATTTTTTTTATATGTCATTAAAAGGCAAAGGTTTTACACCGTACAGCCTTGCCAATTATATGATTGACGCTTTACACCTGAAACTTAATAAAGGGGGGCTTTCACTAGTTGGTATATAAAGTAAATAATCTCACCTTTTCTTCAAACCGCACAACATTGACTCCTGGCCTTAAACACAGCAATTCATTTAAACAGCCATCTTCTATCTCGCTCGCACGTGTGAGCGTCGGACACAACTGAGAGAGATAGAGATAGTCACGCTGTTGTGGTTTTAATTGCGACATAATGTTAGTTAGAATCACTTTATTATTTTTGTCTGAAAAAAAATAAAATAAATGTATTTTACATTTTATTCCATTGCGAAAAACTAGGTTGGCTGGAAGAGATCACTCTGAGTGATAAAGCCGCCATTGCATATTTATATTTACTGATAGTTCTTGTTTATTTAAGGGAGTAATTGAATATTAAGTTGGCAACACAGGTGTATCTCAAAAAGGTTTAGTTATTCTCGTGTGACTTCAAACTGCTGAAGAAATTATTAAATATGTATTGATGCATAGTAGAAAGGCTTTTTAATCTTGCTCCTGGGTCGCAACCCCCAGGCACTGCCCATCTTCCGTCTAAAGTGTCTATTAGTGTTTTAAGTGTTGTGGTGTTTTTTTATTAAAATTAAAAAGACATGAATATTTCTGTTTATCTTTAGATAACAGATTGGATATAGATTCCAAATTTTCGGCAGTAAGTGAAGCAAAGTCTCACCAAAATCAGCAATCCGGTACAGGTCCTCCTTGTATTTGTATAGAACTTGGTAATCAGCTCCCGCGTAGGGATTCTCGAAGATTGCGTTCTTCATAGTAATGAAGATTTTATTCCATTCTGTTATATCTGAAACAATACACACCGACCGTTATGTGACGTAGCAGACGCGCGGGAACCGACGCACAGCTGATAGTGACATCCTTAGAGTCTCCGCCAGCCTCCTGGCTCTGGAATATTCGGGAGTGGACTGAAGTAACGTGTGCTGCTAGTGATTGGAGGGGAACGAGAAGAAGAAGAAGGATTTAAGTGTGTTTAGACGACTATTAAATGAGGATTTGAGGAAGACTATTAAATGAGGATTGAGGAAGACTATTAAATGAGGATTGAGGAAGACTATTAAATGAGGATTTGAGGAAGACTATTAAATGAGGATTGAGGAAGACTATTAAATGAGGATTGAGGAAGACTATTAAATGAGGATTTGAGGAAGACTATTAAATGAGGATTGAGGAAGACTATTAAATGAGGATTGAGGAAGACTATTAAATGAGGATTTGAGGAAGACTATTAAATGAGGATTGAGGAAGACTATTAAACGAGGATTGAGGAAGACTATTAAATGAGGATTTGAGGAAGACTATTAAATGAGGATTGAGGAAGACTATTAAATGAGGATTTGAGGAAGACTATTAAATGAGGATTGAGGAAGACTATTAAATGAGGATTTGAGGAAGACTATTAAATGAGGATTGAGGAAGACTATTAAATGAGGATTTGAGGAAGACTATTAAATGAGGATTAAGGAAGACTATTAAATGAGGATTGAGGAAGACAATAAAATGAGGATTTGAGGAAGACTATTAAATGAGGATTTGAGGAAGACTATTAAATGAGGATTGAGGAAGACTATTAAATGAGGATTGAGGAAGACTATTAAATGAGGATTTGAGGAAGACTATTAAATGAGGATTGAGGACGACTATTAAATGAGGATTGAGGAAGACTATTAAATGAGGATTGAGGAAGACTATTAAATGAGGATTTGAGGAAGACTATTAAATGAGGATTGAGGAAGACTATTAAATGAGGATTGAGGAAGACTATTAAATGAGGATTTGAGGAAGACTATTAAATGAGGATTGAGGAAGACTATTAAATGAGGATTGAGGAAGACTATTAAATGAGGATTTGAGGAAGACTATTAAATGAGGATTGAGGAAGACTATTAAATGAGGATTGAGGAAGACTATTAAATGAGGATTTGAGGAAGACTATTAAATGAGGATTGAGGAAGACTATTAAATGAGGATTGAGGAAGACTATTAAATGAGGATTTGAGGAAGACTATTAAATGAGGATTGAGGAAGACTATTAAATGAGGATTGAGGAAGACTATTAAATGAGGATTGAGGAAGACTATTAAATGAGGATTTGAGGAAGACTATTAAATGAGGATTGAGGAAGACTATTAAATGAGGATTCGAGGAAGACTATTAAATGAGGATTTGAGGAAGACTATTAAATGAGGATTTGAGGAAGACTATTAAATGAGGATTGAGGAAGACTATTAAATGAGGATTTGAGGAAGACTATTAAATGAGGATTGAGGAAGACTATTAAATGAGGATTGAGGAAGACTATTAAATGAGGATTTGAGGAAGACTATTAAATGAGGATTGAGGAAGACTATTAAATGAGGATTGAGGAAGACTATTAAATGAGGATTTGAGAAAGACTATTAAATGAGGATTTGAGGAAGACTATTAAATGAGGATTTGAGGAAGACTATTAAATGAGGATTGAGGAAGACTATTAAATGAGGATTGAGGAAGACTATTAAATGAGGATTGAGGAAGACTATTAAATGAGGATTTGAGGAAGACTATTAAATGAGGATTGAGGAAGACTATTAAATGAGGATTGAGGAAGACTATTAAATGAGGATTGAGGAAGACTATTAAATGAGGATTGAGGAAGACTATTAAATGAGGATTGAGGAAGACTATTAAATGAGGATTGAGGAAGACTATTAAATGAGGATTGAGGAAGACTATTAAATGAGGATTTGAGGAAGACTATTAAATGGGGATTTGAGGAAGACTGTTAAATGAGGATTTGAGGAAGACTATTAAATGAGGATTTGAGGAATACTATTAAATGAGGATTTGAGGAAGACTATTAAATGAGGATTTGAGGAAAACTAAAGTAGGTTTCGACGAAGACTATTAAAGTAGATTTTGACGAATAATATTAATGTAATTATTTTTAATCTTTGAATGGGTACTAGCATATTACTATACTGGCAACACTGAAAATACAGTAGTCATGTTAGGTATAAAAGGCCTTTAATAATTATTTAAAGAGACCCCACCTTAATTTACCCAAATTTGAATATGGAATCCATAATCCAAATATTTTGGTACAAAAATTAAATTTTTGGGACTTCAACTAACTCTCCCTTTTTTTTGTGATTTTTTTAACACCATCCAGACTAATACAAACACTATTTGTCTCCTGTTACGCTTAAACCACTGAACCGATTTAGATAAAATTTGGTACAAAGATAGACTAAAAATATTTGAAAGGTTTATTACCATTTTCCCTGTTCAGCAGATCACAATAATGCAACAACAAATACTCTGGATCACCAACCAAGCTGAGGCACTTGTTGTACTTCTCCATCTTACTCTCTTGCTCTCTCAACTCTCTCTTTACAGAATGCTCCGGTAGGAGATGTAGGCGAGACTTCAGAATCTCTACTGATATTGAATTCAACTTGTTTATAACTGGTTCAAGCTGTAAACATTAATAAATAAATAAGATTTTCTGCAATCATCAACCCCCCCACTCACTATGTAACCAAAAGTAATCAAGGACCTAACCCCCAGCCCCTCATGCTTACGTAAACATTGATACACACATTTGTGACTGACGTTGTAACCATGCAACCCCCCCATACCCCACGCATAAAGGCAAAGTATATAAAACGGCCATACGGCGCCGAGTGCTGGCCTCGCAAAAAACCACTAGAGGATAGACTGCATGCCGCTGAGATGAGGATGCTGCGCTGGGCGGGAGGTCGTCCGTCCCTGGGCAACTTTCGAGTAAAACCAATCAAAGAGAAGCTCTTGGAAAGCAGACTACTCGAGATGTTTCCGGCGCCAAAAAGGAGGAGAAGGAACACTCCGTCTCACTTGGATAGCCACTATAATGAGAGATATGAAATATGCAAATATTACACCTGAAGAGTGACTAGGAGAGCCGACCCCAAATGAATGCAATGTATCGACAAAACTAGAGGTGACTCTTGTTTTGTTGATACATTGCCGCGTTGAAGATAGAGTGAGGAGGGGGAGTGAAGAGAAGAATGCTACAGTTTCAATGGACCCCTAGCAAAAAGTCGGTGTTCACGGATTAGCATGCTGGTGGTCGCAAGCCAGTCGGGGAACAGATCAGAAGGGGGTGGGAATTGTATTCTAACCCGTCCCCTCCCGGGTTATACTGTATTTTTTTTTATATTTGAAAGTTGGCAGATGACTCTACTCCACCTGATGGCACTGACTGCACTAGCCGCCAGCAAGATGTCTCTTCACGCCTCGTTTGAAGGACCCCAGGTTATAAGGAGGGAAGACGCGCGCCGGAGGTGAATTCCACTTTTTCGCTGGGCGACAAAGAAAAGAGTTCGCAAACTTCTTAGGACGCGTAGTTCTTGTATGGAAAGGGGAGGGTGGAATGAAGGAGAACAATTCCTCTGAACACTCGCCGTGATCCAGTCGATCCAGCAAGAGGTTCGAGGTTGTATGAAATCTTTAATACTCACCGCATCTAATATACAATTATCTTCATTAGTATTAAACGAATATTCACATTGATGGAGTTTATTAATAATAATATTGGCCATATGTGTGCTTTTGTTACCCAACCCTAGATTTGTGTAGAGGGAGAGAATATTCGCCATGTTTAATAGTCTTCTATCTCTCTTTGTTCCTGTTGGTAAAAGAAGATAGTTATAATGGAGTAATTGAAAAAGAAACTATGGAGAAAAGGGGAGAATATTATATGTCTCTTTACCCCCCTTCTTGGGAGGAATGTAAGTAAATAATCTTTTTTATGGTAACACCGGCACAATATAACAAAAACAGAATATAGTTTAATTACCATTTCCTTCCAAATTATCATAGAAGTTCATAGAGAAGATGCATATTGCTTCTAGATTCTTCCTATTCTTCTCCAAAACGCTGTTCTTCGTAATTCTGTTTATTTCTATTAAAATATCTTCTACATAGCTTTTTTCGAGCACTAGAAAAATAAATAAATCAGGTTACTTCCTTCCGCCCTTATTCTGTGACGTCACATATTCTACAATACCCAGAAAATCATTATGACCTGTGACGTCATTTTCGTACAATGTCAAACTTTTTTAGCCTCCTCGTTAAGTGTGACGTCATATGTGACCCCCTATCATACAACAGGACTTTGTAGTAACTCAATTGGGTATTTAAAGTATATCGCTAAGCAAATAATGATTGGATTATATCTTTTTAGCTGACGGGGGTTGTGTGACACCAAAATACAACTGAGGGTGAAAGCCTGCAGTTCTGTATGGATCAGAATCTTGGGAATCCAAAACAATCAATAAGTAAAATTATTTAGATTGTTAGGTGAGACAAAAAAAAATATTTAACTATTCCCTCCCCTCCATTTACAGGAAGGAGTCGTTTATAGGTAACAGAAGCAATCTGCAGCTAAGAATCTGCCAGTTACCATTTGACCCGAATTGGACCCTTAATTTATACGATATGACTGTGGTGATAAATTGATGAACTATTTTGATCGTCCATTAATTACGTGAGGTGTTCTAGGAATCAAGCTAAATCTTTCCAAATCTCACTTCGAGGGGAGGGGGGATCTTAGCATTTTTTTCTCGCAGAAAACAGTGTAAAATTGCGAGAAAATTATGTCTAGAATGTCTACAGCCAAAACATACATTTTTAAAAATCTCGGGTGAGTATAGGGGAGGGATTGAGGAAAGTATTACGAAATCTTACCAAAAGGGGAGGGGGTGTCGAAATATTCTCAAAAATGTCTCACGTAATTAATGGACGCCCCCTGACTAAGGGAGCCTTGCGTTGATCAGTGTCTATTTCCAGACC
The DNA here is from genome assembly GCA_905147385.1 of Limenitis camilla. Lineage (NCBI taxonomy): Eukaryota > Metazoa > Arthropoda > Insecta > Lepidoptera > Nymphalidae > Limenitis > Limenitis camilla. Next base: position 6,197,171 of record LR990253.1, read on the forward strand.
CACGTTATCTTATTGTGTATTTGTATACCTCTCTCGCTTCGCTGAGGTGTATTCAAACTGTTCACTTACTCACACAACTATGAACCATTCTCTCATCTCTCATGACTTAAGTCAGCGTTCGTAACAAACGTTTCCAACTTACTTTACAAATGCGATTACCACGAAAAAGTCTATTGGCAAATAGAATTATCCCCGTGAGGGGAGGGGTTAGAAATACTATTCCCCTCTGCCGCTGGGAGAGCATCTCGTAAGAGCCGAGTAACCCAGCACCCTCTTGGTGGTAGGGCATATGTTCCCCGACTAGCTTGCGTCCACCAGACCCCCTCCCACTCCCATCCCATTAATGCTGTGGATCTAGTGGGCTCTGGGATCTAGCTTAGGGTCTGTTGAGACCACAGCATTTCTTCTTCTTCACTCCCCCTCCCCACTATATCTTCGAGGATGCAACGATGGGCGATGGTGGCCACTTACCATCAGGTGGACCATCTGCTCGTTTGCACCTTTTCTACCATAAAAAAAAAATTATCAAAATCGATTCAGCTGATCCAGCGATTATCCCCTACAACCTCACTTAACCTCTTTATAATATTAGTATAGATTAAATATTTTTTACTGTAAGTGATAAACGCACAGAAAGAATCTATTGGCTTCGATTGGAAATGAACATACATACATTTCAAATCGTTCCTCAGTAGTAGTGCAACGTGACGCATTCCAAATATATCCTCCGAACTTGAGCTTTCTATAAACTTTGGTATATATGTTTCTGAAACAAAAAAATTATATAACTTGTATTAACTAGTCGACCCGCGTGACTTTGTTCACGTGTAGCTCCGCTCCTATTGGTCTTAGCGTGATGATATATAGCCTGTAGCCTTCCTCGATAAAGGTGCTATCTAACACTGAAAGAATTTTTCAAATCGGACCAGTAGTTCCTGAGATTAGCGCGTTCAAGCAAACAAACAAACTCTTGAACTCAAGAGAGAGCTCAAAATCTCAAATATCGATTTACTCAATCGATTCAGTGTATATAACGATTCTCCGATTTATCGATCTCGGATCGTCATCGATAAATCGATTGATTTAGTGTTAAATTCACGTCAAAAAATGTTTGCAAAATTTTTTTTTTAAATTCTTTGACGTCATCAAAAATACTTTTGTAAAAAAGTCTGATTAAAAAATATATTTTGAGTTTAGGTTTGACTTTATTACAATTTTCTGCCAATTTCTTCTCGTAAATAGAAACATTTGGTTTAAAAACAGAGAGAGAAAAGGAGAGGAGAGACTTGCATGAGTTATTCTATCAGTATCAAAGAAGTGGAAAGAAGAAACAGAAAGAAGGAAGATAAATAATAGTTTTTTAACAAAGTTACCTATCGATCATTTAAATTTTTTTTTTATTTTTTTGACGTTTGAGTTGGACTTACAACTGTCAAAATAGCAAATATTGAACGTCGATATTCCAGGCTAAAATATCGATTTACTGAATCGAATCAGTGCTATTTATCGATTAAAAAAATTTCGGTTAATCGATCTTAACTTTAAAACAGAGGGAGAAAACTAAAGAAAAGGAGGGATAGTAAATGTGAGAGGAAGAAAAAGGGGGTGGGTTATTCTTTCAGTAAAGAAACAGAAATAAATAATTTAATATGACTTTAATTATAAGAATATTTGGAAGCTAGAAAAGGAGAGAAAACAAGAGAAAAGAGGAGAAATCAAAAGTGAGAGGAAGAAAGAAGGAGAATGATCTTGATACAGTAAATTAATACGACACAATTCAACACAAAGAAGCAACAGAAAGAGAGAAAGCATCCTACCTGCAAGATTTAAAGTGTCCCTCAAATTTTCTATATCATTTTTCTCCAACCCAATCGCTCTGAGGGCCAGCATTCTTATACGTAACCATTTTAAAGTCTCACTTTCGAATATACCCTCACTGTAAAAACAAAACAAAATACAATATTTCTCTTTACAAACAAAATATTTCTATTGGTCTTAAATATCTTCTACGTATACTTACGTAACGCTCTTACAGCATAGTAATACTTGTTCGTGTAGCGCCATCTCGCTCGCACGTTCACACCACACCTCTGCGTGTGAGCGAGACAGCTTGCTTGTATCATCACTGTTTAATTGATCCAATGACTTAAGAAATATCGATCTAAAACAGAAACAATGTGATCGAATAATTGGAACGCCAGCGCCATCTACAGCGCTGTGATTGGCTAGTGTTTTCTATTGGTTTCTCGCTTCTACCTGACCCGTGGAGGGTCTTCTGAAATAATTATTCAAGTTCATTTCAATTATTTAAAAAAAAAACAGATTAAACATTTTAAAAAAATCGGTAAAAAATAAATACTACGTTAGACATTTCGTTATTATTTAAGTTTCTGGTGTTAATATTATTTTTTTAAAATTTTGAAATGTTATGTTATACATTACGATATTTAGAATATCGTCACAAAATGTCACACTTCGTCAACCTCCCCCTTCCCCCCCATAGTGTGACGTAATTTATGGATGGTCCCTTACCATCAGGAGGAGCTTCTGCTCATTTCCCCCTTGTGATTACGTTCCGGGGAAAACTTGGTTAAGTTCCCTCAGGAAAGCAAGGGTACCGTTTATAGTAAACTAAAATAATTAAATGTAGTAATTTTGATAACAATTGTTAAATATAAATAAATTCTTATTAAAAAAAATTAGAATACTTCCATTCAACTGTATATTAACCTGTTCGAATATATAATATATGAATATATAGCATATGAATTAATTTTATAACATTTCAGTTCACAATTAAAATTATCAAACACAACGACCTTTGACTATATGATAAAGCGGTTGTATTCATCAATTATATACGAATTAATATGAATGTTTAGAATAAAACGCCATCTATTGGTTATACTACTAAGATGGCAAAACACGTTGAAATCTTATCTTATACTAATATATAAAGCTGAAGAGTTAGTATGTTTGAACGCGCTAATCTCAAGAACTACTGGTCCGATTTGAAAAATTCTTTCAGTGTTAGATAGGCCATTTATCGAGGAAGGATAGGCTATATATCATCACGCTTGAACTGTGTTCTCATGTAGTGAATATTATCTGGAGTAGTGCTAGTGAAGGTGAGTTGCTGCTACTAGGCTTCTCCGATTAAGGTCCCTTACAATGTAGTTGCCAAGTGGTTATGTCAACACAACGTTAGTGGTTACGCCATCTATTGCCAACTTTGTGGCTCACAAGTGACGCGAACATACCCGTCACTCATTCCTATCCATTCGCGCCCGTCGACGTGCACTTTTGCCCCGGACCCGCAAGCGCATAGTCATTTCCCGATACAGTGGTGAGGAGTAGCCCGGTGCACCAGAGGACGAGCAGCAAAAAGGTTAGTTCCCTATTTTTTTTATTTCGCGGCTTGTGAGGCATCACATGTTAATATAATAATCAAACAGTCCACTACAAACCAGATTCCGCACCAGTTAGGTTAGGCTAAAGCATGGTCTCATGGAGTGAACATTATCTGGAGTGCTAGTGAAGTTGTGTTGCTGTTACAAGGCGTTTTCGATTAAGGTCCCTTACAATGTAATTGCCACGTGGTTATGCAACATAACGTTAGGTTAGGTTAATCAAACAGTCCACTACAAACCAGATTCCGCACTAATTAGGTTAGGCTAAAGCATGGTCTCATAGAGTGATCATTATCTGGAGTGCTAGTGAAGTTGTGTTGCTGTTACAAGGCGTTTTCGATTAAGGTCCTTTACAATGTAATTGCTACGTGGTTATGTCAACATAACGTTAGGTTAAGTTACTCATACAGTCCATTACAAACCAGATTCCGCACCAGTTAGGTTAGGCTAAAGCATGGTCTCATGGAGTGAACATTATCTGGAGTGCTAGTGAAGTTGTGTTCCTGTTACAAGGCGTTTTCGATTAAGGTCCCTTACAATGTAATTGCTACGTGATTATGTCAACATAACGTTAGGTTAAGTTACTCATACAGTCCATTACAAACCAGATTCCGCACCAGTTAGGTTAGGCTAAAGCATGGTCTCATGGAGTGATCATTATCTGGAGTGCTAGTGAAGTTGTGTTGCTGTTACAAGGCGTTTTCGATTAAGGTCCCTTACAATGTAATTGCTACGTGGTTATGTCAACATAACGTTAAGTTACTCATACAGTCCATTACAAACCAGATTCCGCACCAGTTAGGTTAGGCTAAAGCATGGTCTCATGGAGTGATCATTATCTGGAGTGCTAGTGAAGTTGTGTTCCTGTTACAAGGCGTTTTCGATTAAGGTCCCTTACAATGTAATTGCTACGTGGTTATGTCAACATAACGTTAGGTTAAGTTACTCATACAGTCCATTACAAACCAGATTCCGCACCAGTTAGGTTAGGCTAAAGCATGGTCTCATGGAGTGATCATTATCTGGAGTGCTAGTGAAGTTGTGTTGCTGTTACAAGGCGTTTTCGATTAAGGTCCCTTACAATGTAATTGCTACGTGGTTATGTCAACATAACGTTAAGTTACTCATACAGTCCATTACAAACCAGATTCCGCACCAGTTAGGTTAGGCTAAAGCATGGTCTCATGGAGTGATCATTATCTGGAGTGCTAGTGAAGTTGTGTTGCTGTTACAAGGCGTTTTCGATTAAGGTCCCTTACAATGTAATTGCTACGTGGTTATGTCAACATAACGTTAGGTTAAGTTACTCATACAGTCCATTTTTAAACCAGATTCCGCACCAGTTAGGTTAGGCTAAAGCATGGTCTCATGGAGTGATCATTATCTGGAGTGCTAGTGAAGTTGTGTTGCTGTTACAAGGCGTTTTCGATTAAGGTCCCTTACAATGTAATTGCTACGTGGTTATGTCAACATAACGTTAGGTTAAGTTACTCATACAGTCCATTACAAACCAGATTCCGCACCAGTTAGGTTAGGCTAAAGCATGGTCTCATGGAGTGATCATTATCTGGAGTGCTAGTGAAGTTGTGTTGCTGTTACAAGGCGTTTTCGATTAAGGTCCCTTACAATGTAATTGCTACGTGGTTATGTCAACATAACGTTAGGTTAAGTTACTCATACAGTCCATTACAAACCAGATTCCGCACCAGTTAGGTTAGGCTAAAGCATGGTCTCATGGAGTGATCATTATCTGGAGTGCTAGTGAAGTTGTGTTGCTGTTACAAGGCGTTTTCGATTAAGGTCCCTTACAATGTAATTGCTACGTGGTTATGTCAACATAACGTTAGGTTAGGTTAATCATACAGTCTACTACAAACCAGTTTCCGCACCAGTTAGGTTAGGCTAACCCGTGGTCTCATGAAGTGAACATTATCTGGAGTGCTAGTGAAGGTGTGTTGCTGTTACAAGGCGTTTTCGATTAAGGTCCCTTACAATGTAATTGCTACGTGGTTATGTCAACATAACGTTAGGTTAAGTTACTCATACAGTCCATTACAAACCAGATTCCGCACCAGTTAGGTTAGGCTAAAGCATGGTCTCATGGAGTGATCATTATCTGGAGTGCTAGTGAAGTTGTGTTGCTGTTACAAGGCGTTTTCGATTAAGGTCCCTTACAATGTAATTGCTACGTGGTTATGTCAACATAACGTTAGGTTAAGTTACTCATACAGTCCATTACAAACCAGATTCCGCACCAGTTAGGTTAGGCTAAAGCATGGTCTCATGGAGTGATCATTATCTGGAGTGCTAGTGAAGTTGTGTTGCTGTTACAAGGCGTTTTCGATTAAGGTCCCTTACAATGTAATTGCTACGTGGTTATGTCAACATAACGTTAGGTTAAGTTACTCATACAGTCCATTACAAACCAGATTCCGCACCAGTTAGGTTAGGCTAAAGCATGGTCTCATGGAGTGATCATTATCTGGAGTGCTAGTGAAGTTGTGTTGCTGTTACAAGGCGTTTTCGATTAAGGTCCCTTACAATGTAATTGCTACGTGGTTATGTCAACATAACGTTAGGTTAGGTTAATCATACAGTCTACTACAAACCAGTTTCCGCACCAGTTAGGTTAGGCTAACCCGTGGTCTCATGAAGTGAACATTATCTGGAGTGCTAGTGAAGGTGTGTTGCTGTTACAAGGCGTTTTCGATTAAGGTCCCTTACACTGTAATTGCTACGTGGTTATGTCAACATAAGGTTAGGTTAGGCTAAACCGTGGTCTCGTGGAGTGAACATTATCTGGAGTGCTATTGAAGTTGTGTTGCTGCTACTAGGCGTCTCTGATTAAGGTCCCATACAATGTAGTCCCCATGTGGTTATGTCAACTTAGATTTAATCTAAACTTAACCCAAGGGGAGTTTAGTTTACACATAAAAAAAAAACAAAAAGAAAGAAAGAGGATGACGGGAGTAGTGTAAAAGAATTTTTTAAATCGAATCAGTGATTTCTGAGATTACTTCCCTTTTCAACAGCCACTTAATGTCTGAAAGCCTGCACTTAAATGGCCACACCATTAATTATAATATTATTGGCAACACTGGCACTTTATGGTTTACGTATTTAATACAAACCTCATCATGATCCGTGCAGCCCACTGCGCCATGCAATCAGACGTTGGTATATCACTAAATATTATATTCTTACGATCCATTGTTTCACGTATTTCTCGCCATCTTGATGTTTCCGCTATCTAAAAATTAATTGTGAAAACTGCATCAAAGTTTGTACTTCAATTTAATCCAAATGGAATTTGGATTAATGATAATTATCCAAAGATCGTTTATTCGTTCTCTCACTCACTCATTGATATCTTACATGTACAGAATACTTACAACAGAGACGTCAAAATAATTCTTAGGCCATTTATACACATTGTGACAGTTAAAGCTTTTGTCCTTATACGTAGATATTAAAGCGTTCAGCCATATTGGTTCTTCTGAAAAATAGAATCATTATCATATCATTTAATGAATGAATGCTACTCACTTTAGTGTTGCCAACATCATAACTAACAGGATGCTACTCACATTAGTGTTGCCAACATCATAACTCATTGGATGCTACTCAAAATAGTGTTGCCAACATCACAACTAACAGGATGCTACTCACATTAGTGTTGCCAACATCATAACTCACTGAATGCTACTCACATTAGTGTTGCCAACATCATAACTAACAGGATGCTACTCAAATTAGTGTTGCCAACATCATAACTAACAGGATGCTACTCACATTAGTGTTGCCAACATCATAACTCACTGGATGCTACTCAAATTAGTGTTGCCACCATTGCCCATGGAGTTCGGCGTTGCATCCTCGAATATAGAGTGGGGAGGGGGAGTCAAGAAAAAATGCTGCGGTTTCAGCAGACCCTGAGCAAGAGCCCAGAAAAACTAGATCCGCATCATTAATGGGATTGGAGAGGAAGGGGGTAAGTCTGGCTCGACCGGAACAAGTCAGTCGGGGAACATATCCCCTACCACAAAGGGGTTGCTGGGCAACTCGCCTTACGAGATGCTGCAGCATCCCCGTCTAAATCTAGATTGAAATTTAGAAGCTTTTAGTACCTTTTTCATGTTGTATACTCGCTTTAAAGTTGTCTCTGGTCGTCCATAGACAAGGGAGGTCTTGTTTAATACTTCTCCTTTGTTGTAACGTTAAATCATCCCAATTTGATAATTTACCAAAGGCTGATATTAAATCTGAAAACAAAGGCGGTAGAGTACAAGGCGCTCTAAAGGAGTGGATATTATCTGGGTAGTCACTAGCACTCCAGATAATGTTCACTCCATGAGACCATGCTTTAGCCTAACCTAACTGGTGCGGAATCTGTTTTGTAGTGGACTGTTTGATTAACCTAACCTAACGTTATGTTTACACAACCATGTAGCAACTACATTGTAAGGGACCTTAATCGAAAACGCCTTGTAACAGCAACACAACTTCACTAGCACTCCAGATAATGTTCACTTCATGAGACCACGGGTTAGCCTAACCTAACTGGTGTGGAATCTGGTTTGTAGTGGACTGTTTGATTAACCTAACCTTATGTTGACATAACCACGTGGCAATTACATTGTAAGGGATCTGAATCGAAAACGCTTTGTAACAGCAACACACCTTCACTAGCACTCCAGATAATGTTCACTTCATGAGACCACGGGTTAGCCTAACCTAACTGGTGTGGAATCTGGTTTGTAGTGGACTGTTTGATTAACCTAACCTTATGTTGACATAACCACGTGGCAATTACATTGTAAGGGATCTGAATCGAAAACGCTTTGTAACAGCAACACACCTTCACTAGCACTCCAGATAATGTTCACTTCATGAGACCACGGGTTAGCCTAACCTAACTGGTGTGGAATCTGGTTTGTAGTGGACTGTTTGATTAACCTAACCTTATGTTGACATAACCACGTGGCAATTACATTGTAAGGGATCTGAATCGAAAACGCTTTGTAACAGCAACACACCTTCACTAGCACTCCAGATAATGTTCACTTCATGAGACCACGGGTTAGCCTAACCTAACTGGTGTGGAATCTGGTTTGTAGTGGACTGTTTGATTAACCTAACCTTATGTTGACATAACCACGTGGCAATTACATTGTAAGGGATCTGAATCGAAAACGCTTTGTAACAGCAACATTGAAAGTGTTAAGTGGAGTGTTGTGTTAGTAGAGGTGGACCGTGCCGCCATGCCGATGCGTTGCATCTTGGAAGATAGAGTGGGGAGGGGGAGAGATGAAAAAGATGCTGCGGTTTCAGCGGACCGTGAGCAAGAGCCAACAGATCCCCAGCATTAATGGGACGGGAGAGGGAGGGGTTAAGTCTGGCAAAATAATAACTCTTTAGATAATTACCTTCTACACAAAACGTATTTGAACCTTCAGCCATAGTTTCATCAATATTGTTTAATGACCTGAAAAAAAGCAATCTTTTTAAGAGATCTGACTTCTTTAGGGTTCAGTACCCAAAGGGATGGTTACCAGGCTGTATCTCATGAACCATGATAGCTAGACAGTTAAAATGTTCACAAATGATGTATGAGTCCTTCAGCTTTATATATTAGTATAAGATATATATATTGTACCGAGTACAAAATAAAAAAAAAAAATTGTATGAAAATCTTAGTAATATGGTCTTACCCTAAATAAAACTGTTGAGGTCCAAATTTTCTTAATTTATAATCTTCATATAACAATTTAGATAGAACTTCAGCTTCAGTGCCTTTTGTAGATTTGATAATACCTTCAATTCTTTGCTGTAATCTGAAATACGGTAAAAGTTTGAAAATGACTACGGTAATGACGTCATGACTCAGTAAAACTAAATTTTTTTGTTTATTAAATCAATAATAAAATATTCAAGAGTTTACATTAGTAACCATATTTTATTATTATCCCGCAGGAACTCTATTTTTCCGGGATAAAAAGTAGTATATCTATGTGCCAAATTTCATTGAAATCTGTTCAGCTGTTTTTGCATAATCGTGATATATATATTGCGATTATTGTCGAAAAAAGATCGATAAATTAACTCAAGTTACAAATCGAGATCAAAAAGATAGATTATTCAAAAATCGATTTTTGTCGAGTCTGAATTTACAATGTAAAAAAAGAGCAAAAAAAAATGTCATTACGTTCCGAGAAATCGATTCTTCGATTAATCGATCTCGGCTCGTCATCTTTGTGTTGCTGAAAGGCTAATATTCAGCTCCGGAGGTAGGGTAGCAAACCGGAGCACCTGACAGAGTTGGTAATTTTTTTAAAGTCAGTGCCCCCTCTTGTATTGCCGAAAATAGATAGAGGGGGGAAGAGTGAAGAGAAAAACCCTGAGCAATAACCCCGAGTCCGCTGAAACTTTAGCTGAAACGGGATGGGATAGGGAAAGGGTAGACCTGGCCTACATGAAGCGACCGGAACACATCATAGAAGCAGTTTAAGGGGGTGTCAAAATGAAAATTAAAGTTGTGGACCACAAAGCGCATTAAGCGGAGCATACAATTGCAGGAATCAAATTCCTTTTTTTTTGGTCTCCATCTCTTCACCAGGAGCTGGCACAGACTATATACTTGTAGATAAAGGTACTATCAAGTATCTTCCATTTCGGATGGGTTAGCGCGCCTCTGCGCTGGGAGTGCTCTTGGTGGTAGGGGACCTGTTCCCCAACTGGCTTGCGATTTGCCAAGTGTCTCCCTCTCCAATCCCATTAATACTGCGGATTTAGCCGACTCTGGGCTCTTGTTTAGGGTCCAGGGTCCACTTTTTTTATTGTGAATAAAAATCTCCCTCCCCACTCTTATCTTCGAAGATGCAACGCAAGAGATACCCTCTTGTTTTGTCAATATCCATGAGCGATGGTGGCCACTTACCATCAGGTGGACCATCTACTCGTTTTCGTCTGCGAATGACTATGTTAAAGGTTTTATATACTACTTTATATCCTGGGATAATTCTTGCGGTGGTATACGTGGTGAAAGGTACCCGTGGGAAGTTATCAAAGAGAATTGTTATCTTACCCATCAAAATCCCATATCTCAGCAGATCTTACAATCTCCATCATATACACGCAATGTAGCGCGTCCACAACATTATCACTTATGGAAGCGAATTCTGGACCCTTCGCGTACTTGCTCATCAACTGATTTATTATAGATAAAGCCGCTTGTGTGTTTTTCTGAAAAAAGGATTAGGTAAAGTTGCCGGCACGTAACTTTAGCTCTGAGAAAAAATAGTGATGGCTGAAACGCGCATTCAAGGTCAAACCTATATTTACGTGCCGGAAGCTAAAACTGTGTCTTTTATTACAATAAACTTTAATCTGTTTCCACCAGAGAATAGAAACACTTCATTTAACTACCCTAATCAGTGCGATTCTATTGGTTTATAACAAACACATCCCTCGCTACACTTTCTCGCAACTCTCTGGTGGAAACACTCATAAGTCACTCACTCACTCATAACTCCTGGCTTTATGTTAAAAGGATTTCCAGTTCATACAAAAATATATTAGAAAAAGTGCGTTTGATTGTTTTTTTTTTTTTTTTACATATATACAAATACAAATATGTGTAAACACCTCAAAGTCGGAGTTGAACCCAAATCGATAGTTTTGGTCAATATTTAAATACTTTATTAATTTGGTTAATATAAAACTATTTCTTTCTACTATTTAATGACTAGTCGCCCCGTCCCAGGTTCGCCTGGGTGCATTTATCATTATTTTATCAGCCCCAACGTCGATAGATGGCGTACGAGCACACTCATTTGTTTACTAAGAATTCTTAAGTATTTTTTTCGGGATAAAACATAGCTAATATAATTCCCAAAGCTCTAATCTATCTCTGTACCAGATATCATCTAAATTAGTTCAGTGATTTAAGCGTGATTGCGTGACAGACAAGACAGAGCATCTATCCGTCAACAGATGGCGTAAGTAGTATATTAAATCGCAGTTTCGTTTGTTTAGTTTGTTTTCATAACTTCCCCAAGCTCTCATCTATCTCTGTACCAGATATCATCTAAATTAGTTCAGTGATTTAAGCGTGATTGCGTGACAGACAAGACAGAGCATCTATCCGTCAATAGATGGCGTTAGTAGTATATTAAATCGCAGTTTCGTTTGTTTAGTTTGTTTTCATGACTTCCCCAAGCTCTAATCTATCTCTGTGCCTAATTACGTCTAAAACGATTCAGTGATTTAAGCGTGATTGCGTGACAGACAAGACAGAGCATCTATCCTTCAATAGATGGCGTTAGTAGTAGATTAAATCGCAGTATCGTTTGTTTACTTCGTATTCTTTAGTACTGCCTACTCTTTTTTTGTTTTAAATATAGATAGAAATCGATTAACTGAGATTCGATTCTGAAGCGTCTAATTCTGATCGAATAATCTAGAAGCAAATTAGCTTCAGACAAATGGACAGATTTAATATGTTTAAATAATAAATAAAACCCAACTGACCTTACAAAAGTTTAGAAGAGAAGACAATATTTCATCCGTTGTTAATTCTTTATTGATATTTGTACTTGATTCTATAATAAAAGTAAAAAAAAATTATGAAAATGATAATACGTGACGTCATTAATTACGATTGTATTTTAAAAATCAATTAAGTAATTCATATCAGTGTTGCTATATGAAAAAAACTTACCGGCTACTTTAGAATCTTTCATAAATGAAGTTGTCGAACTTGTTGATGATCTGAGAAAAGATATACATCAACACATAGAAAAAATATTCATCAACACATACAAAAAATATTCATCAAGACATACATAAAATATTCATCAAGACATACAAACAAATATAAATCAACACACACAAAAGATATACATCAACAAATACAAAAAATATACATCATCAAATACAACAAATATTCATCAACACATACATAAAATATTCATCAACACATACATTAAATATTCATCAAGACATACAAACAAATATAAATCAACACACACAAAAGATATACATCAACAAATACACAAAATATTCATCATCAAATACAACAAATATTCATCAACACATACATAAAATATTCATCAACACATACATAAAATATTCATCAACACATACATAAAATATTCATCAAGACATACAAACAAATATAAATCAACACACACAAAAGATATACATCAACAAATACACAAAATATTCATCATCAAATACAACAAATATTCATCAACACATACATAAAATATTCATCAACACATACATAAAATATTCATCAAGACATACATAAAATATTCATCAACACATACATAAAATATTCATCAACACATACATAAAATATTCATCAAGACATACAAACAAATATAAATCAACACACACAATAGATATACATCAACAAATACACAAAATATTCATCATCAAATACAACAAATATTCATCAACACATACATAAAATATTCATCAACACATACATAAAATATTCATCAAGACATACAAACAAATATAAATCAACACACACAAAAGATATACATCAACAAATACACAAAATATTCATCATCAAATACAACAAATATTCATCAACACATACATAAAATATTCATCAACACATACATAAAATATTCATCAAGACATACAAACAAATATAAATCAACACACACAAAAGATATACATCAACAAATACACAAAATATTCATCATCAAATACAACAAATATTCATCAACACATACATAAAATATTCATCAACACATACATAAAATATTCATCAAGACATACAAACAAATATAAATCAACACACAAAAGATATACATCAACAAATACAAGAAATATACATCGACATATACAAGAAAATATACATCATTAAATACAAAAAATATACATCTACATATACAAAAAATATACATCATCAAATACAACAAATATTCATCAACACATACATAAAATATTCATCAACACATACAAAAAATATTCATCATCAAATACAACAAATATTCATCAACACACATAAAATATTCATCAACACATACAAAAAATATACATCATCAAATACAACAAATATTCATCAACACATACATAAAATATTCATCAACACATACAAAAAATATTCATCATCAAATACAACAAATATTCATCAACACATACATAAAATATTCATCATCAAATACAACAAATATTCATCAACACATACATAAAATATTCATCAAGACATACAAACAAATATAAATCAACACACATAAAAGATATACATCAACAAATAGAAGAAATATACATAATCAAATACAACAAATATTCATCAACACATACATAAAATATTCATCAACACATACAAAAAATATTCATCAACACATACATAAAATATTCATCAACACATACATAAAATATTCATCAACACATACAAAAAATATTCATCAACACATACATAAAATATTCATCAACACATACATAAAATATTCATCAACACATACAAAAAAAATATTCATCAACACATACAAAAAATATACATCAACACTTACAACAAATATTCATCAACACATACAAAAAATATACATCAACACATACACGACGCCATTGTTTCAAAAAAATTATTATTTTTATGATAAATAATATACAGGAAATCTTTTTTTAATATCTTACCTAACTATTGCCTCATCTCGTGATTTTTTAATATCCTTTATCCCTTGAAAGAACAAATCCAACATGACATACAAACACATTTCAGATTTAGCTTTCGTTATTAATATCGATATGTAGAAACTCTCGCATAATCTACAATAAAAAAAAGTTAATACAACATAACAAGTCAACAAATTGTGACACTGTGTGACAAGCAGAAAGCTTCATGACGTCACATGTCAAGAAAAGTACAAAAGAAGTTTATTATTAAAACACTGAATGATTTTCGATAGCCTCTCTGACGCAGTAAACTTTAGTAGTAATCTCGAGTGAACATTATCTGGAGTGGTGCTAGTGAAAGTGTAATAGTGTTATGTTCTGTTGCGGATAATGAATCTCTCCATTACTGCTGCTGTTCCAATGAACACCGGGTTCTTGCTCGGGGTCCATTGAAACCGCAGCAATCTTCTCTTCGCTCCCTCTACTCACTCTAACTTCGAGGCGACAACGCTCCCTTTGACAGAGGGGGTAACCACGAACCGATTGGTGAGTCCCACATAACCCGTCTAGCCCCCCAAGGGTAGAAGGGTATGCGCAAAGCATTCCAACGCATTAAAAAAGGGTAAATGTTATGTTAACCTAACCTTAGGTAAACCTAACAGTGAACCCAGATAGTGGAGGTGGGTGGTGTGTGACAGGGAAGCGAATCCTATCCAAATCTTACCGGATCAAGGGTCATATAAGAGTGATACTGTGTGACAAATAAATGTTACAAAAAATTATGTCACTATTGAAGAGGAGTCAATGAAGTTTCACATTGTGTGACATGGAATAAGACTTCCTGATGTTACATACTAACACTGTGTGACAAGGTGTCACACTTAATTATGGGGTTAGTCACGTCACATATTGTGCAAAAAAAAATATATAAACGTAACAAACTATGACCTTACTATTGTGTATATATGTATGGGTATCTGGAGCCCTAACCCTCACTGACAGGATATTACAGGTTAATAAAGGAGACAATAGATCAGACTTTCGTGATGTAGCTGTTGGAGTACCTCAAGGTTCTGTGCTTGGCCCAGTCTTGTAACCTAAGCTGACGACACTGCAATATTGGTCTCGGATAAGACCCTACAGATGGCCTCGGTCACACTTCAGAGAAAGACAAGTGGAGGATCAAAGCAAACGCTAGCAAATCAGTCCAAGTTACCTTTACACTTCGAAGGGGCATAGTTCCTCCAGTGAATATGAACGGAAAAGACCTCAAAGCGATAATGTGAATGTAAACACATCGAGACCAAATGCAACGAAAGTAACTACAATATATAGGGGAGTATTCTAGCTACTGGTTAGTAACTCCAAATTATCTATTGACAACAAACTTCTCATCTACAAATCTATCATAAAACCAATCTGGACCTATGGAATTCAACTGTGAGCCACTTGTAAGTCCAATAGAAATAAGATTCAAAGAACCCAGAACTATATACTGAAGTCCTGGTTCATAACGCAACGCAACAACAGTGAAATTCACCATCACCTGGACATACCGACGGTGAAGTATAAAGTGAGACTGGAAAACCATCCAAACCTAGCTAAGCTAGCCTTAAGTATATTGCCAGACTCTATAAAACGCCTTGAACGTCGCAAAACCCTTGCACTTAGTACGTGACTGAATAGCAATGAAGTCTCAGTCTACAGACTGATTGCAAAAAAAAATTATTATAGGTATCAAAAACTTCGTCTTCTCCAATCAAAAAATACTAATTAAAAAAAAAAATTTTCTTAATAGCATGTCTGTCGACGACGACTATTATTAATATAGAATAAGTAGAAGGTAGAGTAAAAACCGCACACACTCGCTCAGCATGACAGGAGGTCTCAATATTTAGAGGGTTGATGACTTCATCTATTTGGACGCTACCAGCAACACCACAATCGGAATGGCCAAATGCTCAATGTCCCAGCTACAGAAAATATGGAGAGATCGTAACATATCTCGGATAACTCAAATTAAACTAATCAACACCTTAGTTTTCTCCATATTTAGTAACGGCTCCGAAACGTGGACATTGAAAAAGTGAGTGGTGCTGGAGGAAGATGTTGCAAATTCCGTGGACGGCATTCCGCACCAACGTGTCCATCAAAGTCAGGCTTTCCACCATCTGTCCGCGAAGAATGCTCGAATTTTTTGGCCATATCGTACGGAAGGAGGGAAAGTTGATGGCAAAAGACCAAGAGGCCGCAGCCCAATTAGATGGTCTGACAAAATTCGGACAGCCCTAAACTCGAATCTGCACGAGGGACATTACAACGCCATTGACCGACACAGATGGAGGACGATTATAAGAGGAAAAATCACTTTCTGCAAGGCGAATCACGACCCTCAGTAATGAGGAGGACGACGCGAGGAGGAGGAGAGTGAAAACAATTATCAATGTTTGTCATAGCTCTTCCTACTCCGTCACACAGTGTCATCACATCTTAACATGTGGTATGTAATTTATAAATCCTACTCTCTTACCTGACTCCTAAATCCTCACTCATAACCTCCCCCACCTCCCTCACATCTCCTTGAGTCAGCACTTTCAATGCATTCCTCGTGTAGTCATTACTTATAAGTAGAGATTTTGATTCCCGAGCAACTTTCTTTGCTGGAGGTTCACCTTCTGATGTGAGGTGTACTAGAATTAAATAAATTATTTACCTATTTACAATTCTATTAATTTTATTTGTGGGTATTTGCGCATAAATTAGGTTTTTATGAGAGTGAAAAATTAAAAAAAAGTAAGTAAAAAAAATAGTATTTAAATTTTTAACCAACTTGTAAATAAGAAGCAATTTAATTCGATTAAATTTATTGTCGAGTGTTGGGCATACATTTTTATATTCTCTTTTTTATTGATTTTCAGTCATGAATTGCTCAATCAATTTTACAATTTTTTTTTAAAGATAGCAAATAGTTTGCGCAAATTGCTAAAAAGAAGCAATTTAATACGATTTAAGAATAAAATTTATAGAAGAATTTTTAAAAATAGTTGAGAGTATAATTTTTGAAAAAAAAAAAGTCATCATAGTGTTATTTACCCAACTTTGTAACAAAGAAGCAATTTAATTGAATTAAGTATATTTTATATCGAGTTTTGGGCATATATATATTTTTTTTTAAAAGACTTTTTTTAAAAAGTTGGAAAATAGATTTTGGATAAAATGGTAATTGAAATAGTGTTTTTCAACCAACTTAATAAAAAAGAAGCAATTTAATTGAATTAAGTATATTTTATATCGAGTTTTGGGCATACATTTAAATTTTCAGAATGATTTTTTTAAATTATTTTGTTCAGCTGGCAACACTTACACTTCAATGCAGCAATAAGAAAGCTGGTTACGTGCTTCACCATTTGCCTCGTGTACTGTTTGTCGCATACTCTGGATACAATGTCTCTCCTGACACGTTCAGACATGCGCTGTAGACCGTTTTTAGCCTTAACACCATAAAAAAAAAAAACAAATTATTTTACACCCTTGAGGGTAAAACATTTACAAACTTTGAATCTACTCTAAAAATTACGATACTTTTCATAGAAATACAACTTTTCGTCCCCCCCCTTTCAACCCCTTCCAACATTTTTTCCGCATTAAAAAGTAGCCTATATCCTTTATCAGGGTCTAGACTATCTGTATACCAAATTTCATTTAAATCAGTTCAGTAGTTTTAGCGTGAAAGCGCGACATACAGACATAGTTACTTTCCCATTTATAAGATTAGTAAGGATTAAAAAGCTATCAACGTTGTAGCTCGTTTGACCTTGAATGCTCAGAAGTCACTTAGGGCCTTACTAACAGGGAGCGCGGGGCGAAAGGTGCGCGTCAATTGGTTCTTATGCAACGTTTCAGTTAACGCGTCAGTTGACGTCAAACTCAAAATGCGCAACTTTTCCCCACTACTTTTTCTCAAACATACTCTTATGTGCTGTCTGTCTGAATCAAGAAATGTGTTTGAGAACCAATAGGATCACTTCATTTGACACACTTACCCAAAGAGGGGGGTTTTTGTACGTAAAGCAAGCGAGGAATATGTGAGGAAATACTTTTTGAATTTGAATTAGCTTGAGCTTGAAGGGGAGGGTAACCGTGGAGGTTTCTGTGGGTTAGTCCCTCATAACCCAGTCCTACCAGGGTCTGAAAGGGTATGTAAATGCATTCCTCCGCGAGAATAAAAAGGGATGGAAGCAAGCTCGCCCGCATCAAGAAGTCACTTTCTTCACTTCAAGGATTAGGAGGGGGGAATATTGAAAAACACTACAAGGGGATGTGATATTGAATGGACTATTGAATAAATAATCAAATATGATCTCTTACAATTACGAGAGGAACTTAAGTAGTGTCTTGGACTTGTGACCAAGGTGTACACTCGCCTCCACTATTCAAACTTAAGGTTACATCTAGTCAGGGCCTAAACTATAAGGGTTAGAAACTTGAAATTTTGCACAGGGGTTCCTTTTATAACGTAGGGGAGCACTAAGAAAGGATTTTTGAGAATTCACCCCCTAAGAGGGTAAAACGGGGGTGCAAAGTTAGTATGAAACTTTGCCATTTTTGAAGTTATTCGAATTAAATTCATAATGAAGGTTCTTCATTGAAAGTCATGAAATATGTAAAATATTTTTCGAAAAACATTCCTTAAAGGGGTAAAAGAGGGGTGCAAATTTAGTAGGTATAATGGTCTTTATATATATTTGTTAGTCACGCTAAAACTCGAGAACGATTTGCTTAATAAGTTTCGAAAATTTGATCTCTACTTTAATACACCTCAGCGAAGCGAGGACGGGTCAGCTAGTATACTATATGACGTCAACGAAAAACTTACCAAATTCAATCCCTCCACAGTATCAAGATAGTCTTCCAAGCCAATTGTGTCTAACATATCAGTGACGTCATCACTCTTAGCGTGCTCTACACAATTGGCCAATATTTGCAGACAGTGTAACTTCTCTCTCCCCATCGCTAGTTTCGGCACTAAATCTGCTATTGATCTGGAAAATTATTAATTATGATTTTGGCAACACTAATTTGAGCCATCCGCCATCTATGGCAGTAGAGTAAAATAATAATTGCTTCCGTCGTTTTGTCAGTCTCGACTTTTGAGATTCCCTCGACAGTCGGAATGCAGTCTTAGTCGTATGCGAGGTCTCTCAAGGAGTGTTAGTGCTGGAAATGCTATCCGATTAAGGTCAATTGAGTCACCTTACAATGTAGTTGCCATGTGGTAATGTAATAACAACGTTAGGTTAGGTTACTACACTTTAGGCGACAATTCGCCCACCTCCTCCCACTACCCTGAATGGAGCCGTCAGGCAAGGGGGTAACCACTCTTGCTGTACCCTGAGAGCCCCCTGGCGTGCAGGCCTGCTAACCGCCGCTCGCCCAATAGCGGGCGGAATCAAGGAGAGCCCCACATAACCTCCCGCTCGTCGGCGGGGGGTATGCAAGGCGCATTTCCAATGAAAAAAAAAAAGGTTACTACACTTAATATAAATTGTGACGTCATTTATAGATTAATTCATCCAAGAGGAGTCCTGTATTTTTACGGGATAAAGCCTAACCGGGATATGTAGCTCCATGGCAATGTAAAAGCATAAATAATAGTTGTTACCGGAAGTTGGTGTCATCACAGCATTTCGGATATCCTTTGTGTACGTAAAACAACAGCTTTATATATTCGCTGACGTCACTTCTTCGTAGTTTTGTTAGGACCGATCGGAAGCTGGAAATAATGACATCATTTAATCAAAAGAGTTCATGCAGGTCTTCATACAATATATCACAAAAAGTGTACGAAGCTTGCATAAATTGTTTTTATACTAAGGTAAACTCTAAATCTTTGATGTTGCTGTTTTAAGTTGAAACAAAATGGCGGATAGCGTCGACAAGATGGCGTCCAGACATATTAGAACAAAAAGCAAACTTTAAGCAATAATTTTTCCTTTATTAGTAACGAAAAAGAGCTCCAAATCTACTAATAGTGAGCAAAAATTACATATTTCCCTTTCAATTTGTACATTATTTAGTATTTTATAGACCAAGAGCCCGCGACGCTTAGACCTTCGTTATTTTATATAACCTGAAAGTTTCACAGTGTATATAGTTGCACCTCAAATTCATAAATATAAAGCTCACTTTTTTATATTTTATTTCAAATATTATTATTTTTTTTATGGTTGATAAGGTGCAAACGAGCAGATGGTCCACCTGATGGTAAGTGGCCACCATCGCCCATGGACATCGGCCGATGCGTTGCATCCTCGAAGATAGAGTGGGGAGAGGGAGTGAAGAAAAAATGCTGCAATTTCTGCTGACCCTGAGCAAGAGTCCAGAATCCATTAGATCCGCAGCATTAATGGGATGGGAGAGGGAGGGGGTAACAACTGGTGGTTGCAAGCTAGTCGGGGAATAGATCCCCTACCACCAAGGAAGTGCTGGGTTACTCGGCTCTTACGAGATGCTCTCTCAGCGGCAGAGGGGAATATTATTCTAACCCGTCCCCTCACCTACATCTTCCGATATCAGATACATAGTACAGCAACAACCCCCCTTAAACTGAATAATATAAAAGCTGAATGTTATATGTTACTTGTGGAACTTATCAAAAGATATTATATCTTTATATTATACATTTTAATTTATATATGACTAATTCTCAAAGATATAACGGCCACACAGCTCTACATGCACTTAACCTCGACGTCGATAGATGGCGTACGAGCACACTCATTTGTTTACTTTGTATTCTTTAGTATTTTTCGCGATAAAACGTAGCCTATGTCCTAGCTCATGCTCTACGTTATCTCTATATCATATTTCATCAAAATCAGTTACGTGATTTAAGCCTGATTGTGTAACAGACAGACATACCATCTATCTATTCGTCAATAGATGGCGTAAGTAGTATATTAAATCGCACCTTCGTTTGTTTACTTTGTATTCTTTAGTATTTTTCGCGATAAAACGTAGCCTATGTCCTTCCTCAAGCTCTACGTTATCTCTGTATCATATTTCATCAAAATCAGTTCCGTGATCTAAGCCCGATTGTTTAACAAACAGAAAGGCCATTCGTCAATAGATGGCGTAAGTAGTAGATTAAATCAAAAGGTAATATTGCTATAATTCGCGGAAATCCCATGATCCGTATGGTGTCCTCCGGGGAGTGCACAGCCAGCGTAAAAGGCGACAAATACAGACCACAACCAGAACACACGACAACTAGCATACCGCCCAAAGAAAAGTGAGACGTGCGAACCCCAACCACGACACACCGCACAATCAGCCGCAGCTAACCGAAGCATCAGGAGTTGTTGAAAACTTTCAAGTTTTATAAAATAACGAAGGTCTGATCGTCGCGGGCTCTTGCTCTATTTAGTAAATTTACCTTTTAAGCCAAACTTCATTGTTTTTTTCCAAACTCAACGCAATTCCATACAACTCAGACAGTTCCAAGATAGTCCGTTTCGCTTCTACTGCTTTGGTCAATGCGGGTAATAACTCTGGTATATATTTATTACTTTTCACTATATGTTTTAACAAATTAATTAATACTTTTACTATTTCGGGGTTTTTTTCTGAAAAAAAAAAAGAGCTTATTACTACTTCTTTTTTAATAAATTACCAAAAATCATATTTTTTTTTTTTTCAGAAGACGTAAATATTATAAAAAGGAGGGTATTTAATTTTAATTCTAAAATTTTACCTTTCAGACTAAAAAAAAACGCGTTTTTTTACTTATTACTAGAATAAAATAAATATTTAAAGGGGGGCTTCCATACAACAAACGTGATTTCCGACTCGCACTTGGCCGGTTTATTTTTTTGTAATTTAAAAAAAATTATGAATTGAGATTTTTGTATAAAAAGAAATAATAAATATATATTTTAATGAAACTAAATAATAATCATTTTTAAAAGTTTAGTTGGCCACACTGGCTCGACAACTTAAAAGCTGATTATTACTATATTTTTACACAACGTGACGTCACATCGTGTGTATCGCCAAAGAAGATTATTTTATCAACCTCTTACCCTCAAAATGTTTTTCGAAAAATGGCCAAGATATCTTCACGTTCGGCCAAATGTTTAATAACTTGTCCAACTTGTCGACCAACATGGCGTATATGTTCTTTCTTTGTTTGTAATCTGTGGCTGTCTGTATTATATAGTCTATGGTTGTGTTTATGGCGGGAGTTTCTGTATTTTCATTCCATAGAATTAAAGTATCCAACTGGAAAAAAAAATGTTTTGTTTTTATTTGTTTTTTATGGGAGATTAAGTGCAAACGAGCAAATGGTCCACCTGATGGTAAGTGGCCACCATCGCCCATGGACATCGGCAAAACAAGAGATACCCGCTTATTTTTGTCGATGTGTTGCATCCTCGAGGATAGAGTGGAGAGGAAGAGCGAAGACAAAAATGCTGCGGTTTCAGTGGACCCAGAGCAAGAACCCAGAGTCCACTAGATCCGCAGGATTAATAAGATGGGAGAGGGAGGGGGTAAGTCTAGCCCCTAGCGGCTCGACTGGAACGCGTCAATGACATTTGGCGGTCGGATTTGCATACTGGTGGTCGCAAGCCAATCGGGGAACAGATCCTCTACCACCAAGGGGGTGCTGGGTTACTCCGCTCTTACGAGATGCTCCCCCAGTGACAGAGGGAAGAGGGGAGTATTCTAACCCGTCCCTTCACGGGTAATTTTATTGTAATAAATCATTTTTTTTTAAATTGACGTTATTCCAGAACATTCTAATTTCAGCATATATTTTATATAACAAAACCATTTAATTTGTTGATTTAAAAAAAATCAACAAATTAAAAAAGAAATTATGTGCTCGATTATTTTAAGGTTGAATCGGAAAATTAAACAGAAAAAATAAATATTTAAAAAAAAATTTTCGAAAAAAAATAAGGATTTTATTTGAAAATTCTAGAATCTCTATGACTATGAATTCTGGCCTCTATTATCTTTGGCGTTGAATTACGGCCGAGAAAATAGATTCCAAATTCAAATTTAGAATCTATTTAATCTGTCAGGGGATTTTGGATTGATTATTAATTAGAAATTCCTACTTACAATATCAACATGCAATCCATTCAATTTATTATCCTTTGACGTTTTAGTGATAACAGAAAGCAACGCCGGCTGTAGAATATTAGCGTGCGCCTTTACCTCCTCCTTATTATTACAAATTGCCTGAAAAAAAAAAACAAGTTCTAAAATTGATAGTCGTGTCTCTTTATGGAACCGCCTTGGATGTGATCTCTCATCTCGTCTGGTCTACAGCTTTTCTCACTGCCATAGTTTTAAGAAGAAGGGGGTCTTTTCCATCGGACATTGCCCATCATCATCACAACCCATTAATAGACCACTACTGTGCTGGGTCTCCTCCTAAGAATGGGGAGGGGTTAGGTTAGATTGGCAGACTTCACACACCTTTGAGAACATGGAGAACTGTCAGGAGTGCAGGCAAGACACCAATGTCTTAACTACCAGGCTATCACTGCATACCTTGCCCAGCACAACCAATTTATCCAGGATGTCCGACTCTCGACGGTCAATGTGACCGAAGTAAGCAAGAATTCTTCGGTAGCATATTATTGAGACTGGTTTTGATACCCACTGGACCTAGATTTATTAGTTCTCAAGGCATTCCATGGTGGTATGCGGAGCATCCTCCTTTAGCACCACATTTCTAGCGCATCAATCTTCTTTCGATAAATTGAAAAAACCAAAGTCTGGACAAGTTTTTCTTAACTTGTCCAAATACAGAAAACGAGAAGGGAATATGAAAGGAAGACAGAGAAGAGAGGCTGGAATAAGGGATAGAATATGATGGGAGATAGTAAATGGTGACGTGCACTTTATTTTACTTTTCGCTACGGACCCACACGCATGTAGTCGCTTACCGCAGTTTAAATAATGACCTGGGCACTGAGATGGGGCATCGCTCCCCTCATTTTCTGATACAGTGGTGATGAGTCACCTGGTGCAGCTCATTTGGTATCAAGAAGTCATTAATATATAAAGCATACTATAATGTACAGGATTACTTAAATGATGAGAATGCTTGGAATCTAAGTGACGTTGACTCTCAAGTTAAATGATTTGTATAACAGACTATGTAAACATGGCTTTTTGAAAAGAGCGACTGTTGAGTTTCTGGCCGGCTCTTCTCAACAGAAAACTGCTTTCCGAGCTGGTGGTAGCTTCAGACAAACTAACTGACCGACAAATTTTTGACGTTTCAAAAGTACTTTTCAAAAAAGTCTAATTGAAATAAATAATTTTGATTTGATTTGATTTGGCGTAGTGGAAGACAGGAGGATGAGCATTAAAGAGCATTAAAGAGTGCACGTCTTCCAGTCCACTATAAACTAGATTCCGCAAAAATGGAAGAGGTGATAGCGAAGGCTAAAAGAGTAGTATTATATATAACGACGCATTAACCCCATCGGAGTTATTAGAAAGTGCGACGTCAGCATAGCTGACGTCACCATTTCCTGCCTCTGGGTCACTCATGATGTATTAGGTAAATAATACGACACAACACACAATTCACTATGTATATTGATTATTGATTTATCCACTAAAATTTA
The DNA here is from genome assembly GCA_905147385.1 of Limenitis camilla. Classification (NCBI taxonomy): domain Eukaryota; kingdom Metazoa; phylum Arthropoda; class Insecta; order Lepidoptera; family Nymphalidae; genus Limenitis; species Limenitis camilla. The sequence continues at coordinate 6,221,859 of LR990253.1, forward strand.
AACTCAATATATTTACTTATAACTTAAACTAAATGGCTTAATTGTAAGATAAATGAATAATAATAAATTACTAAAATTACTAAAATACAAATAAATTTAAATGCACTCACAAAGTTCTCCGCCAGTTGCTCGAACAATAATGCCTCTCCACTACCATGCGCGAACACGCCGAACATCTCGCCTCGCCCCCTAGCGGAAGCGGACCTTCTTTGTTCGGAGTATTCGCGTTACAATGATCAACTAAATAACTTCAAATCACATATAAAAATGCATACTATAGATAGTAATTCTTAATTAATTATAGCTAAATTTATGAATACAGAATATTGTTAAGATTATTTATAGTAATAAACCGGAACATAATGTTTTCACAATAATATTTTCGAGGTTGGTATATCAATCACACATTCATTAATTTAAAGCAGTTTGTTAGAAATAAATGGGGGTTATCATAATTCCTACATTATTATTTTATGATTTTTACCATCTCCCTTTTATTTCTAACTCTAAAGGTAACTATTTGCGTTACATACACACTGTTCCGGTAATCATTGATTTCTTTAAAACGTAAAATAACATTCTAAAATTCAGCAACGTAGTTTAAAATTCATAACTTATTTTTAAGAGAATGAATATTCATTACCTTTTAATTATAGCCTTAATTTGGAATATATTTTCACTTAATAGACTTCCTGTTATTATTTTACTAAATTATTAAACATGTGAATAATAAATAGTGAAAATATATTCCAGTACTTTGTAAAATGAAATATGAATTATCGTCTACTAATTACGTTTTTACCCCAACAATCGAATGGTTTCATATTTAGTTATTATTATCATGGCAGTAAGTTTCCTTTAAATATTAATATTATTCAAATCCATGAAACCATTCTCATTCAATACTTATAAATAATAACATGAATTAAGAAATCATTACATCATTCTATTCACTTATATTACTCTGTACGTACTAAATTAATTATTGTGATTATTTATCGTTTTCTAGAATCTACTTTGAATTATAAAGTTTATGCTTTATAGGTTAATGAAAATACCAACTTTTAATAATGACAGGTCATGTGGAGTATGCGTCGACACGGCCATTCTGCGGTACGGTGCGCGCTCTGCACCGTGCGCTGTATTTTGTCTCGTTTCTGGAATAAAATTGCATCTATTTAAGCTTCGTATCTGTTTACTGGTACTTTAAGTGGTATGATACTTTAACTGTATGAACTTAATTTAAAATATTAGATGACAATCTTCGTTTGTCATAATGATATTATTATGATAAAGATAATATAACAAAATAAATGATTAGTGTAGATGATAGATAATTCTTTTAGATGGGGTTGATGCTGCGGTCTGGGCGGTCCTGTGCGCCGTGGTCCACAGAGGCTCTAAAGGATCTGAGAACTAGGTCGATGCTGTGGTCTAGGCGGTCTCGTACGCAGTGGTCCACAGAGGAATAAAATATATTGTCAATGCATGTGCTTTGTGCATCATTGCATGATATATTTTTTTTTTCGTGGACAGGGATGATGCTGTGGTCTGGGCGGTCTTGTGCGCCGTGGTCCACAGAGGCTCTAAAGGAAATAAGAATTAGGACGATGCTGTGGTCTGGGCGGTCTTGTACGCCGTGGTCCACAGAGGCCCTAAATACAAATATATCATAGGAAATAAATATTTTACGAAGCAATATGAGCATGATATCTATTTGAAATGATAAGATACTTTTGTTACTTAAAGTATAATTATAAATTCAAATAGGCCTTAGGCCACAAATAGCACCTTTGCAATTCAAACAAGTAATATTAATGTGCAGTAAATATAGCTCACCAGATGATCTCAGTATTATGTCCCCGGAACATGTGATGACGTTAGTGTTGTCGAGATGTTCCCGGTGACGCTGTGTGGAGCCCTTGAAGCGTTTCCTGTTGTTCATCGCCACTGCCATCTGCGCTGCGCGTCGACATTGCCGCCTGATCACCTGGTTGCGGTGCTTTTCGTAGTTGGTCATGAGCTACCTTGCGTGGTCGGCCTCTTCCGATCACTCGCTTTGCCACGTAACGGTCGTTATCTAGTATTCTGATAATCTCATAAGGTTCACTATACTTTAGATCCAAAGAAGTTTGGTTTCGTGGATTATTTTTAATCAGAACATAGTCGCCTCTTTGAAAACGACATACTCTTGCCTTGTTTTTATCAAAACGTTGTTTCTCGTATTGTGCTGCACTAGCCATTTTCTGTTGTACATGTTGTTCAAGTGCATCGAAGTCTATATTGCTATTATCGATGTCCACTAATCTTAGCAGTTCTGGTGGAACACAATGCTGTCGTCGTGTGAGGAGTGAGAGTGGGGCCATTCCAGTCACTCGATGTGGAGTGCAATTAAACGCCAATTGCAGTGCTTCCAGTGCGACTTGCCAGTTCTCACTTTCATAGTTTTTTATCATTGTCAGTGCGTTTTTCAGTGTCCCCATTACTCGTTCAACTTGACCGTTTGCTCGGCTTACTCCTGCACTAATTGTGTGGATATCTATGCCAAATCTATCGCAGTATGATTTGAATTCGCCCAGGAATTCTCTGCCTCCATCAGTTACTACTTGTATTGGGGTACCAAATAGATGAACTGCACGTTTCAATGCAGCAAGACTGCTATTTTGGCTCTTGTCAGTGGAGTAATTAAGCAATACATACTTCGTATACGCATCAATGATGACAATTACGTATTCATCATTTCTTTCGGTATCCTTTGTGCCAAGCTTGCCAGTTATATCCATATGAATCACCTGGAACGCTGCTGTAGGCTTGTGTATTGGATGAAGCTCTGCTTGGACAGCACCCGATGATCCCTTAGAGGTTTTGCATATGATGCAATTATCGACAAACCTTCTGACAACAGTGTTCATCTTATCAAACCAGTAAGAATCCTTCAATTTTTTAAGAGTTTTGTCCCATCCTGGATGATGTAGAGATGTGTGAAATGAATTAATCAGACTCCACTGGAACGCCTTAGGCACAACGGCTAGCTTGCGGACGCCAAGAATAGGATCTGTGGTAATTTTTTTTAGTACTCCATCTTCCAGCTCATATCCAGAAATTGGGTTGTCCGTGGCCATACAATGTCTATTATAGGCCTCAGAACTTCGTCACGACGCTGCTCTATTTGTAACCAGTCTCTATCTCTGTGCATAACGTTGACCAAGCTTACAATAGCAGGATTTCTACTGAAAAAGTCTGCATGCTGTAATCGTTTACCTTTTCTGTATTCTACCTCGAAGTCATAGTGCTGTAGAAAAGCCCACCATCTATGGATTCGAGGCAATAAGTCCTTTTTATGTTGAGAGGCTTTTAAGGCATTACAGTCTGTAATTACCTTAAATTTACGACCGTACAGGTAGTGTCGAAAATGTTTGATGGCTCTAACCACTGCCAAGGTTTCCAGCTCATAGGAATGATAGCGGGCTTCCGTGTCAGTTGTACGCTGGCTCATGTAGGCCACTGGATGGTGACGCCCGTCGATGATCTGGGACAGCACCGCTCCAAATCCAAGACTGCTGGCATCCGTGTAGAGCTCGATTGGCGCGTTCTCTTGAAACAAAATAAGGGTAGGCGCAGTAGACAAGTGTTGTATAATTGCATTGCGAGCTTGGTCATGTCGATCGTTCCATTCCCACTTAGCGTCTTTCTTTGTTAATTCATAAAGTGGTGCCATGACGCGGGAAAAATTGGGAATGAAACGACGGAAATACCCAGCCAGACCATTAAATTGCCTAACTTGTTTTGCTGTAGTTGGTATTGGTGCTTTTGTTAAAGCCTCTACCTTACTTGGACTAGGACTGACTTGTCCATCTGATATAATGTTACCTAGGTATTCTATAGAGCGCTTAAAGAAAGCTGTTTTCTCAATATTAATTGAAAACCCCGCCCTCTGTAAAGCAATTAGTATCCTCTCAATATGAGAAATCCCTTCATCAAAATCTCTACATTTTGAAAGTACGTCATCTACGTACACTTGACAAACTTGCTCAGGGGAGGTTAACAGATGCTTAAGCGCTCTATTAATGCACCGTTGGTATACCGAACATGCATTACTTAGACCAAATGGCATGGTGAGGTATTCAAATAAACCGTCGGGTGTGACAAAGGCTGTCTTCTCAATAGAACCCTCCGAAATCGGGATTTGGTGAAAACCAGCTGCCATATCAAATGTAGAGTAGAAAACCCCACCTGCCAATTGGTCTATTTGATCTAAAATTATTGGTAAGGGATAATGGTCCCTCAGCGTGTTTCTGTTAAGTTCACGGTAATCAACACACATACGATCCTGGCCGTTTTTCTTTTTAACTAGTATTATAGGACTAGAAAAAGAAGATTTACTCTCACGGATAATGTTGTGTTCAAGCAAATCGTTAACAATTTCGCGTACTTTTTCCCGCTCTACTGGACTAAGACGATACGGTCTACGCTCTACGTGTTTTGAAGGATCTTTCAGACGAATCTCAAGTTCCCCGGTATTAACACGAGTTGTGGGATACCCGCGAATGAACAAATGCTCATATTTATTTAGCAAAATTTTTAAACTAAATTTCAAATGATCAAATGATCAAATAAAGATCATTATTCGTTAAATCACAATCTAAGTTATCAAATTTTTCACTTTGCGATCGCATATGATTGACCAACACAGATGGTTGGTGAAACAGTCTAGCACCCCGTCCCGTTACTAGTACACTAAGGTTTGCGTTTTCGATGAGGTTCATACCAATCAAAATATCTGAACATATTTCATAATCAGGGACTACATGGAATTGTACTTCTATTCTAATCTCATCAATCACACAAACCGCAGTAAGCATAGACAAAGATAAAACTGTAAATTGACCTATACCCTTCAAGTAATTTACTATATTAGTTCTTTTACCGGGCAGCTTCGACGCTATTGACTCACGTATTAATGAACACTCAGCCCCACTATCAAAAACTGCATTAATCTTTAATTCACCAATCAACACCTGCATAGAAGTTAACTTAGTTTCACCTACACAATTTATATTTGATACTACAGCTTTTTCACGTTTGAAACAGGTTTCAAACGTATGTCCTGGCTTTGCACAAAATGTACATGTAGGTTTGTTACTTTGGGGCAACCCTTTATTCTCTTGAAGGCGCGATGGCAAATATTGAGTTTTATTAGCATACCGGCATTCTCGTGTACTATGACCTGATCTCTTACAGATTTGACAGTAAAGCGCCGGTCTATCAAAAATACGTGGTCGTTTGTTTGTCATAGAATGTTGATTCGTTACAGTGCTCGCGTTCGGCCTTTTAACCCGACGTATGGATGACGCAATCGAAATAAGCTCGGGTACTGACTTGGCCCTAGTATTTAATAACTCAATTCTTAATCGCTCATCACCGATACACCCTATAACAGCCTCGACAGAGTCATCGTTCGATAATTGGTCTTTAGTAATTCGCCGCCATAGTACCCACGCTTGAGACAAGAACTGCGCGATGTCCTGGCTATTATCATAGATATGTTCCCTAAATTTGACGATATCACGGGAGTACCTATTTTCAGGTTCAAATGTCGTAATCAAAACATCACGCAATTCCTGCCACGTTGTAGTAGATACTAGCCAACTATCTATCCATAATAACGCACGACCCTTAAGTAAACTACCGGCTTTCATCCTAATTTCATAGTCACTCAGGTTATAAGTTTCTTTCGCTGTCGTAATATGTTGACACCATTCGCGTATACCGACATTACCATCAGGATCGTAAGATGGCAAAAATATTTCACTGATTTTTACTCTATGATCGGGTTGTGCCGCAATTCGATCCGACATATCTTTCATAACCTGCAACATCTGAGTGAACAACTCCGATGGTATGCCATTAACAGAAGTGTTCATGTTATTATTATTATTAACTAGGCCGGATTGCTCGGCAGAAGTGGGCGGTAATCCCACTTCTGATAACGACGCATTAACCCCATCGGAGTTATTAGAAAGTGCGACGTCAGCATAGCTGACGTCACCATTTCCTGCCTCTGGGTCACTCATGATGTATTAGGTAAATAATACGACACAACACACAATTCACTATGTATATTGATTATTGATTTATCCACTAAAATTTAAACTCAATATATTTACTTATAACTTAAACTAAATGGCTTAATTGTAAGATAAATGAATAATAATAAATTACTAAAATTACTAAAATACAAATAAATTTAAATGCACTCACAAAGTTCTCCGCCAGTTGCTCGAACAATAATGCCTCTCCACTACCATGCGCGAACACGCCGAACATCTCGCCTCGCCCCCTAGCGGAAGCGGACCTTCTTTGTTCGGAGTATTCGCGTTACAATGATCAACTAAATAACTTCAAATCACATATAAAAATGCATACTATAGATAGTAATTCTTAATTAATTATAGCTAAATTTATGAATACAGAATATTGTTAAGATTATTTATAGTAATAAACCGGAACATAATGTTTTCACAATAATATTTTCGAGGTTGGTATATCAATCACACATTCATTAATTTAAAGCAGTTTGTTAGAAATAAATGGGGGTTATCATAATTCCTACATTATTATTTTATGATTTTTACCATCTCCCTTTTATTTCTAACTCTAAAGGTAACTATTTGCGTTACATACACACTGTTCCGGTAATCATTGATTTCTTTAAAACGTAAAATAACATTCTAAAATTCAGCAACGTAGTTTAAAATTCATAACTTATTTTTAAGAGAATGAATATTCATTACCTTTTAATTATAGCCTTAATTTGGAATATATTTTCACTTAATAGACTTCCTGTTATTATTTTACTAAATTATTAAACATGTGAATAATAAATAGTGAAAATATATTCCAGTACTTTGTAAAATGAAATATGAATTATCGTCTACTAATTACGTTTTTACCCCAACAATCGAATGGTTTCATATTTAGTTATTATTATCATGGCAGTAAGTTTCCTTTAAATATTAATATTATTCAAATCCATGAAACCATTCTCATTCAATACTTATAAATAATAACATGAATTAAGAAATCATTACATCATTCTATTCACTTATATTACTCTGTACGTACTAAAATAATTATTGTGATTATTTATCGTTTTCTAGAATCTACTTTGAATTATAAAGTTTATGCTTTATAGGTTAATGAAAATACCAACTTTTAATAATGACAGGTCATGTGGAGTATGCGTCGACATATATATAGAAGAGGAAGTGAAATATGGAAAGCGAAGAGGAAAGGAGAGAGACTTACCTGAGTAAGAAGCCATTTAACATTGACATGTATCTCATCACTCTCGAGGGCTTTTATAAGGGCATCTCTACACACTTCCTCAAAAGCCTTCTGCTTACGTAATAACGCAGTTAGGGACGCTATACAAGGGTGACGGTTTAGGGGATTGTCAACTAGCTGTAGTTCTTGAGGTTGGACCTGGAAAACAAACACAAAAAGTAGAAACGTAATATCTTCTCTTGAACAAAACCTCCTGTATGTATATAGGGGGAAAGGAGGGACACTATTTCCCTATGGGAGACTACGTGAACCTGACATTATTTAAAGCAGATTTATCATAAAGACATGTAGTTCAGATTAAATATGGCGGATGTGTGATGTTTTCCCCGTGGTTGGAGAACGTTCAGAGTTATGATTTCTTTTATTTATATTACACATTTATTAATCGTGATTGATTTATTTAGTATATACTAAATAAGATCAAAGTGCTGACTGTCTGGGGAAACTTGGTACACTTTTGTATGGAAGACTTGAACTCCAGCTAAAATCTCCCAAATGGGTGCCAAAACTTTCTAACCCAATACAGAAATGATCTTCAAAGAGGATTAAAGGTTTTGATTTTTTCAAAAAAAAAAAAAAAACAGTTCTTTCAGTAATTCGATTAAAACACAAAAACAAAAGGTCAAGTCTCCCTCTTTTTCCTATATGAAATATATCAGAAGAATTAACGACAGACAGGACATTGACAGTGGAATACTCATCCACTGTAATCCAATATAAAATATACATTACCTCATCTTCTTCCTGCACTAAATCAAATTGAAACGGGTGCTCGGAGAGAGTGCGTGTAAACATGCGCGTGCGCACGCTCGATGTGCGAAACGAGAGTGAGCTAGTGAGTTCCTCTGATATTTCTGATGAAGTGGCATGGCGGGTTATTCGTTGATTCTGAAAATACACATTTTTGTATAGTTTTAGGCACCGATTGCGAGTAAATAGTAGTAAAGGACAACGACATGTACTTGATATAGCGATTCGAGCTTGCCTCCTACCATAGACCAGTCCTAATCCAACTAGGACCCGATAATACTAGACCTGATTGAATTGAAAAGAAATTGAATCATTGATTGTAGAACGCTCTTCAAGCGTTTATAATCAACAGATCCCGACTCGATGACTGCTTCAGAACGGTTTGATCGATGGCTGCTTTAGGACGGTCTCGGTGCATCCTGACGCCGAGAGCTCCCCGAGGCAGCTAAAGAACTTATACGTCGTAAAAACCCCGCGACTAGGGCATACGATACATACCCGACGACTCAAGCTAACAGGCGGCGTTTGGGGGATCTGTAGAGGAAGGTAAAAGCTCGTATAGCGGATATCACGAACGACAGCTGGAACAGACGGCTCTCAGAGCTCACGCCAGGACATACATAATACTAAGCCTTGGCAAGGGCCCTCAAAAATGACACTGTTTCGGCGATGCCCCCACTACAAAGATCCGATGGCAGTGTTGTAGCCTTTGACGATGCGCATAAGTTTGAGTGCTTAACCGACGGTTTTGAGACCAATGTTCCCCCAGCACCCTTTTTGCAGACCCGATCACCTCTTAAAAGTCGACTCGGAGGTCGAACGTATCCTACGTTCTCGCCCTTTAGAGGACTCACCTATCAGACAGACAACAACTGACAAAGCCGACGTCTTTTAATAGTGATATTCATGTAAAAAAGGCACCAGATCCCGATAGAATTACTAATAAAATACTATAAAAACCTCCCCTAACACCATTTGCCTTTTAATAATACTCATCGCCTTCCTAGCAGCTTTGGCGTCCCCGATCAGTGGAAAGAGGCCATTGTTATAGAGGATTGGTTTTTTAATACTAAAAAGGATATGTTGATTAAAATATAATCAACGGTTTTCATAAAAATGTAGTGTCTATTTAAAATACTCATTTCGAAAGTTTATTTTAATTAAATGTGAACACTTACCCATTGTTCCTTTATAGGTAATCTGATCTCATCCTCATCGATAATCTTCTTCCAGACCTCAGGACCGAAGACTGTCGCGTAGATCTGAGGTTTAGGGTCTCGAAGACAAATAGCAGATACCAGGCAGTTGTAGTTTGCGCAGTGGAAGGTTCTAGATGTTAAACAAACAATTGCCATTCTTTTCCTCTCAATTATATATCATTTAATTCAATTACTTCAATTCCATCCTAATCTATAATTCAATTCAATTATGTTCATCTCAATTTTATTCCCCCACATTTTTTTATGGGGCATGGGAGGGTTAAGGGGCAAAACGAGCTGACGGCCCACCTGATGAGAAGAGTGCTGCGGTTTCAGTTGACTCTGAACGAGAACCCAGTATTCACTAGATCTGTAGCATTAACGGGATGGAAGTGGGGGAGGGGTAAGTCTGGCCTGCATGCGGATAAGGGACGTGTCAATGACACTTGGCGGTGGGATTCGCATGCTGGTGGTCGCAAGGCAGTCGGAGAATAGGTCCCCTACCACCAAGGAGTGCTGGGTTACTCGGCTCTTACGAGATGCTCTCCCAGCGGCAGAGATTAATTGTATTCTAACCCGTCCCCTCACGGGACGTCCTTCCCTCTTTCTATTCTATTTAAATTCATTCCACAAGGTACAATGCTTTTTTTTAAAGACATTATTGCAACAAAAGAGGGAGTTAACGCTTAAAGCATTTTCTGCCAGTTATTTCTCTCTCTTTTCAATTATTAATACATAAAACTATACTATTGTCAAGTGGCGATATCCAATCAAATGTATGGCAACACTACATGAACTATTTTACTCGGAAATAGTGTAGCTTTCTAATAGCGAAACAATATTTTAAATCGGATCAGTAACATCAGTAACAAACAAAATGTCTTATTGTTATTCATTTCCATCATTCAATTATATTCCTCTCTCTCTCTCTCTTATAGTATTGATGGGACTCCTTACCTATAACTAGTATCCACACGCCCCCTCAAAGTGAAGCACAGTTTGCAAACTTCACTTATAAAATTACTACCCTTATAGTTATTATACAAAACTGATCTAGGCGATTCTATATTCGCTTTTGGTACCTGAAAGTTAAAAAAAAAAATTATCACGCGTCTCTAAATATTATGAAATGTTTACTTTTTTATCGCTGACGTAATTACCATAAAGACCCCCCCATCCCCCATGTTATCAAAAATAAACTAAGCGCCCCTTAATTCTTACGTAATACTTGAACGGCTTGAAAGATACTCGGCAGTTTGACTAATGTTTATTGGTCGACCAGGTCCTAGACGTGTACTAGACACTGCTCGGCTATTATATAATTACTTCAGAAATACAGGTCTAAATATAGACTAGCCTATCTGACGATCAGCTGACGTCAGATAACGCCCCGTACACATGTCATACACACACACTACACCGTCTCTGTCGGCGGAGACGAGGGCCCCGCTTCGTAGCCGTTCGGCAGCGCCTCGGCGCGTGACCGAGCACTGCTACCCCCGCTCCACCCACCGATGCCGTCCTGAGCCGAGGTTCGTGCCCTACAGAGGGCGCCCTCAGCGACGGACACCAAAAACACCCGCTATGCCGGTTCTGACCCGGTCGGCCTCCACCCTCTCTGGGTGAGCCCTTTGCTCGCCCGCCCCGCCCGGTGACACTGTCGAGGCCAGTAGGGCCAATAGCTTACTCAGTCCGAAAAAAAAAAAGCAACTAACCCACGCGACCATTATGACTTACCCACGACATTTCCTATGAAATAGTCTAATTGAAAAAGCAGACCAATTTTAGATGAACTTTGCATAAAGTTTTTTGGGACCCTAAAGAATGTCCCTCAAAATCTAAAATGGTTCGGCGACGATTTTATTTTTAGACAGTTTCATATGGAATTACCCATGCTTACCTTCTCAAATATAACCTGTATCACATACAAGGCTTTGATGTAACCCACAACACACCTATCGTATGAGCTATCATTTGTAGTTTTAGCAATATCTTTTAGTGGAGCGAGGATATTCTCCAGATTGATGGAGAAAAATTCTTCACAATCTGATGGCTTTGAATACCTGACGAAGAAGAAACAGATTAGTGTAGAATTATTTTCCCCATTTTACGGGAGTTCTACTCAATTTTTTTCAAATGTGTCTGGCAACACTGCCGCGTACAGTCTCTCTAACTTTTCTATGGAAAGATGAAATTTTAACTTTTTATGTTTTTAAATCCAATATGGCGGACGGTTCAAGATAGTGGACTAGTTATTTTTAAGCACTCTGGCAATATGGATATCAAATGAGTTGGTCTTCTAAGAATATAAACATTTAAAAAAAAATCAATATGGTTGACTACCTAAGATGGTTGATTAGTCATATTTAAGCACTCTATAATATGGGTATCACATAAAAGGGCTTACTAAAAATAAATAAAATAGAAGATAAAATGATTTCACTCTAAATCCAATATGGCGAAAGGTCCAAGATGGCGGACTAGTTATTTCTATGCACTCATAATATGGGTATCAAATGAAAAGGTTTGCTGAGGAGAATACGAAAAATAAAATTATTATACCCTAAATCCAACATGGCGGATGGTCTAAGATGATAGGCTAATTATTTTTAACACTAGTAATGAGGGTATCAAATGAAAGGGTTTGCGGAAAATACGAAGAATAAAATGAATTTACTGTAAATCCAATATGGCAGACTAGTTATTTTCAAGCACTTTCGTAATATGGGTATCAAATGAAAAGATTTTCTAAGAAGAATACGAAAAGTAAAAAGACTTCACTCAATTCAAATATGGTAGACGGGCCAAGATGGCAAACTTACCGAAGCAAAGGAAGTAGTACTCGTTCACACGCGGACGTACTTCTAGCATCGAAGCATTTTCTATATATATCTGTTAAAGCATCGATATTTATTGTTTTTGAGATAGTTGACATACACATGTGTATCGCATCGTCCCACCAGCCTTTTGTTGGGTCATCTAAAATAATATTGACCTATTATACCTATGGATTCACAGTCAACACAAATTAAAATTACGCTGTGTATGTTTTGAATTCTGAGATTATCCACTTTATTGTTAGGAGGGGGAACGAAGAGAATAATGCTGCGGTTTCAATGGATCCTGAGCAAAAACCCAGAGTTCACTGGAACCTCAGCATAAAGGGGATGGGAGAGGGAGGGGATAGATCTAGCCCTCAATGACACTTGGCGGTCGAATTCGCGTGTTGATGTGGCACCAAGGGAGTGCTGGGTTACTTGTCTCTCACAAGATGCTCCCCCAGCGGTAGAGGGGAATTGAATTCTAGCCCGTCCCCTCACGGTAATTACATCGCAGAAACCTTATTTTCGACGCAAAATTTCACGCTTAAACTATATAACATCACGCTACGACCCATAGGAGAGGAGCAATGAACATGCGTTGCATGCACGTATACGGCGATAAAACAAAATTCACGTCATATTCTCTCTCTTTACTTACTTGCGGCTAATGTAACTAGTACACTAGTAAGTTGTGCGTCGTGTACGTCCATCATATCCAATATAAGTCGGAAACAAGAGGCAGTGACTCCACTCAGCTCGCTTATACGTGATGGGAGGAAGGGTATTAAATATTTATAGAGTTTCCTGAAAAAACATGACATGTAATCTCGAAGTTTTAATGTTTCCAATATGGCGGTACATAAGGTGCAAGGGAGCAGATGGTCCACCTGGTGGTAAGTAGACACCATCGCCCATGGACATCGGCAAAACAAGAGATACCCTCTTGTTTTGTCAATGCGTTGCTTCCTCGAAGATAGAGTGGGGAGGGGGAGTGAAGCATAACATTCTGCGGTTTCAGTGGAATCAGAGCAAGAGTCCAGAGTCCACTAGATCCACAGCATTAATGGGATGGGAGAGGGAGTGACTCCACTCAGGGTAATGTACATTTGAATAGAAAAAAAAAAAAACAATCGAATTTTTATATCGATATATCAAAATACGATTGGTAAACATTGATTTTTGGACGCGTTTCTGTAGTGCCGTATGAAGGCCAGATTTGTTATATGTCCTTGAATAAGTAGTAAATATATTAGAGACGAGTGGCGTGCCCTCGTTTCGCTTCGAGTATTTAAAACATAGTTATAATCGAAATTCTTAATTCCCTGTCGATAATAGTGTGTTTAATCATTGAAAAAAGAAAGAGAGAAAAGATAAAAATTAATAAGAAAGAGGGTAAGAGGGAAAAGGAGAGATAGAAAGAAAAAGAGAGACGGGAATACTGTAGATTCGTATCTGTGAAAACATGTTTAAAATCATATTATTTATGGCAACACAATGTCCCACCGGCAGCTTTATATCTATAGACACTGGAATATATTTTGAATGATACTTACAGTTCTTTATTATTAGACGCCATTATGACTTGTATTTTGTCTTCCAGTTCCAACAGATCGAAACTCTCAATTACTTCTTCCTTGAGTGAAGTTTGTAAAGAAACTAAAAGACTCATCTTTTCTTTTAAAAGTATAGAACTGTGAGATATAACCTGCAAAAGATATAAAACATAAAATACAGACATAATTTGCTACTTTCCGCCATCTTGGACCGTCCACCATATTGGATTTAGAGTAGTTATTTTATTTTTCCTGTTTTCTCTGCAAATCCTAATATTTAATACCCACATTATGAGCGTGCACAGAAAATAACCAGCCCGACATCTTGGACCGTCCACCATATTGGATTTAGAGTAGTTATTTTATTTTTCCTGTTTTCTCTGCAAATCCTAATATTTAATACCCACATTATGAGCGTGCACAGAAAATAACCAGCCCGACATCTTGGACCGTCCACCATATTGGATTTAGAGTAGTTATTTTATTTTTCCTGTTTTCTCAGCAAATCCTAATATTTAATACCTTCATTATGAGCGTGCACAGAAAATAACCAGCCCGACATCTTGGACCGTCCACCGTATTGGATTTAGATTAGTTATTTTATTTTTCCTGTTTTCTCAGCAAATCCTAATATTTAATACCCACATTATGAGCGTGCACAGAAAATAACCAGCCCGACATCTTGGACCGTCCACCATATTGGATTTAGATTAGTTATTTTATTTTTCCTGTTTTCTCTGCAAATCCTAATATTTAATACCCACATTATGAGCGTGCACAGAAAATAACCAGCCCGACATCTTGGACCGTCCACCATATTGGATTAAGAGTAGTTATTTTATTTTTCCTGTTTTCTCTGCAAATCCTAATATTTAATACCCACATTATGAGCGTGCACAGAAAATAACCAGTCCGACATCTTGGACTGTCCACCATATTGGATTTAGATTAGTTATTTTATTTTTCCTGTTTTCTCAGCAAATCCTAATTATTTTTCCTGTCTTCTCAGCAAATCCTAATATTTAATACCCATATAATGATCGTGCACAGAAAATAACCAGCCCGATATCTTGGACTGTCCACCATATTGGATTTAGAGTAGTTATTTTATTTTTCCTGTTTTCTCAGCAAATCCTAATATTTAATACCCACATTATGATCGTGCACAGAAAATAACCAGCCCAGTATCTTGGACTGTCCACCATATTGGATTTAGAGTAGTTACTTTATTTTTCCTGTTTTCTCAGCAAATCCTAATATTTAATACCCATATAATGATCGTGCACAGAAAATAACCAGCCCGATATCTTGGACTGTCCACCATATTGGATTTAGAGTAGTTATTTTATTTTTCCTGTTTTCTCAGCAAATTCTAATATTTAATACCCACATTATGAGCGTGCACAGAAAATAACCAGCCCGATATCTTGGACTGTCCACCATATTGGATTTAGAGTAGTTATTTTATTTTTCCTGTTTTCTCAGCAAATCCTAATATTTAATACCCACATTATGAGCGTGCACAGAAAATAACCAGCCCGATATCTTGGACTGTCCACCATATTGGATTTAGAGTAGTTATTTTATTTTTCCTGTTTTCTCAGCAAATCCTAATATTTAATACCCATATAATGATCGTGCACAGAAAATAACCAGCCCGATATCTTGGACTGTCCACCATATTGGATTTAGATTAGTTATTTTATTTTTCCTGTTTTCTCAGCAAATCCTAATATTTAATACCCATATAATGATCGTGCACAGAAAATAACCAGCCCGATATCTTGGACTGTCCACCATATTGGATTTAGATTAGTTATTTTATTTTTCCTGTTTTCTCAGCAAATCCTAATATTTAATACCCATATAATGAACGTGCAAAGAAAATAACCAGCCCGACATCTTGGACTGTCCACCATATTGGATTTAGAGTAGTTACTTTATTTTTCCTGTTTTCTCAGCAAATCCTAATATTTAATACCCATATAATGAACGTGCACAGAAAATAACCAGCCCGATATCTTGGACTGTCCACCATATTGGATTTAGATTAGTTATTTTATTTTTCCTGTTTTCTCAGCAAATCCTAATATTTAATACCCATATAATGAACGTGCACAGAAAATAACCAGCCCGACATCTTGGACTGTCCACCATATTGGATTTAGAGTAGTTACTTTATTTTTCCTGTTTTCTCAGCAAATCCTAATATTTAATACCCATATAATGATCGTGCACAGAAAATAACCAGCCCGACATCTTGGACTGTCCACCATATTGGATTTAGAATAACATTACTTACCTAATCATAAATTGTCATCTAATTTAGTGGCTGTAAGACTGATGTTATAAAATTGTATGAAATCTTACCAATTCCGCAACATCCTCCATCTCCTCTCTAACATTTCGCTTCACTGAGTACTTTACAATATATTTCAGTAGCAAGTGACACTTCTCCATACCAGGTAATAATAATATAAATGGTTTACTAATTAAATATTTATATGTTACAGACATAAATGTTTTGAAGAAATTAACTCCATCGACGCAATCACCTGGGAATTAAAAAAAAAATTATACGCCATTTTGATTTTTTTGTAATGAAGCAATTGCGCTCATGATTGATAAGAAGCGTAACGATATATTTGAATATAAATGCATGATCATAATTGATATCTGTATAACATTTCTTATCAAAATTATGAAATTTTTTTTAATAATGAAGCGATTGCGCTTAAAATTAATAATAGGAGTCGTGACATTTCCGATCATAAATCTGGTGATCGGATTTGTTTTCTGTTGACAGAATGGTCGAAGTATTAAAAATTTTTGAATACGTATACGTAAACGAAGTAAATGTGCTCCAAATTGATAATTAAAGTCAGAACATCCTTGAACATAAACCCATGATCACCATTGATCTCTATCATCGACATAGTCGAAATATTGAGTTATTTGATACTGAAGTAAATGTGCTCTAAATTGATAATAAGAGTCAGAACATCCTTGAACATAAACCCATGATCACCATTGATCTCTATCATCGACATAGTCGAAATATTGAGTTATTTGATACTGAAGTAAATGTGCTATAAATTGATAATAAGAGTCAGAACATCCTTGAACATAAACCCATGATCACCATTGATCTCTATCATCAAAATAGTCGAAATACTGAGCTATTTGTTACTGAAGTAAATGTGCTCTAAATTGATAATAAGAGTCAGAACATCCTTGAACATAAACCCATGATCACCATTGATCTCTATCATCAACATAGTCGAAATATGGAGCTATTTGTTACTGAAGTAAATGTGCTCTAAATTGATAATTAGATTCAGTACATCCTTGAACATAAATCCATGATCACCATTGATCTCTATCATCAACATAGTCGAAATACTGAGCTATTTGTTACTGAAGTAAATGTGCTCTAAATTGATAATAAGAGTCAGAACATCCTTGAACATAAACCCATGATCACCATTGATCTCTATCATCGACATAGTCGAAATATTGAGTTATTTGATACTGAAGTAAATGTGCTATAAATTGATAATAAGAGTCAGAACATCCTTGAACATAAACCCATGATCACCATTGATCTCTATCATCAAAATAGTCGAAATACTGAGCTATTTGTTACTGAAGTAAATGTGCTCTAAATTGATAATAAGAGTCAGAACATCCTTGAACATAAACCCATGATCACCATTGATCTCTATCATCAACATAGTCGAAATATGGAGCTATTTGTTACTGAAGTAAATGTGCTCTAAATTGATAATTAGATTCAGTACATCCTTGAACATAAATCCATGATCACCATTGATCTCTATCATCAACATAGTCGAAATACTGAGCTATTTGTTACTGAAGTAAATGTGCTCTAAATTGATAATAAGAGTCAGAACATCCTTGAACATAAACCCATGATCACCATTGATCTCTATCATCAACATAGTCGAAATATGGAGCTATTTGTTACTGAAGTAAATGTGCTCTAAATTGATAATTAGAGTCAGTACATCCTTGAACATAAATCCATGATCACCATTGATCTCTATCATCAATATAGTCGAAATATTGAGCTATTTGATGCTGAAGTATTTGTGCTCTAAATTGATAATAAGAGTCAGAACAGCATTGAACATAAACCCATGATCAGCATTGACGTCTATCATCAAAATAGTCGAAATACTGAGCTATTTGTTACTGAAGTAAATGTGCTCTAAATTGATAATAAGAGTCAGAACATCCTTGAACATAAACCCATGATCACCATTGATCTCTATCATCAACATAGTCGAAATATGGAGCTATTTGTTACTGAAGTAAATGTGCTCTAAATTGATAATTAGATTCAGTACATCCTTGAACATAAATCCATGATCACCATTGATCTCTATCATCAACATAGTCGAAATACTGAGCTATTTGTTACTGAAGTAAATGTGCTCTAAATTGATAATAAGAGTCAGAACATCCTTGAACATAAACCCATGATCACCATTGATCTCTATCATCAACATAGTCGAAATATGGAGCTATTTGTTACTGAAGTAAATGTGCTCTAAATTGATAATTAGAGTCAGTACATCCTTGAACATAAATCCATGATCACCATTGATCTCTATCATCAATATAGTCGAAATATTGAGCTATTTGATGCTGAAGTATTTGTGCTCTAAATTGATAATAAGAGTCAGAACAGCATTGAACATAAACCCATGATCAGCATTGACGTCTATCATCAAAATAGTCGAAATACTGAGCTATTTGTTACTGAAGTAAATGTGCTCTAAATTGATAATAAGAGTCAGAACATCCTTGAACATAAACCCATGATCACCATTGATCTCTATCATCAACATAGTCGAAATATGGAGCTATTTGTTACTGAAGTAAATGTGCTCTAAATTGATAATTAGATTCAGTACATCCTTGAACATAAATCCATGATCACCATTGATCTCTATCATCAACATAGTCGAAATACTGAGCTATTTGTTACTGAAGTAAATGTGCTCTAAATTGATAATAAGAGTCAGAACATCCTTGAACATAAACCCATGATCACCATTGATCTCTATCATCAACATAGTCGAAATATGGAGCTATTTGTTACTGAAGTAAATGTGCTCTAAATTGATAATAAGAGTCAGAACATCCTTGAACATAAATCCATGATCACCATTGATCTCTATCATCAACATAGTCGAAATACTGAGCTATTTGTTACTGAAGTAAATGTGCTCTAAATTGATAATAAGAGTCAGAACATCCTTGAACATAAACCCATGATCACCATTGATCTCTATCATCAACATAGTCGAAATATGGAGCTATTTGTTACTGAAGTAAATGTGCTCTAAATTGATAATTAGAGTCAGTACATCCTTGAACATAAATCCATGATCACCATTGATCTCTATCATCAATATAGTCGAAATATTGAGCTATTTGATGCTGAAGTATTTGTGCTCTAAATTGATAATAAGAGTCAGAACAGCATTGAACATAAACCCATGATCAGCATTGACGTCTATCATCAAAATAGTCGAAATATTGAGTTATTTGATACTGAAATGAGTTTTTTTTTTGCGCTTATTATTAATACACATATTTTTATTAATACCTTCTAAAATCAGTTTTTGTATTTCCTCCTGTTTTAGATAACGCATGGACACATCAACAAGGTCACACAAGTAATCCATTTTTGACTTCAAATTCCTTTCAATGAACCCAGATGTATGTAGTTTGAATATCCAATCAATCCAGGGTTTTACATCCAGAGGGAATACTCCAACCAAATTCAGTATAACCTGAAAGAATGAATATTAAATCCCAAGTAATATTTATTTAATATTATAAATGCGAAAGTAACTCTGTCTGTTTGTTACGTTCACGCGACATGACTGAACTGATTTTGAAAAAGAAAGAAACCAGAACTTGAAAAAGGACGTAGTTACGTTTTATTTCGAAAAATGGCTTGGAGGGGTTGTTAGCGTCCCTAAATGTTACAGGGGCGACTCTTTGGGTAGGACTGATGGGAGAATTACCATCTCATCTCCCCCAGAGTAGAATGTGTGAGGGCGTTTATGTCTTTGGGAATTAGTCATATATAAACTAGTTGACCCGCACGCTTCGTCCGCTTGATGCTCCTATTGGTCCTAGCGTGATGATATATACCCTATAGCCTTCCTCGATAAATGGGCTATCTAACACTGAAAGGTTTTTACAAATCGGACCAGTAGTCCCTGAGATTAGCGCGTTCAAACAAACAAATTCTTCAGCTTTATATATTATTATAGATATCGATGATCGTTTGTGTGGGAGTTCATCATTATATTCACCTTTACCGCATTCACCAAAACCTCATCATTTCTCTCAAACAAATATTTCTGAATCCTCTCAGTTATTTCTTGTACAGGATAACTTATCAATAGTTTCTCCAAACTGGACCCAATAAATGTATCATAATTATCATTATCACCCTTTAGTGATGACAAACAGACTGACAGCTTCGTTTGTATATCTATAATACTCTGTGGCGTTAATACATCAATTGCTTTGGATATTAATTTGTATATTTGCTGAAAAAAAAAGGAAAACGTTTTTAAGTCATATCAACACACTAAGCTTACTATAATAATTACTTGTCAAACTGCATCAGTTCTATCGTAAGGTTAAATATATCTGTCTGTTAGTATTTAGTTTCTCAACAATTGGAAATTTTGTTATCTAATCAATATAGGTAGAATTCTTACATAGTATAAAATGCGGGATATAATATAAATATAATATAAATTGGGGAGGAAGAGCCACTGCTCCATCTCCCTTTAGTAGGGCAGCACTCCGGCTCTCTTGAGTCTTCTAATCGGAATATGCTGCAAGAGCATAATGGATAACCGGTTTGGGTGGCTTCTCAAGCGGTCCTTATCTCAAGCTTCGTCCAGGATGGATGGGATTTCCAGGTACTCATGGATTTCCGAATTACGAGCATTCCCGGGCGCCGATGAAAGTACTCTTAGGATATTGTTTTGAGCTGTCTGGAGGCACATGATGTTGGATTTACTGGTTGACGACCACAATTGGATTCCATATGTCCAGATCGGCTTGTTGGATAGGGACAAGGCAGACTGAGGGGGGTAGAGTATGAATGAATAAATAAGAATTAGTGAAGTGCAATAATTTCTAGAATGATGTACTAGATGATATCTTGTGGTTATATTTTTAAAATCGAATTTGAAACGTCACTGGACGTTCTGCCATTTTATTGTAAGTGGACTTCAATTGCGCTCAAAATTGATGAAGTGGCTTGTGGGTTGTTATTGGCTTAGTTATATGTTACGAGAAGGACTGACCAAAGAGGAAAATGAAAGAGTTATTGGTAAAGGAGAGAGATAATAAAGAGAAGAAAGTGAAAAGGGACAAAATGAACAGAGGTAAAAATAATCATAAAAGAGAGAGGACGAGAGAGAATGTAAGTATAAAAGAGAAATACTGTAGACTTCACTCAGTAAAAGAATTTAAATGGCAACACTACATCACCTATGTCACTCATAAATGATGATGATATAAAAAAAAATATTAAAATCGGATCAGTAGTTCCAGAGAAAACCAGTACTGTACAAAATGGCCAGGTAATGGCACTTAAATGGCCATATCTTTTTAATTAGAATTTTTATGGCAACACCACATAGCCTATGTTACCCGGAAAGGATGTAGCATTATATTGTTGAAAGAATTTTCAGTAAAAATCGGTTCAGTAGTTTTCGAGCCTATTCGCAAACAAATCTTTCCTCTTTATATAATAGTGTAGATGTAGATAGTATTGTATAAAACTACTCCTGGGTCTCAAGCCCCATGTTATTACAGCATTTTATCTGTCGGGGTATAGTTGAGGTAGGATTAATCGATTTACTTATCCACACCAGTAGAGGGGCATTGCTACCACTGTCTAATCCCTTTATATTCCTCGACTAACGCAGTACACTTTAGTGTCATGACAAATCTCTTTGAGTGAACATCACCTGGAGTGCTGCTGGAGAAAGTATAACAATAGCGTGTCGCTATACTACGAATATTGGACTTCTACGAATAAGGATCATGTGAGTTCTTACGTCATATT
Source organism: Limenitis camilla (assembly GCA_905147385.1). Taxonomy (NCBI): domain Eukaryota; kingdom Metazoa; phylum Arthropoda; class Insecta; order Lepidoptera; family Nymphalidae; genus Limenitis; species Limenitis camilla. Next base: position 6,243,664 of record LR990253.1, read on the forward strand.
TATTGTTAGTCCCTACATTGTATGTAGATGTGTTAGAACAACTTTAGGTTAGGTTACGTTTATGTTAGTCAGTGGAGGCGAGTGTTGTGATAACTTAAAGGATATCCTTAAGCCTACACCTTGGTCACAAGAGCAAGGCACTGCCTAGCTTCCTCTGTCCCGACATCAGAAGTGGGATAGACCTTATCTGATTTCTGTACCGACAAATTATATAGTTAAAATTGTACGTACCTGATTATTATTTTCTAAAAGGACATCAACAAAAACTCCAACAAACTCAAAAATAATCTCATCACCAATATAATAATCTTCATAATCTACAAAATTACTTTTCATTACCAACTCCTTACTTTTTTCAAAATCCAATTCAAAAACACGCTTAACCTCCACAAACATCATCAAATTTTTATTATATATATAATCTGTCACATTTTTGCTATTTTTTTTCTTATCAAATATATTTTTTACAAATCCAACCGCTTGTTTTATTATCAATTTATTATCAACATTCAGCATATCATGTATCATATCATCTATGATATTAATATCATACAATTCTATTTTATCTGTAAATATTTCAGCGGCCATTTTGAAAATTCTACGATTATTTAGTTTTAGCACTTTTAATATAATCTGTGGTAGATATTTCTTAGCGAAGACGTTGTTTTCTTCGAGTAATTTTATGAGGAGTTCTAATATATCTGAAATAGCTTGATTTGTTGCTAGAAAAAAAAAACAAACAATTTATTTATACGTTCATTAGGAACTAGCCGATCAGCTCTCGCTTCCCTGAGATGTATACAAAGAACTATGAATCATATATCTCATTGTTAGGGCAGCGTTCGTAACAAACGTTTCCGACTTACTTTGCGAATCCGACTACCACGAAAGTCTTTTAATTTTTCGGGTTAATATATAGTTTATGACACTTACAAATAATGTGGCTTTCTTTTGGTAAAAGAAATTTCGAAATCGGTTCAGTAGGTCCAGAGATTACCCCCCTACAACCTCACTAACTTTATTTCATTTTTTTTATGATAGATAAGGGACAAACGAGCAGACGGTCCACCTGCTGGAAAGTGGCCACCGTCGTATCGTATCTCTTGTTTTGTGTAAGATAGAGTGATGAGGGGAAGCGATGAGAAGACTGCTGCGGTTCCAATGAACCCCGAGCAAGAACCCGGTGTTCACTGGAATCAAGCAGTAATGGGATGGGAGAGGGAGGGGGCCGGAACGCGTTGGAGACACTTGGCGGTCGGATTCGCATGCTGGTGGTCGCAAGCCAGTCGGGGAACAGATCCCCTACCACCAAGGAAAGTGACTTACTTATATGGACACAGTCAAGCCTAGTCCTTAAAAACTCGCATGGGGTTTCTCACCTTATTAATTTTGCAAAGTAATGCAATGGTTTTGGTATTACCTTCTCGATTCAGCAGGAAAAGACTCTTAACCGCATAAATTTAAGTTAGGAGAGATCCGCCAGAGGGGAAAAGGTGATGGTTTATGGGCAGCCATCTTGGGGCAACTACATATATCGTCGTGGAAACAACAATATGTCGTATGTTCAAAAATCAAAGTGTTCAGGAGAGACAAACTGTTTCAACATGTCATTATGCTTCTCAAGTTTCTGAGGAGTTGTCAGATCGACTTAATGCAAGGGGGGAGCTTCCGATTGGTTTACTGATATAATACCCATGGCATGTTGTGCAGATCAACAAGTTAGCCTTAGTGGTGCAATAAAAAAAAACATTTTTTTTTACATACGACATATTGCGGTTACCACTTTCTATATTTTTCATAGAGGACACATTGGAATAACTCCTTGGTGGTAAGGTTCTCTTCTCATCCATTCCTCAACCTCCAAGGTGGCAATGCATCAGTAAAACTAGAGATACTCTCTATAATACTTACAATATTCAGTAAATAAGACATTCTCTAGAACATTCTCCAATGCAGCACTTTCTTCAGCTATAAGCAGTACTTTGAAGGCTTCAAGAAGGATTTCTCTTGATTTATTAGATCTTTCTTGTATTATATACTGAAATAGAAAAGGTATAAATTAAGACCTAGGAGAACAATAAGAGCTCACGCAGACAGAAAGCGGTCAGCGTTCAGTGTTCAAACCGCGGTCGACGCTGCGTTCCATTTTCCGGGGATAACTTGTAAGTGAATCTGATCGTCCTCTGAAGAAGAAGTATTGCTTTTGTGAAGTTTGGAAGAAGAAAAAAGAAAAGAATATATATAATACTGAGCGATATGAAAAAGGAGAGTTGAGTGTTCATCCTCTGTATACATTTCCGTGGCTATTTCAAGTCATGATGCTTTTATCGCAATAATGCGGCGGCCATCTTGCAATCGAGGCGTTCCACGAGTTCTTTAAATTTCTGACAATATAACGCAAGAATGCGAGCGTTCACATTGACCGGCGCGGTGATTGCCGTTGTCCCTGGCGTCGCTATAGTAGGCCACTACTTACAACTACGTATGTCTGCGCAGGCTATAATAGGTAGACCCTCCAAATAAGATAAAATGTTTGTCCAATGAGTGGGATTTGAACCCACGACTTATCGGACGTGAATTCAACGCCTTGAAATACGCCTAAATGTATGTGATTTAATTCACTATTGAACTCGATAGATGTCGTTAAAGTAGGGTTCTAGGATTTTTTCATGTTTAAATATACGCCATGTTAGTAAGTTGATTAAAAAAAATCTTACCTGTAATAATTCAAGCACGCAAGTATCGCACAGTAGTACAGCATCGTTAATGACGTCACAACTGACGTCACAGTGTGATAATGACACTATTACTCTTAGTAGCGCACTTTGTAGATTTACATCCTTTTTTGCTGTTACTAAAATATAACAAATACATAAAGAGCCTTATTATTAAAGATTAAGTGTTCAAAACTTCAGTGGAACTCCCATTTATCATATTTGGCGGGAAGACTCAGCTCCTAATGTACAAGAAAATACAGGACCAGCATTGATACTGTTTAATTCTTTATTTTAGTTATATTTATATAGAATAAAACTGACTGATTAATAGGTAATTACGTATACTGATGCATTTCTCTCCATCTTCATTCTAAGGAGAGATATTCAATTTTCGATGTGCGTGCTTACTTTTTAATCCCTGACGTAATGACGATGCAGACCTCCTCCCCCCCATTCATCATAATTTAACTGTTGTCATGGTAACCAATAACATGACTTCAAAAATCAATATACTTACGTTTATTATATATGATATTTAATAACACCATCAATGCTTCTTTGTCTTCATGTACAATCGACGCGTTTAACACACTTTGTAGATTTACCTAAAAAAATTAAGAATTCATATAATAATAATTATGATGTTCTCTCTTAAGAAACGTAGGTAATACTTAAGAATACAAACTAAACAAACGATGATACGATTTAATATACTAATAACGCCATCTATTGACGGATAAAAAAGTATTAATGAATGGCTATTACAAAAATGTTACTATGACATTAATGAATACTTATTATAATAATTATATATATATATATTTTTTATTGACCAGCTTGTTTTGACATTCTGACAATTAGACTTGCCTATTCTTTCTTTAAAATGTAATTCAAAATGACAACAATTTGCACACTATTCGTTTAGTTGAATGTTCTGATCTTATTATTTTAAATAACAACACCTTTTGTGCAACATTCTGGCAAATAAATGATTTATTATTATTATAAATGCTTTGTCTTGTCTGTCACGCAATCACGCTTAAATCATTGAACTAATTTAGATGATATCTGGTACAGAGATAGATTAGAGCTTGGGGAAGTTAAGAAAACAAACTAAACAAACGAAAGTGCGATTTAATATACTACTAACGCCATCTATTGACGGATAGATGCTTTGTCTTGTCTGTCACGCAATCACGCTTAAATCATTGAACTAATTTAGATGATATCTGGTACAGAGATAGATTAGAGCTTGGGGAAGTTAAGAAAACAAACTAAACAAACGAAAGTGCGATTTAATATACTACTAACGCCATCTATTGACGGATAGATGCTTTGTCTTGTCTGTCACGCAATCACGCTTAAATCATTGAACTAATTTATATGATATCTGATACAGAGACAGATTAGAGCTTGGGGAAGTTAAGAAAACAAACGAAAGTGCGATTTAATATACTACTAACGCCATCTATTGACGGATAGATGCTCTGTCATGTCTGTCACGCAATCACGCCTAAATCACTGAACTAATTTAGATGATATCTGGTACAGAGTTAGATTAGAGCTTGGGGAAGTTAAGAAAACAAACGAAAGTGCGATTTAATATACTACTTACGCCATCTATTGACGGATAGATGCTCTGTCTTGTCTGTCACGCAATCACGCCTAAATCACTGAACTAATTTAGATGATATCTGGTACAGAGTTAGATTAGAGCTTGGGGAAGTTAAGAAAACAAACGAAAGTGCGATTTAATATACTACTTACGCCATCTATTGACGGATAGATGCTCTGTCTTGTCTGTCACGCAATCACGCCTAAATCATTGAACTAATTTATATGATATCTGATACAGAGACAGATTAGAGCTTGGGGAAGTTAAGAAAACAAACGAAAGTGCGATTTAATATACTACTAACGCCATCTATTGACGGATAGATGCTCTGTCTTGTCTGTCACGCAATCACGCTTAAATCATTGAACTAATTTAGATGATATCTGGTACAGAGATAGATTAGAGCTTGGGGAAGTTAAGAAAACAAACTAAACAAACGAAAGTGCGATTTAATATACTACTAACGCCATCTATTGACGGATAGATGCTTTGTCTTGTCTGTCACGCAATCACGCTTAAATCATTGAACTAATTTATATGATATCTGGTACAGAGATAGATTAGAGCTTGGGGAAGTTAAGAAAACAAACTAAACAAACGAAAGTGCGATTTAATATACTACTAACGCCATCTATTGACGGATAGATGCTTTGTCTTGTCTGTCACGCAATCACGCTTAAATCATTGAACTAATTTATATGATATCTGATACAGAGACAGATTAGAGCTTGGGGAAGTTAAGAAAACAAACGAAAGTGCGATTTAATATACTACTAACGCCATCTATTGACGGATAGATGCTCTGTCATGTCTGTCACGCAATCACGCCTAAATCACTGAACTAATTTAGATGATATCTGGTACAGAGTTAGATTAGAGCTTGGGGAAGTTAAGAAAACAAACGAAAGTGCGATTTAATATACTACTTACGCCATCTATTGACGGATAGATGCTCTGTCTTGTCTGTCACGCAATCACGCCTAAATCACTGAACTAATTTAGATGATATCTGGTACAGAGTTAGATTAGAGCTTGGGGAAGTTAAGAAAACAAACGAAAGTGCGATTTAATATACTACTTACGCCATCTATTGACGGATAGATGCTCTGTCTTGTCTGTCACGCAATCACGCCTAAATCATTGAACTAATTTATATGATATCTGATACAGAGACAGATTAGAGCTTGGGGAAGTTAAGAAAACAAACGAAAGTGCGATTTAATATACTACTAACGCCATCTATTGACGGATAGATGCTCTGTCATGTCTGTCACGCAATCACGCCTAAATCACTGAACTAATTTAGATGATATCTGGTACAGAGTTAGATTAGAGCTTGGGGAAGTTAAGAAAACAAACGAAAGTGCGATTTAATATACTACTTACGCCATCTATTGACGGATAGATGCTCTGTCTTGTCTGTCACGCAATCACGCTTAAATCATTGAACTAATTTATATGATATCTGGTACAGAGATAGATTAGAGCTTGAGGATGGACATATACTAAGTTTTATCGCAAAAAAAGTACTTTAGAATACTTAGTAAACAAACGAGTGTGCTCGTACACCATCTATCGACGTGGGAATGAAATGCATGTCGAGCTGTGTGGCAGTTTTCTTTTTTTCTTTTCTTTCTCTTACCTTTAAATTATCATTTATTTTTAAATCCAATACTAAATTATTTTTCAACATATTTGTTCTATCAACTCCTAGTCTTCCATGTTTACCTAAAAATATAATAATCTCTCTTTCTAATATTCTGTCTTCCTTTTTGCTTTTGTCTAAACGTTTTGATATTATATTAATTTTGTTTATCATCTGTAACATAAAAATATTACACGAATTAACACGCCTGTTTACTATATATTTTTATTTGAATGCGCGCGCGGCGGGGGAGTGTTAGTGTTGCTTACGCGGCCGGCAGAGTGTCGTGATGTAGTCATTGAGAGCGATGCACGCGCGTGGTGTTTGATCTCTTTATTGATTAATAATATCCCGAGTCCTGTGTGTGCTATATCTCCTAAACGCTAGTTAAATGACCCTTCCCTGACGACAATCGACTGGTGGTGAAGTGCGAACTATTTAGTGTTATTATGTGTTGTGGTACGACCGGGCATGCCCAAACAAGATTAGAAAGAAGATAAGAAATCATCAAGAACTTGTGAGTACTGTGTCTTTGTCACCTAACTGACAATAGATAACTCTTAATTTAAAGAAGATGAATCCGGGCCCAGCCAGCTTCCACGTGTGTGGGGTTTTGTACGCCCCAACGCCATTTACCAAGTCAAATTAATCTTTTACATGCTTTACCAACATCACATTTGTAAAGTATGTATACATCGGAGGAAACGAATCTGGAGAGAGAAGGGTTAGCTATGCACAATGGAGAAGATTCCAATTTTTTTTAAATATATTAATTGTAAAAATTAACGTAAAATGAAACAAATATTTGAAAGAATCATTAAAATATCTCTATAAATCAAAAAGTTATGGGACTTTAAAGTTGCGCCTGTAACAAGAATTGCGTTACCTAAGCAAGAGCCCAGAGAGAGAAATGAGAAAGAGGGGGTAAGTCTGGGCCACATGCGGCTCAACCGGAAGGCGTCGGAGACACTTGGCGGCCGGATTCGCATGCTCGTCGGGGAACAGATCCCTTACGAGATGCTCTCCCGGCAGCAGAGGCGAATAGTATTTTAACCCGTCCCCTCACGGGTAAAATTAGTCCAGTCGTTAGGGATTTAACAAGATATTTTCAAGTGTGTTTGTTTGAATTTCCCCCTCAGTAACTCGATAGACATTTATGGTAGGGGGTTAACTAGCTCGCGACCATTATCACAAGTCATCAATATACGTACATCACATAATTGATAATTATCAATTTCCTTTAGCTGTATACATTTATCCAACTTTTTCAGAGCTGTTATCAGATGACAGGCTTCGATACTGTTGCTTGATAATATTGTCTGTAAGATAAATTATAATATTAAAAATGCGAAACTAACTTTGTCTGTTACGCTTAAACCACTGAACCAATTTTGATTAAATTTGGTACAAAGAAAGACTAGAGCTTTGGAAAGGACATAGGCCACAAAGGTGGTCGAAATATGGGATGAAGTGCATGTCGAGCTGTGTGACTAAACATAACATATTTATGTAAAGAGGGAGAGAGATAGATAGATAGAAAACGGACTTACCTCAACTGCTGGAATAAATTCAGATATATCATATTTATCTGTCTGTATGTAAGAAAGACTGGCTTGTAACTTGTCTTCATCGTTTACACAGTATTGTATAGATATATGCTGAAAAATATATGAAATTAACTGATGGCGCAGTCGGTAGGATAAACAAATTACTATTAAAATTGATAAAATACACTTTTGTATTATTCTCTCGATAATAGTAACCATTTACGAAATTTGAGGGCTTTCTACTATGAATTAAGAAAAAACAACTCTAAAACACACTTGGCGCAGTCGGTAGGACACGGAGCACTTATAATAAGATGGTTAGTAAATAGCAACATACCTCATCAAAATGTCCTCCTAAAACAGCACAAGGAATAACTTCTGGATAAACTTTAGCATACTCCACAAAAGTCCTGGAAGATCCAGCTTGATGTTTTGATACCAATGTTAGTACTGAGAGGAGGGATTTTATGTTGTCGGGGAGGACCTGAAAAGTTTTATCAGTTTTAGCTCGGGCGGTTATGATCTATTAAACCTACCCTGTGACAGAAAAGGAGAAAGTAAAGAATAAAGGCAGGGATAGAAATAAAATTTTATGCCATTGCCACCCATTGCCGAGTGTACCCACCCCATTCCTTACGGTCTTGAGCTATCCACATCCAGCCTCTCCCCTCTACCTTCAACAGATCATCGGATCCATCGCATTGGTTGTAAAAAATGGGTAAAGAGGAGCTAGAGTGGTGGACCAGAATAGGTCACAGAATTCCCGTGCAGGAAGTAAGGGAGAGATAACGTTCTATTAGAGGAAGAAAGATGATATTATAGCAAGAAAAGCTTACCTCTAAATCTGTCCCAACACTTTCCAAAGCCCACACAACATATTCCTGTACATCTTCCGCTATATGTTGTATATGTTCTAGTATTATATTATCTGTGCTGTCGAACAGATCGCGCCATATTATTGATTGTGAGTGTGCTAGGAGGACGATTACTGCGGACTAAAAAAAATACATATTTAATACTATGAACTCACAATGTGTTGGGTGCGTGCGTGTGTGTGTGTAGGTGCGTGTGTGTGCGTGTGTGTGTGTGCGTGTGTGTGTGTGGGTGCGTGTGTGTGTGTGGGTGCGTTTGTGTGTGGGTGCGTGTGTGTGTGGGTGCCTTTGTGTGTGGGTGCGTGTGTGTGTGAGGTGCGTGTGTGTGAATGGGTGCGTGTGTGTGTAGGTGCGTGTGACTGAAAGCGGTTTTTTCAGTTATGTTACAGTCAAGGAGCAAAGAAGCAGACGGTCCACCTGATGGTAAGTGGCCACCGTTGCCCATGGATATTACACCTCGTAGATAGAGGGAGGAGAGCGAGTGAAGAGAAGAATGCTATGTTATCAGCGGGGGATTACACGCTTAGTTCCCTCACTGGTATGTGTGTATATTGTAAATGAATGATGCCGCGCTAATTACTAAATTAAACTTAATAGAACAATTGTTAGAAAGAGACAAATATATGATATCGGATACCTTTCGAATATGTGGATCAGCTTGTACAAAACAATGCAGTAAATCTGTCCGTTTGTTCGCTGGAAAGCTTTCGTAGCAGAGTAGAGAAGTTTGCAGAAGACGATCACTGAATATGACATTCGATCTGACACACCATGTCACCTAAAACAAATGTACAGACAAATACAATATCATGCAAACCGCCATCTGTGGGGCGAGAGTGACATGCTGGTGTAGTACACTGTCACATTGTTACAGACACCAGCACATTACCCTTGCACCCCGGCTCTCTCTCATCTGATAGTCAGACCGAATTTTACATTTTTTTTTAAATTTATCAAGTTTTTTCGAATTGTCTTCCTCATAATGAACACATTATTATTATTTTTGAATTATTAAAAAAAATTGTTTAATAAAATGTCTAATTATTAAAAAAAAATCAATTATTCGAAACATAAATGAATTATTTAGGACTTTATGACGTCATCATCAATAAGCCCCAATGTAGTGACGTCTGTGGGTAATGTAAAACATTATATTGGGGAAATATGATGGAGGAAGGGGGACAGTGATGGGGGGAGGTTTGTTCCATTACTTACCGCTTCACAAATTTCATAGCTAACATTCCCATTACGTATTTCAAACTCCACTTTATGTATATCCACATATTCGTTTAAGTCTCCCAAACCTTTGCGTGTATGTATGTCTGTTAGAGCGTGTAAGGCTGTGAACTTTTCATAGAAACGATGTGAATTTATATGAATTTGTAGCTCGGTCACGATATCCTGAAAATACATAATAGATAGATAATCAAAGGCGAAAGAGATCCAATTCTGTATTAGTCACTTCGCGTCGCCAATCAGTTGGAATCATAGACCCATCCGGAGTACAGCGCCATCTACAGATCTAATGACGTCAGCATTCCTTTCTACAGATAATTTGTTTTATAAAGTGAATAGGAACAAAAATAGTGAATTCTGAAAGCGTAGTACGCTTTGCAGAATTAATGCTGGAAGCTTCTACGCTTTTCAGAATGAATGCTGAAAGATTCTACGCTATTCAGAATGAATGTTGAAAGCTTTTCTCAATTTGCGAATGATTGCTGAAACTTCTACGCTTTGCGGGATGAAAGCTGAAAGCTTCTACGCTTTTCAGAATAATTGCTGAACGCTTCTACGCTTTGCAGAATGAATGCTGAAAGCTTTATCGCTTTGCAGAATGATTTCTGAAAGCTTCTACGCTTTGCAGAATAGATACCGAAAGATGTATCGCTTTACGGAATGATTGCTGAAAGCTTCTACGCTTTGCAGAATAGATACCGAAAGATGTATCGCTTTACGGAATGATTGCTGAAAGCTTCTACGCTTTGCAGAATAGATACCGAAAGATGTATCGCTTTACGGAATGATTGCTGAAAGCTTCTACTCTTTGCGGGATGAATGCTGAAAGCTTTATCGCTTTGCAGAATTATTGCTGAAAGCTTCTACGTTTGCAGAATAGATACCGAAAGATGTATCGCTCTACGGAATGATTGCTGAAAGCTTCTACGCTTTGCGGGATGAATGCTGAACGCTTCTACGCTTTGCAGAATGAATACCGAAAGATTTATCGCTTTGTGGAAAGATTGCTGAAAGCTTCTACTCTTTGCGGGATGAATGCTGAAAGCTTTATCGCTTTGCAGAATTATTGCTGAAAGCTTCTACGCTTCGCAGAATGATTGCTGAAAGCTTCTACGCTTCGCAGAATGATTGCTGAAAACTTCTACGCTTCGCAGAATGAATGCTGAAAGCTTTATCGCTTTGCAGAATGATTGCTGTAAGCTTCTACGCTTTGCAGAATAGATACCGAAAGATGTATCGCTCTACGGAATGATTGCTGAAAGCTTTATCGCTTTGCAGAATGATTGCTGAAAGCTTCTACGCTTTGCAGAATAGATACCGAAAGATGTATCGCTCTACGGAATGATTGCTGAAAGCTTCTACGCTTTGCAGAATGAATACCGAAAGATTTATCGCTTTGTGGAAAGATTGCTGAAAGCTTCTACGCTTCGCAGAATGATTGCTGAAAGCTTCTACGCTTCGCAGAATGATTGCTGAAAACTTCTACGCTTCGCAGAATGAATGCTCAAAGCTTTATATACGTATTTATAACAGAATAGAGAGTAGGGTAGTTTATTTATAAAATAAAAAATATTTTTATTAAATTATATAATTGTGTTGTAATTATCAATAACAAAAAGGTCAACCCAGTGATTTCCAAAGTGGTAAAGTTACGTACATACGTAAAAAAAATGGAGATTTATGTGAAGTAAAAAAGGGTTTACGGTCAGAAGTTTGGGAACCTCTAATTCAAATATTAAGGAAATAATTATAAGCTCTTAGGAGATAAAAAATGGGTACTTTAATACAAAATGGTATCCTTACCTGTAATTTCTCAACACTAACAGTATTAACAACCGCTGTATATACAGACAAAATGGCGGCGCGGATCCTAACATTACTATTATTATTCAACAGTATCCATAAATATTTCCTTGTTGTTGTGTCTGTTGATATTCGCTCTCGGAAGAGATGAGAGAAGTTCTCAAATATGGACAGACAGACTGAAATAAACATAAGTTAGATTTAACTATTCGAATATTTACATTTAGAGACAAACAAAATCTCGTGCACAACATGTCAGTTGAGGACACGCTGGTGTCTGTAACAGTGACGTAGTTATAGCAGCTAGAAGTCATGAAATGAGGGTAGATAGAAATATAGATAATTATGACGGCCACGCAGCTCGACATGCACTTCATCCCCACGCCGATAGATGGCGTACGAGCACACTCATCTGTTTATTAAGTATTCTGAAGGATTGTTCTACTCTCTTAGAAGCTCTACTCTCTTTGTATCATATTTCATCAAAATCGGTTCAGTGATTTAAGCCTGATTGTGTAACAGACAGCCAGACTATCAATCCGTCAATAGATGGCATAAGTAGTATATCAAGTCACAGTATCGTTTCTTTAGTTTATTTTCTTAAGATATTATCGAAATTATAATATTAGTCGGAATTAAAATTTATTGTTGTTTCACTCACCATCTTCACATCTAGTTGTTTTGGTATATTCAACAAGTTTGTTGTAAAACCCATTCAGTTCCATGGTAGTCAGTTCGTCTCCAAAATGTTTGAAAAGACTGTTCATTCCTTGTAGTACTGATTTTTTTACAGACACCTACAAATAAGTAATTATCCAATTAAAAAAAAATAGAAGATTTTTTGTAACCTGTGTAAAACGATTCAGGCTTTTGAAATGTGGGTGTATAGAAGAATGTTGCGAATATCGTGGATTGAGCGCGTGAAGAACGCGACGGTACTGCAAAGATTGGGAAAAAATCTCGAAGTCCTGAAGACCATAAAGGTGCGGACGCTGGAGTACTTTGGCCATATAATGAGAAATAACAAATACGACCTCCTCCAACTCAATACAGGGCAAGATAGCTGGCAAAAGACCACCCGGCCGGAGAAGGACATCCTGGCTTAAAAATCTACGCCAGTGGTTCGGGAAGAGTACTCACTCCTTGTTCCGAGCAGTAGCTTCCAAAATACAACTGGCCTTAATGATTGCCAACTTCCGATAGGAGAAGGCACTAGAAGAAGAAGATTTTTAAAATCTAAAATCTCTTTTAAAGCCTCTTGTGTGTCCGCCAAGTGGTAGTGATTTCTCGCTGATCCCTCCCTATTTCTTTTATAAACAGATCATTGTACATACCCATTTTTGTCAACCATCCATAAATTGCTCACAACACAGTATTTTTACTATGATTACCTTTTTTTCTTTCACGATTAAAAAGAAAACAGCGCATTTTCAAACTGAACGCTAAGTCTTCATGTTAAAGCTAGCCCCAGCAATAGTCAATCATCAATTCCTCCGATTCCGGGGTCTAGCTGATCCCTGGCCATGCACTACTTCTCAAATATTTATACGATAACTCTGGATATACCACTGTAATTCAACGCTGCCGGGGTGCGCACCGCGCAGCCTGCTCCTGGCACAGAACATCACTGGGTGTTGCAGTCCACCACTACCGGCCTCGGATGCCAGCCTGCGACCTACTTGCTCCTGTGGCTCGCCTTCGTCCTACTTTCCCGGGCCGCCTGCCGAACTCTGCAGCCCATCTGCCAGCGCTCGGTCTCTCTCTCTCACCTCTTCACCTCACAGTCATACACCACTACACCTTTCAGTCCCTTTTATACTTTTAATTGCGCCACGGGCAGAGGCAGTGATGTCAGTCGTGATGTAGGCATTGAGAGAGGCGCACGCGCGCAGTGTGGCCAAACTATTGACCCCCTTTATTGATTAATAATATCCCGAGTCCTGTGTGTGCTATATCTCCTAAACGCTACTTAATTGACCCTTCCCTGAAGAAAACAGACTCGTGGTGAAGTGCGAACTATTTAGAACTGTTTGGTTTATTATGTGTTGTGGTGCGTGGGCATGCCCAAAAGAAGATTAGGAAGAAGATAAGAAATCATCAGACTTGTGAGTACAGTCTTTATCTCCTAACTGACAATAGATAACCCTTAATTTAAAGAAGCTGAAATCGGGCCTAGCCAGCTTCCACGGGTGTGGGATTTGTACGCCCCACCCTCCATTTCCTCAATTTACAAGTGTCTACTAAGTAATCTAACTTTATACGAATTTTGAATAATATTATCCCATAAAGATAACTTAATAAATTTTATTATATTTTTGAAACTTGCTTTTTTTTTTAATTAGGTAAACTTGAAAATGGTCGTAGGTTCATATGCCACCCCATACTGCTAGTATCTTAAAAAAAAAAGAATTGGCGGAATACATATGGGATGATTCGGATAACGTAGGTTTGTAATTAATAAATCATACCGTAAGTTTGTTACAGTCCAACATGTTGAGAAACAGCCGCCATATTTTATTCACCAATTCCTCGGACACCACTTGTGGATGGTATTCGCATACTGTACCTGAAATGTTTTCAAACTGTTTTATTTCTTTCATATACATTTAGAAATACGTATTTGTCTATTGTGTTGTGTATAATCTATATTATATACACTTATTTCCGTAATTAATAATCAATCTCAATACTAAATCTTTGGAATATGGATAAAAATACATATTCAAATGTATGTCTAGAAAATTCAAATTTGAAATATAAATTAAAAATATATTCGTATATATCCATAAATTGCGTCACACGTCAAGGGGGGAGGAAGGGGGTTCTAAATTTCATGACGTCACATTTCAAATTCAAAACTTAAGTATTGTACACGAAATTTAAAATACAGCAAAAATGTTATTAATCTTGATATAAAATTGCAAAATATCCATAAATGACGTCACATTAGGGTGGGGGGAGAGTCATAAATATGACCAGCTGTGACAAGGACCTTTGACATAATTTATGGTTTTCAAATTCAAATTTGTTTGGTTTTGGTTTATAAATTAAAAATTCTATCCATAATCCAAAGAATTTTGATTAAGATTGATTATTATTTTGGCTGTTAGAAATTAGCATTTGACTCATTTATAGCGAGTGTAAAAAAAAGTTTAAAAAATCAATTAGAAATAGACTGGCTAGGACTTTTATTGCGACTTGTGGGTAGTTATTAATACCACTTGTGTTGTCACAGAGTAACTTGGGTAGAGGGGTGCTATTACCACTGTTTTGTAACTTAACATTCCTTTTCTCGGTTGATCTTTAAGTGAACATAGTCTGAAGTGGTGCTAGTGTAAGTGTAAAATAGTGTTGTGTTGCTCTGCTCCTTGTAGAAATTAAGCTTAGTATACATACCAACTACTAATGCCAGAGGTGCTTTACAAATACTCGTCTCCTCAAGTGCATTCACATGTTTGTTGAAGTCTCTTGCACCGATGACCGAGTGTCGCACCACACTTGTTAGACAAGTTAGGGATAATTGACGGGTTTTGGCATCATATGGGAGGAGACAGAGCTGTAAACAATATATGGAGGATTAGTCAATAACTCCCAAACCCCCACCAACTGTGAAGCAACAAGAGAAATTTGAAACATGACTAATGATGTTATAACACACTAGTCGACCAAGCTTAAAAAATATATTTTATTATTATCCTATGTATTAATCCATGGTATAAAGGATTCGTGTGATTTAGTCTGGATGATGGGGAACAGCTGCACTTAGCCAGAATTTACTGCCATGAGATGTGGTCTTAGTGATAAAACTAGTCGACTCATGTGACTTCGTCGATGTAAATGTAATAGAATACCAAATTTTAATCAAATCAGTTTAGCTGTTTTAATGTGATGTGTGCACAAACACGTAAATTCAACAATAAACAATAAATGAATAATTAAAAAAAATAGTTAAAAAATATTAAAAACATTTAATTTTTTATCCCATAGGAACTATGATTTTTTCCGGGATAAAAAGTATCCTATGTGTTAATCCAGGGTATAAAGTATCTGTGTGTCAAATTTCATTGAAATCCATTTAGAGGTTTATGTATGATCGAGTAACAAACACCACTACTACTAAAAATAAATCTATATACATAAAAGGAGAAGCTGACTGATTGACTGACATATCAACGCAGGGCTTAAACAATAAGGGTTAGAAATTTGAAATTTTGCATAGGTGTTCCTTTTATATCGTAGGGGAGCACTAAAAAAGTGAAAATTCACCTCCTAAAGGGGTAAAATGGGGGTGCAAAGTTAGTATGAAACTTTGAAGTTTTTGAAGTTCTTCATTGAAAGTCATGAAATACGTGTAAAATATTTTTTCGAAAATTAGTCAAAGTTAGTATTACTACCTCATAAAATTTACCATATTATTAACTAACTAACATACCTGAATATTGCAAACGAAGTTGGGGGTAAAAGCTAGTTTTTTTAAATAAACATGCCAAAAACAATGATTAACTTACCGTTACAATATCTTCATACAATATCTCGGCAGTTTTGTATTTAATTATGATGTTATTAAGAAGTTTGAAAGCATCGCTAATACATTTATCCCATTGTTCCTTTGTCCGTTTCTCCGCAACTATCTTGAGCAAGTTTATTGGATTTTGTAATAAAGTTGTTAGGATGAATTCTGTAAAAATTCAATATTCCCATTAAAACAAAAATTTCCTTAGACGAATCACTTTTATTTCCACTTTGAATATTTGACCACATATCTGAGTATCGTGCTCGTCTAAAGGCTACCCATTAGATTGCAGAGCAACCTTAATCCCTAATCCATCCTTCTGTAATGTATTTGCCTCATACACCCTCATATTTGAAAGTGTTTTTATTTATATCAAATAAAGTTCATGTTCAGGCTATTCGACTGGATGGGCCATGGCATCAAAATCAATGGGGAGTATCTAACAAACCAGAATATGAATATGTCAAAAACTACAGCGATGACTAGCAGAACACAAGAAACAATAAAAGTAAATAACATAGAAATACTACAGGCGAAAGAGTAAGAAAGGAAAACCATTGAAAAGTTGGGAGGAAACCTGGTAAAGTTTGAGGGGAAAACTTGGACAAGACTAGCAGGAGATAGGGGAAAATGCAAAGGATTGGAGGAGGCCTTTGTCAAAGCGCACACAGAAACAAAAATTAAACATTATAAATAAATCCATATACATGATTTCTGATAAAGGGCTAAATAAAAAAACGGCCAGCCTTTAAGTACATGGGCCCTGGCCTCTGGGGGTCTGACCTATATATTTGAGTAGCTTAGGGTTAGGGGAGTCCAAATATATAAAACACTTTTTGCGTAAATGAATTGCCCGGGATTTAAAGCAATTTAAAATATAGCCCTCTCCTGTTTTTCTTAAAAAAGTTATGTGCTGCATGCAGTGTTTACATAACCAAATCGGTGATATTTTAAGATAGAACAGGAACTAGTCTACGGAAGGCGGGGCTCCTACTTCTGGGTGGATAAAGGAAGCCTAACCTAACCTAATCAACCTGCTCCTATTTCTAAATGTTAAGTGTGCGGCCCATATAGTAGAGTTGTGAAAACTGCAAAAAAATATGTGAAGAGGTTATGTATTTTACCGCTTATAAGTCCCGCCTATTTCATTTTTGCAAAAAAAAAATATATATTTAGACTCCTCTAACCCTAAGCTACTCAAATATATAGGTCAGACCCCCAGAGGCCAGGGTCCATATACTAAAGTTGTGCCAAAAAAACTATATTGGTGTTCTGTACTCAATTTTACAATATATCTTTTTCTGTAAAAATTGTAAATATATGGAACGCCTTACCAACTAATATTCATCAGTCAAAATTATTTGAAAGTCACTTAAAAGAATTTTTAAAATATCATCAACGATTATTATGTTTATTTATTATTGTACTGCAGTGATAGCCCAGTGGTTAAAGTATTGACGTCTTACTCGGGAGGTCCGGTTCGACCATAGGTACACACTTCTAACTTTTCTGTTATGTGTGTTTTAAGTGATTAAACATCGTAAGGAAACCTGCACTCCTGAGAGTTCCCTAAAATTTCTCAATGGTGAGTAAAGTCAGCCAATCCACAGCGTGGTGGACTATGGCCTATCCCCCTCCTCACTTTGAGGAGACCTGGCTCAGCAGTGGGCCATTTATGGGTTGTGATGATGATTATTGTACTGTGTAATAATATATATATATAATAAATGTATGTATGTAAGTTTATGAATGTGTGTGAACTCTCTTCCATTGCTTTCATTATAAAATATTGTCTGAAAGGAATTGCTTAAAGCAATAAGCTTTCGCACACGCCTAATTGTATAATTATAAGTCCTTTTTAAGTCTAGTCTAGTCAGAATTGAGTAGTGTCTGTCAGTGAGTACTTTAGAGCCAATACCTTTTGGGTCTTAGGTACTTCTTTAAAATAGAGCACCCCCCCATTTTTCTAAAATATATTTTTTTCAATAATAGATATAATTCTAAGTGTATCTCTGAAATCGGTTTTTTTAAGAAATTTATAGTTTAATAGATATGATTTTTGAAAATTATTATAAAACGGTAAATATTATCAAAAAAAAATTAAAAAATGACTGAAAACAAGGATTTTTCAAAAAATCATATCTCAAATACTATAAATTTCCTCAAAAAAAAACGGATTTTAGAAATACACTTAGGGTGGTAGATATTATCTAAAACAAATATTTCAAAAAAATTGGAGGGGTGCCCTATTCTAAAGAAGTGCCGGATCTTAATACCATGCTCTACAATACTACATGTACTCAGTATTGATATCCAAGTCTCTAAATGTTTGGTCTATGTCACCTCACCTTCTACCTTCACCTAATATATCTGTATCTATAGTGTATAATAAATGTTCTTGCTTGCAATAACATTGTTTGCCTGAATATTTTTTTGCTAAATTTAAGTAGGTACATGTGTTAATATGCATCCGTGTGAAGCCTAACGGGTCGAGTGGTTATAAATATAACATTATTATACATACCAATTTCAAATGGAGCTAAATCTTGAGCTACAACAGATTCAGCAATTCGTAACACCTTCACAAACTTTTTCGAATCATTACTGTCCAAATATTCTCCTAAATTCCCAACAAGTGCTTCCCAATCATCCATTATTAATCTAAGAATTTAACCGAAAAGTAATAAATATATTTTATTAGTTAATAATTGATAATTAAAACAAATTAAACTTTATCGTTCACTTACGACAAGTTGAAACTTGAATATTTGTAATTATTTGAAAGTTCTTAGCAGTAGTGTTGCCAACTCTCAAAAATATTTCTCCCTAAAGCTTGTCAAACACCAAAAAAATAACTCCTAAAAATGTGACCACCTATAATTTCTAAGTTAGCCTCAGTGGTTCTTGATACTTGATAACCAATGATTCCACTATTAAAAATGATTTTGAACCATTAATCGAAAATCTGAAGTTATTTTAGATCGATATTATATTTAAATCGATTCCCCGATCGATCATTACGATTTAAAGTAAGAGTGTGTTGATTTATTCAAGTAACATTAAAAGTTTTCATATAAAATTAATAATACATTTTTAAGTCTAGTATTTAGTAATCTATACTATTATATAAAGAGGAAAGATTTGATTGTTTGCATGTTTGTTTGTTTGTTGCGAATAGACTCGAAAAGCACTGAACTGATTTTGAAAATTCTTTCACTCATAGAAAGCTACATCCTTTCCGGGTAACATAGGCTATGTGGTGTTGCCATAAATATTATAGTTTAAAAGATATGGCCATTTAAGTGCCATAACCTGGCCATTTTATAAATTGAAGGGTTTCTCAGGAACTACTAATCCGATTTTAATTTTTTTTTCACAGATAGAAAACTACACTTTTCGTGAGTGACAAATATGATTTAGTGTTGCCATATACATTGTTTAATTAGTAGAATATAGCCATTTTGTTGTTACTTATCGGATTTTAAAAATTCTTTTACTGATAGAAAACTACACTTTTCGTGAGTGATAAAGGTGATGTAGTGTTGCCATATACATTTTTTAATTAAAAAAAAAAATTACATTTTGGTGCTACTAATCCGATTTTTAAAATTCTTTTACTAAGAGAAGTCTGTAGTATTTCCGTCTCTCTTTCTCTTATATACTATCATTCTCTCTCATCCTCTCTCTTTAATATTTATCTTCATCTCTGTTCAGAATGGTCAGTCTCTGTTCGGTTTCTTTCTTTCGATAATATCTCTCTCTCCTTTATTTATCTAATTTTATTTTTGATCTCTCCTCTCTCTTATATTATCTGTTGCTTTTTTTTCTTTGTATAACTTTTTCTCACTCTCCCTCTTTTTGCAAATAATGAAAAACTACAAAATTACAGAAAGACAAAGTAAGGACATCAATTATAATATTGCTTTAAATACCCGGAGCGAAGCGAGTGCATGCCGCTCGTAATTATATATTTACATATTATAGCCATTTCTTTTCTTAACATTTACAATTTATAACATATATTCAACAAATAAAATAGAATATTAAAATTCATGCAAAATTATATTTTTTTAATTTACATCGTACATATTCATTTTTAAACTTTTAGTCGTTAAGGACCTCTCTATGAGTAAAGGCCTCCTCCATTTTGTTCCACACTTCTGTATCTTGAGCTGTTATTGTCCAATTGTCTCCAGGATGTCGTTTAATTTCATCAGACCATCTTTCAAGTTGTCTGCCTTGTTTTCTTTTTCCATGAGAGCCTGGCCAAGTTGTTACTTTCTTCGTCCATTTCTCGTTACTCATACGCGCAATATGACCTGGTCATTTCCATTTTAACATACGAATATGTTTCAATGCCTAAACCTTTGTCTTGCTTCTTATATCTTTGCAATTTATCTTTTCTAATTCTTTTTAATTTTAAAATGCTCCGTTATAGCCCTTTGACAATTTCGTTCTTTGTTTATAATACAGTTATTGAAGATCTAAGTTTAGTATCTCTTTGTGGCTCCAAAAATTATTCCAATAATGTTATATCCTCCTTTCGATTTCCTCTCGGAGTCTAAATTTTCGGAATGAAATTAATTTTCCAAATTAAATGTATTCTTGTACATCTATAGCGTTCGTAGTGTAGATCGTTAATCATTTCCTCTAATTGTGAGGCAGATTCGGAAAACAAATCTATATCATCCGCAAACATTAAGTCATTCAAGTAGGAACCGTTAACGCTTACACCTAAATTGGTCTAGTCTAGATTTTTTAAATTATTTTGGAGCACAGTTATAAAAATCCTTGGAGACAACGGGTCACCCTGCCTTAAGCCTCTACATATAGTGATAATTAATATTAAGAAAATCTTTTTATATACTTAGATGGCGCTACTAGAGCTAAAGAGAACCAGAATATGACCCTGATAATGATAATTTTTTTCATAGCGCCAATCTAGAAGTTACTGGAAACCCTATTTCATACATTGAGATAGACATTTTTCCATGAATTCAAGGTAAAATAACAGAAAGAAAAAAAATTATAATATTTATAATTATTTGGTTTGTCAAATATCCAACTTGTAGATATACCAGAAACCTTAGGGCCAAACGATAGACTCAATCCAATCCAAATAGTATGCTATCCTGGTATATATCCCGGGTTCTCCAACTATTCCACACCTCGTGCCGATACTGACGATGCCCGTCGCCAGGTACATACAACGTAGTAGGGGATGCTTTATCTGTACGGGGCCACCGCTGTCACCCTGGATAGATTAAAAATATAAAACATTTTATTTATTAATTTAATTTAAAAAATACAAAATTAATTAGAACATTATCCAGTAACTCTATTTTTGCCAATAGAATGGGTCCATAGCACTTAACGCATACGTATTAAAGCACGACGGGTAACACACAACTGAACACTCAAATGACGCCATCTTGTATTTATCTATACACCATTAAGACGTTCGCGAAGTCACTAAACTAGAATTAAATATCATTTTAAGTTTTAGATTTCTTTTGCTTTGGTCACTTTTAAGTAGGTCAACTACATTTTTTTTATGGCACCTTGCAAACAAGCGGATGGTCCACCTGATGGTAAGTGGCCACCATCACCCATGGACATCGGCAAAACAAGAGGGTATGCAAAACAAGAGATACCCTCCTGTTTTGTTGTTGCGTAGCATCCTCGTAGATACTCACTCAAGTAGGGAAAGGGAAGAAAAAAAGACTGCGGTTTCAGCAGACCCTGAGCAAAAGCCCAGAAGAGTCCACCAGATCCGCAGCATTAATGGGATGGGAGAGGGAGGGGGTAAGTCTAGCACACATGCGGCTCGATTGGAACGCGTCTTTGGCATTTGGCGGTCGGATTTGCATACTGGTGCAACCCAGCCAGCAAGCCAGAAGGGGAAAAGATCCCCTAACATCTAGGGTGCTGGGTTACTCGTCTCTTACAAGATGCTCTCCCAGCGGCAGATGGGAATAGTATTCTAACCCGTCCAAACACAAGTAAAATATACAATATTATAAATGCGAAAGTGTGTGTGTTAGAAATGTTTGATAACGGCTGAACGGATTTAATTGGAATATTATATTTACTACAGATACTTTTCATCCTAATTCCAAAACAGATATAGAAGCCGGCAGCTAGCTTTAGGCCTGAAAAATTGTGGGGGAATGTTGCGCATTATAAGCGTGCTGCGTGCCTGTATTGGCAGCTCCATTCGTGACATTTATTATTTTGAGAAATAGCAAGGTCAAACCTATACTTACGTGCCGGTAGCTGTACATACCTGACAAGAATCCTTGCTCGAAGTTCTGTGTCCATAGCAGACTTGCGTTTGACTGTCGTATCCATCGTTCATGTGACGGCGTTCATTGGGTGGATAGGTATTAAAACATTCCACATCACTAAACTTTTCTAATATCACCTAAAAATTATCAAAAATATTGTACCAAGTACCAACGTCATACATGTTCTCATGAAAAAAATGTGGACTGTATCTGTTCTGAAAAACAATAACAGTCACTCTCCAATAACCCTATACGTTCGCGTGGGACCCAGTAGACAGCAGTCATTGTGACTGTTACCATTGACAGCACAGATCCAACATACAAGTATAAAATAAAAGGTCATTATTTTTTCTTCCAAAATCACCCTCTATCTACAACAACGCCATCTGGAGTTCAAAAATTCGAATAATCATCATCCAAATACTATATTTTTAAATATTTTTGTTTAATGTCATGTTAATGACATGAAGCGTCAGTAGCTCAGTGGTTCGGGCGATGGATTCACGATCGATAAGTCGTGGGTTCAAATCCCAGACATTGGACTGCTGGCGTGGCCCACTCCTGACACAATCATGCAAGCTTACTAGGAGGGTAAAGGGAATATTAGTAGTATGTGACCCATTCTGCTAGTAATCTTTATAAAAAAAAATTCGTAATATTAATTTTTGAAAACGCTCAAAAATTATTTTAATTTATTAATCATACTTTTTGTTTCTTCCAAATACCACGGTCATAGCAGAGGGAGCTTAGTTTAACGTCACGTAGTCAATACTTTCTAGGGAAATCTCGTGCTTTTTCGAGCTATATTCAAGTATAGCAGCACTGACGTACATCCACTGGTAGCTGATGAACTAATAGTTTGTAGTGCAGTATAGTATTCAAGTTCGTTTTAATGTTATAAAGGCGAGAAGGGAGGAGGTGAAAAGGGAGTGGGGGGTCTTGGCATATACCGGTGGTCACCGAGGGAGAGGGAGGTGTATACAAAATAGATCTAGTATGGTTACGTTCCCTTAGTTCACAATAATTGTTATATATTAAATACCTACAAAAAAGTTTATGTTAAATTCCTGATCCCAGGTTTTCGCGTTATTTGTGACAGAAAACCACAGATAATCTTACCTTTTGAAGAGTATCAGAACCTTCGTTAGTCATATATCTGACAGTGCCCCATCCAGCAGCGTATACTTCATCATCATTTATAAAACTACCGTCGTGTAGACAAACTGGTACCGCAAATCTGTTTAATTTCATTCTGAAACCAAAATCAATATTTTAAAGAGTTTTTCACGTAAACTGACAAGCGTTTAATTTATCACCTGCTCATTTAGTGTGCCTGTTACTATCCCCCATAAAAGACCTCCAAAACTTCGTGACCGTCTTCATAAGAGCATCCCCACATTAAACGTTTTAAATAAAACACTGGCAACACTGTGTAGAAGAAAGTAGGGGCATAACTTACGGTCTGTCAGATTCAAGTAACGCAATGTCGTTATATTCTATAGGTGATTTATAATTTCTATGTTTGTACACATTTTTGACGGTATACTCATTATTCATATCAACGGGATCAGACATCTTTAAGAAACCAATCCTTATTCTTCTTACTGGACCTCTGGAAAAAAATAACACAGATGTATCGATATCAATTCTAATAGACCCTCTAACAAAAACAGTAATTTAAAAAAAATATTCAAGTTTCCATAAATCGATATTTAGAAAAAACTATCCATAAGAATCCTAAGAACATCGATATTCTGTATATTAATAATTTATTGCACTTTTAACATCCCTAGCAGATACAAGCGAATATGTATAAATACTGAGTGTTGAGATAATTATGAACTATCTTTGTTTTAAAATTGTTCTTCAAAATGGCTTTTCAAAACCGTTGTAAGACACTATTGTAGGTAGACGATGTCCATCCATCGGACATCGCCTAAACTCTTATCTCTTGTTTTGCCGATGCGTTGCTGCCGAACATAGGAGGAGCCGGACACACTTGGCGGTCGGATTCGCATGCTGGTGGCCAGTCGGGGAACAGATCCCCTAACACCAAGGGGGTTCTGGGTTACTCGCCTCTTACGAGATGCTCGCCCAACGGCAGAGGGGAATGTTCTAACCCGTCCCCTCAGGGGTCAAAATATTTAATTAATAAAATTACCGAATTCTACTAAACGTGCAGTGAGCAGCTGTTAGTACAAAACGTTCACTAATTAGTGATCCCCCACAATGTATATCGTTTGGTGATGTTTCTGTTGTTGTATTGTCGTAGCTGAGAAGAACCTGAAATTATATAACAGATCAACATAATCATACTTTGATATGATTAAAAAATCAAATTTAATGTCAGAAATCCGCACCATATGAGGGAACTCTCCAACACGAGCATCCTCTCCTCCTAGAATCAAAGCCTCCGGTTTCCGGTTGCAATGATTCGCTCGAGTTTCCCCACCATTTGGCGTCAAACTCTCTTGACATGGATACACAAATTTATCCTGGTATTCTATGCATTCTAGAATAAATGACCACATATTAAAAACGTTCGAGCATTTGTGATTGACATTTTAAAAGCGTCATTCACTTCCCACTAAAAGGAAGGGGAGGTTCTTTTCTTTGCTTATTTTTCATGACATGTCGTCGTCTAACACGCACGTAGAAACATGAATGTCATCAATCAATGTTTCCGATGGCACGGAGCAAAAAATCTGCTTTCGTACTTGAACGATCCCATATACTATTTTAAACTAACTTACTCTCTACAGCTTTCCTTCTTGGTCTAGGAACGTCAGTATCTAACTGTTCACACACACTCTTTGCAACATCCACATTAGTCTGAGTTCTGGAAAATCAAACCAAAAATATTTTTTTTTCTAAACGTTTTATTGTTTTAATTTACACAAAAACTCGGGAGGTCCGAGTTCGATCGTGGATACATATCTCTGACATTTCTCAGCAATTAAATATGACTTGCTTTAACGGTGAAGTAAAATATCATGAGGAAACCTGCACTCCTGAGAGTTCCCTAAAGTTCTTAAAGGCGTGTGAAGTCTGCCAACCCGCACTGGGCCAGCATGGTGGACTATGGCCTTGCACCCTCCTCTGTATGAGGAGGAGATCCGGCTCAGCATTGGGCCATTAAAGGGTTATTGTGATGTGCGGATCTGGTCAGACCAACGCATCACACTCGCCTCCTCCGCCAACAATGCTCTCCGAGTAGATGGAGTCAGGACAAGATGGCGTACCATCGTAAGAGCAAAGTCATGGATGGAGGAGGTCACGACCCCATGAGAAAGATAACTGAAGGAGGTGATGATGATGATGATGATGACACAAAATTCAAAATGTGTGAAATAAAGATGGCGCTGCTGTTGCATAAGAGAATTTTTTTTAGAAATTAAGTAATTTTTAAGTTCATATTCGTACTCGTTTCTAAATATCCAAAGCCGGAAACTCTTTAACTCCAATAGCGCCATTTCGGCCATTAATGGTATATGAAGAAGTGTTACCGTGTTTTGATATTTTCCTGTTTCGGAGTAGATGTAACATTTTTATCAGCGCAACACACAATTATAGCACCTTTAGCAGTTGAGCACGTCTGAAAGAATAAGAATTTGATTACCTGCCTTAACCAAACCACTCGTTATTATTATTTTATCAAAATACTGTTATCGATTTTTTGGCAGTCCTGGAAATAGATCCTGATCCTTAATAAATCCAATTAAAACTTTAACATATCTATAGTTGCCAACTATAATTTGTATCTACTTAAAAGATGTGTATTATTAAAATTGTTTATAAAATTTAGTGTTTTAATAAAAAAAACTGTTATTAGACTATAAAAATCGATTACTCGATTCAATATATCGATATGTAACATTGTATAATATTACTTCACAGCACTAGGATACGGGACGTAACGCTATTCGCGCCAAATTGACGAGCGTATGAACTGTACTTAATTTTTATTCCTTTAATATTTAGCGATGTAAATTAAATGAAATAGAGAAGAATAATTAATTTTTGACTTACAGTTAATTTTTCAAAAGTAAAACCATTCATAACGGAGCGACATTTTTTAATATTTTGGCAAATTCCTTGAGCACTTGTGTTCTTGAATGTACACGAGTCGCCTAAAATTTAAAAATATTGCATCAGTTTTTTTTTATTAATATTTATTTAATTATCATATCGATGTCAACATTACAGCGATTGGCGCGAAAACAAAATATTAAATGTCTGCATTATAAAAAGATTTGAATTTGGAATTCTTTTTAAAATTAAATATTTAAAATATTAATTTTCTCACTGGCTAGAACTAATTTAAATTAAGAATAAAAGTTGAATTAATTAGTTTTTTTTAACGATTTTTATACAACTTTTTTTGTAGATTACCAGTGTCATTTAAATATAACATTTTTGGCGAATTTGGAAATTTTAAAGGAAAATTAATTTCCATTTTATTACTGGCAATTACCTAGGAGGGAATATGCTCTTTGCCTTTATTATAAAGGATAACTTGGAAAAAAAAAAACCAACAATATAAGTCGTTGATCATCAAAATTTTAGCTATTTTATTTTAGGTTAACAAAAAAATACAGAACAAGTTATGTATATATCGTTTAAAAAATGGCTAAAAAATAACCATTCAGTAGTATGAAATTGCTCACTCACTCACTCAACTATGAATCATATATACAAAATCGGTTCAGCAGATCCAGAGATTACCCCTTATAACCTCACAAACTTTACCTCTATAATATTAGTATAGATGTCAAATAGTAAACTTACCTTCTTTCAATCCAGTGACGACGACAAAAGTCGAAAATATAACCAAAAATGTCCGCATTTTTGAAAATTTTATTATCTATGGGTCGTAGCGTGATGATGTTTAGCTTATAGCCTTCCTCGATAAATGGACTATCTAACACTGAAAGAATTTTTCAAATCGGACCAGTTGTTCCCGAGATTAGCACGTTTAAACAAACAAACTCTTCAGCTTTATATATTAGTATAGATAACGAAATAATGTACTAAAACCTGCGAAGTTCGCGACTACTGGTAACTGATAAGGCAAAAAAATGTAATTGTTTATTATTCTTTATCAAGGGTCACTAGCGACTCGTTAAATGAAGCGATTCTATTGGTTATCATAACTCTGGTGATAAGGCAGCCTAAACGCCGACGTGTTATGTTTTGGTGCCCTTTTATATATATATAACTAAAGTTGTGAGGTATAAAGAGTTAAGTATTGTGGCAACACTGATTCGACTCGCATACTTGTTTTATGGTTTTTGGCATGGATTGTATCAGGTTTTGATGGAAAAAAAATATTTATTAAAAATACAGAAGTGGGATAAATATAGTTATGAAAAATTAGGCCAAGTGTGAGTGGGACTCGTGCACTGAGGGTTTCGTACAATTTGATGTCATAGAATGGGAGGATAATACATACTAACTTCAATGTACAGTGCGCAACAACACCAGAGAGACTGACTCTAATCCATTCCAACAGAGATTATTTATTGTCTACAGGTATATACACCAAAAATTTATTTTAGTCGTTAAAGTGGGTGATTATTTGAGCCAGGAAGCTCAAATCACTTTTGGTGTTCCTCAAGGTAGTGTTCTTGGCCCTACACTCTTTCTTGCTTATATTGATGATCTGTGTAAACTAAATATTCCGTATTGTAGAATTATTACCTACGCTGACGACACAGCTTTAGTTGTTAATGGGGATACTTGGGATGAGGTTCTTCATCATGCTGAGAATGCATTACGCATATTAAGGAAGTGGTTTACTCAGAATGTCTTAACGGTTAATGTGGAAAAGACTAAATATATCACTTTTGCCGCGAAATCATCATCTATACCATCAACCTCTTTTAATATACGTGTTCACGAGTGTTCTTTTGAACGTGAAGACTGTTATTGTGATCAGATTGAGCGTACATCTAGCCTTAAATATCTTGGAATCATATTTGATGAACTCTTTACCTGGAAAATCCTTGTAGAATCTGTTGTTTTGCGAATGAGAAAATTGATCTACGTTTTTAAAAATCTTCGAACAGTACTGGACTTAATTAAAAATTGTGTACACAGCTTTAGCTCAATCTCTTTTAATTTATTGTATTGCAGCTTGGGGTGAAGCGGGTAAGACATCCGTTCTTCAATTAGAGCGTGCCCAGAGAGGAATTCTAAATGCTTTTTAAGCCTATTCACTTTCCAACCAGTGAGCTATACAATATTTCCAAAATTCTGTCTGTTCGTAAATTTTTTATGCTTCGAACAATTCTCCGAACTCACTCTCACCTGTCTTTTGATCAAGACTTGGCAAGAAATAAACGTAGATCAAATAGAGTCTGTCCTGTGAAGTCAACTGATCTAGTAATGGCAGGTCGCCGCTATTATTACATTAGCTCGAGGATATATAACAAAGTAAATAAAATATTAGACATATACCCCCTTACCACCAGAGAATGTAAGAAAAAACTATTAAATTGGCTTTTAACTTTGTCTTATAATGAGACTGATAATTTTATTTTATTTACCATGTGACACATGCACTCACACACACACACAAACTTATACATGTCGGGGATTTCAAAACGATGAGGAAGGAAATGGAAGGACGGAGATGGGGAATATTGGGGAACACTAAAAGGGGGTGATGGTATTGAATGGAATATTGGGTAAACGCAACGTAGATACTTCTACTGAACCGATAAATTATCAAATATGATCTCTAACAATTACGAGAGAAACCTAAGCAGTGCCTTGGACTTGTGACCAAGGTGTAGGCTTAAGGAGCTCCTTTAAGTAATTACAACACTCGCCTCCACTGCTAGGCTCTCTATTTAAACCCAAGGTTAAACGCACATAAACCTAAACTAACACAAGACGAGGTAATTACATTGTAAGGTACTCACGTGACCTTGATCAGACAGCACTCCTAGCACTAACACAACACTGCAAAACACTATCACTATTTAGACACTACTTCACTTCTTGAGACCGCGCACGACTAAGACTTCAGTCAGACTGTCGATGGCATATAAAGGGTCGAGGGTCGAGACTGTCAAAACAACGGAAGTGACCACTACCCTACTCCAACGCCACAAATAGCGATAACGATTCGATTAATCGATAATCTTTTACTTATTCTCCGACATACATATACACACACACACCCAAACACGCGCAAGTGCGCATTCATCAAGTCCACACATATTTAGTATTTTTATCTTGATGTTCTTAATTAGTAAATTAAAAGTAATTAATTTCTTGATATCTACTTAACTGTTGATATTATACTAAAATTTTATTATTGGAAATAAACTCTACACTATTAAAGTCTACACTATTGCAGTTATTATCGTTACTTTCTTTAAAAAAAAAACCTCATGATATACCCTAGTAACGACATAAGCAGTCGTATCTTTTGATTACATTGACTCTTGAGAAAAACGATCTTGACAGACAGACCCGAGTCAGGGCGAGTTAGAAACTGTTTCCCTCTACCGCTGGAAGTGCATCTCATATTGGGCGAGTGACCTAGCAACACCCAATTGCCATGAAACCACTAGTAAGCGAATCCGACTGCCATGTATCTCTTCCAACTGTGAATTCCTTTTGATTCCCCTTCCACCACTTCCATTCTATGCTATATAACCGGCTGATGTTCCATGAGGGTCGGGAGTCACTTACCACCAGTTGGACTTTCTGCTCGTTTGCGCCCTAACTGCCACCAAAAACACAGACAGATCCTATAAAAGTTCCGATTTCCTTTTAGTTACGGAACCCTAAAAAGCAAACGGAATTTGCGCAATCGACAAAGCAAAAATAGACAATATTTGCCGTTAATGAGTTCCTTATACAAATACTGAAAAAATACTATGAGGTCATTATCATTTAAAGGTCTCTAAGGTCATGGTTTAAGGCTGCGTTACAACCAGAGATGTGCTAGCGTGGGACGTGTTTGTTAAGAACCAATAGAATCGCTTCATCTTACACTGGTCGAGGCTAGGTAAAAGAAGTGACGACAAGGCGGTCTTAAAATTGTTTTATGGTTTTTTGTTGTTATCAGGTTTTGATTTTGGGGTCATAATGACTTCTCTTATAGATTACGTGATAATTGAATGAGTGAGTGAGTATGCGTGGGAATGATTGTATAAATATGTGAGTAGGTGTCAGCGATTTAATGAGTAATATAAAAGAAAATTGAAGAAATTAATTAATAAATCTTTCATGAACGAATGAATGAACAGTAATCATCAGTAAATGAGTGAATGTAATAGAATATTAATAAATGTATGTGAGAATGAGTGAGTGAAAAATGCAAGGTGAAGCACGAAAATAACTGTACCGTAAATGAGTAAGTAGATAGATGAGTGTTTTTGGCAGTAAATAAATGAATGAATGAATGAACGAATACGAGTAGAATATAATAAATAAATAAAATAATTAACGAAGTATTGAATGAATAAATGAATGAATGCGTTATCATTACACCTCTCCAAAGGAGGAGAGGAGAGTGAACAAATGAATGAGTTAATGTAAAATAATATCAAAGAAAGAACGAGAAAATAAGAGTGAGGAACGAAGAATTGAATGAATAAATGACTGAAGGAATGAAAGAGGAAGCGCGAGAATGACTGTATAAATAAATGAATCAATAAGTTGGTAAATGGTATACGAGTGTTTGTTACAGTAAATAAAAGAATGAGTGAATGTAATAGAATTAATGAACGAATGAATGAGTAAGCGTGATAGTTACTGTACAAATAAATGAATGAATAAATTGGTTGATGGTATATGAGTGCTTGTGAATAATATTATAGTTTGAAAGGTACTGCGCCATAGATGTGCTCTCACACACTTTTACGAAAGTAACTCAAATAGACGTTAAGACGATTCTATAAGTTAAAATAACATTTTTATAAAACTTGGAACAGATAAAACTGTAGAGTAGCACCGTATGGATGTGCAAGGATGTGTAGCGAGATGTGTTTGGTAAGAAGTTGTGATTCAGGCGAGGGTTGGCGATTCCATTGTTTCTTATCACGCACATCCCTCGCTACACATCCTTATACATTTCGTCATACATCTCTCGTTTCTCATTATAATGACACAAGGAACTTTTTTTTTTGTGATAAAGACCATCTCGAAGATGGAGTAAGGATGGGGAATGAAGTTCCGAAGAATATTTTTTTTAAGGTTACTAGCAGTATGGATCACATACTACTAGTATTCCCTTTACCCCTCCAACTAAGCTTAATGCTTGTGTTAGGAGTGGGGCACGTCAGTAGTCCAATGTTCAGGATTTGAACCCACGACTTAGTGATCGTGAATCCAACGCCTGAACCACTGAGCTACTGACGCTTAATATACGGGATGGGAGAGGAGAGGGGAGGCAAATCAGGACCACATGCAGCTCGAACGGCATGACACTTGGTAGTCCGGTTTAATTTAGTCTAGTCAAGTCTTAGAAACAACGTCATCGAAAATAAATAGGTAACAGATGGCGCCACTAGTATTTAAAAAAATGTACCATCATATTTCTTTCGGAAGTTATTATTTAATCAATAAGAATATTTTATTTAGAGGTTTGAAAGTGGAGAAGAGCTTTGTTAACTTAATATGTATAAGCTCCGTAACCCTACACTTTAGTCACAAGAAGAGGCACTACTCAGTTTCCCGTTTATACGTACTCTTATATATTCTCAGCCTTGCGCGATCTCTCTAGGAGTGTAGTATTCTCTGGATAGAGTTAGTGGTGTGCAGTGCAGTGTTAGTGCTAGCAGTGCACTCCGATTAAGGCCACGTGAGTACATCTCGTGTTAGGTTTGGTTGATGTGAGTTTAACCTTTGGTTTAAATAGAGGGCCTGAGCAGTGGAGGCGAGTGTTATGATCTGCACTGCTTACGTTTCTCTCGTAATTGTTAGAGATCATATTTGATTATTAATCGGTTCAGCAGCAGTATCTACGTTGCGTTTACCCAATAGTCAATTCAATATCATCAGCCCTTATATTCTCCCTCTTACTCCTTCCATCTCCTTTTCATTAATAAAATCTCCTAGTTATATATGACGGATCGCCGAGCGGGATATTTTCTCGATCCGGTACCTCTTCACCCTTTCGATCCATGATGTGCGTGCCTTAAGTTTTGTATGTGAAATAAGTTCCAAAGAGTTGTACTTGAATACAATTTAAATTTAAACATGTGAAAAAATAGGGAAATTATAATTATTGTAGCAATCCAGATGAATTAAGCAATTAAATAAGAAATAACATGAATTATAGAGCCAATGGATTTGCAAGCATCTGCCATTTTTCTGCTGTCACAAAATATCTCTCGTCGTGGCCAGTTCTATTGTTTGCAACTCCATGCGGTGTTAACAGCTCTTAAATTAAATCTTACAACTTCATGGTATATAAAATACAATTGTACATAACCTTAACAAATTTTACGCCTAAATCATTGGTGATAACCGCATGATAACTATTACAGTAATTTTGAGTTTATCGACAGTTAGACTTATTTTTATAATTACAACAATTACTAAGTATATATTAAGTAATCTAATATTAAAACTGTGAAAGTTTGTATGTTTGTTTCTCAATTGATACTAGTTTGGTACTCCTTTGCTCTTCATTTGGTTCTAGTTTAGTATTAGTTTGTTTCTAACTTAGTACTAGTTTGGTAATAGTTTGGTACTAGTTTGGTACTCGTTTGATATTAGTTTGCTACTATTTTCATGCTCGTTTGATTCTCGTTAGTTACTAGTTTGGAACTAGCTTGATACTAGTTTGACACTAGTTTTTATATTAGTTTGATACTAGTTTGGTACTCGTTTGCTCTTTGTTTGGTTCTAGTTTAGTACTCATTTGTTTCTAGATTAGTACTAGTTTTGAACTAGTTTGGTAATAGTTTGTTACTAGTTTGGTACTCGTTTGATATTAGTTTGCTACTATTTTCATGCTCGTTTGATTCTCGTTAGTTACTAGTTTGGAACTAGCTTGATACTAGTTTGACACTAGTTTTTATATTAGTTTGATACTAGTTTGGTACTCGTTTGTTCTTCGTTTGGTTCTAGTTTAGTACTCATTTGTTTCTAGATTAGTACTAGTTTTGAACTAGTTTGGTAATAGTTTGTTACTAGTTTGGTACTCGTTTGATATTAGTTTGCTACTATTTTCATGCTCGTTTGATTCTCGTTAGTTACTAGTTTGGAACTAGCTTGATACTAGTTTGACACTAGTTTTTATATTAGTTTGATACTAGTTTGGTACTCGTTTGTTCTTCGTTTGGTTCTAGTTTAGTACTCATTTGTTTCTAGATTAGTACTAGTTTGGAACTAGTTTGGTAATAGTTTGGTATTAGTTTGGCACTCGTTTGATACATGTTTGGTAATAGCTTGGTATTAGTTTGGTACTGGTTTGATACACGTTTGATTCTAGTATAATAATAGTTTAGAACTAGTTAGATACTTGTTTTATACAAGTTTGGTACTCGTTTGATCCTCATTTGTTACGCGTTTGGTATTAATTTGGAACTCGTTTGGTTCTATTTGGAACTCGTTTTCATTTCATTTCTTTATAAACTTACCGCTCTACGTGCATTCTGCAAAACAGCTCCACATTGTATCGAGGGACAAAAAGTCTTACATTATCATACCTGAATATCATTAAATAGCCATCAAAGCCGGGAAGTGTTGAATAACTTAAAATATTTTATTACAAATAACTGCTCTATAGTTCTTTTATTCCGCTCACCCAAACCTCCTTATAAACGACGATTCCCGCCCATCGCAGCATTTTAATTCGTATCCCGGATCAGATAGGACTCTTTGCCTGTCTCTCTCTAACACTACGTTTCTTTGTTCGATTAAAATGGAGAGAATCTCAATGTTTTTGTTTATTATATTGTTTCTGGGTTCCTGTTATACAGCCAGTGTACGTATTATCATTTTAGTATTTATTCTAGTCTATGATAGTTAATTTTTTTTTAAATATAATTTTTTCCATTTTTTTTTTATATTTTTCAGATCCAGATAAAGGCGCGCTATGATGATATTAATATGAAAAAGAAGCCATTTTGTAATTCATTTACAGGTACTTAGGGCCCATTCATTTATTACGTAAGACTATTTTCGCGAGTCTTGACCCCCCACTCGTTTAATATTTATTACGTAAGAATGTAAAGGAAAAATGAATGTTTCCCGCGCTTTTTCAAAGTATAATTTTAACTTTGAGCATTTTTGTAATCTTACGTAAGAACTATCGAGACTCCCCCCCCCTAAATCGTCTGTTTAGTAAATAAGTATAAATTATAAAGAAATAAATACAGCTTTTTTTAAATAAAAGCAACAAAGATAGGGGATGAAAGCTCGAAATTGATTTCAAAATATTTTAAATGGCAACACTATGAAAAGTATACTTAAAAAATATTTTTACAGGATGTGGTCGCAAACGCTCTCAGGGAAGCGAAATTGCTTCAGAGATATACAGACAGATACTGGTGTGTAGGTTTGTATATCAATTTTAAATATATTACGATAAGTTTTATTTTAATTATATATTTTCAGGTGACAGACATCGAAAATGTTATTAACGAGGACTTACTCATACTGAGGGAAGCGAGACAATTTCAAAATAAATAATTATATACCTGGCAACATTAAAAAAGCAGATTAATAAAAATAGATAAATCAATTATTTAAATATATTTATTTGTAAGAGAATCTTATACTCTCATACTAATATATAAAGCTGAAGAGTTTGTTTGTAAGCTTGAACGCGCTAATCTCAGGAACCACTGGTCCGATTTAAAAAGTTCTTTCAGTGTTATATAGCCCATTTATCGAGGAAGGCTATAAGCTAAACATCATCACGCTACGACTCATAGGAGCGGAGCTACACGCGGACGAAGTTTTGGATGTTTTTATCCCAAGCAAAGGTATACGTCAGGGTTGCATTCTCTCTCCAGCACTGTTCAGCATAATATATGGGGAATACATAATCGGCAAAGCGTTAAAGATTTGGGAGAGAGGGTTCCCAATTGGGGGAATGTAGCTCGAAGAGCTCAAATTGGAATATGGAGGTAAATCAAGACTCGACCATTAATCGAAAGTAAGGAAACGAATAAGTGAGTTCGAAATGTGGAGCTGGAGGCGAATGATGCGGTGAGGGAACTGGCAACACCGAGGGCAAAAGGGCCAGTTGAAGGACTTTAAAGGCGGTAAATTTCACACTATTGTAAGAGTGGCCGCTGACAGCAAAACATAGAAACAGATTATCACTGCGAATATGAAAAACCAGGACCACGATCTTCAAGGAAGGAACGACTAAAGACAGAGGTTTTCCAATTTAAAGTATGGTAACACTGAAATTATTGTATACATATATATATAATAAAAAATAAAATTAAAGTATATTATTGTATGGAACATTTTTATTAGTAATAACTAACAATTATAAACAAATTACTCGATGAACATAATTAAATACACGTACAACGCCATCTAGTGGTATAATGTAGATGATGTCAACTTTCTCATCGAATGAGCAAATCCTATTATGTTATTCCAAATGTTATTTTTATTTGTCCCATTTATTTCAGTTTGAAAGAAGTACTGAATTTTACCGCTAGATGGCGCTATTCTACTATATGTTGATCTGTGTCTATTTAACTCAATTTAAACCCTCCCTTACTGGATGAAAAATAGGCGTCCAAGGATTTTGCGTCGCCCCTTCTCGGAAAACTGACGAACGAGAACCGCCCCAGTTGACCGCTTCGTCTACTCCCCTACCACCAAGGGGGTGCTGGGTTACTCGGCACTTAAGAGATACTCTCCCAGCGGCAGAGGGGAATAGTCTACCCCGTCCATCACAAAAAAAATGCTATATTCAGAATTTATTGTGATACTAGTGTTGCCTTCGGGTAGACTGTCCGTGACTAAAATGGGTTTTTTTCTTTTGAACCTCATTGGAATTTCTTTTGGAAATGTTGGTCAAGGAGTTTAGCAAAAATTGCAGCTCCGAATCGTGTGTGGAGTTGCCAGATGGAAATTTATATGTCCGGGACATTTCTGGGATAACATAATAAATAAGGGTCCGAGTTTGTATTGAGGGACAAAGTTAACTTTGCCGTTGATAATTGTCGACACGTCGACATAATATTGGTGACAGTCTCTTGTGTTGTAGGTATATAAAAATAATTATTACTAGATTTTCGAAATCTGATTACTGCTGGATTTTACAGCCATCTGGCAAAACTAGTCGTGTATTAATTTAAAAAAAAAAGTATTTTTTTTATTCCTGAATCTATAAAATATTAATAATATTGATACGTGAAGTTGAATTAGCTGCAAAAATTCTAAAAGAATTTTCAGGGAAAGATTTCAACCATTCACATTGTTCTGCGTCACGTCGGTCCAAAACTTCCATAGTTATTTTTTTTATTTTTATAAAATAGAAAGGCAAACGAGCAGTCGGGTTATCTGGTGTTAAGTAATCACCGCTGCCCACGGACTCCTGAACTCCTCAAGAATTGGAGAGCTACAGGAGCGTTGCCGGCCTTTAAGGTGGAGATATACGCGAGTTTTGAAGGTCCCCATGTCGTAGTGTTCCGGAGTTCGAGCTGTCATTGTTGACAAATAAAAAAAATACCGCGTTTTTAGATAATATTATCACTGTTTAACCTCAGCGGATAAATACATATTATCATTTGTTACTAAACAAAATTCAATCGTATTAGAATCAAAGCGTCAGAATGAGGTCTAAAATAAACACACACACACACACATACACACGCACACATATACGTACACTACGACTTTACTCGGACGACTTTTATCACATGTATTAACTACTAGCTGCCTGCCCTCGCTTCGCTCCGGGTATTTAAAGCAATATGATAATTGATGTCCTTAAATTGCCACTCTGTAATTGTGTAGTTTTTAATTATTTGAAAAATGAGAGAGAGAGAGTAAGAAAAAGTTATAAAAAGAAAAATAATAAAAACAAAAATAAAAGAAAAGCGACAGATGATAAAAGAGGGAGGACAGAGCAAAAATAAAATTGAATAAGTAAAGGAGAGAGATATAGAAAAAAAAGAGATAATCGAAAGAAAGAAAGTGAAAAGAGGCTAAACATTCTGAACAGATAAAAATTAAAGAGAGAAAAAGAGGATGAGAGATAATGATAGTATTATAAGAGGAAGAGAGACGGAAATACTATATACTTCTCTCAGTTAAAGAATTTTTTAAATCGGATTAGAAACAACAAACTGGCCATATTCTATAATTAAAAAATGTATATGGCAACACTAAATCACCTTTGTCCCTCACGAATAGTGTAGTTTTCTATCAGTGAAAGAATTTTTAAAATCGGATTAGTTACGACAAAATGGCCAAATTCGTTTAACTAAAAAATGTCTATGGCAACATTAAATCACCTTTGTCACTTTCGAAAAGTATAGTTTTCTATTAGCAAAAGAATTTTTAAAATCGGGTTAGTTACGACAAAATGGCCAAATTCGTTTAACTAAAAAATGTATATGGAAACACTGAATCACCTTTGTCACTCACGAAAAGTATAGTTTTCTATTAGCGAAAGAATTTTTAAAATCGGGTTAGTTACGACAAAATGGCCAAATTCGTTTAACTAAAAAATGTATATGGAAACACTGAATCACCTTTGTCACTCACGAAAAGTATAGTTTTCTATTAGCGAACGAATTTTTATAATCGGGTTAGTTACGACAAAATGGCCAAATTCGTTTAACTAAAAAATGTATATGGCAACACTGAATCACCTTTGTCACTCACGAAAAGTATAGTTTTCTATTAGCAAAAGAATTTTTAAAATCGGGTTAGTTACGACAAAATGGCCAAATTCGTTTAACTAAAAAATGTATATGGAAACACTGAATCACCTTTGTCACTCACGAAAAGTATAGTTTTCTATTAGCGAACGAATTTTTATAATCGGGTTAGTTACGACAAAATGGCCAAATTCGTTTAACTAAAAAATGTATATGGCAACACTGAATCACCTTTGTCACTTACGAAAAGTATAGTTTTCTATTAGCGAAAGAATTTTTAAAATCGGGTTAGTTACGTCAAAATGCCCAAATTCGTAAATTAAAAAATGTATATAGCAACACTGAATCACCTTTGTCACTCACGAAAAGTATAGTTTTCTATTAGCGAACGAATTTTTATAATCGGGTTAGTTACGACAAAATGGCCAAATTCGTTTAACTAAAAAATGTATATGGAAACACTGAATCACCTTTGTCACTCACGAAAAGTATAGTTTTCTATTAGCGAACGAATTTTTATAATCGGGTTAGTTACGACAAAATGGCCAAATTCGTTTAACTAAAAAATGTATATGGCAACACTGAATCACCTTTGTCACTCACGAAAAGTATAGTTTTCTATTAGCAAAAGAATTTTTAAAATCGGGTTAGTTACGACAAAATGGCCAAATTCGTTTAACTAAAAAATGTATATGGCAACACTGAATCACCTTTGTCACTTACGAAAAGTATAGTTTTCTATTAGCAAAAGAATTTTTAAAATCGGGTTAGTTACGACAAAATGGCCAAATTCGTTTAACTAAAAAATGTATATGGCAACACTGAATCACCTTTGTCACTCACGAAAAGTATAGTTTTCTATTAGCAAAAGAATTTTTAAAATCGGGTTAGTTACGACAAAATGGCCAAATTCATTTAACTAAAAAATGTATATGGAAACACTGAATCACCTTTGTCACTTACGAAAAGTATAGTTTTCTATTAGCGAACGAATTTTTATAATCGGGTTAGTTACGACAAAATGGCCAAATTCGTTTAACTAAAAAATGTATATGGCAACACTGAATCACCTTTGTCACTCACGAAAAGTATAGTTTTCTATTAGCAAAAGAATTTTTAAAATCGGGTTAGTTACGACAAAATGGCCAAATTCATTTAACTAAAAAATGTATATGGAAACACTGAATCACCTTTGTCACTTACGAAAAGTATAGTTTTCTATTAGCAAAAGAATTTTTAAAATCGGGTTAGTTACGACAAAATGGCCAAATTCATTTAACTAAAAAATGTATATGGAAACACTGAATCACCTTTGTCACTTACGAAAAGTATAGTTTTCTATTAGCGAACGAATTTTTATAATCGGGTTAGTTACGACAAAATGGCCAAATTCGTTTAACTAAAAAATGTATATGGCAACACTGAATCACCTTTGTCACTCACGAAAAGTATAGTTTTCTATTAGCGAACGAATTTTTATAATCGGGTTAGTTACGACAAAATGGCCAAATTCGTTTAACTAAAAAATGTATATGGAAACACTGAATCACCTTTGTCACTCACGAAAAGTATAGTTTTCTATTAGCGAACGAATTTTTATAATCGGGTTAGTTACGACAAAATGGCCAAATTCGTTTAACTAAAAAATGTATATGGCAACACTGAATCACCTTTGTCACTCACGAAAAGTATAGTTTTCTATTAGCAAAAGAATTTTTAAAATCGGGTTAGTTACGACAAAATGGCCAAATTCGTTTAACTAAAAAATGTATATGGCAACACTGAATCACCTTTGTCACTTACGAAAAGTATAGTTTTCTATTAGCAAAAGAATTTTTAAAATCGGGTTAGTTACGACAAAATGGCCAAATTCGTTTAACTAAAAAATGTATATGGCAACACTGAATCACCTTTGTCACTCACGAAAAGTATAGTTTTCTATTAGCAAAAGAATTTTTAAAATCGGGTTAGTTACGACAAAATGGCCAAATTCATTTAACTAAAAAATGTATATGGAAACACTGAATCACCTTTGTCACTTACGAAAAGTATAGTTTTCTATTAGCGAACGAATTTTTATAATCGGGTTAGTTACGACAAAATGGCCAAATTCGTTTAACTAAAAAATGTATATGGCAACACTGAATCACCTTTGTCACTCACGAAAAGTATAGTTTTCTATTAGCAAAAGAATTTTTAAAATCGGGTTAGTTACGACAAAATGGCCAAATTCATTTAACTAAAAAATGTATATGGAAACACTGAATCACCTTTGTCACTTACGAAAAGTATAGTTTTCTATTAGCAAAAGAATTTTTAAAATCGGGTTAGTTACGACAAAATGGCCAAATTCATTTAACTAAAAAATGTATATGGAAACACTGAATCACCTTTGTCACTTACGAAAAGTATAGTTTTCTATTAGCGAACGAATTTTTATAATCGGGTTAGTTACGACAAAATGGCCAAATTCGTTTAACTAAAAAATGTATATGGCAACACTGAATCACCTTTGTCACTCACGAAAAGTATAGTTTTCTATTAGCAAAAGAATTTTTAAAATCGGGTTAGTTACGACAAAATGGCCAAATTCATTTAACTAAAAAATGTATATGGAAACACTGAATCACCTTTGTCACTTACGAAAAGTATAGTTTTCTATTAGCGAACGAATTTTTATAATCGGGTTAGTTACGACAAAATGGCCAAATTCGTTTAACTAAAAAATGTATATGGCAACACTGAATCACCTTTGTCACTCACGAAAAGTATAGTTTTCTATTAGCAAAAGAATTTTTAAAATCGGGTTAGTTACGTCAAAATGCCCAAATTCGTAAATTAAAAAATGTATATAGCAACACTGAATCACCTTTGTCACTCACGAAAAGTATAGTTTTCTATTAGCGAACGAATTTTTATAATCGGGTTAGTTACGACAAAATGGCCAAATTCGTTTAACTAAAAAATGTATATGGCAACACTGAATCACCTTTGTCACTCACGAAAAGTATAGTTTTCTATTAGCGAACGAATTTTTATAATCGGGTTAGTTACGACAAAATGGCCAAATTCGTTTAACTAAAAAATGTATATGGCAACACTGAATCACCTTTGTCACTCACGAAAAGTATAGTTTTCTATTAGCGAAAGAATTTTTAAAATCTGGTTAGTTACGACAAAATGGCCAAATTCGTGAATTAAAAAATGTATATGGCAACACTGAATCACCTTTGTCACTCACGAAAAGAATAGTTATCTATTAGCGAAAGAATTTTTAAAATCGGGTTAGTTACGACAAAATGGCCATATTCTATTTATTAAAAAATGCATATGGCAACACTAAATCACCTTTGTCACTCACGAAAAGTGCATTTTTCTATCTGTGAAAAAAAAATTAAAATCGGATTAGTAGTTCCTGAGAAACCCTTCAATTTACAAAATGGCCACCTTATGGCACTTAAATGGCCATATCTTTTTAATTAGAGTATTTATGGCAACACCACATAGCCTATGTTACCCGGAAAGGATGTAGCTTCCTATCGGTGAAAGAATTTTCAAAATCGGTTCAGTACGTTTCGAGCCTATTCGCAACAAACAAACAAACATACAAACATACAAACAATCAAATCTTTCCTCTTTATATAATAGTATAGATTAAAGTTTAATTTTATATTATAATTTTCAACATACAATTTGTCGAATTATCATTATCGAAATCGGTCCAGCAGTTATTTAGTTATAAATGGTATAACTTAACCGACTTTGTAGTACTTAATCCACAGGATAATTAGTACTTTAAGAATGGCAAAATTACTTCATATTTGAATGGAAAATAAACAGGAATGGCGGATGTTCGTCTGTCAATTGACCAATCAGGAAGTTTCCCGCGCAAATAACACTAATGTAGAGTTTTATTATTATATAGTAATTGTTTTTATTTCATATTTTTTTATAGAATTTTCGTGGAATGATTTTAATATCACGTTTCCATACACAGAGTGTTTATAACAAAATCTCTCTATTACTTTTAAATATATTATAAAAAATAAAATTTATAGGATATGAAGTTATTAGTTTAACATATTTAACATATTTCTATTATAAACTTGTAATTTATCCGCGTTTACAATTTATATAGCAGTCATTTTCTCTTACCTTTTTTTAGCGCCATTTTTCAGTATAATATAATATATAATGTATACATGTTTTAAAACTTAACACTGTATATTTAGAGTTCAATTACAGACAGACAAATATAATAACACATATTATGATTCATAGCACCAGACGAGCCTGCGGTAATAAACATATGTTTTCCTTAAACTATATTTAGACTGATAATTTATTCGCGCTCTTCGCGATTCACCACAGATTAAACAATCTGTTCAACTATTTGCACAGATTGAAATAGGTTATTTTAGTATTCAAAAACTCATAGGTCATTGTATTATTATTAAATAAAGTTACGCATTTTAAAATTATTATTATGACAAAAATAATTCTATTTTTTTAATAAACATTTTTAAAAAAACAACCGTTTTATGTATAACTTTTGATATTTTCCTTTATTAAAATAATAATAGGAGATTATTGGCAAAAGTTGAAGGTTTTTAGAGGTTTCAAGTATTTTTTAATTAAACTTATTTAAGATATGATTTTTATATAATTTTTTAAAAACATATATAATATTTTATCCATTATAATAATTTTAAATACATTTGTATTTAATTATAATTATTACAACTGTAAATATATAACTTTATTCTCTGTGACATATTTATTATTATATTATCTGTGAAAATAATTGTCTGCGGTTAGCACCGGCACTCACAGATTGCGTCATTCAACAATTTTAAGTCGATAGTGGAGAACGTGTGTGTAATTTAAATAGGATTT
Organism: Limenitis camilla; assembly: GCA_905147385.1. NCBI lineage: Eukaryota > Metazoa > Arthropoda > Insecta > Lepidoptera > Nymphalidae > Limenitis > Limenitis camilla. The sequence goes on from LR990253.1 coordinate 6,286,619, forward strand.
TGGCGTATTCGAAGAAAAGAAAGACAGAAGGTAAGACACCATTTTTAATTAAACATTACTTGGTAATATTTTTTCAATTAATTATATACTTATTTTCAATTCAATGTAATACAGTTAAACTACATATGGAATATGTCAAGTGTATCTTGAACTCTACTCTATACTGAATTATATGAAAATGAGAGGTTAAGTGTTCTTGGTTGTATTGAAAGCTCGATTAGTAAACTTATCAGTCAACTTTTGAACAATTTAGAAAATTTTAATATTATAAGAAAATGCGAAAGATTAGGATTTTTTTATTGTGTAAATTAAGCATAATATATTATTTTCTTTGTCAGCGGCGAATTTACACTAATTTGCCGCCATTAGACTAGAAAATTTTTGCCGGCTTAAATGACCTCTTTAATTTGACATTTAAATCAAATCCATGTCAATTTCAATTTATTTATCAGTGAAATCGGGTTGATATAAATGTGGAAAGTGTGAATGGTGGGATTCATTTGCTTTGTTACGTGTCCTTGACAATAATATATAAATACGATTCTGTCGATTAGGTTACATGTTTTTCTCTAGAGGTAAAGAAGTTGGGCAGCTTCCCGTACCTGCTCCCCCTTAGCGTCGCCTTCTTGTGTTGTAGAAACTTCTAGACCCTGTATTTTTTGGTGGCACGTTGCGAATAGGCTCCAAAGTAAATTAACCGATTTTGATAATTCTTGCAACGATTAAAAGCTATTTACTTGTAATATGGGTGATGTATTGTTGTTGTATACTTTGTAATTAAAATCAAGGCCATTTTGTTTGTAGTAATCCGATTTTATCTTCCCTCTTCATAGTTATCTTGCCTTTATTTACATATTTGTATTAAAACTTTAATTTTTTGTGAGTGTTTTGGTTAAATAATTTCAGAAGCATAAAACTGTTATTTTTTATACTGTTTGTATGTTTTATCTAGTATATTTACTTACAAAAATATAACTCTATTTGTTGAAATCTATTGGAAATGAAAAATTATTTTTTTGAAAAGTAAGAGCAAAGGATAATGAAGTTATTTACCATGAAATCCTATTTAGTGAAAATAATTTAACAAGCTACACGGTAGCTTAACTGCTCAGTTGTGTCAGTGTGTCAGTGCCTGGGGCTTGCGATCCAGATGCAGGATTAAAAAGCCTTTCTACAATGCATCAATACTCCATCACCGCTTTTAACACTTTTTGAAAAACAGCAATTACACTAAATATTTAAATATTCAGCAAACTATCTTTATATACACAGCACTGAAGTCACACGAGTTCCGACAACTAAACCTTATTGCGTAAAAGTCATCCTTTTTATTTGATTGGAAAAAGGCCTCTATATCATAGATAGGGAATTAGTTATTTGGTTTCACAAATTTTCAATACGTTTAATTTAATTTTCCTGAATAAAAATATTCAGGTGCATATGGTAAATATATTTTATTATACCGCTGGAACTCTGAATTTTTCCGGGTTAAAAAGTAGCCTTTGTGTTAATCCAGGTTTTAAAGTATCTTTGTCCCAAACTCATTGCAATCTTTTGAGCCGTTTTTGTATGGTTGAGTAACAAACATACAAACTTTTACATTTATAAAAAGACTAGTCAACCCGCATGACTTACCCCACGTAGAGCTGAGTTTGTTCTAAGATAAAGGTATATTCCCTTACAAACTTTCATACCCTACCGCCATACCACTATATCTAGTTAAGTGGCTAGTTCGCTAGGTACCTAGGTTGGCTAGATAGCTAGGTCGTTATGCCGCTAAGTTACCATATCACAATTCGCTATATGGATAGTACTCTAGGTAGCTGGTGACTAGCTGTCTAGGTAGCTAGGTGGCTAGATAGCTTGGTCGTTATGCCGCTAAGTTACTATATTACAATTCGCTAGGTGTTTAGTTCTCTAGGTAGCTGGTGATTAGCTCTCTAGGTAGCTAGGTGGCTAGATAGCTTGGTCGTTATGCCGCTAAGTTACCATATCCCAATTCGCTAGATGGTTAGTTGACTAGGTAGCTGGTGACTAGCTCTCTAGGTAGCTAGGTGGCTAGATAGCTTGGTCGTTATGCCGCTAAGTTACCATATCCCAATTCGCTAGATGGTTAGTTGACTAGGTAGCTGGTGACTAGCTCTCTAGGTAGCTAGGTGGCTAGATAGCTTGGTCGTTATGCCGCTAAGTTACCATATCCCAATTCGCTAGATGGTTAGTTCTCTAGGTAGCTGGTGACTAGCTCTCTAGGTAGCTAGGTGGCTAGATAGCTTAGTCATTATGCCGCTAAGCTACTATATTGCAATTCGCTAGGTGTTTAGTTCTCTAGGTAGCTGGTGACTAGCTCTCTAGGTAGCTAGGTGGCTAGATAGCTTAGTCATTATGCCGCTTAGCTACTATATTGCAATTCGCTAGGTGTTTAGTTCTCTAGGTAGCTGGTGACTAGCTCTCTAGGTAGCTAGGTGGCTAGATAGCTTAGTCATTATGCCGCTAAGCTACTATATTGCAATTCGCTAGGTGTTTAGTTCTCTAGGTAGCTGGTGACTAGCTCTCTAGGTAGCTAGGTGGCTAGATAGCTTAGTCATTATGCCGCTAAGCTACTATATTGCAATTCGCTAGGTGTTTAGTTCTCTAGGTAGTTGGTGACTAGCTCTCTAGGTAGCTAGGTGGCTAGATAGCTTGGTCGTTATGCCGCTAAGCTACTATATTGCAATTCGCTAGGTGTTTAGTTCTCTAGGTAGCTGGTGACTAGCTCTCTAGGTAGCTAGGTGGCTAGATAGCTTAGTCATTATGCAGCTAAGCTACTATATTGCAATTCGCTAGGTGTTTAGTTCTCTAGGTAGTTGGTGACTAGCTCTCTAGGTAGCTAGGTGGCTAGATAGCTTGTTCGTTATGCCGCTAAGCTACTATATTGCAATTCGCTAGGTGTTTAGTTCTCTAGGTAGCTGGTGACTAGCTCTCTAGGTAGCTAGGTGGCTAGATAGCTTAGTCATTATGCCGCTAAGCTACTATATTGCAATTCGCTAGGTGTTTAGTTCTCTAGGTAGTTGGTGACTAGCTCTCTAGGTAGCTAGGTGGCTAGATAGCTTGTTCGTTATGCCGCTTAGCTACTATATTGCAATTCGCTAGATGGTTAGTTCTCTAGGTAGCTGGTGACTAGCTCTCTAGGTAGCTAGGTGGCTAGATAGCTTGGTCGTTATGCCGCTAAGTTACTATATTACAATTCGCTAGATGGTTAGTTTTTTAGGTAGCTAGGTGGCTAGTTCGCTATGTCGCTTTTTTTGCAATAAAATGTACTTATATCCAAGCTCTAGTCTATGTCTTTACTAAAGTTCATCAAAATCGGATCAGTGTTTAAGCGTGATTGACAGACAGAGTTACTTTCTCATTTATAATATTAGTACGATATAGTAAGATAATAAGTCGATTCGTCAATTTTCATGTTGCATGTTCTATGGTGTATATTCTTCTATATACGTATATAACTAAATAGTTCTTAGTGTATAGTAAAAAAAGGTATTACTTTAAAACAAAATGGCGGCAAGTAGCATGGTGCTTATTGTTACCCATTGTAAGTAAGGCAAAAGTAATCTAAATTTGATTCATTTAGATGTTAGGGTCAAAATCCGTGTTGACTGGTCTAATCAGGCAAAAGTGAAACAAATTTCATGTGGAATTGAGTTTTTTAACATTGAATATTTAAATGTAAAAGTTTTTGATTTTTGACATAAATCTTTGCCCCTAAATTTGCCGCCCCCTAAAATTTGCCACCTTAGTCTTCCACACTGTTCTTTGTTCTTTAATAGATAGTCAGAGGGATAAATATATTTTTTATATTCAATACACATCTGATTATTTTCCAGTAGGAACATTGATTTTTTTCCGGGATAAAAAGAAGTCTATGTGCTAATCCAGGTTATAAAGTATCTGTATGGTAAATATTATTGAAAAAATATCAGCCGTTTTTCGGTCAAACATATTATAATCTTTCACATCTATATAAATAAAAATATATCGTTTCTATGTAAATACGCGCAACTTAAAAACGACTGCTGTTGTGTTAATTATTGTCAGCACAAGGTGTGAGTGAGACAGAGTGAGCGAGTGAGTGAGATGGTGTCTACTGCAGATCAATGACATACTACATATTATAGAATAGACATTCAACAGAAATAAGATACACATAATTGCAGATGAAGAGTGTGAATGAATAAATGAGTGAGTGTGTGGGTGACTGAACAATTTGTAAACACCTCAGCGTAACGAGGGCGGTTCAGCTAGTTTCAATATTAGAAAGACTTCATAACTAACAATTGTTATTGTAATTTAATTCATATTTCTTATCATTGAATGTATTATCTCAAGTGTTATGCTATCACGCCACACTGTCTTGTTCTTATCTAAGATTACTAGTAAATAGTACGAAATACCGTCGATAAACCACGCAACAGATACGGATACGGTTTACACTAATGGATAGAGCGATGAACGAGGAAGGTGTAGTGTGTATCATTTGTAGTTCAGACTGTGAGCAGAAACGGGAGAGGTCGCTAGTAGTATGCAACAAGGTTCTGTCCGTCTCTGTCTGTGTCTCCGCTTGCTTCTTCTAAACCACGCAAAGATACGGATACGGTTTACACTAATGGATAGAGCGATGAACGAGGAAGGTGTAGTGTGTATCATTTGTAGTTCAGACTATGAGCAGAAACAGGAGAGGTCGCTAGTAGTATGCAACAAGGTTCTGTCCGTCTCTGTCTCTATCTCCGCTCGCTTCTTCTAAACCACGCAACAGATACGGATACGGTTTACACTAATGGATAGAGCGACGAACGAGGAAGGTGTAGTGTGTATCATTTGTAGTGCAGACTGTGAGGAGAAACGGGAGAGGTCGCTAGTAGTATGCAACAAGGTTCTGTCCGTCTCTGTCTGTGTCTCCGCTTGCTTCTTCTAAACCACGCAAAGATACGGATACGGTTTACACTAATGGATAGAGCGATGAACGAGGAAGGTGTAGTGTGTATCATTTGTAGTTCAGACTATGAGCAGAAACAGGAGAGGTCGCTAGTAGTATGCAACAAGGTTCTGTCCGTCTCTGTCTGTGTCTCCGCTTGCTTCTTCTAAACCACGCAAAGATACGGATACGGTTTACACTAATGGATAGAGCGATGAACGAGGAAGGTGTAGTGTATATCATTTGTAGTTCAGACTATGAGCAGAAACAGGAGAGGTCGCTAGTAGTATGCAACAAGGTTCTGTCCGTCTCTGTCTGTGTCTCCGCTTGCTTCTTCTAAACCACGCAAAGATACGGATACGGTTTACACTAATGGATAGAGCGATGAACGAGGAAGGTGTAGTGTGTATCATTTGTAGTTCAGACTATGAGCAGAAACAGGAGAGGTCGCTAGTAGTATGCAACAAGGTTCTGTCCGTCTCTGTCTCTATCTCCGCTCGCTTCTTCTAAACCACGCAACAGATACGGATACGGTTTACACTAATGGATAGAGCGACGAACGAGGAAGGTGTAGTGTGTATCATTTGTAGTGCAGACTGTGAGGAGAAACGGGAGAGGTCGCTAGTAGTATGCAACAAGGTTCTGTCCGTCTCTGTCTGTGTCTCCGCTTGCTTCTTCTAAACCACGCAAAGATACGGATACGGTTTACACTAATGGATAGAGCGATGAACGAGGAAGGTGTAGTGTGTATCATTTGTAGTTCAGACTATGAGCAGAAACAGGAGAGGTCGCTAGTAGTATGCAACAAGGTTCTGTCCGTCTCTGTCTGTGTCTCCGCTTGCTTCTTCTAAACCACGCAAAGATACGGATACGGTTTACACTAATGGATAGAGCGATGAACGAGGAAGGTGTAGTGTATATCATTTGTAGTTCAGACTATGAGCAGAAACAGGAGAGGTCGCTAGTAGTATGCAACAAGGTTCTGTCCGTCTCTGTCTGTGTCTCCGCTTGCTTCTTCTAAACCACGCAAAGATACGGATACGGTTTACACTAATGGATAGAGCGATGAACGAGGAAGGTGTAGTGTGTATCATTTGTAGTGCAGACTGTGAGGAGAAACGGGAGAGGTCGCTAGTAGTATGCAACAAGGTTCTGTCCGTCTCTGTCTGTGTCTCCGCTTGCTTCTTCTAAACCACGCAAAGATACGGATACGGTTTACACTAATGGATAGAGCGATGAACGAGGAAGGTGTAGTGTATATCATTTGTAGTTCAGACTATGAGCAGAAACAGGAGAGGTCGCTAGTAGTATGCAACAAGGTTCTGTCCGTCTCTGTCTGTGTCTCCGCTTGCTTCTTCTAAACCACGCAAAGATACGGATACGGTTTACACTAATGGATAGAGCGATGAACGAGGAAGGTGTAGTGTATATCATTTGTAGTTCAGACTATGAGCAGAAACAGGAGAGGTCGCTAGTAGTATGCAACAAGGTTCTGTCCGTCTCTGTCTGTGTCTCCGCTTGCTTCTTCTAAACCACGCAAAGATACGGATACGGTTTACACTAATGGATAGAGCGATGAACGAGGAAGGTGTAGTGTGTATCATTTGTAGTTCAGACTGTGAGCAGAAACGGGAGAGGTCGCTAGTAGTATGCAACAAGGTTCTGTCCGTCTCTGTCTGTGTCTCCGCTCGCTTCTACCAAACCACGCAACAGATACGGATACGGTTTACACTAATGGATAGAGCGACGAACGAGGAAGGTGTAGTGTGTATCATTTGTAGTGCAGACTGTGAGCAGAAACGGGAGAGGTCGCTAGTAGTATGCAACAAGGTTCTGTCCGTCTCTGTCTGTGTCTCCGCTCGCTTCTACCAAACCACGCAACAGATACGGATACGGTTTACACTAATGGATAGAGCGATGAACGAGGAAGGTGTAGTGTGTATCATTTGTAGTGCAGACTGTGAGCAGAAACGGGAGAGGTCGCTAGTAGTATGCAACAAGGTTCTGTCCGTCTCTGTCTGTGTCTCCGCTCGCTTCTACCAAACCACGCAACAGATACGGATACGGTTTACACTAATGGATAGAGCGATGAACGAGGAAGGTGTAATGTATATCATTTGTAGTTCAGACTGTGAGCAGAAACGGGAGAGGTCGCTAGTAGTATGCAACAAGGTTCTGTCCGTCTCTGTCTGTGTCTCCGCCCGCTTCTACCAAACCACGCAACAGATACGGATACGGTTTACACTAATGGATAGAGCGATGAACGAGGAAGGTGTAATGTGTATCATTTGTAGTTCAGACTGTGAGCAGAAACGGGAGAGGTCGCTAGTAGTATGCAACAAGGTTCTGTCCGTCTCTGTCTGTGTCTCCGCTCGCTTCTACCAAACCACGCAACAGATACGGATACGGTTTACACTAATGGATAGAGCGATGAACGAGGAAGGTGTAATGTATATCATTTGTAGTTCAGACTGTGAGCAGAAACGGGAGAGGTCGCTAGTAGTATGCAACAAGGTTCTGTCCGTCTCTGTCTGTGTCTCCGCTCGCTTCTTCTAAACCACGCAACGGATACGGATACGGTTTACACTAATGGATAGAGCGATGAACGAGGAAGGTGTAGTGTGTATCATTTGTAGTTCAGACTGTGAGCAGAAACGGGAGAGGTCGCTAGTAGTATGCAACAAGGTTCTGTCCGTCTCTGTCTGTGTCTCCGCTCGCTTCTTCCAAACCACGCAACGGATACGGATACGGTTTACAATAATGGATAGAGCGATAAACGCGGAAGGTGTAGTGTATATCATTTGTAGTTCAGACTGTGAGGAGAAACGGGAGAGGTCGCTAGTAGTATGCAACAAGGTTCTGTCCGTCTCTGTCTGTGTCTCCGCTCGCTTCTTCCAAACCACGCAACGGATACGGATACGGTTTACAATAATGGATAGAGCGATAAACGCGGAAGGTGTAGTGTATATCATTTGTAGTTCAGACTGTGAGGAGAAACGGGAGAGGTCGCTAGTAGTATGCAACAAGGTTCTGTCCGTCTCTGTCTGTGTCTCCGCTCGCTTCTACCAAACCACGCAACAGATACGGATACGGTTTACACTAATGGATAGAGCGATGAACGAGGAAGGTGTAGTGTGTATCATTTGTAGTGCAGACTGTGAGCAGAAACGGGAGAGGTCGCTAGTAGTATGCAACAAGGTTCTGTCCGTCTCTGTCTGTGTCTCCGCTCGCTTCTACCAAACCACGCAACAGATACGGATACGGTTTACACTAATGGATAGAGCGATGAACGAGGAAGGTGTAATGTATATCATTTGTAGTTCAGACTGTGAGCAGAAACGGGAGAGGTCGCTAGTAGTATGCAACAAGGTTCTGTCCGTCTCTGTCTGTGTCTCCGCTCGCTTCTACCAAACCACGCAACAGATACGGATACGGTTTACACTAATGGATAGAGCGATGAACGAGGAAGGTGTAGTGTGTATCATTTGTAGTGCAGACTGTGAGCAGAAACGGGAGAGGTCGCTAGTAGTATGCAACAAGGTTCTGTCCGTCTCTGTCTGTGTCTCCGCTCGCTTCTTCCAAACCACGCAACGGATACGGATACGGTTTACACTAATGGATAGAGCGACGAACGAGGAAGGTGTAGTGTGTATCATTTGTAGTGCAGACTGTGAGCAGAAACGGGAGAGGTCGCTAGTAGTATGCAACAAGGTTCTGTCCGTCTCTGTCTGTGTCTCCGCTCGCTTCTACCAAACCACGCAACAGATACGGATACGGTTTACACTAATGGATAGAGCGATGAACGAGGAAGGTGTAGTGTATATCATTTGTAGTTCAGACTATGAGCAGAAACAGGAGAGGTCGCTAGTAGTATGCAACAAGGTTCTGTCCGTCTCTGTCTGTGTCTCCGCTCGCTTCTTCCAAACCACGCAACGGATACGGATACGGTTTACACTAATGGATAGAGCGACGAACGAGGAAGGTGTAGTGTGTATCATTTGTAGTGCAGACTGTGAGCAGAAACGGGAGAGGTCGCTAGTAGTATGCAACAAGGTTCTGTCCGTCTCTGTCTGTGTCTCCGCTCGCTTCTACCAAACCACGCAACAGATACGGATACGGTTTACACTAATGGATAGAGCGATGAACGAGGAAGGTGTAGTGTGTATCATTTGTAGTGCAGACTGTGAGCAGAAACGGGAGAGGTCGCTAGTAGTATGCAACAAGGTTCTGTCCGTCTCTGTCTGTGTCTCCGCTCGCTTCTACCAAACCACGCAACAGATACGGATACGGTTTACACTAATGGATAGAGCGATGAACGAGGAAGGTGTAATGTATATCATTTGTAGTTCAGACTGTGAGCAGAAACGGGAGAGGTCGCTAGTAGTATGCAACAAGGTTCTGTCCGTCTCTGTCTGTGTCTCCGCTCGCTTCTACCAAACCACGCAACAGATACGGATACGGTTTACACTAATGGATAGAGCGATGAACGAGGAAGGTGTAATGTGTATCATTTGTAGTTCAGACTGTGAGCAGAAACGGGAGAGGTCGCTAGTAGTATGCAACAAGGTTCTGTCCGTCTCTGTCTGTGTCTCCGCTCGCTTCTACCAAACCACGCAACAGATACGGATACGGTTTACACTAATGGATAGAGCGATGAACGAGGAAGGTGTAATGTATATCATTTGTAGTTCAGACTGTGAGCAGAAACGGGAGAGGTCGCTAGTAGTATGCAACAAGGTTCTGTCCGTCTCTGTCTGTGTCTCCGCTCGCTTCTTCTAAACCACGCAACGGATACGGATACGGTTTACACTAATGGATAGAGCGATGAACGAGGAAGGTGTAGTGTGTATCATTTGTAGTTCAGACTGTGAGCAGAAACGGGAGAGGTCGCTAGTAGTATGCAACAAGGTTCTGTCCGTCTCTGTCTGTGTCTCCGCTCGCTTCTTCCAAACCACGCAACGGATACGGATACGGTTTACAATAATGGATAGAGCGATAAACGCGGAAGGTGTAGTGTATATCATTTGTAGTTCAGACTGTGAGGAGAAACGGGAGAGGTCGCTAGTAGTATGCAACAAGGTTCTGTCCGTCTCTGTCTGTGTCTCCGCTCGCTTCTTCCAAACCACGCAACGGATACGGATACGGTTTACAATAATGGATAGAGCGATAAACGCGGAAGGTGTAGTGTATATCATTTGTAGTTCAGACTGTGAGGAGAAACGGGAGAGGTCGCTAGTAGTATGCAACAAGGTTCTGTCCGTCTCTGTCTGTGTCTCCGCTCGCTTCTTCCAAACCACGCAACGGATACGGATACGGTTTACAATAATGGATAGATCGATAAACGCGGAAGGTTTAGTGTATATCATTTGTAGTTCAGACTGTGAGGAGAAACGGGAGAGGTCGCTAGTAGTATGCAATAAGGTTCTGTCGGATGATGATTTGCTTTATTGTGGTGAAGTGATATCACATAAGTCACACAAGGTCACGGGTTTTAACCAAAAAATACTTAATATGTAGTTTTTAATGTAATTTAAAATGATCCATAGGAAAAACCAAAAAATGATTTAGATTATATTTAATACTTAATTCGCTTCGCTGCGGATAAACAAATTTTTCTCATAGATTTTGCCATAAAAAATCTTATATGGCAAAAAATATAACACGTAAATTATATTATTATTTTTAATTTTTACTAGTTACAAATATATAAAATTCGGCCAAGCGTGAGTCGTGAGAGACTGTTGAAAACTTGTTGTCCCCATAGTTCGATGTAGGTCACGGTCAGTTTACCAACAGCAATAAAAAATCGAAAATTTCTCTTTATATGAGTTATAAGTATTAATACATAAATGTCCGTATCTTTTGATTACGTTGATTTAAACCTCCAACCTTCGTTCCGTCACGCACAATCAGTGATTAAAAGTGTCTCATGTAAAAGAGTTCCAAAACGCGTTTTTATCAGAGCCAGTATTATTAAAGTTCACACAGATCCTACAAAAGGTTTAAGGCAACCAGTTACACCTGTCGAGCCGGTAAGTCCACATATTTATATTTTCCTTGTCTGTCCATTAAATATTTTTTGAGGTCAAAATGGAAAGTGGAAGTAAAATCTCATCCAATCTCATTTCAACTATAGGTGGCAAAATTAGGTGTTTATTTTCAAATACCCTACCCGCGCGACTTCGTTCGCTTGTTACTCCGTTTCTATGGGTCGTAGCGAGATGTTAAATAGCCTAAGTTACTCCTTGTTACACCAGCTATCTGCCAGTGAAAGTCACGTCAAAATCGGTCCAGCCATATCAGAGATTAGTCGGAACAAACAGACAGACAGAAAGACAAAATTAAAAAAAAATGTTGTTATATGTATGCACTTAGTAAAAAGCGGTTGTTTTAATATTACAAGCAGACACTCCAATTGTATTTGTATGTATATGACGAACTATAAACTTTCTTCCTCTATTTCAAACCCTTCAACCCTTTTTTTCGGCATAAAAGGTTTAGTCAATCTCTTAACCAAATTTAATTAAAGTCGGTCCAGCAGTTCTTGAGTTATAAATGGTGTAATTAACCCAAACCGTCACGACAGAATCATTCTTATTGCATCGCGAGTCTTCTAGCAGTAACGCTGTTGTTCTGAGTCTAAAGTATAACCCCCAGGAGGATATTCTAGTCAAGCTGTATAATAAGTAATACAGAAAAGTTAACCCAATTTTTTAACAATTTTACAGGTGGTATCGCTCACTTTCAGTCACGTGAGATTAGATGAGATTTAGCTCACGTTATTAAAAAAAAAAGAAGTATTATTTAAACTCTTTTTTTTTATTACAAAAAATTAAGATCCAAACGGTAAATCCAACTATGTAGTTTCCTTCAGTCTGTTTTAGAGCTTTTGCAATAATTTATAATTATGGGAATTTCGGTGTTCTATAATGTTTATTAATCTGTGGAATTCAGAATACCTATAATCAGTACGTTCCACTAAGCGATCTCAACGCCCAAAACGCTCATTTAGCCGTTTCACTTGGCGATCGCGGGCGCTGTGGTCGCGGCGAAAACGTCATTAATGACGTCATGACTTGTGCTCACGATGACCCATGTCAAATCGTGGGTTGTTGTGAGTTTTAAAATAATAGGCGGCATTTTTAAAACAACGAAAATGGTGACAATTTAAATAACTTCCCTTCAATGATCCACTGCTGAGCCGGGTCTTCTCCTCAGAATGAGAAGGGTATTAGGCCATAGTCCACCTGGCTGGCCCAGTGCAGGTTGGCAGACTTCACACACCTTTGAGAACTTTAGGGAACTCTCAGGAGTGCAGGTTCCCTCACGATGTTTTCCTTCACCGTTAAAGCAAGTGATATTTAATTGCTTAAAACACACATAACTCAGAGTCAGAGGTGTGTGCCTGTGTGGGGGATCGAACTCGGACCTCCCGAGTAAGACGATGAAGTCTCAACCACTGGGCCATCACTGCTTAATTATAATTTAACTATAGATATAAAAAAATATCAATTAATAAATTAATTTAACCAATAATTGTTGAAGTTTATTATTAAGACTTACAAAGTATAAACTTAACCTTTTGAAACCATTGCTTTATGTTATTTTGGATTAACAATGAAACACACACGTCATTACAAATAAGGTATATTGCGATTGAGAGTCACGCGCGGCGTCACCGCCTCATCTTGTTATCTACGATTACCCTCAACACTCCTCCACCAATAGTTCAAAACACAATTTAAGTTTGCAAGTTTTATACAATAATATACTTAGAAGCAACTTCTCGATAAGTTACGGGTTTTCGCGGTCTTTGGGGTCGTGGTGAGGAACATGCTGCTATTTCTTCTGCGGGCAGACCTGGCTCCACTTCATGCCTGACCGCTGATTCACTTGGTACCAGAGGCTCAGGATCTATCAGGAGATATAAAGAGCAACGTAACATATTATCTGAAGGCTCTTCAAGACTCAATCCGTCATATAATATTATCTATTCGATATAGACAGCTGAGTTTCAATGAAATTTTGCATACAGTGTCTTTATAGTCTAAGAAAGTAGGATATACTTTCAACCGCCTTCAAAAAAAAGGAGGTTATCATATACTGGAAAAATTAACATTTCCAGTGGGATAGAAACTACTTATCATCTCTGAATTTAGCAAACAGATTTTATTGACTTTTAACGAGTTAATAGAGCTTGGATTGGAGGAGGAAGGAATTCTAATAAAACTGCAAAGTAAATAAAACCTCTATATTCAGCGTTAACGAAGTCATACGGGTCGACTAAAAATGGTCCCAATATGGATCCTTGTGACTCTAGAAGAATTTTTAAAATAATAGCATTATTTTGGACCCTTTGGGAAAGGTATTAAGCACCTTTTTTTTTTTTTTTTTAACCCGGCAGGAATCTGCTCAACAGTTATGCGGGGTTGGGATCTGCTTCAGAAGGAAACAGCCCGACCCGCTAAACCTCCGGGGTGATTCACTTCACTGCTAATAGGGCGAAGTCACGGGATATTGGTTTGCTCCGCAACCTCGTCAGCAGTCATCCACGTCTGGATTGGGTTGACCATTCTACCACTGGACCTCTTTACATGGCTGGCAGAAACCCCCGTTTGTCACCCATGGTCCATATAGTCACCGCTCTTACGGCGGCAGTGATGCCAAGTAAGCCCGACGCCTTCGACCGCCTCTGCCCCGGCGCATAGGATGAGAGTTTGTAGCTCTCTCTCTCTCTCTCTCTCCGACTCTTCCTTTGCCGTCATCACAGCCTCGGTATTAAGCACCTAGATCAAGCAAAGTCAATGTTATTGACCTGCATAAATTGTTTATCAGAATTCAATGAGTCACATTTTGTGGTCTCGTGTTTTTCTTTATTATTAACATTAAACACAAAGTCTATATTATTTACAAGCGGCTCTCGCTTCGTTAAGGCAGCGTTCGTATGAAATATTTTCGTTTGACCGTGTTATCTCCGACTACCACGACACGACTAATTTTCAAAATCGGTTCAGTAGAGCCAGATATTACCCCCTACAACAACACAAACTTTACCTTTTTATAATCTAACTAGTAGACCCGCGCGACTTCGTCCGCCTGATGCTCCGCTCCTATTGGTCTCATCGTGATGATATAGTCTATAGCCTTCCTCGATAAATGGGCTATCTAACACTGAAAGAATTTTTCAAATCGGACTAGTAGTTCCTGAGATTAGCGCGTTCATCATATTAAATATATTGCTTTTTTAATTTTAAATTATTCATGAATTGCTTGATGAATGATTTAAAATTGAACCAGATTGAAACAGCCAATTAAATATAGAAATTTACAATTTTAATAACACCCCTATTGAAAGAGTGACTGAGGTGAGAGATCTGGGAGACTTTGCTTCTCACATAGATAAAACTACCGCTAAAGCCTACAAAATGCTAGGTTTTATCTTTTGGCAGTGCAAAGACTTAGAAAGAAGTCACCTTGAGTACGCGTGTACTGCAATCCTCAAATAGAATCATCAGAAATAAGGCGTGAACACAGAGATCAAGTCTTTACTGTTAAGTCGCATATCATTCAGATGTCCTAAGTTAAAAAGCCGCTCCAATGCCGTGTTTTCGATTCCTTATTGTAGAACAAATTATTCCAAAAATAGATTTCTGATTATAGCTTGCAACAAACATAACTATCGTTACCATCACATTGATATATTTAACTGTAAACTTTGCGTATTCATTTCATCTATTAAGAAAATTTGCGTCTTAATTTGAGTTTCTTTGTATTAAATTGTTTTAAATAAGTAGTAAGTAAAGTATACCCCTATTTTATATTTATTTTCATTATTTAACTATATATGATAAAATTCTCGTGTCACAATCTTGCCCAACTCCTCCGAAAGGGCTCGACCGATTTTTATGAAATTTTATATGCATATTAAATAGGTCTGAGAATCGGCTACTATTTATTTTTCATCCCCCTAGTTGATAAGGTTGGTCCACCCTAAATTTAAATAGCAAAACAACGTTTGCCGGGTCAGCTAGTGTTAATATAGATCTAGCTAGCAAATAGAGAACTTGAATCCTCCCTAAAATATATATTTAAAAAATTATCATTTTGTTTTACTGATAAATATGCACAACTATTGTGATGGAAGTTCGTAATAGTTAAGGGTATTAAACCTAACTGCAGCGCAAAATTAACTGAATCTAAATCTATTTCTTTATTTAGTCTTCACAACGTTTTGGGACTTTAAAAAATTAGAATCTCCGACATTAAAATTTATAGCTGATTTATTGTACCGATACCAGTACATCACATGCGTGGCATCACATGCGTGCCTAGGAGGACACCGAACTGTTAAGTGCGTTAGTCCATCTCTCTATGATTATAAATATAAAGTGTAAAGGCAATAAGTAAGTAAATGTAGTGGTCAGTGTTGTGTGTACGTGACCAAGCGCACAATTGCGAATTAGTCATCAGCGGTTAAGTTACTGACGTCCTCGCATGAAGCAATTCCAGGATCAAACCTACGCTATCGGACAATAGTTTAATGCCACAGCGGCCGATCCCGTATTAAGAGATTCCCGCGCAGGAAAAACCTTACAGGTTCACTCTATTCCATCATTCTCTAAGTCTGATGGAGAGACGGTTTTTCTTATCCGACAATCATGTGATAAGTCTGCAATGGCGTTCGAACTGACGATCTCCATCGCACAGAAATATTAATGTTACTATCCGAAAAAAAAATTGTATAAATCGAGATCATTTGAATCTATAGAGACAGATGATTTGTCGTTTCCAATATCAGATGAGCTTTGAAAGTCATTTTCAAACATTCGAAAAGGTTTTACCAGCCCAAAAAATTTGGATGATTATAAATACCAAATTTTATACACATAACACTTCAAACATTACTAGACAGTACTCAGAACGAGTTAAAAAAAATAATTTTGGGAAATAGAGAACTAGAAGATGAAATCAACAATCTGCAGCACTTTAACACTACACTTAATTAGCTGTCAAAATGATCGCATTAAAAAAAGGAGTTGTTGTACATTATTAATAGGTAAATGGCATTGAATCATCGAAATGTACAGAGCAAATAAATTGTATAAACTAAGATTTAATTTTTTTTATCAAGATTTTATCTTAATCAATGCAAAAAAAAAGAATGCGAGCACGTCAGACATCTTGTCTATTCATTGATTTTTCGCGAGCTTTTTATACGGTTAACTATAAGCTGCTAATTAAAAAACTAAAAAACAGTGTTGATTTGGGGACCTCGGCACACGTGGTGCAAAAATTAAGTTCAAAACTGAATATTTGTAGTTTGAATACTAGTTTCTTTATATTATTCATTTAATTTTTTTTTGTGAACTTTTTGAATTTAGGTTCCGGTAATTCCGTTCCGTTCTGTTAACTTCGAATATGATTTTTAATTTAAATGTTTTAATTTGGCTTAGAAAATTAAAAATGGCCATATAAATTTAAAAAAAATGGGGTAGGCCACCCTTATCACTTAGGGGGATGAAAAATAGATAGTAACCGATTTTCAGATCTACTTAATATGCATATAAAATTTCATAAAAATCGGTCGAGCCGTTTCGGAGGGGTTTGGTAACTAACATTGTGATACGAGAATTTTATATATAAGATATATAAAGCTGAAGAGTTTGTTTGTTTGCTTGAACGCGCTAATCTTAGAAACTACTGGTCTGAATTGAAAAATTCTTTCAGTGTTAGATAGCACATTTATCGAGGAAGGCTACAGGCTATATATAATCACGCTAAGACCAATAGGAGCGGAGCTATACGGGCACAAAGTCGCAAGGGTCGGCTAGTACACAATATACGTTCTAAAAATGTAACCACCACAGTTTTTCCCATTTTGCTCGAGCAATTAATGAGTGAATATGATTGCGAAGTCGCTAAAGGGCGCTGATTGTGAGTCCACAGTATTTATAGTCAATGATATATACTTACAATCGTTTTATTTGTTTCAGTTAAAAGTTAAGACTTCAAAGAGATTCGTTTTCCTTTACAACGACTGGATTTAAGCTTTGAAAATGGTTCCACAAGACGTTGGGGAGGGAGCGGAGAAAGGTAAAAGAGGGGTAGACGATGAAAATATCCCAGCCAACTATAGCTCGGTGGTAAGTGTATCTTCTTATTATCATTATACAATAACTTATTGTTTGCATGTATGTATGTTGAGATGAAATTTAAATTGTTATTCTAAATCCAATATGGCGAACGTCCTAAGATGGCGGGCCAGTTATTTTTTAAGCACGCTTATGATGCGGATATTAAATGAAAGTTTTTGCGGAGAAAACTAAAAATAAATAAACTTTAATGTAAATCCAATATGGCGGATTAGTTACTTCAGCCAGTTCTCTGTTTTCGTATAGTATTATGTTTTATTTGACATAAGGACATATATAGGGACACATAGGGACTGAAACTTTTTTTAATTACAGAATTTGTTGAACGAGGAATTGAGGTGTAATGAGGAGAGCGAGACGCATATGAGTTATTGGTCTCGCTTACGTTATTGTCTCAAAATCTTGTTGCCAATCGTCTTCGTATCCTTCGTAGCTGGTACATCAGTATACTATGTTACAAGTAAGTAAAGTCCCTCAAAGTATTTCAGAAACAAAAAAACTCACACTACACTAACTCTACAGGTTCGCCTGGGACGCCCAAGGATCTCTGTTAGATGATACAGATGCAGTAGTCAGCGTGGGTGGTGTCCTCCGCAAGCTAGCGAAGTAGTGCGTGGAGTTTATGACAGCTGTCATTTCGACTGTTACCGTTGACAGCACAGATCCAATGTCTAGAAAGGCGTAGAATTAATATCCGCGAATAGTGTGTGTAAATAGGAGAAAAAATAAATTTATAGCAATCTTTCTTTCGGGATAATGGGCCCTTTATTTGACAGATCGAACACAGATTCTAAATAGTTTATATGGTCACATAAATACTATCAGTGAGGGTATTTTTAAAACAAACCAATAGTAACTTTGTTACCCGTGAGGACGGATTAGAATACTTTTCCCCTCTACCGCTGGGAGAGCATCTCGTAAGAGCCGAGTAACCCAGCACCCACTTGGTGGTAGGGGATCTGTTATATGGGCCAGACTGAAAGAGAGGGGTACTTCCTTCCCATTAAAGCTGCGGATCTAGTGGAATAGGCTCTCTGAAACCGCAGCATTTTTCTTCACTTCCCCTCCCCACTAGCATCGAGGATGCAACGCATTGACAAAACAAGTTTAAATACCCCCTGGTGTCTCTTGTTTTTGTCAATGTACATGTGTGATGGTGGCCACTAACCATCGTTCTGCTCGTTTGCACAATCAAAAGTGTTGCTAGCGCGTATCATTAAATCAATAAATATAGAATTATTCCTAATTCTATATTTATTTCTGTTTTCAGAACCTGATGGCGACTGTGTCGATCACGATGGTCGATACGGCATTTGTGTTAACGTTCAGAAATGTCCAAACGCTCTGAAAGCTATTAGCCAAGAGAAGGAACCGGTGGTAAGTAGATAGTCCGTTTTTTTATTTCAGAGACAAAATTGACATAACCTGTGTTGTCAGTTACTTGTTTAATCTGTGACATCATTACCATCAGTTGTGCAAACGTCAAAAGTAAAGTGCTACTCAAATAAATGTTGCTAACATCATTACTATCAGTTTGCAAATGTCTAAAGTAATGTGCTACTCAAATAAATGTTGCTAACATCATTACTATCAGTTTGCAAATGTCTAAAGTAAAGTGCTACTCAAATAAATGTTGCTAACATCATTACTATCAGTTTGCAAACGTCAAAAGTAAAGTGCTACTCAAATAAATGTTGCTAACATCATAACTATCAGTTTGCAAACGTCAAGAGTAAAGTGCTACTCAAATAAATGTTGCTAACATCATTACTATCAGTTTGCAAACGTCAAAAGTAAAGTGCTACTCAAATAAATGTTGCTAACATCATAACTATCAGTTTGCAAACGTCAAGAGTAAAGTACTACTCAAATAAATGTTGCTAACATCATTACTATCAGTTTGCAAACGTCAAAAGTAAAGTGCTACTAAAATTAATGTTGCTAACATCATTACTATCAGTTTGCAAACGTCAAAAGTAAAGTGCTACTCAAATAAATGTTGCTAACATCATTACTATCAGTTTGCAAACGTCAAAAGTAAAGTGCTACTCAAATAAATGTTGCTAACATCATTACTATCAGTTTGCAAATGTCTAAAGTAAAGTGCTACTGAAATAAATGTTGCTAACATCATTACTATCAGTTTGCAAACGTCAAAAGTAAAGTGTTACTCAAATAAATGTTGCTAACATCATTACTATCAGTTTGCAAATGTCTAAAGTAATGTGCTACTCAAATAAATGTTGCTAACATCATTACTATCAGTTTGCAAATGTCTAAAGTAATGTGCTACTCAAATAAATGTTGCTAACATCATTACTATCAGTTTGCAAACGTCAAAAGTAAAGTACTACTCAAATAAATGTTGCTAACATCATTACTATCAGTTTGCAAACGTCAAAAGTAAAGTGCTACTAAAATTAATGTTGCTAACATCATTACTATCAGTTTGCAAACGTCAAAAGTAAAGTGCTACTCAAATAAATGTTGCTAACATCATTACTATCAGTTTGCAAACGTCAAAAGTAAAGTGCTACTCAAATAAATGTTGCTAACATCATTACTATCAGTTTGCAAATGTCTAAAGTAAAGTGCTACTGAAATAAATGTTGCTAACATCATTACTATCAGTTTGCAAACGTCTAAAGTAAAGTGCTACTCAAATAAATGTTGCTAACATCATTACTATCAGTTTGCAAATGTCTAAAGTAATGTGCTACTCAAATAAATGTTGCTAACATCATTACTATCAGTTTGCAAATGTCTAAAGTAAAGTGCTACTCAAATAAATGTTGCTAACATCATTACTATCAGTTTGCAAACGTCAAAAGTAAAGTGCTACTCAAATAAATGTTGCTAACATCATAACTATCAGTTTGCAAACGTCAAGAGTAAAGTGCTACTCAAATAAATGTTGCTAACATCATTACTATCAGTTTGCAAACGTCAAAAGTAAAGTGCTACTCAAATAAATGTTGCTAACATCATAACTATCAGTTTGCAAACGTCAAGAGTAAAGTACTACTCAAATAAATGTTGCTAACATCATTACTATCAGTTTGCAAACGTCAAAAGTAAAGTGCTACTAAAATTAATGTTGCTAACATCATTACTATCAGTTTGCAAACGTCAAAAGTAAAGTGCTACTCAAATAAATGTTGCTAACATCATTACTATCAGTTTGCAAACGTCAAAAGTAAAGTGCTACTCAAATAAATGTTGCTAACATCATTACTATCAGTTTGCAAATGTCTAAAGTAAAGTGCTACTGAAATAAATGTTGCTAACATCATTACTATCAGTTTGCAAACGTCAAAAGTAAAGTGTTACTCAAATAAATGTTGCTAACATCATTACTATCAGTTTGCAAACGTCAAAAGTAAAGTGTTACTCAAATAAATGTTGCTAACATCATTACTATCAGTTTGCAAACGTCAAAAGTAAAGTGTTACTCAAATAAATGTTGCTAACATCATTACTATCAGTTTGCAAACGTCAAAAGTAAAGTGCTACTGAAATAAATGTTGCTAACATCATTACTATCAGTTTGCAAATGTCTAAAGTAAAGTGCTACTCAAATAAATGTTGCTAACATCATTACTATCAGTTTGCAAACGTCAAAAGTAAAGTGCTACTCAAATAAATGTTGCTAACAGTGTATTCTTTTAACGTTAAAGTGAGATTTTCAATTACTCATAAAAGTTGAAATGAGATTGGATGAGATTTTATCGCCGCCTCAATTATGAGTCATATTATTGAATATACGTCATTTTTTTAGCGATGTAACAACAATGAGCCTGGCCTGTCTGTATGTTGTGCTGATGAAAAAACTGAACCAGATGTTACAAAAAAAGAAGATGGGTTAAGTACCATGTAAGTAAAGTATTTTTACATATTACAGTGATATTTACTAATATACTCTGTATCAGTGGTGTAGAGTGGGTACTTTCTAGAGGGGAAGTTGGCTCATAATGAACTCGTTTACATGCTTCCCCTCTGCTCTGTCTTTGTCTTATAATTAATCAGACAGAAAATATTATTTCAATTACTATGTGAGGTACACACACGTTTAATTTTTTTAAATATGATTGTATATATTTTTTCAGGGAGCCTATCAATGAAAATCGTGAAAAAATTATTGAAGATATAGATAAATGTCAGCCAATCTACAATATTAGTAGCAAAAGTCGTGTGTCCTTACAAAGTAAGTATTAAAGTACCGACATGTGGTCGGAGCGTAAGGGTAGGATAATAATAAAGAATTTAATATCACTTTCGTCGCGGCATTACAACACTCGACGATTTTATTACTATCTTACCTGTGGAGGGGTACTTGTACCATTGCCTTGTCCGCTTATATTCTCTTTACTGATGAACTAGAACATAGTCCGCGTGGTCTCTTTGAGTAAACCTGAGCAGTGACGGTGAGTGTTTCATTGAATGAAAGGATGCTTAACTTTTTTAGTTGCATATCTTGGATACCCTACATTCCACTCTCTCTCCTTGCCTCGTCTCCGACACACACATAAATATATACATGTCGGAGGTGTGAGTTAGGTTTAGGTTAGCCTAAAGTTAGGTTAGCCTTGTATTAGGTTAGGTTAATGTTACTCTAATCTTAGGTTTAACTTGGTCACAAGTCCAAGGCACTGCTTGGGTTCCTGTTATAATAGTTTTTGTCAGAATATTAAGAAATCATAACGTTTAGATATATCCTGAACATGATGCGTCCGTAGCTTATATTATAGGTCATCCATTCCATTCCTTTTAATTGTTTCCGACATACACATATTACTAAACTCTACGGCAACGGCGCTCGGTAAAATAATAACCAAATACGTAGTTTTCACGGCCACTGGTTGGCTAGCGTTCTCTGCTGGAGGGATATTGTTACTACCGTCTTGACTATCGACTTTATATTCTCTTTACGGTCAGACTAGAGTTGAGTCTTTCGCGTGGTCTCTTGGAGTGGACATTATCAGGAGTAGTTATAGTGAAAGTGTAGCATAGTGTATAGTTGTGTTGCTGCTACAATGTAGTTGCCACGTGATTATGTAAACACAACGTTAGGTTAGGTTAGTCTTGTGTTAGGTTAGGTTTATGTTAACCTAACCTTAGGCTTACACTGATCCCCTTAGTTTCTCCAACATATAATGCATAACATATTTATGCATGTGTGTGAAATTACTTTTTGATTGAATTATTTACAGAATGTTTAGAGTATCAGGTGAAATTTGTATTCCCTTGCAAACGGAGTTTAGTTTCAAATGAAGGGATGGTGCGTGTTAACCAATGTAATTGGAAACCAGAGAGTTTAGTTATTGATGGAGAAAATGCTTACCTTGGAGAGTTTCCACACATGGTAAGATCAAAGCCTTTATGTATTTGTATAGCTGTTGGTTGGTTTATTTTGCTGATTTTGAATTTTAGGCTCTTCTCGGTTACAATACAACTGACCATACGTGGAAATGTGGTGCGTTTTTGATCAGTGAAAGGTTTTTGCTGACAGCTGGTCATTGCACCTACAGTACAAATGGGTAAGATTTTCATCATATGCATTACCATGTTGCAGATAGCTTTTTTAGCTATCCATTTTATATATTTCAGAGGCAAAGTGACCCATGTCAGAATTGGTATTCTACGCAAATCAGACAAAATTACGAGCCGGAATACGTATAAAGTGAAACGTATTTATAAACACAAACACTACAAGCCACCTTCTGAGTATCACGATATCGCATTATTGGAGACTGATAGACCGTAAGTTAGCCCTGGCAACATTGAGTTATTCTCGTTATGATGACATGTTATTCCGTTCTGTTCTTTTTGATAATATTTTGAAAATAATTTATATAGTATGCAGTTGGATCGTTATGCCGTCCCAGCTTGTCTGCATGATGGCAGTCCTGTTGATGATGAAAAGGTAGTTGCCACTGGTTGGGGTACCATTAAGTTCAGACTACAGCTCGCTTCAGATATTTTACAAAAGGTAAATATAGAAAGCAGTCACAGTTATAGAAAAGGTTACATCTTTTAAGGATAGATGCCTAATGCTATGAATAGATGCCTCATCATGATAATGAAAAAAAAAACTAACGTATATATCATAATATTTAGCGCACTACCGCCAAAGGGCTCAGGATGCAGTTGGTGCTTGCTCTCAATCTTGCCTAGAATGATGATGCCTTCTATCTTATCATGGCGTAGAAATCGTTAGTTCTTTATTGTGCGAACATATCATCAAGCCATGGAAAACACAACAGCATCCTGAAACCGTTATTATACTGGACTCTTAGTGCGTCCATACACCTCCAGAAATCTGGTTAATCTGTGGGCCAACTTATTACATCTCACAGCTAAGGCTCTCCGTGCTTGCTCTATGTGTGCGTGATCCCTAAGGTTTAAGGTTTGAGTAAAAAGCCGTTTAGTGTGATACTAGGACAGCATTCCACATACTTATATATATAGATGACTCGCGTCATCTTTGTGACGCCCTATTTTCGTCTTTTAAGGAACTTGTTTTTCGCATGTAACAGTCGATATTAGACTCACCACTTCAGATACTCTAGACTCAACAAGTCTATAACAAAAATATTTTTCACTCGAAACGCGATTTAGAAAAATGAGACATTTTTACGTCCCGAAGCTTTCTTGCGGTACTACAACCAAATAGCGGGACTGTCTTGTCGAAAACAGGACGTATGGTCACTTAATGAAAATGACGTTGACACTCAAGTTGAATGATTATACGTTTGTAAATCAGATTTATGTTAACAATGGCGTTTTGATGCGAGTGAGTGTTGCCAGCTCTTCTCAACAGACAAGTGCTTTCCGTGCTAATGGAAAAATTTTGAGTTTCTGATGCATCTATCCCACTGTGGCATCTATCGGGGTTTCCCCTACATATCTTTGACGATTATATAAAAAAATTCTATTCGAATGCAACAAAATTATTAATATTTTAAAAATATTCTTCTTTTTTAAATTCTGGGTATTTTTAGGTGGAGTTAGAGAAGTTTTCTGAAGGAGAATGTACGAATACTTGTCTAATATATAGCCGACGACACATGGAGCGTGGTTATGACAAACACATCCAAATCTGCTATGGCGACAGGAAAACAAATCGTGACACATGCTCGGTAGGTTCATTCTATGAAATCAGCAAGAACTGTGAAACGCAAACGATGGTTTTCATTTTACTTGCTTTACCATGAACATCATTCTATCTTCACAATAATAGTTTTTTCGTACTTCACACCTATTGCATTTGGAATCTTATGATGGGAATGAAATTGAATAAATTTTGTATTTGACATATTAACTTAACATATTAACGTATAGACTACCTTTATATTTGGGAGAACGTTAATATATAAAAGGAATAATAATGGCCCAAGCACACTCCCTTGGGATACACCGAAAGGTTTTTCAGGCTAGCTGCTGATTTATAGGTACTTAGTTTGGACGATTTCCACATGTTGCTGTCTATCATTTAGATAACTGGTTAACCAGTCCAAAGCATTACCTCTGATGCCATATCTACTTAAATTGTTGATGAGAGTTATATGACAAACAAGATCAAAAGCCTTAGTCATATCAAGAAATATTCTTACTACTTAGAATTTATTGTCTAGACTTGCAGTTATAGTTTTGTTCAATATGAATGCTAATGAAGTGTTATTTTTTTAAAATCCAAATTGCACTTTATATTCTTAAGTATTTTTTTCGCGATAAAACAAAGCCTATGCCCTCCCTCAAGCTTTACTTTATCTTTGTATCATATTTCATCAGTAATAGACAGACGTCATCTTTCCGTCAATAGATGGCGTTAGTAGTATTTTAAATCGCAGGTTTGCTTAGTTTGTACCCTTAAGTATTTCCTACGTTTATTAAAAGTTATTTTCGAAATTATACAGATAATATTATGTGATAATTAATTATTTCAGGGTGACAGCGGCGGTCCAACTCAAATCAAACACCCTAAAGTGGATTGCATGTATTTAGTCACAAGTATCATTAGCAGCGGTAAGTGGTGTGGTGTTCCTGGGATCCCCGGGATTTATACTCGGATCGCTCCATACTTGGACTGGATCGAATCCATCGTGTGGCCTTAATACGACATAAATTGAGCTGGATTGGATTCGCTTTATTGACTTGCTCAAGTTTAAGGGTCAAATGAATCGGGTATAAGAGCCTGAGAAAAAAAATTTGAATCGTAGTAAAATCCTTTGTTAGCAAAGGACATCTTTAAGAGATGCTCAGCCCGGAGAGGTGTTTTGTAAATGGGATTCTACCCACTAAAACGCTTACGAGCTACGATGACAAATTGGAAGGGCTTCAGAAAGTCCGAGGAAGCTTATCGGCTACCATTCCAGTGGGACTCTTCGCCACAGCAGTTCATAACTAAAGGAGACTGCGGACCTCGACGAAGAAGCTCTGCCTAACAAATAATTATAATTTGCTCAACCTAGAAGAGAAGATTTTTAAAAAATCGCTAAAAGCAATCAGTTTAGTATTTTTTAGTATAAATGTTGTTAAATTATAATAGAAAAATATATTATTGTAATATACCACGCCACCAAAATATTTGTCGGAATCGTAAGTTAGTTTAACCTTATGTTAGGTTAACCTTGAGTTAGGTTAGCCTTGTGTCCCCGCTGAGGCGTCACAGTCGTGTGCGTAAGCGTTTGTGGCGCCTCCCTACAGCGGGGGTATGGTACCGTTGGTTTTAGTGGGTATGCCTCGAACCGCCGCTCGCCCAATGGCGGACGGCATCAAGGAGAGCCCCACATAACCTCCCGCTCGTCGGCGGGGGGTATGCATAAGGCGCATTTCCAACGCAAAAAAAAAAGGTTAGCCTTGTGTTAGGTTAACCTTGAGTTAGGTTAGCCTTATGTTATGTTAACCTTTAGTTAGGTTAGCCTTGTGTTAGGTTAACCTTATGTTAGGTCAGCCTTGTGTAAGCCTAACCTTAAGTTGCAATTATGTTGAAGAGCTTGTTTGGTCTCAAGTCCAAGGCGCTGCTTGGGTTCCTGTCAGAATAGTAAGAGATCGTTAAGTTTAGTTATCTCCTGACTGTATTGCGCCCGTAGCTTTTGATACAGGCATATAAATGTAACATTAGTGTGGCGTGGTTGATGTTAAATTGTTACAAGTGGCAATATTGTTTATAATAAATCCATATTTTACGTAATATATAACTATCCATCCGTGTTTTGTTAAATAATATAGATCCTCAACATCCACTATTTCCCCTATCCTTATTCCTTAGGCAAAATTCTATAATTTTTTTTTTTTTTACATATTACCATTATTTTAATCTGTAAATGGTACTGTACTGAGATGGGTCTCCTTAAAATGGAATGAGGAAGGCCCATAGTCTACCATGCTGGCCTAGTGCAGATTGGTCGATTTAACAAAACAACAGCATTATGGAGAACTCTCTGGAGTGTAGTTTTCCTAACGATGTTTTTCTTTTTCTCGTTTTTTTTTCGTTAAAGCAAGTAAAAAAACTATTTTCATGCATGCATCTAATTTACTGAAATGATTTGTGTGTGTGTGTGTGTGTGTGTGTGTGTGTGTGTGTGTGTGTGTGTGTGTGTGTGTGTGTGCGCGTGGATGTGGGTGTGTGCGTGTGTGTGTGAAAGTGAAAGAGTGAAATCAAAGAACTTAATATTTTTTTTTTTTAGTCGAGTGTTTTTAACCAAGCTTTGACTGTAGACTTGCAATCATATGTTGAGAGCGAGTGAAGACGAGTTTCTACGCTAGCTAGATTATATAAATGTTCCGCGAGACGCCTACGTTTATGAGTATAATTCTCCTGGAAACGTTTTGTTTGTTGCAAAAGAATAATATAAAAAATAAATAATTGTCTTACAGTCAAGACCTGGCAATTTTGATATAATTACAAAGTAGGGTAATAGTCTAGTCAACAAGTTCAAAAACGTGTTAAATAGAAATAAAGCTCCTAAAAATATGTGCGATAGCTCATTCGATTCGGAATGACGTCTAGAAAAATGTTTTTTAAGGGTATATTAGCACATAAAAAATTGCGATTGTTATTAACAAAATAAGATAAAAAAAAGGTGTTTAGTTTTTTTTTA
This sequence comes from Limenitis camilla, assembly GCA_905147385.1. Classification (NCBI taxonomy): domain Eukaryota; kingdom Metazoa; phylum Arthropoda; class Insecta; order Lepidoptera; family Nymphalidae; genus Limenitis; species Limenitis camilla. The sequence continues at coordinate 6,313,825 of LR990253.1, forward strand.
AAATTTCGAAAATAATGATATTTAAGGAATTTTGAAAAAAGATCTTGAAAGAGGAGGAAATTTCCAATAAAAAAGTCCTCACTCCCGGAACTCTATCTCTATTATTTATAATTTTTTTTTAACGCTAAAAATAGGGCTACGCGAGGTCGTTATGGCATAGGCGCGCCGTCTAAAAAGCCGGTATATCACCTAAAATAATTTTTTTATCATATTAAATAACAATATAAAAATTTGGGTGAATTATGGTGTAATCTAGACACTTGAACGAAAAAAACCTCGGTGAAAAAAAAATTATATGTCGATTTTTCAAAAAGTTACACCATTGTTAATTAACTAATTTTTTTCTAATCTCTGTTTTTATAAATTACGGCATAAAAGTTTAAATAATTGGTCTATAAATTTTTCGCTTCGTGGAGCTCTTCGCATTTAGGTACTTAATAAAGTAATGCAAAAAAAATTTATTAAAGTTTATTATTTTGTTAATTATAAAAAATTTTTACGTCATTTGTTAAGAAATTGTTTATAAACAAAATTATTTTAGGTGATATACCGGCTTTTTAGACGGCGCGCCTATGCCATAACGACCTCGCGTAGCCCTATTTTTAGCGTTAAAAAAAAATTATAAATAATAGAGATAGAGTTCCGGGAGTGAGGACTTTTTTATTGGAAATTTCCTCCTCTTTCAGGATCTTTTTTCAAAATTCCTTAAATATCATGATTTTCAAAATTTTTAAAGAAAAACTAAACACCTTTTTTTTATCTTATTTTTTTAATAACAATCGCAATTTTTTATGTGCTAATATACCCTTAAAAAACATTTTTCTAGACGTCATTCCGAATCGAATGAGCTGTCGCACATATTTTTAGGAGCTTTATTTCTATTTAACACGTTTTTGAACTTGTTGACTAGACTATAATACTTTGGGCGATTAGTCGCAACTTAAGTACCATTCTTTGAGCTCGTTCTAGTATAATCAGGTGAGATGAACATACACCACCCCATACCACTATACAATATGTTATTACAGATTCGCAAAGACCTGTATACACCATTTTTATGGTTAATAATGAAATAGTGCTCAAGATAATGGATCTATACTGATGAAGTTTTATTTTTTTGATAAGTAATTTAATCGAGACGGTTCTTAGCTATGTATTGTGAAGCTCTGGTCATCCGTTTGAAGACTATCAGCTCATTACTCACTTGAGAGCTGCCTCACAATATTTGAAACACGAAACAGTATATATGTTTATCGGTCATTTGTATAAAGATCGATAGAATAGAAAACTACACACACACAGTCACAAAGGTGACGCAGTGTTGCCATATACATCTTTTTATTATTAGATAGTAGTCATTTTGTTATCACTGATCCTATTTAAAAAAAAATGATTAAGAAAAGTCTATAGTATTCCCGTCCCTCTTCCTCTTATACTTTCATTCTCTCTTTTTTCTTTCTTCAATTTTTATCTTTGCTCTGTCCTCGCTCTTATTATGCTTTTTTTTCTATATTTTCTCTTTAAGCACCTTTTCTCACTCTCTATTTTTTAAAATAATGAAAAGCTACACAATACCCGGAGCGAAGCGAAGGCGGGCCGCTCGTCTATTATAGAAAATTAAATTATGAAAAACAAATAATTTTATTTGGTAAAAAATTATTTATTTACATTGCCACACTGATTGTCGATAAATGAAAGTGTTAAACGATGCGTTTGCGTTTTAGTTACGTTTTACTGGACCTTGAAAATTAGTAACATTGCCTCCAGGGTTCTGGGTAAGTTCTATGGCCACACTATACTCTCTATCCAGGGTACGTAAGTGGATACTCTGGTGTAGATCGCTGGTTCACCAGCATACCCACACTTTCTGCCGAACGAGGTCACGCCTATCAGTGTGTACATGCATTGGATCTGCTTGTTATTTATCTGAAGAGGTCCACCGCTGTCTCCCTGTAATACATTCACATATTATATTGTGCTTTTATTTCGAGATGAAAAGTATCCTATGTGTTAATCGACCTTCTAAGTAAAGGATTATGATGCTAGGAAGTAATGAAACAGCTGAACACCCAGATGATGATCAGTTACTGCTGCTAAGTTATTAGAACACACCCAGACTCCATCAGTAGAAGAATTATACGCATTTTTTTCATACATATAAATAGAACGCCATCTGTTAGAACTCGTTCGAACTACGTGAGTACGGCGACAGTCTAGGGCTGTTGCAATCTATCAAAGTTATAACTTTAATATTAAGTAGTTTATATCTTTGCTAAATTTAAAAATACGAATATGCAATCACCTGACAAGTATCTTTCGACGCGTGCCTGTCTCCGTAGCATATCTGGGTCCTATCATCGAAACCTTTTATCATGTTTCGGGTCCTCGGAGGAAACATGTCAACACATTCAGCAGTTGTGAATCTTTCTAAAACAACCTGTAAATATTTAGAACAATATGCATATTTTTACTCGTCTTAGGATAGAACCTCTTGCCGCTAGGGGATCTCCCTCTCCCTCTCTTAGTGGACTCTGAGCTTTTGGTCAAGTTCCCGCAGCATGTTTTTCTTCACTCCCCTCTCCTATCTATCTTCGAGGTAACAATGCATCGGCAAAACAAGAGGGTAGGGTAATATCTTGTAATGCCGATGTCCATGATTGACGGTGGCCACTTACCATCAGTTGGGATGTCTGACCATTTGCGTATTCTTCCGCTTCTAACCACGACCACCTATCTAATATAACTCGTATTTACCTTCGGTTTCAGTTGAAAATAGTACTTAGTAGACACATACATTTTTTTTATTAGTAGCCACGAATTTTAGGAGACGAATGGAGGGTGGGCAAATTTTGTTAATTGAAATTTATTATCATAAAAAGCCACAGACACAGATCATATTCTTATATCGATGGATAAATCTTCTTATTTAATAGGAGGAGAGGTGGAGGAGTTACCTTTTGTAATTGATCAGCCTTTTCTCCGCGGTCCTGTGTTGCTCCCCACCCTGTAGCTAGAGCATGGAAGGTGTCAGCGCTACCAACATCCAGACAAGCTGGTACAGCAGATTGGTCGAGAAGCATACTGTACATAGTAAAATAATTATGGACAGGACAGAACTCCCTCCTTAGATTTGGTGACCATAATATTAAGAGAACCCTTTGAGGCACTCAAGTACTTACTCTCTGTCCACCTTCAATAAAGCAATGTCGTTGTATTTACTCGGTGGTTTGTAGTTAGGGTGTTTGATGATATTCTTTATCCTATAAAATCGCTTATAATCAATTGGCTCTGCAAGACGAAGTAAGCCGATACGAGCGAATGACACTGGTCCGCTGAAATACGAAAAGTAAATTAGATGGTAACCCGTGAGGTTAAAATACAATTCCTCTATGTCGCTGGGAGAGCATCTCGTAAGAAGCGATTAACCCAGCACCCCTTGGTGGTAGGGGATCTATCTCTCGACTGGCTTGCGACCACCACCAGCATTCGAATCAAACCGAGCCGCATATCGGCCAGATTTATGGCCTCATTCTCCCATCCCATTAATGTTGCGGTTAAAGTAAACTCTGGGCCCTTGCTCAGGGGGGTCCACTGAAACTGCAGTATTCTTCGCTCCCCCTCCTCACTTTATCTTCGAGGCGGCAACGCATCGCATCTCCATGGGTGACGGTGGCCACTTTCCATCAGGTCGGCCGTCTGCTCGTTTATCCCTAATCTCTCATAAAAAAAACTACAAAGTGAAGGAAATCCTGAAAATCAAGTAACCAGGACTACTCACTATCCTGCAGCATAAGTACAATGTCCAGCAGTTAGGATGAACCGTTCACTCAGCAAGGTGCCACCACAATCCCATTCTATAGAGGATGTATCAGTTGTGTTACCATTAGTTGGAAAGCCTAATGAGACCTGAAATTTAAAAAAATATTAGACTTCTAAGAAAAATATAATTGGAGGAACACATAATCCTTGACCTTTGGTAGTAAGTGATTTCTGTCATGGCGGCATATTTATTCGGCAATCTTCTATCTTCCATCTTTATTTGAAGTTTATCAGGTATACCACCTTCGAAAAAGGCCCCTTAAATCAATATTGCCAATATCATAACTAACAATAAACACACTTATTGGACAGCCTAAAAACAAGTTCTCATTGGTCTGTGTCTCTTGATGGTAGAATGAGTGAATGTGGGCATGTTAATATTCAAATTAATGTTTTTATACCATGTGTGGAAATTCATCCTTTGCTGCGTCATCACCACCAACTATCAGTTCTTGGTCTTTATGTTTGCATTTGTAAGCTCTAGCGAAGTTTCCAATTAGAGCAGTTCCTCTCTCACAAGGATATATCAGTCTTTCTTGATACTCTATGCATTCTAAAAAATAACCAAAATTTTAATGTTGAATACTGTCAAGATGAACGCTTTGATGTACCAGAATATGGTCTTAAGAATTATCAGACTATACATAAAGAAAGCTATCTAGATGACCGCGTTGATGTACCAGAAAGTGTTCATAAGAATTAACAGGCTTTACATAAAGAAAGCTATCAAGGTGAACGCGTTGATGTACCAGAAAGTGTTCCTAAGAATTAATAGACTTTACATAAAGAAAGCTATCTAGATGAACGCGATGATGTACCAGAAAGTGTTCCTAAGAATTAATAGACTTTACATAAAGAAAGCTATCAAGATGAACACGTTGATGTACTAGAAAGTGTTCCTAAGAATTAATAGACTTTACATAAAGAAAGCTATCAAGATGAACACGTTGATGTACCAGAAAGTGTTCCTAAGAATTAATAGACTTTACATAAAGAAAGCTATCAAGATGAACACGTTGATGTACCAGAAAGTGTTCCTAAGAATTAATAGACTTTACATAAAGAAAGCTATCAAGATGAACACGTTGATGTACCAGAAAGTGTTCCTAAGAATTAATAGACTTTACATAAAGAAAGCTATCAAGATGAACACGTTGATGTACCAGAAAGTGTTCCTAAGAATTAATAGACTTTACATAAAGAAAGCTATCAAGATGAACACGTTGATGTACCAGAAAGTGTTCCTAAGAATTAATAGACTTTACATAAAGAAAGCTATCAAGATGAACATGTTGATGTACCAGAAAGTGTTCCTAAGAATTAATAGACTTTACATAAAGAAAGCTATCAAGATGAACACGTTGATGTACCAGAAAGTGTTCCTAAGAATTAATAGACTTTACATAAAGAAAACAATCTAGATGAACGCGTTGATGTACTAGAAAGTGTTCGTAAGAATTATCAGACTTTACATAAAGAAAGCTATCAAGATGAACGCGATGATGTACCAGAAAGTGTTCGTAAGAATATCAAACATTACATGAAGAAAACAATCTAGATGAACGCGTTGATGTACCAGAAAGTGTTCGTAAGAATATCGAACATTACTTGAAGAAAGCTATCAAGATGAACGCGTTGATGTACCAGAAAGTGTTCGTAAGAATATCAGACTTTACATAAAGAAAGCTATTAAGATGAACGCGTTGATGTAAGCTAAGAGTTACGGCACGTAACACAAACGTTCTTTCTTCTGTTTGTTTTGATGAAGATAACCGGATAGGAATTAGCTACAGATACATACTTCCAGTATAATATACTTACTATCCCAAGCTTTTTGTCCGGTCTTTTTGGCAGTCATGGAAGATGATATGGGTTCACACTCATGCGTACCAACATTAGACGTCGAAATGTAATCATGCGATGGCGGTATGTATTCTGTTGTTGTATCATATCTATGGATTATACATTTATTATAATATATCTGTAGTGTATGCATTATTGCTAACAGAGATCACTTGCTCTAGGCTCGTCAGTCACTATCTCACTGTTACAGACACCAGCATGTTCCTCTCAGCCTACGACTCCACTGACATTTTGTGTATGAGATTGTGTTTGTCTATATTAGGGTGGCCAAAAAAAAGATTTTTTTCGAGTCTCGTACGAAAATATGTAAGTTTATAATGTTTTAAGGGTCCCCTCCAAACGGCAGGTCAAAAAAATTGTTTTTAAAAGTCACTCAAAATTTTTAAAAATTCCAAAAGACCTCAAAAATTAAATTTTTTTTAAAATTATTTTTCTCATTACTTCATTTTTTTCTACAATTTCTTGTATTTGACAATGATCCTGCAAATCTCAAGTCAAAATTATCATATTTAAAGGAGCGACCTTTAAACTTACATATTTTGGTACGTGATTAGAAAAAAAAATTTTTTTTTTCAACCCTAGTCTGTATATACTACCCTATGTATATTACCTCGTGAATACCAAGTCAGTTATACAACAACCATATGCGAGAGTTGACGTGCTGGTGTGGTGATCGAGCCTGTAATACCACCAAATAAACTTAACGTTTCGTATGGTAACTATTGCTATTGGCATCGTAGCCGCCATATTGGTTTATCATCATATATAAATTTAGAGGAAAGAGTACTTCACTCTTTTGTTCATACCTTCCTTCGTTCGTCGTTTAGTTCTTGTGTGATATACCTTACCTGTTAACACTTGTTGTGGCTACTGGTTTTTCTTGATAATATATCCGTTCTTCGTCCAAGCAACATACTATTGGGTCATCTTCTACATACGAACATATCTGTAATAAAAATTATTTATGTAAACACAATATAGACAACGGATAGAACGATAAACGAGGAAGGTATAGTGTAGATCACTAATAGTGTGCAACAAGGTTATGTCCGTCTCTGTCTGTATCTCCGCTCGCTTCTCCTATACCACGCAACGGATACGGATACGGTTTACACTAATGGATAGAGCGATAAACGAGGAAGGTATAGTGTAGATTACTCGTAGTGTGCAATAGGGTTCTGTCCGTCTCTGTCTGTATCTCCGCTCGCTTCTCCCAAACCACGCATTGGATTCGGATACGGTTAACACTAATGAATAGAGCGATAAACGAGGAAAGTATAGCGTAGATCACTAGTAGTGTGCAACAAGGTTCTGTCCGTCTCTGTCTGTATCTCTGCTCGCTTCTCCCAAAACACGCATTGGATTCGGATACGGTTAACACTAATGAATAGAGCGATAAACGAGGAAGGTGTAGCGTAGATCACTAGTAGTGTGCAACAAGGTTCTGTCCGTCTCTGTCTGTATCTCCGCTCGCTTCTCCCAAACCACGCATTGGATTCGAATACGGTTAACACTAATGAATAGAGCGATAAACGAGGAAGGTATAGCGTAGATCACTAATAGTGTGCAACAAGGTTATGTCCGTCTCTGTCTGTATCTCCATTCGCTTCTCCTATACCACGCAACGGATACGGATACGGTTTACACTAATGGATAGAGCGATAAACGAGGAAGGTATAGCGTAGATCACTAGTAGTGTGCAACAAGGTTCTGTCCGTCTCTGTCTGTATCTCCGCTCGCTTCTCCTATACCACGCAACGGATACGGATACGGTTTACACTAATGGATAGAGCGATAAACGAGGAAAGTGTAGTGTAGATCGCGAGTAGTATGCAACAGGGTTATGTCCGTCTATACCTGTAAACCACGCATCGGATACGGATACGGCTTACACTAATGGATAGAGCGATAAACGACGATGGTATAGTGTAGATCACTAGTAGTGTGCAACAAGGTTCTGGCCGTCTCTGTCTGTATCTCCGCTCGCTTCTCCCAAACCACGCATTGGATTCGGATACGGTTAACACTAATGAATAGAACGATAAACGAGGAAGGTATAGTGTAGATCACTAGTAGTGTGCAACAAGGTTCTGTCCGTCTCTGTCTGTATCTCCGCTCGCTTCTCCCAAACCACGCATTGGATTCGGATACGGTTAACACTAATGAATAGAGCGATAAACGAGGAAGGTATAGTGTAGATCACTAGTAGTGTGCAACAAGGTTCTGTCCGTCTCTGTCTGTATCTCCGCTCGCTTCTCCCAAACCACGCATTGGATTCGGATACGGTTAACACTAATGAATAGAGCGATAAACGAGGAAGGTATAGTGTAGATCACTAGTAGTGTGCAACAAGGTTCTGTCCGTCTCTGTCTGTATCTCCGCTCGCTTCTCCTATACCACGCAACGGATACGGATACGGTTTACACTAATGGATAGAGCGATAAACGAGGAAGGTATAGTGTAGGTCACTAGTAGTGTGCAACAAGGTTCTGTCCGTCTCTGTCTGTATCTCCGCTCGCTTCTCCCAAACCACGCAACGGATACGGATACGGTTTACACTAATGGATAGAGCGATAAACGAGGAAGGTATAGTGTAGATCACTAGTAGTGTGCAACAAGGTTCTGGCCGTCTCTGTCTGTATCTCCGCTCGCTTCTCCCAAACCACGCATTGGATTCGGATACGGTTAACACTAATGAATAGAGCGATAAACGAGGAAGGTATAGTGTAGATCACTAGTAGTGTGCAACAAGGTTCTGTCCGTCTCTGTCTGTATCTCTGCTCGCTTCTCCTATACCACGCAACGGTTACGGATACGGTTTACACTAATGGATAGAGCGATAAACGAGGAAGGTATAGTGTAGATCACTAGTAGTGTGCAACAAGGTTATGTCCGTCTCTGTCTGTATCTCCGCTCGCTTCTCCTATACCACGCAACGGATACGGATACGGTTTACACTAATGGATAGAGCGATAAACGAGGAAGGTATAGTGTAGATCACTAGTAGTGTGCAACAAGGTTCTGTCCGTCTCTGTCTGTATCTCCGCTCGCTTCTCCCAAACCACGCATTGGATTCGGATACGGTTTACACTAATGGATAGAGCGATAAACGAGGAAAGTGTAGTGTAGATCGCTAGTAGTGTGCAACATGGTTCTGTCCGTCTCTGTCTGTAGCTCCGCTCGCTTCTCCCAAACCACGCATTGGATTCGGATACGGTTTACACTAATGGATAGAGCGATAAACGAGGAAAGTGTAGTGTAGATCGCTAGTAGTGTGCAACATGGTTCTGTCCGTCTCTGTCTGTAGCTCCGCTCGCTTCTCCCAAACCACGCATTGGATTCGGATACGGTTTACACTAATGGATAGAGCGATAAACGAGGAAAGTGTAGTGTAGATCGCTAGTAGTGTGCAACATGGTTCTGTCCGTCTCTGTCTGTAGCTCCGCTCGCTTCTCCCAAACCACGCATTGGATACGGATACGGTTTACACTAATGGATAGAGCGATAAACGAGGAAGGTATAGTGTAGATCACTAGTAGTGTGCAACAAGGTTCTGTCCGTCTCTGTCTGTATCTCCGCTCGCTTCTCCCAAACCACGCATTGGATTCGGATACGGTTTACACTAATGGATAGAGCGATAAACGAGGAAAGTGTAGTGTAGATCGCTAGTAGTGTGCAACATGGTTCTGTCCGTCTCTGTCTGTAGCTCCGCTCGCTTCTCCCAAACCACGCATTGGATTCGGATACGGTTTACACTAATGGATAGAGCGATAAACGAGGAAAGTGTAGTGTAGATCGCTAGTAGTGTGCAACATGGTTCTGTCCGTCTCTGTCTGTAGCTCCGCTCGCTTCTCCCAAACCACGCATTGGATTCGGATACGGTTTACACTAATGGATAGAGCGATAAACGAGGAAAGTGTAGTGTAGATCGCTAGTAGTGTGCAACATGGTTCTGTCCGTCTCTGTCTGTAGCTCCGCTCGCTTCTCCCAAACCACGCATTGGATTCGGATACGGTTTACACTAATGGATAGAGCGATAAACGAGGAAAGTGTAGTGTAGATCGCTAGTAGTGTGCAACATGGTTCTGTCCGTCTCTGTCTGTAGCTCCGCTCGCTTCTCCCAAACCACGCATTGGATTCGGATACGGTTTACACTAATAGATAGAGCGATAAACGAGGAAGGTATAGTGTAGATCACTAGTAGTGTGAAACAAGGTTATGTCCGTCTCTGTCTGTATCTCCGCTCGATTCTCCTATACCACGCAACGGATACGGATACGGTTTACACTAATGGATAGAGCGATAAACGAGGAAGGTATAGTGTAGATCACTAGTAATGTGCAACAATGTTATGTCCGTCTCTGTCTGTATCTGCGCTCGCTTCTCCTAAACCACGCATCGGATACGGATGCGGCTTACACTAATGGATAGAGCATTGAAAGTATGTTAATGACACAAACCAAAATCATTATATAATTAAATATTTCATAAGAAAACGCTTGCATCGCTAATGATCAAGATAATAACTGAACTCGCTTCATTCAGGTAACGAACGTCTTTTTTAATTAACATCCAAAGTGAACTAAAATGGCGGGTATTAGTTTTAAATTAATACAATAATAACTCACTTGTGGTTTAATATTAAAATGCTTTATGTCCTCAAGGGCTGATTTACATTTCATTATATTAATACATACGCCTTCCATATTGTCTTTGGTGCACGTTTCTCCTGAAAAAAAAAATAATACAGTGGCTTTAAAAAATGCCTACATTTAAGTCTTTCCCCCATGATGAAAATTTCATTCATTTTCTACTATTACTTCCCCCATCAAGGGATAGAAATGTCAAAGTTTTATTTGGGGGATTTGGGGGATACATTACTATACCAGATCATACATACTATTGAATAAATAGAGGGATGTGTTGCCTATCCTCACTCAGTGTGTGAAATGAAGCGATTCTATTGGTTCTGATTTGGTAGTAAGAACCTAACAATGACTATCTATTTAGATAATACAAACCTTCATACTGTCCTTTCACTTGGATCACAAAATAAAATATAATATAAAAAAACATGACACGACACTGATGAACAGACTGACCTTTGTGACTTGTTTATAACTGAGTTAATGATAGTTTTAGTCTATAATGAATTACTCCATTAAAAGACAATTCATTTACCTACATCTATATACAAGTGGCGCCAAGCGGCGTCCAGAGGTAGAGCAGTACCTGGGCTATCCGAATCAACTCTAAATATATGTCGGGGTATAGTTGGGGTAGGATAATGATAAGGAAAATTAATTATGACTTCCCTCGCGTCATTTTAATATTCAACGATTTTTGACAGTCTCAGACGAGTAAACGATTATCGATTAATCGCGACGCCAGCGCCATATTTTCTATTTCTTGATTTACTTCGGATAATAATAAAGAAAATTAATCATCACTTTCGTTACATCATTTTAATATTCAACGATTTTTGACAGTCTCAAACGAGTAAACGATTATCGATTAATCGCGACGCCAGCGCCATATTTTCTATTTCTTGATTTACTTCGGATAATAATAAAGAAAATTAATCATCACTTTCGTTACATCATTTTAATATTCAACGATTTTTGACAGTCTCAAACGAGTAAACGATTATCGATTAATCGCGACGCCAGCGCCATATTTTCTATTTCTTGATTTACTTCGGATAATAATAAAGAAAATTAATCATCACTTTCGTTACATCATTTTAATATTCAACGATTTTTGACAGTCTCAAACGAGTAAACGATTATCGATTAATCGCGACGCCAGCGCCATATTTTCTATTTCTTGATTTACTTCGGATAATAATAAAGAAAATTAATCATCACTTTCGTTACATCATTTTAATATTCAACGATTTTTGACAGTCTCAAACGAGTAAACGATTATCGATTAATCGCGACGCCAGCGCCATATTTTCTATTTCTTGATTTACTTCGGATAATAATAAAGAAAATTAATCATCACTTTCGTTACATCATTTTAATATTCAACGATTTTTGACAGTCTCAAACGAGTAAACAATTATCGATTAATCGGGACGCCAGCGCCATATTTTCTATTTCTTGATTTACTTCGGATAATAATAAAGAAAATTAATCATCACTTTCGTTACATCATTTTAATATTCAAAGATTATTGACAGTCTCAAACGAGTAAACGATTATCGATTAATCGCGACGCCAGCGCCATATTTTCTATTTCTTGATTTACTTCGGATAATAATAAAGAAAATTAATCATCACTTTCGTTACATCATTTTAATATTCAACGATTTTTGACAGTCTCAAACGAGTAAACGATTAACGATTAATCGCGACGCCAGCGCCATGTTTTCTATTTATTGATTTACTTCGGATAATAATGAAGAAAATTAATCATCACTTTCGTTACATCATTTTAATATTCAACGATTTTTGACAGTCTCAAACGAGTAAACGATTATCGATTAATCGCGACGCCAGCGCCATATTTTCTATTTCTTGATTTACTTAGGATAATAATAAAGAAAATTAATCATCACTTTCGTTACATCATTTTAATATTCAACGATTTTTGACAGTCTCAAACGAGTAAACGATTATCGATTAATCGCGACCCCAGCGCCATATTTTCTATTTCTTGATTTACTTCGGATAATAATGAAGAAAATTAATCATCACTTTCGTTACATCATTTTAATATTCAACGATTTTTGACAGTCTCAAACGAGTAAACGATTATCGATTAATCGGGACCCCAGCGCCATATTTTCTATTTCTTGATTTACTTCGGATAATAATGAAGAAAATTAATCATCACTTTCGTTACATCATTTTAATATTCAACGATTTTTGACAGTCTCAAACGAGTAAACGATTATCGATTAATCGCGACGCCAGCGCCATATTTTCTATTTCTTGATTTACTTCGGATAATAATAAAGAAAATTAATCATCACTTTCGTTACATCATTTTAATATTCAACGATTTTTGACAGTCTCAAACGAGTAAACGATTAACGATTAATCGCGACGCCAGCGCCATGTTTTCTATTTCTTGATTTACTTCGGATAATAATGAAGAAAATTAATCATCACTTTCGTTACATCATTTTAATATTCAACGATTTTTGACAGTCTCAAACGAGTAAACGATTATCGATTAATCGCGACGCCAGCGCCATATTTTCTATTTCTTGATTTACTTAGGATAATAATAAAGAAAATTAATCATCACTTTCGTTACATCATTTTAATATTCAACGATTTTTGACAGTCTCAAACGAGTAAACGATTAACGATTAATCGCGACGCCAGCGCCATGTTTTCTATTTATTGATTTACTTCGGATAATAATGAAGAAAATTAATCATCACTTTCGTTACATCATTTTAATATTCAACGATTTTTGACAGTCTCAAACGAGTAAACGATTAACGATTAATCGCGACGCCAGCGCCATGTTTTCTATTTCTTGATTTACTTCGGATAATAATGAAGAAAATTAATCATCACTTTCGTTACATCATTTTAATATTCAACGATTTTTGACAGTCTCAAACGAGTAAACGATTATCGATTAATCGCGACCCCAGCGCCATATTTTCTATTTCTTGATTTACTTCGGATAATAATGAAGAAAATTAATCATCACTTTCGTTACATCATTTTAATATTCAACGATTTTTGACAGTCTCAAACGAGTAAACGATTATCGATTAATCGGGACCCCAGCGCCATATTTTCTATTTCTTGATTTACTTCGGATAATAATGAAGAAAATTAATCATCACTTTCGTTACATCATTTTAATATTCAACGATTTTTGACAGTCTCAAACGAGTAAACGATTATCGATTAATCGCGACGCCAGCGCCATATTTTCTATTTCTTGATTTACTTCGGATAATAATAAAGAAAATTAATCATCACTTTCGTTACATCATTTTAATATTCAACGATTTTTGACAGTCTCAAACGAGTAAACGATTAACGATTAATCGCGACGCCAGCGCCATGTTTTCTATTTCTTGATTTACTTCGGATAATAATGAAGAAAATTAATCATCACTTTCGTTACATCATTTTAATATTCAACGATTTTTGACAGTCTCAAACGAGTAAACGATTATCGATTAATCGCGACGCCAGCGCCATATTTTCTATTTCTTGATTTACTTAGGATAATAATAAAGAAAATTAATCATCACTTTCGTTACATCATTTTAATATTCAACGATTTTTGACAGTCTCAAACGAGTAAACGATTATCGATTAATCGCGACCCCAGCGCCATATTTTCTATTTCTTGATTTACTTCGGATAATAATGAAGAAAATTAATCATCACTTTCGTTACATCATTTTAATATTCAACGATTTTTGACAGTCTCAAACGAGTAAACGATTATCGATTAATCGGGACCCCAGCGCCACATTTTCTATTTCTTGATTTACTTCGGATAATAATGAAGAAAATTAATCATCACTTTCGTTACATCATTTTAATATTCAACGATTTTTGACAGTCTCAAACGAGTAAACGATTATCGATTAATCGCGACCCCAGCGCCATATTTTCTATTTCTTGATTTACTTCGGATAATAATGAAGAAAATTAATCATCACTTTCGTTACATCATTTTAATATTCAACGATTTTTGACAGTCTCAAACGAGTAAACGATTATCGATTAATCGCGACCCCAGCGCCATATTTTCTATTTCTTGATTTACTTCGGATAATAATGAAGAAAATTAATCATCACTTTCGTTACATCATTTTAATATTCAACGATTTTTGACAGTCTCAAACGAGTAAACGATTATCGATTAATCGCGACGCCAGCGCCATATTTTCTATTTCTTGATTTACTTAGGATAATAATAAAGAAAATTAATCATCACTTTCGTTACATCATTTTAATATTCAACGATTTTTGACAGTCTCAAACGAGTAAACGATTATCGATTAATCGGGATGCCAGCGCCATATTTCCGTCCTATTTCTTTGATAATTAAGTATGGATTATGCAATTCACATGAAATAGTTATTTTTTCTGCTTTACGTTAACCTACAGATATAAAGTTCAATATAATTGGATTTTCCAATATATTTAAACAGGCAAAACAAACTTAATGTCGGGTCGAAGGTTATCTGTCTACTATATATATAATACTCATCGTTCATATTTCAAGTAAAACGAAAATTTTATTTGCTTCAGATTGTTGTATTATATAATATGAAGAAAATATATTTTGTTGTAGCTTTAATTGCTACTATATGGGACGTTTCATGGTGTTACCCCAAAATTGGTAAGTGATACAACTTCGTCATTATAATACTAAATTATTTACTAGCAAATACTTGTTTTTTGACTTAAAAAATTAAGATAAATAATTTGAAAGATCTGTAACTGAAGTTGGACCACAATTAGCTTAGTTGGATACGAAATGGAGACAGTCAACTTTTAATTTTAAATTTGCAGGAGACCCTTGCGTCATGGGTGGTACGAGTACTGCCGGAACATGCACACCAATATCACGATGTCCTTACGCTATGAGAAGATTAAGACAATTAGAAGAAAAGCCTGATGTAATAATATTTTTATTATAGTTGTCTGGTAATCCTATCTGTTATATTATGGCAGCCGGTGCACCCCGGGCAACTACGTACTAGTAATTTCCCACTATTACTATCTGGATATCCGGAGGCCAATATCCGCATGGGAGGGAATCGTAGACGCAATAGATAGTGGCTGCGTTGCCACTCAGTGGCGCAGCCGTGCTCCTTGATTGTCAGACATATCAGTTGCTGGAGGGCGTCATGGTGGGCGGTTAAGTCCAGGGGGGTCCGGTGGCCGGAGGTACGGGTCGCTCTGAGTACTTCTCTGTTGGTAGAGATGACTTGCGAGCGACATGATCTCGAGGAATATGGGCCGCTACTGACTCCTCCGGGGGTTGGGTGTTTCAGTAGACATTCAATAGACGGCATGGACAGTGGTGGATTTTAGTACGGTAGACTAGCGCTTATCGCTGGGAGTCCCACATAACCCTTTTAAGGGGGAGGCGTAAATGCATTTCCCACACAAAAATGACTAGGTCTCAAAGGTGTGTTAATTCTGCAAACCCTCACTTGGCCAGCGTGGTTGACTATAGCTTAAGTCTTTCTCATTCTGAGGAGGAGACCCAACTCAGCAATGGGCCATTAACGGGTGATAATAATAATAAATGATTTTTGGATTATTTCCTAGACTTGAAGAAGATTTTTTCTCACCAAACATCATGATTCAATGTCAATGAAAAGAGTCCACTAGGTTACGATTCATAAGAAATGAAAGAATCAAAATATTAATAAATATAACTATACCTTTTGATTAAATTCATTCAGAAGTTTGATATTATTACAACTTTAAGGAAATTTGACTGACAGGACACAATACAAGACAGGACAACAAACTGATCCTATAAGTAAGATTAAGGTGTGGAACCCTAAAAATTCAAAGCTTAGGAATTACTGGAAATGTTATCCGACTTTTTATGCTATTTATGAACATTTCTTTTAACCATTTAATTTCTAATAATTTCTTTAATACTTTCAGATTTGTTTTTATATTGACAACGAAATTATAACATGTTGTCCAAACCAACTCCCAGTAGCTTACTCGGAATCTGTAATCTAATCTAGTGAAGGGTGATCTACAGTTGATGACAACTACAAGTAAAAGAAAGAGGAGCAATTTCTTATTAGTTATAAATAAATACTAAAATAACTCACTTGTTGTTTAATATTAAAATACCTTAACCATACACAACAACCTGTACAGGCCGGGTAACCTGGGGCTTGCGACCCAGGAGGAGGAGGAGGAATACAGAACTATAAAAAAACAAGAGCAATACCAGTATCAGTGGCGTAGCGTACGATATATAACCTGATTTAAAGGAGCTCCTTAAGCCTACACCTTGGTCACAAGTCCAAGGCACTGCTTAGGTTTCTCTCGTAATTGTTAGAGATCATATTTGATCATTTATCGATTCAATAGGAGTATCTACGTTGCGTTTACCCAATATTCCATTCGATACCATCCCCCCTGTTAGTGTTCCCCAATATCCCCCATCTTCCTCCTGCCATTTCCAGGTGAGTCACTTCCATTTCCTTTCACATCGTTTTAAAATCCCCGACATATATATATATAATATTTTAATATATATATATATGTTAAATATATCCGAAAGTAAATTTAATATTAGTATAATTAAATCATTTAGACTATGTTTAAGTAAAAATCCTTTAATTTTTTTTAAATATATGAATAGAGTCTGCTTCTCTTATGAGTTGCGGTAACGAGTTCCACCTCTTCTTCCCCTTCATCCAGTCCAGCTTGGACACAATACGATTTAGCATAAAAAGAAGTATTATGTACAGGAGTACTTAACAAGAGATTTTTTTAGAACGAAGATTTCGATTATGTGTGTCAATAAGGAAAACGAATCTCTCTTTTAGATAAGGAGGGGTGTTATGGTCCAACAGTACACAGTAAAGAAGAGAGAATATGAGTATTCCTGCGAAGGCGGATAGGAAGTCACTTGAGTTTTTTGCGAAAAAAGTTGTACAGATACGCGGAATAGAAACGGGAGAGAAGATAAGTGATGTTGGCATACACTTTGCTTGCACAGATTTAGTCGCTCTACCGTGTCCACAATATGGAAAAATAATTCTTCATGCAGAGGATGAAATTAAAGAAACCTTGATACGAAGATACGATATCATGGTTTCACCGTCAGCGCCAGAATAATATGCCTATCTCGGGGCCGATCGTGAAAGCTAAGGCGGAGAATTTTGCTGAAGAATTTGGATTAACTTCTTTCATAGCATCAGAAGGATGGCTCGGAAAATTCAAGCAACGTCATCATATCGATTATGATAAAATAAGTGGAAAAGCACGAAGTGTTGATACGAATGTTACTCATGATTGGATTAATAAAGTGTGGTCAAAATTGACAAGAAAATACGCCCCAAGTGACATTTTCAATGCTGATGAAGCAGGAATTTTCTATAAGTTGACTCCAGATAAAACTCAGAAAATTAAAGGGGAAAAGCGTCTGGGAGGAAAGCTCTTCAAGGAACGTATTAAGGTGCTAATATGGATGGCACAGAAAAAAAGCTGATGAAAAATCAAGATTTTTCAAACCACTCGTCAGTTTGATGTGCATCACCACATATTATATATAATATAAAATTTAGTTGAATTTTAGTTTCAACTTCAACTTCAACACAATATGTTTGTAATGCAACAGAAAAATACAATCTAAAGCATAAAATGATTATTGATTTAAACAACCATTATTTAAAAGGAATCAAAATGTTACCTTGCTATAAACCGCGGCAATCTGATCTACCAGACTCGTATGGTACAACCCAGAAGAGCACCCTGCCCACATAAAAGTGAGACGCGCCACACGAGTACATCGCGATCGACAATCGACGTACGTTTCGCTCCGTAACCGAAGCATCTTCACGACGTGTTGACTCTACAAGAGTTACTTGCAATTTTGATTCCTTTTAAACCATGAATTTCCGCAAAGTAACGCCTGATTCAATTCAATAACCATTATTTATATCTTGTATTAAAAATAAAAATATTCATCAATCCGAGATAATTCACAATGTTAGCTCTTGTCTCTTTGTTTAAACTTTTAGAAATTAGTTAAATTTATAGTTTTATTTTTAATATTTTCAAAATTATTAGTATGGCAACACTTTGCTCAACGATTGGCTGACGACTTTGATTGGCCGACGATTTTAGACCAATCGGGGGGGAAGGTCTTTGCCGCGCGAACCGATGTCACATTGGCCAGAGGTAAAAACTGGAGGAGCATTCTGTTACGAGACTCCGGAGTGAATTGTACAATCGCGGTCTAATACTGTGTCTGAATTAAAAATATAACCGAGTTGGATTACTTGTTTCCTTTTACCTTGACGAGGAGTGGATTGGAGGTTAAGTATCACAACAATGTGATATACAGAAATAAATGTCTAAAGAGCCCGTTGCTCGCAAAGTAGGTTAGCAACGGTGCAGGAACAAAATGGTAGAATCACCGATGAACCCCCTTCTTTTGGTAGTTGTGATCAGCGTTGCATAGAAGAACAGAGATGAACATAATTTTGAACATGCATTCAAATATTTGACTTTAATTTATTCTTAATTATATATTTTATAGTAATATATAAAGCTGAAGAGTGTTGCTATTTGAACGCGCTAATCTCAGTAACTACTGGTCCGATTTGAAAAATTGTTTCAGTGTTAGATAGCCCATTTATTGAGGAAGGCTACAGGTTATATATTATCACGCTAAGACCAATAGGAGCGGAGCTACACGCGTACGAAGTTGCAAGGGTCTATTGCTTTTATATGAACATAATCCGAAGTAAATAAATTGATTTTTTATACATGTATGAAATCACTTATTATAAAAGATTGTGTAACTATTGTTAATTATTATGTTGGCAATACTTATAATTTGAGTAGCAACTTGTTACTTGATCTTGATGTTGGTACGACTGATATGGGTAGCATCCTGTTACTTGAATGTTGGCCAACTGATAAACACAAACCAAGGAAGTCGGTATTGCAAAATAAATACGCCATCACGACAGAATAATCATGGATTACATCGCGAGTATTGTAGGAGTAACGCTGAAGCTCTGAGTCTAATGTTAGTCATTCTTCTTCTCTCTTCTTTTATTAATTAACACTATATTTTTTGGTACATAAATAAATTAAAAAAAAAGTAAAATAAATTTAAAATAAAATCTGAATAATATTTCAACGTTTCAGTTGATGACGGACAGGATGACAGTAGCAAATATATCATTTTATTGAGGCGCGTTCCACTAAGCGATTTCAACGCCCCAAACGCTCTTTTAGCCGTTCCACTTGACAATCGCGGGCGTTGTGGTTGCGCGAAACGTCATTAATGACGTCATGACGACCCATGTCAAATCGTGGGTTGTGAGCGCTGCAAAATTACTGATCTGTCAATCAATCAATTATTTATTGCACACTTTTAAAGTTAAATTTAACATATACATATTGTAATAATAACAAAAATAAAAGATGCGCAAAGGCGGTCTTATCACTAAAAGTGATCTCTTCCAGGCAACCATCTCCTATAGGATCCAATATAGGTAATTAGGCAGTATATGGTCCATAAAGTTTTATAGAATATAATAGACATACTTACTACTAAATACTATATTCCTTACATAAACTAACATACATATATACACATATATAATAGTTTGTATGTAATATATGTATATATGTATTTCTTCAAACAGTTCTTAAATAAAGATCTGTGTGCAAAATTTGGCGGTATTTTTAAAACAACAAAAATGGCGACGATGTAAATAACTTTATTTGAGATTTATTAGTGGACGTGAATGTTTCTGCAGCGCATATTTATATAAAATTAATTTTAGTTTCTATTAAATTATAAAAATAAAATCAATCAGTAAAAAATATGAATGTAAACTAATTTAACTAATAATTATAAACTTAAACTCTTGAAACTATTGTTGTACTTAAAGCGCTTATATTTAATTTATTTACGTTAACGCTCAAAACGCTCAATTACCCATTCCACTTGGGTAAACGATCGTAACGCTCGCGGACAAGTGGAACGGGAACGTGGTCATGAGCGTGGGCGTTGAGAGCGCTTAGTGGAACGCAGGGATGGTCAAATCTTGGCTACATTTTATATAAAAATGTTTTTGGTAGGTTTAACTTTAACTAATTGAGTAAAAAAATTAAAAGTTAAGATTTTGATAATTTAGTATAGATCACAACAAGTCTTTATGCTTTCATATCTTTTGTTGACCTACAGTATCAAATAACGTAAAATATCCGGCTAAGGTTATCTGCTCTATATATAACTACTCATCGTTCAGATTTCAAGGAAAACGAACGTTTTAATTGCTTCAAAATGTTATATTATATTAATATGAATAGAATATATTATACTATAGTTTTAATTGCTACTATATGGGACGTTTCGTGGTGTTACTCTAAGATTGGTAAGTGATATTCTAATCTCACTCATTATGATACACCACATTAAGGATATATGTCGGAGAATAGTAAAAGACTATCGAATAATCGAATCGTCATCGGTATCTATGGCGTTGGAGTAGGGTAGTAATCACTTCCGTTGTTTTGACAGTCTCGACCCTCGACCCTTTATATGCCATAGACAGTCTGACTGAATTCTTACTCAAGAAGTATAGTAGTCTCTGAATAGTGTTAGTGTTAGGAGTGCTGTCCGATCAAGGTCACGTGAGTACCTTACAATCTAGTTGCCATGTCTTGTATCGGTTCAATAGGAGTGTCTGCGTTGCGTTTGCTCAATATTCCATTCAATACCATCCCCCCTGTTAGTGTTTTCCAATATTCCCCTCACTTCCTTCCATCTCATCATTTAAAATCCCCGACATATATATATATATATATATGTCGGCGCAAAATATGTGAATCACTGTAAGCCAAAGATGCAAAAAAAGAAGGAATTGTAGTATCAATATTTATACTTTCCCCAGAGGGTTAAAAATACGTCCGAAAACGGGTACTCTGGTTTGCGCAAGCCCACTTCTGACCGTTAACGAATAAATATTATTTCAACTTATTAAATATGAATTTAAGAACTGAATTCAATTAGATTTCAATAAGTTAATGAATTGTTTGTAGCACGAAGATTAACTGCAAGTGCGATAGTTGTTAAACTATAAATCTGAGAATATTTTTTCTTTCGTGGAGCTATTCTTCAAAGGCCTTAGAATAGATTGCCTTTGGAAAAAATTAAAAAAAATTAATTTTCGTTTTTTATAAACGTTTTTTTTAGAAACGATCACGATAACTCGTGGGTTCAAATCCCAGTCATTGGCCTACTGACGTGGCCTACTCTAACACAAGTATTTAGCTTAGTAGGAGGGGTAGAAGTACTAGTAGTATGTGATCCATAGCTAGTAATCTATGTTTTTTTTTTAAAAAAAGTAATTTTCTTAGGTTAAAAATTATGAAGATTTAAACATTGAATAAAGTACAGTGGGTGATCTTATGACTAAGCCATCTCTTCCAGACAACCCAGTCTTGGAAGGAGAAAGGGGCTTAAAATAAAGTAAGTGGTGTAAAGTACACTATATACTATTATATAAAGCTGAAGAGTTTGTTTGTTTAAACGCGCTAATCTCAGGAACTACTGATCCGATTTGAAAAATTTTAGATAGCACATTTATCGAGGAAGCCTAAAGGATATATATCATCACGCTACGACCAATAGGAGCGGAGCTACACGCGGGTCGACTAGTACAGTTATAATAAACTAATATAGATTTAATAAATAGATACAATACGATTTATAAAATGTAAATCGCAAAGAACGATACTGGACAGAGGACTGAGACAGTCGCCTTTTTAATTTTAAAATTTTTAATTTTCAGGAGAACCTTGCGCCATGAATAACATTACCGGAACATGCAAACATATAACACAATGTCCTTACGCTCAGAGAAAAGTGAAGGAATTAGAAGAAAAGCCTGATGTAATAACATTTTTATTATAGTTGTCTGGTAATCCTATTTGTTATATTATGTCGGTGGGTAAGTTAGGTTAGGATAGGTGCGGAAGACTCGGCAGACCACACACGCCGAATCTGTCCCGCCTGGGAGGAGCACCGCGGAGAGAACCCGGGAGACCGCTCCGGAAGCCCTTCTCGTACGAATGGATCGAATATTTTTATCGTATATTTTTCCTTTTAAGGCACGGAACCCTAAAAACAAAGAAAGCTTAGGAATTACTGAAAATGTCTGACTTTTTATGTTATTTATGAACATTTATTTTAACCGTTTAATTTCTTTAATACTTTCAGATTTGTTTTTATGATGACCAAGATATTATAACATGTTGTCCAACCAAAGTGGATATTCCAATTCCTACCGATTACAGGTCTCTTTTTGATATGCATAATTTAGTAAAGAAAACCGATCATATGGTAATTAAATCTGCATTTTTTTTTGTATAAAAAACTTATGAAAGATTCATTAATAATTATGTATGTGCACAACAGAAGACTGATGTTGTGTTAGTTAATGTCAGCATAAGGTGTGAGTGAGACAGGAGAGTGAGCGAGAGTGAGATATAATATGAATGAATGAGTGAAAGGTTTGAATGTACCTCAGCGACGCGAGAGCGAGTCATCTTGCCATATAAGAAGTGAAATAGACTTGATCTCTAAATTACATTATTACAGACTTGCTATTATCAACATAGAAAAACTATCATATGTTGTGAGAATGATAAACCAAAACAACCGTCTCCAGAGCCGGGTTGCCCTTCGGTACCAAGACCTATACTTGGCGATGAAAATGGCGAAGAAATCTTAGTCCAACATCCTGCTTGGCTAAGTATGAATCTGTAGCAATTATAGTGCAGAACTAGTCCTCCCGCCCCTTTTGGGATAAAATAAATTGTTGATTAACAAACAACCAAATATCAAAACATACAAACATTTATATTTATAATATTAGTAAGATTAAAAAATAGCTAAAATATAGCTTCTATTGTTTTAAACAGGGTCAAAGACCAAGCATGCTTAAGAACAAGTCTAGCATGTAGACTTTCTTATTGTTTTTGTTGACTTCAAAATCTTAAGGTATACTTTTTTTCAGAATGTATTGAATACCAACGCTATTTTAATGTATGTGTAACAAACCTAGAAGGCAGTCATCAAAAATATGTCAGACAAGATTCATGTGGAATAAATAAAAACCCAGGGAGGGTCATTGGTGGCCAGCCAGCTTCCGACAAAGAGTTTCCACATATGGTATTTTAAATTTATCTTATTTCCTCTTACAAAAATAATTTCAAATAATATAAAATAAAAAGGAACTAACATAGAACCTTGTGGAACGCCCGATTGTACCCAATAATCCAGAAGAATTTATATCATTAAAAACCATCATCTTGACTCTTTAATTGAGATATAAAGCGAATAGATCAAGTGACACGCCATCTACACCATAATAATAAATTTTTGTTAAAAGTGTTTCATGTTGAACTGAAGCAAATGCTTTAGATAAATCACAAAATACAGCAATCGCGTTAAGCGAGTTCTTCCACATGTCGTTGTCGATAAGAAAAGCCATGTCCTTTAAAATATTACTGTGGACTGTGAAATTATTTTTAGGCTGTAATTGGTCGTACAGATGACACAGGTGATAAAGACATCGAATGGATCGGTGGAGGATCCTTGCTAAGTGAGAAGTTTGTACTTACTGCTGCTCACGTTTTACGAAATAGTGGAGGGTAAGTTACAATCAACCTCTTTAAAGTGCATGATATCCGAGTGAGTCATATATAAATAAAGGCAAATTTTTGTCATTCCAATTTTCAGTAAAGCGACGTACGTCCTTCTGGGAACAAAAAACAAAAACGACATAAAAAATGGGCTGCTATACAATATTATAAGGCAAATAATACACGACGGATATAAGGGGAGGGACAATAAAGCAAATGATATAGCATTAGTGGAACTGCATCAAAGGTAAATTAAACAAACAATTCTATGTTTCAATAAGCGGTTGCAACTAATTAATAAAATAAATAAATTATTAAGCTGAAGAGTTTGTTTACAGTGTAGGATAGCCCATTTATCATGGGAGACTATAGGCTATATAACATCTTATCATATGGTGCCTACGCCGCAGTCTCTCTAACCCTCTCTGTCTTATGTGACGCAAACGAAGTATAGATACATCAAGTAAGAAATATTGATGTTTGTTGTAGTGTTGTGTTCAACGAGTTCATACGACCGGCTTGCTTGCCAGTGCCGGATAGAAAACTGATTGATGACGAAGTGATTATTGCTGGCTGGGGAATAACGGAAAATGAAACAACTTCTTCTGAGCTGTTATATGTAAGATATGAGATTTTGTTACCAGCTGGGGTTGTAAGTCGAAATACCCCACCAAACGAAAGTTTAAAACATACCAACACCGGGATTACGATATTTTCTGATATTTAAGTACCGGTTTATCTAAAGTTCCTTTCCTTGTTTTTTTCTTGGTGGCATGGGATCTGTTCCCCGAGTGGCTTGCGACCACCAACATCGGAATCCGACCGCCAAGGGTCTTTTTTGGTCGATTTGCAGGTAGGCCAGACTTGGCAGCTCCCTCTCCCATCCTATTAACGCTGCGGGTCTAGTGAATTCTGGGCTCTTGCTCAGGATCCACTGAAACCAAAGTATTCCCTTCACTCCCCCTAACACCTCCTTTCTATCTTCGAGGTTGCAACGCATCGGTAAAACTAGAGAATATCTGTTGTATTGCCGATGTTCATGGGCGACGGTGACAACTTACCACCAGGTGGACCGTCTGCTCGTTTATGGGTTATCTACCATTAAAAAAAAGTCCGGTTAAATCGACAAATAAATTATGAATCATATAAAGATCGGATATTGATACTTTAATGAATTTAACCTCGACAATAACCGCGGTTCTCGAGAGCAATATAATTCGACCTGCAACAATACACTACTTGTTAATTTACAAAAAAAGGATGTCTACCTTAGCCCGCCTACAATAATGCTTGTGCCCTCTCCAGTACATTTTTGGTGTCCCCGTGCACAATTAAAAATCACAATCATTCATCATTTTGACGCCCCCTGGAACCTTTTTACCTCTGGCGCCTTCGTGCCGATCTTGCACATATGGACGGCGGGTCCCTGAATCCCGAAATATCGAAAATATTTCTTTCACCATCGTTGGAATGTCTAAATGCTTCACTAGAGCGCTGCGCTGTTGGCTCTAGCTAATCACTGTGTGATCCGCGGACATCAGTAGCACAAAATGCATTAAACCCAAATGCAGTAGAAATCTCAGCATGAAAAGTATTCGTGGGTATCGGAATATACCCAAGATACTACTATCGATAATGTTTTGGGGAATTGATGCTTCCATGGATGAGTGTTAGAAATGTATATTATTTTTTTCAGGCGTCCATACGGGAGAGTACCAGATGCATAAGTGAATATAAAAACAATTTTGACCCTGAAAAGATGATCTGCGCCTTTGGACAGAGAAGCGAAGACTCTTGCCAGGTTTGTTACACTTACACGCTTAAACTAAAAGGGTACAAAGATAGACTAGAGCTTGGAAAGGACATATGCTACGTTATCTCGAAAAAAGGCTTGAAGGGGTTGAAATAGGTTTCTTGAGCTTTTTTGAGGATAATATAAGTAAGATTTCGTTTTCAGGGTGACAGTGGTGGACCGCTGATGATAAGGTTTTCCAACTTGAACTGTTCCTACTCCATCGAGGGTGTGGTCTCCTACGGCACAGGTTGCGGCAAAGCCGGTGGTATCTATACTAAGGTCTCGTATTATCTAGATTGGATCATGAAATATGTTTGGCGTGATGAATGGAACTCTTATTTAGAGGAGATACGTAGAAAACAAAATGACAAGAAAAATTAAATAATTTTCGGTAGTGGTTAGTCAAAATGATTTTAGTAAAAATTTTCAATTGCACTTGCTAAATAAATTGATTTAATTGAATTTTCTTTTGATTTCTATTATATCGGAACACAAGTGAAACACAGCGACGCTATATGCACTGCTTTATTGGAGGCGTTTTAATAAAACGAGGGCGCAGCCTCGTACACATGCAAAACCATTATACATACACACAACATTCCTTCCCCTAGATTGGCAATCTCGAAGGTCTTATTTCACTCTCTAGCGCCTCGAAAAATTCTGTAATAATTGACCAGCCCAAAAAACGATTGTAATTGGCTGGGACTGGTGCTTCTAATACAGCTTTAACCTTCTGGGGTGACTTTTTCAACCCGTCTTTATTTATGATGTAACCTAGATAACTGACTTCACCCATAAAATAATCACATTTTTCCCTTTGAGGCAAACACTGCATCCTGTAATTTTTGGAGCACCGCATTTAGTCTGTGACTTGACTACCATTGCTTCTTTTGAGCAGGTAAATAACCCAAAAACTATAACTCCTATTGAGCAGATCAATAATTTGACATTTAATAACTTGGAAACCGTTCCAATTAATTTTACATAATAAGACAACAGAGAATTACTCTAGCATATTGAACCTAGACAATAATAAAAATAAAAATCTTAACAATAATAATAAAATTGTAAACCTGGTGCACCAAAACTTACAAGGACTTTTAGGTAAAGAATTAGAACTGGAATTATTTATGAGATGTGAAAACATTCATTTTTTATGTAATACAGAGCATTGGCTTCGTAATTATGAACTCATATTTAATTTCAGTGGTCACCAGGTAGCAAGTGCGTTCTGCAGAGAAAAATCGTTACGTGGGGGCTCCTTAATAATTTTAAGTAAATTTTTTAAATTTAAAGAACGCAAAGACATTGTGAGCCTCTCTGTAGAACGTACTATTGAGATAGCCTGTGCAGAACTTGAGCGCTTCATTGTTGTGAGCATATACAGTCCCCCTGGAGCGTTATATGAATTATTTGAAAATCTGTTAGAAGAAATACTATTAAAATTATCTGAGTCTAAAAAATATATTATAATATGTGGTGATTTTAACATTAATCTATTAGAAAATTCCACCACAAGTGTTAGATTCATATAACCTAGTAAATATATTTTTAGAGCCAACTAGAGTAACTGCAACCTCAGCAACATGTATTGATAATATATTTACCAACTTTAAACCCAATTCATATTCAATTATTAAAAAGTTGAGTTCGGATCATTTTGGGCAATTAATCTCCTTTAACTGTGAGTTAAAAAAAGGAAATAAAAATAAAAAGATTGTGTTTGTTCCTACGAACTCCAAACGTATGGAGAAATTTAAAGGTAGTATTATAGCAAAACTCACATACTTAAATTTTGACAACAATAACCCTGATATGTTATATAACACACTATTTAAATTAATAAAATCAGAGTTTACTGCTATATTCACTACCAAGACAGTCAATTCGGGTGGTCTCTTGTCATTTAATGATTGGGCAACTGTTGGTATTCATCGAAGTAGAGAAAAACTATATCAACTTTATAATGAGAGATCATACAACCATTCAGAGTCCTTTATAGCCTTTGTTAAAGCATATTCAAAGTTATTTAAAAAAGTGTGTTCCATGGCAAAGTCGTTACATATTAAACAAAAAATTTATAATGCACAAGACAAAATAAAAATGACATGGAATATTATCAATTGGGAAACTGGAAGAGTCAGAGATCGTAACTTCAAGTATAATCTCATTTATAATAACATTCATATCAAAACTGATTAGGAAGTTGCATCCATGTTTGAAAAATATTTCTGACATTCCAATCTCAACAACTTGTTCTCTCATTTCATCTGCCAGCGTTGCTGAATCATTATTGCTAGAAAATGTTAAAAAATGTGATGTACTGTTCGAATTTAGTACTGTCAACAGTAAAGATATAATTAAAACATTTAAAACCCTAGATATGAAGAAAACAGCTGATATTTGGGGTATTTCTGTTAAAATAATTAACTCCATAATTGATGCCATTGCACCGTATCTAGCTACTATTTTCAATACGTGGCGTGTTTCCTGACCTGATGAAGCATAGTAAAGTAACGCCTATATTTAAATCTGGATGTATAACTGATCCAAATAATTTTCGACCCATCTCAGTTTTGCCAACGCTTAGTAAAATTTTTGAAAAACTAATTTTAAACCAAATGGTGATTCATTTTAATTCACAGAGACTTCTCCATGTGAAACAATTTGGTTTTACTAAGGGTTGTTCAACAACGGATGCCGGTGTCGAATTAATTAAGAATATCTTCGAGGCCTGGGAGGAATCACAGAATGCACTTGGAATATTCTGTGACTTATCTAAGGCCTTCGATTGTGTACAACTTGCGACTCTGGTCAGAAAGCTGCGCCACTATGGCATCAAAGGAACTGCGCTCGACCTTATGAACTCCTATCTAAACAAAAGGGTTCAAAGGGTTGACGTGAATGGCAAGAGATCTCCTGGGGCTCGTCTGGATATGGGGGTCCCCCAGGGTTCTATTCTTGGACCATTTGTCTTCCTCATTTATATAAACGACCTGCCAAACCTTGTAGAAAAAAAGAACAAGATAGTATTGTTTGCTGATGACACTTCACTAATATTTAAAGTGAAACGCTATCAAACTGAATATGACGATGTAAACAATGCTCTCTCTGATATTGTACATTGGTTCAGTGCTAATAATCTAATGTTAAATAGTAAGAAAACTAAATATATAAAATTTACGACACCCAATGTTAAGAAAATAGAGACTGGTGTATTTATAAATGGAGAGGAGTTGGAACCGGTGGAATTTACCGTATTTTTGGGCATCACTGTCGATTCTAAATTGCAATGGGGCCCCTATATTGAGAGGTTGGCCAATAGACTCAGCTCTGCAGCATACGCGGTTAAGAAAATACGCCAATTAACTGATATAGACACGGCTCGTTTAGTTTACTTTAGCTACTTCCATAGTATAATGTCTTACGGCATTCTACTTTGGGGTAACGCAGCCGACATAAACACGATTTTCATACTGCAAAAGAGGGCTATTCGCGCAATCTATGGTCTCGGCCCTAAAATATCTTTAAGAGATAAATTCAAAGAAATTAATATATTGACTGTTGCTTCACAATATATTTTTGAAAATGTTATGTATGTGCGTAAAAATATTAATGATTTTATTAGAAATAGTGACTTGCATGACATTAATACTACGAACAAACACAAACTTGTTACTCCTACTACTCGATTGAGTAGAATTAGTAATTCTTTTGTTGGGCGATGTGTATGCTTTTACAACAGGATCCCAGAAAACGTTCAAAATTGTTCTATAGGAAAATTTAAAAAGTTAGTTAAAAAACGTTTGAGTGACAAAGGCTATTATAACATTAAAGATTTTTGGAAGATGTCACGCCTTGGGAATGATGCGTTCGCTCCAGGCTTTCTCAATGTATAAATATACTTGTTATAAAAATTGGCGTTTAAAAAATCAAAGATAAAAAATATCCAAAAGAAACAGTCCCGCTGAGTTTCTTGCGCCCATTCTTCTCAGGTCTGGGTTAGGTCGTTTCCGAAAGGGTGGTAGATTCCGACGTTCAATAAGAGAATGTAAATTCCATCATTGAATAAAAAATTTTGACTTTGACTTTGAGTCGCTTCATATGTTCAGAGTCGGTGGTACCTGTGATTAATACATTATCCAACAAGCAAAGCACCCCGTTCATTCCTGACAACAAACTTTCAATAGCACGCTGAAAATAGCGGGCGCCAGGCCAAGCCGAACACTAACCTAGTATATTTATAAATACCGCGATGTGTGTTGATGCAAGTGAGTATTTGAGATTCCTCGTCCAATGGAAATTGGTTAGATCTAATTTTGTAAATTTTAGTCCGCCGTGAAGTTTAGAAAACAATTCACTTACAGTAGGTAAAGGATATTTTTCAATGACTAATTGTTTATTAATACTGACCGAATAATCAGCACATAGCCTTACTGACCCATCTCGTTTTAGTACTGGTACAATCGGTGAAGAATATTCTGAATATTCTACGGGTTCGAGGACGCCCAAGGCCACTAATCTATCAATTTCACTGTTCACTTTATCCCGTAGTTTTAATGTTACTCGCGATTGCAGACCTTCAAGTTCAAGCTCGGTCTGTTTGCAATAATTAATCGATTTCAGTTGAAGGTTAAAGTGCGATATAAAATCTCTGCGCAGCAGCGAGGGCTCGCCGCCGCGCACTACGTATACGTCTAACATGTGTGTGCGATTCTCAAATGCGATCGGTAATCGAATCACACCTATACATATAACATCCTCACCTGTGTAGCTCATGAGTTTCTTACGAGTCTTTGACAACGGTACATCGCTAAAATGTATGGTATAGGTATTTTCTGATATCACTGTGATTGCGGAACCGCTATCGATTTTAAATGTAAGATTTACTCCACGGATCGACACACATTTCACCATAGGTTTACCCCTAACCGATCGAATATTAAATAACTTACCATCGTCATCGCTCGCCATTACATATCTAATTTTTTTACACATTCTCTGTAAATGGCCTTTAACCTTGCACTTTTTACATACGTAATTAGCGAATTTACACTCATCAGACGTCAGCGCCACCGCCACTGCGATTGAAAACGATAGTTCTGTAAGGTCATATGCATACAGCTTTTCTTTTTCGAATCCAGACCGCATGCCCATCACAAACCTATCCCGCAGCGCTTCCTCCACATTATTTAATCTCCACATAATTGCAATAAGCCGTCAGTCCACGTAGTCTGGCCGCCCGATCTGTATAAGATGTATGCAGTACTACCTTCTTTAAAACATCGCGGGCTTCTCGCTCTGTGGCTCAATTGGGGGTCCATGTATACAACAAGGCAAATAGGATCCTAAACATATATTCATTGTGTAGATCGGAATGTAAGAAGCAAATTAAAAACTGGCTAATGAAACTTGATTATTACACAACTGAATCCCTTATCACACCTATAAAATGATAACTCATATTTACATGCTTGTACGCACAAACATGCACACATACACGCACACACATCCACACGCATGCACACACACACACACAGAGCCTGGTGATCTGTAACACAGGTCCAGAGCCCATAATGGACACCATGGTTCTCACAAAGTATATCTAGCTCATAATTTAATTTATTTTAATATCTGTCAAATGGTGAATACTTTGTGAGGGTAAATTAAAAAAAAAAATATTTTTTTATTTATTTTTATTTTTATAAGCTCTCGGCTGCTGAGTTGCCGAGTAAATATTATGCCGCTCGCCAAAGCCCATGCGTTTTGGCGTAAAATGTGCATCAATAACCCTCAGTATATCTTCAAATGGCACCTCCTCTAGCGCTTTTGGTAACGCATTTAATTCCCGCTTGATCCGTTACCTCGGTTACATCATTTGCTACGAACTCTTATATATTATATATACGACTCTTATATGTCTTCCATGTATGCACATTATGGTCGAAGTTGGACAAAATTCCAAATTGCACAACGGACATTTTATTGAAGTGAAACTTTTTTAGAATCGTGATTTCAAACCGGATGCAACGGAAAAAACGACAGGTAAGAGACACAAATACAGAAATATACATACTATTTTATATTATCGGTCTCTCCTCTTTGTGCCATACTTCGTAGCGTCCCCACTCCCGTCTTCTAAGCATAGTCGCCTGTAATTAGTGAGCCAGAGCGAGAGAGCAGATGTCTGTGTGTATGTATATTGCACACTGTTTAATACTTGCTTGTATTTGAGCATTTAACGTGTGTTAGTGTATGTGAAAACTACGTGAGCTAATACTACTGTACACTGTATGCGGCTGCGCATTACAGCTTTTTAGTAAGATGTCAGCGTGGTGTGTTATTATCTAACAGTGTGTTTGTGACTATTTTTATATATATTCATCTCATTCTTTTGTCGATTTACTGAAGTTTCACTTCATACAAAAATGTTAAGCTACACCCTTAACCCACAAGCCTAGATTTCCAGCTTAAAAGTAATAAAGTAAAGAAAAAATATTACTCATACAATTTCTGCAACTTAAAACGAAGCTATTCTGTTCGCATACATACACTGTGCACAGTGTATTATATTATATACGCCTATACCTAGCAGATGGCAATCTTTTACAACATAATGAGCAAAATATAGTTTTTTTTTTTTTTTTTTCTTATAAACGCGGGACTAGTCGCCACTATTATATTGGAACCAAGTGAAACATAGCGACGCTATATGCACTGCTTTATTGGAGGCGTTTTTAATAAACGAGCACACATGCAACACCATTACACACACATAACAGTTTCTAATAAAAGCGTTTTATAGATTGATAAATAAATTTCAAATTCGCGGGTACCCACGAATAGATAGTAAATAACATCTGTTGCGATAGATTAGAGTCAGTCTCTCCGGTGTTGTCGCGCAGTGCACATGGGAGCTAGTGTTATAGTGTCGTGGTTAAGGTCACCCTTCTTGAGATCCACGTAAGTTTACTTAATCATCTATTGTAGTTAGTGATGTCGAGTGGTGGAGGTGAGAGTTAATGTATTATGAAAGAGCTCTTTAAACCTGTCTACCT
The DNA here is from genome assembly GCA_905147385.1 of Limenitis camilla. Classification (NCBI taxonomy): domain Eukaryota; kingdom Metazoa; phylum Arthropoda; class Insecta; order Lepidoptera; family Nymphalidae; genus Limenitis; species Limenitis camilla. Next base: position 6,346,728 of record LR990253.1, read on the forward strand.
AAAACCTAAATAAAATAAAAAATAAATAAAATTGTTGCAACCAGGGGTGGCTTTACCTATAGCGAAGGATGCACGTTGCACACGGGCGCTACGGTCTTAAAGAGCGCTGGCTTTTTCGGCTTTTTATTTTTGTAAAAATAAAAAGCCGAAAAAATCCAACTCATGATCGTCAACGAAGTCTTACATGGCGATAAAGCGACATTATTTTTTGCGCGTGGTGTGGTGAAGGGCATATAATAAGGGCGCTAGGTTGATGGTTGCACACGGGCGCTTCATGAGATAGAGACGCCCCTGGTTGCTACTGTAAATCTGGTTGGAGAAAACTCTGTTAGGTAATAGGAAAATTTAATATACTATCCGACGTCTTTCGTAGACGGCAAAGGGCCGACTATCCGGCTAAATTATGTGTGTAAATATTCGGCTAAGTGCGAGTTGTACACTGAGGGTCCCGTACAATTAGAATTAAATGAATGCCATCGGAAAACTTTTGTCCCTTAACTTTAACATAGGAGGCTCACTTTACCAACTCCTTTAAAAATGTTGTCTTTATATATTACTACCCTCAAATATTACAAAAAAAACTCTATAATCATTGTTATTTTATATGACAAATAAGCAGAATAAAGCTGCGTTTCCACCAGAAAAGTGCGAGGATTTACCCGTGAGGGGTCGGGTTAGAATACAATTCCCCTCTGCCGCTGGGAGAGCATCTCGTAAGAGCCCAGCACCCCCATGGAGGTAGGGGATCTGTTCCCCGACTGGCTTGCGACCTCTCCCATCCTATTACTGCTGTGATTCCAATGAACACCGGCTTCTTGCTCGAGGTCCATCAAAACCGCAGCAGTCTTCTCTTCGCTCCCCCTCCTCACTCTATCTTTGAGGCGGCAAAGCATCGACAAAACTAGAGATACCCTCTAGTTTTGTCGATGTGTAGCAAATGATGTGTTTGTTAATAACCTCACTCAGAGAGCAATAGAACGCAACACACCCTCACACATCTCTGGTGGAGATATAGCCTTTAAATGAATAAAACAGGTATTTATACAAAAAGCTATTTATTTAGAAGTTCAAAATCAGGTTCGGAGGACACTTGCGCGTTTTCGACAATTACCTTAATATTGTTTTCATATTTCTCTTTATCTGGAAATAGATTTAAAATTATAATATATATGTCGGAGCATAGTAAAAGATTATCGATTAATCGAATCGTTATCGTTGTCTATGGCGTTGGAGTGGGGTAGTAGTCACTTCCGTTGTTTTGACAGTCTCTACCCTCGACCCTTTATATGCAATCGACAGTCTGACTGAAGTCTTAGTCGTGCGCGGTCTCTCAAGAAGTGAAGTAGTGTCTAAATAGTGATAGTGTTGTGTTAGTGCTAGGAGTGCTGTCCGATCAAGGTCACGTGAGTACCTTACAATGTAATTACCTTGTGTTAGGTTAGGTTAGGTTAGCCTTGTGTTAGATTCGGTTTATGTGCGTTTAACCTTGGGTTTAAACAGAGAGCCTAGCAGTGGAGGCGAGTGTTATGATCATTTAAAGGACGTCCTTAAGCCTACACCTTGGTCACAAGTCCAAGGCACTGCTTAGGTTTCTCTCGTAATTGTTAGAGATCATATTTGATCATTTATCGGTTCAGTAGAAGTATCTACGTTGCGTTTACCCAATATTCCATTCAATACCATCACCCCCTTTTAGTGTTCCCCAATATTCCCCATCTTCCTCCTTCCATCTCCTTTCACATCGTTTTAAAATCCCCGACATATAGTAATTGGAAAATGGTATTAGAATGGTTGACTACCAACCTGGTAAGCAGTTAGAGTCACAAGGACAGATGGACGACACATCCGGGCTGGTTATCCGTATGTTAGCGTAGGAATGCTTTAGGAATATCTTCTCGTGGTCACAACCACAATTACCACATGGAGATGTGCGGTGGACCTCCTCTCTGGAACTCTTTAGTCCTGAAAAATCAAAACCTTTCTCTTGAATATCTATACTATATCAAGCAAAAAAAAAGGAAATTTGTAACAGCGCCTATACTTGAAGTGAATAAAAAATAAAATTCTTATCAGCGCCTATACTTGAAGTGACTAAAAAAGGGAATTCTTATCAGCGCCTATACTTGAAGTGAATAAAAAAGGAAATTCTTATCAGCGCCTATACTTGAAGTGACTAAAAAAGGGAATTCTTATCAGCGCCTATACTTGAAGTGAATAAAAAAGGGAATTCTTATCAGCGCCTATACTTGAAGTGAATAAAAAAGGGAATTCTTATCAGCGCCTATACTTGAAGTGAATAAAAAAGGGAATTCTTATCAGCGCCTATACTTGAAGTGAATAAAAAAGGGAATTCTTATCAGCGCCTATACTTGAAGAAAAGGGAATTCTTATCAGCGCCTATAGTTGAAGAGAAAGGAATTCTTAGCAGCGCCTTTACTTGAAGAGATTAAAAAGGGAATTCTTATCAGCGCCTATACTTGAAGAGAAGGGAATTCTTATCAGCGCCTATACTTGAAGAGAAGGGAATTCTTATCAGTGCCTATAGTTGCAGAGAAAGGAATTCTTAGCAGCGCCTATACTTGAAGAGCAAAAAAAAGGAAATTCTTAGCAGCGCCTATACTTGAAGTGAATAAAAAAGGGAATTCTTATCAGCGCCTATACTTGAAGAGAAGGGAATTCTTATCAGTGCCTATAGTTGCAGAGAAAGGAATTCTTAGCAGCGCCTATACTTGAAGAGCAAAAAAAAGGAAATTCTTATCAGCGCCTATACTTGAAGTGAATAAAAAAGGGAATTCTTATCAGCGCCTATACTTGAAGTGAATAAAAAAGGGAATTCTTATCAGCGCCTATACTTGAAGTGAATAAAAAAGGGAATTCTTATCAGCGCCTATACTTGAAGAAAAGGGAATTCTTATCAGCGCCTATAGTTGAAGAGAAAGGAATTCTTAGCAGCGCCTTTACTTGAAGAGATTAAAAAGGGAATTCTTATCAGCGCCTATACTTGAAGAGAAGGGAATTCTTATCAGCGCCTATACTTGAAGAGAAGGGAATTCTTATCAGTGCCTATAGTTGCAGAGAAAGGAATTCTTAGCAGCGCCTATACTTGAAGAGCAAAAAAAAGGAAATTCTTAGCAGCGCCTATACTTGAAGAGCAAAAATAAGGGAATTCTTAGCAGCGCCTATACTTGAAGAGCAAAAATAAGGGAATTCTTAGCAGCGCCTATACTTGAAGAGCAAAAATAAGGGAATTCTTAGCAGCGCCTATACTTGAAGAGCAAAAATAAGGGAATTCTTAGCAGCGCCTATACTTGAAGAGCAAAAATAAGGGAATTCTTAGCAGCGCCTATACTTGAAGAGCAAAAATAAGGGAATTCTTAGCAGCGCCTATACTTGAAGAGCAAAAATAAGGGAATTCTTAGCAGCGCCTATACTTGAAGAGCAAAAATAAGGGAATTCTTAGCAGCGCCTATACTTGAAGAGCAAAAATAAGGGAATTCTTAGCAGCGCCTATACTTGAAGAGCAAAAATAAGGGAATTCTTAGCAGCGCCTATACTTGAAGAGCAAAAATAGAGAATTCCTATCAGTGCCTATACTTAAAGAGCAAAAAAAGGAAATTCTTATCAGCGCCTATACTTAAAGAGCAAAAAAAAAGGAAATTCTTATTAGTGCCTATACTTGAAGAGCAAAAAAAGAGAATTCCTATCAGTGCCTATACTTAAAGAGCAAAAAAAGAGAATTCCTATCAGTGCCTATACTTAAAGAGCAAAAAAAGGAAATTCTTATCTGTGCCTATACTTGAAGAGCAAAAAAAGGAAATTCTTATCAGCGCCTATACTTGTAGAGCAAAAAAAGGAAATTCTTATCAGCGCCTATACTTAAAGAGCAAAAAAAAAGGAAATTCTTATTAGTGCCTATACTTGAAGAGCAAAAAAAGAGAATTCCTATCAGTGCCTATACTTGAAGAGCAAAAATAAGGGAATTCTTATCAGCGCCTATACTTGAAGAGCAAAAAAAGAGAATTCCTATCCAACAGCCAGCCAACTTTTTTTATCAAATCACGTCATATCATATTTTAGATCTGCCTAGACCTCGCACATTAAAATCCTTTGAGGAGTTTATGATCTACGTATATAGACAGCGGGAAGCGACTCCATCTTACCTTTAGCATTCTTGCTGAAACTGAAAGGAATACTTCCCGATTTTTTCTTCCCAATTGCCTTAAAAACCTTTTTCACAGATGCTGCAAAACCTTTTTTATCTTCAGATGCTAGTAGCGGGCATATGCACTGGTCTGCTGGACCCTGACCTTCTGTCAACTTTTGTAACGACTCCTCATCTAACTTCTTCAGCTTGGCGTAATCTGACATTGCTGACTCATTTTTGATGAGTATTTAAGACATGAAAGAAGAACCACTAATTTATTTTTAAATCGACATTTTCATTGTTATTGACGTAAAATTGACAGTAACAGATTTTTTTCTGAATTTATTCCATAATCTAAAAAGCAAAGGTATTATACAGTACAGCCTTGTCGTTAGAAGTTAATAAATAAATAAATTCCTTGTGGTAGTAGATGTCCTTGTATTCATAAGTCAAACATGGTGTATCCTCTAAAACTCCTCATTCTCCCCACTTCCATCCTTCCTCCACTCTCTCCGAACCGGCGCACGAAAGCGCCAGGGCAGGAAAGGCGCTAGAATCCTTCTAAGGGCGCCAGACAGAAAATATAATATTATGACGAAAGTTTGGTTCAAAGGGCGCCAATAATTTGATTATACCCACTTTAGTTATATTATAAAGAAGTAAGATTTGTATTTTTGTATGTAACGAATAAACATAAAAACTACTGGACCGATTTTAAAAATTCTTTCACCATTAGAAAGCTACATTATCCCTGAGTAACATAGGCTATATTTTTTACTAGAAAAAATTAGAGATCCTCAGAAATTCTTCCTAAAACCAACCAAAGGTGCAAAAAAATTAGCTATAAAATGTCTTTCATCGCATGCGCTGCAAAAAGTATTGATGATAGAACAAAAAAATGTTCTACAATATTATAATACGTTTCAATATCTACAAAAAACTACGAAACCATATGTCCAACTATTGTAGTTAAGTCACTACAACTACTTTTTTACATTTTAAAAGTTGATAGAAATGTCTATCAAAATCAGACCATGTTATCCATACCTTTGTATTAATTTTAAACCAAATAAATTATTTTATATTCAAGACTGTTTCAATACCTGTTGATTACTTTTTGAATTATTGAAATCGGACATTTCATTCAAAAGATATTACGAAATTAAAAATACACGCCGTCGCGATGGGTTGGTGTGGAGCGAGCAACTTTATACAAAATCAGCGCCATCTAGAAATAAAGACATAAAACCTACCGATAGAAGACACTGCCATCTATGATCTAATGTTGGAACTAATTAATCACACGATATTTGGAAAAACAATGTTATTAAGGAAAATAAATATACAAAACAATACAATAGTCTGTTAGGTCATAGGAAAATTTAATCTATTGTATGTATGTATTTGTAAATAATTCAGCGGTAAATATGATGTCATTGAACTTATTCCAAATCACTGTTTGTATGAGTCAGATACAGTTAAACTTTAGTAATTTTTTAAAAATAGTTACACTGAACCGATTTTGATAATTTTTTCACTAATATATAGCTACGTTATTCCTTAATTACATAAATTATATAGAAATGCTATTTTTGATAATAATTAATAAGATACAGCCATTTAAGCGCAATTAGTTATTACTATTAGATGCATATTACTTTGATAATTAATTGATGTCTCGTTTTTTTTTTTAATGTTTAAGGACAGATATAAAAAAAAACTGGTTTTATAGTAGTCGTTGAAAAAGTATCGATACTATTTATTCGATGTGTCGATATATAAAATTCTAATAATTCTAATAAAAAAGTATTTGAGGGAAAGGGGGAAAGAAATAAAGAAGACATGACATTGGAAGATCCACCTTGATCAGAAATTCCCGCGCTTTTTCTTTGACTTCGGCCTTACTATAAAATAAATAAAAGATTAACCTACTAAAGTCAAAGATGTGTATGGTGTAATACCTTTGCCATTTCCATTATGAAATAAAAACATAGCAAAAAAATTTCAATAATAAGACGGCTTATAGCACAATATATTAACATCCGTAGATGTATTCGTTCGTGAGTCCTAAGCCTTAACACGGGGTTGGGAGACTTTCGAGTCTACGTGAGGCCATCCTTTTGACAGCTGTCAAATGCTATAATGGCGGGTAGCGTGGGTAATTAATTATCTAAACATACAAACATACAATAGATTTACGCCGTCGCCTAAAAAAAAAGCCACAAATATTAACACAATAAAGAATAACCTTCACAAGTACTTAATAAAAAAATTAACATCGATATCAATGTATCCAAAAAGTATCGATATCCACATCCCTATTACGTAATCAAAACATGCCAGTTATATATAGACTGAATGAGTCACGAATCCAGTACGAGCACAGCCGCGATACGCAACGCTCGTTTGCTTTTTAAATTTTTCAATTATGGTAGCCAAGAGTGCTAGAACAAATTTGATGTTTTATTATATATCTATACCTATATGTGTTATAAATATAATAATATAAGTGACATTTCAATATGTACACCAAGTATATATGGATATTTTACGTCGTTTATGTAAACGCGCAATATGAAGGTAAGTAAAAGATAAAGCCAAGTTCGACTAGAGGTTTCTTTTTGTCATTAAATATTTTTTGGAAAATTAAATATTTATGTTTAATGTATTTGTGAAACTCATTTCTTTTAAAGAAATACTATCCAAGAGTAATGTTTTCTTAATATCCCACAGGAAATATAATTTTTTCCGGGATAAAAAGTAGCCTATATTTTAATCTATATTATAAAGTATCTGAACACCAAAGTTTGTTGAAATCCGTTTAGTCATTTTTGTGTGATTAACAATTATCTAAACATACAAACTTCCATATTTATGTATTAGTAAGATTATAGTTATGTTTGGAAGGACTTTCCTTTAGCTGACGCGATGGAGGGGGTGGTCCCCTCTATCTATACCCCCACATTTTCTTGCCGGAGGCCCATATTTTAGAAATAAGGGGGGGGAGAAGAAAAAAAATTCCGGAGCATAGTTGACACCTAGAAAGTGAAGAAAATAAGATAAGGGTGACAAGGGGGGTAGGAGGGGTCCCCTCTATAAATCCCCCCCCCTCATTTTTTACCGGAGACATTTTAGGAATAAGGGGGACGAAGAAAAACCATTTCTGTGAATCAAGTCGACGTCCTTCTGGGTGGATAAAACTATCCTAACCTAACCTAACCAACGAAACCCCCTCCCCCACTAAAACTATTCCTGTGAACCAAGTCTACGTCGCCCCGCTTCGTGGGGCTCAGGAAAAGATTTTTATATAAAATCGTATTTCTTGTGCAAGTTAAATTAAAAAAAACGTATTTTAAAGTGTTATATTTCGAAAACTATTGATTTCTGCAGTTCGAGATTTTGTGAGTGAATGAGTGTAGTAGGTCTAGATCTATCTACAATAAAATTTTGGAGCGAAACTATTACGTCAGCACTTGGAAAGGTTAGGAATAATTTTTCTTTCTCCCCCCATAATTCCTAAAATATGAGTCTCCGGCAAGAAAAAAAAGGGGGGATCGATAGAGGGGACCCCCACCTACCCCAATCACCACCCCTCTCCCCCCTCCGTCGCGTCAGCTAAAGGAAAGTCCAGCCTCATGTTTATTTACACTCAAACATATATGGAAAATTACTGACTAAACAAGTATAAAAAAGCGTCCACATGTGGCTTGTGCGAGCGGGCAACTGTGGAGGGGGGGTTGCGCTCATGATACATACGATGCGTCACTGCTAGGGTTATGACCTAAGCGAGACGCGCTGTAGGGTTGCATCAGTTAGATTATATATTAATGCTAAGTATACATCATAACCCGTCTGACTCACTACTGAGCCCACTAGTAACCCCACGGTTTGGCAGACTTCACACACCTTTGAGAATATGGAGAACTATCAGGAGTACAGGTTTCCTCACTATGTCTTCCTGAAAAGTCATTGGTGTGTGCCTGTTGTGTAGGATTCAACAGACCTTCCAGATAAGACATCAACGTCTTAAGTTCAAGCGATGAAATCACGACTAATAAGTCACGGGTTCAAATCCCAGTCATGCCTACTGACGTGGCCCCCTCTTAACACAAGCCTGGAGGGGTTAAAAATACTAGAAGTATGCGATCCATATTGACACAATCTACCTGACATTAGATATCCAGATGCTATTACCAAAAAAACCATCTTAATCGAAATATATTAAGGACAGGTGCAAAAAAAGAAACTAGTTATGAGAAAAATATCAATTGATTTTAAATTACCCGTGAGGGGATGGGTTAGAATACAATTCCCCTCTGCCGCTGGGAGAGCATCTCGTAAGAGCCGAGTAACCCAGCACTTCCTTGGTGGTAGGGGAACTGTTCCCCGACTGGCTTGCAACCACCAGCATGCGAATCCGACTCCCAAGTGTCTCTGACGCATTCCGGCCGAGCCGCATGTGGGCCAGATCTACCCCCCTCCCTCTCCCATCCCTTTATTGCTTCGGTTCCAATGAACACCGAGTTCTTGCTCGGGGTCCAATGAAACCGCAGCATTCTTCTCTTCGCTCCCCCTCCTCACTCTATCCTCGAGGCGGCTAGTTTTGTCGATGTCCATGGGCGACGGTGGCTACTTTCCACCAGGTGGACCGTCTGCTCGTTTGTCCCTTATCTGTCATGAAAAAAAAAATATCCTATTATCGAAAAAAATATTTTTTCACAAAACTAGCTTTTTGAATTTTCAAAAAACAACTCGAAAACTATCTGTTTAAGCAGATTCAAAAAATACACTTTATAGTCTGTTATCAAAAAAAAATAGAATCTACCAATAAATATATATAAGAAAACTTAAAAATGGAGACTCAAAATATGTGTACCAGAAACAAGCGAAACTGGTCAGTTGTGAAAGTTGTAGCACCGAACTTGGCTAAACAAGTTGCCGTGCGTCTAAATTAATTGCACTGAAGTTGCTGAGGTTGTTGAACTATTTGCCTCCGCCGCCCCGACTTCGCTCGGTTTCTCTATAAATCACTATCTATTAAACATTCCAGGAGAAAAGTGCACCAAGGACGGTTTTGCAGGATTTTGCGCTAACATTCGAAAATGTAAAACTGCTATTGATGACATCAAAAATCATAGAGGACCACCTCAAGTGAGTATTTAATATCTTTATACATATATATAATGGACGCTTTACAAAAAAAATAGATTCATAATTATACCAATAGATGGCGCTGTTAAGAAAACGACAAAGTAGTAGTTCACCAAATTGTTATCTTATATATAAAATTCTCGTGTCACAATATTAGTTGCCATACTCCTCCAAAACGGCTCGACCGATTTTTATGAAATTTTATATGCATATTCAGTAGGTCTGAGAATCTGCTACTATCTATTTTTCATCCCCCTAAGTGATGAGGGTGGCCCACCCCAAATTTATATGTCGAAACAACGTTTGCTGGGTCAGCTAGTTTATATATCCAAGTTGACTCGCCTTGTCTTTACTCGAGTATTTGCTTCAAGCTTTTTTTTCGCGATAAAAGATAGGCAAAGGAACCCAAGTTCTAGTCCATCTCTGTAGCAAAATTCATCAAAATCGGTTTAATGGTTTAAGAGTAACAGAGTTACTTTAGTATATTGTTGGGATGTACTGAACTGATACTATTTCTACTTATCATCCTTATCGTAAACATAACTATAGATAAGATAACAGCCACACAGTCATGTAGACATCGCATATATATTTCGCGGGACTTATTGTCAATAATTCTAGATTATTTCTATAAATTTTTAATTAGTTAAAATTATGCAATAGTTAGCAATACTGTTGATAACTATATTCGTAGAGCGATTTATTTTATTACTAGTATTCCCACGTGTAAACAATAAATCTCTGTTTAGATAGGTATGACTCGCTTGGTCATTTCATCACAACATATAACTTATTAAAGTTATATGTTGTGATGAAATATTTTCTCTTAGAAGAATACTTGAAATCTAAGTGACGTTAGCCTTATGTATTTTGGGAAGAATTTGTGAGTTTAATTAGTAGTATTTGTTACCGTTATTAATTTATGCGTCAACATACAAACAGCAGCTCATTTAAATATAAATATACATAGCAATATGATGACACATATCGTCAATTCTAACAATACTCTTTGTTACGTTCAATTGGGTAACATGAATATAACATTCTGTATATATATTTAACTTCGTACCGTCTAACTGTCAATACATGTCGTGTTACAGCTTAGCTGAACTGTTGACAACCAATATATATTTCAATTTCATTACTCACATTATTCTACATTTATAAAATCTAAGATACGCCAATCTACGAATATTGTGGATATATGTTGTCGATTCGAAACCTTTAATTATATACGTTCTTTAATTTGGGGGAGTTTACCGTATCGACGGGATGAACATTAAATGTTTGACAGTTAAGAGATCCACCAACATTTTGTATGGTCAAATGTTTTTCTTTTATTATATTTTTTTCGTCAATTTTCCAATGTTTTTAATAGTTAGCTTCTATTTGGGACGGAGACATAGGGACGTAGACGTAGACATATACCCCCCCAAGTAACGCACCGTAACGTTTTTCTGTACCAGAGCTCCTTAAGCCTAAACCTTGGTCACAAGTCCAAGGCACTGCTTAGGTTTCTCTCGTAATTGTTAGAGATTATATTTGATCATTGCGTTGCGTTTACCCAATATTCTATTAAATATCACCCCCCTTTTAATGTTCTCCGATATTCCCCATCTTCCTCCTTCCATTTCCTTTCACATCATTTAAAATCCCCGACATATATAATTGTGATTTAAAGCGCACAATTATAAAAGGTCATAATTCTGGTTAGTATGTCAATTTCTGAGAATTTGCTCGAGTCACGTGAATTCATCTTGCAACAAAAAAACTCTATATGAATTATAAAAGCCATCACTTCACTGAGGTCATTTTAAGACTAACCTAAATTAATTAGATAATTATTTTAAATATGAATAAGCAAATAATTAGTCATAATAAATAATAATTAAATCACGTTATTATAATGTCATTTTGAATTCTAAGAATTATATTCAGCAATAAAATAGTTTGTAAGGATTTCATTTAAATCTCTCTTATGACCATTATTTTTTCGGGATAAAAAGTATCCCGTGTGTTTATTCATGTTATAAAATTTCTGAGATTTTGAAAGTTTGAGTCGTATAAAATTTAATACTACGTGACACAACTACATCATTGTTTGACTGAGTCATTATGTGGTTTTCCCTATAGACCAACATATGTTTATATATATATACATAAAACTTGTTGGTTTATCCTTGTAGTCGTCCTATATATTTAACTAGTTGACCCGCCCTTGCTTTGCTCTGGAGCACTAACTACCATACAAACTTTCATTTCTTATTTCAATACTGACAATCCTTTTGTCGCGATAAAAGTTCTAGTCTATTTCTGTACCAAATTTCATCAAAATCAGTTCATTAGTTTAGGCGTAAAAGCGTACAGATAGACTAGTAACTTTTGCATTTACAATTCAAAATCCATAATGTATATAATATAGATTTTGATTGGTTTTTGAAAATTGTGAGTTGTACCACTTTAAACGCTGAAGTAAAATTATATTTTTAATTATATATCCAATTATTTTAATAGATTGGTTTTCCCAACATTTAATATCTTTAATTGCTTAAATATTAAAGGGGGGAGGGAGTGGGAGGAAGTGTCCATTTAAAAACCAGCTCACGTTGCGTAGTCACATGCAATAAAAAAAGTCCCACGACGCGACGTTCATGAATAATTCTACAGAATTGGAAGCGTCTATATCCATCTCGTTCTCTCGTACGCAATGTGTATAGCTATCTCTTTCTCGACGGGAAACTTGTTTATAATAAGAACACGATAACCTTCATTATGAGTATTAAATGTGCTTCGACCGTTATGACGCTTGCGCGCGAATACTTGTACTATTTTTATATCCTTACTTTACTCACAATTTCGATTATTAAATCGATTTCTTGGATCATAAAATCGAATCGATTTCATTGAGTCACAACGACGGATAATCAAGTCATAATTTATAATTGATTTCGTAGAACAAAATATCGATTTGAAACTATTGAATCGACTTTATTGATTTGATTCATGATAACTTAAAAAACACATTTTTTATTATTAGCACTAAAATAGTTGATATCGAATAATTGAAAATCGATTAATCGATACAAAATAGTCAAGCAAAATCATTCGCTCTGAATGATGTCACTGTTGAGCATAAAACTCACTCACTCACTTGAGCGAGATCCAATGTCATAAAAATTGATTAGATTAGATTCAAAAATAAATCGATTAAATTCAAAAATATCATTCGTTTATAATTATTGTTGAAAAATCGATACGAATACGTGAGATCGATTTTAAACACTATTTAAATTTATAACCTATCTTTCATACTCGATTTAATTTAAAATCGATGCTGATGAATCCGATTTAAAGCAGCATAACCTTAAATTAAATTGACAAATGACATTCTCGATATTAAGAAAAAAAAAACAACTGTCGTGTTCATTTAGAGGATAATTAATTAATAATAATATTTTATAGCTACTAACAGGATAAATAAGAAAATATCCTTGAGTTGATTACATATTATGGAAAATACTAAGAAATCGCAGTATAAAATATATCCAATATGGCGGAATAACAAAGATGGCGGAACAATTTTTTTATTACCTTAAATGTCGTCTCGATAGCCCATTCATTTTAGTGTTCATAATCAAAAATCAATAGATGTCACCACTTATTAAAAAAGAAATTGGTAATCCAATATGGCGGACTTACAAAGATGGCGGATCAATTTTCATCTTTATTTCAATATAGATTTAGTTTCAACAGCCAATTAAATTTATAGTGATCATAGTAATCTGTCGATGTCGCTATATATTTAAAGTAAGAATTGTTTATCCAATATGGCGGACTAACAAATATGGCGGACCAACTATTTTCTTATATTATCGTAAAGTTTCTCTCGATAGCCGATTCATTTTAGTGTTTATAGTCAATAGATGTCCCTACATATTTAAATTAAAAATTACTTAATCCAATATGGCGGACTAACAATGTTGGCGTACAAATTATTTCATATGGCAGTAAAAGTTGTCTCAATAGCTAATTCATTAGTGTCCATAGTCAATAGATGTCACTACATATTTATACTTGGATTATGTTTATCCAATATGGCGGACTAACAAAGATAGCGTACCAACTATTTTCTTATAATATGGCCGTAAAGGACGTCTCGATATCTAATTCATTAGTGTCCATAGTCAATAGATGTCACTACATATTTATACTTGGATTATGTTTATCCAATATGGCGGACTAACAAAGATAGCGTACCAACTATTTTCTTATAATATGGCCGTAAAGGACGTCTCGATATCTAATTCATTAGTGTCCATAGTCAATAGATGTCACTACATATTTATACTTGGATTATGTTTATCCAATATGGCGGACTAACAAAGATAGCGTACCAACTATTTTCTTATAATATGGCCGTAAAGGACGTCTCGATATCTAATTCATTAGTGTCCATAGTCAATAGATGTCACTACATATTTATACTTGGATTATGTTTATCCAATATGGCGGACTAACAAAGATAGCGTACCAACTATTTTCTTATAATATGGCCGTAAAGGACGTCTCGATATCTAATTCATTAGTGTCCATAGTCAATAGATGTCACTACATATTTATACTTGGATTATGTTTATCCAATATGGCGGACTAACAAAGATAGCGTACCAACTATTTTCTTATAATATGGCCGTAAAGGACGTCTCGATATCTAATTCATTAGTGTCCATAGTCAATAGATGTCACTACATATTTATACTTGGATTATGTTTATCCAATATGGCGGACTAACAAAGATAGCGTACCAACTATTTTCTTATAATATGGTCGTAAAGGACGTCTTGATATCTAATTCAATAGTGTCCATAGTCAATAGATGTCACTACATATTTAAACTTGGATTATGTTTATCCAATATGGCGGACTAACAAAGATGGCGGATCAAGTTTTTAAATTAATATGTTTTCTGTTTCAGATATGTTCATTCACCTATGATGATCCGATAGTATGTTGCTTGGATAACGCAGTCAAACCTACATACCGACCACCGGTAGCCACTACTAGTACAAGCAGGTAAGCATATCACTCTTTGGTGGAGTGACGTCATCATTGCTGACGTCACATACCATCCATATTGTCTTCAATAGCTTCAAATAAAACTTAACCTGAAAACCATATACAACAAGAACTGTTGGACTGATTTTGATGAAATTTGGTACAGTGATAGACTAGAGCTTGGGAAATGACATAAGGGATAAGCTTCTCCTACACATATAGAGAAATATCTTGAAATATAATAAAGAAAAAAGTAAAAACTGAGTTTGACTAGACGTCCACACGCTACGATGTTACAAACAAGACTGACTCGAAAACCAGCGCGCCATCGTATTTATATCTAAATTAATGTAAATAAATGTAGGTACATGTTTCTTATTACCTGTTGTAAGTATGTCTATTGATAAATGCGCGTTCAGTTTCATTCTATCCGTTACACTGTTAAGTGAAAAATAAATCTATTTTTTTCCAGGCCTCATTCTACCACAGAGTATATACCACCAGTATACGATTATGTATTGAATGATAATCGTCCTTCTACTAACGATGAATGTGAACCTTTATCTCTTAATAGGACAGCCGCTAAAACGGGACAGAAAGCTTGGGATAGTAAGTATCCTATAAATAAACGAAGGGTATCATGCCGGTGCAATGAGGGGTATTATGATAGCCTTGGCAACATTGATGATATCTTAGATTTAAATGGAGTCTGGTTTAGAGGAAATTATGAGTACTTCATAAAATTAAGTATATTTGTTTCAGAATGTATAGAATATCAGGAAAAATTTGTATTTCCATGTGAAAGGGGAGTAGCTCTTACTGGTACTATGGCCAGATCTAACAAATGCAAGCATAATGCTATAGATCTTGTTGTTGGTGGTGTTGGAGCATCACTTGATGAATTTCCACATATGGTACGTAAATATACCATAAACGACGACGATATTCAGAGATAGGTGAGGGTGGAATTAAAAGTAAGGCAGCTTTAGTCAGCTAACTTCATTTCCAAGTACATGGCAGTTACTTTTGCTAGTAAATCTTCAGTTGGAACTTGGAAGCTTCCAGATAAATGTACTCGGACTTTATAGCAAAGAAATATTTTTTTCCTAAAATTAGAGGATTCACATTATAGAATGCCATTTAAATAGAATCTCTAAGTTTTTGCAACGTTGAGATAATATTTTTTGAAAATTGACTATATGTAGGTCCCATCGTATTTTATTACTTCAAAGATTTACAAGATGGTGCTGATCTAAAAGCAGTCTGATTTTTTAAATTTCTTTAGAGTTTTTATTATTTTTTGATGAGTGTAATAACTCACTCGTTAGTGGCCTGTTCAAGCAATATCTAAATTTTAGATTGCTCACCCCCTTTTCTTACTAACTCATTGGTGGCTATTTCGTGCAATATCTTAACAAGTTTGTTCAATTGTATTACCATCTCTTTATTTTATTTTTTTTTTTAGGTTTTATTAGGCTATGGCAATAGTGATAACATTCAATGGCTTTGTGGAGGAACTTTACTAAGTGAGCGTTTTATTTTAACCGCTGGACACTGTACCTTTAGCAGAGAATTGTGAGTATAATTAATTGTAGATTACTTGTCTACAAGAAAGGATTTTTATGCTAATAAAGATTTAATTAGTGAAGAAATAACTTTCAAAGCTGATCAAGGCGGTGGTGATATTAAGAATACTTTTTGTGTAAGCTAGATAATTTTAACCTAATAATTTAACTTTTTCAGCGGTAAAGTAGCATTTTTACGGGTTGGTCTCCTTCGTAGAACAGATCCAATTAACAACAGTCGTTTATACAAGATCAGGAATATCATAAAGCACCCTGATTATAAACCTCCCAAGAGATATAATGACATCGCTCTTTTGGAAGCGGATAGAAAGTAAGCATGATAATTTAGCAATTAATATACACACAATATGTTGTTATTAATTTGTTTATTTTGCAGTGTGCTTTTAGATGAATCTGCAGTACCAGCTTGCTTGGATATTGGGAGTCCTAATTCTTACGATCGTGCTCTAGCTACAGGATGGGGTGCAACTGAAAACCGAGGAACCAACGCCGACCAATTACAAAAGGTATGTTCAGAAGCCTAAAACCTAATTTATATTAATCATTAATCAAAGTTATTCTAAATTCTATTTTAATTCTTAAATCTTGAAATAATTGTAAAAGTAGTGGTCCGATGAGCCTGCCTTGAGTAACGCCAAAATTCAAAAGCATTTAATTTAAGATGAACTAAATTTTGAAAATATAATCCCAAATAAAAACAGAAGTCTAGATTATTTTTTCCTTCTCAGGTCGTGCTAGAAAAATTCACCTCTTCTGAGTGTGGGGAAATGTTCCCACCTTCAAGGCTCATGATGAACGGCTTCGATGAGAACACTCAGATTTGTTACGGAAGCAAAAACATGTCCAGAGATACTTGCCAGGTAATCAAATTAATTTAATTTTTGAATTCCAGCTTCCAGTTTGATTAGTGTTGCCAGAAAAAATATTAATAAATAGTGTTACTAAACAATAATGTTGCCATGTGTTAGAAAAAAGTATTATACTTCTGTCACCTACAAGTGACACTGGGAATCAATGAGTTAATTATGGTAATCTAAATACAATGATTTTATTTACATTACATGTAAGACAGTGTTGCCAATATCTGTTATTATAATATTTGATGTAAGTTCATGAGTAACTAAAAATATTTTCGGAATCTTGTCAATCTGCTAGGGTGATGATTATACAGTTTTATTTATTAATCACTTAACATGTTCCGACCGCCATTTTGTATTTTTCAATACACCATAAGCATTCAATCATCTTGTGTTATGTAATCATCCTTGTTGAGTTGATTATCATTCAAATCCTTCGTTACAAAGTATACGTATTAAACGTCCATTCACCGCCATTTTGATTTATAAATAATAAAAAAGTGAGTACATCTCGTAAGATGAGAGTAAACCAGCACCCCTTGGTGATAGGGGATCGGTTCCCCGACTTGCTTGCGACCACTAGCATGCGAATTCGATCGTCAAGTGCCAATGTGGGCCAGACTTACCCCTCCCCCTCCCATCGCGTTAATTCTGCTCTTCATCCATGGTCCTTCTGGTCCTAAATCCATGTAAGTGTCCTGGAATAGATTCAGTTGTTTATTGAGTGGTTTTTAATTCCAGGGTGACAGCGGTGGACCTCTACAGATAAAACATAAACAGATCAGCTGCATGTACACAGTAATTGGTGTTACCTCCTTCGGCAGAGCATGTGGTTACAAAGGAGAACCAGGGATGTACACAAGAGTACAGAATTATGTACCTTGGATAGAGAGTATAGTTTGGGCATAGCATAACATTGAATTTTTTAATAAATACTCTTTTTCTAATATTTTTTTATTATGAATAAATGAATAAGTCTGATTGAAGAAGGAATACGATACGTACTCATACTACGTGACATAGTCAGTATCTTCTAGGGAAATCTTGTACATTAAATATGGCAACACCTGACGTAGATACGTCCTAGCGTTAGCTGATTCAGAACTAACAGTGAAGTGCAGTTTTCAAGAATTTTTTGACTTTCTGTCGGCGAAAAATGGTTTAAAAGCATATTTATACAGTACTACGTGAAACTAGAGGAGGAGGGGTGGTCTTTTCTTATACTACTGGTTGTCACAGAGGGGGGTGGGAGTTGTATAAAAAATTGTTAAAAAGTGGGTCATGTAGTATGGCTACGATCCTTTATACTCGGTTTCATAATTCTGTAGAATTCTGACAGTTCGCGAGTGTTGCAACACATGAAACATGCCTTCGCCTATTTTAGGCTTTGAAATATTTTACGATAATAGGCATTACTCCCCATTTTAGTTCAGTTTCACCGTAAAAAACAATCAGTCATTTTAATTCAGTATATATTTGTTAATCATTAAAAAAACGTTTGATTAATCTGTAATGTCAAAATGACAGCTGTCAAATGTCTACAGAATATTGAAACCTAGTACAGTATAAAATACTAAAGGCAAGGTTATATGTACGTTAAACCTTTGTCTTTATTTATGGAAAAAAAAATAGAGAAAAAAAATCCATTGATAATATAGAACTAGGTGTAGTTAAGAATATGATTATTATAGTTACAGCTGTGATGTTATTAGTTTTTCCTAAAGGTGTCAAAGGGATCTAATTTTAGTGATTTATTACTCTAGTTTTAAGATGCCGGGTAACAATTAAATAGGGTGGCCACCTAAAAATGTTACGACTTAGGGAGTCTCCCGCTCAAGTCAGGAGAGGTGGTAACCTGATTTTAAAAAAAAATATTTACAAACATGACATGCATGAAATATATTTTTTTATAAAATAAACGTGTGTTTCATTTATTTTTCTTTTCGTACAATTTACTTAAAAACAACTGTGAGACTGAACACGCCCTTGAGGAACTCCTTGCTTAAAAAATTGAATTTAATAACTAAATAATTTTTGTAATTAATAAAATAACTGTTTTAGGATCTTTCCATTAATTCTATCATATATATTTTACTTATTGTGTATTGATTGTTTTCTTTTTATTATTTATTAAATTAACAAATAATCAAATGCATCATCAAAATCTGTAAAATGTAATAGAAATCTGTACTATTCCAGTCTGTCTTTTTCTCTTTATGCTTTTACCCCTCTACTTTTATTCGCCTCCTTTTTGTTACTGTTTTTCTCTAATCTTTCTCCATCACTTTTTCAAGCTACAAAAGATATGGTAATATATTTTTTTTCATCCGTAGCGAAGCGACGGCGGGTTGTTCGTATAAAATAACGTCGTTAGTCTTTTCCTTTCTTTCTCTGTCTATACTAATATATAAAGCTAAAGAGTTTGTTAGTTTGAACGCGCAAATCTCAGGACCTACTGGCCCGATTTGAAAAATTCTTCCAGTGTTAGATAGCCCATTTATCGAGGAAGGCTATAGGCTATATATCATCACGCTAAGACCAATAGGAGCGGAGCATCACGGGTACGGAGTCGCAAAGGTCGGCTACTATTTTATAAAGTTTGTTTGAACGCGCTTATCTCAATAACTACTGGTTTTTGAGAAAATTCTTTTAGTAGTCGATAGAGCATTTATCGAGGAAGATTATAGGCTATATAATATTACGCTACGACCCATAGGAGCGGAGCAATGAGCTTCCATCGCGTGCAAAGTTTCAGCGCCGTTAGTATTGTATTATAGGTAACCTCTCTCTCTCTCTCTCTCTCATAGTACGCACACGAAACAACAAATGATGTTAAATGTAGTTTATAAAATAAGTATAATTAAATATGCGCGTCAATAAGATGATAGTATAGTGAGGTTATCAGCCATTTACGAATCTCAGGGTCAGTCTCTTTGCAACTATCAACAAACAACGTTGATATATTTTTACAATAAAAGTTCGAATGTCAGTTTAAATTGGAAATTCCATAATGATACTTGTGAACAAGGAAAAATATATTTTCATGGCATTCAAGTAAGTCGTCATCTTTTATTTTAATACTAATATTTTTATTATTTTATTTGCACACAGCAAGCGTACCAAGAAACTGGTTCATTGAAGGTTATGTCCTTCTCATCTGTTTTTATATAAAATGGCTGTATCTTCTTAATAGAGCAAGAGCCCGCGACGCTCAGACTTGTGATTTTATTAAACCTGACAGTTTCTCTGTATGAGGTGTAGAAACCATCGAAACTGTCTAATTAGTGAAAAAACATCTTTTCATAGTTCCTCAAGTAACATCTACAACATTCAGTTATTGTTGATTAATATTATTAAATTCAAGGGTGTCTAATAGGGGGTTACAGCTGTACTCATCGTCCAAATAAAACATTTAAGCGTCAGTAGTTCAGTGATTCATGCGTTGGATTCACGATCGTCGGTTGCTATTGTTGATCGAAGATCGAAAGGGTTCGAAAGGGAAGTTTATTATATCTGTCGCGAATACAATGTTATTTGTTAAAAGCGTGTATAAGCACATAAAAAATTGCAAAAGTTGTGAACGAATAAAGGTGAAAAAATGCATTTCGTTTTTTGGCAATACTTAAAGAGGATTCTTAAAAAGGAGGAAATTTCCAATAAAAAACTATTCCCGGAACTCCATCTCCATTTACAATGTTAATTTAGCGCTGAAAATGGGTTTGCGAGTCATATTTAAATTATTCCCGTTGGACATTTTACTTAAACTTAATTTTCTAACAACTTAAAGGGTTATGCAACTCTAGAGGTCGAAAAATTAGGCTTGTTTATAAAAAAAAAATAGTATCTGAGTTGTTTCCGGCCAACTCACAATACAGTTTTGAGATAAACGCGTTTGAAATTTATTATTTTTATTTAATAATTTTTCAATACCTTTAATCAGCGATGGCTGCAAATTAACCCTTCCAGGTTATTGTCCGCTCTTGCATATCTTTTGGTCTCTTGCTGTTACCTCCTTTATTTCCATTACTACTACTAGACTAGTTTAGCAATTTAATTTAGTCATTCATTCGACCACCGTTAAGATGTTAAGCACATACACGGTGAAACTTTCAGGTTTTATAAAATAGCAGTAGTCTGATCGTCTAGGGTCTTAGACTATAAATACAACGTCTATAGACAACTTTTTGTTTCAGATCTATCACAAAAACAATCATGTTCAGGTATTCACATTACGATACTTAGAATTATATATATATATATATACCTCCGTAACACGATTTTTTTCTGGACTCGTTCTTGACTACATTACATTTTTAAAATCTAAAATACAGTAATACCCAGACAGTGGGACCAAGAGATGGCCGTGTAAGTCGAATTCGCGTAAGTCGGGGTTCAACATTGCGTACATATAAATAAGTATTAAGTTTGTGTAAGTTTGCTTCCATAAGTCTTCCATTTCACCAAAGACAGCGCTTTTCGTTTCTTGTTAAGTTCACATGACTCATTTTTTGGTCTTTTAGACGACATAATTAAAGATGGACCAAATGTGCACTTCGTACGTAAAATAATTCCACAAGGAACACGTCCAAACCGAATACGCAGATGCGCGCAAAAAGAAAAACCGCGTAACTCCGAATTCGCGTAAAACGGGGTAGCGTAAGTCGGGGTGTTTGACAGTTACGAAACCCATCAACGGAAGAAGAATACAACTCAAAAACCATGAAAATCGGTTCAGCTGTTCACGAGTTATTTATATCTGTATATATGTGTCGGGGATTTTAAAACGATGTGAAAGGAGATGGAAGGAGGGAGATGGGGGATATTGGGGAACACTACAAGGGGGTGATGGTATTGAATGGAATATTGGGTAAACGCAACGCAGATATTTCTACTGAACCGATAAATTATCAAATACCTATGATCTCTAACAATTACGAGAGAAACCTAAGCAGTGCCTTGGACTTGTGACCAAGGTGTAGGCTTAGGGACGTCCTTTAAGTAATTACAACACTCGCCTCTACTGCTAGGCTCTCTATTTAAACCTAAGGTTAATCGCACATAAACCTAACCTAACACAAGACGAAGTAATTACATTGTAAGGTACTCACGTGACCTTGATCGGACAGCACTCCTAGCACTAACACAACACTGCACAACACTATCACTATTCAGACACTGCTTCACTTCTTGAGAGACCGCGTACGACTAAGACTTCAGTCAGACTGTCGATGACATATAAAGGGTCGAGGGTCAAGACTGTCAAAACAACGGAAGTGACCACTACCCTACTCCAACGCCACAGATAGCGATAACGATTCGATTAATCGATAATCTTTTACTTATTCTCCGACATATGTATGTAATTTTGTATTTTTCTGTGTACATTATTTTCAGATATCTAATATTGTGTTGTTTTCTGACGAAGATCTTAACAACTGATGCTCAAGATTTTGGCCAAATCTTTTCAGACAATGGTAACGGTAAGTTATATAATCTATACATATAATACTAAGACTGAACCGATTTGAATGAAATTTGGTTCACGGATACTTACTTTCACCATACTGTTAGTAATCTTTAAAAAAAACATATGCTGTTGCCAATATTTAGGGTTGCCATCCGTCCGGGTTTTCCCGGATTTGTCCTAGATTAGAGGGCATCCATTTTTTTTGTATACTCATAATGCCAACGTGGAGAGAATATTATCATTAATTAAGAGTTAGAGTGGTCTACAAAGAACGAAACAGGAAAATAATTCAGATAGAAATCTAGAACCGTGGTTGCACCCACTTTATGGCCGCGTTCCGAAATGCACTGGAGTACTGTAGGGTGTGACGTCACATCAGTACACTGGACAGCTGTTCCTTTATAGTTAGCTACACTGGACCACTGTTTAAAACGGAACAGCAAACCAGTATGTAACTGTCATCTGTCAATGTCATTCATGTTTAAAGGTTTCTTTGAGCGATCAATTCTTGACCCTGTTGATCACGTGATCAAAACACTGGGAGCACTGTACCTCGGTAGCTCCAGTGGTTTCAGTACAAAAATGGCGTCGATTGATGACGTCATGGATTTCCATGATACTGCGCCAGTATACTGACAGTTATGCTTGTGCTTTCAGTGTATTTCGGAACACGGGGTATATCTACTGTAATTAGAGTCCGTCTTGTCCTGGTTGGCTAATTTTAGACATGGCAACCCTACTAATATTTAATAACCTATTATTACATATTTTTTTTAATTCTATTTTTTATTCTCCTGTTATTTATGATTGATTTGAGTAGCACTACATAATTTAATTTCTTTTAGCCGGCTTACCTCAATGCCAGACTATTAGTGGCACTGGTAGTGGTTGCTACGAGTGCTATCCCTGCGGTTCAGGGGAGGCAAATCTACAAAATAGGAAACTAAGGACGTCTACAAATCTAACGTAAATATATTTATTTGTACTTTACATCGCAAAAACGCTTCATTCATCTTGCCTCGCTACTAGAGTTTGCAGTCCGGATATACGTTAAATTTACTATCCGGATATCTTCAGTATCCGGATGATACAAATCAACTACTCGAACTGTCCCAACATTATGAATCATATGCTTGCTTATCATCTATATTATGTATATTTTTTAAATTATATTTTGATATTGACATCTAGTTTTCAACAATTCAAACTAGATGGCGCTGACCGATCTGGTGAAACATTTTTATATTTTTGACTTGCGCACTCCAAGTTGTTGACCTTTCTAGTGGGTTCAGATAAATTTGATGTTATTTGTATTGTGTAGTTATACTATAAGTTTTATACACTATACATACACTTGTATAATAGCTAAACACGCCTAATAATAACACAGATTAATTACATCTTGTCGCAAAACAAGATGTCTAGATATCCAGACGACATGTGACAAAACGAAACCAAATCTGTATTCTACCAATGGTGAACAAATAACCATGACTCTGGGCATTAAGTTACGATTAAGCCTAATTTTCAGTTCGTGTCAAAAACACAGACATATATAATGACAAAGACATGAAAATACACAACTTATAGAGCGGCTTATTTCTATTTTTGTCGTATGCTACTTCAATGTGACGGACGATACACATTTTGGCATCACAGGGCTCCTTACAATGAAAAAGAAACCGTTATAGGATGACTTCTTTGTCCATCTGTCTGTCAAGGTCTTTCTTTTTTACACTCTTGAATGATGCTAATCATAAGAATGAGCACCGATAAGAGTTTGGATATTGGCGAGTGGCGAGGGGTGCAAGAGGACGCAGTGGAGGGACCTCTGTCTCCCTGTGGTCGCTTCCTCATGGCTGAGGATCGTGGTCATTGTCGTATGTGGATGGTATACACCTAGTTTGGATTATCTGCTTCCACTGGTGCCTGTTCCATCGCGTCTGTGGCGACCGAGCAAAACTTAAAGATGGGTCTCTCATTTGGTCGCTCCATCTGGTTGAGGACCGTCCCCGGGCTCGTTTTCCTTCCATGTTTTCACCAAAGATCAGTTTTTCAAGGCTCTCATCACCCCCTCTCATTACCATGGACCATCAGTAGTAAATTACAGTCACAACTTGCACAAGGTTTAACCTGTACCTACAGATGATGTTGTATATTTAGATCTTAAAATTTCGCATACTTTCAGAGCCCAGACAAAAACAAAATACAATTTCCTTTTCTTTAATAAACAACTATACAAAAATAAGATGATAATATCATCATATTGATTCAAATACATTATTTGTAGTCAATTTCTTTGCATTGTTTGAAAAAAATTGTAACTTTCCGAATTATCCGTATTATCCGGATATCCGGATAGCTTGGGACTATTTGAATTATCCGAATAGTCATCACATTGCACATCTCTAGTGGAAACTTAATATGGTTTTTCAACCAGAGATGTGCGAGGATGCATAGCAAGGTGTGTTTGTTAAGCAACAATAGAATCGTGAGCGAGTCTAGGTATATGAAGCGATTCTATTGTTTCTGAAATATCGTTCAACTCGTGGAAATTTGTTAATGAAACTTTAATTTGTTTATTTACAGAATCTTTGATAACAAATGTAATGGAACTAAAGTTTGCTGCTATTCTCAATCAGAATACATTTCCAGGTTAAAATCTTTACCATAAATGCCTTTTGCTTCTTTCTTTTAAGTAGTTTTACTAACCTGCTCGCCAATATTTCAGGACTTTTTCTTCGCATTGTGGCATTATTAATCCTCAAGGAGAACCACGACGAGTTCGCGATAGCCTGAAATCTGTACTGCCCGGAGAATATCCTTGGAGAACTTGGATCTATTCGTAAGTGAACGAACGGAGTCGAAGTCGAATGCACGAAACTCCTGTTTGTAAAAAGCTACTTAAATGCTCACTGTGATTTTTCTATAAAAAAAAAACAAAATGTTACATGGTCAAGCAGCCAGCTGACGTATACTATAATCTGACAAATTTTCAAAAGGGAGGAAATGACTGAAAAATAAAATTTTTTCTACATGTTTAGGAGGCTGCCACTGCTCGCCCCACCATTTATGCATTTCACAAATTTTCGCTTGGGAGGGACTTCATGGAAATCTGTCACTGGCTCCCGTACCATGAATACTTAGAATAAAGAACTAATTGGCTAAAAATTAAAGTGTCCAAAGTCGGTCTTAGCGCTGAGGCCTGTGAGCAATATCTGCCAGACGATCAGACCTTCATTATTTCATAAAACATGAAGGTTTCTCTGTCTTCGTCACTTGATTATTGATTACAGCGTATCGAGGCCCGATGAACCAATATGTGGTGGAGTTTTTGTGGACAAAAGTACTCAATCGATTATTACATTAGCGAGGTGCGTTAAAGATTTTGACAAAGAAGATTTAGAAGTGAAGTTCTCTAAAAGTAAGGCTGGCCTGAACGTTGCAGACATGATCCTGCATCCATTTTATGATGAAGGTAAGACCCTCGAAGGCATAAATTAAACAATAGGAAAGACTTTTTCTCTCAAGTGAACAATGAGCTGATAGTCTTTAAACGGGTGACCAGATTCATTCATTAAATCAGCTATCAAACAAAAAACTGCATCAAAATCGGTTTATGTCGGTTTATCGGAGTCATCGTCACCCCGTCGTTATTTCTTTGTATGAATCAATCGGAGATGGTGGAATCTGGGAAAGATTTCTAAAACCGTTTTCTTCTTAATTTTTCTAGAAGAATTTCTCATCTGCAGTTAATTTAACTTACTCATTCTGTTTCAGAACAGGGAATTAATGACATAGCAGTATTAACTCTGGCAAATGGTTCTAATCTCCCGGAATGGGCAAGCGTAGCCTGCCTCTCAAATTTTCCACCACGACTTCCTACTGCATGCATTGCTATTTCTGACAATGATAAATATGTAAGTCACTGGCGTTAGGATGTGTTTCCACCAGAGATGTGCGAGGATGCGTAATGAGGGAACTGTTTGAACACCAGTAGAATCGCTTCGTCACCTAGCCTCGCTCAAAGCGTGTCAAAGAAGTGATTCTGTTAGTTCCTAACAAACACATCTCTCACTATTCATACTCGCACATCTTTTTCGTTCAGACTGTTTTACTAGAAGTAGTTTTTTTCTTTTACCCGTGAGGAGTAATCCCTTGGTGGTAGGGGATCTGTTCCCCAGCTGATTTGCGACCACCAGCATGTGAATCCGACCGCCAAGTGTCTCTGACGCGTTCCGGCCGAGCCACATGTGGGCCAGATCTACTCCTCCCTCTCCCATCCCATTTCTGCTGCGATTCCAATGAACACCGGGTTCTTGCTCGGGGTCCATCGAAACCGCAAAATTTTTTTCTTCACTCCCCCTTCCCACTATCTTCAAAGATACAACCCATCGACAAAACAAGAGAGTATCTCTTATTTTGCCTATGTCCATGGGTGATGGTGGCCACTTACCATCAGGTGGACCATCTGCTCGTTTGCACCTTATCTCCCAAAAAAAAACAGCCTTATTTACAGAAATGTTGTCATTTTTTTAATATTTCAGATAAACACCATCATTCCGCTTCAGAAGTTATGCTTCAACCAATCGGATTCAGTCCATGAGTCGCAAATGTGTGCCGTAACATCATGGAATGATTATGAGCCGGAACTTGGTGGAGGGCTTTTTTGTGACACAAATTTGGTAACGTTGACATATAATATTACTAGTTGATCCGGCTGACGTGATCCACTTGGAATTTAGTACAGTACAGGAGTAGTTCTTGGCTCTTTCAACAATTATCGTCATATTTCAACCAATTTATACAAAACCTTAACAATTTATATACCTTCCTTATAAATCACTATATCTATTGGTGTTGACTGCTTGAAAATCCATACAGTTTTGTTTAATTTATTATGAATAGACAGACGGGGTGAGAACGTTAAAGAACAACTTTTTTTTTCCAGATCAAAACAAAATATCAGTACGCCGTACATGGAATCATTGCTTACAAACATAAGTATAATAAATACGTGTATACAAGCGTTACACAATATTTTGACTGGTTAGAAAATATTTTTGAAAATAAGAACTAAACCTTTGTATTTTAAATATATCATATATTCACAATGTTGTTTTATTACCAAAAATATTTAAAAAAAATAGATTTAGAAACCATCATCATTTTATTTCTGTAATATATAAATGATTTATAAATTTTTAAATAAATAGATGAATGACTAAATTTGGCGATATTTGAATGTTTAAATAAATAGATGAACGACTAAATGGGCGATATTTGAATGTTTAAATAAATAGATGAAAGACTAAATGGGCAATATTTGAATGTTTAAATAAATAGATAAACGCCTAAATGGGCGATATTTGAATGTTTAAATAAATAGATGAAAGACTAAATTGGCGATATTTGAATGTTTAAATAAATAGATGAATGACTAAATTTGGCGATATTTGAATGTTAAAATAAATAGATGAACGACTAAATGGGCGATATTTGAATGTTTAAATAAATAGATGAAAGACTAAATAGGCGATATTTGAATGTTTAAATAAATAGATGAACGACTAAATGGGCGATATTTGAATGTTTAAATAAATAGATGAAAGACTAAATTGGCGATATTTGAATGTTTAAATAAATAGATGAACGACTAAATTGGCGATATTTGAATGTTTAAATAAATAGATGAACGACTAAATTGGCGATATTTGAATGTTTAAATAAATAGATGAACGACTAAATTGGCGATATTTGAATGTTTAAATAAATAGATGAACGACTAAATTTGGCGATATTTTAATGTTTAAATAAATAGATGAACGACTAAATGGGCGATATTTGAATGTTTAAATAAATAGATGAACGACTAAATTGGCGATATTTGAATGTTTAAATAAATAGATGAACGACTAAATTGGCGATATTTGAATGTTTAAATAAATAGATGAACGACTAAATTGGCGATATTTGAATGTTTAAATAAATAGATGAACGACTAAATTGGCGATATTTGAATGTTAAAATAAATAGATGAACGACTAAATTTGGCGATATTTGAATGTTAAAATAAATAGATGAACGACTAAATTTGGCGATATTTGAATGTTAAAATAAATAGATGAAAGACTAAATGGGCGATATTTGAATGTTTAAATAAATAGATGAACGACTAAATTGGCGATATTTGAATGTTTAAATAAATAGATGAAAGACTAAATTGGCGATATTTGAATGTTTAAATAAATAGATGAATGACTAAATTTGGCGATATTTGAATGTTAAAATAAATAGATGAACGACTAAATGGGCGACATTTGAATGTTTAAATAAATAGATGAACGACTAAATGGGCGATATTTGAATGTTTAAATAAATAGATGAAAGACTAAATTGGCGATATTTGAATGTTTAAATAAATAGATGAACGACTAAATGGGCGATATTTGAATGTTTAAATTAATAGATGAACGACTAAATTGGCGATATTTGAATGTTTAAATAAATAGATGAACGACTAAATGGGCGATATTTGAATGTTTAAATAAATAGATGAACGACTAAATTGGCGATATTTGAATGTTTAAATAAATAGATGAAAGACTAAATTGGCGATATTTGAATGTTTAAATAAATAGATGAATGACTAAATTTGGCGATATTTGAATGTTAAAATAAATAGATGAACGACTAAATGGGCGATATTTTAATGTTTAAATAAATAGATGAAAGACTAAATGGGCGATATTTGAATGTTTAAATAAATAGATGAACGACTAAATGGGCGATATTTGAATGTTTAAATAAATAGATGAATGACTAAATTTGGCGATATTTGAATGTTTAAATAAATAGATGAACGACTAAATGGGTGATATTTGAATGTTTAAATAAATAGATGAATGACTAAATTTGGCGATATTTGAATGTTAAAATAAATAGATGAACGACTAAATGGGCGATATTTGAATGTTTAAATAAATAGATGAAAGACTAAATGGGCGATATTTGAATGTTTAAATAAATAGATGAACGCCTAAATGGGCGATATTTGAATGTTTAAATAAATAGATGAACGACTAAATGGGCGATATTTGAATGTTTAAATAAATAGATGAAAGACTAAATTGGCGATATTTGAATGTTTAAATAAATAGATGAACGACTAAATGGGCGATATTTGAATGTTTAAATAAATAGATGATAGACTAAATGGGCGATATTTGAATGTTTAAATAAATAGATGAACGACTAAATTGGCGATATTTGAATGTTTAAATAAATAGATGAACGACTAAATTGGCGATATTTGAATGTTTAAATAAATAGATGAAAGACTAAATGGGCGATATTTGAATGTTTAAATAAATAGATGAACGACTGAATGGGCGATATTTGAATGTTTAAATAAATAGATGAACGACTAAATTGGCGATATTTGAATGTTTAAATAAATAGATGAAAGACTAAATTGGCGATATTTGAATGTTTAAATAAATAGATGAATGACTAAATTTGGCGATATTTGAATGTTAAAATACATAGATGAACGACTAAATGGGCGATATTTGAATGTTTAAATAAATAGATGAAAGACTAAATGGGCGATATTTGAATGTTTAAATAAATAGATGAACGACTAAATGGGCGATATTTGAATGTTTAAATAAATAGATGAAAGACTAAATTGGCGATATTTGAATGTTTAAATAAATAGATGAACGACTAAATGGGCGATATTTGAATGTTTAAATAAATAGATGAACGACTAAATGGGCGATATTTGAATGTTTAAATAAATAGATGAACGACTAAATGGGCGATATTTGAATGTTTAAATAAATAGATGAACGACTAAATGGGCGATATTTGAATGTTTAAATAAATAGATGAAAGACTAAATTGGCGATATTTGAATGTTTAAATAAATAGATGAACGACTAAATTGGCGATATTTGAATGTTTAAATAAATAGATGAACGACTAAATGGGCGATATTTGAATGTTTAAATAAATAGATGAATGACTAAATTTGGCGATATTTGAATGTTAAAATAAATAGATGAACGACTAAATGGGCGATATTTGAATGTTTAAATAAATAGATGAAAGACTAAATGGGCGATATTTGAATGTTTAAATAAATAGATGAACGACTAAATGGGCGATATTTGAATGTTTAAATAAATAGATGAACGACTAAATTGGCGATATTTGAATGTTTAAATAAATAGATGAAAGACTAAATTGGCGATATTTGAATGTTTAAATAAATAGATGAATGACTAAATTTGGCGGTATTTGAATGTTAAAATAAATAGATGAAAGACTAAATTGGCGATATTTGAATGTTTAAATAAATAGATGAACGACTGAATTGGCGATATTTGAATGTTTAAATAAATAGATAAACGATTAAATTGACGATATTTGAATGTTTAAATAAATAGATGAACGACTAAATGGGCGATATTTGAATGTTTAAATAAATAGATGAAAGACTAAATTGGCGATATTTGAATGTTTAAATAAATAGATGAACGACTAAATGGGCGATATTTGAATGTTTAAATAAATAGATGAACGACTAAATTGGCGATATTTGAATGTTTAAATAAATAGATGAACGACTAAATTTGGCGATATTTGAATGTTTAAATAAATAGATGAACGACTAAATGGGCGATATTTGAATGTTTAAATAAATAGATGAATGACTAAATTTGGCGATATTTGAATGTTAAAATAAATAGATGAACGACTAAATGGGCGATATTTGAATGTTTAAATAAATAGATGAAAGACTAAATGGGCCATATTTGAATGTTTAAATAAATAGATGAACGACTAAATTGGCGATATTTGAATGTTTAAATAAATAGATGAACGACTAAATGGGCGATATTTGAATGTTTAAATAAATAGATGAACGACTAAATGGGCGATATTTGAATGTTTAAATAAATAGATGAACGACTAAATGGGCGATATTTGAATGTTTAAATAAATAGATGAAAGACTAAATTGGCGATATTTGAATGTTTAAATAAATAGATGAACGACTAAATTGGCGATATTTGAATGTTTAAATAAATAGATGAACGACTAAATGGGCGATATTTGAATGTTTAAATAAATAGATGAATGACTAAATTTGGCGATATTTGAATGTTAAAATAAATAGATGAACGACTAAATGGGCGATATTTGAATGTTTAAATAAATAGATGAAAGACTAAATGGGCGATATTTGAATGTTTAAATAAATAGATGAACGACTAAATGGGCGATATTTGAATGTTTAAATAAATAGATGAACGACCAAATTGGCGATATTTGAATGTTTAAATAAATAGATGAAAGACTAAATTGGCGATATTTGAATGTTTAAATAAATAGATGAATGACTAAATTTGGCGGTATTTGAATGTTAAAATAAATAGATGAAAGACTAAATTGGCGATATTTGAATGTTTAAATAAATAGATGAACGACTAAATTGGCGATATTTGAATGTTTAAATAAATAGATAAACGATTAAATTGGCGATATTTGAATGTTTAAATAAATAGATGAACGACTAAATTTGGCGATATTTTAATGTTTAAATAAATAGATGAACGACTAAATGGGCGATATTTGAATGTTTAAATAAATAGATGAAAGACTAAATGGGCGATATTTGAATGTTTAAATAAATAGATGAACGACTAAATGGTCGATATTTGAATGTTAAAATAAATAGATGAATGACTAAATTTGGCGATATTTGAATGTTAAAATAAATAGATGAAAGACTAAATGGGCGATATTTGAATGTTTAAATAAATAGATGAAAGACTAAATTGGCGATATTTGAATGTTTAAATAAATAGATGAATGACTAAATTTGGCGATATTTGAATGTTAAAATAAATAGATTAACGACTAAATGGGCGATATTTGAATGTTTAAATAAATAGATGAAAGACTAAATGGGCGATATTTGAATGTTTAAATACATAGATGAACGACTAAATGGGCGATATTTGAATGTTTAAATAAATAGATGAACGACTAAATGGGCGATATTTGAATGTTTAAATAAATAGATGAACGACTAAATGGGCGATATTTGAATGTTTAAATAAATAGATGAACGACTAAATTGGCGATATTTGAATGTTTAAATAAATAGATGAAAGACTAAATTGGCGATATTTGAATGTTTAAATAAATAGATGAATGACTAATTTTGGCGATATTTGAATGTTAAAATAAAAATATGAACGACTAAATGGGCGATATTTGAATGTTTAAATAAATAGATGAATGACTAAATTTGGCGATATTTGAATGTTAAAATAAATAGATGAACGACTAAATGGGCGATATTTGAATGTTTAAATAAATAGATGAAAGACTAAATGGGCGATATTTGAATGTTTAAATAAATAGATGAACGACTAAATTGGCGATATTTGAATGTTTAAATAAATAGATGAAAGACTAAATTGGCGATATTTGAATGTTTAAATAAATAGATGAATGACTAAATTTGGCGATATTTGAATGTTAAAATAAATAGATGAACGACTAAATGGGCGATATTTGAATGTTTAAATAAATAGATGAATGACTAAATTTGGCGATATTTGAATGTTAAAATAAATAGATGAACGACTAAATGGGCGATATTTGAATGTTTAAATAAATAGATGAATGACTAAATTTGGCGATATTTGAATGTTTAAATAAATAGATGAACGACTAAATGGGCGATATTTGAATGTTTAAATAAATAGATGAAAGACTAAATGGGCGATATTTGAATGTTTAAATAAATAGATGAACGACTAAATGGGCGATATTTGAATGTTTAAATAAATAGATGAACGACTAAATTGGCGATATTTGAATGTTTAAATAAATAGATGAAAGACTAAATTGGCGATATTTGAATGTTTAAATAAATAGATGAATGACTAAATTTGGCGATATTTGAATGTTAAAATAAATAGATGAACGACTAAATGGGCGATATTTGAATGTTTAAATAAATAGATGAAAGACTAAATGGGCGATATTTGAATGTTTAAATAAATAGATGAACGACTAAATTGGCGATATTTGAATGTTTAAATAAATAGATGAACGACTAAATTGGCGAAATTTTTAAATGTTTAAATAAATAGATGAACGACTAAATTTGGCGATATTTTAATGTTTAAATAAATAGATGAAAGACTAAATGGGCGATATTTGAATGTTTAAATAAATAGATGAACGACTAAATTGGCCATATTTGAATGTTTAAATAAATAGATGAACGACTAAATTGGCGATATTTGAATGTTTAAATAAATAGATGAACGACTAAATTGGCGATATTTGAATGTTTAAATAAATAGATGAAAGACTAAATGGGCGATATTTGAATGTTTAAATAAATAGATGAACGACTAAATTGGCGATATTTGAATGTTTAAATAAATAGATGAACGACTAAATTGGCGATATTTAAATGTTTAAATAAATAGATGAACGACTACATTTGGCGATATTTTAATGTTTAAATAAATAGATGAAAGACTAAATGGGCGATATTTGAATGTTTAAATAAATAGATGAACGACTAAATTGGCGATATTTGAATGTTTAAATAAATAGATGAACGACTAAATTGGCGATATTTGAATGTTTAAATAAATAGATGAACGACTAAATGGGCGATATTTGAATGTTTAAATAAATAGATGAACGACTAAATTTGGCGATATTTTAATGTTTAAATAAATAGATGAAAGACTAAATGGGCGATATTTGAATGTTTAAATAAATAGATGAACGACTAAATTTGGCGATATTTGAATGTTTAAATAAATAGATGAAAGACTAAATGGGCGATATTTGAATGTTTAAATAAATAGATGAAAGACTAAATGGGCGATATTTGAATGTTTAAATAAATAGATGAAAGACTAAATGGGCGATATTTGAATGTTTAAATAAATAGATGAATGACTAAATTTGGCGATATTTGAATGTTAAAATAAATAGATGAAAGACTAAATGGGCGATATTTGAATGTTTAAATAAATACATGAACGACTAAATTTGCGATATTTGAATGGTTAAATAAATAGATGAACGACTAAATGGGCGATATTTGAATGTTTAAATAATTAGATAAACGACTAAATTGGCGATATTTGAATGTTTGAATAAAAAGATGAACGACTAAATTTGGCGATATTTGAATGTTTAAATAATTAGATAAACGACTAAATTGGCGATATTTGAATGTTTAAATAAATAGATGAACGACTAAATTGGCGATATTTGAATGTTTAAATAAAAAGATGAACGACTAAATTGGCTATATTTGAATGTTTAAATAAATAGATGAACGACTAAATTTGGCGATATTTGAATGTATAAATAAATAGATAAACGACTAAATTGGCTATATTTTAATGTTTAAATAAATAGATGAACGACTAAATTTGGCGATATTTGAATGTTTAAATAAATAGATGAACGACTAAATTGGCGATATTTGAATGTTTAAATAAATAGATGAACGACTAAATTGGCGATATTTGAATGTATGAATAAAAAGATGAACGACTAAATTGGCTATATTTGAATGTTTAAATAAATAGATGAACGACTAAATTTGGCGATATTTGAATGTTTAAATAAATAGATGAACGACTAAATTGGCGATATTTGAATGTTTAAATAAATAGATAAACGACTAAATTGGCGATATTTGAATGTATGAATAAAAAGATGAACGACTAAATTGGCTATATTTGAATGTTTAAATAAATAGATGAACGACTAAATTTGGCGATATTTGAATGTATAAATAAATAGATAAACGACTAAATTGGCTATATTTTAATGTTTAAATAAATAGATGAACGACTAAATTTGGCGATATTTGAATGTTTAAATAAATAGATGAACGACTAAATTGGCGATATTTGAATGTTTAAATAAATAGATTTACGACTAAATTGGCGATATTTGAATGTATGAATAAAAAGATGAACGACTAAATTGGCTATATTTGAATGTTTAAATAAATAGATGAACGACTAAATTTGGCGATATTTGAATGTTTAAATAAATAGATGAACGACTAAATTGGCGATATTTGAATGTTTAAATAAATAGATGAACGACTAAATTGGCGATATTTGAATGTATGAATAAAAAGATGAACGACTAAATTGGCTATATTTGAATGTTTAAATAAATAGATAAACGACTAAATTGGCTATATTTTAATGTTTAAATAAATAGATGAACGACTAAATTGGCGATATTTGAATGTTTAAATAAAAAGATGAACGACTAAATTGGCTATATTTGAATGTTTAAATAAATAGATGAACGACTAAATTTGGCGATATTTGAATGTTTAAATAAATAGATAAACGACTAAATTGGCTATATTTT
The DNA here is from genome assembly GCA_905147385.1 of Limenitis camilla. Taxonomy (NCBI): domain Eukaryota; kingdom Metazoa; phylum Arthropoda; class Insecta; order Lepidoptera; family Nymphalidae; genus Limenitis; species Limenitis camilla. The sequence goes on from LR990253.1 coordinate 6,382,440, forward strand.
AATGTTTAAATAAATAGATGAACGACTAAATTGGCGATATTTGAATGTTTAAATAAAAAGATGAACGACTAAATTGGCTATATTTGAATGTTTAAATAAATAGATGAACGACTAAATTTGGCGATATTTGAATGTTTAAATAAATAGATAAACGACTAAATTGGCTATATTTTAATGTTTAAATAAATAGATGAACGACTAAATTGGCGATATTTGAATGTTTAAATAAATAGATGAACGACTTAATTGGTGATAGATAAATGTTAAAATATAGAATAAATAAACGAATGCAGACAGATGGATAAAGTATGAATACAAAAAAGAATTAATATTTTTATTTGAATGGATATATTTCTACTTTGTTCACAAAACGTTTAAAGCATATCCTGGAGTCATTACGAGTATATAGTATTTTTTTAATTTAGTATATCGATAGTATGAACATTTTTCTTAATGACACAAATGCACTTACAATGTTTATACAAAGAGCTAACATTAAATATTGTGGTAATGACAAACCGCACTCTCGTATAACGCCTACGAACTCAATATATTTATAAACTAGCCTATCTGCGTGACTTTGCCTGCGTCATGTGTGAGAGAGAGAGAGAGAGAGAGAGAGAGTGTGGAGTAGGCAGTATTCAATATACTCTAAAGGAGCTGAAACTTGATTTTATCGCCGTTTACACAGGCACGCAATGGAAGCTCATTGCTCCGCTCCTATGGGTCGAAGCGTGATGTTATATAGCTTATAGCCTTCCTCGATAAATCGGCTATTCAACACTGAAAGAATTTTTCAATTCAAACCAATAGTTCCTGAGATTAGCGCGTTCAATCAACGCGAGGTCGTGGTGGACGAGGTGGTCTTGATGAAAAACCTGCACTTAAATAGCCATATCTTATTAATTAAAATATTTATGGCAACACCACGTAGCCTAAGTTACTCGAAAATAATATAGCTTTCTATCGTCTATTCGTAGACAAACCAACATACAAAAATACAATCAAATCTTCCCTCCTTATATAATAGCGTAGATTAAGGACACCAAAATTATATCAACTATAATAATATAAATAAAAATAATTAAAAAAAAACAAATGTGACTCAAGAAAAAAAAAGCTATAAAAGGTAGGATAATTTTGTCACTTTTTTAAATATTCAGGGATAAAAAAAAATATCAGTATAACCAAGACAAGAGCAAGAGAACAAGGCAAGAAGGATGCCCTCGAAGAACTACTACCAATACTCACATTATTAAATGAAATAAACAACTGGTTTAAGGCTGATATTACACTATCATATATTCAACATATACATATATAGATGGAAGGAGGAAGATGGGGAATATTGGGGAACACTAAAAGGGGGTGATGGTATTGAATGGAATATTGGGTAAACGCAACGTAGATACTCCTATTGAACCGATAAATGATCAAATATGATCTCCAACAATTACGAGAGAAACCTAAGCAGTGCCTTGGACTTGTGACCAAGGTGTAGGCTTAAGGAGCTCCTTTAAGTGATCACGACACTCGCCTCCACTGCTAGGCTCTCTGTTTAAACCCAAGGTTAAACGCACATAAACCTAAACCAAGGTAATTACATTGTAAGGTACTCACGTGACCTTGATCGGAGAGCACTCCTAGCACAAACACAACACTATCACTATTTAGACACTACTTCACTTCTTGAGAGACCGCGCACGACTAAGACTTCAGTCAGACTGTCGATGGCATATAGAGGGTCGAGGGTCGAGACTGTCAAAACAACGGAAGTGACCACTACCCCACTCCAACGCCACAGATAGCGATAACTATTCGATTAATCCATAATATTTTACTTATTCTCCGACATATATATGATGTCATATCTGTCAAGTTCTATGATCATATTTATATGATGCAGTTCTTCATTATAAACGACATATACTATCAAGATGGATAACGTGTAGCCGTTAGTGTTTAGAAACAAAAGACGAATTTGGGTTAGATGATGGGTAGCAAGGCAATCAGAGAGAGGGGTCCATAACACCTTACTGAAAGAACTTACTCGTAAATTGGAAGAGAAAAGGTCTTACAAAACATATCTCCTAATGGATCAAGTCAAAGGTGACGGATATGATCCTACTTGTACGCTACGCTATATATAGATATATGTCGGTGTGTAGGTTTAGGTTAGTCTTAGGTTAGGTTAGCTTTGTGTTAGGTTAGGTTAATGTTACTCTAATCTTAGGTCTAACTTGGTCACAAGTCCAAGGCACTGCTTGGGTTTCACGTTAAAGTAGTAAGAGATCGTAACGCACATTAAAATCCCCGACATATATTTAAAACGATGTGAAAGGAAATGGAAGCAGGAAGATGGGGAATATTGGGGAACACTAAAAGGGAGTGATGGTAATGAGTGGAATATTGGGTAAACGCGACGCAGATACTTCTACTGAACCGATAAATGATCAAATATGATCTCCAACAATTACGAGAGAAACCTAAGCAGTGCCTTGGACTTGTGACCAAGGTGTAGGCTTAAGGAGCTCCTTTAAGTGATCACGACACTCGCCTCCACTGCTAGGCTCTCTATTTAAACCCAAGGTTAAACGCACATAAACCTAAACCGAGGTAATTACATTGTAAGGTACTCACGTGACCTTGATCGGACAGCACTCCTAGCACTAACACAACACTGCACAACACTATCACTATTCAGACACTACTTCACTTCTTGACAGACCGCGCACGACTAAGATTTCAGTCAGACTGTCGATGGCATATAAAGAGTCACAACTGAAGTGACTACTACCCTACTCCAACGTTATAGACAGCGATAACGATTCGATTAATCGATAACCTTTTACTATTCTCCGACATATATAATTCGGATTTCGATTATATTTTTCGAATTAATATCGATTCCTATATATATCGGATATCGAATATTTAATTTTTCAAAGTTTCCAAGACAATACTTAGTACTTTATATCTTTTCGATGGTAAGAGACTCCCATACACCCATACACTTATACATCCATATATATATGTATACTCAGTAGAAAACATTAAACATTTTTCTCATATTCAAGAAAGTATAAGTGGGATATAGATAACTACAGTCCTATGAGTCTGATGTCAAATATTTACGAAGTATTCTCGAAAATGATCCTGGAATGAATAAGCGGGAGTGGGAGCAAGCTGGCTTTAGACAAAAATACTCCACCCTGGACCACATCTATGGGATAGCCATCATCTACTTGAATGTAAAGCGAGGATTCTGGAAAGAATCAGTAGCTTAGCTCCTGACACAAGCATTGCAGCTTACTAGGAGGGGTAAAGGGAATACTAGTAGTATGTGATACATAACATACATAACTATAGATGTCTATTATCTTGAGAAAAAAAATCTTGAAATCTTGAAACAAAAGTATAAAAATCTGCTTGAGAAAATCACCCTTAGCTTGCTTTTAATATTTTCAAAGGCAGAGAAAAACTAACAAGTTGTGGTTTTCGCTGTTTATGACGTATTCATAATTGAAAAAAAACGTCATCGACATTTACCTCAAAATGGTATTATTTAACGGATTGATATTGAAATTAATTAATGTGAGTGAGTTAGGCTAAATATTAATAATGAATGTAGGAATTATAAATGAATAAATATTTGTTAATAAATTACTAATAGAATGTGTTAATGAGTGAGTGCATTAATTAATGAATTTATGGATAAAAGAGTGTACCCGTGAGGGGACGGGTTAGAATACTAGTCCCCTCTGCCGCTGGGAGAGCATCTCGTAAAAGCCGAGTAACCCAGCACACTCTTGGTGGTAAGGGATCTTTTCCCCGACTGGCTTGCGACCGGACGCGTTCCGGTCGAGCCGCATGTAGGTCAGACTTACCCCCTCCCTCTCCCATCCCATTAATGCTGGACTGGACTCTCGGCTCATTTCTTATTTTGCCGAAGTCCATGGGCTATGACGGCCATTCACTCGTTTGCACATCATCTACCATAAAAAAATTGAGTGACGAATAAACAACTGAATGATAGAAGAATATAATTAAAGATTGAGCGAATGAATGTATCAATCAATGCGTAGGTAATGAACGCATAAATAATGTTAAATGTTCAGAAAAGTGAATTAGTTTTTGTAGTTCTAAATAAATCAACGTATTTAAATAATTAATAGAATGAATGTGTAAAAGAGTGAGTGCATTAATTACCAAATTAATGAGTTAACGAATGCATTATTAATGAACGAATGTAGGAATGATACATGAATAAATAAAACAATAAATATGGAAATGAAATAACGTTTGAATGGCTGAATGAATTAACGAATTGTATAAATGTATAAATTAATGAGTGAGTTCATAAGTGACTAAGTGCATTGACTATTAAATGAATGTATATTTAAATTAATGAGTGAATTCATAAGTGACTAAATGCATAAATTACTACATGAATGTATATTTAAATTAATGAGTGAGTTCATAAGTGACTAAATGCATAAATTACTAAATGAATGTATATTTAAATTAATGAGTGAGTTCTTAAGTGACTAAATGCATAAATTACTAAATGAATGTATATTTAAATTAATGAGTGAGTTCTTAAGTGACTAAGTGCATTAATTATTAATTGAATGTATATTTAAATTAATGAGTGAGTTCATAAGTGACTAAGTGCATTAATTATTAATTGAATGTATATTTAAACTAATGAGTGAGTTCATAAGTGACTAAGTGCATTAATTATTAATTGAATGTATATTTAAATTAATGAGTGAGTTCATAAGTGACTAAGTGCATTAATTATTAATTGAATGTATATTTAAATTAATGAGTGAGTTCATAAGTGACTAAGTGCATTAATTATTAATTGAATGTATATTTAAACTAATGAGTGAGTTCATAAGTGACTAAGTGCATTAATTATTAATTGAATGTATATTTAAATTAATGAGTGAGTTCATAAGTGACTAAGTGCATTAATTATTAATTGAATGTATATTTAAATTAATGAGTGAGTTCATAAGTGACTAAGTGCATTAATTATTAATTGAATGTATATTTAAATTAATGAGTGAGTTCTTAAGTGACTAAGTGCATTGATTATTAAATGAATGTATATTTAAATTAATGAGTGAGTTCTTAAGTGACTAAGTGCATAAATTACTAAATGAATGTATATTTAAATTAATGAGTGAGTTCATAAGTGACTAAGTGCATAAATTACTAAATGAATGTATATTTAAATTAATGAGTGAGTTCATAAGTGACTAAGTGCATAAATTATTAATTGAATGTATATTTAAATTAATGAGTGAGTTCATAAGTGACTAAGTGCATAAATTACTAAATGAATGTATATTTAAATTAATGAGTGAGTTCATAAGTGACTAAGTGCATAAATTACTAAATGAATGTATATTTAAATTAATGAGTGAGTTCATAAGTGACTAAGTGCATAAATTACTAAATGAATGTATATTTAAATTAATGAGTGAGTTCATAAGTGACTAAGTGCATAAATTACTAAATGAATGTATATTTAAATTAATGAGTGAGTTCATAAGTGACTAAGTGCATAAATTATTAATTGAATGTATATTTAAATTAATGAGTGAGTTCATAAGTGACTAAGTGCATAAATTATTAATTGAATGTATATTCAAATTAATGAGTGAGTTCATAAGTGACTAAGTGCATAAATTATTAAATGAATGTATATTTAAATTAATGAGTGAGTTCATAAGTGACTAAGTGCATAAATTACTAAATGAATGTATATTTAAATTAATGAGTGAGTTCATAAGTGACTAAGTGCATAAATTACTAAATGAATGTATATTTAAATTAATGAGTGAGTTCATAAGTGACTAAGTGCATTAATTACTAAATGAATGTATATTTAAATTTACGAATGAGATATTAGAATGATAACCTCAGCGAATGGAGGTTACCAAGGAATATAAAAAGAACTTCAGTTTTTAGTACTGCGAATGTTATCTGTCAGATAAAAGTTTGTATGTTTGTTTAACAGTTCTGTTTTTCTTGCATTTAAAACTTTTTTATTGATTTCTATTAGATTGTAATTATCTCTTAAATTACTGAAGCTATATTAATGCAATTTTAGGTATAGATAGAGCTGGGTTTGGATGTATTTCATACTAAAAGGATATGAGTATGAAAAGTTATCTTCATTTAAACTAAATAATCGATTTCTCTTAGCAAACAAACATATCATCCTCTCATCATCATCTCTATTGGTATTATAAAGACACCTTAAAAAAATGGTAATTATCAAATATAAGCAAAGCCAGAGCGGCTCAACTAGTCTTAAATACATTTTTAAATACAATTTTATTGTATATTAGCTGCGCCTTGCGGTTTCCCCCGCTATCTTTTGGATAATTCACACTATATCATTATAAATTATAGCCTAAGTGTTATTCTGATGTGTAAGCTATTTTATTGTAAAGTTTAATCAAAATCCATTCACTAGTTTTTGCGTGAAAGAGTAACAAACATCCACTCATCCATACATTCTTACAAACTTTCGCGTTTATAATATTAGTAGGAATAGCCGACCCGCGCGACTTCGTTATCATGTTGCTCCGCTCCTATGGGTCGTAGCGAGATGTTAAATAGCCTAAGTTACTCCTTACTACATCAGCTTTTTGCCAGTGAAAGTCCCGTCAAAATCGGTTCAGCCATTTCAGAGATTAGCCAAAAAATGTAAAAATGTTGTTGTTGGTATATGTATCCATATGCACTTAGTAAATAGGTTTATTTTAATATTACAAACAGACACTACAATTTTATTTATTGTTTAGATAGAAAACATTGATTTATTGATAACATTTATTCAAATAAACTCAATTTGGGTTAAATTATGAAGAATATTGACAAATTTCAATATAAGAGTAATAGAGCAAGGAATTGAAAGGGACTCGCACCGAAAATGGCGGCAAAAATTATAAGTCTACATAAATTATTATTTTTCTACTCACATGAATGAAAAGCAATAACATAGCGAAGCGAGGGCGGATTAATAAAATATAAAATTACCTACAAAAACAAAAATATAATATTACAAGTAATATAAAGACGAAAACATAAAAGTACTTTGAAAAGTTTTGAAAAATCGGTGTCCATTACTTGGATATCGTTTTACATTCAATTTTTTTTTTTTATAAATTAATTTTGAGTTCATCTCCATCTAATAAATATCCTCCATTTAATATTTGTCAAAATTTGGTTTTGTAAATTATAAAACAGCGCCATCTATTGGTTCCTACTATAAATAAAATACCTTGATAATAAATGAGTGAATATGTGTAATAATAAATGAATGATTGAGTGCGTGAGTAAATGAATAATTAATTAATATGTAAATAAATGAATTACTGTAGTTTATGAGTGAGTTTTTAAATGATGTTTAAATAAATTAATTACTGATTGAGTTAGTAATTAATTTGAGTAGTTTATGAGTGAGTTTTTAAATAATGTTTAAATAAATGAATTACTGATTGAGTTAGTAATTAATTTGAGTAGTTTATGAGTGAGTTTTTAAATAATGTTTAAATAAATGAATTACTGAGTGAGTTAGTAATTAATTTGAGTAGTTTATGAGTGAGTTTTTAAATTAATAATAATGTTTAAATAAATGAATTACTGAGTGAGTTAGTAATTAATTTAAGTAGTTTATGAATCAGTTTATAAATTAATAATAATGTTTAAATAAATGAATTACTGAGTGAGTTAGTAATTAATTTGAGTAGTTTATGAGTGAGTTTTTAAATTAATAATAATGTTTAAATAAATGAATAACTGAGTGAGTTAGTAATTAATTTAAGTAGTTTATGAATCAGTTTATAAATTAATAATAATGTTTAAATAAATGAATTACTGAGTGAGTTAGTAATTAATTTGAGTAGTTTATGAGTGAGTTTTTAAATTAATAATAATGTTTAAATAAATGAATTACTGAGTGAGTTAGTAATTAATTTGAGTAGTTTATGAGTGAGTTTTTAAATTAATAATAATGTTTAAATAAATGAATAACTGAGTGAGTTAGTAATTAATTTAAGTAGTTTATGAATCAGTTTATAAATTAATAATAATGTTTAAATAAATGAATTACTGAGTGAGTTAGTAATTAATTTGAGTAGTTTATGAGTGAGTTTTTAAATTAATAATAATGTTTAAATAAATGAATTACTGAGTGAGTTAGTAATTAATTTGAGTAGTTTATGAGTGAGTTTTTAAATTAATAATAATGTTTAAATAAATGAATTACTGAGTGAGTTAGTAATTAATTTGAGTAGTTTATGAGTGAGTTTTTAAATTAATAATAATGTTTAAATAAATGAATTACTGAGTGAGTTAGTAATTAATTTGAGTAGTTTATGAGTGAGTTTTTAAATTAATAATAATGTTTAAATAAATGAATTACTGAGTTAGTAATTAATTTGAGTAGTTTATGAGTGAGTTTTTAAATTAATAATAATGTTTAAATAAATGAATTACTGAGTGAGTTAGTAATTAATTTGAGTAGTTTATGAGTGAGTTTTTAAATTAATAATAATGTTTAAATAAATGAATTACTGAGTGAGTTAGTAATTAATTTGAGTAGTTTATGAGTGAGTTTTTAAATTAATAATAATGTTTAAATAAATGAATTACTGAGTCAGTAATTAATTTGAGTAGTTTATGAGTGAGTTTATAAATTAATAATAATGTTTAAATAAATGAATTACTGAGTGAGTTAGTAATTAATTTCAGTAGTTTATGAGTCAGTTTATAAATTAATAATAATGTTTAAATAAATGAATTACTGAGTCAGTAATTAATTTGAGTAGTTTATGAGTGAGTTTATAAATTAATAATAATGTTTAAATAAATGAATTACTGAGTGAGTTAGTAATTAATTTCAGTAGTTTATGAGTCAGTTTATAAATTAATAATAATGTTTAAATAAATGATTTACTGAGTGAGTTAGTAATTAATTTCAGTAGTTTATGAGTCAGTTTATAAATTAATAATAATGTTTAAATAAATGAATTACTGAGTCAGTAATTAATTTGAGTAGTTTATAAGTGAGTTTTTAAATTAATAATTATGTTTAAATAAATGATTTACTGAGTGAGTTAGTAATTAATTTCAGTAGTTTATGAGTCAGTTTTTAAATTAATAATAATGTTTAAATAAATGAATTACTGAGTCAGTAATTAATTTGAGTAGTTTATGAGTGAGTTTTTAAATTAATAATTATGTTTAAATAAATGATTTACTGAGTGAGTTAGTAATTAATTTGAGTAGTTTATGAGTGAGTTTTTAAATTAATAATAATGTTTAAATAAATGAATTACTGAGTGAGTTAGTAATTAATTTCAGTAGTTTATGAGTCAGTTTATAAATTAATAATAATGTTTAAATAAATGATTTACTGAGTGAGTTAGTAATTAATTTCAGTAGTTTATGAGTCAGTTTATAAATTAATAATAATGTTTAAATAAATGAATTACTGAGTCAGTAATTAATTTGAGTAGTTTATGAGTGAGTTTTTAAATTAATAATTATGTTTAAATAAATGAATTACTGAGTGAGTTAGTAATTAATTTGAGTAGTTTATGAGTGAGTTTTTAAATTAATAATAATGTTTAAATAAATGAATTTTTATTGTGAATAAATATGAATAAATTGACTAAGTGAGTGAGTGACTAGAATAAATGAGTTCATGAATAAACTGAATAGTTACTGGAGTGTTTTTTTATGGAATTTAATCAATATTTGTTTAGTATTTTTTGAGTGAAAGAGAGTAAATTGTAAGTAGTTTGTTGAATTATTTTTGATGGTATTGCAGTAATAAGCAAGTGCTGGTGGAGTGTGTACTGACACACTGCGGGGGGTGGAATAGATGAGTGGAGTCGCGTTGATACACACGTTACATAAAACGTATATTTTGTGGATTTGAACTTATCTTTTTTTTTAATTTATTTTTTTATTATATAACTAGGTCGGCAAACAAGCGTACGGCTCACCTGATCGTAAGCGATTACCGTAGCTTATAGACGCCTGCAACACCAGAAGAATCGCAAGCGCGTTGCCGACCCTATCCCCAATTCCCCCCAGGAGCTCTGGTCACCTTACTCACCAACAGGAACACAACACTGCTTTAGAGTAGTGTTATTTAGCTGTGATCTACTGTAAGGTCGAGGTACTACCCCAGTCGGGCTGCTCCATATTTGAGCAGGAAATTTCCTGCTGTTCCCTACCTCAGTTATCAATTTATTTGACAGTTGTTATTGGTAAAAAAAATGTCAAAATTTTGTATGACTTTTTGTCATTTGACCGCTTGCTCTAGCTTTGCTGAATTTATAAAAAATAGTCACTTTTTATGTACAAAACATAACATTGATCATTCTCTCCATTAAGTACAGTATAATCAAAGTTTATTGGGCTACATAAAAATCAACTTTGATTCAAGTCTACATACCAATAATAGGTTAATTCTCCGCTTAAATAAGTAGTCAAAACATAAGAAACCAATATGCCAACAAATCATCCCGTAGGCGTCCTTTATCCGGGATTAAAGCATGCCTACAGGAACAAGATGAAAATCAACATGTGTCACTGGATTTTAATCCAGAATATCAGCTTTGTTGCCTACAACAAAAACTAACCTAGGTCAACATAGTCCTATGTCCTACTTTTTTACATGCGATGTTCACATCTAGAAGACATTCATTTGTAATCTATTTTCTAACGTAAGATGAACAGTGCTTGGGAATTGTGACTCACAAAGCTTCGAAATTTCCTTCTCTAGCATCCCCCCTTCTCCCTTATCCCCCTTCATTTATTATTTGTTTAGATTCTTTCAGTATTATGGAGTCTTATAATCTTACTTTTAGAAGAGAAAAGGGGTCACGTGATCAATGTCTATTTCACTAAGTTTTTTGTAACATTTGATGTTTTTTACAGTTTTGTGAACTAATAAAGAAAAAAAAATCTACAGATAAAAATGGATTGAATAATAAAAGTTTAGTATGAAAGCTACTCGACGCATTTTGTTCCAGTCTCCGCCCAAGCTCCTTATAAAAGCTGAGATCGCGTCCAACACTGCATTCTGACTTCGACTCCTGTTTGAGGTAAGTCTCTAATATATTATATACTAGTTAACTCACCCTGGCTTCACATGGTAGTAGATCTATTATATCTCAGGATTAGACAGCGTTTTCCATGAAAGCTCCCAAGTGGAGCGACTTTTTCCGACATTTTCAACAATCATCGTCATATTCCAACCAGTTTAAATATTGTGTTGTCTATTAGTTAAAACCTCATGAAAATCCATTCAGCATTTTTTGAATTATTCGCTATTACATTCAGAATAAAATCACATCTTTTAAATTTTTGTAAATCCCAAATTTTTTTTTAATTTTTTAAAATAATTTTCAAAAAAAGTTCATGTTTCAAAATCCACAGGATATCCAGTATTGATAAGTTAAAAAATTTAAAAAATGTATATATTATGTGCTTATCCGGATATCCGGATATACGTCAGTAAAGGTTTAAACTTACGTTCGCGTGCAATTTTTCACGTGTACCAACTTCGTTTTAACAAAGCAATTCTTCTCTCTTTAAATTTCAAATATCCCGCAGGAACAATAAATCACCGGGATAAAAAGTATCCTACATATTAATCCAGATTATAAAGTATCTGTGTACCAATTTTTATCAAAATCCGTTAAGCAGTTTTTGTGTTATTGATTTACAAACATCCAAATACAAACTTTCTCATTATTAGTAATATTTTTTAAATCACGTATTTAAATATACCGGATATCCGTAAACGCAAAGTAACTATTTTATATTCACGCTAATCACCAAATCAGATTTCCGGATAATATATTTTATAAAATTTAATTGTATCCCATTTTACCTATTTTAGAGATAATTTTCTTAAGTATATCCATAACTTCTAATCAAAATTTCACGCTCCTAAAATCACCGGATATCCGGCAAGGTATACTGACCATTCATGATTTCTTGAAAAGATTTTAAAAATCCTTTACATTATATCCGTAATTTATAAGCAATATTTTAGTACCGGATATCCGTTATCCGTATTTTTGACTTATTAGAAAATTATTTCCAAAATGTTTTTCTTTTATTTATCATAACAAAAATTTAGCAGTCCAATAAACATTTTATTATTATCCCACAAAACTATAAATTTCCGGGATAAAGTATCCTATGTGTTATAAAATATCTGTGTGCCAAATTTCATTGAAATCCGTTCAGCCATTTCTGAGTAACAAACATCCAAACTCAGCGAAGGGAAAGCGAGTCGATTAGTGAACTTCATAATCATTAAGAAAATTGAAATTACTTTTTAACGTTTGAAACTGCTGTTGAATTTCAATGAGAATACATTAAAAGGGCTGTAAAGCAACACCGTTTCAATTAGTAGTAGACAATATGTGACTTTCGTTCCAAGTTATATCGCACAGTACGTGTTAAAGTAGTAAGACTTATAGTGTAGTGTTAGTGGCGTGGTGAAGGTGAGATTTGACAGTTATAAAAGACGTCTTGAAAGCTCCTGGGTCTCAAACCCCAGACACTGCTCGGCTTTTAGATTACATGTTAATGTTGTCGCTTTGATTACATTTAAAACGTTTTTGAATATCTTTGTGTTGTTTATTACATGACAGCTATCAAGTTTTAGTTGTCACTTGAAAGGATAACCTTTGTCATGTTATACTTATATTAGAGACAGACACTTTTAGGTTTATATATAGACTAGCGGGCGCCCGCGACTTCGTCCGCGTAGAAGTTCTGATTTTCTATGAGATTATAAAAAGATAATTTTTCCCGCTGCTGTAATAATCTAAATTCCAATTTTCATATTCCCGCTTTTCTAACCTCAAACTTTAAAAGCATAGGACTTTCATATAACCTTCAAACCCCCTTTCCACCCCTTAGGAGGGGCACCCCCGTAAAAAAAATCTTAGCTGACACCTACCCTCTAGAGAGAACCTACTTTCCAAATTTCAAGTTAAGAGTGACAATAAATTAAACTTTCCCATACAAACTTTCATCCCCTATTTTACCACCCTTAAAGGGGTATTTTGCAAAATAAATTATTATTGTAAGTTATTAATGTAAATACCGATTTTCATAAGTCTGACTTCAACATAGGACTTTCATATAACCTTCCAAACCCCAATTTACCCCCTTAGGGGAGGTTTTTCTCAAATCCGTTTCTTAGTGGACACCTACGTCCTAGAAGGAACCTAAATTCCAAATTTCAAGTTTGTAGGTTTTATAGTTCCTGAGATTTCGTGATGATCAGTCAGTCAGTCAGTCAGTGACTTTTCGCTTTTATATATATAGATATAATAATTGTTTTTGATATTTCCAAAAGATATGACAATAGAAAATGAACTAATAGTTTTTATATCCGGATTTGTTTGTCGTTACATATGTCCGGATAATGAACTATGTATTTCTTAGTTTTTTTTTAGGTTTAAGATTTTTAGGTTTAAGACATTTATTTCTCCAAAAGAATAAAATTCACTTACAACAGAGAAATACAAAATACTAATTAGTACTAATTGTTTATGAACTACGTGGATACATTATATGCGGGTAGTACAAAAAGTAAATTTCTACCGACAACAAATTGTAAACATTGGTTATTAAGGTGCTTATTAAGTATGACTAATAGTAGTTGCTATTGGACAGTTGCTATAAAAATTTTATTTATTGTATAGAATATGAAATTATATTTATTAAGTACCTTAATAACTTACAAATGATTAGTTATTTTATTTTGTTTAGAATAAATTTCAGTTTATCTTAACACAGTTTATATAATTATATAATATAATGACGAGTGTTTTAAAACATATGATGTAGATATATATGTTTTAATGATAATTGTGTGGGCTTTCGAGCTGTATATATATATATATTATTTCATTTATACGTGTATGTTTATAAACATGAGAAATCCTTTAAAATGTGATTCTTTAAACATTTTTTGAAAGTTGGAAAAGATTTTGTTTCCTTTATTGCATTTGGCAACTTATTGTAAAGTTGAGCCCCTTCGTTTATAATGCTCGTTCTGCCATAGTTTGTTCGAGAAGTGCTAAGTATGATGTGATTCGCCTGTCTGGTAGTCATTTTCTGATAGTGGTGTCGCTTTGAAAATTTTATTTGTGTTTGTAAAGCACCATTTATTATTTTTCTAATTAAGATACATACTTTAAATCTGTACATTTGTGATATTGACATTATTTTTGTTTCTTTGTATACTTTTACTGTAGGTGTTCGGTAATTATAATTAAAAAGTTGTTTCATAATTTTGTTTTGTGCTCTTTGTAGTTTATTTAAATTTGTTTTTGTTGCAGCTCCCCATACTTCTATTAAGTATTCAAGATTAGGTTTTATTAATGAGTTATATATTGTGTACCTTACTGAACTAGGAAAACATTTATTATTACCACGCATAGCACCACTTAATGAGGTCAGCTTCTTACGCAGTTTATCTAGGTGCGGATTCCAAGATAGTTTCGAATCAAGAGTGAGGCCTAGATATCTTTCCGATGTCACTTTTGTTATGGATTCTCCGTTAATATATAGTTGAGGATAATTCGGAATTTTTTTATTTTTTGCGCTTAGGATTATATAATTGGTTTTTGATACATTTACTGTAAGGAGATTGGATTCAAACCACTTTGTTAGTGTATTCAGATCACTTTGGGCGTCTTCGACAATGTTTTCGATTTTACTGCCAAAATAGAATAAACTTGTATCATCGGCGTAAAGTGATATATTCCCCTTTAACTGGAGATCTTTCACATCGTTGACATAAATGAGAAAAAGCAAAGGTCCCAGTATTGATCCTTGCGGAACTCCAAAAGTTAGAAGTTTTGGTGCACTCTGAATATCACCAATTTTAACTATCTGATGTCTGCTTGACAAATATGATTTTAATGTCTCATACGCAATTTTTCTAATTCCGATTAGGTGCAATTTTTCTAACAGTAAAGAGTGACTAATAGTATCGAACGCTTTTTTTAGATCTATAAATATTCCTATTGCTATTTGTTTTTGGTCCAGTTTGGTTTTAATGTTAGTTACAAGGTCTATAGTTGCAGAAAGAGTGCTGTATTTTGGTCGGAATCCGTACTGTTTGTCAAATAAGAAATTTATCGACTCTAAGTAGTTCATCAAGCGATCGTAAATAATCCTTTCAAAGATTTTAGAAATGATTGGCAAGACTGAAATTGGACGGTAATTTTCAGGATTCGTTTTGACACCAGATTTGAAAATGGGGACAACTTTTGCGTACTTAAGTTGTTTTGGGAATTCACCTAGTTCGAGATGTTTATTAATGCAAGTAGTGAGATTGTCTAGAATAAGGTTTTTAACAGATTTTAGACTTTTGCAACTTATGCCATCAGTACCGGTACTTGTATTAGGATTGAGTTTATCAATTATTTTGCTGACTTCTGATGTATTTGTTGATGTAAAGTGTAATAATTCGTAAAAGCTAGATGTGTTCTGTGTGGCAAGCACTTGATTATTAGCAGAACGGCGATTTACGTTATTAATAAATTTCATGGCCAGTGAATTTCCAACATTCACAAAGTAATTATTAAAATGTTGACAGATTTCTTTTACGTCACTTATTGTTCCAAACGGTGTATCAATTTTTGAAAACAGAGATCTAGTTCTTATTTTATTATTGGCCAAGTCATTTATTAATTTCCACATTTTATTAGGTTTTCCCTCACAATTTTTAAATAATTTTAGATAATACTCTGATTTTGTGTTTTGTATGCAGTTATGAACTTTATTTCTCTCTAATATAAATTCAGATTTCAAGTCTTGGTCACAAGGATTCATTTTATGTATTTTCCACAATTTGTTACGTCTATCTATTGATTGAATTATCTCTCGGTTAATCCAGTCTGATCGAAGTGGGTTTTGAATTTTTGTTTTGACTATACTGCTTTTTCTGATAGCTTCCTGTAGGATAATTTCAAGATGTTCATAATTTTTAATTGAAGTTGATTCTAGTGATTCTTGTAATTTTTTTTGAAGCTTACCATAGTTTATTGCTACATACTTCGTGGTTTTCTTTGATTCGGGTTTAAATTTCGACAACTCTAGGTAAATGTGTTTATGGTCGGATATCGCCGTATCGATCAATGTCATGTGGCAGGGATTGTTTTTTAAATTGGTACAAACATGATCAAGAATTGTTTTTGTAGTATTGGTTTCACGTGTACAATATTTTTGGTCCAATTTGTTCAAAATTACAAGTCCATTTTCCTCCAGTAGTTCCATATAGCTAATAGTCTGCTGATTTATTTTTAGCACGTCATAATTGAAGTCGCCGAAAATTATCATTCTTTTTCGGTTCTGTAACTGATGAGAGAAAGTTTCTAGAAAGTCGTGATGATTTGTTCTTTCTGGCTTATATATACAGCCAACATCAAGAGAAAATTTGTTAATATGAACCCAGAGAAAGTGGTTATTGTTGTCAGACTGTTCTTCTATTATGTGGTGATTTAGGTTATTATGTATGTATATCGATACACCTCCTCCTCTTGTGTTTATTCTGTGGCTATAATAATGAGTATAATTTGGTAGGTTAAAGCACTCCGCTTCTGAACTTGATTTTACCCAAGTTTCTGTCAATAGAATTATATGAATTTCATAGTTAAACGATTTTAATATGCATTTTATTTCATCAAACTTCCCTTTTTTTACTATACTGCGCACGTTTCCGTATAAAAATTTAAGGGCTTTAGAGTTCTGAATAATATTAGTATAGTTATTGCCTAGTCTGTATGAGGTACTCGTACTAGAATCTGGAAATAGGTCTATTCTTGGTAGTTTTTTGGATTGCTGATAATAATTTTTGGGATATTATTGATGTATTTTATTGTCAGGTTATTTTCTCCAATTTCAGTTCTACGTTTCAGCTCATCGCGTAGCTTTAACATATATTGTTTCTGACAGGGAGTGTCATCTGAATAGATCTTAATGTTGTCAATTCTTATATTTTTCTTTTTGCGTAAAATTTGTTTTGCAGTTTCCGGTAAATTAAAACAGACTTTTAAAGCACGCTGTTTTCCTAGGTTGTATTTTCCTAATCTAAAGAACTTTTCTGGCTCAACACAATCCGGATCAATTGATTTTAAAATTTTATTTATCTCCATTTTATCATGTTGGTGTCGCTCTTCAGAATTTTTAGAATTAATTTCGGATATGCCACTAATAACCAAATTTTTCTCTCGCAAAGATCGTTCGTTAATTTCGGAAATTAACTCTTCATATGGGAAACTGGATTTAGCTGTAATTTTCAAATTTGCTACATCACTTTCCAATTGATTAATTTTTTCTTCTGCGGTAGTCTTAAAATTTGTTAATTTTATGATATCGACTTTTATCTGTTCTTGTTGTAAAGCTAGCTTATCTGCTGTTGATTTGATTTCATTGATCTGGGTCTTTATTTCGACAACATCTTGTGATATTCTATTTAGGTTTTCAGTTTGAATTTTTGTGGCATCCGATATAATTTGCAAAATATTTTTTTGAAACGTATCAAACTTAGCCGAGAAGTCATCATCGGGTTGCTTTCTTTTACGAACTGTCACTTGGCTAGTCTCAAACTCGCAACGCGCACTTTCTCTTAGGTCTGGTTGAGATCCACCCGTGGTACAGCTACTTGCTAACAACTTGCTATTGCTATCGGTATACTTATTAGAGCCTCTAGTCGGTGATCGTTGGACACTCATCGTTAGTCAAGAATTAGTCGGTTCAAACTTATATTAGCGATAGCGAGTGCGAGCGAGACGAATTATTTGAAACTCGCAACCTGTTTCTTTTACCCGAGGAGGTGAAGAGGGCTTCAAGTTAATGTTTGATGCGTGCACACAGTAATATATCTTGATTTCAAGTCACTGTAAATTCGATCGTAAAGTCACAGACCTTAGAATGTTTACACTTTGTAGTTTCTTTTAATTTTAAAACCAAATTTAATTATACGTAACACACGTCCGTTCCGTACGCAGTTCACTACAGAATAGTTCAATTTATTTGTGTCGCCATTTTCTTGTTATAAATTTAAAAATTAATATTATGTCTCTGTTGTGTTATTGTCAGCACAAGGTGTGAGTGAGTCAGGGAGATGATGGTTTCCACTGCCTATTACAAAATAGATGAATGAGTTTGCGAGCTAGTAGATGGACTTGTGGGTTAGGGTACTAATATGTGAGTGACTGAATGAATGATTTGAAAACACCACATCAACGCGAAGGAAAGGAATAATAAACGTAATTGTAAATTCTTATAAAAACAAATTATAAATCAACGAAAGTTTACAATTTATATTAGAGCTCAAAGGGCCGTTTTTACAGTAACTGTCGGCTCAAAACTTCCTTATACTCGTTTAATCAAAGCTTACAAATATACTAACGAAGTGTCCTCGCCTCGATGAGGTGAATGGTAACTTGACAAAGTTATTGACAATATTGTCAAAAATGGGCAGCAAATTTGGTGTTTAAAGTTCGACAAAGGAACAAACATTCTGTAACGCCAAAGTTCGGACATTTTGGTTGGATTTAACCTTTAAGGCACCTGTAGGGCGCCTAACAGAGCAGTGACTTTTTTGCTAATACCTAACCCTCTTAACTCTCTCTAATTAGATTCGTGAAATAAACTAGAAGTTATTTTAATCAAAGAACGCAACTAATATGTTCGGCTCTCAGTGACTCGCCAACTTTTATTTGGCACGTAAATATTTGTTTATACATCCCCTGATAATTAGGTAATACCCAATTTTATTGATTTAAATTTTAATTAAGATAAAGTATCCTAGCAACCATCCTCCTTAGAAATAAGTTGTTATAAGTGAGTCTGAAACTTATTTGGGATTCGTTTTTAGGAACGAACAGTAGATGGTAGGTCGTCGTGTCACAAAATTTTAGTAACACATTTCCACGAGTGATTTTGATGAAGTGATTATTGATTATTATATTGAAGTGTAGTGTTGCCCTTATAGAAAATTACTTGAGTCTTTGTATTAGTTACATATGTACATACATAGTCTAACAGATATTTTGTACACACATGGCAATTGGCACCACAGGTATCTTTCAATATTCTACGACTCGCCAGTCTTCTTGCAGAATACTATTGACCTGTACTTGTGTCACAAAGACCAGATTTACTGATATTTTCTTCCTCTCACAGATATTTTGTCATATAAATCATTGACACAGTTTGTCAAATGGTATTGTAATTTGAATATCGACTATTATAATATCGTGCAGTTTGACCTTTATTGATATTATTGAACCTGAGTCACAAGGCCCAGGCTTCTATTATAAAATGCATATTTATATATGTCAGAACAGAGAGACGATTTAAATTAATAAAGTGATCGAATATCACGATTCCGTAGTTTTTGAACAGGAACCCAGGCAGTGCCTTGGACTTGTGACCAAGGTGTAGGCTTAAGGATATCCTTTAAATGATCATAACACTCACCTCAACTGCCTGGTCTCACTGTTTGTGTTAGGTTAGGTTAACATAAGGCTAACCTAACCTAACCTAAGCCTAACCTAAGGTTTTGTTAACACATCCAAACACAATGTAAGGACTAACAACAAGTCCTCCTAACTTTAGCCCAACACGTTCTTCATTACTACCCTATCCCAACTAAACCCCGACATATATTTTGCTGTATGTTATCTTCATCTGACAGATATTTTGTATTCTATGACACCGCTGACGTGTCATAAAATATCAATGACAAAATTAAGACGAGTGATTTCGTGAAGTGAATATTGAATATCATATTCAAGTGTAGAGTTATCTGATGGCACCACAGAGATGCCACTAATATTCTATGGCACCACTGATATGTCTTGTATATTATAATATATAAACGCAGTCGAGTCCACACCCAGGAATTAGTAATAATATGTAATTGTGTTTTATGAGAGCAATTTTTGTTTATTGTCATTACATTACTTACATGAATTGGGTTTCTGTTTATTGAATTATTATCTACGCCCTCGCTTGTATTATACTTATATTTTACTAGCTGAACCGCCTTCGCTTCGCTGAGATATATACAAATTGTTCACTCATTCGCACACGCGTTGAATTTCATTCTATAATATGTAGTATGTCACTGATGTGCAGTAGACTCACTCACTCGCTCACTCCTCTGTCTCACTCACACCTTGTGCTGACAATAACTTGCACAACAGCAGTTCTGAAGTTATGCGTGCTCATTTTTTAATGAACTAATAGTAATTATATCCGGATTGGTTTGTCGTTCATATATGTCCGGATAATGAGCTGTCTATTAAACTTTTTAACTTAACAGGATAAAATATTTAACTAATAAATAAAATTAAAGTTTAGCTAATGGATTCTTTTGGTCGTTTTTTTTACTTTTTTGGATTTCTTATATCAAGTTTTCCCTTTATTCCCTTTTGCCTTTAAAAGGAAAATATTTATTTTTATTGTGATTTTAATTTTTAAAGATTCAATGTAGGTAATTTTAATGATTCTGATTTATTTCTATAATAACTAACTATCTATAAAATCTAAGTAATATTTTCACTACAGATAACATCAGGCCCATTAGCTCAGTTGGTTAGAGCGTCGTGCTAATAACGCGAAGGTCGCGGGTTCGATCCCCTCATGGGCCAATTACTTTTTTATGTGAGTCTTTAAAATTGCCGCCATACGTTTTTTTAATTTAATATAACATTGTTTGCGCGCGGCGGAGGGCCACCATTTTTAAGGACATTTTGCTGCGTATCTTTTAGAATCCACACTTAGTTTGGTTCAGTTGAACACGTATTTCATTTTATCTCTTAGCAACGAGTTCTTAGTAAAAACTTCATAAGAATTATCAGCGATTTTTTGTATTATTTTATATTCTACCTCAAAAACTGACTGATTGGAAGTTGTCCTACAAAATGCATATCATCGATAATTAAAATCTACGGGCATTTTATGGTCGAAAACCTGAAAAATATTACTCGAAATAATATATAAAGATGAATAAAATCCGTATAAGTCGTTTTTCATATAAACATTTCGGACTTGCGACGTCCGGATAATCAAAGAAATTTATCCGGGTTTCCTTATGGAAATATCGATTTATGGTTGGATGCAAGTCTTAATTGTTACAAAAGTTATCCGGATCCAACCAAAGCTCATGTTTTGGATGTAATTAAACTTGATTATGACCGTGAATTCCGTAGAAACTTGACCTTAAGCCAACTCCTAATTGTCACAATGGAATTGTAAAACAAATACTGTTCAAGTTAGATGTATTGAGTTAGTAAGTTAGTACAACCCAATACTTTATAATTAAGTTACTAGTTTTGTTACTGAGACATTTGCCCTTTTCAATTCAATTTAATAGAACTACCCTCGCTTCTATACGGTATTGATTATAGGCTGGAAATCAGGATCATTCTTACAGTCAGCAGTACCAGCCAGTCTTCAAGTGATTTCACACAGTTATCATTGTTAAACTGGGTAGCGAGATCGAGTCTGGTTTTGGGTCACAGTCCCCAAAGTGATCCGTACTTTCATACATATTAGAGTGCTGTAGTCTCTCATTCTTAAAGTACAAAGTACATTATATATAAACATTTAATTGCATCGCTGTACATCTCCCGTAGAGCGCAGTAGGAGTTAACTCTTGTAAACTATAAAATCATATTTGAAAAGCTTGTTTTAAGATTTTTAAGTATATTGACGACTTATATAAGTTGAATAGCTAATGATAACTGAGGTAGGGCACAGCAGAAAATTTCCTGCTCTTATATGGAGCAACCCGACTGGGGTAGTACCTCGACCTTACAGAAGATCACAGCTAAATAACACTACTCTAAAGCAGTGTTGTGTTCCTGTTGGTGAGTAAGGTGATTAGAGCTTCTGGGGGGAATTGGGGATAGGGTCGGCAACGCGCTTGCGATGCTTCTAGAGTTGCAGATGTCTATAGTTATATATACCATAGTTCTTATCAACATTTAAGTATTGTTCTACAAGTTGTCTTTAGTTGCGAAATTCAATACCAACGAGTCTCAATCAATTAACTTTCACAACAATCATAAATCACTTTTTGTTTAAATTCTGAAAGAACTTCTCAAAGGATAACACTATCTGGCCTTTATTTTCATATATAGACAACTTATAACAGTAAACATATTTTATTATTATCCGGCAGGAATTGAATATTTCTGGGATAACAAAGTAAAAAAAATGAAAAGTAACAAACATCCATACATACTCACAAACTTTCACGTTTATAGTACTAGTAAGGATTAATAATAATATAATGAATTTTATTTTATCATAGATCCAAACAATCAACATAATCAAAATGGCAGCTCGCATCCCATTTGTGATCATCTTCGCGATGTTATTCTTAGATTGCTACTACACCGCGACTGTAAGTATTTAAATTTAATATTTATTAGAAGATTATTGATAGCAACTACCAAAAATTGAATCCGGATGTCT
This sequence comes from Limenitis camilla, assembly GCA_905147385.1. Lineage (NCBI taxonomy): Eukaryota > Metazoa > Arthropoda > Insecta > Lepidoptera > Nymphalidae > Limenitis > Limenitis camilla. The sequence goes on from LR990253.1 coordinate 6,405,006, forward strand.
CAAAACTGCTAGTAATTTTTATCCGGATCTGTCTTTAACTCAATAACATCACTATCTATGTATGCATTAACATTAACGGATGTTTTATTATTTTATTTTAATTAAAATTTCAGCCTCATCCGCAATATTTATCTAAATCTCTGGCTATTTACATTCACGTACAAATTTTATTTAATTTTTAAATGTTCTTTTTAAAGAAGTTTTATATGAAAATCTAGTGTACTAAATATACGATAAAAGAACTTAATACTTTAACGTTCAACGACAAGTAAATCGAGGGTTTTATTGAGGGTTAAAAAAACATTGCCAGATATTCTAACAAGACAATAGTTTACCACAGGACTGGATTTATCCGGATGTATTATTTTCGTGATTAGATCCGGATATAATTTTTGATTGGTGTTATTTAGCTTTTCATTTTTTTTAGATCCCTCGAGCATATGATTCCCGAATTAATGAAGATGTCATCATGACGCCGAAGAAGAGACCCTTCTGTAACGCTTTTACTGGTAAAATATTTACAAAGTCCGCTACGTTGTTTACAGTTTTTAAATTCAAAGCAGAAGATTAAAACATTTTGGAATAAAAATAATAATATCTTGTCTCTTAGTCTCAGTAAATATGATTTAGTTATTTCAATTCAAAAAATTGTAATTATTCTTTTACTTTTCTAGGCTGCGGTCGCAAGAGATCTCAGGGAACCCCTGGAATGCCTGTTCAGGAGTTATTCAGACAAAGACAGGTAATGTAACAAATTTATCAATTAATTATAGTAAAATCAAATGAAGAAGGAGGAGTTGATGGCGTTAACATTATTTAACAATGACTAGATTATTATACATAATTCAGCCATTTCATACAGAATATCTAAAAATGTAATACACTACACTTTCTTCATTTATTGCTCTATCTCTCTCTATCTCTCTCTATACTTATAGCTGAATTACAAATGACACACCTTCACATACACTACACCTTCCTCACACTATCTATTAATGTAAATTCTGTTCTGATTTAAAAGAGGTAAGCGGAGACAGAGACAAAGACAGATTGATTACTTTCAATATTTTTCAGTTCGTTGATGAAGAAATGCCTATGATGGAAACCGAACCCGCACTAGATGAGCTCTCACGTCAAGTTATCGCTGATGCCAAGCTATGGGGGATCCTCCGTGATGAACTCTCAAGACGTAGACCCATGGACTACTAAATAAAATGGACTTTGCGAAAAAAAAATAAAGATGGTTCATCGATACAGACAAACGTATTTTTATAATATAAACTCGTCTATGCCTGTAGCGTTTTATCATATAAATGGAAAATATACGCTATTTTAATAATTGATTTTAAAATTTGTTTTGTAATGAAAATAATATTTGACAACCCATGTAGCTGGAATTATCCTGGATCTATGTCCGGATAAGATTTGGATATAGATCCACCTCATAATATTTAAATATTACTTCGTATCCTTCTGGAACTATCCGGATATACGTCCTGATTATATATGTTATAGAGTTAACCGGAATTTATAGAATATTACTTCCATTATAAAATAAAATCAACAAATGTTCTGTAAATTTAATTATCGTCTAGGAGGTGACATTTTGTATATATCTTTAATTAGAGGTTATATTATAATTTTAGAATGAAAGCGTTAAACTGATAATTAATGCAAGGAGGGGGATTTTCTTTTAAACTTGCAATGGAGTTAACAGCTTAACACTTTTACTTATATTTCTAATAGTTTACACAACCTTATACTTTACTCCCTTAACTTAAGAGCTACATTTGTTTTAGATATAAGATTTGATGTTTCAATAATGAAGATAATAAAGAACGTCTTCAAATTATTTCTGTTTTTATTTGTAATCTCTGTAATTACTAAATCTATTTTGATAATCTCACAAATTTAAATATGAACACAATAAATAGTTATATTTCTAAAAATAATTCCAGTTTAACATGTTTATGTTGATATTTTGTGTTTTTAATCTTCTTCATGTTGGTAGAGCTCGTTGATTACATTCCAAGGTTCCAATCCTTCTATAATGATAATGGGCCTCTTCTTCTTTTCCATTTCTTCTGGTTTTCTATCACCAAAATACTTGAAATAATAAAAAATATATCAGTGCATGCATTTGACCGGATCTATTTGCGATTGATTGAACCAGATCCGGTCAAAACACTATTTAAGTTTATCGATAATTCCGTAAGCTTAGGAGGAAGGGTCACCTAAAATATTTCTTTTGTTTTTTTTGAGTGTCCCAAAAAATAACAAAAAGAAGATTTTTATTAAAAATATATTGGCTTACAGTCAATATTAAATATCAAAAAACTATCTTCTTTCTTTCTTTTAACACAAGATTGTTGCACAATATCACTTTAGAGCTTTAGACACAGATCTTGCCTTCACTGCTCGAACTTGATACCTGACATTTTATTAAGCTGGTAATAATATAAAAAGACTCTAAATAAAAATAAGGATAATACTAACTGTTTACCATGTCATAAAATATTTAATTTAAAAAAACTACTCGTCAAACTACACTGACCGTACTTATTCTCGCATTGCAATATTAAACTCGTATAAACCTAACCTAACACAAGGCTAACCTAACCTAAGGCTAACTTACACTTCCGACATATATACTTATATATATATCCTTACCTTATCATCAGATCTCTTCTTCAGATAATTATGACAGCACAACCGAAATCGTCTCGTACCACAAGTAGGAGCACATTCATTTCCACACGAATCACAGACTCCTGCTGCCCAGAGAGTTCCTGAAAAAAAAAATAAAGGATAAAATTTCTTCATATCTATCTGTTCTCTCACTTCCAACCACGCAACGGACAAACGAGGATGATCAAAATTGCTGAACGATGATATATAACCATTCCTGGATATATATCCGGATAAAATTGGTTAGTTCCTTTCTTACAATCTATACTAATATATAAAGCTGAAGTGTTTGTTTGTTTGAACGCGCTAATCTCAGGAACTACTGGTCCGATTTGAAAAATTCTTTCAGTGTTAAATAGTTCATTTATTGAGGAAGGCTGTAGGCTATATATCATCACGCTAAGACCAATAGAAGCGGAGCATCAGGCGGATGAAGTCACGAGGTCGACTATTTAGTACATAAACATATTTAGTAATAAACTTTTAAAATGATTGAATAGTAGTTCTAGTTTTTTTTTTTGATAGATAAAGGGACAATCAAGCAGACGGTCAATCTGATGGAAAGTGACCACCGTCTCCCATGGACATCGACAAAACTAGAGGGTATCTCTTGTTTTGTCGATGCATTGCCGCTTCAAAGATAGAGTGAGGAGGAGGAGCGAAGAGAAAAATATGATTCAATGGACCCCGAGCAAGAACCTGGTGTTCATTGGAATCAACGCAGTAACGGGATGGGAGAAGGTGTACAGATCCCCTACCACCAAGGAATTTAAAAATTAATTGTAATGAGTTATTTATCATACTTCTTATGGATGATGTAGATAAGTCTACCTTTTTTATAATTAATATTGAATCATACGGTGCTTTTTATTTCTGAGCCTTAACTGCCATCGTTTCTGGTACCTTGGGCTTACGACCTTGGTAATAGTTTCCTTTGTCATTAATATTAACATGTGTCATCACAGCTGTAGTATACTAAAGCCAGTCTCTACTATTTGAGCTGCAGCATCTATTGGACTCAAAATAGCCCAACGACGAACTGTTCGTATTGTCGATGATCCCATATTCACAGACGGTTTAGATGAACTAAGTCTCCGGAGAGACGTTGGATCTCTGTGTGTTCTCTACCGTCTCTACAATGGGGAATGTTCACTGCAAATTGTTCGAGTTAGTGCCTCCGACACTTTTCCCACTTCGATCCACACCACTTGGATGCTTGGCATACCAGCAATGTGCGTGCGTCTAGATCATTCCTTCCACGCACGTGCAGGCTGTGGAATAATCTGTCACCAGTGGTTTTCCCAAAGCGCTTTAATATGGGGGTCAAAAACGCCGAGTATACAGGTTCCTAAGAAAGTAGGGTTGGCAACGCATTTGCAATTCTCCGCGTATTGCAGATGTCCATGGGCGACGGTGACCACTTACCATCAGGTGGGCCTTCTGCTCGTTTGCCTCCTTATCCTATAAAAAAAAATTTGTCCCAGAAACTACTTTAATACAGAAAACCATTTTTAATTTTGATATGGATATACTTGGATATATATATCCAAGTCTCTCTAAAGATATATATATACCGGTATGGATATGGTGGATTATCCACCACGTTATGATCAGCTGATTTTATTTTTCCTTCAATATATTAGTAAACTATAATTCGATCAATTTTCAAATGGGAGGAAATGACTGAAAAAGGAAATTTTTTTCTACATGTTTGGGAGGCGGCCACTGCTCGCCCCACCCCTTATGCATTTCTCGAATTTACGCTTGGGAGGGATTTGGTCATGAAAATCTGTCACTGGCTCACGTACCACTACGTTTTATCCCGAAAAGTAAAGGTTATGTGGGATAATTTGAGTTAGCTACGCAGAAGCTGCTGAGACGTACGTCGTGCTGAGAATATATATATATATATATATATCTTTAAATAGATGGTAGGAAAAAATTATTAAAGGAGTTTTGAAAACACTGTATATACTTACCAATAAATAATAACATAATATAGAAGAAGGCTGTATACTTCATATTTCTAGCTGTAAAGCGCGACGAGATATACTGAAATGTAGGGAAATGTAACAAGTCGCTTTTTATATGAACTAAAATCTTATTTAGGGTTAACGCTCATTTATCCTACCGGTTTATGTGCAGGTTTTCTTGGGTTATAGTAAAAAACTTCGACATAGTGTGACCGAACACAATAAGAGTTGGTAAAGTAGTAGATACATATAATATGATATAATATGTGAATTTTCATTGAAAAGGTTTTTATGCTAAACTTATCTAGTTGTGGTTGCTACCCACCAAATGGCGCAAAAATAGAAGTGTGTAAAAATATAGTTTTCGTAATCGTAAAATGTTTGCTACAATCGGGTATTTGTGAAGGTGGAAAAATTTTCTTCCTGTAAAAACAAAAATAGCTTTAGCTCAGTCTCTTCTTTTGCCAATCTTAGACGCGGATTCAGGTTACCCAGACTTAACCTAGAACCAACTAGTCAAGCTGGAGCATTTACAGAACCTATGTATTCGATGCTTTCCCTACTTTACACTGTAATCTACAATCCGTTCTCCCCTCCCTATTTAAAAGAGCGTTTTTCTTTTCTTGGCTCCGATTCTCAAACGCAACTCGAGCTTAGGTCGCGGAGTGACAATCGTATTAAATTGCTAAAATTGTAAAAATATGAAGTTTTTTATAATTATTTATATATTAGGTATATAGTATTTATATAGGTACTTGTATTATGTATATTTATGTTTATCAATGTATATGTATTATATTTACCAATAGTAAGTCTGCACTGTCCCGTTTTTATTGCCAAGTGTTGTCTGTAAGAGATTGCATTTTTAATCTGTATCTATGTTGTTATGATTTATTTCTTTGATGTGTGTACAATAAAGACTTTCTATTCTATTCTATTCTATAATTTAAACAATTATTCGACTTCAAATAAAGTAAATATTATAAACTAAAGTAATGAAAATTGATGGATTGTTAGCAACACTGTTTATAAAGTAGTAGTAGCGGGTAGGTATCTATATAATGTGAAGTATACCGACGTGTAGACAGTATATAACCTTTAGTGGGATAGATTAGTCTCAGTTTCGCTGGTCTTCGTGATCGTGGTTAAGAGAGTTAATATATTATGAAATAGCTCTTTAAACCTGCTCCTGGGTCTCAACGAAGTAATATATTAAATCTTCGGATTTTTCATCAGAATATTGACCAGTATAGTAACGTAAATGTATTATTGCTACGATAGAACAGTTGCAAAAGCGGTGCTGTTCAGCAGAGGCCTGATAAATGACAGCAAATCTTAACCCCAAGGAAAGTAAACAAACATGGTGTTTGATTTGTATTGTTTTACATCTCTTAATGTGACACATATCTCTTGAAAGCTCTCACATTTAAACAAAGTGCCTTTTGTGTATCCTAACAAACCCTCCCTTCGCTGAGAACTGAGTTTTTGTGTACCAAAATTGTCATACTATAGATACTCATGGTGTATGATTTTAGATTCATTCAACTTAATTGATTTTTGTAGGCTTTTTTGCTGGTTTTGCTAAAATAAAATGGATACACAGAAAAGGTTACTCTCGGTCTATTTCTGCTTATGCAGAGCTAATATTAGGAGATTATAAAGCCAGCTTCTGGCCTTCTTTTCTATTCAATACTAGTTTTGGTAACCCAACCCACAATAATACATGATTTAATCTAATTATGGTATCTAAGAGCATGAAGATACATACTTCTTTGAGACTTCATCCGCATATATCTCCACTCCTATTGGTCGTAGCGTGATAATATATAGCCTATAGCCTTAATCGATAAATGGGCTATCTAACACTGAAAGAATTTTTCAAATCGAATCAGTAGTTCCTGAGATTAGCGCGTTCAAGCAAACAAACTCTTCAGCTTTATATATTTGTTTTTATTCCCGCGAACGCCCGCGCGACGTCGCCCGCGTGTAGCTCTGCTCCTATTGGTCTTAGCGTGATGATATATAGCTTATAACCTTCCTCAATAAATGGACTATCTAACACTGAAAGAATTTTTTAAATTGGACTAGTAGTTCCTGAGATTAGCGCGTTCAAACAAACAAACTCTTCAGCTTTATATATTAGAATAGATTAATATTATTATTTTAATACTCTTTTACACTATTTACACTCAACTTTTATTTTGTTTTAGCGCATCATTCGTCAGTTTTTCTATATATTTAATTAATTTCATTCTTCCCACATCCATATTCTTAAATTCGTTATATTTACACTCTCCTTAAAGTTCCTGTTCCAGTTAGGTTCGAATCCGGTCATTGGACTATTGACGTAAACCCGGAGTGGGTTTAAGAATACTTAAAAAAATACATGACGATCTATTACTATAATGGAAAACATTTCTTGTTATTTGTATATTCCTTGAAGTAACTTAAAGCTAGACAAACATCACAAGTACTGTTTAGCATATATAAAAAGAGCCTGGATCTATTTCTCTTCACTCCAGCATTGGATCTACTTCCAACAAGATATTCAGCCAAAATGAAAGTAGTTGCAATTTTATCTGTTATTTTTATATTTATTGGTAAGTTTAAAATTTGCTGCATTTAATAATAATAATTTCGGCTACTTCGTGCATTAAGCAATAGTTAACTAAATTGGTTTAATGATTTTGAGGTTAAAAATATATAAAGCTGAAGAGGTTGTTTGTTTGAACGCGCTAATCTCAGGAACTACTGGTCCAATTTGAAAAATTCTTTCAGTGTTAGATAGCCCATTTATTGAGGAAGGCTATAGAGTATATATCATCACGCTAAGATTAATAGGAGCGTAGCTACACGCGGACGAAGTCAGACGGGTTGACTTGTATTTATATAATTATCATTCTAGGTGGTCTCTGGGCAGCAGGCATGTGTAGTTCCTGTGGTAGTGAATGTGCTCCAGCTTGTGGTACCAGATACTTCAGAACTTGCTGCTTCAACTATTTGAGGAAGAAAAGAGGATCTGATAATCATAAAGTAAGCAACGCAAACAGTAGAGTTTTCTACAATATATTTCATTAGATATAAATAGTGAGGTAGATTTAAAACTATTAATTGATTGATTAAACTAATCATCAAAACATTAATTATCAATAAAAAAGTCACTACAAATATGACGACTTTTTATGGGAGGAGAAGGAACTAAATACTTCCGGATAAGGATATATATCCAAAACTACATCAAAATAAATGATGTTAAGTTATGAACGGTGTTGCTAACACTTGACTTATATTTGATTAAATTATTATTTGTGTCACTAATAAAAACGTAAATTGAGTAAGGAGGTAGGTTCAATTAATGAATAAGTCACTTAATTACGATTTTATAAATCCAAATATTATAAACAAATTATAGATCATCTTTATTTTTTCTATGTTATTGTCATTCTAGTTAGTTAGAATTATTTTTAGGATTTTTTTTATTAATAAATAAAAAAAAAAAAATTTATTTATTTTACCCACGATTGGACTTACTATTTGATTGTAGCATACAATTCCCCTCCGCCGCTGGGAGGGTATCTCGTAAGAGCCGAGTAACCCAGCACCTTTTGTTGGTAGGGGATCAGTTGTTTCCCGACTGGCTTGCGACCACCAGCATGCGAATTCGACCGCCAAATATCTCTGACGCGTTCCAGCCGAGCCGCATGTGGGCCAGACTTACCCCCACCCCTATTCCATCCCGTTAATGATGCGGTTCTAGTAAACTTTCGTTCAGGGTCCACTGAAACCGTAGCATTCTTCTCTTCACTCTATTTTCGAGATGGCAACGCATCCGCATAACAAGAGTCACTCTCTTGTACTGTCGATGTTAATGGGCGACCGTGGTCACTTACCATCAAGTATGCCGTGTGCTCGTTTGCTCCTAACTGCCTTAAAAAAAATTGTACTCGATACATACAAAACTCTTGCACATGAATCATAACTAATAAGAACGAGAAGGAACTATATAGATCCAGTTAAGGATCTATATCCGGATATAATTTATTATTAAATTGGTATATCTTTGCAGCTCCTGTACCAGAAGGCTGAAGGTCAGAAGAAGCTCCCAGCTGTACTAGAAGACCTGGATATTTTGTCTAACGATTTTAAACTCTATCCCTATGAAGATGTGAACGATAGATTGTTTTCTATGTATGATATTTAAAAAATGTACCAAAAACATTATGACATCATTATTAATTAAAAAATATACGTAATAAATCATTAAATTAATCATAAACCCAATTTTTTATTACACTTCTTAAAACCTCTATAGTGATACATCATCCCTAATTATTGACTTTTTTATTGAACAGAATACATTAACGTGTATCCGCTCCTTTATAGTTCTTTTATATTGTAACTCCGATCCGGATGAAGAGGAGCCGTCTCTGTTCATGTACAATGTGTATCACAGATGGCGCTATCTGTATGTTAAATGGCGATATTAGTGGTACTTTCAAGTTATGATCAAAGGTGTCGCAAAGGGGAACATGTAGAGGAATCTACCCCCTCCCTCTCCCATCCTATTAATGCTGCGGTTTCAGTGAACAACGGGTTCTTGCGTAAGGTCCACTGACTCTTCGCTCACTCTATCATGAAGGCGGCAACGTAATAATACAGAGAGTATTTCTAGCTTTGCCATGGGCGAAGATGGCCGCTCCATCAGGTGGATCGTCTGTTTGTTCGTCAACACTACTCCTCTATCATAAAAAATAAACAAAAACTGATTGTAACGTAGTTATTAGTAAGAGTTTGGGGCGAGAACTCAGTTCTTCCTAACTTAGTTAAACCATGAAAGTTAAATGGCATGCTCCTAGGTCTCAAGCCCCCGGCGATGCTGGGCTTCTGATTTCTTTATTAAATACTAGCTTTTACTTGCGGCTTTGATCGCATTGAAGCCATTAAAGTATCAGAGATCATTACAATAGAAATGAATTTTTTATCTTTCGTAAAAAAAAATTTTTTTTTCATAAAAAGTACTTAAATACCCTCAAGAATATGTGTACAAAGTTTCATGATGATCGGTTAAGCAGTTTTCGCGTGAAAGCGCAACAAACAAACTTACATTCACATTTATAATATTAAAAATTGATTATTAAATGCTGTACAGAACAATTTCTTTAAAAAACTGTATTTAAAAAAAAATTTTTTTGCAATTATCACCTCCCCCGCCCCCCATGGCAGTAAAACCAGCTTAACACCTCCCCCGTGCTTAAACACATTGATGCAAGCTTGTTTATGTATGAGTGTGCGTGTTTACTTTTTTATGGACGTAATCACCATGTAGACCCAATAAGCAAAGCAAGAACCCCCCAACCCCAAGGCATTAAACACGATATGACGTCACAATATTACAATATTTCTCGTCACGTGACAGGGTGTCTATTTTAGCCGAATTTATTTAGTGGTAGTACATTTTTTTAGTAGACATAATTTTCTTCTGGGAAAGGAAATGTTCATTGTTAAGGTATTGCAATTCCCTCTTCCAGACGCCTTTAAAATAAGACAGGATAGGAACCAAAATGTCTGGCAATTAAGGACGTGAATTATAATGATATAAGTATATAAGTAAGTAAATATTGATTTAATAACACAGACCTTACCATTATAGTGGAGAGGTGAGGGTATTATGTATTACTAATCGACCCACGTGTCTTTGTTAACGTGATGCTCCGCTTCTATTGGTTTTAGTGTGATGATATATAGACTATAGCCTTCCTCGATAAATGGGCTATCTAACACTGAAAGGTTTTTTCAAATCGGACCAGTAGTTCCTGAGATTAGCGCGTTCAAACTGAACAAAGCTGAAGAGTTTGTTTGAACGCGCTAATCTCAGGAACTACTGGTCCGATTTGATAATTTTTTTCAATTTTGGATAGCCCATTTATTGAGGAAGGCTACAGGCTATATATCATCACGCTACAACCAATAGGAGCGGAGCATCACGCGAAAGAAGTCGCGCGGGTCGACAATTTATCAATATTCACTGAAATGGATATAATAGTGTTATATCAGTTCAGTTCAGTTTTCAAAAACATCAGAACAGGTATATATACGTCAGGGCTGGGCAGTATTTGAATTACTTGTAATTGAAATACGTATTTGAAATACAAATACGTATTTGGTATTTGTATTTCAATCACTTTCTAAAAATGTATTTTGTAATTTGTATTTTAAATACTGTGTACGACTGATGACTTAAACCTGTAAATTAAATAGATAGAAAATAATTATAAGTATGTGACGGAACCCTAACGGTAGGGCTGCTCACCTGACTACCCAACTCATATTACAGGACAGTGGAAGCATCGCCTCACCGAGGCAGTCTTAGCCCCAAACTTGCGCAGAGCTCACACCTCTAGTTTTAAGTTAAAATATTAAGTAAATATGTAAAAGAATTAAGAAAATATAATTCTTAAAATATTCCGGATTTTCTTCCCCTCCTGACGACGCCAGTCCCGACTAAAATATAATTAGTATATCTAATTGTTTGACTAACGATTTAAACTTGTAAATAAAGTAAAAATAAAACAATATAATTTATAAAATTGTAATAGCATATAAGATATCACTGATTAATAAATATTTAATTTCGTTGTGTTTTATTTAGAATAAATAAGAATAAGTTAGTATATTAGATGTAATTGTTTAAGATTAAGGTTTGATGAATAAATAAACAATATAGGATAAAGGGGAGCGGGGTGAGAGGGGTGTGAAAAAGGGTGAGGGAGGGAGGGGCGTTAGTGACTGGCGTCGCTCATGGTTTATTGTGGTATTGAGGAATTGAGGAGTAAAAGCGACCGGTTTTTGAATTAACGCTCTAGGCAATCTATCCCCCACAAATACTTATAGCTTCAAAATACTTTTCAAATCAATTTTGTAGAACAAGTTGCTAACAAGAACTGAAAAATCTCTCCTAAAGATATTGGATAAAACATTGCTTTGTGCACTATATACTGCATTTTTCATTCTGTTGACATGGAATTGTAACGGAATAAAAGCCTCAAATTTGGAGAACATTTCCACATTGACATTGGCAGAATGACTGCTAACAAAAGCGGTAGAAATGCCATAGACAAGAGAAGAAGTATCACCGTTTGTTTCACCTATAGTTTATACGTAATTTGTAATTTTTACAAAACTTCTGTACACTTATTGTAATATTTCATTTTATGTATTTTGTATTTTATATTTTAAATACAGTATTTTATATTTCGTATTTTAAATACTTGTGAATAAATATTTTTTATTTTGTATTTTATATTTTAAATACTTGTGAATAAGTATTTTCTATTTTGTATTTTATATTTTAAATACTTGTGAATAAATATTTTCTATTTTGTATTTTATATTTTAAATACTTGTGAATAAATATTTTATATTTTGTATTTAATATTTTAAATACTTGTGAATAAGTATTTTGTAATTTGTATTTCAATTACAGCAAATCATATATTTTGCCCAGCACTGGACTATACATAGGACCCGTTATGTGCGGTCACTTATTTTAAATAATTGTGAATAAGTATTTTTTATTTTGTATTTTATATTTTAAATACTTGTGAATAAGTATTTTTTATTTTGTATTTTATATTTTAAATACTTGTGAATAAATATTTTGTAATTTGTATTTCAATTACAGCAAATCATATATTTTGCCCAGCACTGGACTATACATAGGACCCGTTATGTGCGGTCACTTATTCTAAATAATTGTGAATAAGTATTTTTGATTTTGTATTTTATATTTTAAATACTTGTAAATAAATATTTTTTATTTTGTATTTTATATTTTAAATACTTGTGAATAAATATTTTTTATTTTGTATTTCGTATTTTAAATACTTGTGAATAAGTATTTTTTATTTTGTATTTTATATTTTAAATACTTGTGAATAAGTATTTTTTATTTTGTATTTTATATTTTAAATACTTGTGAATAAGTATTTTTTATTTTGTATTTCGTATTTTAAATACTTGTGAATAAGTATTTTTTATTTTGTATTTTGTATTTCGTATTTTAAATACTTGTGAATAAGTATTTTTGATTTTGTATTTTATATTTTAAATACTTGTGAATAAGTATTTTTGATTTTGTATTTTATATTTTAAATACTTGTGAATAAGTATTTTTTATTTTGTATTTTATATTTTAAATACTTGTGAATAAATATTTTTGATTTTGTATTTTATATTTTAAATACTTGTGAATAAGTATTTTTTATTTTGTATTTTATATTTTAAATACTTGTGAATAAGTATTTTTTATTTTGTATTTTATATTTTAAATACTTGAGAATAAGTATGTTTGATTTTGTATTTTATATTTTAAATACTTGTGAATAAGTATTTTTGATTTTGTATTTTATATTTTAAATACTTGTGAATAAGTATTTTTTATTTTGTATTTTATATTTTAAATACTTGTGAATAAATATTTTTGATTTTGTATTTTATATTTTAAATACTTGTGAATAAGTATTTTTGATTTTGTATTTTATATTTTAAATACTTGTGAATAAATATTTTTTATTTTGTATTTTATATTTTAAATACTTGAGAATAAGTATTTTTTATTTTGTATTTTATATTTTAAATACTTGGGAATAAGTATTTTTTATTTTGTATTTTATATTTTAAATACTTGTGAATAAATATTTTTTATTTTGTATTTTATATTATAAATACTTGTGAATAAGTATTTTTTATTTTGTATTTTATATTTTAAATACTTGTGAATAAGTATTTTTTATTTTGTATTTTATATTTTAAATACTTGTGAATAAATATTTTTTATTTTGTATTTAATATTTTAAATACTTGTGAATAAGTATTTTTTATTTTGTATTTCGTATTTTAAATATTAGTGAATAAGTATTTTTTATTTTGTATTTTATATTTTAAATACTTGTGAATAAATATTTTTTATTTTGTATTTTATATTATAAATACTTGTGAATAAGTATTTTTTATTTTGTATTTTATATTTTAAATGCAGTATTTTTTATTTTGTATTTTATATTTTAAATACTTGTGAATAAATATTTTTTATTTTGTGTTTTATATTTTAAATACTTGTGAATAAATATTTTTTATTTTGTATTTAATATTTTAAATACTTGTAAATAAGTATTTTTTATTTTGTATTTTAAATTTTAAATACTTGTGAATAAATATTTTTTATTTTGTATTTAATATTTTAAATACTTGTGAATAAGTATTTTTTATTTTGTATTTTATATTTTAAATACTTGTGAATAAATATTTTTTATTTTGTATTTTATATTTTAAATATTTTTTATTTTGTATTTTATATTATAAATACTTGTGAATAAGTATTTTTTATTTTGTATTTTATATTTTAAATACTTGTGAATAAGTATTTTTGATTTTGTATTTTATATTTTAAATACTTGTGAATAAGTATTTTTTATTTTGTATTTTATATTTTAAATACTTGTGAATAAATATTTTTTATTTTGTATTTTATATTTTAAATACTTGTGAATTTTTTTTTTATTTTGTATTTAATATTTTAAATACTTGTGAATAAGTATTTTTTATTTTGTATTTCGTATTTTAAATATTAGTGAATAAGTATTTTTTATTTTGTATTTTATATTTTAAATACTTGTGAATAAATATTTTTTATTTTGTATTTTATATTATAAATACTTGTGAATAAGTATTTTTTATTTTGTATTTTATATTTTAAATACTTGTGAATAAATATTTTTTATTTTGTATTTTATATTTTAAATACTTGTGAATAAATATTTTTTATTTTGTATTTTATATTTTAAATACTTGTGAATAAATATTTTTTATTTTGTATTTTATATTTTAAATACTTGTGAATAAATATTTTTAATTTTGTATTTTATATTTTAAATACTTGTGAATAAATATTTTTTATTTTGTATTTTATATTTTAAATACTTGTGAATAAGTATTTTTTATTTTGTATTTTATATTTTAAATACTTGTGAATTAGTATTTTTTATTTTGTATTTTATATTTTAAATACTTGTGAATAAGTATTTTGTAATTTGTATTTCAATTACAGCAAATCTTGTATTTTGCCCAGCACTGGTATACGTAGGACCCGTTATGTGCGGTCACTTATTCTAAATACTTTAAAGAAGACCAGTCCATATGTTTAAAAAGAAAAAAAATTTTTTTACCATTTATTTATTTCATATTTGATTATTTAACATGTTTATAACATTACTTATATAAAAAGTCGATTTTCTGTCTATCCAGCCTTATAGATACAAAATCAGATCTTTTTATAATATAATAAAATATAAGTGTTGCCATAGTTCAATGCAAGAAAGGTAAAGCAAGAAAAACCTGCTACAAGACCTTATCGACCTGTGGAGATATTTTAAATATGGCAACACTTCAGTGACACCAATGTGGGTTCACGTCAAAATTCACGCTAAAAACCCTCATGTAAATTGATGATTATGGAATTTCGATGGTGTTTAGTCGTGACCCCACAGTGGTGTCACAGCACTATATATGTCTGTATACAATATTGCAGCCTTCCAAACTATTTAAGCTTCGTACATTGTTTGTAGTTTTTCAATCGTGTCATCGTAGGGGTAGCTCTTGTAATCACTTTGCAGAACGTTCCAGGGGTCCATGGGGTCTTCTGTGAAGGGTAGTTTGACTTTGTGTACGATTTCAGGGGTCCACTCGTGCATGTTTTGATAGAACTGTGAAAAAAAAGGTAATATTTAGTACGAATAAACGAGGGATATTAAAAGGGATGAGTTCAGGCTACGCTGCGTTGGTCTGTTCGCGATAAACTCAAAAACTACTGAACGGATTTTCATGCGGTTTTCACCAATAGACAGAGTGATTCATGAGGAAGATTCGGGTGTTTAATTTGTTATAGTTTTGTAAAAAAATGCTTGAAATACGATGCTAATTGTTGCAGAACGTCGGCTGCGGTCACAGCACCTGGGAGCTATTGCCTTATCCCTTTTTGAGATAATATATACTCTACTACCCGTACGATGGCGATGCGGGCCGCTACAGGGGCTGCTTTACGCGGTAATCCTGTGTGCAATTTTTCAACTAATTTGTTCGAGTGTGAGTTTACAATGTTAATATCACGCCTTCTAAGATGAAGACACGGAACGGGGACACATTTAATTGTTGACATTTCAAACTAAAACCAAAGAAATGTCTATTATAAGAATTACAATTTTAAATTAAATAGCCTTCTACTAAATAATAGGGGGTCTAGCCAAGTTGCAAACGTTATGTTTCTATTCTCTTTCTACTATTTCAAGCGATAAGTGTTGACAAGCCATGTTGTCATATTCGGTGCGTTCCACTAAGCGTTCACAACACCCAATAACATAGATGTAAATAATTTTATTTGATATGAATAGAGATTTATTAGTGGAAGTAAATGTTTCTGCAGCGGATGCTCAACGTACCGCTACAGGTAAATATAATAATAATAATAATAAATATACTTTATTGTACACCAAATATTACAAAAGTAAGCCAAAAAAATTACACCACAAAAGAAATATATGTACAATAGGCGGCCTTCCAGGCAACCTTGCGGTGGAGGAATCATTATTAAAAAAAAACGAAAATATACTTATGTAAAATTAATTTTAGTTTCAATTTAATAATAATTATTAAAAAAATCAATATCAATCAATAAAACATATGTATATAAATTAATTTAACCAATAAATATTGAAGTTGACTTACAAATAATAACTCAACCTCTTGAAACTATTGCTTTATAACTCGCCCTTTGAATTATTTTCGTTAGCGCTCAAAACGCTCAATATAATTCCACTTGGGTTAACGATTGTAACATTCGCGAAAAAATGGAACGGGATAAACCGTGGTCGTGAGCGTGATCGTAGAACTCGTGAGTGCTTAGAGAAACGCACCCATTAAAGGCGAACTGTCATTCTACATATGCTATTTTAATTTGATCACGAGATATATCGTTGACATATGTCATTCCCATACATTTTTTAGGTTTTCTATATGCGTTAACAATTGTAGAACGTCAACTTGGCTAAGCCCCCAGGTAGCCATTCTTAAATGACGTCACTGATGGAAAGGTAAAAGGAGACGTAAGGTCACATATCAATATTTTTATTTATCATTTTTAGATGTATAAATTGAATAAGTGTGACGTTGTATATGAATTATCCCAATCAACACGCTTACAGTCCAGTGACATCAATGTTGGGTCACAATATAATTTATAAGCCAGTGCTATGCTCCGGATACAGTGCGCCAACTGTGGGGTCACGGACGGATTTATTTGATGTCACTGGATTGTGATTGTAGCAATACATAGAAAACTCGTCTTATATACCTTAAGATTTTCAGGTCCTCTCTTCTTCCGGAGATAGTTGAAGCAGCAGGACCGGAAGTGACGAGTCCCGCACGCTGAGGCGCACTCGCTTCCACACGAGTCGCAGGACAGACTGGCCGCCCATAGTGTGCTGCCTGTGCATTCAATACACTACTATTAACATTTTATCCGGAACGGGTTGGATATATATCCTACATATAAAAAGATAAACATATCCGGATACATTTTAATAAACATATTAGATAGGATTGAAGGTAAAAAATCTGATTGAATATATATCCGATAGATTTTGTGGGTAGAATATATCTGCTACATTTACGGCCGATATTAAGAGCTGTTAGAGGGAAAAGATTGGATATAGTATACGAGTATATTGACAAGACAAAAACACATAGACAACAGAGTAAAAAAGGATATAATATAATAAATCAAAATGTATGTTATATATCTATGGGTTGATCTAAAATTTAAATGAGACTTCACTGTCGAGAAAGCGAACGCGATTTGTATTTTTTTTTCAATATTTCTAACTCTTCATCACCTTTTATAATCTTATTTAATGGGTTCACGTAAATCAACGAGTGGGGTTTGAACCCCCATTGTGGTAATTTCGCAAAAGCATAAAAATATCAAGGATTTTTCATCTCCTATAATTGTCATGGGTCTGCCATCAAAAAATAAATCCTAGTACTTCTAATATTGTATTAAATATTAAACATATCCGGATATAATTCCGGAGCTATTCTACTGCCTAGGAAATGTAATACTCATGCTCATGCCATTTTATATTAAATGATTATTGTATCGGAACCACTATCATGCTGAGAGCATGCAACACTCATATACCTGTGTCGTAGTCACGTGACGAAGCTGCTTCTCGTTTATAACGTCTAGAATCTGCCTGCGACCAAGTCGCTGGCAACATTTAAATGTATATATTTTCTATATTTTATACATATTTAAAAACTACTAAACAAATTTAGATGCAATTCAGTTTTATTGCTGCAGATCTAATTAAAAATATAGGCTTTGTTTTATTTAAATGTCGGATGTAAGTTATTGCCATTTAAAAAAATATTTTAGAGCAACCCAACTTAGAGAAAGAAGAACGAGGATTAGTATCATGAAATGTGTTTGAAGAACCAATAGAATCGCTACATTCACCTAGCACATTCCTTCTAAAATCTCCGGGGGAAAGGCAGCATAAAAAAAGAATATAAATGAAAAAAGTAATTAAGTTCCGGATCTGGAAATAGTTCCGGATATAAATCTTTTGAATTCAGTCCCGGTTAGTAAGATTTTCGGAAAATATATACTACCACATCTTTTGCGATATAACTCATTAATTACTCAATGAAGCGAGGGCGATTTTTTTTATATGATGGTGGATGATCATTATCATCTATAAATGGAAGAACAACAACAACATTGTCATTGTTGTAGTGTTGAGAGGTCAACAAAGTTGGTTGTTCGTAGTAAATAGGTAATTCGGTATTCTTGTACTAAAATTGCTGTATCTTTTTAAATATAACATTTATAGATTATTTATATAATGTTGATTATTTATGAATAGTTTACCTATATGATAGATTAAGTATCATCAAAATCGGATCATCAGTTATTAATATATTTAACCACGAAAATTAATTATTAGTATATTTCTTTGATGACATTTAAATGGCTGTATCTATTTAAATATAACATTTAAAGATTATTTATATATTGTATATTATTTGTAAATAGTCTATCTATGTATAAAATAAAGTATCATCAAAATAGGATAAGCAGTTATTGATATATTTAAACTGCAAAATTAATTATTAGTATATTTCTTTGATGACATTTAAATGGCTGTATCTTTTTAAATATAACATTTATAGATTATTTATATAATGTTGATTATTTATGAATAGTTTACCTATATGATAGATTAAGTATCATCAAAATAGAATAAGCAGTTATTGATATATTTAAACTGCAAAATTAATTATTAGTATATTTCTTTGATAACATTTAAATGGCTGTATCTTTTTAAATATAACATTTATAGATTATTTATATACTGTATATTATTTGTAAATAGTCTATCTACGTAAAATATAAAGTATCATCAAAATCGGATCATCAGTTATTAATATATTTAACCGCGAAAATTATTTATAAGTATATTTCTTTGATGACATTTAAATGGCTGTATCTATTTAAATATAACATTTAAAGATTATTTATATATTGTATATTATTTATAAATAGTCTATCTATGTATAAAATAAAGTGTCATCAAAATAGGACAAGCAGTTCCTTATATGTTTAAATTCAAAAATTACTTACCAATAAGCATCAAAGACAAAATGGCGGTTATTTTAAACATTTTGTGTGTTCGCTCCAAGCGCTGCTGTTTGAGTGAGGAAATTTAAAAACTACCCTCTTTTATATACAACTCAGTTTACTCACCCTCTCAAAGGAAACGCGGTATAAATATTTATTTTGTGATATCACTTTAATGGATCTGTTATATAATAGATTCTGATAACCAAGACTCAAGCTTGACTATATAAAATGTTTATTTTTAGTATTTTGAGTTTTTTTATAGATAGCCAAGTTTTTTAAGGAATATTTTATAATATAAAACGACCCATAGGAGTTTAAAAATAAATAATAAAGGTAGTTGTAGAAACACAGCAGTGTCAGCTTCATTCATTAAGAATTATTTATTGTTAAGTTTGAGTGCTCATATCTCGAAAACTATTAAGATTTTTGAGAAAGTTCCATTTGTATCAAATCTTCTAATTTATTAGCAAAGATTTTATAATATTTAACGACCCATAGGAGTTTAAAAATAAATAAAAAAAGGTAGTTGTAGAAACATAGTAGTATCAGCTTCATTTATGAGGAATTATTTATTGTTAGGTTGGAGTGCTTATATCTCGAGAACTATTAAGATTTTCGAGAAAGTTCCAACTATATTAAATTGTGTGATTTATTAATAAATATTTTATAATATAAAACGACCCATAGGAATTTAAAAATAAATAATAAAGGTAGTTGTAGAAACACAGCAGTGTCAGCTTCATTCATTAAGAATTATTTATTGTTAAGTTTGAGTGCTCATATCTCGAAAACTATTAAGATTTTTGAGAAAGTTCCATTTGTATCAAATCTTCTAATTTATTAACAAATATATTATAATATAAAACGACCCATAGGAGTTTAAAAATAAATAAAAAAGGTACTTGTAGAAACACAGCAGTGTCAGCTTCATTTATGAGGAATTATTTATTGTTAGGTTGGAGTGCTCATATCTCGAGAACTATTAAGAATTTCGAGAAAGTTCCAACTATATTAAATTGTGTAATTAATTAAGAAGAGAAATTTATAAAATAAAATGACCCATAGGAGTGGAAAAATAAATAAAAAAAGTAGTAGTAAAAACACAGCATTGTCAGCGTCATTCATATATAAAAAAACTGTGATTGTTTAAGAGCTCATATCCCGAAAATTACTTTATTTAAAAAGAAATATATGTAATATATAGTCTCGTTAATAAATAAAATATTGAATGACCCATAGAATAAAAAAAAAAATTTTAAAAATTTAATAACGATAGCGTTATTAAAAAAAACTCTCTTTAAAGTTTGAGTGATTATATCTCAAAAACTACTCAATTAATCTAGAAAATTCCTTTTAGACAATATAGGTTATTTATTTATATATATTTAAATTGAAAAAAACAAGCCATAGGAAACAAAAAAATATGATGAAAGTCAACATATAACAGTAGATGTCAATATACGTACAATGCTATAAAAATTTACAGTAATAGTTTGAGTGCTTGTATCTCAAAATCTACTCAATTAATCTAAAAAATTCCTTTAATAAAACATAATCCATTTATTAAAGACTATGTTATTAAATATTACGACCCATAGGACTAAATAAATAGCATTAAAAATCAACTAGATGGAAAATTGAATGAAAATTATAATTTTTCGAAGTTTTCCAATAAAAATGTTAAAAACTTACTAAAGAACACGCAAAGACTATTTATTAGATACACAGAGTAGGTAAAGACAGAGATATTAAAAAAATATAATCTGTTCACTCTGCATTTATTACATTGCCTTCACTTCGTTGAGTGAGAACTCAGTTGATCGTAAAAATTGTTATTCTTTTAACCAATATTATATTAATTTATTCACTCACTCATTAACCAACTCACTCAATTATTAACCGACTATCAGCTAATTAGTCACCTCATTCCCTATTCTTTCATTTACTTACCTACTCACTTACTTACTCACCCATCGATCTTCGTTGAGAGAAAACGAGCTTTAAATTGAATGAAATTTAATGATTTCTTACATTAACTTACACACACAATCACTCATTCATAAACTCACTGCTTCACTCAGCTATTAATTTACTCATTTATTCACTAACTCAGAAGCTCACTCACTTACTCATCTACTAACTGACTCGCCTCGAACGCTCTCTATTAGTCTCTCCCTTTATTTATTACTCACTCACTTATCAAGAGTCCATTGCATAAGTATCATAGCACTAGTCGACCCGCGTGACTTCTTCCGCATGTAGCTCCACTCCTATGGGTCTTAGCGTGATGATATATAGTCTATAACCTTCCTCGATAAATGAGCTATCTAACACTGAAAGAATTTTCCAAATCGGATCAGTAGTTCCTGAGATTAGCGCGTTCAAGCAAACAAACTCTTCAGCTTTATATATTAGTATAGATTAACTGACTGACTGACTGACCTATTTTAATGTGTCAAAAATATTCTATAAAAAAAATTGAGTTAAGAGTTGTTTAGAACTAGTAACATGATTCTCATTTTTATTTACTATTTGTATAACAAAGTGTGTTGTCTGAAACAAAACACTTTAAGTAGGTTGTCACTTCCCTGAGGTATCACTTCAATTGACATTGGTTTTAAAACCACATCCCTCGCTAAACATCCCCATCGTTGTCTATGGCGGTAGAATAAAATAATAATTACTTACCGTCTCTCTCAAGGAGTGGATATTATTTAAGTAGTGCTAGTGAAAGTGTTAAGTGTAGTGTTCTGTTAGTGCTGGGAGTACCTTACAATGTAGTTGCCACGTGGGAATGTAAACACAACGTTAGGTTAGGTTAGGTTTATGTTCCCCAGCGCCATGCCCTGGTGTCCATTGGCGAAGACCAGTCCCTTCCGAGTGTGGTGGTAACCATGAGCTTGCCCGGGAGGCTGATGCCTCATCTGACCCGATCCTTAGAGGTCGACCAGGTGAGAGACGCATGCCTTCTGCCACCTGATGCCTCAGGGGAACCGAGAATGTCCCCGTTACCCAGGACACCTGTCGGGAGGCGCGCAGGCCCTTTTTAGTGCGGGTCGACCGTCGAGGCGTTTGCGGTAGACTGCGCTCAGCGTAACCACGGAGGTTTAGTGGGTAGACTAACCTTAGCCTTTGACAGTGAATCCCTTAGTCTGCTCCGACATATAATTAAACTGAAAATGAGTTAGCAAAATTATGATAAATTAATAAGTTTTTAATTTGGAATATTATTTATAGACCAATGTCGACAATGTGAGATTTTTCGCCTGAAATTGGGGAGCTTTTTCGATATTAAGTCAAAATAAGGTTAAATAAATAATATTTTAAATCAATAAAGTTGCAGAATATTTGAGACATAAAAAGTTTTCACCAAATTTTGTGACAAATAAAATTGTTTTTGTAGAAGATAAAAATAAAAAACGTGGTTATTTGAATTTTTCACATAAATTTTGAGGTTATGTGAAAAAAGTGTAAATATAAAAGTTGTAGATCTTATTATTACCTACAACTTTTTTATAAAACTTTTTTCCATAGGAGTTTTAGTTTTGCCGGAAATCGAGATGAGCCGTTTTTAACCCATCAACCCCCTTTTTATTTTTATTTATTCTCTTCGGCTTCGGCTCTGGTCTATTATCCTTATACCTGAAAAACTCTATTCAAATTTTAAATTGAAAAAACTTTGAATGTCATATTTATTTATATCGAATCAACAGCTCAAGCTTCTACCTCTAAAAATGACGATACTTCCATACAACTTTTCATCCTCCCCTTTCAACCCTTTACAACCCTTTTTTCGAATTAAAAAGTAGCCTATATCCTTTATCAGGCTCTAGACTATCCGTATACCAAATTTCATTTAAATCGGTTTAGTAGTTTTAGCGTGAAAGCGTGACAGATAGACATAGTTTCGCATTTATAATATTAGTTAGGAAAGTACGGATACATCGGCTAATCAAGAATCGATAATTTTTTAATCGTATAAAATATCGATACTCAAAAGAATCTCCCATCACTAGCACTTGCTACTAAACACTTAACAGTGCAAGTAAATCTTACGTCAAGAACCAAACGAGGATAACTTGTTCTCAATGTCAAAGAATAAAAACAATTTTTCCTCTTTATATACTTTATTTTATACCGCGACTTTGTTCTGAAGAAAAAATTAATAGAACATGTTTAAATAATAGAACACTATTGTTCAGACCAGTGAAACTCCTTTGTCCTTTTTTTTCCCTATTTATCTTATATAAATATCTGCTTGAGATATTTATATTTCTCTAAATATATAGAACACAATCAGAACATTGATTTTATAGAACAAATCATTGTTCTGATTGATAAGAATAAAGAGAAATATACGTAATTCTAAAGTAGGTAATAGAACTAAGTATAGAACAGAACAATTAATAATAGAACAGAATTAAGGTCTACGGAGTGCAATAATTAAAAATTGAAAACGGAAAAATATTGTACAATAGAACACAGAATGATTATAAATAGAACATGAAGGTTTATCAAACATGTAAGAAAGGATTTAATCTCTTATATACATATGTCTAGTTAGTGTTTATTGCCCCCTTATACCTTGTTTTTTGTCATATACTCTTATATATAAAAATGAATCCCTATTTCCCTTCGTCACGGCATCACGCATAAACGTCTGGACCGATTTCGCTAATTCTTTTTTATTGTATTTGTTATTGGCAGGAGAAGGTTAAATAATAACTTACAATGCTCTCATGTTTTAAGGGTATTTTTTGGTCAAATTATGTGTAATTTATATGTGGAAGCATACTTTATGTTTTTACTTTGTAAGAGTTATTTCACTATTTGTTTCTAAAAAAATAGTACATTATGATACAAGTGTGCTAAGTTCTCGGCTCCGTTACGCCTCTACTGTAATAACCAAAGCACACGAGTATACATACGACGGTTCTCAACACATTTGCGAGGAAAAAACACAAGAGTATGTTACTAAAATATATGTATAAACTTTCAGACATACATAGGAACAACCATATGAACAAACAAGTTGTGTATAGATAGTTGAATCCACGGCATCGCACGGCTCGCTTATTATTTTTGACATATAGTAGAAGCGTCGATGCCGTCATCGTATCTATATAAACAAACATACGTGTAGATAGTTCAATCCACCACGACGCACAGCCCACATTGATCTATATGTACATACATACAAATATACGTAAATAGGAGTACAAAAATTACGCAACATCACGCAGACAAAGTCACGCGGATCGCTCGCGCAAGATCGTTTATATAAATCCATTACCGTACTAGTGCGGTAATGTATAGTAAAAAGCACTCGTTCACAAAAATAGTACAAAACACCACTTTACAAGCAAGTGTGTTGAAAAACTATTTATACAATAGAACACAGGATGATTATATATAGAACATTGAATTTAACAATCAGAACATAGACTTTTTAGGATCAACATTAATTTTAACAAAATAATGCAATAATTAATAATAGAATATTGATTTTTAATGGAAAAATAAGTTTGGACAATAGAACATATTATCGTAAAGTAATAAAATAACTTAATGCAACGAGAAAACAAACATACCACTTTATATGTATATGTGTATGACTATACGAGATTATTCATCACATATAAACAGGAATGGAAGAACAACTGACGTGTTTTACGTTGAAGTGATGTATCTCTTACTTGTGTTTGTGTTGTGTCTCTTCAATTACACTTTGTGTTTGGAAAGAGGTTTGTTTCTCTAGATCTAAATAACCCAAGTTATTTGACCTTACTTTGCTGTAGTTTTACTTAATTTCATTGACCCCCATATTCTTTTGTCTATTACGTGGATGTCCTGTAACTTGTCATCCCTTAGAGATCGATGAAGATCCCTTTAGGGATTCTTTTCAATCGAAATCAAATAATATTATAAATCGAATCGCAGCATTAAAAGGATGGGAGATGGAAAGTTAATCTGCTGATGGACGCGACTGGAACATTGAAGATACTTGGTGGTTAATCAGTCGGGGGGAAAAACCCCTACCACCTTATATATATGTTTCTTCCTTACAAATGAGTTAATAGACGTCGTCAATTTCGCCTCCAGCTGCAATACCCCACCACCTGAACTCTAATGACCAATTTTACACACTTGTATCATAACGTTACCTTTTTAATTTTACCCTTATTTTATTTAAAAAAATCAGGTAAACCATGCAAAGTAGGTGAGGTCGTGGGAGTTTGTAAAAGTGTATTGGAATGTCCGTATGCGATCAAACTAATTCGAGAAGATCAGAAGAAACCGCCTGTAAGTTTGTTTGTATAATTTATTTGGTTAGAATAACTGACTGACGTTTTTAGGTTATTATAGTTTAACTGTAGTCGCCGTTGTTATGGTAAGTGAAGTAAAATTATATGACGTTACTACTTGATCTTCTGCTTACCTACAAAAGCAACAGAAAAAATCGGAACAATGATTTCCATACCAATACAATTTTAAAAACTGGGCGAATTGGGAACAATGAATTTAATAATTATCTACACAATTAAGAGACTTCAGAACAAATTTGGAGCTATAATTTCCACCTTTACCTATAAATAAATAAATAAAAGCTTTATTTTCCTTTTCAACTCAATTATTATTAAATTTTATGTAATATTGTATTTGTTAATATTGGCTATAAAAGCTTTTTCCAAAGATTACCATTTTTCATGATTCCTTGCAATTCTAATCTATCTAGAGCTTTCCTACAACTTTTGTGTTATTACTATTGTCTATCGATTTTATTTTTTTATTTTATTATTCTTTCAGTTAGTCAAAGGTTGGCTGGAATAAGTACATTTTTTTTCAATTGTCTGTATTTATTTGACCATATTTTGCTTTGTGTTTACAATAAACTAAAGTAAAATAAACCACCTCTTATGTGGTCTTCTTTTCCTTCTTTTTTGTCTACAGGGTAGCAATCAGTCAAGGTTTTTGTCCATCTTTTATCCTGCTTTCTTTACCTAGACAATTTTAAAATCGACAGAGCTCGGAACAATGATTCCTCCCATTACCTAGATACTTTAAAAGACTACAGAACAAATATAGAACAATGGCTTCAACTATTACCTTCACAATTTAAAAAGCTAAAAAAATATTTCGGAACAATGATTTCAACCTAAACAATTTAATAGACTACACAGCTAATTCGGAACAGTGATAGTAAAAAAGCAGTGATATCCCAGTGGTTAAGACGTCGGTGGCTTACTCGGGAGGTCCGGGTTCGATCCTGGGCACACCTCTGATTTTTCTGAGTTATGTGTGTTTTAAGGAAAACATCATGAGGAAACCTGCACTCCTCAGAGTTCCCTAAAAAGTTCTCAAAGGTGTGTGAAGTCTGCGACTATGGCCTAACCCCTCTTTCTGAGGAGGAGGCCCAGCTCAGCAGTGGGCCATTAATTGCTTGTGATGATGATTATATAAATAATATAAATTACAGAAATGATTCGGAACAATGACTTCAACTATTATCTTTACAAATTTAAAGACAACAATATTAATTCGGAACAATGATTTCTATTGTTATTAGTTTTAAATTGAAAAATCTGTTTTCCAGCTTTGCGGTTATGAAGATAGTCTCAGCATCGCGTGTTGCCCGACGCAAAATATTTTTTATAGAACTGGAATATTCGAGAAGTATTTCGTCGCTTCCAATGAGGGCGTTCTACGCTCTAGAGACATGGTAAGGCATCAAATCGGATAATTCTTTTATTGTGGTTTTAAATAGTGGGGAAATTAAGGGAAATGTTTAATTTCAGACCTGCCGTTACGAGGGGAAACAGCCATTCCTCTGCTGTGAGAACACTTTAGAAGTACCATTAGCTCCGGAACCTCGACAGTGTCCAGCGTTGCCCAAACCCAAGCTCAAAACACCTGTACAACATTTCTTGTGGGCGAGTAAGTTGAAAAGTTGTAGTTGTACTATATGAAGGACATGGCGTCATTTTGAAATTTTGCAACAAGTTTAACTGTCACTTACTTGATCTACTAGTCAAACCGCTCTGGCTTCGCAAAGTGCACCTGTTTACATATACCTATATTTATCAAAAACCTTTTTTTTTCTATATATTGTTGCTGTATTAAAATATTCAGCTGCTTACTACAGTAAACATGTTTTATTATGATCCCGCATGAACTCTTAATTTTCTGGGAAAAAAGTAGCCTAGGGGCCATTCATTAATTACGTAAGACGTTTTAGGGGGAGAGAGGGGGTCGACCATGTATTATTTCTTCTTACAAGAGGTGGGAGGGAGTCACGATGGGTCTTACGTAAGATTACAAAAATGCTCAGAGTTAAAATTATACTTTGAAAAAGCGTGGGCAACATTCGTTTTTTTCTTTAGATTCTTACGTAATAAATATTAAAAGGGGGGAGGCCTATTCTTATTTTTTCTTATAATAGGGGAGGAGGGGGTCAAAAACGAGCGAAATTATCCTTACGTATTAAATGAATGGCCCCCTATGTGTTTATCCGGGTTATAAAGTATTTGTGGGTTTTTAGTAAATTTATTGAAAACTCAAAAGGAGATCCAATTTCTCTTTAGTCATTTCACGACTGTCATTCATTTTTATAAACAAACTGTCTATACTGCTATATTTTTAGAAAATTATAACTTTTTTTTTCTGAATTAAATAGCACAAAAAATGAAACTATATTTGTCCTTGTTAGCAATCTGAAGATTATAGACTTGAAATATAGATCCCTTTTTACATCTTACTGACCCTAATCCTTTTTTCATCGATATAGACTATCATATAGACTAATCGATTGGGAAACTCGAGCTCAAATTATTACGAAGGTTATTTTAAGCCTCAGACAGTTAAATATAAACCCAGCACCCCCTTGATGGTAGGGGATCTGTTCCCCGACTGGCTTGCGACCACCAGCATGCGAATTCGACCGCCAAGTGTCTCTGACGCATTCCGGCTGAGTCGCATGTGGGCCAGATCTACCCCTCCCTCTCCCATCCCATTACTGCTGCGATTCCAATGAACACCGAGTTCTTGCTCGGGGTCCATTGAAACCGCAGCAGTCTTCTCTTCGCTCTTCCTCTTCACTCTATCTTCGAGGCGGCAACGCATCGATAAAACAAGAGATTCTAGTTTTGTCGATGTCCATGGGTGACGGTGGCCACTTTCCATTAGATGGACCGTCTGCTCGTTTGTCCCTTATCTATTATTAAAAAAAAATTGTCACTGAGATTTGTTTTTTTTTTCAGAATGTCTAGAATATCAACGATATTTCAACAAATGCATAGAAGTGAACGATTACTCGCACAGATTCAAGCGAGTCAACACTTGCCCTTCCTCCAGGTTCAGAATATCCGGAGGCACTCCAGCAGAGCCTAAGGAGTTTCCTCACATGGTAATATCCAATTATCATCACGACCCTTCAATGGCCCACTGCTGAGCCTTGTCTCCTCCTCAGAATGAGGAGGGTTAAATTAGGCCATAGTCCACCATGCTGGCCCAGTGCGGGTTGGCAGACTTCTCACACCTTTGAAAACTTTTTTGGGAACACTCAGGAGTGCAGGTTTCCTCACGATGTTTTCCTTTACCGTTAAAGCAAGTGATATTTAATACCTTAAAACACACATAACTCAGAGTCAGAGGTGTGTGCCTGTGGGGGGATCGAACTCGGACCTCCCGAGTAAGACTTCAAGTCTCAACCACTGGGCCATCACTGCTGTTAATATAAAATATCCAAATATCCAATAGTATTCTTTAACTCGTCTAGAGCTTTAAAAATTTGTACTGTATAAAGGACATGACAGCGTTTTGAAATTCTCGATAAATTTTATTTTTAGTCACATATTTGTCTAAAAATTGTGTCATATAGTTGACATTGTGTTTTAAACAGTACAATGCTGTATAAAGGACATGACCGTTATAAGTTTGACTTAAATCGACCTTTGCAAAGTACGAAAGCTTTATTTTAGCGGAATCTTGGTAATCTGAACGGAACTGGTAATTCTTTATTATTGTAACGTACCTGGGGCTTGTGGCTTATAAAATGTGTTTACAATAATCAATCGCAACTTAAGAGAGGATAGTACAACAAATTCAGTCAGTGTCTATCTGTTTCTATGGGATTCATTCAAATCTAAGCACTTATGGGGAAGGGGGGGGGGGGGGGTCTGCTTGATGAAACGAGAGTAAGGCTTTCTGCTTACGTAATACTTGAACGGCCCCTATTTTTCTTATAAATATTACCTGTACTATATAAAGGACATGACATCCTTTTGAAATTCTCATACTTTTAAATATATGGGTTAGATAGTTTTTTGTATGCCAATTTACACCTGGGGCTTGCAACCCTGGTTAGCGACACTGTTTTTTCTTCTAGGCAGTGATTGGGTGTCACAATACAGTAGCAACAGATGAAGCGGATATCATTTGGATTGGAGGTGGTTCTCTCATCAGTGACAAGTATATCCTGACTGCGGCGCATGTATTAGTTGACAATAGATTGTAAGTTAAACGCACGAGATTCAAAAGTGCGTCGAAGTGAAACTTGTGTAGAGTGAAACTTTATATTACTTTGAAAATAATAACGATTCAGTCTTAATTAGATTAAATACATTTAAAAAATTGGTAACACTGAATTATAAATAAATTGTTTTTTTTATTATTCATGTTGCTATTTTTTTTTAAATTTACTGTTGTAATTTTTTTTTATTTTTTGTTATCTTTATCATATTTTTTTATATTATACTTGTTTCCGTTTCCACGTCCATTTTTTTTTTCAGTGGTCGAGCTCGATATGCTTTATTAGGGACGCTGACTAAAAAAAATCTAAAAGAGGGATTTTTAGTGAATATAGTGAGAACTATTCCACACAAGAACTACGTGTCTGATGAGAAGATACATGACATTGCGTTAGTGGAGATACATGAACGGTAAGCCGCTAGATGGCGCTGTAATATAAATGTGACGAGAAGAAAAAATAAATACGAAATTTTTGCTTTTTTAAACTTATATGATTATAATTATTTTAAATAAATAATTGTTAATTTTTTTAATGATTAGTTTTTAACGCACCTCATAGATGGCGTGATTACGTAATAATGTTAGTTATTATTTTATAAAAATATTTATTTCTAAGTCTCTACAATAAATGACATTATATTTTCAACATTTTAATAAAGGTTTTTAAAAAAATATTGTTACTAAATAAATTTATTTCCAGTAAGAAATAATTTATTTTAATATGATGCAATAACTAAACGCAATTTCTTTGGAAAAAATATTAAAATGGCGGGAAATCCATTCTGTTTCAGAGTGCACTTCAACGAATTTATTCGTCCTGCTTGCTTACCTGTACCTGGAAGGGAGATAGAGAAGGAGAGAGTTATTGCAGGGTGGGGAGAGACTGATGAAAGAGGGAGAGCGTCTGACGTTCTACTGACGGTAAGTTGGCTACTAGAAGAAATATCGATATTTTGTAGTTTAACATATCGATATTTATCTATTTTATTTTATTATAAAATGTCGATATATCGATACTTCATCACATATTTTATTTAGTAGTTTAGGTATTAATATCCCTTTTACATAGAAGGGACAGAGCGAGACAAAACCATAGAGAGTTGCCTCGCAGCCACTGTGAAAACTAATTATGAGAACGTACCCATACTGTGTAAATTTTAACAATTTTTATACCCCTTCCCTCCCCCCCCCTCGGTGACTTTATTAACTACATAATAATTGTTTGAAAACTACACTGCACTACTAACGTTCTCAATCAGCTCTCTCGCGTAAGTTAAAACTCTAATTTATTATCTGTGGTCTGGTATCAAATTACTTGTATTTGAAACGTCGTAAATAAAAGAATTAAAATATCATTACTAATTATACATTATAAGGACAGGCTGACCTAAATGTTCAATCCAAGTCCCATACATAATTGTACATAGAGATCTGGTTTACATAAGGCTCGACTTTGTATTACAGGCAACAGTACACGAAGAACAATATCTATGCCTGAAAAAATTCGAGAGAAGCGCCTTCAATCCTGACACCATGATTTGTGCTAGAGGCGACGTCGGGAGTCATGGTAGTCAAGACGCTTGCAAGGTACATTCACACTCTGGATATTTTACGCATATACGCGGACTATAGTAAATGTTATCTATGGTCTTACTATCCAAGAAAGCCAGGACAGTGGAATAGTAAATAAACCACAACGCCATCTATTTCTTATAAATGTTATATACACAATCATTAAAATATGAAATATGTGTTTATAAGCAAGAGCGTAAATATATAACGAAATAAAAGAAAGTTAATACATTGCTGTCATTGTCAAATTCAATGATATATTTTTTTTTGAATTTTGAAAACCAAACATTCTGCCAGTGTCACGTATAATACACGTAGGAGACTGCGCGGTAAATGTTGCCAAAAAGTTATTGAGATTGAGTGACTATGCAAAAATATTGATGGATGCTACAACGAGATATGGATTTAAAAAAATACATGACCATAGATTTCATGTATTTTTTCTTAATACATGTGTCACTGTGACAGAATTATACGTGACACTGGCAGAATGCTTTGTGCATTAGCACATTCAAAGCCATATAATTATAAAAAAAAAAAAAGAACATTCAAAGCCATATATAAAAAAAATGTCATTGAGTTTTACAATGACTTTAATTTATGAAGCTTATTTTTTATTTCAATATTTTTTTATTAATGTTTACATAACATTTATAAGAATAAATGTAACTAATATATGATACTTACGAAACTTCATTTCAATTTTTATGCAGGTAACCCTAAATATTAATTAAATAAAAATAACAAGTATCAGTGATTAAAAAGCCTTTAAACCTTCACAATATCGGTTCAGCAATTTGGTTACAAATCATCTGAAAAATAATAATAAAAATATTGTTCTTCGTTCCCTCAGGGCGACAGCGGAGGACCCCTCATGGCTCCCTTCTCAAACCTGAACTGCTCCTACTCCATCGAGGGCGTAGTCTCTTTTGGCCCACGTTGCGGTCAGGCTGCAGGTGTCTACACCAGGGTCTCTAAGTATCTAGACTGGATCGCAGATAATGTCTGGCCTAATGAGTTTAAAGTTTATCAACAAATGACATTCAAATAAATAAATAGTTTTATCTATGTATTTACTTTTTAAAATGCGACAACTTTTGAATTGGACTAACTCACTCACTAGTAGATTTTTTATGGTAAATTAGGTGCAAACTAGCTGATATGGTAAGTGGCCACCATCGCCCATGGACATCGGAAAAACAAGAGATACGCTCTTGTTTTGTTCTCCTCCATCCTCGAAGAAAGAGTGGGGATGGGAAGTGAATAAAAAAATGCTGCGGTTTCAGCGGACCCTGAGCAGAGTCCACTAGATCCGCAGCGATAATGGGATGGGAAGGTTTTGACCGGAACGCGTCTGTGACACTGAGCGGTCAGATTCGTATGCTGGTGGTCGCAAGCCAGTCAGGGAACAGATCCCCTAACATATCTCATAACTTGTATGATGCTGCATTTCCGCCAGGGATGAGCGTTGATGGGTACAAACACATTCCTCGCTACACATCACCGCTCATCTCTGGTGGAAACGCAGCTTAATATAAAAATAACGTAGATAGAAATAGGATAGGAAGCCGAGCAGCACGTGAAATGACAGACAGATATCTGATTCTTTCAAAAACATTAGTTTTAAGAAATCCAGATATTTATTTAATTACCGAGCGGCCTGCACACGTTTCGCTCCGGGTATTTGAAGTTGATAAAAAAGAAATAATACAGAAAGACAGATAATTAAATAGCGAGAAACACAAAGCAAAGCTAAAAATAAAAAAGAGAGGATGAAAGTAAAAAGGAGGAAGAGAGACGAAAACAATATCAATGAGAGAATGTTTAAATCATTAAATAAAAGCTTAGTAGCATCAAAATGGCCATATTCCTTTAATCAAAAAAATGAATGGCAACACTACACTATGTCACTCAGGAATAGTGTAGCTATCTATCAGTGAAAGTATTTTCAGAATCTGATCAGTAGTTCCTGAGATTACTTCCATTATCAAAGACGTCATTTAATGTCTTCCTGCCAGCACTTTATTTGCCACATCGTTTAATTATGATATCCATGGCAACACTACACTGTGTCACTCAGGAATAGTGTAGCTTTCTATCAGTGAAAGTATTTTCAGAATCTGATCAGTAGTTCCTGAGAATACTTCCCTTATCAAAAACGTCATTTAATGTCTTCCTGCCAGCACTTTATTTGCCACATCGTTTAATTATGATATCCTTGGCAACACTACACTGTGTCACTCAGGAATAGTGTAGCTTTCTATCAGAGAAAGTATTTTCAGAATCTGATCAGTAGTTCCTGAGATTACTTCCCTTATCAAAAACGTCATTTAATGTCTTCCTGCCAGCACTTTATTTGCCACATCGTTTAATTATGATATCCTTGGCAACACTACACTGTGTCACTCAGGAATAGTGTAGCTTTCTATCAGTGAAAGTATTTACAGAATCTGATCAGTAGTTCCTGAGATTACTTCCATTATCAAAAACGTCATTTAATGTCTTCCTGCCAGCACTTTATTTGCCACATCGTTTAATTATGATATCCTTGGCAACACTACACTGTGTCACTCAGGAGTAGTGTAGCTATCTATCAGTGAAAGTATTTTCAGAATCGGATCAGCAGTTCCCGTTGTGGCCTTTGAATTAGGATATGGTTTTTAATTATATTTATTACTGGCAACACCACATAGCTTATGTTACCCGGAAGGGACGTAACTCTCCGTCAATTGTTTTCAAGTCAAACAAACAATCAAATTCAAACATGCAAGTGGACAACCCAAATTAAACAAAGCCTCCCTTCCAAGTAAGTTAAAATGCTTGTGTTAGGAGGAGGACTCGTCAGTAGTCCCATGGCTGGGATTTGAACCCACGACCTATCGATTATTAATCCAACAAATAAATGAGAAGGTTATATAAATAATGTTACAACTAAATCAATTTTTTTATTAAAAAGTATTTTACAAAACAATATTGTTGTCACATCATTTAAATTGATTTTTCAGCTATTATATTTACCGTCCTAAACCTAAAGGGTTACACGTAGTTCCCCTGGGGAGACAAGAAAAAGAGAAGTATCCATAATTTACATACAGTACTTTGAGTTTACATGCGATTTTTCTAAAACGCATAATGACGTCATGGCGTGGCACAATCGTCTTAAATAAAATCCGCTTCGCTTAAACCTTTATTACAAATTGTACTTACAAACTTCATCTCAATACGACCCAAAAAATACTTCGAGAAGCTATTGGAACATAATATAAACTTCTGCTTTTATATTTATTATTAAACGTAGTGAAGCTTTTGGAACATAATTAATTATTCCAAATGAAACTTAAAACTTCTGCTTTTATATTTATTATTCAACTTAATGAAGCTTTTGGAACATAATTAATTATTCCAAATGAAACTTAAAACTTCTGCTTTTATATTTATTATTCAACTTAATGAAGCTTTTGGAACATAATTGATAATTCCAAATGAAACTTAAAACTTCTGCTTTTATATTTATTATTCAACTTAATGAAGTTTTTGGAACATAATAATTCCAAATGAAACTTAAAATTTCTGTTTTTATATTTATTATTCAACGTAATGAAGCCTTTGGAACATAATTAATTATTCCAAATGAAACTTAAAACTTCTGCTTTTATATTCATTATTCACCTTATTGAGGCTTTTGGAACATATTTAACAATTAGGAATGAGTTATAACTAAAGTGATACAGTAAAACTGTCCCATTTTCCGAAATCGTACAAAAATTAACGCGTAGCCGGCAATAAGACAGACGATCCCTATTACATAGTACTTTTTTAGGAAGGGATTAGGGATACCTCCTAACTTCTCCTACCAAATGGAGGGTTATGAATTTAATTATTTTCTTTTTTTTGGTGAGACTTGATTTTGATTTATCTTTTCACCGGACGATGTTTGAAAGACTCATGTCCCATTGTCCGTGTGTCGTTTTATGTGAAAATAAAATGGTTACTTTAGTTATAACTCAAAACCTTCTACTTTATATCTATAGTCAGGAAGTTACTTAGTTGTCGTTTTAGGCTTTGGAACATAGACATATACGTTTGGTACATTGTCTTTGACTATGACATTAAATTTTATCGTATTTTACAAATATTATGAATAATACAAAAACTTATACATGACCCAAGTCCGTCGGATTTTAATGAAGCTAATGGAACATATTGTTAATTATGATGTTAGCAACATAATCTGAGTAACACTTGTGCCAACGTAAAGATAAAAGGTTGCAAAATAAATACGCTATCTCGACAGAAAGACATCAGGAGCTGTCAAGTCAAGTCAAGTGTGTCAAGCCGTCTTACTGGTAGTCTACGTATAGACTGTAACTGCTTTTTAATTAACAATGATGATGGATAATAATAACCATATCCCAGAGGCTTCTTCACATTTATTATTTCACTTTAAGAACTTTTTAAAAAATATTTAACACTAATACCCAAAACCTAAATATGACCCAAAATCTCCTTTTTTTTCTTCTCTTTATCGTGTTTTTTCGAATGGAGAACCATTTTGCTTCTCGTTAAAAACCTTTTATTACACACATCACATTTATGCGGTTTATCTCCTATATGCATTTTGAAATGCATCACCAAATTGTTTTTTTGTGTGAAGCTTTTGGAACATATTTCACATTGGAATGGTTTTTCTCCTGTGTGGATTTTTTCGTGGCGATCCAGGTCTGCTTTTCTATAGAAAGATGACCCACATTCTACACAATTGAAGTTTTTTATACCTGTTGAAGAACATAAACTATTATATATAACAATGAATTGCTGTTCGTTAGTTTCACTAAAACTTGAGGACGACTGAACCGATTTGGTTAATTTTGGTTTTGAATTATTTGTGGGAGTCCAGGGAAGGTTTAAATGGTGAAAAATGCTATAATGGTAACAATACGTATGACTTGACGTTTTTGATAATAACGCAATATCCCAAATTAAAAAAAAACGTTTTTTTGGAAAAACAAGTACTTCATCTAAATATAAAGTTTGAGCTGTTAATGATATCATTTAAAGTTATGAGACAAAATAAATATGGCCGATGTCTATCCATAAATAGATTTTCTCTATTTATTTCTTTGTATTAGACTAATTTTGTATTATTATTTAAAATATATCCAAATTTCAAAAGCACAGATAAAAAAATAATAAGTAGAATTAAAGTAGATAAAATTGAAAACTTGCCTTTATGTGATAACTGATGTATACTAAGATGCCCGAGTTGTGTGTATGTCTTTCCACATGTCGTACACATGTACGGTCTTTCACCTGTGTGTGTTCGTTTGTGCTTTTTTAACTCATAACCAGTTTGAAAGGTTTTACCACAAATGTCACAGGGATGTGGCTCTTTCGGTGTAGTCCGTTTACGGCGTTTTCTGTAATTAAATTTTATCATATATATATCGCCTTTATGTATGTATGTACGCGCATAAGTTTAAAATTACTACTGTTATGTTAGTTATTGTTAGCACAAGATGTGAGCGAGACAGTAAGTCCACTGCACATCACTGACATAATACGTATAGAAAAGAAATTCTACGGAAAATAGTGGAAAATTAGGAAATTCGTAGTCATGGCTTTGGAGGGTATGATTTAATTAACGAGTGTGAATATAAGTGAGTTATAGTTTGAGTGAGTGAACGACTTGAATATATCTCAACGAAGCGAGGGTTGGTCGGTTAGTTACTGTTTATTAGTTATTAGATGACATGACAAAATTTTTTTATGGCATTACTTTGAAATTTTATCAATCGTTTATCTAAATAAACTTAATACCTCCACTTGCTTTATCATAGCTAAGGGATTATAATCATTAAATAATTCTAGAATCTCAAATACAAACACAAATATCATTAAAATCCGTATGAAATGTACTTAAATAATGTAGAATCATAGAATGCAGGATAGTGATAGCGCACGAGTTGAAAACAGAGTTAAACAATGTGACATTATATTAATTATCTATGTCTAAAAAGAGTATCGCGATTTTACTTTTATACTTCGGTTAAAATATCACTAGAAGCAATTTTATAAATAAACTTGAATCAAATTCAGACCGCTTAAAATTGTTATTCCAAAATGCCGTGAAGTTTTAATATAAGTATAAAATGGTGTACGATAACTTTTAAGGGCAACACTAGTGTCAAGGCGAGCAAGGAAAGGCGTGCGGATGGCGGTGGGAGGTGCTCCCGCTCTTTACTTCATGCCTCGACAGCAATCAACTGCGCGTTTACTATGAAATAAAATAAAGATTACATAGAAAGAACATACTTTTTTGGTTCATCTTCAGTATCGGATATTTCAATAACTTCACATTTTATTACTATTTCTTCTACTGGTTGAGTTAATAATCCCTCCATATTCTGAAAACATAAATATACTATGAGCGAGAATGTTTAGGTAGGAATGGGTTTGTTAAGAACTAAAAGAATCACTTCATTAGCATACCTAGCCTTACTCGAGAGTGTGGCAAATGAAGCTATTCTAATCATATTATATGGGAATACAGTTTAACAAAATGTATAAATAAATAATAATGTTCATCATCATTGTCATCACAACCGATTAATGGCCCACTGCTGATCCGGGTCCCCTCCTCAGAAAGAAGAGAGGTGTAGGGCATAGTCCACCATTCTAGCTTTACTTACGCCGACTTTACACACCTTTGAGAACTTTTATAGAACTCTTAGGAGTGCAGATTTCCTCACGATTTCTTCTTTGCTGTTAAAGCAAGTGATATTTAATTGCTTGAAACACACATAACTCAGAAAAGCCAGAGGTGTGTGCCCAGGATTGAACTCGGACCTCTCGAGTAAGACACCAATGGCTTAACCACTGAGCTGACTGGCTTGACATGGCATAATTATCCATCATCTTACATTTTGTAACAAGTATTTTTAATTTAATTAAATAATTTTATGTTACATTTAATAGTAAATACTAAATATTGGCACGACTTAAGGCAAAATATTTGAATCTGAATGAAATCTAGAAAATAAATGAAATCCAAAAACTTCTTTTATTTTCAATACTTGCCATTGTGAAGTTTTTGGAACATATTAAACATTGTCAATTGGGTTATGATGACAACCTAAACATTTTAATTTAAATTTTATTGTTTATATTGGTAAAGCTTTTGGAACATTAAATATGTTCCAATGATTATAAATGTACTCATAATATGATTTTCTAAGTACAACAAAATCATTGTTTGTACTACAAAATATTGTGTAAAAAACCCGTCTTGTTTCAATGGTATAATAATATTATCAATATTTTTTCAGCTCATTCTAAGCAATTAGTTTATTCATATATTGATAAATATTCAAAACAAACTGTAGAGTTGGAATAATTTATAGTTTCGCGCTGTAAAATCAACATTTTAAAAAATTCATCGGAACTTAATCAATTCTGACTCAGTTTCAGAGATTAAATAAACAATATAATCCCAACTAGTATTATAAATGCAAAAGTAACTGTCTGTTACACTTTCACACTTAAATCACTTAACCGATTTTGATGAAATTCGAGTTACCATATAAATTTTAAAAAATTGTATAAGAATGAATAACCCATAAATATTTATATGAAACATAATAAATACAAAAATAATGAATAGACGTACAAAAAACGCGATAAAAAAACAATGATGGATTTAATTAATACCTCTTTTTCACGCAACTTGTTTGACCACTTTTAAAACGAGTCTCTCACTCAAATTAATACACATTTCCTCATAACATTATATCTTTGATATTCCTTATTTTATTTATTTCAAATTAATCACAATTATTAATTATAAGAGAGAAATATTTATTATATTTGATTGTTTACATCAAGTACGAAAAAATTCGATATTTGTTACACTAGTCACAGATTAAATAGTAAACATGACAGCTTTATAAGATTAACTGTCAAATACAGTGCTGCCATTTTTTTCCTAATAAGTCCCGATTATAAGGGAAAACTACCATAAAAAAGCTATTATATTTATGATTGTTTATTTTATAACGAGCTGCCGGCACTCGCTTCGCTTAGGATATTTAAAGTTTTTCCTTAAAGAAAAGGAGAAAAATGAATAAAGATATTAAATGAGAAAGAAAGATAATAAGAGAGATAAAAAATAAAAATTAAAGACAGAAAAAAGAGTTATAGTGAGAGAGACAAGGGGAAAAAGAACGAAGAGAGAGACGAGTACAAACAAAATAGCCGTTTTCAAAATATATGGCAACACCACTTGAACTAACGCTAATAGCTGTAGCTATCAGTGAAAATATTTTAATTATGTTGATGTTAAATAAAATTAAACTTATATAAATGTGGTAAATAGCACCCGGGTGGACTAGTGTTTAATAATTTTTTAATACTGGTAATTATAACAAAATTGTAAAGAAGGTAAATCGATAAAAAATTATCTTAAATATAATACGATCAATTTAAAATCCTACCCTCTTATTTAATCATCATTTTACAACTTTTTACTAAAAACTGGTAAAATTTTTTTTTACATACAGGGTGGAAGCAGACTACTTCCGAAAACTGAAAGTGGGTGTTCAGACAAGGCTTCTGAACATTCGCATGTAGAAATTTTGCGAAAAGAAAAATCAATGACGTCATCATTTTTTTTAACTTTTTCGACCAGGTACGAGTAGTATAACATAACCGCAAAGTATTTTTGTGAATATTTAATTAAATTAAGCTTAAAATTAAAAAAATAATGAAAACAGCAATGTATTGCGATCGTATAAATCGACCGCGAGCGGGAGGTGACTCACCCGCGTGCGGCCAGCGCTCCCTATCAGCTGTTCAGCTGTCCTTCCCTCACGGATCATGCAATAACTTTATGACGAAATTTAAACCTTTATGTAGAGTAAACTTAACTATCAAACAAATAATAATAAAATGAACATACCTAAAGATTCTACAAACCATAGTCATACCCATAGACCCTATTCATCGATGGAAACCGCGGTTTAAATTTAAATACTTAAGTTAGTACTTGGTTGGTACCTACCTACTGGAATAACATCATAATACACTACCCAAAGTAGTCGGTTAACCACTTATGTAAGAGTACTACTTAACTACAAAATTTACAAACAAAAAAGGTTTACAAACTTTTCACACATCACACATGTCTACTAAATACCCAGCACCAACTGCAAGAACATTCATCAAACACAAACTAAATTAAATTAAATCATTAAGATATGTATGAATCGCGACAGTTTACTTATTACGAGTACGTCTCTACGTATTAAGGTACTAACCTTTGACAAGGTCATAGATGCCGACGAGGCCTCCCGAAAAAAATGAATTTTGATTCGTATTTACATGCAAATAAGGTTGAAATTTGAATGCTCATGTTGTACTGGTAATAAATAACCCTTCAATGTCTATTTTTTTAACAAAACCATTTTTAATCAAACGTGAATAATTTTGTTTAATTATTTTATTCAGTTGTGCATTCTGAAATGTTTTTTACCTAATCAGTTGAAATTTGTAGGGGCCGCCATTTTCACCCGAATTTGCAAAATGAAGTGTTCTCTAAGTATGAAATTTAGAGTTATGTTTTGTGTCAGACTAAAAATGTGTCTGTGAATGTCTGTTTGTAGTGTCCGAAGCAAGCGGATATTTGTTTAATTAAATTTTTTCCTATTAATTTCTTTTGAAACGTCACTAGTTGAGTGGTTCGGGCGTTGGATTCACGGTCGATAGGTCGTGGGTTCATATCCGGACATTGGACTACTGACGTGGCCCACTCCTGACACAAACTATTTATTAGCTTACTAGGAGGGGTAAAGGGAATACTAGTAGTATGTGATTCATACTGCTAGTAATCTTAAAAAAAATAAATAAAACGTGTGGTGTCGTGGGACACCAGATAGGAACGAAGTTCCTTATTATAATGATATTAATTTTATGTTCTATTCGAGGTATAAAGAAAATAATTATTTGGGTATTCCAATGTCCAGGATTTGAACCCACGACCTATCGACAGTGAATCCGTGAATTCAACGTGGTTCGGGACCACTCAGCTACTGACGCTTCTGAAACTTAAATGCGAATAATTAATTATTATTCTTTATTTAATTTGGTATTTACATTTATTTAATTAAATTACTCAAATGTCTATGCCGCCGTATCGAAAAATAATGGTATTTTTTAGCAAGGTCGTGCAACGGGTTGAATGTTTTGGTACTGGATTTTTCAAAGGATGCCGCCACTACATGTACTTGTGTGCGGCTTTCTTTCTTTAGGGTAAATACATTTTAGTCTTCAGTCGTTACTCGTTATTGCCACGATGCTACGGTGCTACGGTGGTAGATCGTACGTTCTACTCGCAATTTAAGTACTAACGCGTAAATCGCGAAAAATTATCCTGTTAGTTTTAATTTTTTTTAAAGTTTGTTTTCTGACTTGTTTATTTAATAGTTTGTGGATTAGTTTAGTACAATAGTTTTAAATTTTATAACACAATGTTCAGTGCTCGTGAATATGGACAAATGTTGATGTTTTATGGAGAAGCACGAGGGAATGCCTCACGAGCGTTACGCATTTATCGACAGCGGTATCCAAATCATGCGCACCCTTCAGACCCTCGCATCATTACGGCTGCGTA
The DNA here is from genome assembly GCA_905147385.1 of Limenitis camilla. Lineage (NCBI taxonomy): Eukaryota > Metazoa > Arthropoda > Insecta > Lepidoptera > Nymphalidae > Limenitis > Limenitis camilla. Next base: position 6,447,163 of record LR990253.1, read on the forward strand.
CCAAAGAGTTTTAGAAAACCAGCCCATTGTGCCCCAAAGGCGTGGAGGTGCAAACCGCACGGAACAACAAGTGTTAGACGTGATGGGACGAAATCCACGGCTAGGAATTCGTACGGCAGCGCGGCAAATTAGAGCTCGTGGGCTTAGCGTGTCGCACAAAACCGTGACCACGCATGAATGGGGACTCCTACTTAGACCTGATACGAGGTCCAATTGCGAGGTACCTCGAGGACGTCCCGTTGGCCTTAGAAAGGGATGGTGGTTTCAGCATGACGGCGCTCCCCCTCACATCGCCCGCCCCGTCCGAGCGCAGCTGGACCAGGACTTCCCGGGCCGGTGGATAGGCCGCTTCGGACCTCGTACTTGGCCACCTCGCTCCCCTGATCTGACCCCGCTGGACTTTTTCATCTGGAGATACGTCAAGGACAGGGTGTTTGCCACTGAATGTGACACAGCGGAGGAGATGAAAGCTCGGATTCGGGACGTGTTTTCGGAACTCAACAACAGGGGCCCCGAGGACACTCTGTGGGATAGCATCCACCGGGAGATAGTGCGAAGAGCCGAGTTGTGTGTGGAGATGGGAGGAGCGCAGTTCGAGCCGTTTCTCATACGTTACCGAAACTAGGTAAGTACCTAGATATTTAAGACAATCCACTTTTATTGTAATTTTCTTTGAAATTATTTAATAATAAAGTAAATACTAAAACACCTAACTAATTTGGTAGAAATTAACACGTGTGATTTATTATTCTATTTACAGTTGGTAATAATATGTTAAAGTTATGTTGAGTATACATTGCTGGCTATTACTATCTTCAATAGTGACAATTATTTTCAAAAGAAGATTTTGTTTAACAAATAACTGCCCTCGACTATACCAAGGTTTTTTTCAGTCATAAAGGGGTTTCTTCTATCCCCCCTTTCAGTTTTCGGAAGTAGTCTGCTTCCACCCTGTATAATTAAACTTAAATAAAATTAATAGGTATCGAAACTGAAACATTTTTTTATATATTATTTTATAAACATTGCCAATGTAAAAAGTGTACCCTTCTAATGGGAGAATTTCTAGGAGACTAAATCTATTGTAGAAAAATAAATATGAATGTTTTTTTTCTTAATGTAATTAAATGAAAATCTACCCATCCTTAACAATGATTAAATAAAATACTAGCACAATACTGATATATCAGTAGAAGTCATATATCATAATCCAGTAGATGGCGCTGAGATAGAAATCTAAGATTTTTAATATCATAGGTATTTTTAATGCTTTTACATATCTGCCGCTGGGAGAGCATCTCGTAAGAGCCGAGTAACCCAGCACCCCCTTGGAGGTAGGGGAACTGTTCCCCGACTGGCTTGCGACCACCAGCATGCGAATCCGATGCCAAGTGTCATAGACGCGTTCCGGTCGATCCACATGTGGTCCAGTCTTTCCCCTCCCTCTCCCATCCCATTAATGAAGCGGACCTAATGGACTTTGGGCTCTTGCTCAGGGTCCGCTGAAACCGCAGCATTTTTTTCTTCACTCTCCCTCTCCACTTTGTCTTCGAGGATGCAACGATGTCCATGGACGATGGTGGCCACTTACCATCAGGTGGATCATCTCCTCGATTGCACCTTATCTGCTATAAAAAAAATGAATTTACTGCATACACTACACTGAATACCTACAGTTAAATCTATTTTGATAGAACATTTTGGGTACTTATAGCTATTACCTGAATGGTTGTGTTGGTAAAGCGTTGAAGTCAGTTAAGTTAAGGTAGGCTATATTTTAAGTAAGCTAAGCGGGTTAAAATATCATCATTATCTTCTTGTGTCCCTTCCATGGGGCGAGAGTGCATCGACATCCCACTTGGTTTTGAGATTCGCGCTTTATTTTGCTCCAAGTTTTCCCAATAGGCTCTTCCTTGGTATATATCTGAATCAGGCACGCACCAAGCATCTTCAAGGCCACCGTGCTAAATACTTGAAGAAAAAAAAAAACAAGAAAATTCTTGTGAGCGGCTAAACTTGAAATGCAAAAAAAAATGTCAAATTATATTTTTGGGCTGGCCTCCCCAAAGAGCTTCCTAGCGCCTTTTTTGCCCTGGCGCCTCGAGCTCGCACATATGGACGGTCTCTGGTCTGGATCCCTTCGCAGACAGGTCACACTATCCAACTCAATCAAAACTTCATTGTAGCGTTTCCAGTTTTTTAGTTTAATGTTAAATATACTCTATATTACTTCTAAATTGTAATGGCAACATTATATTAAAAAATTCTCTGTTATAGTTATTTTATTATCACGCTACAAAAATAAAACTTATATTCGTGAAAGGGGAATTTTCAAACCTCAACCTGGCAACACTGACACATAAGTATTAAAAACAAAGTAAGACAGTTTCACAATATGTCAGGGTTTTAGGGACGAATGATGTCATAGTCGCTTATTTTAAATGTGACGTCGTTATTTCCATTGCAGCTTCCTCGCGTGTCGTACGTTTGTTAATTTAGTGAAATTAAAAAAAAAGTGTAATGGCGTATACATTTCGAAATGCCGGTAAGTAACCTTTTATTGATAGATTATATTATATTTAATAAAAACAACAGGTTTTTTTAATGATAAGTTTAGCTGCAGGTAGACACAATTTTTTTGATTAAAATTATTTGTTTAGTAATTAAAATTTTAATTTAAATAAATTATTAGTAAGGTTGTAAATTGTAATTCAGTTGCAGAATAATTAAGAAAAAAAAATTAAAACAGATTAAAAATAATTTTAAATATTATCTTTTGATTAATAAATTTTAATAAATTTAACATATTTAATAATTAAATTTATTTAATGAGTAATAAATGTAAATACAAAACAGCTGTTTTTGATGATGTCATTCAATGCAACGTTTTGTTACTGCAGTTTGCATTTGATTAACATATTCTTGGTAATTAAAAAAAAACTTGGTATAACATTATGAATGATGAGGCTATATGGTTTATTATCTTAGGGGGGATACCTATGGGATAAATTGGTAGAAAGTATTACAATACTACTTTAAAATTTGAGAAATAATTAATTTTTTGTTGATGCAAATATTATTTAGGTCAGTGTGAAAAATTGTATGAGATTTCATTTTGTACTCAATTTCTAATTAAGGTGATTTTTTTAATATGTCAGGTAGTTAAGATAAACTTTGTATCAAGTGTAAAATGGCTTTTATGGGTAGATTAAACAATCCAAAGCTAACCTTTCTTATATTGCAAAAGAAATTCCAAAGAGTTCCAAAAAGAATTCCATTTTAGTCACGGACAGTCCACCTGAAGGCAACACTAGTATCGCAATAAATTCTAAACCCCCTCTGCCGTTGGGAGAGCATCTCGTTAAGTCCCGAGTAATCCAGCACTCCCTTGGTGGTAAGGAATTTGTTCCCCGACTGGCTACAAAACAACAGATACTCTTGTTTTGCCGATGTCCATGGCCGATGGTGGCCACTTACCATTGGGTGGACCGTCTGCTCATTTGCACCTCATCGACCATAAAAGCAGACATTAATTTGGATGTACAGACACTTTTTTCGTGACATTTGTATAAAAACTCAACTACAGAAGCTTTTAGACAATTTAATCAATAATTACATAGAAACGAAAGTAACTGGCGACGAGAATTGGGTCAAATATACAATTTTATATATAGCTGAGCTTCACCCTATTTACGTTATAGCTACGTAAATACTTCATCATCTTTGAATTAGGACATTAACCTATAATACTGTGGACTCAGGCCTGGTGTAAACGAACGTGAAAGCATGCGCACGCAGGCGGCATTTATATAAAAAGTTTGCTTGATGAAAACCCATATTTTTTAGTCGTCAAGTCACGATTGACCATGCGAATCCAACCGCCAAGAGTCTTTGATCTGGTCGAGCCGCATGTTGGCTAGACCTACCCCCTCCATCTCTCATCCCTTCTCTTCATTCCTACTCTTCACTTTATCTTCGTGCTGGAAACGCATTAACAAAACAGAAACTGGTATTGTCGATGCCCATGAGCGACGTTGGCCACTTACCATCAGTTGTCTGCTCGTTTGCCCCTTAACTGTCATAAATTTAACTACTCAGTTTTGCACACGGGCGCAAGAACAGTGCTGTAACATTATAAACAGCAAAAATATCCGTGTAAGGAAGGACGCATGAAAGAGGTAGTATTTGATGAATGACGATATTTTGATTGAAATAAGTAAATACGGTATAAAAATATTTTGGCTTTCCCGCATTTAGGTGCCCCTTCTCTCGCTGCGCTGCGTGGGGTCACACCGGCCCGTCGGCATGTATTTTTTGTTTCGTAATATCTTTTGAATGGAATGTCCGATTTCAATAATTAAAAAAGTAATCAACAGGTATTGAAACAGTCTTGAATACGAAATAATTTATTTGGATAAGAATTAATACAAAGGTATGGATAACATGGTCTGATTTTGGTCATCATTTCTATCAACTTTTAAAAATGTAAAAATTAGTTTTGTGACTTAACTACAATAGTTGGACATATGGTCTCGTGGAGTTTTTTGTAGCTATTGATACGTTCTATAATATTGTAGAACATTTTTTTGTTCTATCATCAATACTTTCCGCAGCGCATGCGATGAAAGACAATTTAAGGGTAATTTTTTTACACCTTGGGTTGGTTTTACTAAGAATTTCTGGGGATCTCTAATTTTTTCTAGTAATAAATATAGCCTAGGCTACACAGGGATAATGTAGCTTTCTAATGGTGAAAGAATTTTTGAAATCAGTTTAGTAGTTTTTAAGTTACATACAAAAATACAAATCTTTTAGTTCAAAACCGTTGATTCCGTTATTATGACATCATGCTATTCGCTTCGGTGATTACGTTCGTTTACCGTAACTATTATATTTACGGCAGTACGAAATATTGTATGAAATTTCATTTCACACTTGGTCCTTATTGGTACATTATTGTGTTCTGTCAAACGAGCACCCACCCCCCAAAAAAAACTCGTAACGTACGAGGAGAGTAATTTTGTACTCGGTACGAAATGATTTTATACGTAGGTATTATAATATCTGTTATCGTTCGTCTACATCTGCGCAGGTTAGCGACTTTGTTTTATCTACAAACAAACAATTCGTTAATTCTACTCATTGTAATATGTCACGTCATTAAATATTAAAAAAAAAAAAAGCTGCTTCAAAATTCTATAGATTATAAATTATAAGCTAAGGCTAGGGATGCATAGCGATGGATGTGTTTGTTAAGAACCAATAGAATCGATTTATTTGAATCACTGCGCGAGGATAGTTTTAAGAAGCGAGTTATTTAATAACTTATAACAAGACAATATATAACCTCTGTTCTGATTTTACAGTGATACTGTGCAGTATAACTCGTATATAGATAACAGTTGGTTGTGACATAATTTTTTTTTAACCTCCATTTTTAGGTCAAACAACGTTTCTAGTTATAGGGGCTATATCTTACAATAGAGATAAACTCTCGCTTCAATAATGGCCGAAATTAATAACCAATTCAAATTCATATTAGGAAGCATATAAAATTCAAATTTGGAATGTATTTTCAATCTGTGACTCAAATATTTGGAAGCATATAAAATTCAAATTTGGAATGTATTTTCAATCTGTGACTCAAATATTTGGAAGCATATAAAATTCAAATTTGGAATGTATTTTCAATCTGTGACTCAAATATTTGGAAGCATATAAAATTCAAATTTGGAATGTATTTTCAATCTGTGACTCAAATATTTGGAAGCATATAAAATTCAAATTTGGAATGTATTTTCAATCTGTGACTCAAATATTTGGAAGCATATAAAATTCAAATTTGGAATGTATTTTCAATCTGTGACTCAAAATCTTTGAATATTAGATTATAAAATTTGAATTTTTTTTTACACAAATTTGAATTTGGAATCTATTTATAATTTACAATGCAAAGATTTCAGAGCAAATACCAAATATTCGGCCAAATAGCCGAACAGTATAATACTTTTCCCTTCAGCTTTAAAATGAATAATTATAAGGCATGACTCAATCACATAAAAATGCTTATTCGACTTCGTACAACAAATTATGCTAATTCTATTCCTTGTTGTTGAATATTAATGTTGTTGTTACGTTCATTTATTTACTAAGTAATCAGACAATGCCTGGGGCTTGCGGTAAAATTACTAGTCAAACTGCCGTAACTAAAAAAATAATAATTACTAACATATAGCTACATCACTCAATGTTTATCAAATGGTGACGTCATAAAAGATGAAGTCGTTTGACAATTTGATTGTGTTGCCATATCTTTAAATTATTTTTGCCTGATTTTGGGGAAATTTGGACACAAACCTTTAGCCTTTTTTCGCGATAAAACGTAGCTCTAGTCTATCTCTGTACCAAATTTCTTCAAAATTGTTTCAGTGTGAAAGGGATTTGATAATCAAATTTTCCTTGGTGGTAGGGGATCTGTCCCTCGACTGGCTTGCGACCACCAGCATGGGAATCCGACCGCCAAGTGTCACTGACGCGTTCCGGCCGAGCCGCATGTGGGCCAGATCTACCCCTCCCTCTCCAATCCCATTTCTACTGCGATTCCAATGAACACCGAGTTCTTGCTCAGAGTCCATTGAAACCGCAGCAGTCTTCTCTTCGCTCCCCCTCCTCACTCTATCTTCGAGGCGGCGAGGCATCGACAAAACAAGAGATACCCTTTAGTTTTGTCGATGTCCATGGGCGACGGTGGCCACTTTCCATCAGGTGGACCGTCTGCACGTTTGTCCCTTGCCTATCATAAAAAAAAAATCAATGTTTCATCATAACCTATTACACACAGACAGACGGTAAACATTAGATATAGCAGTAAGCATAGAGCACATGACGTGTTTAGGCGATTACAGCGCATTCAGGTCAAGGTGAGGCAACATTGATCGCAATTGGTCAGAGTACCTGCATGTTGTTTTATAATGCATTAGCACAATGACATTTTTATCATTTGATAGATTATACTGCCTTTAAATATTGAATTGAATCAGGCGTTACTTGAAATTCAAGATTTAAAAGGAAGTGACGCTTGTAGAGTCAACAACTCTTGAAGATGCTACGTAGATTGTCGATCGCGATCTACTTGTATGGTGTTTTCTGGTTCGGGTTAGCGCGTCTCACTTTTCCGTGAACTGTGTGCTCTTCTGGATTGTGCCGTATGGGTCTGATTGTTCGATCGTCGAGCTACCTACTTGTGTGGTGTCTTGGTTCGGGTTCGCGCGTCTATTTTATGTGGGCAGGATGCTCTTCTGGGTTGTGCCATACGAGTCTGATTGTTCAGATTTCCGCGAATTATAGCAAGGTAACCTTTTGAGTCCAAGCTTTACGACACCACACCACTTGCGCAGACCCAATTGTCAAAAACCCGACATCTTTGGACGATGTTAACAGTAAGAAATCACTTGGATGAGTCGATTGGGGTTGCGTCAGATGTCGGTCCATAATCATTCCGTCTCGCTCTACCCTATATACAAAATCTACACGTCTCTCTCGTAAGGAAAGCAGTCTAAAAATGTAGAAAAGAATTTTAGAAAGAAATGACACTATCTGGTGTGTGGCTGATTGAATGTCGGCCAATAATCTTGTGGCCGTTATACTGCATAGGGTGGTAAGGGAATTTTACTTGCAATCACCAGCATGCGAATATGATTGACAAATTTCTTTGACTACCCCCAACCATCAGTGATGTCAAGGAATTAAATATCATTTGCTTTAACGGTGAAAGAATACATCGTGAGGAAACCTGCACTCCTGACTGTTCTCCATGTTCTCAAAGATGTGTGCAGTCTGCTAACGAGCACTTGGCCAGCATGGTGGATTATGGACTAATCCCACCTGATTATGAGGATGAGACCCGGATCAGCAGTGGCCCTTTAAGCTACGATTTCGGCTATTTGCTTTTTTATGGTGCTGATATCTATGTTCAACGTTAACCTTCAGATGAACCGTCTGCTCGTTTTGCATGATAGGATGTATGTTGCCGTTTTGCTAATAAAAACTGGTGAAGCATGAACCGGATTTGCATAGATAAATGATATCCTCTATATCCTCTATGAGTGCTATTATAAATAGGGAGATGCTATAGAACATTCCAGATGGTTTATAACGTATTTTATTTTCCGGATGATGTAAAATTACTGGCATTGATAGCATCGATAAAGGTCTGGACAAAACTAAGGTCTAGGATAAAGAATGTTTTGCCAAATGCCATTGTCTACCGCAAATAACTCCTTTTCTTTTACCTGACATAAGAGATTTAGTTAAAAACTTCTTTTACGAGAGAGGCCTTTTTGTACATGGTATGAACAAACCCACAAGCAGCTTCGAAAATATTTGACATATCCTTTCAATATTTTTCTGTTAAATTTCGAGGTCTATCTATCAATGTGGCCATCTATGACAATAGCGATATCGTAAATAATTGACCTTAAAAAACCTAACGAAGGAAGTAATGAGATTTCATACAATATTTCGCACTGAACTAGGAATTTAAACTGCGCGAACATCTCACTTCTGAAGTATAAATATCGCATTAATATCAGCTAGACTATTTGCAATCTAAATCCTTTGGATGGTTAACGCAAGCTTGTTAATTTGTAACGGGAGATGCAGGCGACTTTCTCCGTCAAATAACCTCAATATTCACACCTAAGATAAAATCGACTTTCTCCAGTCCGTCATCAGACTTTACCAAGTTTATCATTTAAGCCTAAACTCCTGGGTTTCAATTGCCATATTAATATTGTAAGTTCTTCTGACATTGGAATTTTAAAGCCAATCTTGGCTACGGATATACGGGCTAAAAGTAAAGTTCAATTGGCCTGACTTCTGTCTGAATCTAGATTTTATGTTATTCTAGCTTAACTAAAGTCATCCATATTCGTCACTTTATCTTTCACTACAGTTGTCCTTGACAAATAGCAAGGCCTCCTGGCGTCCATATTAGCCAAACTTGCCTTACTTACTGACACTTCTAAATTTGTTACAGGATCTTCCTCTCCAGCTCCAATCACAGATAAGCTTCGTCTCTACCATGTGGACATGAACCCCTACGGCCACAGAGTATTACTAATATTGGAAGCGAAAAAGGCTAAGTACGAGGTATACAGGCTGGATCCTCTACGTCTACCAGAGTGGTTTAAAGTGAAGAATCCTAGACGTAAGTTAATGTAACTATGATTTCCCATGAACATAGAATCAGACAAAACAAATTCCCAGAAAACACAAAAAACTCGTAGACCACTTGCTATATTTTGGGTTGTGTATAGACCCCCTGCTTTTAAATGTTTCCATAGAAACCATTACAAACTCCGAATTAATGTAGCTTGACCATGGATCATCTTTACTTCTCATAGAACCCCCCAAGTTCCCATACCATATCTGTTTCTATGAATTATAGTTTAGACTAAACGGACATGATGTCCGTGATTGATGGGACATTGTTTTTTCCAGTAAAAATTCCAGTACTAGAAATACCAACAGAGCAAGGCGATAAATTCCTCTTCGAGAGCGTAGTTATCTGTGATTATTTAGACGAGAAGTATGCGCGGAACCCTCTACATTCCAGAGATCCTTATGTCAAGGCGCAGGACAGGTTGCTTATTGAGAGATTTAATGAGGTACGTATCAATGCTACTATTGATATTAGATTCCTACGTTTTAGATGTCAACTTTCACAAATATCGCTGAATATTTGCCAATCTAATCAAAAGATTGCCAGCATTACAGTCTTAATTTTCCTTAACGATAATGGAATTTAAATATCCAAAAAGTCGTACATTTCAATCGCAAGCATAAGTATTTATTGAATGGTTTCTTTTATTTTATTAATCTGCGTCTTATTTCAAACAAATTCCATGGAAGTAATTACAAATATAAATTTGTTTTTTTTTCTTACAAACATATGTTTGCGGTTTTTTTCATACATACGTTATGAAAGTAACTGCAAATATAACTTTGTTTTTTTGTTAGGTTGATAAAAATAATAAATAAATAAATAAAAACTTTATTGACACAAAAATCTATTACACTGGTTTTATCGAATAGTTACATTATTTGTATGAGTTAAACGCAGTACATAACACTGTTTCACACTAACGCCTAAACTAGGCCGAGCCTGTATCTTAGGCGTTATTGTCTTCTTATATGACAATGCATTATTATTAGTAAAAAACGTGTACACTTAATTATACAACTATTAATAAACTAAGTATTTGATGTAATATACAAAATAAAAATATGTACATCCATATTGCGGGTACATAGTAAAACACACTAGAAGTGTCGTTTCAAGCCGAAGAAAATAATTTAATTCTACCTCCATGATTAATTTTTTGATTGTAAACAACTAGTTATACCACAAAACGTATGAACCTCAGAACATTTTATTTTTATTTATTATTTTTGTTAGAATATTAATAATTTTAATAACTTCAGTTGGTAAATTAAAAGATATATATATATATATATATGTATATATGTTATAATATATATATTCTATTATGTTAATATTACTTAAAAATTATCACCAAATAAAATATAAATAAATAAATATTTTTATAGTATTACTTATATATATATATGTTTATATACACCCATATGGTATTATAATTTTATTACATTGATGGTTTAATATATTAATATTCTTTTTACTTAATAGTTGTGCTAGGGGTAAGGTGACGTCACTACTCAGTAGTGTAGTAAACCTTTTACATACATAAATAAATAATTTTTAAAGCAATACTTGCTTTGGAAAATCAAAAAAGAAAAGAATAGGTTAGTCTTGGCGGGGCGCTACCGTGCCCCAGATTCGTAGCAGTATAATACTGTATAATTTATAAAACTTAATTGAAATAATAGAAACAATACTATATGCGCATGCGCAGTTTTCCAATTCCCACAGTTACGCAATAACGGTTTTTTGTATTTTCCAGTTAATAAAAGGCAGCTTAGAATGTTTTGATACAAATTTCGCGTATGGAAGTGAACAGATCGTTCAGACCCTTGATATTTTGGAGAAGGAGTTGGCATCAAGAGGTAATTGAATTTTGTACCCCTATTTACCCCATCTACAAATATTCAAATAAATGTCCCTGAAAAATTGTAAACAAAACTGGTAACCTTAAACAAAAATATGGTTGCGGTTTTATTCATACATATAGTATGAAAGTAACTGCAAACATAAGTTTGTTAAGATTTACAAAGATATGTTGCGGGTTATTTCAAACATGCACTATGAAAATAATTGTAAATTTTACTTTGTTTTTTAACAATGATATGTTTGCGGTTTTTTACATACAAACACTATGAAAGTAGATATAAATATAATTTTGCTGTGACCACTATCATACGTTTTTATTATTTAAGGTACAAATTACTTCGGTGGTAACAGACCCGGTATGTTAGACTACATGATATGGCCGTGGGTGGAAAGGCTGTACCTTTTGAGATGCGTCAACGAAAGAAAGTTTGATGAGAAGAAATCTTTATTTCCTAATTTTGTAAGTATTCTACCATATTGTAAATTAAATGCTTGTATCTTTCGAATTAGACAGAGTAAGCAAGACCCCTCTTCCACACCTTCCTTCCATGAAATTTTTTTAGCGCGATGTAACTACGATCAGCGCCATCTAGTTTGGCGAAAGTCAATCATGATATTGCCCAAGTTTAGGAATATATTCCACCTTTATAATCCTAATATATTACACAACTAGTCTACTCTACTATGATATAACGTGATTTAAATTACTAGTGGCGCCATCTAATGATTTTTAGTAGTCGACCCACGTAAAGCTAAGTTTGTTCTAAGATAAAGGTATATTCGCTTATAAACTTTCATACTCATATCGCCATACCACTATATAGCTAGGTCACTTAACGTGGCTAGTTCGCTAGGTAGCTCGGTGGCAAGATAGCTGGTTTGCTAGGTGGTTAGGTAGTTATGCAGCTAGATCAGCATATCGCTTGGTGGCTTGATCGCTAGGTAGCTTGGTAGATAGGTAGTTATGCAGCTAGGTCACGATATAGTTATTCGCTAGATGGCTAAGTAGCTTGGTGGCAAGATGTCTAGGTTCTGGTTCTCTAGATAGCTAGGTGTCTACATAGTTGGGACGCTCAGTGGCTAGTTTCCTAGGTGGCTAGGTACCTAGGTGATTAGGTAGTTATGTCGCTGGGTCAGCATATCGCTAGGTGGCTAGTTCGCTAGATCGCTAGGTGGCTAAATGGCTTGGTAGCTCGGTGGTTAGTTCGCTAGGTAGCTTAGTTGCTTATTTTCTATGTAGCTAGGACGCTAGGTGGTTAGTTCGCTGGATCGCTAAGTGGCTAGGTAGATAGGTAGCTAAGTTGCTAGGTAGCTAAGTTGCTAGGTAGCTAAATGGCTTGGTAGCTCGGTGGTTAGTTCACGAGGTAGCTTGGTGGCTTATTTTCTATTTAGCTAGATATTTAGGTAGCTAGGACGCTAGTTGGCTAGTTTTCCAGGTCGGAATGTCACTATATCGCTAGGTGGATCTGCCTCTGTAGATGTGTGTATCTCTCTCTGTATGTATCACACTCTATGTCTCTGTAGATGTGTGCGTCTCACTCTGTATGTATCACACTCTATGTCACTGTAGATGTGTGTATCTCTCTCTCTTTCTCTCTGTATGTATCACACTCCCTGCCTCTGTAGATGTATGTATCTCTCTCTATCTCTGTTTGTGTTCTCGATCTGTATATTTCTCTATAAAAATGTATATTTCTCCCTCTTTATGTGTTTGATATTTCTCTCTCGCTCTCTCTCTCTATAAGTGTATGTGGCTATGTGTGTGTGTGTAAGAGAGCTATACAGAGTGTAATGTTTCCAGGCGGACTGGGGAGACCAGATGCAGCTCGACGAGGTCGTCAAGAAACACTCCCACTCTCCGTACGAGTACTTCGATTATTACAAAAACGCGAGAGCACACTCTATGGGGTATTATCTTTAAAACATACTGAGAAGTTACTTGTTATATGTTGGTTTAAATGTTTTGGACCAACGTGGACAGCTGGACTTTTGTACACGTTGGTCCAAAAATTGCAGAGTAATAACTTAATTTATGGTTAAATGCTTAGGACCGACGCAATTTGTATATTGTCTTATTTGCTAATCGCGTTATCGAAACGCAAATAAAATTCAATCTGTCAATAAAAGTATGAGCCGCCATGTTGGGTTATTGGCTTCACAACACTGTACAATTTATCAACTGTATTAAAAAAAAAACGAGAATTAAAATTCTTGAAAATTTTTTTCTTATCTGTGCAATGTTAAATGGAGCATGTGCCGCCATTTTGGAGTTTTGATTTCATGATTTATTAATAAACTTTTATTATCTGTACAATTTATCAACTGTATAAAAAAAAGAATCAAAATTCATGAAAAATATTTTTTTTATCTGCAAAAAAAATGTTTTTTTTTTGTTAAATTGAGTTGTAAACAATGTTATAGGGAGTACTTGCCGCCATTTTGGATTCTTGGCTTTATGACTTGTTATTATATAAACTTTTGTTATCTGTACAATTTATCAACTGTATAAAAAAAAGAATCAAAATTCATGAAAAATATTTTTTTTATCTGTGCAAAAAAAATATTTTTTTTTGTTAAATTGAGTTGTAAACAATGTTATAGGGAGTACTTGCCGCCATTTCGAATTCTTGGCTTTATGATTTGTTATTATATAAACTTTTGTTATCTGTACAATTTATCAACTGTATAAAAAAAAAAGAATCAAAATTCATGAAAAATATTTTTTGTTATCTGTGCAATAAAAAAATGGTATTTTTTAAAGTATCTGTTCAATGTTTTAGAAATATCATTATAATTGTATGAAAAAAGAACAAGAATTTAAAATTCTTGATAATTATTTTCTGTTATCTGTGCAATAAAAAAAATAGATTTTTTTTTCAATTCAGTTTTTTAGTATCTGTGCAATGTTATAGGGAGTACTTGCCGCCATTTTGGTTTCTTGGTTTTATGACTTATTATCTGTACAGTTTATCAACTGTATAAAAAAAAGAATCAAAATTCTTGAAAAATATTTTTTGTTATCTATGCAATAAAAAAATAGTTTTTTTTTTAAATTGAATTTTTTAGTATCTGTTCAATGTTATAGAAATATCAGGCTGTACGGTCTAATACCTTTGCCTTTTCTATTACGTTAAATGGAGAGAATAAAAAAAATCTATACTATTTAACAAGCTAAGCCAATCAAAGTTGAGTTCATTTTTAAATCGAGTGACGTCATATGGAGTTTATATTAATGTTACACAGATCTTGTCGTGACGTCACTCCTTTGTTATTATTGCTATTTTTTTTAATTTGCTATGCAGTCTGGTGTGTGTTGATTTAAGCATTTAAATTTGTATATCATGAGTATAAAGCTTTACTTTTTTTTAAAAGCTAAATAAATGTAAGTGATAAGATAGATCTGTAAGATGGTCAAGTGCCTAAAGGTTAATGGTCATTGAACCATCTAATTTTTTTAGGCGAGGCCTATAAATGTTTTGGGTAAAGGTTCACAAACTTATTTGATTCGTAGACTTGTGTGTAAACCTCCTTGGCAGACTCGACGCTGAAAAATCAATCCAGAGTGATTCCACCAGAGATGTGCGAAAGATGTGTTTGTTTAGAACCAATAGATTCCCTTCATTTACCTAGCCTCGCTCAGTGTATTCAAGCGATTATATTGGTACTTAACAAACACATCTCTGACTACACTTCCTCGCACATCTCTGGTTGAAAATAAGATACACATGCCACCACGTCGCGCTCATCCCCCCTTTCAACTACTTACAACCCTTTTTTCGCATAAAAAAGTAGCCTATGTCCTTACTCATGCTCTAAACTATCTGTATACCAAATTTCATTTAGATCGGTTCAGTAGTTTTGGCGTGAGAGCACGACAGACAGTTACTTTCGCATTTATAAAAAAAACATACATTATTCTCATTAAACTACAGATGATAATCCAACCACAGATAATAAACTTAAGTTAGGAAAGATTTACAGCAGCAACTTACGTCCGCCATCTTGTTACTTATTGTACACTAGTCGATCTGCGCGACTTCGTCCGCGTGTAGCTCCGCTCCTATTGGTCGTAGCGTGATGATGTATAGCCTATAGCCTTCCTCGATAAATTGCCTATCTAACACTGCAAGAATTTTTCAAATCGGACCAGTAGTTCCTGAGATTAGCGCGTTCAAACAAACAAACTCTTCAGCTTTATATACTAGTATAAGATTGCAATCCTGGACACTGGATGGACCTCTTTGGGTATCACTGGTTTGGTCGGAAAATTAGCCTTTCTCTCTCTTCCCTCTTGTCCAAAAAAATATCGCTTCAAGTGAAGCATGTTCAGGTAAAGTGGATTAATGACCATTAACCTTAATAACTATATGAACTTATAATTTAAAAAAAAATAGTGGTGGAATATATATTTGTTACCAGTTAATTTAGTATTATTATTTATGGTACTTAAATAAAATAATAAATTACTACAGACTATATTGAAGCAATATAGAACGAAATCACTGAGTGACGTCATATCGACAATGGCGCATATGACGTCACAAAGTTCACTTTACGTAGTCTGTGTTGTGTATAAAGGATTTATAGATTATATATATTTTTTTAACTACAAAACTGAATTAGATTCTGCATTTGTTTTTTTTATACTATGTACTTTATTTAAATTAAAAAAAAATATATTTCTTTTTTTTTTAAATGGTTTCATTTTATTTACAATAAAAAAAAACAATCTTTTTTTTTAATTTTGTATTATATTGGATGTGGTTACATAGACATCGAATATATAATTAAAAATTCACACTATATCATTATTAATTATAGTCTATGTGTTATTCTGATGTGTAAGCTATATTGTTGCAAAGTTTCATCAAAATCTATTCAGTAGTTTTTGTGTGAAAGAGTAACAGACATATTACATCTATACATTATTACTGAAAATCATATTAATTGATGCAATACCAAAACGCATCTATATTTTTTTAATTAATTTATTTAACGACGCTTCTATAATAGAGAATTAGAGTTGTCAATAAAATAAAATTTTCCCTAAAAATTGGAAGTTTTATTCTCATTACAAATTAGTTTTTAAACCTATTAAAATAATGATTAATAATTCTTTAAATAAAAAATATCCTCATCTTAAAATCTTCACAAGAAACTATCCATACTAATATTTAAAAAAAAATATGCTCATAACTTCAGAACAAGGCGTTAGTCAGACTATGCATTATAGAATAGAAATTCATCGAATGTGTGAGTGAGTCAACAAATTGACCTCAGCGTAGCGAGGGCTGGTCGGCTAGTGTAATATAAAGCGTGTGACGTCATTCTCTTATGCTGTAGACACTGAGAGATCAAACTGAATATGACAAACCAACAAACATTACTATTTATTTGCTTTTATTTTGATGATTTTGTCCCCAAGATACTTAGTATGGAAACGTCAAACGTTGTGACGTTTCCGGCGCTGCGGGAAGGGTAGCCCCTTCACCCTTGCGTAACAGAGTACGAAAACATAAGCTCGTTTCCGCCAGCCAACACACCAGCTACAGCCGTTACAGCTCACGCGTATTATTGTACTGTGTTACAGCGGGCAGGGGCTTTCCTCCCTCCCAAAAAATTGGGGAGTGCCCTATTCTAAAGAAATACCAACTTACTATCAAAAAGACAGTAAAAAGTATATTCTAGCATTATTTTATATAACGCGATTGTATTAATCGCTTAATATGTTTTCAGGTAAAATACCGTAATTTGATTGGGTAATCTACAGTCTAATTGGCAACACTGGGTACTGACGTCAGTGCAACTGCAGTGTTGTCAAATGTCAAACCGCTCAGGTTTTCCCCACCACACTACTATGTTTTGATAAATTGAAACAAATATAATAACAATTCAGTATATTACAAAATTTAAAAGTGTCAAAATGCCTCTGATACGTTCCGCGAGTTACAATTTATGTCTCGAAATTTTAATTCGTATTTTACTCTTCTCGGCTTTTTGGTGAGACACGTCCATATGTTATTAATTATTATTCATTTTATGTATGAAAGATATATTAAATATTTGCTTAATATGTACTTACGGTTATTTATTATTGTTATTTCCAAAAATAATTTAACAGAAGTTGCACTAAATATTATAATTTAATATTACAATCGGGTGTTGTGTGGAAATGTTTCGCGCTATTTAGTATTGTTTTTAAAATGTGTTCCCGCCGAAAATATATAGATAATAAATTTCTTTTTATATAACTAAGTGATTTTATAATTACGATAAAAAAATATTTGTGCGTTATTTTTAAAAATTTATTTTAAAAAATATTACTGCCTTATACAAACGTATAATTTATAAAAAATTTTGTTATAAAAAAAACTAAATTTACTATTATTTAAAAAAATACTTTTGCCACCAAAACATGTATGTATAGTTTAAAAAAAACAACAGCCTATGAATTCTGAAATGTATATAGATAGTTAATAATGTTTAAAAACCTAATGAACACACAGATTTAATCTCTTAATTACAAATAATACAATTAATAATTATTTTAGTGAGACCGGTTATTAATTATCAATTATTATAGTGATTAATTCAATTAATTTAAAATTAGTGCAATGGTAAATATAATTTTTTTAATTACTTTTACTTCGAAAATACAGTTTAGTATTTTGTCTCCTTAAAATTTTTTGATAATACCTACTATAGATATATTTCTTTTTTATTTCTCTTTATTGTACACAAACATATAACACAAAATATTATTACATTAATATATCGGGAATCTATGCCAGGCAACCTTAGAATAACTGATAGGATATTGCATGGGCAGGACAAGATTTTTAATTACAGAGGATTAGAGAAAGACAAATCGACATATAAGTCACTTTTAATATAAATTTACTTCCATACTCCGTGCAAATTTCTATCTTGTCCTGGCCATAGCAAGAAGGATCCCTAGATGAGGTTTAGCCTTCCTTGTATATCAAAAAGATATCGATATATGAAGTTGATAAATATATAAAAGTGTTACGATGGTAAGGTGCCATTCATTTATTACGTAAGACTATTATCACTAGTTTTTGATCCCTTCCCCCATATAATAAAAAAAAATAAGAATAGGCCGACCCCCTTCTCCCCTGTATAATATTTACTACATAAGAATCTAAAGGAAAAATGAATGTTTGGTTACAAAGGTTAGTAGTAAAGACATGGTCGACCCCCCTTCCTCGCTAAATTATTTTATGTAATAAATGAATGGTCCCTAAGATGGTGATCATCATGTCAAAGAACTGCTTATTCCTCTAGATAGACATTGCTACCCCATTTCCTCTAACTTCACATAACTTTCTTACAGTTACTTGGAATCAATGTCCCCCTTCATTAGAGTGATACCAGAATCAGAATTAGAGAATAACTGCAAATACCCTCGCCATGAGTCCTATGTGCCGAGTGGTATGCTCTGGTCCATTGTGCTGTCTGTGCCGTGTGTACTGTCTCTGATAGCCTGGGCTGTGTGCAACGATTGTAATGATGCTTTGGAGGTGAGTTTGGAATTATCCGTGTATTTTAATTTTTAGATTTTTTTTTATCAAATTTTATTTTTTCATGAAAGAATATAATAAAATAATAGTAAAAGCAAATTCTCTATCAGTCAACAATATTTTCGACAATTTTTTTATTCTATCGTTATTTCAGTTCCTTTTATCGTGGTCTCTAGCACTAGGAATAACGGGTGTATTAACGGATGCAGTTAAATTAATTGTTGGTAAGTTTAAATTTTTTTTTTTTTACATTTTAAAATATTTTCTTATAAATCTCCTACCCATTAAAACCAAAATATCGTTGGCTCACTCTCTCCTACTACCTATATTAGACTATGCAGATTCTTGCTACTTGGACTTCTCACAACAACTGCTCAACAGGCTTGAACGCCTACAAAACATTGCTATTAGGTTCGTATTTGGTCTGAGGAAATTTGATCACATCAGTGAATACCGTTACCGGCTTGGATGACTCACTATGAAATATCGTCGCAACCTTCATGCTCTCACACTCCTTTACCGTATTCTGTATGATCCTAATTCTCCCGAGTATCTTAAAGAACGTTTCTCATACCTTGGGTCTAATTCTCGTCATATGTTAAGCCTCCGCTCTCAAAGTGATAACACCCTGCATACACCTTTATGCCAGACACAGTGCTACAGTGAATCCTTTACTGTCAAGGTGGTAAGGCTGTGGAATGCCCTACCGCAAGACATAAGACGATAACAAGAACCGTCTGAAGAAGTACTACCTAACAAAGTAAAACTTACTTGGACTTTGCATTGTATGTGTATATATAACAAATTATTATATATTATGTTTATGTATGTATGTATTTATGTATGTATGTATGTTATATATTATGTATGTATTACCATTAAAATATGTATGATATTATTTTAGTTTATGTATGCTATATAGTATTTAGTAGCATGTATGGCTATATTATTTTAAGAAACTTTATGCACCATATTCTGCCAAGTAACCCACAATTAGTTTCCATAGTTAATGGTTGCCTGGAAGAGATCACTATTAGTGATAAGGCCGCCTTTGCACATCTAGATAAGTCGATATCATGTATCTACAAAAATGTACTTTTTAATGTGTGCAATAAAGTGTTTTAAATTAAATAAAAAAAAAAATTTTTTTAGGTATATGTAAATATAAAATTTATTATCTGTTATAAAGAATAATCTTCATCTTTATTTTTTATTCATTGATAATTTAAAAAGTTTTTTTTGTTTCTGGATAGATGAAAAAATTTATTATCTGTGTAATTAAAAGCACAATAAGTTAAAAAAAAAATAATCTAATTTAGTTTACATGAAAAAATAAATAGTACTTTCTTTTTTTTTAAGGTCGACCTCGTCCAGATTTCTTCTACCGTTGCTTCCCCGATGGTATACAAACACTCGATCTGCAGTGTACTGGAGATTCTGCTGAAGTTATGGATGGAAGGAAATCCTTTCCTAGTGGACATAGTAGTTGTAAGTAACGATTAATATATTAACAATTTTAGATTTTCCATTCCATTCCATCAGGTTGTATCGGTCCACTGCTGGACATGGAGCGAGGTCCTTTTCCAGAGCTTACTTCAGCTACTAATTCTTTGAGCTATGTCGGTAATCTCGGTTTTTCTGCGAATCTCCTCGTTTCGGATTCTAACCCTGAGAGAGATCCCCAACATAGCCAGCTCCACAGTGCGCTGAGCGAGTTTTAATTTGTGGACGAGGCCAACTGTCAGGGTCCACGTTTCCGCTCCATACGTCATTACCGATAGGACCCACTCGTCGAATACTGGTCTTGGCTTTGCGGTATCGATTAAACTTTTGCAAATATTATTTGGCTGGTTTAAGAGTATCTATTACATTTTTTTTTTTCAAAAAAAAAAGAGGAATCAATTGAATATCAGAATCTTAGAAATTTAATTACCTGAAAAATGTTGTAGTATTTTACATTTTTTTCTTTTTTAATTCATTTTTGATGCCAAAGTTGGTAGTAGTACATGAATTCAAATTATGCCTGGGATTTGTGACTTAGTGCAGGTTTTTTTTTCAAGACTTTTTTTTTTAAATCTCAATCTTAGTGATAGTCTAGTGGTTAAGACGTTGATGTCTACTTGTGAGGTCCGAGTTCGATCCCCCACACAGACAAACATCGTGAGGAACTGCCAACTAGCAATGGGCGAACGTGGTGGACCATGGCCTAACCTCCTTCTCATTCTGAGGAGGAGACCCGACAGCAATGGGCCATTAATAGGTTGTGAAGATGAGTAGCCCTAAAAAAGTATTAAAAACATTTTCTTTTTAAATCAGATGTTATTCAATAACAGGATTAATAACGGATGCAGTATATTTTTTAATTAAAATATTTTTACTTTGATATCGATTTGTCTCAAGGAGAACTGTGATGAATCTTCCGGTTTTTAAACGTGACTAATATTATTTATTTACATAAATAATACTGATAATACGCACGTAATATTGGTCACAATCGGTATTATCAATCTAATTATAATTTTACTTCCGTACATGTGTTTCCAATGTCATTGTGCTAAGATAATACGTGAAGAGACGCTTACAATATATGAATAGGCTGGTTTACTATCACTGACGTGGTAATGACCTTGAGTAGCATTTCTGTATCTTCAAGACTGCATCAATAAATTAATTTAAAAAAATAAGACTTAACTATTAGGTCTGGGGGCTTACCTTTAATTCTGGGGGCTCTCAATTAGGTTTAGGAGCTTAACATCAAATCTGGAGAGTTTATTATTAGCTCTACTTGTTTCCTATTAGGTCGCGGGGCTTACCATAATGTTTGAAAGCTTGCCTTTAATTCTGGGGGCTCTCAATTAGGTTTAGGAGCTTAACATCAAATCTGGAGAGTTTATTATTAGCTCTACTTGTTTCCTATTAGGTCGCGGGGCTTACCATAATGTTTGAAAGCTTGCCTTTAATTCTGGGGGCTCTCAATTAGGTTTAGGAGCTTAACATCAAATCTGGAGAGTTTATTATTAGCTCTACTTGTTTCCTATTAGGTCGCGGGGCTTACCATAATGTTTGAAAGCTTGCCTTTAATTCTGGGGGCTCTCAATTAGGTTTAGGAGCTTAACATCAAATCTGGAGAGTTTATTATTAGCTCTACTTGTTTCCTATTAGGTCGCGGGGCTTACCATAATGTTTGAAAGCTTGCCTTTAATTCTGGGGGCTCTCAATTAGGTTTAGGAGCTTAACATCAAATCTGGAGAGTTTATTATTAGCTCTACTTGTTTCCTATTAGGTCGCGGGGCTTACCATAATGTTTGAAAGCTTGCCTTTAATTCTGGGGGCTCTCAATTAGGTTTAGGAGCTTAACATCAAATCTGGAGAGTTTATTATTAGCTCTACTTGTTTCCTATTAGGTCGCGGGGCTTACCATAATGTTTGAAAGCTTGCCTTTAATTCTGGGGGCTCTCAATTAGGTTTAGGAGCTTAACATCAAATCTGGAGAGTTTATTATTAGCTCTACTTGTTTCCTATTAGGTCGCGGGGCTTACCATAATGTTTGAAAGCTTGCCTTTAATTCTGGGGGCTCTCAATTAGGTTTAGGAGCTTAACATCAAATCTGGAGAGTTTATTATTAGCTCTACTTGTTTCCTATTAGGTCGCGGGGCTTACCATAATGTTTGAAAGCTTGCCTTTAATTCTGGGGGCTCTCAATTAGGTTTAGGAGCTTAACATCAAATCTGGAGAGTTTATTATTAGCTCTACTTGTTTCCTATTAGGTCGCGGGGCTTACCATAATGTTTGAAAGCTTGCCTTTAATTCTGGGGGCTCTCAATTAGGTTTAGGAGCTTAACATCAAATCTGGAGAGTTTATTATTAGCTCTACTTGTTTCCTATTAGGTCGCGGGGCTTACCATAATGTTTGAAAGCTTGCCTTTAATTCTGGGAGCTCTCAATTAGGTTTAGGAGCTTAACATCAAATCTGGAGAGTTTATTATTAGCTCTACTTGTTTCCTATTAGGTCGCGGGGCTTACCATAATGTTTGAAAGCTTGCCTTTAATTCTGGGGGCTCTCAATTAGGTTTAGGAGCTTAACATCAAATCTGGAGAGTTTATTATTAGCTCTACTTGTTTCCTATTAGGTCGCGGGGCTTACCATAATGTTTGAAAGCTTGCCTTTAATTCTGGGGGCTCTCAATTAGGTTTAGGAGCTTAACATCAAATCTGGAGAGTTTATTATTAGCTCTACTTGTTTCCTATTAGGCCGCGGGGCTTACCATAATGTTTGAAAGCTTGGCTTTAATTCTGGAGGCTCACAGTTAGGTTTAGGAGCTTAACAACAAGTCTGGAAGGTTTATTATTAGGATTAGGTGTTTACTATCAGATCACGAGGCTTACCATAATGTCTGGAAGCTTGCCTTTGATTCTGGAGGCTCACAGTTAGGTTTAGGAGCTTAACAACAAGTCTGGAAAGTTTTTACTATCAGGCTGGTTAGATTTACTATCGTCTGGAGGCTTTAAACAAAACTTTCAATTAGGCTTGTGAGCTTAAATTCAAGCCTTGGGACTTATCATTAGGTCTAAGAGCTTACCATGAAGTTCTGGGGGTTACCATCAAGACTGAAAGCTTCCCTTTAAGTCTGGGGGCTTGCAATTAATTCTGGAGGGACTACATTTTGGACTTTAAATTTTTTCAGTGTCGTTTTGTTCGCTGGGGATAGCCTCAGCCTGGATTTGCGGTAGATTAGGAACAATATCAAGGAAACGTGGGTCAGGCGCTAGGGTTTTAAGCTCCCTGGCTCCTGTACTGGCTGCTGCTTGCATTGCTCTATCCAGGACTTGTGATTATCATCACCATTGGCAAGGTAAGGAATGGTTGTAATACATAATTCTATGCCTTATAGAGGCAATTAAAAGCCTAATTAAAATATATACATAAATTAAGTTTTATCTACTATCAAAAAAATGGCTTTTTATATGTATAGTGGCAACGGATGGTTTGAAATGTTTAAAAAAAAATTAGGCATAGTAAAAAAAATGAAACTGAAAAGGTATTTTTTTATACCTAAAAAAATTGATCCTGTAACTCAAAAAAAAATATTGTCTACCCAAAAAAAATCTTAATACTATGAATATTTTAAAGATGGCTTTAGGGAGAATTGGAAACAAAAACAGTTAATATTATTAAAAAAATTGATCCAGTAACTAAAAAAAAAAACATATGCGGATATTTTTCTTTACAATATTGTGTTTTTAAACCTAGAAAAAAAAAAATTATATTCTTAATACTATGAATATTTCAAAGATAGCTTTTAGGTAGAATTGGAAACTAAAACAGTTAATATTATTAAAAAAAAATCTGCTGATCAAAAAAAAAACTACATATTACCCTTTTTATAATAATTTGGAAGATGGGGTGTACAAACAAAACCACACACGTGGAAGCTGGCTGGGCCCGGATTCAGCTTCTTAAATTAAGGGTTATGATTCTTGTCAGTTAGGTAATAAAGGCACACAGTACTCACAAGTTCTTGATGATCTTGAATCTTCTTTGGGCATGTCCGTCGCATCACAACACAAAATACCACTAAATAGTTCGCACTTCACCACCAGTCTGTTTTCGTCAGGGAAGGGTCAATTAACTAGGCCTTGGGAAATAGCACACACAGGACTCTGCCGGCAGCGCCACCAAAACTACACGCCGTGCGCGCGTTTATTAAAAATATAGTAAACAGAAGATTTGAGCCATATTTTTTTTTTCAGATGTCCTAGTAGGATCAATGCTAGGTTTTTCAGTAGCGATATTCTGCTACCGCCAATACTACAATCCCCTATCATCAGATTTATCTGGAATCCCCTATATTGTGTCTAAAACGAATTCAGCTAAATTCATTAATGGAAAACCTGATATAAGTCCAATAAAAGACCTTAAGGAGGAATCGACGCCATTACTGAACGGGAAGAAGGAGGATAAATGGATTTAATTGTGAGGGTAGTTATATAAATGTTTGAAACCATTATTAAATTCTCCACCAGATGGCGTTGTAAGTTTTGGTGAGTAGAATATTTTTATGTAAAAAAAAAATTATTGCTACTTATACATATTTTGTTATATCCCGCAGGAACTGAATTTTTCCGGGATAAAAATAGCCTATGTGTTAATCTAGGTTATAAAGTATCTGTGCGCCAAATTTCATTGAAATTCGTTCAGCCGTTTTCGCGTGATTCAGTAACAAACATACAAACTTTCACATTTATAATATTTGTAAGAGAATCTTTAAATAAAAAGTAAGTGTAGAAAAAAAGTTGTAAAAAAAAAAAAATAAATCATGTTTAATTTTTTTACTGGCAACTTTATTTTTATATTTTTTTTACTTAAAATTAATTAAATTATGACAGTGATAAGGTTTAATTATGGCAACACCAAAATGTTTTTTTCTATAATAGCAAATAATTGTACTTATATTAAAAAAAGGAAAAATGTTTAAAAAAAATAGTCATTTACATTAAAGAAAATCCGCCATTTTGAATCAAGCATTCTTAATTCAAAATTAATTCGAGAACATTCTAGAAAAATGGCGAATCTTCTTTTCACTATTCCATAAAACATTCATTCCTAAATAATTGTGATATTTTTAGTTACCATTAATTTTATTTATTTTGCTTTTAATATAAATAGTACATAATGTAAACTCTATATGACGTCACTCGATTTAACTACATCACTAAAACAAAATACGTCTGGCTTTAGGTTGCTCTCTATATAACATTACACTGTGGCAACAAAAGTTACTAAGCACTGCAGCCGTTGCGTTATTACCTAGCCCGTAACTAGCTCACCTGATGACGTCACACCGAACATTCGTTCTTTTGTTTACGTCTCTGTATCGCGAGCTATGAACAAAGTAGTTAAAGAAATACAACTAAATGAGTGGTGCAGTCAATGACGTCACGAAGATATCGGACTATACGCAATAAGTTGTTATATCGAGTTTACACTGTAATTATATTTTTTGTGATATATAGCGGGTTTTTGCTTTTACCAAAGTAATTATTTTATTTACATTTTTATTTTATTTTTAATTATTATCTAAAATAATTAGACGAATTTATTTTTAAGTATATTCGTAATATGTCATATAGATATTACTTCCGTAATTTAGTGATCACAATAGTTATCATACACTAGCCTACCCATTCTCGCTTCTCTGAGATTTACTCAAATCGTTGACTCATACACTCACTTATTTCTGTTGAATATATATTCTACGAGCGACCTGCCCTCGCTTCGCCCCGGGTATTTGAAACAGTATTATAATTAAATTGTCACTGTGTAATTGTGTACATTTTCATTAATTGAAAAAAGAGAAAGAGATTATAGAGGGAAAGAAAGTGAATAAAGATAAAGAAAAACTTATATAGCAGAAGCAAAAACTTGGCCTTATTCTATTAATTAAAAAATTAATATGGCAACACTACATGGCCTAGGTTACCCGGAAAGGACATAGCTTTCTATCGGTGAAAGAAGTTTTAAAATTGGTTTAGTAGTTTACGAGCCTATTCGCAACAAACAAACAATCAAATCTTTCCATTTTATATAATAGTGTAGATCGCTCACTCTTCTGTCTCACTCACACGTACTGGCAATAACTAACACAACAGCAGTAACTCTGAAGTTATTTATATATAATGAATAGATTGACAAGACGATGAGGATCAAGTAATATCTATATGACATAACACGAACATGGCGGTTTGCATCGAAAATGATTATAAATATATTTTCAAGTTATTTTAGTATGTTTTTATATGAATTTTTATTTGGCGTTTACTTAATTTTTTTTTATAAAAATTTTTTCTAGTTAAACTATTCAGAATAATTAGACGAATTTATTTTTAAGTCTTTTTATAATATGCCATATAGATATTACATCCCACCCACACATTGACACTTACACACTTATTCATTTTCGTTGAAGTATGTACACCACCATCTCACTCACTCTTCTGTCTCACTCACTCCTTTTATTGACAATACCTAACACAAGCAGTCGTTCTGAAGTTATGCTTAGAGTTAGACGTAAGTAATATCTATATGACATAACACGAACATGGCGGTTTACATCGAAAATTATCATATTTATATATTTTTGTGATATATAGTGGGTTTCTGCTTTTACCGAAATAATGATTTAATTAGTATATTTTATTGACAAAATAATTTTAATTAATTTTATTTATTTTTGTGTTTTTTTATTTGGTTTTTTATTATACTTAGTCATTTTTATTTGGCGTTTACTTAATTTTTTTTATTAAATTTTTTTTTCTATTTTAATTATTCAGAATAATTAGACTAATTTTTTTAAAAGTATATTTGTAATATGTCATATAGATATTACATTCGTAATTTAGTGATCACAATAATCATCATACACTAGCCTACCCAACCTCACTTTGAGCTGTACTCAAATACTTGACTCATACACTCACTCATTTCCATAGTATGTACACCAAAATGTCGCCGTCTCCCTCACTCTTCTGTCTCACTCACACCTTGTACTGACAATAACTAACACAAGCAGTCGTGCTGAAGTTATGCGTAAGTAATATCTATATGACATAACACGAACATAGCGTTTTTCATTAAAAATTATTATAATTTGACGTACTGAGTATAAAGAAAGCTATTTTGTACTCAGTACCAAATGTAATATAGTGCAATTTTTTCCATGTCATATACATATATAAAGTACAACTTTGTTACATTGTAGGCTATTTAGATTAATAGTATTAATGTTTTATTGACTTTAGACCATAGATTATAAATTGAGTCTATTTGAGGTATCTCATAGGTTGTTTTTTTCGTCGTCCATAGTAAGGCGCCAAGATGGCGACGGCCAGGAGTATATTACAAACTACGAAAGTTGACGAATATTCGTCAGCACTAAAGAAGTTTGGGAGAGGGGGGTAATATTACCCTAAATATATACTCTATGGTCTAAAGATTTATGTAGTTTATGAATATAAGTATTTGTTTATATAATAAATATATTTAACTATCAATTTGTTTTAATAACAACTCCTGGGGCTTGTGACCCTCACCTTTTCATCTTCATCTGATCTATAGCCTTCCTTCTTTAGGTAATATTGACTGTATGAAATCACTTGTTAGCGTATCTTTAGATTTAGCAATACTTGGTATTGCTAGTATTTATTAATTCTGAATAAATTCCCCAATAGATCAACATTAAAATTAATAAAAGAAATATGATTGCAGATACATTTATTTATTCATTTGACATTTATTTATTCACTTGACATTTATTTATTCATTTGACATTTATTTATTTATTTGACATTTATTTATTTATTTGACATTTATTAATTAGAAACTTCAAAACTAATTCTATAATAAATTGAGAAGTCTTATATTACTATTATAAACACATAATTAATATAATCACAACAAATTAGGGTAAACGGCTAGTCATGGACCGTTGAACAACTTTGGATAATATAACCTTACAATAGTCGACATCATGGATTGAACTACAGATACAGATTGAAATACAGATAGCTACCCACTAGTGATCGTTCACTCACTCACTTCCTCACACCTCAATCTTCTTCATGAATCTATCTATTGAAGAAAACAGCATTAAAGTCCATTTAATAGTTTTAGTATATCATAAACAGTTTAAACTATATAATTGGTTAAAAAACATTTACCAGATTATCCGTTGAATATCGTTAAAGTCTTTCCATATTATCTCCTTAGTGAAGAACAAGTAGAACGTAATGCCATTTATCATCAAGTACCAAATAAACTCCATCATCACAATCTCAATTGATGGCCGAATAAACCTCAACCTAAGTATAATAAATGGGACTAGAAAATAACGGATCTCCACCAACCGTTGCAACGATACAGCCAAAAAAAAACTAATGGTATACGGAAACAGAAAAGAAATACAATTTTGGTCTCTCAGGTTATCGTATAAACTGAACAGTAGAAATATGTAAATTGGAATCGTTGCATATATTGCAAAATCATATTTCCCAAACCAACGATTCCATATATAGAAAGTGTAATGACGGTTGTCTGCGAGTAAATAAGGATGGGTTATTGTATTGAAGTGAACGATAACAGCCATAAGAATACTAAAGATAAATACATTGAGTTTCTTGTTATACATAAGTTTAATCGTTGAATACAGTTTAGCAAGAACATATGGCAATCCAAAAACACCATAAAACAATAAAAAGTATAACATTTGAGGAAGATTAATCGTTATCTGATGAGCTCGCTTATCCCCAACAACGATAGATCCGTTAACATACAAGAAAGCCGCAAATGAAGTCAAAATGGCCGACAGCTGAGTCAACACATACCATTCAGAATATATTACAAAAAAAAAGAAGTTTCTGAACTGTGTAGACAGATGATATCTCAATGCAATAACGAGATCAACGATACCATAATACCTTCTAAGCTTTGAAGAATCAATTTCATCGACTATTCTTGATCTTCTACTCAATTGGGTGTTTGATAAGTAACGATTGCCATACACTCTGGAGCTTTTGATCAAAATATCTAGGATTTTGTGACCGAAGACCATCGCTACCCAAACTACATTTGTCTGTCTCATAATAACACTGCAAATGCCAATGACAAAAATCAACCATTTACTCTTATTAACGATACACAATCTTGAGAATAATAATAAAAATAACAGCGATATTGTATCAGTGTAATAAACATGTGAGAAGAAGTAGAGTGGGGGTAGTATAGCTAGGTTAAGTCCTTGCATCACTATTTTCAGGTGTCCGTTACTATTGTGACCGTAGACAAAATTCAACATGGATGAAAGTAGAATTAAGTTGATGCATGATGCAATTAAGTTGACGAATCTTAAGTTGTATGTGTTGCATTGGAAGTAATAGCCAATCGTTGCGGATGTTAAGTAGAGTCCGGGTAGTGTTGTTATTTTTTCATCCTTGTAGCTGAAGTTTCTGTTGCAGTAGGATATGCCTTGAGGGATGTGGAACAGTTCGTCTACAACCAGCTCGGATGTATCATAGACTTTATCGAATATTAGTTTTGATACTCCAAAGTAGACGCCCAGTGCTATGATGAGGATGAAGTTGTATTCTTTGCTGAAATTAAGCAGAAAAAATAGTATTAAACAACGGCTGAACGGATATCATAGAAATTTGGCAGATTATAACCTTGATTAACACAGGCTACTTTTTATACTGGAAACTTCATAGTTCCTGTGGGATAATAATAAAATAAATTTATAGTTGTAAGTATTGGTCAGATCGGGTTTACTTGTATTAATCATCATCATCGGAGAAACCCATTAATGGCCCACTGCTTAACCAGGTTTCCTCCTCAGAATGACACCCAGTGTGGACTGGCAGACTTCACACAATTTTGAAAACTTTAGGAAACTTTCAGGAGTGTCTCATCCTTAATAATTAAATATACAGTCATTATAACAAATTGGAAAGGAGCAAGTTAATATTCATTATAGCAAGTAATTCGTTAAACTGAGCTTGGTTATATTGAGGTTAGGTTGGCCAAAAATTTGTTAGAGGTCCAAAAACCAGTCGCCTCATAAATCACACTATGGGATTAAGGGTCATCATATATTGATAGGAACATTATATAAAGGGTTGTGGTTGACAAAATTAGTTAATTAGAGGTATTTACATTTTTTTTGATAGTTGATAGTCGATATAAAGAGGTTGTTCGCAATGTAAAGGTATATTTAACATTGACTCTTATGGACAATTCAAGCGAATTATGAAGAATTTGTTAAATCGAAGAAGTCTTTATATTGAGGTTGCACTGTGACAGGTATGTGGGTCTATGACTGAGTTGTGTACCCTAAGGTTTTTTAGAATTTTTTTTTCTATATATATATATATCTGCAATCCCGAGCTTTAATCAGATTTGTTGTCTTTTCTTTAAATTGATGATATTCGTTTTCTTTTAAGTCTGTAAGTAGAATCCGAAGATTCCAGTAGTTCACAGTGAGTTCATTTTTGTGTCGCTAGAGTCTTTGCTTATAGCTGTTGTAAGATTTTTTACAACCTCCTTGATAGTTGGGATTTGGAGGTACTCATGTACTTCTATGTTTTTAGTAAACCAAGGTGGTCCACTCAGGGGTTTCAGTGCTTTGTTTTGAAAGCGTTGTAGTATTTCAACATTGGAATTGCTTGCCGATCCCCAGAGCTCTATACAGGCTTTAGAATGCATTTGTAGATTATAAGTTTATGTTCCAAGCTAAGAGATGATTGTCTGCAAATTAGCCAATAGATGTCTCTTTGCCTGGTCTCTTTTAGTCTTTATATGTTCACGTCAGGTAAGTCTTCAGCCAATGTGCATACCTAGGTATTTGACGGTGCTCTTCTGTGGCAATACTTCACTGCCGAGCGTTACTGATGGGCAGTCCCCTCGTCTTAGGCTGAAAGTAATGTGGACAGACTTCGCAGCACTAATCTTTATTCTCCACTTTTTTAGCCATGATCCAATTTTTTCTAGGTTTTTTTGTAGTTTAGTGGATGCTCTAATCTGATCTTTATCACAGGATAGAACTGCAGTGTCATCGGCATAGGTTGCAGTAATAATTGACCTTGATTTGGGTAAGTCAGCAGTATAGACTGTGTATAGAAACAGGGCCCAGTACAGATCCCTGGGGGACTCCAGCTTGTATGAGATGAAATGCAGATAAGGAATTTCCAGATTTTACCTGGAATAAGCGGCCATCCAGATAGGACCTCAGCAGCATGTATGTAGAATGTGGTATGCATATCTTCAGTTTAAACAGTAGACCCTTGTGCCATACTGAATCGAAAGCTTGTTGTATGTCAATAAAAGCAGCTGAGCAATACTCTTTCCTCTCTATGGATTGTCGAATTGTGTGAACTACTCCATGAATCACTTGTCCCGTGGTGAGATCGGAATTGATCTGGGATTGTTGTTTATTCTTCAAGTATAGGCTTTAATCCTTGTAAGAGTATCCTTTCAAAAAGTTTAGACAATAGAGGGAGAAGGCTTGTTGGTATATACGAAGAAGCTTTGTTTGCAGGTTTTTCTGGTTTTACCACCATATTTATAAAAGAGATTTTCCAGATGAGTGCGAAATAGTGAATTCTTAATACAGCATTGAATAGTATGGTTCGCAAGGCCATCCCTTTTTTTGGTAATTGTTTAAGAACTTCAGATGTGATCAGATCAAATCCTGGTGCCTTTTTCTTCTTCAGGTTTTTAATAGGTTTCCCTTTTCCTTGCCCAGTTACCATTTGGCTGTCTTAATGGAGGAATGTGTTCTTGCGGCTGTTTTAATGATGTAGTGATTTTCCAAAGGGAGTAATCATCTGCTTTACACGGTGATAGGGTCTTCAGATTATCCTGCAGAGTAGCATTTACATATTCTTTTGGAATTTTCTTAAATACTTTTTGTGCTTTATTAAGTGCCATTTTATTGTGTGTGTTCCAACTGTTGTGCCATTGGCGTCGGAGTCCGTTTTCTGGCTATCATCTCTCGTATTTCTAACATGTAATCTTGTTTCTGATGACTGTATTCTATCCATGGCGTAGACTTCCAAGCAGCTATTTGGATCAGATTTGTTGTACACCAAGCGGCATTTTCTATATCTGTTTTAAGAGGTATTTGCAGTTTGGTATTTTCTATGATAAAATTTTGAAATGAGTCCCAGTCAGTTTTAGCATTGTAGAGCGTCTCACGGGGCTCTTTTCAGATAATTGTGGTGCTGATTGTGCTGTGGTGTTTGATCTGAATATCCAGACATGACTCGACTTTTGTGTATAGCCCTAAAATTCCTTTTGTAATAAAGAAATTGATGAGGTCGGGTGTTTTACTAGTGTCAAATGCCCAGTGAGTGAGTGAGTCGGCTCTCCTGTTGTCAGTATATTGAGTGTGTTTGAGTCTATTGCCTTCTTCAGCTCTCTGCTTCTAGATGTGGTCAGTCTGGAACTCCAAAAGGAATGTTTGGCATTCTAGTCCCCTCCAGACATATATCTGTCACTAAGTGTGTTAAGAAAATTGTTAAACATTTGTTCATTAACACAATGTCGAGGGGGCAAGTATATGGCTGCTATGTTAAGTGGACCCGACCAGTTATCTATTAAATTTAAATTATTTTATTTCAATTAGACTTTTGTATAAAAGTACTTTTGATACATCAAAAATTTGTTGGTCAGTCAGTTTGTCTGAAGCTACCACAAGCTCGGACAGTTTTCTGTTGCTTGAGAGTCAACATCACTTAGATTCCAAGCATTCTCTTCATTTAAGTATTCCTGTACATTATAGTATGCTTTATTTATTAATGATTTCTTGATACAATAATACAACAGTAGGTAAGGTAACCCTGCTTAAAGCTTCCGAGAGGATGTTGTTTGAATCATTCTTTTATTATGATTGCAGCCCCTGCGTGTGATGTTCCATCAGGATGGTTAGTGTAATAAACATTATAACCTTTGATTCTGATATTAAGAGAATATCAATTTCATTTATTATATTGAGCATTTAGAATCATTAAGAGCCCCATCGGGGTTCCCCATGAGAATGTCTATTTTCTCCGACTGTTTGATGATTATTTGTTCTACTGAACTTGTTGGCTGAGATTGTAATTTCTCTTGTTTTTTGTTCCACTGTGTATCCTTGAGATGTGGAGTGCTTAAATTTGGCGGTAGTGGTGGAAAATCATTTGTTTCAAAGTAGACAGTATTCTAGTATGCTTCATGTTCGATAAAGGAGCTTTCTTAGAATTGAATTAAATTTGACATCAATGGGAGGGATGTGTTTGTTAAAAACCAATAGCATCGATTTGACACATTCTGAACGAGGCTAAGTAAATGAAGAGATTTTATTGGTTCTTAATGAACACATTCCTCGCACATCTGGTAGCAAATGCCGGTAAATGTAACCCGGTGTCGTAAAGAACTGAACGATTTACAACTTAAAAGTAAGATTCTTATTGGTAATTAAAAATATTGGTGACAAGGTCTTTTATTTCTTTTCCAAATATTAAAATACTTTATCAAAATCGAAAAACAATAAGTAGGTATTGATTATTTAAATTACAACATACCTTATATCTCTTATTCGCCCTAGGAAAGACATGGCGCTTCAATAGGTAATTGTATTTCTTGGTTAAGTAGATATTTTTAAGTTAAATAATTCCAAAATTGTAAACACGATAAAGAATTCGGCGGCTTTTCTGACATTAAATCGGCGAACTCTGTACAATGTTATCGATTATCGACCACATTCCACAAGTCACAAACACACTACAGTTTTGTATGGCAACCCTGAATATTTTAATAAATTACAATAACGATAAAATATCAATATTATTATATAAAATGTTTTTTTTTTTATATAAGTACATTAACATTTAATTTTTTTTAAATATGGGTTTGAATCTTATTATAAACAAAACATTCTGCCAGTATCAGAGATGTTAAAAAAAAAGGAGACTGCACGACTATATATTTTTTAAACTCGATTATTAATACTCATAAGGAAGCAATAGAATTGTAATTTTACCCTATTTTTAACGTAAATTAATCAAAGGAAGAGATACAGCAAACAATTTATGAATATTATGAAAAAGATTCCGTTTTAATATATTATTGAAGCTTAGTTAATACGATTAATAAATAATCATTTTAAACGCTATTACAATCTTAAAAATGTAATAAGGTAAAATTAAATAAAAACTGGCAACACTATTTTGTCATTTAATTTTTTGGGAAAATAATTTATTAATGGGTAATTTCAGAACATACTCTAGCAACACACAGCATTAGTTGTCAATAATAAAAAATTGAATTTGTAACGGTTTTGTGTTCATTATATATTTATCAAACATTAAATGAATTTCAAATAAAGAACAATATGGAAGCCAACACTTTTGTTGAGAAGATTAAAGCTAAGAGTGATTCTGATCAATACGATCTCCGTGTTATATTCGACGAGTACAAACAATTACTTGGACGACTGTCGCAGAATGTTTCAGCTTCGTTTTCTTTGAACGTTCTTTCAGTGTTGTGCAGGTACGTTTTTCAGTACTTGTTTAGATTAGTCGACAATCCCTCCCCCCTCGTTCCAATCCCCCCCCGTATTTTTTGATTTTTTTCGATATTAGTATAAATACAAAGTATTTCTGAAATCATTCTATTTTTTTTCTAAATGGTACTTCTTTAGAATAGTGCACACCACAATATTTTTTTTAATTTTATTTAGATAATATTTACCATCCTAAGTGTATTTCTGAAATCCGTTTTTTTAGGAAATGTATAGTTTTCGAAATATGATTTTTTGAAAATTCGTGGAAAACATCGTTTTCATAGTAATTTTCAAGGAGTGACTTCGAAAAAATATTTTTTTTTAGATAATATTTACAATACTTAATGTATTTCATGTATTTGAAAGACAAAAATCAAGCAGCATTATTGAGAGATATAACGGAACCCACAGACTTTTATTTAAATAAAAGTAAAACATGTATTGCTACCTTCATTTTGCTAATTTAGTTTAAGCTCTGTTACTTATTATTTATGTTTTTATCGAATACTTCATAAAAATTATACTATCCCATTGATGTATAATATTTTTTATTATACATCAACGGAATTTGTTTTTATATAGAAGTTAATCCTAAGGGATATGTTGTAGTTATGTAGAAATAAAATAAAATATAATGTGTAGTATATCACTGATGTCCACTGGACTCCGCTGTCTCACCGACTCACTCACTCCTTGTCCTGAGGCTAACTAACATAACCGCAGATGTTCTCAAGTTATGCAAGTACACAACGATGATTCATCACAAATAATATTTTTTATCTTTTAGAAACCTTACCAAAGTACCTAAATGGAAAGACAGTATAGACAATAAGGAGTTGCTCACAATGACTATAGAATGTGTAAGACAAACTCGTTCTTTAAATGAGCCCGATCAAGAGAAGATATTGGCCTGTATTCATTATATACATAAACATTTAGCCAAAGTTGTAAGTATGCTTTTTATACTATATCATATTTATTTTACTGGCAACTTTATTTGCAAAACAAGGGGATATATTCAATGTTTACTACATTAAATCAAATTTTTGTAGAATATGTCAAGCATGAGTAATTGATGGTGAGTGTTACAAATACTGAAAGAAGCTTCTTAAACCAGGACTAGCTCCAAGTACTGCTCTGCTGCAATACTTCCAATTCTTTCTCTTTTTCATTTTCTCGCATTCTACCATTACTGCTGCGGTTTCAATGAACACCGGATTCTTGGATACCGCAGCAGTCTTCTCTTCGCCTCCCTTATCTTTGAGACGGCA
Organism: Limenitis camilla; assembly: GCA_905147385.1. Lineage (NCBI taxonomy): Eukaryota > Metazoa > Arthropoda > Insecta > Lepidoptera > Nymphalidae > Limenitis > Limenitis camilla. Next base: position 6,483,155 of record LR990253.1, read on the forward strand.
ATGCATCAACAAAACTAGAGATATCCTTTAGTTTTGTCAATATTCGTGGGCAACAGTGACCACTTTCCATCAGGTGGACTGTCTGCTCGTTTGCCCCTTACCCATCATTAAAAAAATCAATTTTAAGTTTGATTTGAGTGGTGGCCAAGATGAGCATATTGAAAATGTACCTGTATAGTTAAAAAAACATTATATTTTACAGAATACATCACTACCACCAGAACTTGTTCTAAAGCTATCTTTTATGCCATTTGAACAAGAAGGAGATAACATAATCAAAACTTATTACAAAACATATTGGAACATATTAGATGATAGACTGTCATATATAGGAAAATTAAAAACATTAAAAGTTCCCATACTAAAGCTATTGCCAAAGTTCACAGATGATATATTAAGACTGATCAAAGCATGTGATGCCGTTGAGTTTTGTAAAATTTTATTATTATTCCTTATTAAAAAACTCTTTCTTGTTTACAATGAATCAACGACAGAACTAAATGAGGTATACGGAAAGATATTTGATTGTATATCTAAGAAGGACTTGAAAGGCTTTAAAACTTTAACGTATGATGATGCATTAGATATATATGCAAAACTTAACGATGTTTTGTGTATAATAGCGGAAAATTCTTTAAGAAACAATTTCAAACATTCCATTCTGGATGATGTAACGAGAACTTGTGTTTTACTTCTCAAATACCGACCAGACATGTTTCATTGCTTCCAAACTTTTTATTTAAACTCTTTCTGCTGTATCTTTAAAGATAAAGCTAATGAATCATTAGTAGATAATGTTTTGCGAAGTTTAATACTATCTTGTGATTGTACTGAGAAGTTGCGATATAAAGACGCCATTTATTGTTCATATCCAAGAATGTCTCAGCTTTTACGTCTGTACCTGGAAAACATGACAAACAATCAGAACGAGTTCAAGAAATGTTTCAACGAGACCGTACAAGAAAGTTGTTTAAAACTAATACTAGTGTTAGTACAAAAATTAGAAAAATGTACTCAAATAGTGAAATGTGAGAACTGCAAAGTTAAGTCTGGCTTACATGATGCCATGCGACTTTCTTTTGTGATAAAACATTTTATAACAATATCCACGAACAATGGGATTGGTATCAAAAGTTATTTACCAATATATTACAATTTAGTTGAACATCAGCACTCAATATTAAACAAATTAAAGAAACTACATTGTTCAAATTACGAGAAGTGTTTTAGAAAGTTGCAAGCAGACATACACAACACAGCGATAACCCTAAACAAAATTCAATTACACGAATACTCAATCAAATTGTTTGAAATTTACATAACAAATGAGTTGAAAAGTGTGAAAAATGATTCTGATTTGAAGAACATAAGCCGAGCTTTGTATAATAAGAGTATTTGTGAGTTGAGCTTCAAGTTGTATCATCAATCGTTACAAAATGCATTTTTGAGTTTAATATTCTCGTTACCTGAAGGATTGAACTCTGAGAAGTATATGAGTTTGGTGATGGATATTAAGGCTAAATCGATGAAAGAGGCAGCAGATGATAAAAGTGGTGATATACAAATGGTGTCCATTTTGGAGGTATCCAAATCTTTGTATCATGGGAGTTTAATGCCATTTCTCAGAGTGATCAAGTTTAGGTAAGATATCATAATATATCTTGTCTTTTAAATGAGAAACGTCTACCAATTTAAATTTCAATTCTTATGGGCTAATTGCAAAACAGTGGAATTATTATGGAATTAACGTAAAGTCTGTTCCGTTAAGTTCATAATATGATTTGATGATTTTATCTTATGTCTTTAGGGATATTGAGTTTACTTTTATTTAGAAAGGTTAGGTTATAGTTTAAAAAATTCTTGATAACCAAGCTTTTTTTTTTTATTTTACCCCTGCAACTAAGCTAAAGCTTGTGCTAGGACTGGGCCACGCCTGTAGTCCAATGTCCGGGATTGGAACCCACGACTTGTTGATTGTGAATCCAACGCCCGAACCACTGAGCGACTGACGCTTGATCTTTATAGAAAGTAGATTATTACTTGCAAGACAGAAAAAATATTTAGATTATCCATATTATAATAAACCTTCCTCATGACTCACTTTGCTGTATAAAACTCAGGATTGTCTTGTTGAGTATTGCTTGCACCTCTGGGATGGCTCCGCTAAACACTTGCTTAAAGGCGATATAGAGGTCTCCAACACCCTCGAATCTCTTCAGCTGCGTCCTGAGATTGTTGCCCTCAGCGCTTTATCACGGCGAGTGTTCAGAGGAATTGTTCTCCCTCATTAACCTCTCCCCTTTCCGTACACCCTTCTTGGCGGCTAGTGCAGTTTGCATTCTGCAACTCTATTGGCCGCCCTCATGTTTGGACTCTATTGCCACATACCATCAGGTCGAGTAGAGTCATCTGCCAACTTTCAAATATTAAAAAAAAAACTATCTATTAGCAGTGTGGGTTTTTATTTTGTAATGTGTTCTGTACTACTTTTATTTTATATTCTGTCAATTTTTATTGGTATATGTTTGCTATAGAGTACCAATAGAATCTTATTCCGTGTCATTAGTTTTTAATTCTTAATTTAGCTATGCAAAGAAAACGACTCATCAGAAAAGCTTCAGCTCTTGTTTTGTCGAACAACTATTATATTTATTTATGATGATGAAACTGAAAAATGATTTATTATATAGACATGACAGAATAATGAGTGTTATTTTTTCAGTGAAGTCCTTAAACATGAATTATCAATGTATTTCAAATTATGGCCTTCGATCACACCAATAGTTGGTGTATGTAAATCTTTGTATGATTTAGTTACGAACAAACAAATTTGGATGCTGGGTAAGATTATTTTATCGTTATTATAGACATAACGGAGTGATTATATTACTTAAATTGTCAATGAAAGTTTAAAATTTTTTTTAACCTTTGATCATTCCGTTACTCTTATAATCAATATAAATCGACATCATTTTTAATATTTATGTTGTGATAGCATATTATATATTATTATTATTATACGCATAACGGAATATTATAGAAATTTTAAATTCGTCCAGAGTTATCCTTATAATCAATGTTATTCATCATATTTTTATAATCTATTTTCAGATGAAGACGAAGATACACTCCAATGGGTGTTATATGAAGCAATTTTGGAAGTACCCGCTCATGTCCGGATCATAGATAATGATATTTACAAAAATATAGTAAACCTATTGCTACAGAAGCTTGAGAAACAGACGGTGAGGTTTTATGTATTTTTTGTGTCTCTTCCCGAGTATTCTTCTTGAGTATTTCTTTTATTGGGTTCTGGATCAGTACAGGAATATACTTGTACGTAGCGTCTGTCTTCTTTCTTCTTTAATTTATCTTTTAATGTACTATCTACTACTATCACATGTATGTATTAATTTGTTATCAATCTCTCCTTCACTGTTTGACCTCTTGACCCTAATAATCAGTAAAATATCTTTAAATACACAGCATTAGTCACATGAACTCCGAGAATACAAAACTTATACTCAAGACCCACTTGTCCGTCCACTATAACACCAAAGTGGGGTCATAGGCTTGTGTTGCCAAGTTAATATTCAAGCTTTCGTCAGCAAATTTATTTGAAAGAGAGCTTGCTTATCTCTGACATGGCTTCCATAAGCCTGCCTTTTCTCTTCTCTTCGTTTGATACACTCAGCGAAGTAGACTAGGTAACGGAAACGCTGCTTTATACATAGATGAATTTTTTTTTAATGACAGACAAGGGACAAACGAGCAGACGGTCCACCTGATGGAAAGTGGTCACCGTCGTCCATGGACATCGACAAAACTAGAGGGTATCTCTTGTTTTGTCGATGCGTTGCCGCCTCGAAGATAGAGTGGGGAGGGGGAGCGAAGAGAAGACTGCTGCGGTTACAATGGACCCTGGGCAAGAACTCGGTGTTCATTGGAATCGCAGCAGCAATGGGATGGGAGAGGGAAGGGTAGATCTGGCCCACATGCGTCTCGGCCGGAACGCGTCAGAGACGCTTGGCGGTCGGATTCGCAACCCGTCCCCTCACGGGTAATGAATATCGTGATTATAATATAACGGATTGCTATAATACTTATTACATATGTTTTCAGGATAATTCTGTCCAAGAGAAGATGGTGTATGCGACATTATTGTTTCTGAAAGCTGAATTTGATATTACAGAAGCGAGTGAGAAGCATGGATGGAAAATTAAGGATGTTGTAAGTATTTAAAAAAACATGTCTACCTGTCTTTAAAATTTTTTTTTTTTTTTAAATATTTGTTTTATAATAACATAAACTAATTTCTCCCAAACTTGACTTTACGTTGTCTATTTATTTTTCCTTGTTATTGTTATAAATTTATATATATCTTCCGGATAGTTTTTAACTGAGATAGGGCTTTCAAATATGGAGCAGCCTGACTGGGGTAGTACCTCGACCTTACAGCTAACTAAATAACACTACTCTAAACCAGTGTTGTGTTCCTGTTGGTGAGTAAGGTGACCAGAGCTCCTGGGGGGAGTTGGGGATAGGGTCGGCAACGCGCTTGCGATGCTTCTGGTGTTGCAGACGTCTATAAGCTACGGTAATCGCTTACCATCAGGTGAGCCGTACGCTTGTTTGCCGACTTAGTTACATAAAAAAAAAACGCTTTTAATTAGATAACTTGTTCCATAGACAGATTTTGACCAAATACAAATAACACGCACCGTAGAGCAAGAGCACAAAGCATTGGAGAGCGCTTTTGAAGCTGTACACATTCTCACTGAAATCCTGCCTAAGTTGAAGTTGGGTAAGTTACATCTTTATTTGCGTAGCTTTGATTCCGCAATTTAAAATTTAGTTTTAGCAACAAGTGTTAATGTAATTTTCCGTTGATGTATTATACTTTAACGGAATTATTTTATTTAAGTTTGTTGTTGCTGTATAACTTTTGTAATATGTTGCGTTTCCACCAGATATGAGCGAGGAATGTGTTTGTTAGAAACCAATAGAATCGCTTCATTTTACGTACCATCACTAATCTATGATGACTCTTAATAATGTTGATATATTATAAATCAACGGGATTTTAGATATCTAAAATGTATTATTGTTGCATAATAATAATTGTATCCAGGACTATTCAAATTTAAGATTTTTTTTTTTGTTTAATTTTTTTTGTTAGTTTTATTGAATTTATTTCAAATTGAAACCAATAATTTCTGGTAAACATTTTTTTTTTATTTTTTCACTTTAATTCTAGTCATGAATTTTTTGGAATGTTTGATATGTAATTCCATTGGTGTATAATATTCTAACCTATTATACGTCAACGGGATTTTATATTCCTGTAATTTAAAATCTTGTGGATTGTTTATTCAGTTGTAATTTAAAATACCAACAATTTTCATCTTATCCTTCCTTTCCATCATCCCCCCTCTGTCTCCTAGGCTTTTGTGACGTCTCCAGCGCTGTGGAAGGGTGGGTGCTTCGCCCTAGCGTATCACAGTACGAAAACCCATGCCCGCCTTCACCTTAATAACCTTATTTTTCAATTTCAGAGAAAGCATCGAAGGCACTGGAATATTCGTTGCAGATATGGCAAGTGTTGGTGCAACAGTTGGTGTATATGCAGCGTTTGGTCTACGGATTGCAGTTGGCGCTCATTTGTTGTGAAGTTGCTGAAGTTTGTTCAGACAAGTAAGTTGTTTTATACTGTAGTACTATGATTCCGTTGATTTATAATATCAAGTGAACCTTAATGGAATTTCTGATAGATAAATTTAAAAATATAAAAAAGTCCTTTAAATGTAATTGCTGAACTTGTTGAGATCTTATGTTACAAATAACAAAGTTTAATTGGAAAATAAAAAAAATGTTGATCTTAAAAGTCACCTAGCTAGTTAGATCTTTATTTTTTTTTTAAAAGATTACTAGCAGTATGGATCACATACTATATTCCCGTTACCCCTCCTAGTAAGATAATAAATAGCTTGTGTCAGGAGTGGGCCACGCCAGTAGTCCAATGTCCGGGATTTGAACCCACGACTGTTGATCGTGAATCCAACGCCCGAACCACTGAGCTACTGACGCTTCAAATCTAATAACTAGAAGGGTCTGTACCAAGATTAGAAGAGGGCACATAACCTGTACCCAAAAACATTTGTTGAAATTGATCGAGCCATATACAAAATATATTTGAACGGGACGATCCTGTTGTTCGGTAGTCAATGAAAAAAAAAGCTTGGGGACGTAAATCTGTCCCTATAACTGTATCATTTGTTTCTTTTTTTGGTGAGACTATAGTTTTTGGGGCGTACAGAACCCCACACACGTGGAAGCTGGCTGGGCCCGGTTTCAGCTTCTTTAAATTAAGGGTTATCTATTGTCAGTTAGGTGATAAAGTACTCACAAGTTCGTGATGATTTCTTTTCTTCTTTCTAATCTTCTTTGAGCCCATTACACGTTTCACACAATAACACAAAATAGTTCTAAATAGTTCGCACTTCACCACTAGTCCGTTTTCGTCAGGGAAGGGTCAAGTAACTAGGCCTTGGGAAATAGTACACACAGGACACGGGATACTATTAATCAATAAAGGAGTTACAGGGGGTGTATACCGTGCGCGTGCGCCGCTCGCGTTAAAAACACCTATGAAATGCTCTAAATACTGATATGATCAAAATAGTATTCCTTAACCCCTCCAACTAAGCTACATGCTTGTGTTAGGAGGGGGTCACGTCAGCAGTCCAATCCTCGACCTACCGATGGTGAATCCAACACCTGAACCACTCACCTACTGACGCTTCAAATTATATAGCAACGGGATTTTAATCCCGTTGATAATATTACTACCCTCCTCTTTCTGATGAGGAGTCGTGATGATGATGATGATGATAATATTATACATCAACGGGATTTTAGATGAGAATTTTTTCCTTGTCCAGTTTTAAGTGAAACCATTTTTTTTTCAGAGAAGCATATCTAAGGAATGCGAGTGTGTTAATAAACTACACGAGTAAGGAGTTTGGATATTTAGTGCAGAGAGGAAGTGAATACAGTAGCGAGTTGGTGAACGATCCCGTTACCATGGATACGGCGCTGAGTTTCATGTGTGATGTTGCTGTGAGTATATACATCTATATATTGTCCTGTTTTTATCCCTTTAATGAGCGTTACACGAAGCGCTGGTTATTTTAAAGACTTATGTGAAGCTGTGACGTCATACCAAAGTTTTACTCCATTTACAGTGTTGCTATATCAGATATATAGTCTACACGCAACTGACAGTATAACTCGCGATGAAATCATTATTATTCTGTCGTGACGGAGTATTTATTTTGCAATCCCCACTTCTTCGTCCAACATTCAAGAAAGTAAAAATGCTTCTCATATTTTAAGTGTTGCCAACATTATATTTAACAGTATCTATTTCTCCTGCTCATGTCTTTTTTGTGTTTCATGCAGCGATGTGGAGGTAATAAATACTTTATTTATCTAACTAATTTCCTAAGCTTTAATGTATTTTTGATAATATTAATTTGTGACAAATTTCATCAAAATTGGCACAGCTGTTTTTTTTTTATGGTGCAAACGAGCAGATGGTCCACCTGATGGTAAGTGGCCACCATCGCCCACGGAATCGCGCTGCATCCAGCGGACCCGGAGCAAGAGCCCAGAGTTCACTAGATCCCCAGCATTAATGGGATGAGAGAGGGAAGGGGTAAGTCTGGCTCACATGCGGCTCGATCGGAACGCATCTATGACACTTGGCGGTCGGATTCGCATGCTGGTGGTCGCAAGCCAGTAGGGGAACAGATTCCCTACCACCAAGGGGGGTGCTGGGTTATTCTAATCCCGGGTAGCGATAGACAGCTACAGTGCGAGTGAAACCCCACAGCGAAGCGAGGGCGAGTCGCTCGTATAATATAAAACAAAAACTTCTTTGTAGTTCTACTACCCTGACAATCCCGTTGGTGTATAATACATAACAACATTATCCATCTATACGATTATGTATTTATACAAATCCACAATCCCGTTGGTGTATAATACATAACAATATTATCCATCTATACGATTATGTATTTATACAAATCCACAATCCCGTTGGTGTATAATACATAACAATATTATCCATCTATACGATTATGTATTTATACAAATCCACAATCCCGTTGGTGTATAATACATAACAATATTATCCATCTATACGATTATGTATTTATAGAAATCCACAATCCCGTTGGTGTATAATACATAACAATATTATCCATCTATACGATTATGTATTTATACAAATCCACAATCCCGTTGGTGTATAATACATAACAATATTATCCATCTATACGATTATGTATTTATAGAAATCCACAATCCCGTTGGTGTATAATACATAACAATATTATCCATCTATACGATTATGTATTTATAGAAATCCACAATCCCGTTGGTGTATAATACATAACAATATTATCCATCTATACGATTATGTATTTATACAAATCCACAATCCCGTTGGTGTATAATACATAACAATATTATCCATCTATACGATTATGTATTTATAGAAATCCACAATCCCGTTGGTGTATAATACATAACAATATTATCCATCTATACGATTATGTATTTATACAAATCCACAATCCCGTTGGTGTATAATACATAACAATATTATCCATCTATACGATTATGTATTTATACAAATCCACAATCCCGTTGGTGTATAATACATAACAATATTATCCATCTATACGATTATGTATTTATACAAATCCACAATCCCGTTGGTGTAAAATACATAACAATATTATCCACCTATACGATTATGTATTTATAGAAATTTCATAGATGGACAGTATTGTTATGTATTATACATCAACGGGATTTGATCTTAGAAACAGCATATAATATTTGTTATTTTTTTTTCAGATATATTATGCCAAAAATGGAAAAACAGCAGCGTCAGCAAAGATAGTGCAATATGTTCAGAGTAAAATAATGTTAATGCAACAGAAACAACCTGATGTTAATTGTAAGTTTGTATTTATTTTAACAAAGTTATGTTTACAACTACTTTCATATAATTTGTATGAAATAAACAGCAAATATAACTTTGTACAGAAAAACAAAGTTATGTTTGCAATTACGTTCATAGAGTTTGTATTAAATAAACCGCAAATATAACTTTGTACATAAAAACAAAATTATGTTTGCAATTACGTTCATAGAGTTTGTATGAAATAAACCGCAAATATAACTTTGTTAAAAAAAATTATTGTTTCAGTGCAACTCGCTCTTGGCCGTTTGATGAATGCTCAATATATGCTCAGTCCAGACGCAGCTCTATCTACGCTCAGTTCGCTCTTCGGCTTACAGAGACATTACCTATCGATAATTAGCAGTTGTAAGTAGTCTCCATATAACGACAACTCCCATTAACGCCATGTATCGTTACAACAATAATTTTATTTATAGCAATACGTTGGACTGAACGTCGTCGTTACACTCTCATCATCTACAACAACACAACAAGCAACACTATCACAACAACGCGCGTCTGTCGACAACTACGGCTGCTACGCCGCGCTATGACAGCTGCGCGACCCCTAACACTCCTCTCCGCCATGTCTATATCACGTATTTACTGTGAACTTATCAATACTAGTGCTGATTATGCGCAGGTAACGTACAATGTTATATTTGTAACTACCTTCATAGTGTACCTATGATAAAAACCGCATACATAACTTTGTGTAAAAACAAAGTTATGTTTGCAGCTACTTCCATACTACATGTTTGAAAAAAACCGCAAACATAACTTTGTGTAAAAACAAAGTTAGTAACTACTGTAACTACATTCATGGAAGATGTATGAAAAAAGCAGCAAACTTAAATTTGTTTTTAATTACAACTATTTGTATTTGTTACAGGTTAAAATCGATCATCGCCTAAAATACGTGATCGGGATCAAACAAACCACAGACACACAAACATACACGCAAAAACAACTGCTATCAACACCCAAAACAACAAACATAGAACCAATGAGGGACGTTATGTTCAAAAGCGCTCAATTGAGTCCATCAATATTGAGTTTATCGGACACAATTTTCAAAATCCCAGAATTTTTGACCCACGACTCATGTACATGTTATTCATGCGACCCCACTTGCATCATACTCACATGTCACACATGTTATCTAGAATCATCAACATTTTACCGATTAAAAGACATCGGAATCGCAAAAAATTACTTTACCGGTACCATTCAAACGTTCGAACAAGCCGAGGGTAGATTAAAAAATATTTTCAGTGATTACAAAAAAAAATTTAATAGTGCTATAGTGAAGGTAGTTGAAAATTATTTCAAAAGTTATTACAAACAAGTGCAAATTGAATTTCTAACTGAATTAGCTTTTTTTGAGCTATCTGAAAATGATTACGGACATGCAGACGAACATATTATACGTATACAGGAATTAATGGCTGATGATGTATATATAAAATTGGATATACATAATTTGATAATAACATCTTCAAAAGTAAGAGACGTTAAGGCGAAACCGGTTGAAACCGGTTTAGAAACTGAGATGGAAAGTCTGAAATTAAGTCCAAATGTAATTGTAAAGACACCAGAAAGTAAGGCTATGCCCAAGATGTCCAACAAAACAGTAAAAGATGAAGAATTGCCAAAAAAACGTAAAGTGATCAAATTAAACTTCGATGAAGTGAACGCTGAAGAAGTTGAGAAGCTAAAATTCAAAATACCAGAACCGGTTACGGTTAGACCGGTTTTGGAGAACGTTACGCCTAGAATTCGGTCTAGACCTGATATAAAAGTGCAGAAGCCTTCTATGGATGAGGAATTGTTCTTCACACCAACTGCTGAAGATAGATCTGTGTTCTTCACTCCAAGTGATGTGCCGGTGACGTCATTGAAGACTTACTCCAGATCGATTGTGAAGAAGTTGGACGCGGAGTTTTGTACTCCAAAAGAGGTGAAGAAGAGGTCTTTGAAGAAGGCGACTAGTCCGGGAAAGGTGGAGAATGAGACTCCAGTGACGAGGTCCCGGAGGATCAGACAACCGGTTTTGAAGAATTAACATATTCTGTACTGTTTCCTTTAAGTTTAGACTGTCTGGACATAATTTAGTCTGGTCTGGATTGTTTCGCCTTAATTCTGGACTATCTTTTAGCCTTGGTCTAACTTTGGAATCATAGTCTGGATCATCTGATTCTTGAGACTTAGTATTCCTCCATCTTGGTCTGGTCTTTTCCTTATCCTAAACTGTTCTGTTTTGCGGATTGAAATTGGAATCTAGTTTCAATCCATAATCCAAGCAACCATTACGGCGTATTTATTCTACTTCTCCGATTGATGTTTATCAGATGTCCAACATTCAGGGTTAGTGTTGCCAACATAGTTAACAGTACATAGTATGTAAGTCGCATGAGATGTTTAGACTATTTATTGATTTTAATCTTAATAAAGATGTAATTATATTCGTTTGTTTTCTTTTATTCCGTCATTTAAGGTCCGCCATATTGGATTTAGAATAAATTAATTTATTTTTCGTATCTTCAGCATTTTCATATGATACCAACATCTAAGGCATGCACCAATAACTAGACGGCTATCTTGTGCCGTCCGCCATATTGGATTTAGAATAAATTAATTTATTTTTCGTGTCTTCAGCATTTTCATATGATACCAACATCTAAGGCATGCACCAATAACTAGACGGCTATCTTGTGCCGTCCGCCATATTGGATTTAGAATAAATTAATTTATTTTTCGTGTCTTCAGCATTTTCATATGATACTAACATCTAAGGCATGCACCAATAACTAGACGGCTAGCTTGTGACGTCCGCCATATTGGATTTAGAATAAATTAATTTATTTTTCGTGTCTTCAGCATTTTCATATGATACTAACATCTAAGGCATGCACCAATAACTAGACGGCTAGCTTGTGACGTCCGCCATATTGGATTTAGAATAAATTAATTTATTTTTCGTATCTTCAGCATTTTCATATGATACCAACATCTAAGGCATGCACCAATAACTAGACGGCTAGCTTGTGCCGTCCGCCATATTGGATTTAGAATAAATTAATTTATTTTTCGTATCTTCAGCATTTTCATATGATACCAACATCTAAGGCATGCTCCAATAACTAGACGGCTATCTTGTGCCGTCCGCCATATTGGATTTAGAATAAATTAATTTATTTTTCGTATCTTCAGCATTTTCATATGATACACATATCTAAGGCATGCACCAATATCTAGACGGGTATCTTGTGCCGTCCGCCATATTGGATTTAGAATAAATTAATTTATTTTTCGTATCTTTAGCATTTTCATATGATACCAACATCTAAGGCGTGCACCATTAACTAGACGGCTATCTTGTGCCGTCCGCCATATTGGATTTAGAATAAATTAATTTATTTTTCGTATCTTCAGCCTTTAATCCGTTCTCGCTTCGCTGAGATATATTAGAATAAAAGTTTTATCAATAAATTGATTGATAATAACTAGATGGCGCTAAAAAAATAAAAAGCATATGATGACGTCATATTATATCTTAGGTGTATAAATAAAACAAATACATTCATAAATAACTTTATTATAAATAGAACATCTACATGATTATAATACTTAAACGTAGTAGGTGAAACGGTGACCACTAACTTCCTGACTGTACCTACGTGACGTGACCCTAATATTAAGTACCCTAAATATTTCTAATACGAGATTACATCACACTAACTAAAGACAAGACAGTTTACAATACTTAATCTAGCTATGACGCGGCGCATTGCAATCACTGAGAGACATTTCTAGAATGTTCTAGAACATTCTTCAATTGTTTTTTCTTACATATTACATAATTTGTATTGTTCTAAAAAATGCTTAGGATACTTCTTATATATATATATTTTTAATATATTCGTCGTGTTAGTAATATTTTCCAATGTTGCCAGTTAACTAAATCCAACATTGGTATGGCAACACTAAAATTTCTATTTGTAAATATTTTTTTTTAAATTTATTTAACGGCTTGGCTCTATTTGTAAATACTTACTAAAGTTGCCAGTTAACTAACAAATTTATTGCAAAGGTTCAAAAATAAAATTTTGTCGTAATCCAACATTGGTATGGCAACACTAATATTAATTGTCTCTGACCAGTTAACTAATAAATTAATCGCAGTAGATATTTCAAATTTAAAGGCAATTCAACGTTGGTATGGCAACACTAAATTAATTTATTTTCATCTACCATTTCGCATACGAAATTTAAATTCAACATGAACTCGATACTCTTTAGCGTGTTACCAATGAGACTATATCTTTCCCTTTCTAACCTTCTTACTAGAGCGAGATGGAGAATGTATAGGGAACTGTGCATGTGTGTGTGTATGACCTAATCACGTTTTACTATTAAGAGAACTTTCTCGTATGTTCTAGAATATTCTAGATTATTCTCTACATATTAATTTGTATTGTTCTTTAGATTGCTTATGACTTTACTTTTCCTAATTTCCTTGTACTTTATTCTTCGTAAAATAACTAATATTTTCAAGTGTTGCCAGTTAACTAACAAATTAATTGCAAAGATTCAAAACTGTTACTTGTCTCTGACCATTCGTAATTACGAATACGTTCCAGTGCTGCCAGTTAACCGCAGTCGATACTTTAAATTTAAAGGTAGTTCAACGTTGGTATGGCAACACTAAATTAATTTATTTTCATCTATCATTTCGCATACGAAATTTTTTTAGCGTGTTACCAATGAGACATGAATATGAACATTTTAAAGTGTTGCCAGTTAACTAAATCCCTAAAATAAATAGAGAAAGTTAGTATGGGAACATTAATTTTTTTTTTAACTAATTTGTCTTTGACCATCCGACTTTCCAGTGTTGCCAGTTGCCTGACAGAAATCAATCGCAAAGAAAGGTTCAGATATATTCAACATTGGTATGGCAACACTAAATTTGATTTTTTTCATTAACCATTTTGCTATGAAATTTGAATTCAGAAATCATTAATTTATTAAATTCAGAGACTATACTCTTTCCCTTTCTAACCTTCATATTAGAGCGAGATGGAGAGATTAATGCTTTTAAGTCACTTGTATATAAAAGAGTGCAAGTGTGTGTGTGAACAACAAAACAATATGAAAGAATTTGAATTTGGAACACTTAGTAATTGCAATGCGCTGCTATTACAATAACAAGCTAATATACTTTATTTGTTCTATATTTAAAAGAATTTTATTATATGTATTGATTAACTATATCTATCCCTATTCACCCCCTTAGTGAGGGTATCTAATGTTAGTCACAATATATACCATACGGTATGTTATATACATATTAAGTAAGTATATGAAAAATATTAAAATTATTTAAGTTTTGATCAACATTTTTTAAATTTCAAATACTTTTTTTTTGGAGGAAAAATATTCTGGTATTTTCTAGAACATTCCATCTCAATATGCAACTTTTCCTCCAAAAAATTAAAAAAAAAAATTATAAGCACTCACTTAAAAAAGTCAGTTCACCCCAAACATTTGACTTAAAATTTAGAAACCACTGTACACTTCACATAGATGAGGGTAATCTGTAAAAAATAAAATGTATGAAATAACTATGAACTTACATTACAAGTAACGTTGGTCTAAAACTTACCAGTGTCGTCAAAGCAGGGGGGTAAGGGTCGCGCACTTAATGGTGCGCGGCCCCCGCAGCCAGATCTACGCAGAGAACGGCCGCGGGGGCCGCGCGCCCTCAGCTTCGCCGGTGACGGCCCCCTCGACGGCGACGCTCGCGGCGAGTTTGCTGGAAATACATTTGTTTTTAATCAAAGATCAAATTTTCCATAGCTTTCATATGAATCAATAGAATTTTGTATAGCTTTCATATGAATCAATAGAATTTCCTATAGCTTTCATATGAATCAATAGAATTTCCTATAGCTTTCATATGAATCAATAGAATTTCCTATAGCTTTCATATGAATCAATAGAATTTCCTATAGCTTTCATATGAATCAATAGAATTTTCTAGAGCTTTCATATGAATCAATAGAATTTCCTATAGCTTTCATATGAATCAATAGAATTTCCTATAGCTTTCATATGAATCAATAGAATTTCTTATAGCTTTCATATGAATCAATAGAATTTCCTATAGCTTTCATATGAATCAATAGAATTTCCTATAGCTTTCATATGAATCAATAGAATTTCCTATAGCTTTCATATGAATCAATAGAATTTCCTATAGCTTTCATATGAATCAATAGAATTTTCTAGAGCTTTCATATGAATCAATAGAATTTCCTATAGCTTTCATATGAATCAATAGAATTTCCTATAGCTTTCATATAAATCAATAGAATTTTCTAGAGCTTTCATATGAATCAATAGAATTTCCTATAGCTTTCATATAAATCAATAGAATTTTCTAGAGCTTTCATATGAATCAATAGAATTTCCTATAGCTTTCATATGAATCAATAGAATTTCCTATAGCTTTCATATAAATCAATAGAATTTTCTAGAGCTTTCATATGAATCTATATAATTTTCTAGAGCTTTCATATGAATCTATATAATTTTCTAGAGTTTTCATTGGAATCAGAAGAATTTCTAGAGCTCTCATTTGAATCAATAGAATTTCTTTTGGTGCTTTCAAAAATAAAATATTCCTAACACTTTCAAAACGGTGCAGTTATAAAACTCCCAACAACGTCAAGTGTCGCTATATAGAGTTTATACTCACAGTGCCTCCCTCCTCAGCCCAGCGCTCGTAGGCGCGCTCACGCTTCAGCCACTCCTGGTACTTGTACCACCACTCCTCCCACTTCACATAGTCTCCGAGAGTCAGACCTCGCAAATAACCTCTCTTCTTATAATAGTCATAGCGAACTCTAACATCGTCCCAAGATGGAAGACCTCCAGGCGCAACAGACAGCAGTTCTTCGGGATAACTTCCCACTGGAGCTGGGTCGAGGCCCCTAAAACAATATCACACTTAATACCCATGCTTTGAATTGATGATTATGACGTTTTTGAGTTCAAACATCAACTTACGGATAATCCCCAATCCCTGCAGAACTGGCCAGCTGATCCAGTGCTTCAACAGGGTCCCGGGGTGCTTCACCCTCCTCCCTCTCAATGTGGACATGTAACGCACTATCACGCCGAGTGATACGCATGTTCTCGAGTCTCGCGCATCTTGCTGCAGACCACTGCGCCATCTTGCCAAAACGCTCCGATAGGGTTAATCTGTCAAAGATGTATTTTAGTAGAATTAGCTGGTCCCAACTTGGGGGATGAAGATGGGAGGATAAAGAACAGAACTATGGATGGTCATGACAGAAATTTCTGATGCAGAGGATCCTATTGATTCCTATTTGTGGACTTAGATTCCTATTGAAGTTTTTGTCTTAAGACCAATAACAAGGTAGATCATCAGCAGAATTAAAAAGAACAAGAGATCAAAGTTGTTACCTTTGTGGTGGTGGTTCCGAGCTAGCATCAGACTCGCTGTCACTATCACTATCAGCCAGGGCTGCGGCTATGGCTGCAGGAGACACGCCGCGCTCTCCACGCTCCTTCTCCCTAGGTGGACGAGGGGGTCTACGTTCTCCTTCACGCTTGATTTGAACTGGAGGTATGGGTGCTGATGGTCGTACTGCTAGCTGGGACCGTTGCCATTCTAGCACCTAAAATAGTTTGCTGTTATAGTGAGAGTTTTAACATTAAACCTACACTTAGGTCACTAGTCTCAGACACTAGTTGGGATATCTTGAGAATACAGTCAGTCAGCCTTGAATTATAAAGGTGAACTTCAATTCACATTAAATGAGGCCTTTAACCTACACTCAGGTTACAAATCCCAGGCACTGTTTGAAAGGTATCAATTATTTAATAATCTACCTTTTCTTCTCTGGATCTCTTGCTGCTCTCCCTTGCCTTGAGCAGTTCCCGGGTGGGCTTTACTGCCCTGGCTGCCGGTGGTGGGGGGCGTTTCACAGGTGGAGGTGTTCTAACACTGACAAGAGAGAAAAAAACTTGAAATACAAGCGAAGAATTGTCCGCCATATTGGATTTAGAATAAAATCACTAAACTGCTTTATAATTTATTTAGTTTATTTGATCAATATTACAAACAACTTACCCAGACTTTGCTGGTGGTTTTGGTTGAATCTTCTTGTTCTTTGCAGAACAGACGGAACAGGATTCATCAGAACAGCTACTTGCTGATGATCCCGATGGTGACGACTGTTGGAGAAAAACAATAATTAATAAAAAGATGTAACCAGATATTAACTGATAGAGCAAGATGGTGGGGATACAAAATAAATATGGGGGGACATTATTAGCAAGATGTTAGGACCATGTCGGTCGCTGCTGATAGGAAGGTAAAGCTTTGAGGAAATCTAGTGTTAGATGGCGGCACCAGTCCAAACAATCAAGCTTTAGATGAGACTATGTTGACTAAAGTCATATGGAGACATTACCTTTCTAGGATCAGGTGGACTAGGTGGTCGAACTCCTCGAGGTGGTGGTGGAGGCCTTGTGCGTCTCAGTCTTGGACTGGGGCTTCGCCTTTTACGAGGACTGCGGGCTGGACTCCGCCTATAACAGATACATATAAATTATCCATAAATCAAGACCTTGATACTTTAAAGATGGCAGCAATGTCTTACCTAATAGGACTTCTTCTAGGACTACGTCTAGGGGTCCTTCGAGGGCTTCTAGTGCGGGATTTACGTGGAGCCGGACGCCCAATAGGAGATCGAGAGCGACGACCAATAGATCTGGATCTACGGATAGATTTAGATCTGCTGGTGGGGAGTGGTGATCTGCTAAAAATATAATTTAACATTATAGACAGACTTATTGAAAAAAAATATGGCGTCAGAGATTTCTATGGTAGTTTTTTTGTGTCATTCATTAATAAATACATTAAAAGGAGTTAAAATATAGGGTTTATCATGGTCCGTGTCGCGTCGCATCCTCGCCGCATTCGGTGACAATCCGTCATATCACATGCTTAAATATCCATCCCATCCAACCACCAATAAACCGCATATTTAAAAGCAAAAAGATTCTGATCTTATAACACAATTTTGTAGTTTATCTTTTAAATAATCTATCAGGAACTTTATCAGCAAGTGGTGAGTGAAACTGACCCTGAAATAGTAGTTTTCACAAATTCAATTTCTTTTTATTGCAAACATATACAATGTGATCAACTAAGGTGTGCAATATATACAATTGCTATTATATTAGAGATAGGTATATTTTAAAAGAGGTATTAAATAATTTAGTCATAGTAATATTAGATATATTATAATATAGTCTATATATATATAAGGCATATGAAAATTGTCCTAGCTTGTTACAAAGTGATTGAGATTGCTATTATCTGTGAACATATCATGTCATGAGAAGTAGTTTTTAAAAAGAATGGGGGACCTAAAATGCTGCCTTGAGGTACACCATATTGAATAGGTCTTGTTTTTGAGAAATAATTGATTCGTTTAAAATTCTCCCTTTGAAGCACATTCTCGATTTTCTGTTATTTGTCTTCCTACCAGTTAAATAAGGTAACTTCATAATATTTATACTTAACAATAAAATTTCTTGATCAACAAAATCAAATGCATTAGTCAAATCCATTGATAAAACACATACTGAAACTTCATAATGAGGAAGGAATTAAAAATGTAGATGGGATGATATGAAACATGGATGCTTTTTGAATAATGTAGGACAGTAATTCCCAAACTATTACATATCCCTGAATCGACTATCAAATTATCTCTGACTTTGCTATTACCTTACAAGTAGAGTACAGAGTTTTTGGTCAACAAATGTAAACATGTGATTCAGATATAGGGTCGTTCAAGTATTATGACAGCAGATTTTTTGCAATTCTCAACCCCCGCCCGTCATACCAGCAAAAGTAAGCAAAGCTCTAACCCCACCTCCCCGCGCTTATGTAAACATTGAAATATGTATTTTTATCCTCCTCATGAACGTGTAAACTTTTTTATCGCTGAAGTAGTAATCACCATGCACCTCCCCTTCCCCATTATCTTCAAAAATAAGCAAAGAAAAGACGCCCCCACCTCCCATTATAACTTACATAGTATTTATAGGCTTATTATAAATTTCAAAATAGCGAGTGCTAAACAAGCTCTGCTAGGTTTAGGTGTAAGTGTTGCCAGCACTATTAATACAATGCTCGCCCAATTTATTCAGAAACAGCTTGTCTTTTAAGCTGCGGTGTTGCCAGCACAATCTGCCAAATAATCCTACATGATTGTAATTGTACTTGAACGGCTCATATTATATAGAAAAAATTTTTTTAAAGCACTTGCTATAGTTTTATAATCTGTGATAAATTACCTAGATCGGTTGGCAGGTGAACGTGAACGTCTCGGAGAGCTAGAGCCGTCCAAGTACATCTGTTTGTAGCCAGTGTGGCGCCACCTATAATGTAAATATTTTGTAAAAGCTACTCCTTCTAGCTCCCACTTTTTGTTATTGGTTACGTGTTATTCAGAAATGAATCAACATATTTAAGTTCAAATTCCAAATCCAATATGGCAGATTTGCTAATATCACGGTTTTAAATATGGGTATCAATCTAAAAGGTTTACTTAAACAACAAACGTAATACAATCTAATATTGTATATCATTGTTTCGAAAGAAGATGATATGAGCTGTTGCTAAACTTGAAGAAAGTGAATTAGTAATAGTAGGTGATGAAGAGAATTGGGGGCCACTGAAATATAAAACTGGAGTCATATTTGCTAAACTTAAAATAATTGAATTAGTATTAGGTGATGAAGAGAATAAGATGTCACTGAGATATAAGCTGTTGCTAAACTGGAAGAAAATGAATTAGTAATGGTAGGTGATGAAGAGAATTGGGGGTCACTGAGATATAAAACTGGAGTATAATTTGCTAAACTTAAAATAATTGAATTAGTATCAGAAGGTGATGAAGATAATCAGAAGTCACTGAGTTATGAGCTGTTGCTAAACTGGAAGAAAATGAATTAGTAATGGTAGGTGATGAAGAGAATCAAATAATTGAATTAGTATCAGAAGGTGATGAAGATAATCAGAAGTCACTGAGATATGAGCTGTTGCTAAACATGAAGAAAATGAATTAGTAATGGTAGGTGATGAAGAGAATTGGGGGTCACTGAGATATAAAACTGGAGTCTAATTTGCTAAACTTAAAATAATTGAATTAGTATTAGGTGATGAAGAGAATAAGATGTCACTGAGATATAAGCTGTTGCTAAACTGGAAGAAAATGAATTAGTAATGGTAGGTGATGAAGAGAATTGGGGGTCACTGAGATATAAAACTGGAGTATAATTTGCTAAACTTAAAATAATTGAATTAGTATCAGAAGGTGATGAAGATAATCAGAAGTCACTGAGTTATGAGCTGTTGCTAAACTGGAAGAAAATGAATTAGTAATGGTAGGTGATGAAGAGAATCAAATAATTGAATTAGTATCAGAAGGTGATGAAGAGAATTGGGGGCCACTGAGATATGAGCTGTTGCTAAACATGAAGAAAATGAATTAGTAATGGTAGGTGATGAAGAGAATTGGGGGCCACTGAGATATGAGCTGTTGCTAAACCTAAAGAAAATGAATTAGTAATGGTAGGTGATGAAGAGAATTGGGGGTCACTGAGATATAAAACTGGAGTCTAATTTGCTAAACCTTAAATAATTGAATTAGTATTAGAAGGTGATGAAGATAATCAGAAGTCACTGAGATATGAGCTGTTGCTAAACTGGAAGAAAATGAATTAGTAATGGTAGGTGATGAAGAGAATTGGGGGTCACTGAGATATAAAACTGGAGTCTAATTTGCTAAACCTTAAATAATTGAATTAGTATTAGAAGGTGATGAAGATAATCAGAAGTCACTGAGATATGAGCTGTTGCTAAACTGGAAGAAAATGAATTAGTAATGGTAGGTGATGAAGAGAATTGGGGGTCACTGAGATATAAAACTGGAGTATAATTTACTAAAATTGAATTAGGTTGTCTTAATGGACATCCAGAGGATCAATGTAAGTGATAAACAGAATTAGGGGGGCAGTATGATGAAGACATTGTTCTAATTTCTTTAAAGTAAATTAGGTGGCCTATATCAATATCCAGGGGATCTATGTAAGAGATAACCAGTATTGGGAGTCCATAAGATGTAAGTTGGAGGTGTAAGGAGGTCTGTGTAAGCGCTATAGAGAAATGGGGGTCTAAAAGATGTAAACTGTTAAAATTTGTTAAAATTGAAAGTTAGGAAGGCATACTCATACTCTAAAGAGAAAAAAATGCTAACAATAGTAATCTTTGGGAACCACTGGTATAACCAACTCACAATATGACAAATGTTAGTTGATTCATTTCTGATGATTAAATGATAATGGAACTGAATTTTTTTATTATCTAAATAATAATTAATATTATATGTATGGTTACCGATTAGGATCCTTTTCTTCAACCTCCAGGAGTTTCCTGTCCCAGCTTCCTGGAGAGGCTTGACGGGCTCTCTTCATAACATTGTCAATCTCTTTCCTACGACCTGCAGGATTTGAGGGGTCTGGAAAAGGAAATATAGATTAATAATGTTATTTAGAATACCAAAAATATCAATTTTTTTGACCACTGACATGATCTTTGTCTATGTCTACCTTTGGGTTTGGACCTTTGTTGTCAATGTTTTGAAAGATCTAAGTGGGTATCTAAACAAAACTATTTTATTTTAATATGTTATTATTGTCAAGGTCCTGAGTAGACATGGCGATCCAAGATCGATTAATAGAAGAATAGATTTTTTTGGAGCATAGAGTATAATAATGGTGGAGGTAAGCCAAAGGTCTGCGGATGAGGTCAAAGTTAATGTGAGTCCTGTCTGGAGAAGTGTAATGAAAATGTCAGCATCATCATGAATTCTAAAACTCCAAGGGCCATTGTATATGACTTTTGATATCTCTTTGTAATTGCAGACGATTGTTCAATTCATCATTTAGAGAATAGGAATTTCAAACATCTTACCTGATGTCCATGTTTATCGAGCAGGAAACCCTGACCTTAACATGTCAAGAAGAGGACTCTAACGAGAACCATATATCTATTAACAGTTTCTTTTTTTTGTGAGTGGGCTCGTGTTTTCGCACTTAGACTCTAAATCGGTCTTCTGTTCTAATATAGATTAAGCTTTAGACCCCATCTGGGTAACCAAGGGTCTGGGTAAGGATCCGTTTATAGCAAATTTTTTTTCTGTGTTATGGTCAGCAATCAACTTTCAAAAATTCTTTATGAGAGAGGGTTGGCAATGTTGCCAATTATAAATATTTTATTTTCTAATACAGATGAATTTTTATTCAAAGATAACGATAAAAAAATTCATTATGCGTAAGGGTTGGCAAAGTAACGAATACTGAACATGTTACCTGTTAGCCTGGAGTGCTGCGGGTTGCGGTCCATGTGGAGACGGTTCTTGGAAGCCGCCTCCGCCGCCCGCGACACCGACCCGTTGCGACGGGACGACATTCTACAATTAATTACATATATTGAATTTACAACACAAACTGGATCTATAGTCTTCATGAATTAATGTCTTTATCATTTTAAGTTATTTGTGGGTAGGATTAAAAGAAAACAGTAATTCACAAATATATTAAACATATTAACTGTATTTGAGGCTTTCGGAGTAAAGACCACGGGACCTTGTGCCATGAGTCCCACTGATCCACGAGACCAGTCATTGAATGAGCCTTAGGGAACTGTCGCACTGGCAGGTTCGCCACACGCTCACTGTATTCTTTTACTATTTTCTCATCTTGCAATCAGTCTGCACGATGAGCAGATATAATTGAATAATATAAGACAAGACATATTCTTCTCAATTGGACTTCTTTTAGCAGTAAGGAACTCTTTTGTCTCTAATATTTCAAGTGGTGATGTAATGAGTTAACACATAAAGATCAAATACATATATACATTCATATTCTTAATTGTATACACTTACCTGACGACTGTGTCTCTGGTGTTTTATTAAAATCAAGTGTTTAATTGTTAACTCCATTAAATCTTTACATAGTATAAAATAGTTGCTTCCAGCTGTCGGTCTTCTATGTTCAGTTGACAGATTTTAATTTGGTCTTTGTTGCAAGTTAGAAATTAAGTTAACAGTTTACCACTTCTCGACAATACTTATAAAATAAGACCGATTAAATTAATGCTATATTGGTAAGTTTTGGAATTTAATTATCCCCCCAAATATTTCCGATTAACAGATTTGCTGAAGAGCAATGCATGATTAATTAAATAGTTCAACCTAATTAAATACCGACGAATACAAAATTACTAGTCATATTATAATTATCGACTTAAAAAAAGGTTCTATAGGCTATTACCTTTTAGTGTTTTTTAATTATTCCCCTAAACATACTGTTTCATTTGATACCCATATCATGTGTCATTGAGGACTGTACATTTTATCAATTTATTTGTAATGATTATTATTATATTTTTGTTAAATATTTAAGAATGTCGTCATTGTGTTTAGCAATAATAGGCCGCTTTCCCATGCCTTTAGATTGAACTTCATAACACGGCTTCAGCCTATTGTAATATGAGTAAAGTATTTAAGTACTAAAGACAAGGCTATACGGTGTAATACCTTAATAAAATAAAAACAGAAAAATAATAATGGCTGGGGGCGGAGGCTGTGTTTATACAAGAATGCCTTGACTAAATTAGTGAATTCCAATTGTTAAGTATTGAGGGTTGATAAAGACTATAAAGTATTAGCAGTGTTGCCAACTATTAATAATATCAAACCTATTATACCCTAGATAGTATTTATGTAGGCTTTATCAATGGTTTTATTTGTAAAACTGGAAAATGGGATTTTCAATAATAAAACCAACAATAAGATTTGTTGGGTTTTGTCTTTACTGGCAACCCTTAATGGTTAATTTAAAGGATTATATGGATATAAATAAAATATTAATTTAATCATTTTCATGTTTTGTCCGGACAGACATCTGGTAATAAAAAGTGTAAACTTAGGTTACGGAACGGCCGTGACATTGGCCCTTTGTTGCCTCAAAAACATAATCGTCAATATAGTTATTTTTGCAACTTAGATCAATTATCTATCAGTTGCACTATATTACCTTTTTTTATCAATTACACCATTGAATGTAAAAAGTTGAATATTTTACTGCAATTTTATTTGTCAATCAAATGATCCCAAATAAGGTTCTAATGTCCCAAAATCGGGAGAAATCCCGCACCGACTACACTATTAAATATTTTCTCTATGGAATAAAGTGCAAGGATCACAAGTGACATTTGTTTTCCGCAACAGTGAGTTATTGTAGGCTTAGATTTATCCAGAATAAAATTTTGGAGCGAAACCATTAAGTCAGCACTTTCCCAAATAGTGGACATCTGGTAGCAAATGAGTAAACTCAGGTCACAGAACGGCCGTGACATTGGTCCTTCATTTCATACACATCAATATTATTAAGTTTTTTAGATGCAATAAAATAACTATACTTGTATATGTTTTTACCAACAGCTCTACAATATTATCTTTATTTATCAATTACACCATTAAATGTAATGAAAAGGACAACTAAATTGTTTTGTTTGTAAATAAAATGAGTAAATACTTTAAACTGAAAAATCAATATGCTGTTCTACAAGTTTCATAATTTTGTAAAAATCTCACTTGGGATTGAATTTTTTTTTACGTGGGAGGATTAAGCTCAGGTTGTGTGAATCTTTTGTTAAAGGTATTATACGAAGTTTTATTTCATGTTGGCATAACTGTGGCGAAAAGCATTCGAGCTGACGCCTACTTACTCTATTTATACTTTCACAAAATGGCCGTCGATTCCGCACTCACCTGCCGCTTTAGAAAGGCTTACCTCTATCTCTCCGCTCGGTACTCAGGAGCGAGGGCTCCAAACGCGCGCGGCGAGACGCGAGGGGCTCGGCCCCGGGGCGGCGGGGACTCGATGTCCGCCAACGCCGCTGTGACCCAACCGACATACTTAACAGCACGGAACGCGACGGCGACGCGACGTGAGCCCACGCCAGGCGAACATGCAGCCTCCGGGCGTACGCGGCGGCGCGGCGGCCTCGCGGGCAGGCCGTACGACTCACACACGAGCACCAGCACCTCCACTCCAGCACCTTCACTCGTACTGTGTGGTGCGGTGTCACCTTGTGGCCACTGCCCACTCCTCCGACGAGCTGAACAAACATACTAAATCCACCTAATTAATCACAAAACAAAGTTACGAACCAGTATAAACACGATAACTTTCACTGAAGTTCTTTGATGGATATTTTTCTATATATTTCCGCGACACACCTCACTCGAAGCATCGGCCATTTTGATTTAATGATTGATCTTAAATTCTTTACTAGGGATTAGGGATGCTCATCGATTTTCGATGAACATCGATGTTAGAAGATAAAATATCGATGTTGAATTAAATAAAACATCGTAACATCGATGTCAGCAGGGAACATATTCGGAATTTGGTCGTGGACATGTCATAATCGGACGAAATCTGTAAACGCTTCTACACACAGTAAGTATTTATCAAGTTCTGAACACTACCAAACTACGGAAAAAACCTTTGTCTTGTTCTACCTTTATTACTACATCAACACCATCTGAGCGATTATTTTCGAAGGTTGGTTCAACAGCGCAACAGGAAGATTCTTCTTTTTTTAAATTATTATTTTTACAGTCTATTGACAAAAAGTATTGGAACTTGTAATGTGTTTCTACGCCCACATGACGAAAAGCATTTTGACAGTTGACATCGACTTTTGGCCATGAAAATCGATTGTTAAATCGATATTTGACGTTAAATCCATCCTATTTTTAGTTAACAATATTTTCTTTAAATATAATAATATAAAGATTAAGTTATGTTGCAGTGTTAAATTTACCTAACACTGATCATCAACACTAACTATTAATGACCATCAGCTGAGGCGGGTACTCTCCTCAGTAGATGGAGGAGGTTGAGAAGTTAGAATTCCTCACAATGTTTTCCTTCACCGATAGGACTAACAATATTTAATTTCTTAGCACATAATAGGTATGCAAAATTTAATTTCTATTATATTAATTATTCTTGCGCGAATAGAGACTCTATCCCTCAGGAACTCTGTAAGAGTTTAAGATAAAAATAATAAAAGTTTAATTTATTAATTTCAGTCATACCCCTTCAGCTATGTATCCACCATAGACATCACACACCCCCACAGGAACTGTGCATTTTCCGGGATAAAAAGTATACTATTTTCTAATCCAGATTATAAAGTATCCGCATATCAAATATTATTCAAATCGGTAAAACTGTTTTAAAGTGATACCTGCGCAAACAAACAGGTAAAAATTTAATAAGCTATCTATCTATATATATATAAAGAGAAGCTGACTGACTGACATATCAACGCAGGGCCTAAACTACAAGGTTTAGCAACTTGAAATTTTGCACAAGGGTTCTTTTTATAACGTAGGGGAGCACTAAGAAAGGATTTTTGAAAATTCACCCCCTTAGAGGGTGAAACGGGGGTGCAAAGTTGATATGAAACTTAGTCGTTTAACTTATATGTTGAAAAATAATCCGAGCATAACATTTTGTAAGTAAATAATATACTATCAGTGCTTTAAAAGATTAAAACTTTAGAGAAAATTAAATCAGGGTATGTAATGAGAATTGATATATCAATTATTCAATTAGGTATTAATTAAGAATCGATTCTGTTGCATTCGAGACTATTTGATTCAAATATCGATTTTTTATTGAAAATTGACATCCTTACTCTACACGCCAGCAATGTTGCTAGAGGTTAATTTACAAACTCCTTGTCGATATTACTAAAAATTACATTTCCAGTGTTAGTTACTTGTTAAATTTTAAACATTTCTAAAAAGATCTCAAAATATTTATCGTTATTTTTCTTAATTTCAATAAAACAAAAAGTATATGCCAAATAAGGAATTATCTTGTTTGAGGATTAAGGGCAGGGAGAGCAAAGTCGATGCGTAGTGATTATATAATATTTATTTCTTTTTCAATGCTTTCTACGAGGGGAGGTCCAAAAGTTCGTGGAATGGAAGGGTTTGAAATAAAATGAAACAACAAAACTATTTTTCCTTTGCAATATAATCACACTGAAGTTGAATACATTTATTAGATCTATGAATTAATTTTTCTAAACCGTCGTAAAAATATTTTTTATCTTTTGCCGCAAAATGAGCCAAAATTGCCCCCTTTACTTCATTGTCGTCGGAAAATTTCCTTCCCCTTAGGTCTTTTTTTAAATTAGGGTACAAATAAAAATCACTTGGGGCCAGATCTAGACTGTAGGGTGGGTGGACTAGCGATTCGAAGCCATGTGTGTGCAGAGCAGCCATTGCAACTCTGCTCTTGTGAACCGGTGCGTTGTCTTGCAAAAGCAACACACCTTTGATCAGTTTTCCTTGACGTTTTTCCTTGATGGACTCCTTTAATTTTTCTAGAATCGTTGCGTAGTATTCTCCTGTTATGGTCCTTCCCTTTTCTTTATAATCAATCAGTAGTATCCCTTCACAATCCCAAAAAACAGTTGCCATCAACTTTCCAGCCGACTCCGACACTTTGAACTTCTTTGGCGGCGGTGTCCCCTTTTTGTGCCATTGCATGGACTCTTGTTTGGACTCAGGCTCAAAGTGATGAACCCATGTTTCATGTCCGGTAACAATTTGCTCCAAAATCTGTGCCAGCTCGTCTCCACACAACTCCAAAAATAGTTTTGAAGCATCGACGCGTTGCTGTTTCTGAAGCGGCGCGGCGTGAGCATTCTCGGTACCCATCTTGCACTGACTTTTGTCATACCCAGATGGTCATGTAGAATTCGCAAAATGGTGGTATCTGATACTCCAACTAATGCAGATATCTGTTTTTTCTTTAAACGGGTATCTTCCAGTACAATTTTTTCCACTTTTTCGATGATGTTTGATGTGGTGGCCTCAACTGGCCTTCCTGGGGCCTTCGAGGGTCGTCTTCAATCGACTCCCGACCATGTTTAAAAAGACCATGCCACTTGTAAATCATTGATTTACTAGGGCACTGGTGATAAACGGTTCCCATTTCATTCAAAATGGTTTGAGCGGTCTTTCCTTGCTTGGTAAGGAATTTTATTACTGCATGGTGTTCAATTTTCTCCATAGTTTTAGTGTTCTTCCGGATTGACTTGTTTATCAGGCGAGTATTCGTAAACGAATGACGCAATTAGGTTGAAACTCAGCTTATATACTAATGATAAGTCCGCAATTAGTATGACTCTAAGCAAGCATCCCTATCCCCACTCCATCCCCTCCATTCCACGAACTTTTGGACCTCCCCGTGTATGTACGGCCGACACCAACCATCAAGAGATTACAGAGTACTGCATAGACTACAAACCAATAAGACCACAGACTATCAACTAGCGATGTAGTATTGCTCCTACAACAATCTTGAATGATCTAATGAGCCTACACGCATCCTGAGTTTTGACAGCCTAAAAAAATCTAAAATACTAGTCGGTGCATCCCGGGTGCAATTTACCACATATACTTAGATATATCAAAATAATTTTAAAATATATTATTGCTAAATTAAAACATACAGGCGCTTACGACATGTTTAATTAGATTATCCTGCAGGAACTGATTTTTTTCAGGTTATGAAGTATTTCACATCTGTGTGCCAAGTTTTAATTATGGCAGAGTTGCATGTGTGTCACCAATTAGCGCTCAATTTAGTTTGCAATCCTATGACGAACTAGTTCGCTCTTTTAGTTCATTAGTTCTTTTTTAAATAATTTAGTAAAAGTAATAAATAAAGGGGGAGGAAGTTATTTTTACTTTTATTTAAAAGGTTAGAAAAATCTACGTCTAGAACAGAGACACAAGGGTTCGAAAGAAGTGCACCATTCTTCAGTCAAGTTTTCCAAAATATTAAGTCCAAAATTTTCCGGCGAGAACACCGAATGGGTCAGATTCCGTGATCTGTTTGTGTTATTAGTACATAACAATGATACTATCGATGACGTCCAGAAGCTCCACTACCTCAAGGGATATCTTACCAGGGAAGCTAAGAGACTTTTACTCCATATTTCGGTGAATCAGGGTAACTATCAAGAGTGTTGGAAATTGCGAAGAGATGAGAGCGCTCAATTTAGTTCGCAATCCCATGACGAATTAGTTCGCTCTTTTAGCTCATTAGTTTCTTTTTTTAATAATTTAGTAAAAGTAATAAATAAAGGGGGGAGGATGTTATGTTTATTTTTATTTACGTTTGTGACTTGAGTTGGTGCTTTGGATGATAAAAGAAGAACTAAAAGCGAGATCATAGATGAACTAGTTCGTTCACCTAAAAGAGCGCTCTTCCAACCTAGGTTGTTCACGAACTACCCAAGACTACCGGAATAACAGGCTAGATATCGTCTGTCTATAAGTTTATTGTTTATAATATACAAAATTAGATTATATAATAATATTATATTAATTATGATTCAAATGGATTAAACAATAATTACTAATATACAATAATACAAATATACGTCAGGATGATGGATTGCAAAGAAGATAGGCAAGGGTAAAAAATATCGTTATGTCAAAATATCGATATTTAAAAAAAATTATCTATGTATATCGTTGATATTTTACATCTCAAAATTTCGTATTCTTTCGTATTCTATCGCAAACTGCGCCAAACTCTGATCACCACCTAAAATATAAGTTAATTATCTTGGTGGTAGGGGATCTGTTCCCGACTAGCTTGCGACCACGTGTTTGCGAATCCGAGGGCCAAGTGTCATTGACGCGTTCCGGCCGAGTCGCATGTGGGTCAGACTTACCAGCTCTCCTACCCATGAATGATGCGGATCTAGTGGACTCTGGGCTCTTGCTCAGGGTCTGCTGAAACCGCAGCATTTTTTTCTTTTTTCCCCCTCCCCACTTTATCTTCTAGGATGCAACGCATCGGCAAAACAAGAATACTCTCTTGCTGTTGTCCATGGGCGATGGTGGCCTCTTACCATCAGGTGGACCATCTGCTCGTTTGCACCTTATCTACCATAAAAAAAATAATGACGATAAAATATCGGTATTTTTTGTCTACATATATAGATATATTTTAAAAATATCGATTCGATACATATTGAAATATTTTTTCATTTGCCCAACCCTAAAGGCAAGTGTCAAAAGTCAATGCAGTGTTGTCAATATGAAGTAATAAAACTCAACATGTACTTCACTTAGTAATAAAATGAGTATAAGTACGCCGATAGATGGCGTAATTATACTCATTTTAATACTAAGTATTCGCAAGTAATTTTTTCGATAGTAGCTTATTCTTCCCCAAGCTCTATCTTAGTACCAAATTTCACCAAAATCGGTTGAGGGATTTAAACGTGATTGCATAGCAGAATATAATAAGTTAATAATGCAATTGTTAGATTACGAAAGATTTATCTAAAAACTCGTATCGGCTTGTTAGACAACTGCATGAATAATAAATTACTATAGATTATTATCAATACATGAGATACAAATCTACAGACAGTTGAGTTAATCGATTCTAAATTGATAACATATCGATATATCGATAGTCTGATATTGAAATGGAGATAGCGATAGTTTATTTTTTTCCACTCAAAATGTCATCGAAAACTTAAAATACATTAATTACACTGTTGTATTTTTCTTGAAATATTTATTCGTGTACAAGGCTGTACGGTTTGAAACCTTTGCCTTTTCTAAAATCTGATATTTAAAAAAATAACAACAGACCTGAGACGGTACGGACGGTATAAGTAAAGTTACATAAGAGAGAGAGAGAGGAGGGGGGGTTTAGAGAGAGTAGGGCACCTATACTAATTTTAAAGGAGCTGAATCTTTGTTGTATCGCAGTTTACGTACAGCAACCGAAGCTCATTGCTCCGCTCCTATGGGTCGTAGCGTGACGTCATATACCCTAATGCCTTCTTCGATTAATAGAATATAGATAAATATAATAAAAACCCATGAATATTATGTTTATAATACTCTGTGGTTACTCAAATAAACTCCCTAGTTATTTATTGAAGGTGTGACGTCACGATTTATTCACATCGTCGTCCATAGACAACTGACTTACTATAAATGAATAAAGAGTTAACCTACTAAAAAGGTTTTGCCTTTGAGAGTCAATCTCTGTCGTGTTATCGCGTAGTGTACAACACGACAGTGGTTAAGGTCACCCTTCTTGAGGTCCACTTGAAGTTTTTGGGCAGTGGAGGGGAGCCCTACACCTTGGTCGCAACCTCCTATCTCATTCTATGGCATGTTTAAGTTTGTAAGTTAAACAAGTTCTGTAAACATTAATCTTGTACAGGTTGGTTTTGAATGTCAAATGAAAGTTATAATACGTTGCCATGGTAACCAGTTTAATACACAAATTTGAATTTGGAATCTATTTATTAATCTGTAATACAAAATCTTTGAATAAATGGAACATAGACTTCAAATTACGAATGTTCTAGACGCAAATTTGAATTTGGAATCTATTTATTAATCTGTAATACAAAATCTTTGAATAAATCGAACATAGACTTCAAATTACGAATGTTCTAGACGCAAATTTGAATTTGGAATCCATTTATTAATCTGTAATACAAAATCTTTGAATAAATCGAACATAGACTTCAAATTACGAAATTTCTAGACGCAAATTTGAATTTGGAATCCATTTATTAATCTGTAATACAAAATCTTTGAATAAATCGAACATAGACTTCAAATTACGAAATTTCTAGATGCAAATTTGAATTTGGAATCTATTTATTAATCTGTAATACAAAATCTTTGAATAAATGGAACATAGACTTCAAATTACGAATGTTCTAGACGCAAATTTGAATTTGGAATCTATTTATTAATCTGTAATACAAAATCTTTGAATAATAAATGGAACATAGACTTCAAATTACGAATGTTCTAGACGCAAATTTGAATTTCGAATCTATTTATTAATCTGTAATTCAAAATCTTTGAATAATAAATCGAACATAGACTTCAAATTACGAATGTTCTAGACGCAAATTTGAATTTCGAATCTATTTATTAATCTGTAATTCAAAATCTTTGAATAATAAATCGAACATAGACTTCAAATTACGAATGTTCTAGACGCAAATTTGAATTTGGAATCTATTTATTAATCTGTAATTCAAAATCTTTGAATAAATGGAACATAGACTTCAAATTACGAATGCTTTAGACACAAATTTGAATTTGGAATCTGTTTTCAATCCATTCTCCAAAGAATTCGGATTGAAATTGATGGTTTCATTGATAGGTTCGTAATTTCTATCATAGATTCGCAGCAGTTTGACAGATATTAAACCAACTCCCGTGTCACAAGCCTCAGGCTCCGCATTCAGTTTGGTTTTTTAAAAATATCTTATGCCTCAGTGAAGCGAGGACTGAACGTAAAGTTAAACGAAAGTTATACAATAAGTATTTCCGTCCTTTCTATATTTATAAATAATATTTGTCATTTCAAGATGGCCGCGGGACCAGGCGCAGGTATTTATTTTTTGTTTGTTGCGTCCATTGACCTACGAATATATGGACGTCGGCATTAAGACGTCCCGTGCGAGTCTCTTACTTCTCTCTCTATAGGTTTGTATGTTTGTTACACGATCACGCAAAAACGGCTGAACGGATTTCAATGAAATTTGGTGCGCAGATACTTTATAATCTGGGTTAACAAAAAATATACACTCAGTTAAGATTAGAAGCGAATCGAACCCACAAAACTTTTTTTTTCAGACTGTGCTGTTGGCCCTACTGGTTTCAACAGCGTCAGGGGAGGCGAGCAGAGGGCTTACCCAGAGAGGGTAGAGGCCGATTGGTTCAGAATCGGTCTTGCCTCAATCAACATGGGTTTATATAGACGTCTTTGTTGGGGAGGGTGGCAGGGGCGACAGTGGGGGGCTTGGCACTGGCCTTGGCTTAGGGCGCGGCAACTCTCAGAAAATAGAAGAGTAGCAACTGTTACTTCCATTTACGAGAGGAACCTAAAAAGTGCCTTGGACTTGTGATCTTAAGGATATGTTTCAAGCAATTATAAGACTTGCCTTCACTGCCCCAGGTTGTCTTTCTCAGCTTAAGTTAGGTTAGGCTTACCCAGCACCCGTACGAAGGGGTACGAAAGGGGAAGGAGCGAGTCAACTAGTTGTAGATAAGTTCCTCGAGCTTGCCAATTCGACAGCCAAGTGTCATAAGTGTTGAGCCGCATGTAGGCGAGACTTACCCCCTCCCTCTTCCATCCCCTTCACTCCCCCTCCCCACACTATCTTCGTTATAGACATAAAACTTCCCCATGAATATTTCTGTCTATTGGTAAAAAGTTTTGTGTGAATAGACAGACAGATGCCGCATGGGACATTGTTTAATAAAATGTAGTGATTTTTATGTGACAGCACTTTTACCAGAGATATGCGAGCAGTGTTGCCAACTGACCTACTTTTCGTACCTAGATCAGTTGCAAAAAGTAGCTAGAAATGACAAAAATAAAAGTAAAATTAGCTAAATTTATTTTAAACATATTTAAACAAAAATATTTGGTAATAAAATTAATTTTATAACAATAAAAATAATGTTGACACAACAAAAAATATAATTATATATTTAAAAAAAATATAATTAAGTAGTTATTGGCTAAAATTAGATAATTAAATTAAGTAACACATAATGTGATTAGTTTAAAAGCTGATAAAATAAATAATCTAGCCGCCATTTTTTTTGCTCTGTAGCTCATGGATATGTAAAAATAGACAGAATTAACTACAAAGTCGCTAAGTTGGCAACACTGTATGCGAGGTTATGTGGCGAGGGATGTGTTTATTAAGAACCAATAGAATCACTTCATTTACGCGAGGATTCCTCTACATGCTCACACATATCTGGTAGAAACACTGATAGATACTTTAAGGGTGCTGATTGTGAGTCCACAGTATTAAAGATCAATGGACAATCTATTTAAGGGCTTTTACATTTATTAGTTTAGGCGACATTTAAATTTAAGAATTTGGTTCCTATTTAGTTTTGTTATTTTAGAGTCTTCCTTATGAACTTTATATATTACTAGTTGACCCGCGCGAATTTGTTCGCGTGTAGCTCGGCTTCTATTGGTCGTAGCGTGATTATATATAGCCTATAGCCTTCCTCGATAAATGGGCTATCTAACACTGAAAGAATTTTTCAAATCGGACCAGTAGTTCCTGAGATTAGCGCAAACAAACAAAGTCGTCAGCTTTATATATTAGTAAATATATTCACTAAGAGAAGTATATTCCCGTCTCTCTTCCTTCTTTATGCTTTTATTCTGTCTCTCTATCTCTCTTTAATTTTTATCTTTGCTCTGTTCTTCTCGCTCTTTTATTATCTATCGCTTTTCACTTTTTTTCATTCTATATTTTCCCTTTTTCACGCCATTTCTTATTCTTTTACTGAGAGAAGTATATTCCCATCTCTCTTTCCTTCTTTATGTTTTTATTCTCTCTCTATCTCTCTTTAATTTTTATCTTTGCTCTGTTCTTCTCGCTCTTTTATTATCTATCGCTTTTCTTTTTTTTCATTTCATATTTTCCCTTTTCACCATTTTTCACTCTTTTACTGAGAGAAGTATATTCCCATCTCTCTTCTTCCTTCATGCTTTTATTCTGTCTCTCTATCTCTCTTCAATTTTTATCTTTGCTCTGTTCTTCTCGCTCTGTTATTATCTATCGGTTTTCCTTATTTTTCTTTCTAGATTTTCCTTTTTTCTCGCCATTTCTCACTCTTTCACTGAGAGAAGTATATTCCCATCTCTCTTCCCTTCTTTATGTTTTTATTCTCTCTCTCTCTTTAATTTTTATCTTTGCTCTGTTAATATCTATCGCTTTTCTTTTTTTTCATTCTAGATTTTCCTTTTTTCTCGCCATTTCTCACTCTTTCACTGAGAGAAGTATATTACCATCTCTCTTCCCTTCTTTATGTTTTTATTCTCTCTCTCTCTCTTTATTTTTTACCTTTGCTCTGTTAATATCTATCGCTTTTCTTTTTTTTCATTCTAGATTTTCCTTTTTTCTCGCCATTTCTCACTCTTTCACTGAGAGAAGTATATTACCATCTCTCTTCCCTTCTTTATGTTTTTATTCTCTCTCTCTCTCTTTATTTTTTACCTTTGCTCTGTTCTTCTCGCTCTTTTATTATCTATCGCTTTCATTCTATATTTTCACTTACTCTCTCTTTTTTTCAAATAATGAAAAGCTACACAATTACTGAGTGAAATGTCCTGAGCGAAGCGAGGGCAGGCCACACTAGAGATCTTAATTAAACACTGATTACGTTAATCACTGTTTGTAAGTAAGTGCGTGAATAATTAACAATAAAAAGTTTATAGTCAGTCAACAGGTCAGTTATATTGTGTGTGTGTGTGTGTGTGTGTGTGCATGTGTGTGTAACTCCTTTTCAAATATCGTAAGCTGACTGACTGACATATAAACGCAGGGCCTAAACTATAAGTGGTAGGAACTTAAAATTTTGCACATGGGTTACTTTTATAACGTAGATGACCACTAAGAAAGGATTTTTGAAAATTCACCCCCTAAGGGGGTAAAATTGGGTTGCAAAGTTAGTATGACCACCTCTTAAAATTGGACATGAAGTTGCGGGTAAAAACTAATAATCTAATAATGTAGATTTAAGTCAACAACAATCACGCAGTGGTGGAGTGTCGGACCGCGCCGACCGGTTCGCAAACATTGGTCACGTGTGTGTGTGTGTGCGCGTGTGTGTGTGTGTGTGTGTGCTGTTGTTGTTGCTAAGCGGTTTCTAATACCTTTCACTTGGAGGTTTTAATGCAACTTTTATTATATATACTGTTTATTGAACATTAAGGTCGTACAGACTGTTGTGATGAAATAGATTTCTACCATAGACAAAATACTAAAATTAAAAAAAAAAATTAATGAATAATTTTTTTCGTCTTAAATGTCAAATACCGGTTTTTTATATTCTATAGTTTCATCATTAACCGATGGTTTGGATAAAGTAAATTTATCACAAGGCTGTACGGTATAATACCTTTGCTTTTTACCAATAAAAAGTGAGAAAAAAAGTAAATTTGTCAAAAATCCCTCATACAGTTTTTAAAACGCGATAATTTCCACAGACAATTAATTATAGTCTCAGAGACAGCCTCTGTATTATTTTTTTTTATTTATTTCTTTATAACTCTTTAATCTATGAAGACATTAATATAATCTATGGTTTAATTTCCCTTAGCCTTTTTTATCAATAAAAAAGAGAAAAAAAAAAGTAAATTTGTCAAAAATCCCTCATACAGTTTTTAAAACGCGATAATTTCCACAGACAATTAATTATAGTCTCAGAGACAGCCTCTGTACTATTATTTTTTTTAATTTCATTATAAAAAAATTGTCTTAATAAATCTTAAATCTATGAAGACAATTAATATAATCTTTGGTTCAATTTCCCTTGGCCTTTTTTATCAATAAAAAAGAGAAAAAAAAAAGTAAATTTGTCAAAAATCCCTCATACAGTTTTTAAAACGCGATAATTTCCACAGACAATTAATTATAGTCTCAGAGACAGCCTCTGTACTATTATTTTTTTTAATTTCATTATAAAAAAATTGTCTTAATAAATCTTAAATCTATGAAGACAATTAATATAATCTATGGTTTAATTTCCCTTGGCCTTTTTTATCAATAAAAAAAGAGAAAAAAAAAAGTAAATTTGTCAAAAATCCCTCATACAGTTTTTAAAACGCGATAATTTCCACAGACAATTAATTATAGTCTCAGAGACAACCTCTGTATTATTTTTTTTTTTAATTTATTTCTTTATAACTCTTTAATCTATGAAGACATTAATATAATCTATGGTTCAATTTCCCTTTGCCTTTTTTATCAATAAAAAAAGAGAAAAAAAAAGTAAATTTGTCAAAAATCCCTCATGCAGTTTTTAAAGCTCGATAATTTCCACAGATAATTATAGAGTCTCAGAGACAACCTCTGTATTATTTTTTTTTAATTTCTTGCTTAATAAGTCTTTAATCTATGAACACATTAATATAATCTATGGTTCAATTTCCGCGGGAAGTGAAAACTAGACATGTGCGAGTCGGACTCGCGTACGAAGGGTTCCGTTCACGTTTGTTCTATGCCACCCCCTCCCCTTTAAATATTTATTTTATTCTGTTTTTAGTATTTGTTGTTATAAAGGCAACAGAAATATATCATTTGTGAACATTTCAACTGTCTGGCTATCACGCCTCGTGATATAGACGGACGGAAAGGTCAGTCAGTCAGTTTATCGACTCAATGTCTCATCACTCATGAAGTCATGAACCTTTCGAGCATTAATCATTAATGACAAAGGTCACTGTGTCAGTGTCATACTAATTAAATTTTTAATATATAAGTTATTTAGTCTCGATTCTCCCTGTATGTACACTGTGCAGTGTTGCCAGTTACATATTAATTTTATGCTAGTGTGCGGGTAATTACCCGATTATCAACAGTTTTTTTAAAGCAACCGTGATCTTAATTTCATACTTGCGGGCATTGCTTTATATATGAAGGAGGAAGAGAAGAAAAAGGGTGTTAAGGAGAAATTAATTAACATAGGGAGGGGAAGAAGGAAGAAAGAAAATAATACCACCTCACAATTTCCAAAATTTTTTATTACCAAATTCATACGAATCTTGCTAGTGTGCGGGTAATTACCCGATTTTCAGCAACTTTCATTTTTTAAAGTAACCCTGATTCAGACTTCATAGGTAAAAAAAGGGTGTTGGGGAGAAATGAATGAAATAATACTTCTTCTCACCATTTCGTAAATTAAAACAAAGAAAGGAAGGTAGAACGAGAAGAATTCGAATTTAATTTTGTTTTGTTTTATTTTTTATTACCAAATTCATACGAATTAGAAATCACTGTTTGTAATGGTGTTGCTAGTGTGCGGGTAATTACCCGATTTTCAGTAGCTTTTTTTTAAGTAACCCTGATTCAGACTTTATAGGTAAAAAAAGGGTGTTAGGGAGAAATGAATTAACGTAGGGAGGGGAAGAAGGAAGAAAGAAATAATACTTCTTCTCACCATTTCATATATTAGAACAACGAAAGGAAGGTAGAACGTTTATTATTACCAAATTCATACGAATCAGAAATCACTGTTTGCGAGAGTGTTGCTAGTGTGCGGGAAATTACCCGATTTTCAGCAACTTCCACTTTTTAAAGTAACCATGATTCAGACTTAATAGGTAAAAAAGGGTGTTAGGGAGAAATGAATTAACGGAGGGAGGGGAAGAAAAAAGAAAGAAATAATACTTCTTCTCACCATTTCGTAAATTAAAACAACGAAAGGAAGGTAGAACGAGAAGAATTCGAATTTAATTTTGTTTATTTATTATTACGAAATTCATACGAATCAGAAATCACTGTTTGAGATAGTGTTGCTAGTGTGCGGGTAATTACCCAATTTTCAGCAACTTCCATTTTTTAAAGTAAACCTGATTTAGACTTCATAGGTAAAAAAGATTTTTTTAAGAGCATAATATTTTTTTATTATTTGTCAAAATTCATTTATGGCAACTCTAAAAAGAGTTGTTTTAATTAAATAAAAATATAAGTTTGTAAAAGAATCTCTTTAGTTACCTAGCCTCGCCCAATGTGTCAAATGAAGCGATTCTATTGGTTCCTAACAAACACATCGTAGCTCTAGCAAAGTAACTCTTGTCTGTCTGTCGCGCTTTAACGCCAAAACTACTGTACCGATTTAAATGGAATTTAGTACAAAGACAGTCTAGAGCTATAGGCTACTTTTTAATGCTAAAAAAGGGTTGTAAGGGGTTGAAAGGGGGATAAAAAGTTGTATGGAATTTTAGTTGAATCGATATAAATAAATATGACATTCAAAATTTGTAAGAGTTTTACCCTCAAGGGTATAAAATAACAATAGGGAAAGAAACCATTTCACGCGGACGAAGTCGCGTGCACAGCTAGTGTTTATATATAAGGTCAATAAACTTAGATATTTATTAAGTGATTTAAGCAATAACAATAAGTGATAAAACTCGGGGCGTCACCTCGTTGAGATTACCTGAAAGATTATTGACTTCAGCTTCAGACTTCACAGATAATACATAAACATACAGATGTCTAATTGTCTCATAGTGATAAATTTTTTAAAATTGGATCAGTAGCAACAAAATGTCCATATTCTGGCAACATTACATCACCTATGTCACTCAGGAATAGTGTAGCTTTCTATCAGTGAAAGAATTATTAAAATCGAATCTATAGTTCCAGAGTAAACCTTCACTTTACATATTTAAATGTCCATATCTTTTTAATTAGAATATTTATGGCAACACCACATAGCCTATGTTACCCGGAAAGGATGTAGCTTTCTATCGGTAAAAGAATTTTCAAAATCGGTTTAGTAGTTTTCGAGTTTATTAACAAACAATCAAGTCTTTTCTCTTTATATAATAGTGTAGATGTAGACAAGTAATGGCGGGGAAAGTAAAATGGCGGGAGAGCGTTGTTACATTTGATTGTGCTGCAGAAGGTGTAGTTATATGATAATAAAATACAATTCTTATGTGTGAGTATACCTGTGTTCTTATACTATGGTAAAAACCGCATTAAAATTCATTGCGTAGTTTAAATCTAAGAGTACAGACGTCAGGAAAACGACTATGTAACTATACGTATACCATATAAAACTCAAACTCCATTGCGTAGTTTAAAAGATCTAAAGAGTACAGACGTCAGGAAAACGATTATGTAACTATAGTATGTAAAACAAATGTTTATATGATTTATTGTATGTGAGATTGGGAACAGTTCTTTTAAGACGTATTTTGTAAAAAAAAAAATATTTCGAGGGATTTATTAATATTATACTAAAATACTTAAACTAGCTTAATAAAAAACTAAAACTTTAGCTAAGAAAAGGTTCTTACCTTTCTAACAAATATAATTTCATCACAATCGGTCCATTATCTTGGGCGCTACGATGCCACAAACAGACATACAGATACACACGATAAACTTATAACACCCCTCCTTTTAGCGTCGGGGATTAATTACACAAACACAGCTGATAATAAAATATGAATTTGATAATTATTTTCTTAATTAATAAAATGATTAATGTCTGTACCCAAGTAGGCGCCAACTGTCATTTGTTTTTTTTTAAAATCATATTATAAATTATAACTATAAACAGGGAAAGGTCACAATTTATATTTATCATTTCTTTTACTTACACGTTAGTAATATCTGTATTTTTTTGTATTTCAGGAATATTCAAGGTATTTTTTTTTAATAATAAAAGTGATCCAAAGACAATTTTTAAAATACAGATTATAATTTTATAAATTTGATATTTATTTTCTTAATTAATAAAATGTTTTATTACTGCGACCAAGTTGGCGCCAACTGTCATTTATTTTTTTTAAGTGATCTTTTAACTTATAATATATTCAGGCAAAGGTAAAGAAATGTATTTTAATGTTTTTTTTTAATTACACATTAGTAATATCTGTATTGATTCTAGGTTAATTTTTTTTAAATAATAAAATTGATCCAAAGACAGATTTTAAAATACAGATTATAATTTTTTATAAATATTAGAATCAATTATATTAAATTACAAAATTATAATATTTAAGATCTATGGATATGAAATAAATAGAAAAAAATAATAAAACAGATTATAAAATCGTTTACAAATGACAGCACTTAATCAAGTAAGATATTTTTATTAAGCTTTTTCCATCCCATAGAGTTATGGTGGTATAAAATCTAATTTAACTGCATGGAGGCCATATTAATATCCGAATGAAAGTAATTTATTATCTATGGTTCAACATTCCAATGGCGGCCCTACACACAGTTATTAATAGCGGTAACGCTTGCTGTTGAAATACACGTTATTTATATCTATTAAGGGTACAGTACCTTTGGAATTAAGTAATATTAATATCTTTATATTTATACTAGACACGCCCCGCGGTTTCACGCGCTATATTTTGGATAACTCACACTATATCATTATAAATTATAGCCTTTATGTTATTCTCATCAAAATCCATTCAGTAGTTTTTGCTTGAAAGGGTCACAAACATTTTCTAGATACTTCTCTGTTTGTGAGGCAATTGCCCTACTTTCACTTAATATAAGACAACCAGTCACACAGATAAAACGCATCTCTGTATAAAATTTTATACAACAAAAAAAATATATAATTTCCATGGAAAAAATATCAGTGACAGTTTTTTTTTAATTTAACTTTTTATGGAAAAGTCAAAGTTCGTACAACCACGTATTTGTTTTTTTTTTTAAATAAGAATAATATAAAATTATTTTACATTCTCGTATTTTTCGAAAACTACTGAACAAATTTTGAAAATTCTTGTACTGGTAGAAAGCTACACTATTCTCTCTTACAAAAGTGTTTTCTCTTTGGTGTTGCCATATATATTCTATTATAAACTACGCAATAAAACTAGGGTGACATAGGTCATTTAGTGTTGCCATATATTTTGTACCTAATTAATTGAACATTATCACGCTTTTCCTCTTTTTCAATAGATGGCGTTGTCTCTGTATACAAAAAGAAATTTACTTGATAGTAATATTACGTGGGATGATGACGTCACGACCACGCCACTAGACTGATTGACTTGGCAAACACTTTCAGCAATCAAATGCCAAACTGTCTATATAAATAAAAGTGTAATTGGTTTTAATTTACACATGATTGTTTGCACGTATCCAATATGGCGGTTTTTATTAGCTTTTATGTAATGTTTGTTTGTATGTGTGTATTGTACGGGTCACATAAGCCAACTAACATTTTGCATACACGTTTAGATTAGATAGCAATGTATAGACAATAAATCCAATATGGCGGATGATCGATAATGGCGGACAAGTTACTTTTGGCCATGTCCATGATAAAAGTATTAAGGTTTGCTAAAAAATTTGAAAAATAAACTGACTTCACTCTTTATCCAATATGGCGGATGGCCCAAGATGGCGGGCTACTTATTGTTGTTCGTGTCCATCATATGAATATCAAATAAAAGGGTTTGTTCATAAAAAATACAAAAATAAAATTACATAATTCTAAATCCAATATGGCAGTGGGCCCAAGATGGCGGCCTACTTATTGTTGTTTACGTACATGATATGCATAGCCAATAGGGTTCATGATTTCTCGAGCTTTTCAATTTCTTTCTTTTCTCTTTCTTTTTCTTTCTGAACTTATAAACAAAAGTAGCTTTTATTAAACTAAACAACAAATCAACATGAAAAACAACGTTAATATCTTAAATTCAGGTAGAAAATAAATGATAACTTTGCAACACCAATGGAACATCTAACGCTGAGGAGACAGACAGACATAACAATTATCAGCTTACTCTGTCTGATTTGCCTTTATAGCTTTATCAGACAGCCGGTTTCTTATTTTATTAACTATATTTCCTTTCAAACACTTTCAACTCAGTCAAATTTTTTTTTTTTTTTTTATGTAACTAGGTCGGCAAACAAGCGTACGGCTCACCTGATGGTAAGCGATTACCGTAGCTTATAGACGTCTGCAACACCAGAAGCATCGCAAGCGCGTTGCCGACCCTATCCCCAATTCCCCCCAGGAGCTGTTGCTTCTTTTGCTATAATAAGAAGTCATTACTTACTGCATACCGGTCTGGGGTGGAGCTCCAAAAACAAGATTGTTGGCTGTCGAGAGAGCAGCGGTTCCTGATAAAGGTAATGCTATCTAAACCACCAAGGTTTCCCACATTTACCCTTTACAAAATTAGCAACTTGTTATCGGTTAGAAAACTTTATATACTGAACGCCGTACTGGATCGCGCACTCAGTCATGAGCGACCTCTTCCCCCACCCCACCTCGCAATCGTGCGCCCGCCGCCGCATCATAATATCGCGCACTCGATTCCGGTCTGGGGTGGAGCTCCAAAAACAAGATTGTTGGCTGTCGAGAGAGCAGCGGCTCCTGATAAAGGTGATGCTATCTAAACCACCAAGGTTTCCCACATTTACCCTTTACAAAATTAGCAACTTGTTATCGGTTAGATTTCTATAATGAACGCCGTACTGAGAATTCACCGAACATTAATATGATGATGCAGATTTGAATAAACTAGAACTACATTCGGTAGCCGACAACTTAACCTAACAAGTGAGATTTACAATCATGTTAATAAAAGAGCGTATCTCTTACCTCGCAAATAGCACTTCTTCTCAACTCACATTACGCTCTCGTTTGGATAAATTGAACGTGCCGATATCATACTCAAAATGGCTGTGGAATATGCTGCGTTATGAGATACGCCATTCTCCATCATTAAATATATTCAAAAGTCATCTGAAGATCCACCTATTATCATCCTGCTAATTTATGCTGTCTACTTTATTATTATTGAGAATCATTTAAAATCTCTTCTTCAAAGAAGGTTATTATAACTATATACGGCCCATAGCCATGTGTATAGTTAGGGAACAGGCTGAAAGTGTTTAATTATGAGCAGTGCCCTGCGGTTTCACCCGCTATAATTTAGATAATTCATAGTATATCATTATAAATTATAGCCTATGTGTTATTCTGGTGTATTTCGTTTCGTAATTCGCATTACGGACACAACCGTCAACGACGCGTCTGCCCGCTTTCGGGTCGCGCACTCAGTCATGAGTAGAGATGGTATAAATGGCTTAAAATTGATAACGCATTTAAACGTTTTCTTAATTTAATAAGCTTGCTGTTAAAAGAGCTTTTCACTTATAACGCTTTTTTTATGAAAGCCTATAGTCGTTGAGCAAAATATTTATACGTCTTTCAAACGCGTACTTTATTTATGTTGAAAAAGCGTACAATGTGGTATTGTGTCAGGCGTAGAAGTTCATCGATTTTATGTACATTATTAGATTTTTTCTTACTTTATTTATTTACACATTTATAATAGGTATTTAATTTATTATAAACTAATCGACTTCTAACCTAAAATATATTGAACCTAAATTATATACAGTCATTGTTTACTACACTACTATATTTTTTATATATGCGCGCCGGCGCTCGTTTGTTGAAGACGCGTTA
This sequence comes from Limenitis camilla, assembly GCA_905147385.1. NCBI lineage: Eukaryota > Metazoa > Arthropoda > Insecta > Lepidoptera > Nymphalidae > Limenitis > Limenitis camilla. The sequence goes on from LR990253.1 coordinate 6,527,477, forward strand.
CAGTCGTATCGAAAAAACCGGTTTCAATACTGTCGCGCTCGGCACTACGCAAGAACATTGTTTACGATGTTAACTATTTTTGTTCGTGACTTTTATAAATCATGAGCAACGAAATTTTAGAAGTCGAGAATGAGTTGGAGTGTGAGTCGCAGCGAAGTGTAAATAGTGAGGGGTGTTCAGAAATACAAGTTGTTTTGGATGAGAGAATGGAGGATAGTAGAAGACCGGACAAAAGAAATAGAGAGATTAACAGTGAGGAAATTTGGACTACTGTACAAAGGAAGGGAAAAAGGGTTGCACGAGAAGGAGAGTTGTTCGAATTGGAAAGAATACCCGACGATAACATTGAAATCTGTCTAATTGGTACCGAACCATTACCAAAGCAATTTAAATTAGCTAAGCTACTTAAATCAGAAAATATTAAAAATGTTGTTCGAGTTAAATATATCAATTCATTTAAGGCGATAATTCAATTTGATAAAGACGAAAATGCTGAGGAGTTTTTAACTAATAAATACTTTTGTGAAAATGGATTCAGAGCTTATAGAACTATGGAAGTAAATCAGACATACGGGGTAATTAAAGACATTGATATGGACCTTACCGAGGAAGAAATATTAGAAAGTTTAGGAAGTGAAATGTCAATTTTAGGAATAAAAAGGTTAAAGCGCAAAAATAGTTCAAATGGAAAGTGGGAAGAAAGTGAAGCGATTAGAATATGTTTTAAAGGTTCTGCATTACCATCACGAATAAAGATATTTGACACTGTTGTTAGGGTTACTCCTTATGTCTTCCCGGTGACTCAGTGTTCTCGATGTTGGAGATATGGACACTCGATTAGAATATGTCCATCCCATAAGATTGTTTGCCCAAAATGTGGTGATAATCATCAAAACTGTACTCGTACCACTTTTAAATGTAATAACTGTGATGGTAAGCATATGGCTATGTCTAAAATTTGCCCAATATATTTGAAAGAAAAGCGAATCCGTGTGTTAATGGCAGAATTCTCGTGTACCTATAAAAAAGCTCTAACTATATATGTTCCGCCTAGCCCCCCAGCCGTTCCTGAAAACACCGAAAAAGTATATCCAACAATTAATAAAGATGCATCTGCTAGGGATAACTTCGAATCGCGAGTAGATGAACATTACTCGAAATCTTACGCTGAAGCTATTAGGAATAAAAATAAAAAACCAAAGAAAATATTAAAGCGACATGAACATGTCAGTGAGGAAGAAAGTAATTTGGAGACAATGGAAATTATTAATGAAGAGATGACAGAGGATCAAAACATAGAATATGAAAAGCTAAACAGTGAGGAAGAAATGGAAGAACAACGAGGAAATAGAAGTAAAGATGAAAATGGGTGGGATTTGTGGAAACCTCTTCTAATGAAATTAAAAGAAAAAATTTTGGAAAGTAATTCTACTTGGGAAGAGAAAGTCAAGGATTGTGTTAAAATAATATACAAAAATATTTTAACGATAATTGTGCGTCTGACTTCCGAATGGCCATGTGTTAAGTTTTTTAGCCAAAATGGGTAACAACAACATAAACATATTACAGTGGAATGCGCAAAGTATACGGCCAAAATTGATGGAATTTGAGTTAATGCTGAATCAGGAAAAAATTCATATCGCCATTATAAGTGAAACGTGGTTGGAGTCGGGAAGTGATCTGCAAATAAGAGGATACAATATTTTCAGATCTGATAGGGGGGATGGTTATGGGGGAGTAGCTATAATGACACACTGGTCGTTACAAGCACATCAACAAATATTAAACATTGCAAATACAGGAATCGAGAATGTGTATGTAAAATTGCATAATTGTGGTGAAATTAAACATGTAGTTTCCGTTTACTGTCCACAATCAGTCAACACTTCCTTCCAAGACTGGTATGATATATTTTCAAAATTTGAAGAGGATTGTATAATTGCTGGGGATTTCAATGGCCACCACTCCAACTGGTCTAGGAAAACTGACACTAGAGGATCTCAAATCTTTGATGCAATGATGGAATGCAGTTTTGTGTGCCTTAATGATGGAACTGATACTCGCATAAAAATAGTCAATGGTTCGACACAAAGGACGTCTCCTGATGTATCACTTGCAACTGAAGATATTGCTTTCAAAATGAACTGGAAGGTGTTAAATGAGAATTTGAGAAGCGACCATTTGATGTTGAAAATCATAATAGATGTTAACATAACATATTCTAGTAAAAACTTAAGAAATTACAAAAAAGCTGATTGGAACACTTACAGAGAGATTATAGAATTAAACGTTAAAAATATATATAATATATTACCGAGTGAACATCAAAAGGCATATAACAAATTTATAAATATTGTGAATGTGGCTGCAGAAGAAGCGATTCCTTATAAAAAAATGCTTAATAAACCTATTAATAACAGTGATTTCAAACCAAAGCCTTATTGGTCGCAACATATCTCATGCTCAGTGGCCAAGAGGAGACTGGCTTTAGCAAATTTTAGAAAGAATCCCACGCCGGACAACTTAACTAAATTACAGGAGAGAATCGGGATTACTCAAAGAGATATTAGGCGTAGTAAGTACAAATCATGGCAAGATTTTTGCGATAATATTAATGAGGAAACATCATATAGTGAAATGTGGACACGTATGAAGTGGATCAGAGGCTATAAATCATCTAAACCCTTTGTAGATCGTAAGATATCTGAACAGTTATTACATAATTTAGCACCAGACTTTGTGGCATCGAATAGTCCAATATTTAGATCACACAACATCCAAATTAGTAGTCCGGTTACGGTACAGGAATTAAATAACTGTTTAAAGCGGTCAGATACAGCTCCTGGAGCAGATGATATTACTTATTCCATGATTAATAATTTACCAGAGTCGGGTAAGGATGCACTTGTAATTCTATATAATCGTTTTCTTACATGCAGTTTTATTCCCAAGCAATGGAAAGAAATCAAAATAGTTCCTGTACCGAAAACGGGTAGAGACAATCGATCAGTAAATGGTTATAGGCCCATCGCATTGATATCCTGTGTATGTAAAATTTTACATACTATAATTAACCGTAGATTAGACTGGCAATTGGAAAAGGAGGATTGTTTTTCTAATGAAACCATAGGTTTTAGAAGATCTAGATCTTGTTATGATAATTTAGTCAGGCTTATATCACGGATTCAGATAGGATTTTCAAATAATTTACCGATAGTTGGTTGTTTTATTGACATAGATAACGCTTATAATAATGTCAATATAGCAAGCCTATTGAAACTGCTGGATGAGGCTGGTGTAGGGTCTTCTGTATGTCAATACTTATGGGAATATCTACATCAAAGAATTTTAACCATTCAAATTAATGAAAGTGAAAAGGTTTCTAGAACTTCGGCAATGGGTCTGCCTCAAGGTGACCCATTGTCACCGTTACTATTCAATATAGGTACTAAAAATATATGTCAAAGGATCAAACAAGTGTTTATTTCGCAGTATGCAGATGACTTTGTCATATATAGTTCCAGTAATACAGTTGAACTTGCTATAAATAATGTGCAAAGAGCACTTAACAGCTTTTCTAATTTATTAGAAGAACTAGGTTTAAGCATATCTGAACATAAAACAAAAGTTTGTATTTTTACTAGGGGTAAACGTAAAATAAATACTGAATTGAGTCTAATAATTAATAATAAAAGTATACAACAAGTGGATAGTATTAAGTATCTGGGTATGTGGCTAGACAAAAACTTAAAATGGGGTACACATATTAATGAAATAAGAAATAAAACACTTAAATTCTTAAATATTTTTAAAATTTTAGCAGGTAGAAAATGGGGAGTACATCCTATACATTTACGTCGTTTATTTTTTTCAATTATTCGTAGTCGACTTGATTACGGTAGTTTTTTATATGATATTAGTATTAAAAATCATTTATGCAAATTAGATAAGGTACAAAACCAGGCAATGAGGGTCATTGGAGGTTTTATTAGGACTACACCAATACATGTCATGGAGAGTGAATTGTGTATTCAACCTTTACGATTTCGGAGAAAATATCTTGCAGGCAAATTTTTTCTTAAATCTAGGTCGTTTAAACAAAATCTAACAGTAGATGTTATAAGAAATCTTAATTATAATTGTAAAAAGAAATATTGGATCAATAAGAAACTACCTCTGCTCATTATAGTTTATAGGGAATTAAATAATTACGTCATTAAGTCAAACAAAAAATTACACATTCATTCACTTCATACATGGGTCAGTAGTTTTGATGTATCAAAAAATATTATATCAATGATCGATGGCGTTACTACGTCCAAAAAATTATATAATAGATTAAATATTTTAAACTGTTGTGAAAACTTATTGAGTACTAAATATGGATCATTTTATAAGTTATTTACTGATGGATCCAAGAATGGCTCTGTTTCGGGAACCGCAGTCTTCGACCCTCAAGCAGATATAAAGATTAAATTTAAAATCGAAGAGAACATATCGATAATGCATAGTGAGTTAATTGCGATTTACGAGTCACTTTTGTATATTTCATCTTGTGCAGGAAATCAGTTTGTTGTATTAACAGACTCAAAAAGTGCACTATTACATTTGGCTCGGTTACCCTCGACTATTCGAGGACATCCGATAGCCTATGACATTCTGGAAACCATCGATAACTTGAAAGATGAAGGAAAAGATAGTATTATTCAATGGATCCCTTCGCATATTGGTATCAGGGGCAATGAGGAAGTAGATAGGTTAGCAAAAGAGGCAATGAGTGATGGAATTCCTTATCATTGCATACCCTTATATAGTGAGGTTTTAAGTAAATTTAAGCAAAAATGTAAACAAAATTGGCAAGAGTATTTTGATGAGCGTTCAAGAGAAAAAGGAATTTGGTATAAAACAATTGTGTTTGAGATACCTCGTTGCCCATGGTTCCAAAAAATTAAATTAAGTAGAAACAATGTGGTCTCACTTCTTAGACTTCGTTCCGGACACGTTCCAACAAATAAGTTTAATTTTTTAATGGGTAAATCTACAACTAACAGATGCATACATTGCAATAATGGTGTAGATGATATTTATCATCTTTTGATGGAGTGTGTACGAAGCGAGGCGGTGAGACCACATATTTTAATATCGTATAATGTTGGTATTTGTAACAGCTTGCTGGCTACACCGTCAGCAAGTGAAGTTAAATTATTAGTGAAAATGTACAAATTAAATTTAAGTAATTATTAAATCGATATGTGTAGTTTAAATATTATAATATGTTGGTATTGGCGTATCGTGTGGGTGTGTGGTGTACGATATATTATATATTTAATGTATCATAGACTACATACGTTTTTCGCGAGGTGTTAGTTGCCGGTACGTTGTATAAAACTTGCACTAATACGGTAATTAAGCCTAAGTATGTATGTGATTTGATATGTATGTATTTGTAACATTTCTGTACGGGAGTGACATAGTCAACTGTATGACTAAACTCCTATGAATAATAAGAAGAAATAAAAAAAAAAAAAAAAAAATATATTTTTTCTAGCCTATACCTAATAATTAATATTAACACAATTCACCAAAAATGCAACGAAACACTACAACAAAACATCGATTGTATATAGGGAATAGCGCGAAAGTTGTTATGAACATCGACACAGTACACACTCGTTGACAGTGCAAAGCACACTAACGTCTAACGTTGTATTTACTAAACGGAAAAATCGTTTAAACGAAAGTATACACAACAAAACAATGAGATACGGTTAATCAAAAGAAATATTACGTAAATATGTCAAACGTAATTTAGCCGGTTATTATGGATATACTTAGTGATTTCTAAAATGAGTCTTATATCTATAGGAATAAGGTTTTTTTTCAATCAAAGAAGCATGGTTCAATCCAACGAAAGGATTTCGTTTAAACGAAATCGACTTACTCTTGCAAGCGTGCTTGTGTATTTTATTTGAAAAGCAGATTGTTCTGAGAGCTTTTCGTTTAAACGTCCACCTTTAGTCATGAGCGACCTCCTCCCCCACCCCACCCCGCAATCGTGCGCCCGCCGCCGCATCATAATATCGCGCACTCGATTGTTTATCGTCATAACTATATTCAAATATTTGTCTAAATGATGTAGTGTCTATAAGAAAAATTTCATCTTTCTTTTGTTTCAACTTTAAATACCAGATGCGATAAAATTGTTTGTTTTGATATAAGGTTTAATTCGTTACTACTGTTATTTATATAATTCAATATTTTCGCGATAATGGCTTACACATAAAAGATAGATATATGCTCTCGCGGACTTTTTGGTAGGACTATTTATGATAAACATTTCCATTATCATTATATATGTGTAACTCCAACGGTTTTTGCGGCGCACGCCAGAATAGCTCGCGGATAGCAGATTTTTACCAACTTACTTGACACTTATCGTTATATTTTGGATAATTCACATTATATCATTATAAATTATAGCCTATGTGTTATTCTGATGTGTAAGCTATATTATTGTAAAGTTTCATCAAGATCCATTCAGTAGATTTTGCGTGAAAGAGGAACAAATGGTGAATGTTAAGCATGTTTAAGGATGAGTGAAGTGTGTGGGGTATAACACGCGTAGTTAATAAGACTATGGGGACGGTTCTGGTGCTATTAACTTTCCATCACGACCCTTCAATGGCCCACTGCTGAGCCGGGTCTCCTCCTCAGAATGAGGAGGGTATTAGGCCATAGTCCACCACGCTGGCCCAGTACGGGTTGGCAGACTTCACACACCTTTGGGAACTTTTAGGGAACTCTCAGGAGTGCAGGTTTCCTCACGATGTTTCCCTTCACCGTTAAAGCAAGTAATATTTAATTGCTTAAAACACACATAACTCAGAGTCAGAGGTGTGTGCCTGTGTGGAGGATCGAACCTCGGACCTCCCGAGTAAGACTTGAAGTCTCAACCACTGGGCCATCACTGCTTGTTAACTTTCCACTGTGATCTTATTTCAATTGCTAGATCTGTATATTTAGCGATCTTTTTGCTATATGTCGAAGCTAAATTATGTGTATTACACACTGCAATATCGATTAAATATACAAAACTATGTTCTTTATCTAAAATAACTATATCTGGTCTGTTATTATATATGTCGGGGTATAGTTGGGGTAGGATAATGATAAGGAAAATTAATCATCACTTCCGTCGCGTCATTTTAATATTCAACGATTTTCGAGTAAAAGATTATCGATTAATCGGGATGCCAGCGCCCTATTTCAGTTTTGTTGATTTACTTCTCCCCACTAGTGGAGGGGCATTGCTACCATTGTCTAGTCCCTTTATATTCCCCGACTGACGCAGTACACTTTAGTCTCTCGACAAGTCTCTTTGAGTAAACATCGCCTGGAGTTGAAGTGTAACAAATAGTGTATCACGGATATTGGACATATCGGGCTAAGGATCATGTGAGTTCTTACGTCTTATTTATTATGAGTCCCTACATTGTATTTAGATGTGTTAACACAACCTTAGGTTAGGTTAGCCTTATGTTAACCTAACCTCAGACAAACAGTGAGACCGGGAAGTGGAGGCGAGTGTCGTGATCACTTAAAGGAGCTCCTTAGCCTACACCAAGATTCGATCACTTAATTTATTAAAACCAGCTCTCTTTCTCTTATTCGATTAATGAATTCATTTAAATCTGCTCTCTGTTCTGACATATATTTTTTTATCTGTAACTATTGTCCTATCCCAGTACATCTTATATTTATCGATTTCTATAACTGCTTGTGGTTGGTATTTATTTACTATTATTATTTTTTTTTAAAATTAGAAGCTTAGGTTTACTAACTACATTTTATCAAATATTGTATGACGTTTTGTTGACTTATCGCCTTATCTTACCTGGAAGAGATCACTTCCCACCCAGTGATAAGGTCGCCCTTCGCATGTTATAAGTTATCCTAAGATGTATGCAATAAAGTCTTCTATATATCTATCTTTTTTTACTATAGATTTTGACATTGCCACTGTACTTGCCTCCCCATATGTTGAAATGTATGGCGATATCCCGGGAACAAAGCCCAACGATGCCCCTAATAGCAAATAAGGTGAAAAATTCGAAAAACCATATAATTTCACTCTTAATCCAATATGGCGGACCACCCAAGATGGCGGATAAAATGGCGTTTGTTAAGTCTAAACACGAGCGGACCCGATTTTTTCCGAAGTTAGCCGAAGATTACACAGTAAGTTAAGTAATGCCTGGGGCTTGTTTAGGATTAGTTACAGTCTTTAAAGAGAATGTTCACTCTATGAATTCACTAGTCTGATCTAAGTCATTGAAGACAGTTGTGTTATATAAATATATAGGTTAGCTAACCAATGGCGCCAGTCTGTCCGTCAGTAACTAAGATGTCTGCGGTTTGCGGAATAAATATTAAATGACAGAAATTGTATACAGCCCTCGCTTCGCAGAGTTATTTAGATTAATCATTTTTCAGACATTATTATCAGACATTTGGGGCCATTCTAGTATTAGGTAAGCGCTAATGAAGGATGGGGGGTATTTACTTCGCTTGTAAATACTTGAAGAGCCACTTTAACATGAACAGTGTATACTAATGTATGGTATGTGTATGATGTATGTATGGGTTTTGATGATGATGGGATTTTTCATGGCATCTAACGTACGGTGTATGTGATGTATGATGTGTTTTGTGTGATGTATGGTAATGATACATTCATGTATGGAGAAGTGTGTGTGATGTATGGTGAGTTTGACGTATGGTGTTTACTTTACAATATATGGTGTATGCTGTATGATATATGGTCTACGATGTATGGCATTTGGTATGTTATGATGTGAGCGCTTTATGAACTTGGTGATGGGTGTATAGTGTATGGAGTATATTGTATTTATTGTGTGTGTGATGTATGGTGAGTGTGACATATAGTGTAATGTGCATGGTGTAATATGTGAGTTGTGTGATGTATGATGTATATAATGTATGATAATTATACAATTTGAGATATGTGTTATGTATTGTGTATGGAGTATGTTGTATGGTATGATGTATCATAGTACATATTTGGTGTACTATATGGTGTATGAGATAATGTATGGTGTATACATCAATAATGTGACACTTGTGTAATGTATGATATATGGCATGATGTATGATGGCACCTAATGTACTGTATGGTGTATGTGACGATATAATGTATGACATATGGTCTAAAGTGTGAGGTGTTTGGTATACTGTATGTCTTGTCTAATATATGGTTATGATGAAAGATGTATGTAGTGCTGTGTATTGTGTGTGATGTATGCTGACTGTAGACATATGTATAGTATAGCATATATTGTATGGTGAGTGTGACGTACTTTGTATGGTGCAGGATGTAATGTGTGACTTGTGTGATGTATGATGTATATAATGTATGATAATTATACAATGTAATATATGTGACGTGAGTTGTATAATGTACGTTGTACGAATAATTTCGAAAATATTTATCGAATATTAATATCTTTCGGACAGACAAAACTAATGAAAAAGTCTATGATAAGTAAATATCTGTCTGCAGTGTCTGCACATCCTCTGATAACGTCTGGCCAAGGATTTCCGTCTGATAACCTTTGTCTTATCGCACAGTTTGACATCTGTCAAACTTTATCGCTCACCACTCTATTTGTAAAACATTCCGATTAATTAGTAAGAGTTACCGAACTATTTCCTATATGTTAATTAAATATATGACATTGACATACTTCTGTTAAGTATTGTCAAAAGTTTGACTACAGTAAATAAATAGTAAGTATATAAAATAAAAAAAAAACATTTCTTAAGGAAATAGAGAATATCTTGTAATTAATAAAATTACCGATCAATTTCCGTCATGTTTATTCATTAAAGTGTTAACAGTACTAAAAAAAACTGCTAAAAAAATTACTATAATTTTAAAGGAAGTTTACCAAACTAGAAAATAAAAAAAATTAACTAGATTTTTTTAAATAAATGGAAAAATATTTTTTTTTCTATGTTTTATTCCATAGGTTCCAAAGGTATTACACCGTACAGCCTTTAAAAAAAATACAGCCAAACATAAGGCCAGCTCCTTAACTAAAAATAATTTAACAAAATATAATTTAAAAAAATTAGATTAAAAAAAAAATATATTTTTTTCAATTAAAAAAAAACTTTTACTACTAAAAATTAAAAAAAAGAAAACTTTTTTTTTGTTAAAACTTGAACATATAATGGCAAACCAGAGAGTAAAGAGGGAGCATAGATATTGAGAGCATAGATAATATCCTTCCTTTCTAAATTGTAACGATTTTCGCGCGCAATTTCTTCAATCGTTTTTAATGAGTAAAAAAGAAAACAAAAATGTTTATGCAAGAGAAAGACAACATGCCACAGATAACCTTTGACAGATATAAACCCATTCAACCATTTATAATGAGATATTATGTATGTATTTACTTTTCGTTGATTTTTCAGTAAATAAAAGAGAATGAGATACGTATATACACATTGACCCTCACACACACATACGTACACACACATACACACATAAGATTACAAATCACATGAAGTCCAGTGAAATATTGGGAATAGAATGGGGGGAGAAGAATATGAATCACTGATCATTGAGCAGCGTGGACCAAGGTTGATTTACTTTTGGTAGAATGTTACACAAATGTTGCCAGACTTATTCCCGAAAAGACATGACGTTTAGCTTTGCTACTAACTTTGCTGTATCAATCCTGGAACTTCATTATGGTCTTCTTGGTTTAATCTTCACTTCAAACAATAGACAGTCGAGTCCTTCCTTAACATGATGGCTAATTATCTAATGGGAACCTTCCAACGCTTGGTTGCCATTCCAATGTTTCTTGGACATAGTCTTTCCGAAGACCAATAACCCATTTATTTGTTATCCCGGGGGACTCTGCTCAACAGATACCCGACCAGTGGGGACCTTCTAAACCTAACCGAGGCGTTCCTACGGACCCTACTATAGGGGGAGAGGATGTTGATACTCCCGCCCCCCTATTTACTCCGCAAATGTCGCCCTTGGAATATAAATCTTTATTCCTACTGGATCCAACTTATCACATATATCTTGCTTTCTAATTTTCCATGAAGTATCTCATGATGTCCAGTAAAATTGGTGGATTTAGCCGTTAAGTTAGGGGACCACGTACTTGTTATCAAGTTAGGTGGAAAGATCCTGGTGAAAGTCCAACAATTAATAACTCAATTAGCGTGAACCTCTTCCTGGATTTCCTGGATGCGATACTCTGATCACATCCAGGGTATCGACCGCGAGGGATATTCTGGTGTCTGTAACAGTTAGTTAATACGTGATACAAGTTAGTGTCTGAATTACACACAAGAACTTATCACACATGTGTCACGCTCCCGTTTTTTAGATTATTATTATTTATGCAGACTATCTTGTAACTGAGTCGTTATTGTTTTTATCTGTTACAGGTCAGCTATATTTAATATACTATATCTTCTGTTTATATATTACTAGTCTATCTGCCCCGACTTCGCACGTGCATAATATACCACGATAAAAAAATGTCTTACTAATATTATAAACTAGCTGCGCCTCGCGGCTTCACCCGATATATTTTGGATAATTCACACTATATCATTATAAATTATAGCCTATGTGTTATTCTGATGTATAAGCTATATTATTGTAAAGTTTTATTAAAATCCATTTAGTAGTTTTTGCGTGAAAGAGTAACAAACATCCATACGTTCAGACATCCACACATTCGTACAAACTTTCGCGTTTATAATATTAGTGGGATGGGAATGTAACGCATAAACTACTGAAACGATTTTGATGAAATTTGGTACAGACACAATAGACTAGTGACGTAGTGATACAGTGATGTTATGAAGTAGTGATACAGTGATGTAGTGTCGTAGTGACACAGTGATGTCACGATGTACATTTGATGATATTTGTAAATTTAGATGTTTGTTTTTTAATCAATCACGCAAAAATGGCTGAACGGATTTCGATAAAATTTAGCACACAGATACTTTATATAAATTATAGTCTACTTTTTATCCCGGACAGAATCATAATTCCTACGGGATAGTGAAAATCAGCTACAATCGAGCATGGAAATGTATATGGTGCACTTAGTCATACATTTCTTACAAGATATTTGTCTAGAATTACACTAGAATCGATTCAAGTCTTAATCGAGCATAAGATGATCGATTCTACATACATTGCTACATGCATTTGTTTTTGGTCATTTTTTTAAAGTCACTTAAAATCATTGTAGGTAAGGGGACGGGTTAGAATACTATTCCCCTCTGCCGCTGGGAGAGGATCTCGTAAGAGCCGAGTAACCCAGCACTCTTTGGTAATAGGGAATCTGTTCCCCGACTGGCTTGCCGACCGCCAAGTGCCATAGACGCGTTCCGGTCGAGCCACATGTGGGCCAGACTTACCCCCTCCCTCTCCCATCCCATTAATTCTGCGGATGTAGTGGACTCTGGGCTCTTGCTCTGGGTCCGAAGAAACCGCAGCATTTTTTGTTTACTCCCACTCCCCACTCTATCTTCGAGGATGCAACGATGTCCATGGGCGATGGTGGCCACTTACCATCAGATGGACCATTTGCTCGTTTGCAATTTATCTACCATAAAAAATATTTTTAAAAAATTTAGAAATCTAGGCAGTAAGGAAGGAAGGATGAAAGAGGTTGTATGTGATAATATCACTGAATATTGATGAATACATTATTTTATTTTATAAAGAGTATTCGATTAATACACCGATTTCTTTACGAGAAAGTCGCCAAGATCTATACAAGAATCGATTCTAGTCTTTTTGATTAAATCGAGCTTTAGAAAACTCTTTCAAATTTGTTTTTTTTTTACCAAGAATCACCCAAGCTGTTTGATTAAATCTTTGCATCGATTTGATTTCTTACAGAAAAATTAAAAATTTAAAGATTAAAAAAAAAATTAGAATATCGTTTCTAGTATATTGTAAAAACGAAATTAAGTGTTTTTCTGTAAATTCTCTATTTTTAATAGAATCAAAATATCGTGAAGGTCAAGTGTACAATAACATGAAAACAAGCGATTATATGTATTAAATAAAAACAAACTTTATTACCATTTACTAAAGTTTAGTTTCCTTTAAATAATAAATAATAGATAATAACACGTAATTTACATAATTACGATATTGTAAGGTAAATAGCGGATCTATTTACAGTCACAAAATGGAGAGGTGTGATAAAACTAGCGCCTCGCTCTGGATTTGGTTGGTTTCTCTACTATCATAGTATAAAACGGGTAATACGGATATTCGCATCCGCATCCGCAAATGCGGAATATTTAGACTTGTAAAGAAAGTGGTGGAAAGTTAATCATAGTGAACTTAAAACTCGCAAGCATGCGAATCCGACCGTCATAGACGTGTTCCGGTCGAGCCGCATGTGGGCCAGACTTGCCCCCTCTCTCATCTCATTAGTGTTGCGGATTCAGTGGACTCTGGGCTTTTGCTCGGAGTCCGCTGAAACCGCAGAATTTTTTGTTTACTCCTCGTCCCCACTCTAACTTCGAGAATGCAACTTCGCATGCATGTTGATGTCCATGGGCGATGGTGGCCACTTACCATCAGGTGAACCATCTGCTCGTTTGCACCTTATCTACCATAAAACAAAGTCGTACGTAAATATTTATCGACTTCACGAGCCAGTGTTCCCAACGAACAACTATTTAGTGGAGCTGGGTTAATATGTAATCCATTAAAAAATATGTTGGAGGTCAACCTTTAATGGATAAAGGTGCATAGATCTCTAGTTAATGATGCAGCAGATGAGCTAGCGAGGAGATGATCAATGACCACTGTGACTGGCTCTATACCACACTTTCCTCTCTTCTTCGGCAGTCCAAACAAGCTCTTCCTGCTCCATCGAAGAGCATATCCCAAAAACTGCTCAGTCTGAATCGGTTTGATTACCGTCTAATAGTGGGAGTAATATCGGGACTTTTCCTTGGGATGTTGTCCTGGAATACGTGGGTCGCCGCACAAATCAACAAATACTCAATTACATGAGGCTGCTCCAAGAATCCTGTGAAGTTCTCAGCAAACTTCAAGTCATCCCTGCACGCACAATGGACCGAATTAGAGTCTAACTCACTAAAAAAATAAAAAAATTTGTTTCAATATTATTATAATTAAATAAATCATTACTATTAAATCGATTTTCATTTCCGCATCCGCAACCGTATCCGTGGATGTGTACTTTTAATAATCCGCATCCATATCCGCAACAACCGTGATATTAATCGTCTATCACTCTATCTATTGGAAAACCGCATTAAAATCTGTTGCGTAGTAGGAAACTATGCAAAGAAATCGTGGGACAAATACATAGAATATATCTGTCCCACATGCGGCGTGACCGAACCCCTACCACCAAGGGGGTGCTGGGTTACTTGTCTCTTACGAGATGCTCTCCCAGCAGCAGAGAGTAATTGTATTCTAACCTGTGCCCTCACTGATTAAAACGAGTTACCGTGAGTGACGATTACAATATACCTCAGCGAAGCGTGGATGAGCCGGCTAGTGTATCAGCGGTGCCATTTTTATTAAAGGTCAATGATGAAACGTTGACCTGTTGTTGGATGATCGCGTGATGTATTATTTATATTTTTATCTTAATATTATAAATTGGAAAGTAGCTCTTTCTGTCTTTACCGAATTTGATGAAATTTGTTTCATAAATAATAGATTAGAGCTAATAAGTATTAATAGAGTGATGTAGTGACGTAGTGACACAGTGATACAATGATGTAGTGATACAGTGATATAATGATGAGTTATGAAAACGTGCAGTGGTACAATCGTGCAGTGATGTTATAATGTAGTAATAAATTGATGTAATGATGTAGTGATACAGTGCTGTAATGATACAGTGATATAATGATGTAATGATACAGTGATATAATGATGTAGTGATACAGTGATATAATGATGAGTCATGAAAACGTGCAGTCGTACAATCATGCAGTAATGTTATAATGTAGTAGTAAATTGATGTAATGATGTAGTGATACAGTGCTGTAATGATACAGTGATATAATGATGTAATGATACAGTGATATAATGATGTAGTGATACAGTGATATAATGATGAGTCATGAAAACGTGCAGTCGTACAATCATGCAGTAATGTTATAATGTAGTAGTAAATTGATGTAATGATGTAATGATGTAGTGATACAGTGATGTAATGATACAGTGATACAATTATGAGTCATGTAAACGTGTAGTCGTGCATTAGGGTAATCATGCAGTCATGCAGTGATGTTATGATGTAGTGGTAAAGTGATGTAATGATGTAGTGATACAGTGATATCATTATGTATTGATATTTTGATCTAGTTATGTATTGATGCAGTGATACAATTATGTAATGATACAATGATGTAATGATACAATGATGTAATGATACAATGATGTAGTGGTACAGTGACCTAATGATGTAGTTATGAAGACATGTAGTGATGCAATTATGTAGTGACCCAGTCTTGTCATGATGTAGTGATACAGTGATGTAATGATACAATGATGTAGTGATATAGTGACGTAATGTTGTAGTCATGTAGTTTTGCAGACATGTAGTGATGCAATATGTAGTCATGCAGACATGTAGTGATGCAATTATGTAGTGACCCAGTCTTGTCATGATGTAGTGATACAGTGATGTAATGATACAATGATGTAGTGATATAGTAGTGACCTAATGATGTAGTCATGTAGTTTTGCAGACATGTAGTGATGCAATATGTAGTCATGTAGTTATGCAGACACGCAGTGATGCAATGATGTGGTGACGTAGTGACACAGTCTTGTCATGATGTAGTGATATAGTGACGTAATGATGTAGTCATGTAGTTTTGCAGACATGTAGTGATGCAATATGTAGTCATGTAGTTATGCAGACATGTAGTGATGCAATGATGTAGTGACGCAGTGACACAGTCTTGTCATGATGTAGTGATATAGTGACGTAATGATGTAGTTTTGCAGACATGTAGTGATGCAATATGTAGTCATGTAGTTATGCAGACATGTAGTGATGCAATGATGTAGTGAAGTTCGACTAGTACTATACATTTGTTTTTGATAAATATTACATCAGCAAACATATACAGCTAATTGGAATCAATATTCATTTCCCGATTGAATGGCCACCGCGTGGTGACTGCGTGGACAATGACCTTAATGACCTATAATAATATGGACGCTAGTAATATTCGAAAGTGTTCGAAGTCCGGACATCTATATAATATTGTAAAGGTGAAGAGTTTGTTTTTTTTTTTCGATTGAACTCGCTAATCTTAGGAACTACTGGAAGGCTACAGGTTATATAACATCACGCTTCGATCAACTGCAGTGGAGAATTACCCGAAGTCGCGCGGGTCAACTAGTACGTAAATATTTTTGTTTTTCCTTCCAATCTTTTGTGGATGTTTACGAACATTTTTGAATTTAGAATCTGCTTCGAACTGACTATCGTAATACAGTGGGTTACAGATTAAAAATAGATTCCAAATTCAAATTTGTGTTTAGAAAATTCAAACTTGAAATATATTTTTTTGTTTATTATTCAAAGAGTTTGGGATACAGATTAAAAATAGATTCCAAATTCAAATTTGTGTAGAAAATTCAAACTTGAAATATATTTTTTTGTTTATTATTCAAAGAGTTTGGGATACAGATTAAAAATAGATTCCAAATTCAAATTTGTGTAGAAAATTCAAACTTGAAATATATTTTTTTGTTTATTATTCAAAGAGTTTGGGATACAGATTAAAAATAGATTCCAAATTCAAATTTGTGTAGAAAATTAAAACTTGAAATATATCTTTTGGTTTATTATTTAAAGAGTTTGGGTTACAGATTAAAAATAGATTCCAAATTCAAATTTGTGTTTAGAAAATTCAAACTTGAAATATATTTTTTTGTTTATTATTCAAAGAGTTTGGGATACAGATTAAAAATAGATTCCAAATTCAAATTTGTGTAGAAAATTCAAACTTGAAATATATTTTTTTGTTTATTATTCAAAGAGTTTGGGATACAGATTAAAAATAGATTCCAAATTCAAATTTGTGTAGAAAATTAAAACTTGAAATATATCTTTTGGTTTATTATTTAAAGAGTTTGGGTTACAGATTAAAAATAGATTCCAAATTCAAATTTGTGTTTAGAAAATTCAAACTTGAAATATATTTTTTTGTTTATTATTCAAAGAGTTTGGGATACAGATTAAAAATAGATTCCAAATTCAAATTTGTGTAGAAAATTCAAACTTGAAATATATTTTTTTGTTTATTATTCAAAGAGTTTGGGATACAGATTAAAAATAGATTCCAAATTCAAATTTGTGTAGAAAATTAAAACTTGAAATATATTTTTTGGTTTATTATTTAAAGAGTTTGGGTTACAGATTAAAAATAGATTCCAAATTCAAATTTGTGTTTAGAAAATTCAAACTTGAAATATATATTTTTGTTTATTATTTAAAGAGTTTGGGATACAGATTAAAAATAGATTCCAAATTCAAATTTGTGTTTAGAAAATTCAAACTTGAAATATATTTTTTTGTTTATTATTCAAAGAGTTTGGGATACAGATTAAAAATAGATTCCAAATTCAAATTTATGTTTAGAAAATTCAAACTTGAAATATATCTTTTGGTTTATTATTTAAAGAGTTTGGGACACAGATTAAAAATAGATTCCAAATTCAAATTTGTGTTTAGAAAATTCAAACTTGAAATATATCTTTTGGTTTATTATTTAAAGAGTTTGGGACACAGATTAAAAATAGATTCCAAATTCAAATTTGTGTTTAGAAAATTCAAACTTGAAATATATCTTTTGGTTTATTATTTAAAGAGTTTGGGACACAGATTAAAAATAGATTCCAAATTCAAATTTGTGTTTAGAAAATTCAAACTTGAAATATATTTTTTTGTTTATTATTCAAAGAGTTTGGGATACAGATTAAAAATAGATTCCAAATTCAAATTTATGTTTAGAAAATTCAAACTTGAAATATATCTTTTGGTTTATTATTTAAAGAGTTTGGGACACAGATTAAAAATAGATTCCAAATTCAAATTTGTGTTTAGAAAATTCAAACTTGAAATATATCTTTTGGTTTATTATTTAAAGAGTTTGGGACACAGATTAAAAATAGATTCCAAATTCAAATTTGTGTTTAGAAAATTCAAACTTGAAATATATCTTTTGGTTTATTATTTAAAGAGTTTGGGTTACAGATTAAAAATAGATTCCAAATTCAAATTTATGTTTAGAAAATTCAAACTTGAAATATATCTTTTGGTTTATTATTTAAAGAGTTTGGGTTACAGATTAAAAATAGATTCCAAATTCAAATTTTGTGTAGAAAATTCAAACTTGAAATATATTTTTTGGTTTATTATTTAAAGAGTTTGGGTTACAGATTAAAAATAGATTCCAAATTCAAATTTTGTGTAGAAAATTCAAACTTGAAATATATCTTTTGGTTTATTATTTAAAGAGTTTGGGACACAGATTAAAAATAGATTCCAAATTCAAATTTATGTTTAGAAAATTCAAACTTGAAATATATCTTTTGGTTTATTATTTAAAGAGTTTGGGACACAGATTAAAAATAGATTCCAAATTCAAATTTGTGTTTAGAAAATTTAAACTTGAAATATATTTTTTTGTTTATTATTTAAAAAGTTTGGGTCACAGATTAAAAATAGATTCCAAATTCAAATTTATGTTTAGAAAATTCAAACTTGAAATATATCTTTTGGTTTATTATTTAAAGAGTTTGGGTTACAGATTAAAAATAGATTCCAAATTCAAATTTTGTGTAGAAAATTCAAACTTGAAATATATTTTTTGGTTTATTATTTAAAGAGTTTGGGTTACAGATTAAAAATAGATTCCAAATTCAAATTTGTATAGAAAATTCAAACTTCAAATCTATTTTTGATTTATCATTCAAAGATATTGGTTTACAGATTAAAAATCGATTCCAAATTCAAATTTGTATAGAAAATTCAAACTTCAAATCTATTTTTGATTTATCATTCAAAGATATTGGTTTACAGATTAAAAATGGATTCCAAATTCAAATTTGTATAGAAAATTCAAACTTCAAATCTATTTTTGATTTATCATTCAAAGATATTGGTTTACAGATTAAAAATGGATTCCAAATTCAAACTTATGTATAGAAGAAAAGTTGTAATTATCTTCAGATGATCCTCATGTGATCGTGACCTTAAAGTAATTGAATGTCATGAGTTATATGTTAGGGTTGCCATAAGTTAAAACATAGATTAGCGAGGATCAGCAAGTCTACACTGTTTAAGTAGGTGAATGAAACGATTCTATTGGTTCTTAACAAACACATTTTTTATAAATATTTTTGTTGGTCAAAGTGGAAACACTGTATTTCCTTTCCTAATTTCTATTCAGTTGCAGTTGTTCTGCTATTTATATATCACTTTACTAGCCAGGCTATCAACAGTGTTGCTAGCCTATACGATACTAAACTCGATAATACAATAATATTTTGATGAATAAATAAATGATAACATAGAGGTGATCTGATGTAATCTTATTTATATATAAAGTTAAAGAGTTTGTTTGAACGAGCTAATCTCAGGAACTACTGGTCCGATTTGAAAAATTCTTTCAGTGTTAGATAGCCGATTAATCGAGGAAGGCTATAGACTATATATCATCACGCTAAGACCAATAGGAGCGGACCTACACGTGAACAAAGTCACGCGGGTCGAATAGTTATTTTCTGATATTCTGTGGTGATCTGTAGCTTCGGACGTTAGGGTCCCTGACGTCTCAGTTGGTGCTCTTGTCGGAGTCATTATTCCTGATGACGACGAGGGATTTTGTTCCGTTATTCCAGGACGTCCTCTTTCTACGGACACTACGACAGGTACGATGCCAGACGGTTACTGCCGCAAGCAGCCCAGGCTCCTATATTTACTCTAAAAACTACTACACACAATAGTATACTACGTTAGGTAGCCCACATACCAAAAGGGTGGGAATCAAATTTGTTCTACTATTATTATTACTTTATCTATTTATTTATTATTTACTAACCCCTTTGATAGGTGATTCCTTTAAACTATTATAATTTTAAAACAGAAAAATAAAAACAACCTATTTCTAACATAACAAACTAATTTATTTTAACACTATTAAATGTCACAGTGTTTACATGTATTATTTATTTAAGTAATAATTGATTTAAACCCTTTTTATTTCACTGTATAAACCCTGAAGCGTTGTATCTAATCAAGCCGTCATACTAATATTTCTAGACTAAGACTAAATAAGTTAATCAGTGTGATAGTGTAGTGTGTAATCGAGAGTGGGGGGCTATGGTTGCGTCGCGTGCGCATGTAAGTCTGTACATAACGTATACTCTCTCTCTTTCTCTCTCTCTCCTTTACACTACAAACTAATATGGACACACAATCAGCATTTAGGTTTCTAAAATCTAAAACCATTTAATCATTTGTACTCAGTCACCAGAAACTATGAATATACTATTCCCCCACTTTTCTCATTGAATTTTGGATAACTTGTTGTTGAACTGGCAACACTGCGTACTGTCATCAGTTGTTAGGATAAAGATTTATGATCATTTGTGGCAACATTTTTAATTTTATTTCTAAAAACGTTTATTCATTTGTACTCAGTCACCAGAAACTATGAATATACTATTCCCCCACTTTTCCCATTGAATTTTGGATAACTTGTTGTTGAACTGGCAACACTGCGTACTGTCATTATTTGTTAAGATGGATATTTATGATCATTTGTGGCAACATTTTTAGTTTTATTTCTAAAACCATTTATTCATTTGTACTCAGTCACCAGAAACTATGAATATACTATTCCCCCTCTTTTCCCATTGAATTTTGGATAACTTGTTGTTGAACTGGCAACACTGCGTACTATCATCATTTGTTAAGATGGAGCTTTATGAACTTTTGTGGCAACACTTTCAATTTTATTTCTAAAAACATTAATTCATTTGTACTCAGTCACCAGAAACTATGAATATACTATTCCCCCACTTTGCCCATTGAATTTTGGATAACTTGTTGTTGAACTGGCAACACTGCGTATTGTCATTAGTTGTTGGGATAAAGATTTATGATCATTTGCGGCAACATTTTTAATTTTATTTCTAAAAACATTTATTCATTTGTACTCAGTCACCAGAAACTAAGAATATACTATCTCCCCCCTTTTTCCTTGAATTTTGGATAACTTGTTGTTGAACTGGCAACACTGCGTACTGTCATCAATTGTTAGGATAAAGATTTATGATCATTTGCGGCAACGTTTTTAATTTTATTTCTAAAAACATTTATTCATTTGTACTCAGTCACCAGAAACTATGAATATTCTATTCCCCCACTTTTCCATTGAACTTTAGATTCAGTTTTGAATCTGGCAACACTGCGTACTGTCATTAATTGTTAAGATGGTTGATGGATAATTGGAGATCTATGATCATTTGTGGCAACATTTTTAATTTTAATTTTTTAAATCTAACATCAAAAACCGATGATTTTAATAGTCTAACCCTCCCCCTCCTCTCCCCCGTCTCATGCTGATGTAAACATTGGTGGGTATATATATATTTTAATCTGTTATTAAGCTACTTGACATTAATCTTAGTACAATTGTTAGAAAGAGACAGACGTATGATTTATATTCATTTAGATTACGAGCGAAATATTGATTAATAAAATGAAATATATTACATACATTTACATATCGTACAAAGTAAGGTAATTGCCCTACATTTAATTAATCACACGTCAGACAGTGTTACACAATATAGTGTTGCTATTAATTACTTATCATAAGAGTGAAAGAGAGGAATAGATTGTTTTATATATTTGTGAGTGAAAGAAGTTTATTAAATAGCTTCTAATGACTTTCTCTAGTGTATAAGGCGTCTGTTTATAAAATATCTTACCGAAAGATTAGATAAAATTACTTTTATTGTGTTTTATTAAACTCCACTTATCGTAGGAGTGAAAGAGACATATAGATTGTTTTGTAAGTAAAAGTGGACGAGATAGGATGATTATGGATATGGTGCTTGGGCTATTAGTTAGTGTATAAGGCGTCTATTTATAAAATATCTTATCGAAAGCTTAGATAAAATTGCTTTTATTGTGTTTTATTAAACTTCACTTATCTTAGGAGTGAAAGAGAGATATAGATTGTTTTGTAAGTAAGAGTAGACGAGATAGGATGATTATGGATATGGTGCTTGGGCTATTAGTTAGTGTATAAGGCGTCTATTTATAAAATATCTTATTGAAAGCTTTGATAAAATTGCTTTTATTGTGTTTTATTAACTTATCTTAAGAGTGAAAGAGTCATATAGATTGTTTTGTAAATAAGAGTAGACGAGATAGGATGATTATGGATATGGTTCTTGGGCTATTAGTAAGTGTATAATGCGTCTATTTATAAAATATCTTATTGAAAGCTTAGATAAAATTGGCTTTTATTGTGTTTTATTAAACTTCACTTATCTTAGGAGTGAAAGAGAGATATAGATTGTTTTGTAAGTAAGAGTGGACGAGATAGGATGATTATGGATATGGTGCTTGGGCTATTAGTTAGTGTATAAGGCGTCTATTTATAAAATATCTTATTGAAAGCTTTGATAAAATTGTTTTTATTGGGTTTTATTAAACTTTACTTATCTTAAGAGTGAAAGAGACATATAGATTGTTTTGTAAGTAAGAGTAGACGAGATAGGATGATTATGGATATGGTTCTTGGGCTATTAGTTAGTGTATAAGGCGTCTGTTTATAAAATATCTTATCGAAAGATTAGATAAAATTGCTTTTATTGTGTTTTATTAAACTTCACTTATCTTAGGAGTGAAAGAGAGATATAGATTGTTTTGTAAGTAAGAGTAGACGAGATAGGATGATTATGGATAGGGTGCTTGGGCTATTAGTTAGTGTATAAGGCGTCTGTTTATAAAATATCTTATCGAAAGATTAGATAAAATTGCTTTTATTGTGTTTTATTAAACTTCACTTATCTTAGGAGTGAAAGAGAGATATAGATTGTTTTGTAAGTAAGAGTGGACGAGATAGGATGATTATGGATATGGTGCTTGGGCTATTAGTTAGTGTATAAGGCGTTTATTTATAAAATATCTTATCGAAAGCTTACATAAAATTGCTTTTATTGTGTTTTATTAAACTTCACTTATCTTAGGAGTGAAAGAGAGATATAGATTGTTTTGTAAGTAAGAGTGGACGAGATAGGATGATTATGGATATGGTGCTTGGGCTATTAGTTAGTGTATAAGGCGTCTGTTTATAAAATATCTTATCGAAAGATTAGATAAAATTGTTTTTATTGTGTTTTATTAAACTTCACTTGTCTTAGGAGTGAAAGAGAGATATAGTTAGTTTTGTGAGTAAGAGTAGACGAGATAGGATGATTATGGATATGGAGCTTGGGCTATTAGTTAGTGTATAAGGCGTCTGTTTATAAAATATCAGATAGAAATCTACAGCAAAATCCTAACTGATATTTAATTGCATATCACTAAATAACATGTTGGTTGTTTTTATGGTCGTTATCAATCGCTAATAAGCGTACAGATAAACTATAACCTACAGATAAAGACTATATATACCACCAGGAAAACCCCTAGCAAAAAATGGATTATTTTAATACGATTTATTTAATTTAATTTATTTAATTTTATATTTTAATTTTCAACATTAACAAAAATATTTGACTAACTCCTAACAGCTCGGCATGCACTTCATCCCCTATTTCAACCCCTTGAAACTTTTTTTTGCGTTAAAATGTTAAGCTTATGACCTTTAAAATGGTTTAATCTATCTCTGTACCGAATTTCATCAAAATCGGTTCAGTAGTTTAAGCGTGAAAGCGAAATAAACCGACACAGTCTAACAATAGTAACTATCTTTTGTTTCGGATATTACAAATGTCTGAAACTGCAGCAACAAAATAAAAAAAAAAATTAGATGAAAATCTGATTTGGCGCAGTACGGAGGATAGTTAGCGGCCATTTTGGAAAATGTATTTTGTTTTATATATCTTAAAAGGTTTGATATACACGAAGAACTTTATTTAGCTAATTAAATATTCTTTCACTTTATATATATAAAACAAAGCCGCTCCCGCTGTCCTCAAGTCCCTATCTATGCTTAGATCTTTAAAATTTATCAACGAATTTTGATGCGGTTTTTTTTATTAGATAGACTATTTTAAGAGGACGGTTTATATGTATAATACATACATAATATAGTAGAGAAACACTGATAATTTTACAGGTTTCTAATGTGATGTCGTAAATAAACACATTTTTTTGCGCTTACATTGCAAACGCTGGCTGAACCCTACGAGATAGATCAAAATAATGTACTACAGTATTGTACACCTTGAAAAGGTCTACAAAAAAGTCGACGATGCTATATGTCTATCTCTTAAGGATAACTCACAATAATCATTATTTATCCTTTACTTTTTACGAGAAATAATGGCTTATATACGAAGGGATTTTAAACAATACAGCATTAACCCTTATCCAATTAGGTACCTTAAATACATTGTGCATTTAATATAGATCAATACGGCCCTTTACACCATGAAATAATAATGAATATTTTCGAAGATATTACAGATTTAAAATGCAAGGACATAACGGTTACGGCTAACACGTGTTAAATTGCACCCGGGCGAAGCCGAGACGGGTCGACTAGTTGTCTGTATCCGCCATGTTGCCGTTATTTATCTGTCAGTACGTACGTCAAACTGATTCAATACCATCGACAATCAACCACAGATACACTGTATCAGTGTTGCTATTCAAATAAATGAAATTACCACCATTATAATCATTTCTCCGAATGCATCGTGTAATCTCATCATGATCTGGTAACACTGTTATTTATATATACTGGCAATACTGTAGGTACTTCTTGTTTAACCAAGCAATTTTTTTAAACAACGGCCTGCCCTCGCTTTGCTTTGATAATAGAAGTGAAAGAATTTGTAATATCGGATCTGTAGTTCTAGAAAAAACCTTCAATGGCCACATTATGGCACTTAAATAGCCATATTTTTTATTTAGAATATTTATGGCAACACCACATAGCCTATGTTATCCGGAAAGGATGTAGCTTTCTATCAGTGAAAGAATTTTTAAAATCGGTTTAGTAGTTTTTGAGTCTATTCACAACAAACAAACAATCAAATTTTTCCTCTTTATATCATAGTGTAGACTTTGTTCGCGTGTTGCTCCGCTCCTATGGGTCGTAGCGAGATGTTAAATAGCCTAAATTCCTCCTTGTTAAATCAGCTATCTGCCTCTAAAAGTCGCGTCAGGATAGGTCCAGTCATTTCAGAGATTCGCCGGAACAAATAGACAGATAAAAATTATAAAAAAAAATGTTGTTTTGATATATGTACCGTGTGCGTGTATACATCCATATGCACTTAGTAAAAAGCAGTAGATATCATATTGATAGTATTATCGCGTGTCATCGCGAAACAAATTCAGTGGAAAGCGTCCTAATGTTTTGTAAGTTTCAGTCATGCAATGGTTTCATGAAGTAATCGACAAAAACTTATAATTTTCCTAATAGTTACTTTGTTATTATTTTACAAGGGTTCTGTAGATTTATTCGTATACTAGTCCGAGAAAAAATATTTATAAATACATGATTTTTTTATGGTAGATAAGGTGTAAACGAGCAGATGGTCTACGTGATGGTAAGTGGCCACCATCGCCCATGGATATTGGCAAAACAAGATAGAGTGGTTCCCCCAGAGTGAAGGAAAAAATGCTGCGGTTTCAGAGGACCCTGAGCAAGCACCCAGAGTCCACTAGATTCGCATTAACAATGAGATGGGAGAGGGAAGAGGTGAGTCTGGCCCTCATGCGGCTCTATGGCCAAATATAATCATATATAACCAAATGTAAAAGTGCCTAATCTGGGGATAAGATATGATTATACATATATAGTAATATATGATAACACAAAATAATGTTATATACAACTAATCAACCCGGGCGACTTCATCCGCGTGATTCTCCGCTCCTATTGGTCTTAGCGTGATAATATATAGCCTATAGCCTTCCTCGATAAATGGTCTATCTAACACTGAAAGGATTTTCCAAATCGGACCAGTAGTTCCTGAGATTAGCGCGTTTAAACAAACAAACTCTTTATATATTACTAGTCGACTCACGTGACTTCGTTCACGTGTAGTTCCGCTCCTATTGGTCTTAGCGTGATGATATATAGCCTATAGCCTTCCTCGATAAATGGTCTATCTAACACTGAAAGAATTTTCCAAATCGGACCAGTAGTTCCTGAGATTAGCGCGTTCAAACAAACAAACTCTTCAGCTTTAGATATTAGTATAAGATTAGATATAGTCTTATATATAATTATATGAATATATATAAGTATTTTTTCTCGGTTGTCTATCCCCGTAAAACGGGATGAAAAGTATCTCATTTGGTAACCCACCTTCTAAAGTATCTGTAAACAAAATTTCACTCAAATCGGTCAAGCCGTTTACATGTGATACGAGTACAAAGTCAACCTACGATTTTATATGATAATGGCAACACATTTTTTGTTTTAGTCTGTGGTAAAGATTTTTATTGAATTAAAAAACCAAAAACAATATCACTATCGGTCAATTTTCTTTTCCTTTTTTAATTCCATAATGGAAAAGGCAAAGGTATTATACCGTACAGCCGTAAAATCGATACGATGCCACAGATACACGTTACAGCGTAGGGAGTAAAATCCAGAACAATATTTTTAAAATATAAAAAATTTTTTTTTTTTAAATCACTGAACTCTAGTTTGTCATAACTATTTAATGAGGAAAATTGCACTTTTAATAGCAACACTTTTTTAAACGTGTTGTGAAAGTCTGTAGTGATGTTACTTCAGGGGTCATTCAATTATTACGTAAGCGCTTTTTTTTGCTTTTTTTGCTAAGCGTCAGTAGCTTATTGTTTCAGGCATTCTTTAAAAAAATACATTATTGAGGTGTTGGGGGGTCTTTGTTTCGCTTGTTTTTGATAACCTGAGGGATGGAGGGGTCTACATGGTGATTACGTCACCAATTAAAAGTCTACATGAACTCGGAAATGAGAGTAAAGCCTTTAAGAGTAGCTCAATGTTTACATCAGCGTGAGAAAGGGAGGGGGGTTAGGACTGTTTGTGCCGTTGCCTATTAAGTTTATTTATAAGTAAATGAGTTGTCTATGCTCCCTAAGGAAAAAAGGATGTTGCCACAAATGTTCATAAATCTCCATCTTAATAATTGATGACAGTACGCAGTGTTGCCAGTTCAACAACAAGTTATCCAAAATTCAATGGAAAAAGTGGGGAAATAGTATATTTATAGTTTCTGGTGACTGAGTACAAATGAATAAATGTTTTTAGAAATAAAATTTAAAATGTTGCCACAAATGATTATAAATCTTCATCCCAACAATTGATGACAGTACGCAGTGTTGCCAGTTCAGCAACAAGTTATCCAAAATTCAATGGAAAAAGTGGGGAAATAGTATATTCATAGTTTCTGGTGACTGAGTACAAATGAATAAATGTTTTTAGAAATAAAATTAAAAATGTTGCCACAAATGATTATAAATCTTTATCCTAACAATTGATGACAGTACGCAGTGTTGCCAGTTCAACAACAAGTTATCCAAAATTCAATGGAAAAAGTGGGGAAATAGTATATTTATAGTTTCTGGTGACTGAGTACAAATGAATAAATGTTTTTAGAAATAAAATTTAAAATGTTGCCACAAATGATTATAAATCTTTATCCTAACAATTGATGACAGTACGCAGTGTTGCCAGTTCAACAACAAGTTATCCAAAATTCAATGGAAAAAGTGGGGAAATAGTATATTTATAGTTTCTGGTGACTGAGTACAAATGAATAAATGTTTTTAGAAATAAAATTTAAAATGTTGCCACAAATGATTATAAATCTTTATCCTAACAATTGATGACAGTACGCAGTGTTGCCAGTTCAACAACAAGTTATCCAAAATTCAATGGAAAAAGTGGGGAAATAGTATATTTATAGTTTCTGGTGACTGAGTACAAATGAATAAATGTTTTTAGAAATAAAATTTAAAATGTTGCCACAAATGATTATAAATCTCCATCCTAACAATTGATGACAGTACGCAGTGTTGCCAGTTCAACAACAAGTTATCCAAAATTCAATGGAAAAGTGGGGAAATAGTATATTTATAGTTTCTGGTGACTGAGTACAAATGAATAAATGTTTTTAGAAATAAAATTAAAAATGTTGCCACAAATGATCATAAATCTCCATCCTAACAATTGATGACAGTACGCAGTGTTGCCAGTTCAACAACAAGTTATCCAAAATTCAATGGAAAAGTGGGGAAATAGTATATTTATAGTTTCTGGTGACTGAGTACAAATGAATAAATGTTTTTAGAAATAAAATTAAAAATGTTGCCACAAATGATCATAAATCTCCATCCTAACAATTGATGACAGTACGCAGTGTTGCCAGTTCAACAACAAGTTATCCAAAATTCAATGGAAAAGTGGGGAAATAGTATATTTATAGTTTCTGGTGACTGAGTACAAATGAATAAATGTTTTTATAAATAAAATTAAAAATGTTGCCACAAATGATCATAAATCTCCATCCTAACAATTGATGACAGTACGCAGTGTTGCCAGTTCAACAACAAGTTATCCAAAATTCAATGGAAAAGTGGGGAAATAGTATATTTATAGTTTCTGGTGACTGAGTACAAATGAATAAATGTTTTTAGAAATAAAATTAAAAATGTTGCCACAAATGATCATAAATCTCCATCCTAACAATTGATGACAGTACGCAGTGTTGCCAGTTCAACAACAAGTTATCCAAAATTCAATGGAAAAGTGGGGAAATAGTATATTTATAGTTTCTGGTGACTGAGTACAAATGAATAAATGTTTTTATAAATAAAATTAAAAATGTTGCCACAAATGATCATAAATCTCCATCTAAACAATTGATGACAGTATGCAGTGTTGCCAGTTCAACAACAAGTTATCCAAAATTCAATGGAAAAAGTGGGGAAATAGTATATTCATAGTTTCTGGTGACTAAGTACAAATAAATAAATGAGCGAGTGAGTGAGCGACTACATAACACCTCAGCGAAGCGAGGATCTGCTGTTGTAATATAATCCTCGTATTAAAATTGTTTTAATTTGAATTAAAGCGGCGTGACATTACTGATAACACAGTTGAATGAACTACAGTATCTGACATTCCAAATTCAAAGCAATGTCAAGGACGCCATTTTGTTTAATTTACACATCTGTTTTCGTTTTACTAAACCAAAATGAAAATTAAATATTTCAAAAATTATTTACCTACAGTGTTTTTCAACCTTATTATGACTCCTTGACATTAAAAAAAAAAAAATTACTGTTCATGTCAGAGAGAGAGGGGGGGGGGGGGGGGATATATATAGTGATATGTATTATTATAGTCTTAATATTTATTTGTACGCTCATTTTTATTGGTGTGTGAAAGAGAAAGAAATAGATTAGACAATATGTGTCATTAATGAATATTTTTAAAGTTTGCACTCGTTTCCCTGAGGAGAAATAATTTCATATTAAACATATTTCTTTCCAGCGCCATCTATTGATAAGTATAACAATAAAAAACATGAAAATACGCTTCATTATATTATTCTAAAAAAAAATCGATGTATCGTATAGGTCGATTTCTTAAGAATCGATTTATCTATACTTAATTCTAATATATAAAGCTGAAGAGTTTGTTTGCTTGAACGCGCTAATCTCAGGAACTACTCGTTCGATTTGAGAAATTCTTTCAGTATTAGATAGACCATATATTGAGGAAGGCTATAAGCTATATATCATCACGCTACGACCAATAGGAGCGGAACTACACGTGAACGAAGTGACGTGAGTCGACTAGTAATATACAAAGCTGAAGAGTTTGTTTGTTTAAACGCGCTAATCTCAGGAATTACTAGTTCGATTTGAGAAATTCTTTGACTGTTAGATAGGCCATATATTGAGGAAGGCTATAAGCTATATATCATCACGCTACGACCAATAGGAGCGGAACTACACGTGAACGAAGTGACGTGAGTCGACTAGTAATATACAAAGCTGAAGAGTTTGTTTGTTTAAACGCGCTAATCTCAGGAACTACTAGTTCGATTTGAGAAATTCTTTCAGTATTAGATAGACCATATATTGAGGAAGGCTATAGGCTATATATCATCACGCTACGACCAATAGGAGCGTAACTACAAGCATATGAAGTCACGTGAGTCGACTAGTAATATATAAAGCTGAAGAGTTTGTTTGCTTGAACGCGCTAATCTCAGGAACTACTAGTCCGATTTAAAAAATTCTTTCAGTGTTAGATAGGCCATATATTGAGGAAGGCTATAAGCTATATATTATTACACTAAAATCAATAGGAGCCGAGCTATAAGCATACGAAGTCGCATGGGTAGACTAGTCTACAATAAATTAAAAATTTTCCACTGTTTATATAAAATGTTTTAGCCCAGCCGTGGGATAGATAGCCTAATCACAATAGACAAATATGTGACATATCAATCGTATCAGTAAATAGACGTGATATCTATCACGAGTTCAAGTGCTGCACAGATAACGATTAGGTTATTGTTTCCACATGGAGATTGGAGACTATCTGTTTGAAACTACCCAACCTGTCCTCGCTTCATTAAGGAAATAAGTTATATAACATAACTGAAACCACTATACGGAAGCTAACTGCGCATTCTAGACAGAAAGTCGAGCTATACTTGGGGCTTGAGACCCACGAGCAGGTAGGTAAGTGGCCACAGTATCTCTTGTTTTGTCCACTAGACTATATTGTCGAGTATTCATAAAATAGATTTGAGGTAGGTCAAGTATTCTAATGTTGACGTTTTTTTTTTTTAAATGTGTTACCTTTGGGAGGCTACGACAAGACTCCTTACAGTTAAGTAAGACGTTAGGGGTTTGATTTTATTTAAAGAAAGATTTGATTGTTTGTATGTATATTTGTATGTTTGTTTGTTGCGCATAGGCTCGAAAAGTACTGAACCGATTTTGAAAATTCTTTCACCGATAGAAAGCTACATCCTTTCCGGGTAACATAGGCTAAATGGTGTTGCCATAAATACTCTAATTAAAAAGATATGGCCATTTAAGTGCCATAAGGTAGCCGTTTTGTAAATTGAAGAGTTTTCAGAAACTAAAAATCCCATTTAAAAATTCTTTCACTGAGAGAAAACCTCACTATGTGAGAAACAAAGTTGATTTAGTGTTGCCATATACAATTATTCCGTTTGTCCTAATATATAATATACATAATGTTATATTTATATACTATAACTGGATAGAAGCTTAGATTTCTTTGGCAGAAGTTTAGATTCCTTTGGCCACATAGCCAGGAAGAAAGACGACAACCTCGAAAAGCTGCTGATAACCGGCAAGGTGGACAGGAAGAGACCCAGAGGCCGCAGCCCAAGTCGTCAGTCGTCGCTAGTCTGACAAGATCCGTTCCATGTTAAATATGCTTATCATGCTGTAGAAGATAGAGTTAGACTTCTTGAACCCGGTTTGTACCCAGATTGCATCCAATTCTAATAAGGAATATATAAAAATTTATAGTGATGAGCTGGGTAAGAACATGGGTATCCTACTTAATGAATTCTGTAAAGATCAAAAAGTTTTAAATATGTGTATGCCCGGAGCCTCTTATTCTCAAATAATAGATGTAGTTCTACGTGAAACACATTGTCAAAACACAACCATTATTGTTATGATTGGGAGAAGAGGCAAATTAAACAAAAAAATTATACAAAGATATTTTACCCAATTAAATAATCTAAAAATTAATAAACTAATCATGTTTACTTTACCGTATATAGCAGACTTGCCACAGGAAAATCAAAATAGATATAAATTAAATAGTTTGTTAACACACTATTATAATTGCAATTATGTGACTCTAACACCAAATAACAATGATAATGTAAATAATAAATGTCACATTATTGACTTAAATAATATAATATCTAACAAATATCAATTACTTACTTGTGATAGGCTACATCTATCTAACTTTAGAAAAAGACAGGTAGCAAAACTGCTATCTTATTATATACTTTTTAACTCAGCCAATATGTTGGCTACCTCTAACACTGCTTCTATTGAGCAGTCAAATTGTGACTTGACTACCATTGCTTCTTTTGAGCAGGTAAATAACCCAAAAACTATAACTCCTATTGAGCAGATCAATAATTTGACATTTAATAACTTGGAAACCGTTCCAATTAATTTTACATAATAAGACAACAGAGAATTACTCTAGCATATTAAACCTAGACATTAATAAAAATAAAAATTGTTATAATCTTAATAATAATAATAAAATTGTAAACCTGGTGCACCAAAACTTACAAGGACTTTTAGGTAAAGAATTAGAACTGGAATTATTTATGAGATGTGAAAACATTCATTTTTTATGTATTACAGAGCATTGGCTTCGTAATTATGAACTCATATTTAATTTCAGTGGTCACCAGGTAGCAAGTGCGTTCTGCAGAGAAAAATCGTTACGTGGGGGCTCCTTAATAATTTTAAGTAAATTTTTTAAATTTAAAGAACGCAAAGACATTGTGAGCCTCTCTGTAGAACGTACTATTGAGATAGCCTGTGCAGAACTTGAGCGCTTCATTGTTGTGAGCATATACAGTCCCCCTGGAGCGTTATATGAATTATTTGAAAATGTGTTAGAAGAAATACTATTAAAATTATCTGAGTCTAAAAAATATATTATAATATGTGGTGATTTTAACATTAATCTATTAGAAAACTCCACCACAAGTGTTAGATTCAGATCCCTGTTAAATTCATATAACCTAGTAAATATATTTTTAGAGCCAACTAGAGTAACTGCAACCTCAGCAACATGTATTGATAATATATTTACCAACTTTAAACCCAATTCATATTCAATTATTAAAAAGTTGAGTTCGGATCATTTTGGGCAATTAATCTCCTTTAACTGTGAGTTAAAAAAAGGAAATAAAAATAAAAAGATTGTGTTTGTTCCTACGAACTCCAAACGTATGGAGAAATTTAAAGGTAGTATTATAGCAAAACTCACATACTTAAATTTTGACAACAATAACCCTGATATGTTATATAACACACTATTTAAATTAATAAAATCAGAGTTTACTGCTATATTCACTACCAAGACAGTCAATTCGGGTGGTCTCTTGTCATTTAATGATTGGGCAACTGTTGGTATTCATCGAAGTAGACAAAAACTATATCAACTTTATAATGAGAGATCATACAACCATTCAGAGTCCTTTATAGCCTTTGTTAAAGCATATTCAAAGTTATTTAAAAAAGTGTGTTCCATGGCAAAGTCGTTACATATTAAACAAAAAATTTATAATGCACAAGACAAAATAAAAATGACATGGAATATTATCAATTGGGAAACTGGAAGAGTCAGAGATCGTAACTTCAAGTATAATCTCATTTATAATAACATTAATATCAAAACTGATCAGGAAGTTGCATCCACGTTTGAAAAATATTTCTCTGACATTCCAATCTCAACAACTTGTTCTCTCATTTCATCTGCCAGCGTTGCTGAATCATTATTGCTAGAAAATGTTAAAAAATGTGATGTACTGTTCGAATTTAGTACTGTCAACAGTAAAGATATAATTAAAACATTTAAAACCCTAGATATGAAGAAAACAGCTGATATTTGGGGTATTTCTGTTAAAATAATTAACTCCATAATTGATGCCATTGCACCGTATCTAGCTACTATTTTCAATACTTGTATTAAACGTGGCGTGTTTCCTGACCTGATGAAGCATAGTAAAGTAACGCCTATATTTAAATCTGGATGTATAACTGATCCAAATAATTTTCGACCCATCTCAGTATTGCCAACGCTTAGTAAAATTTTTGAAAAACTAATTTTAAACCAAATGTTGATTCATTTTAATTCACAGAGACTTCTCCATGTGAAACAATTTGGTTTTACTAAGGGTTGTTCAACAACGGATGCCGGTGTCGAATTAATTAAGAATATCTTCGAGGCCTGGGAGGAATCACAGAATGCACTTGGAATATTCTGTGACTTATCTAAGGCCTTCGATTGTGTACAACATGCGACTCTGGTCAGAAAGCTGCGCCACTATGGCATCAAAGGAACTGCGCTCGACCTTATGAACTCCTATCTAAACAATAGGGTTCAAAGGGTTGACGTGAATGGCAAGAGATCTCCTGGGGCTCGTCTGGATATGGGGGTCCCCCAGGGTTCTATTCTTGGACCATTTCTCTTCCTCATTTATATAAACGACCTGCCAAACCTTGTAGAAAAAAAGAACAAGATAGTATTGTTTGCTGATGACACTTCACTAATATTTAAAGTGAAACGCTATCAAACTGAATATGACGATGTAAACAATGCTCTCTCTGATATTGTACATTGGTTCAGTGCTAATAATCTAATGTTAAACAGTAAGAAAACTAAATATATAAAATTTACGACACCCAATGTTAAGAAAATAGAGAGTGGTGTATTTATAAATGGAGAGGAGTTGGAACCGGTGGAATCTACCGTATTTTTGGGCATCACTGTCGACTCTAAATTGCAATGGGGCCCCCATATTGAGAGGTTGGCCAATAGACTCAGCTCTGCAGCATACGCGGTTAAAAAAATACGCCAATTAACTGATATAGACACGGCTCGTTTAGTTTACTTTAGCTACTTCCATAGTATAATGTCTTACGGCATTCTACTTTGGGGTAACGCAGCCGACACAAACACGATTTTCATACTGCAGAAGAGGGCTATTCGCGCAATCTATGGTCTCGGCCCTAAAATATCTTTAAGAGATAAATTAAAAGAAATTAATATATTGACTGTTGCTTCACAATATATTTTTGAAAATGTTATGTATGTGCGTAAAAATATTAATGATTTTATTAGAAATAGTGACTTGCATGACATCAATACTAGGAACAAACACAAACTTGTTACTCCTACTACTCGATTGAGTAGAATTAGTAATTCTTTTGTTGGGCGATGTGTATGCTTTTACAACAGGATCCCAGAAAACGTTCAAAATTGTTCTATAGGAAAATTTAAAAAGTTAGTTAAAAAACGTTTGTGTGACAAAGGCTATTATAACATTAAAGATTTTTTGGAAGATGTCACGCCTTGGGAATGATGCGTTCGCTCCAGGCTTTCTCAATGTATAAATATACTTGTTATAAAAATTGGCGTTTAAAAAATCAAAGATAAAAAAAGTAAAATATCCAAAAGAAACAGTCCCGCTGAGTTTCTTGCGCCCATTCTTCTCAGGTCTGGGTTAGGTCGTTTCCGAAAGGGTGGTAGATTCCGACGTTCAATAAGAGAATGTAAATTCCAACATTGAATAAAAAATTTTGACTTTGACTTTGACTTTGAGAGTGAAATGGCGAAAGATCTCCTCATCACGACCCTTGAATGGCCCACTGCTGAGCCGGGTCTCCTCCTCAGAATGAGGAGCTCCACCACGCTGGCCCAGTGCGGGTTGGCAGTGAGAACTTTTAGGGAACTCTCAGGAGTGCAGGTTTCCTTCACCGTTAAAGCAAGTGATATTTAATTGCTTAAAACACACATAACTCGAAAGATCTAGGAGAAAGTAATTCGGAGAGGCCACGACCCTCAGCATTGAGGATAAACGACGCTAGGAGGAGGTATATAGAAGCGTCAGTAGCTCAGTGGTTCAAGCGTTGGATTCACGATCACGTCGTAGGTTCTAACGTGTATTAGTTCCCTGAAGAAATGGTTGTCCAACAGACCCAAGGGATCAGTTGATCGACGTTAATCAAGGTTAACTTTGTTGCAAAGTTACAAGTATTCTTCTAGTATTTATACTGTTTTTTAAAGGTACTATTATGTCTCCAGATTCCCTTATTTTTATGTAATCCTTTTCAGATCATAAGTAAAAGTAAACAGCCCTTAAAAATCAAATAAAATTTCCTATATTAATATGGTAACATAATAAAATAGTTATTTGTTAAACAAGAGTGCAACATGTAACTTTTCATCCCACCTCTTACATACGGCGAGACCAGAACGTGTCACGGGACTTTGGAAAGAAAATATAATTCTATGGTTTAAGTAAGTGCCGCAAATCTCACGTCTACACTGCTTCACGTCGCAACAAATCATTTAATAACTAAACTATGATAACTTGTGGCAGCCAGTAAAATATAAAAAAAAAAAAAAATGTTGAGGTTAAGGAGGTCAGGTCAAGAAGATTTTCTAGATCTTTAAGTGCTGTTGATCAAGGACTCCTTCTCATATTAAGTACCTCCTTAGAGAGTGTCTTCCATGTCTTTAAGAAAAGTCTTCTTCTTTTTCTTCTCATCATTGATGAAGATTAAATACTTGAAACATTTTTCCGAAATTAGGAGAGGGTATTTGGATATTATTATCGTATCAGTAAATTCAACGCCAAAAAAAAATTAGTCTTCACTTATAGTATGGGAGCCCAAGAGGGATACATATTTTTGGATTTACTCGAGCGCGTCTGATTAAGGTAAGGTGGGTTAATTACATGATAGAATGCGTGTATTTTGACAATCTGATGATTTAGGCGTGGCGGACCGCGGACGAGCTCGTACCATCACCACACCGCTTTCCGACGTCATAATATCATCACAGATACTCACAAAACAACGCATTCATGTCATTTTATGTATGTATGT
This sequence comes from Limenitis camilla, assembly GCA_905147385.1. Taxonomy (NCBI): domain Eukaryota; kingdom Metazoa; phylum Arthropoda; class Insecta; order Lepidoptera; family Nymphalidae; genus Limenitis; species Limenitis camilla. The sequence continues at coordinate 6,564,469 of LR990253.1, forward strand.
ATCACTTAATATCCCCTCTGAGTATCTATGGGCACTTGAATACATTTTTTTTCTACCCTTCTAGATGGCCACCCCCACAACTCAAATCGGTAGATGAACATACCGTCATATCAGTGGTAAGTCGGACCATCTTATACCCTTCTAGATGGCCACCCCCACAACTCAAGTCGGTAGATGAACATACCGTCATATCAGTGGTAAGTCGGACCATCTTATACCCTTCTAGATGGCCACCCCCACAACTCAAGTCGGTAGATGAACATACCGTCATATCAGTGGTAAGTCGGACCATCTTATACCCTTCTAGATGGCCACCCCCACAACTCAAGTCGGTAGATGAACATACCGTCATATCAGTGGTAAGTCGGACCATCTTATACCCTTCTAGATGGCCACCCCCACAACTCAAGTCGGTAGATGAACATACCGTCATATCAGTGGTAAGTCGGACCATCTTATACCCTTCTAGATGGCCACCCCCACAACTCAAGTCGGTAGATGAACATACCGTCATATCAGTGGTAAGTCGGACCATCTTATACCCTTCTAGATGGCCACCCCCACAACTCAAGTCGGTAGATGAACATACCGTCATATCAGTGGTAAGTCGGACCATCTTATACCCTTCTAGATGGCCACCCCCACAACTCAAGTCGGTAGATGAACATACCGTCATATCAGTGGTAAGTCGGACCATCTTATACCCTTCTAGATGGCCACCCCCACAACTCAAGTCGGTAGATGAACATACCGTCATATCAGTGGTAAGTCGGACCATCTTATACCCTTCTAGATGGCCACCCCCACAACTCAAGTCGGTAGATGAACATACCGTCATATCAGTGGTAAGTCGGACCATCTTATACCCTTCTAGATGGCCACCCCCACAACTCAAGTCGGTAGATGAACATACCGTCATATCAGTGGTAAGTCGGACCATCTTATACCCTTCTAGATGGCAACCCCCACAACTCAAGTCGGTAGATGAACATACCGTCATATCAGTGGTAAGTCGGACCATCTTATACCCTTCTAGATGGCCACCCCCACAACTCAAGTCGGTAGATGAACATACCGTCATATCAGTGGTAAGTCGGACCATCTTATACCCTTCTAGATGGCCACCCCCACAACTCAAGTCGGTAGATGAACATACCGTCATATCAGTGGTAAGTCGGACCATCTTATACCCTTCTAGATGGCCACCCCCACAACTCAAGTCGGTAGATGAACATACCGTCATATCAGTGGTAAGTCGGACCATCTTATACCCTTCTAGATGGCCACCCCCACAACTCAAGTCGGTAGATGAACATACCGTCATATCAGTGGTAAGTCGGACCATCTTATACCCTTCTAGATGGCCACCCCCACAACTCAAGTCGGTAGATGAACATACCGTCATATCAGTGGTAAGTCGGACCATCTTATACCCTTCTAGATGGCAACCCCCACAACTCAAGTCGGTAGATGAACATACCGTCATATCAGTGGTAAGTCGGACCATCTTATACCCTTCTAGATGGCCACCCCCACAACTCAAGTCGGTAGATGAACATACCGTCATATCAGTGGTAAGTCGGACCATCTTATACCCTTCTAGATGGCCACCCCCACAACTCAAGTCGGTAGATGAACATACCGTCATATCAGTGGTAAGTCGGACCATCTTAACAAACAATATCTGACATCTGGCTAATTATCTTCATGTAATTTTTTGAAAAGCTATAGATGTTTTTCGGAACATTAAAATGGGAAACGTTAAATAACCTTTTATTCTCACTATCATCTAATCTACAAATGTTATATGTCCCTAAGACGCTCGAGTTAATCCCCATTTAGCATCATGGCCTCCCCTACTATTATTTCTTATGTATCTTCTGATCCATGTTATTTATTTACATCAAGACTGTTTGACAAGTAAATATTTAATGAACACTGCTGAGTATTAGTCAGTCGTATTATCTAATTATTACAATGCAATATCGTTTATTTATTAGTTGAATATGTAAATATAACTGTGAAATGAGAGCCAAGTTCAGTAAAAAGTATATGGATTGTCTTCGTTGACAAAATAATTGATGATGACAATGATTTACAAAATTATTTTATTTGAGATATAATTTAATCTCAAGTTTTTTGAATGTTAATAAAATAATAATGACATTTCTGAAATTTTGGATCTTATACATAAAGTATAGAAGATTTTGATAGTTTTGTTTTGAGGATGAGCATTCATCAGCTTATTCATTACAAAGCATCGGTTATGTATTAGTCATCATCACGACCCTTCAATGGCCCACTGCTGAGCCGGGTCTCCTCCTCAGAATGAGGAGGGTATTAGGCCATAGTCCACCACGCTGGCCCAGTGCGGGTTGGCAGACTTCACACACCTTTGAGAACTTTTTAGGGAACTCTCTGAGGAGTGCAGGTTTCCTCACGATGTTTTCCTTCACCGTTAAAGCAAGTGATATTTAATTGCTTAGAACACACATTACTCAGAGTCAGAGGTGTGTGCCTGTGTGGGGGATCGAACCTCGGACCTCCCGAGTAAGACTTGAAGTCTTAACAACTGGGCCATCACTGCTTATTTTGTACTAATATGTATTAGTACAATATATGTATCCGAACAAAAATATAAATGTGAAATGAGAACAAAGTTCAGTATAAATCCATCAATAGAAATCCATATTTACAAAATAAAATTATTTGATTTGAGAAGTAATTTAACCTGACGATTTTAAAACGTTAATACATCAAGAACGGTTTGAGCTACATTAATGAAATTTTGGAATTCCAAATTTCAAGTATGTAGGGGATCCGTGAAGGATTAGAACTACCCGTAAGGAGACGGATTAGAATACAATTCCTCTCTGCCGCTGGGAGAGCATCTCGTAAAAGCCGAGTAACCCGGCTATGTAGGGGATCTGTTCCCCGCCTGGCTTGCGACCACGCAAAGCGGAAGTGTCTCTCCCATCCCATTACTGCTGCGATTCCAATGAACACCGGGTTCTTGCCCGGGGTCCATTGAAACCACAGCAGTCTGCTCATCGCTCCCCCTCCTCTATCTTCGAGGCGGTAACGCATCGACAAAACAAGATACCCTCTAGTTTCGTCGATATGAATGGGCGACGGTGGCTATTTTCCATCAGGTGGACCCTCTGCTAGCTCTGCTGCCTCGGCTCCGAGATATGATACTTTTGACAAGGGGGTCAAAAGTAGCTCGAACTAGCGCCGCGTCACTTGGCTTTGACACGCTGCCGACGTATCTCGATATACGTAATCGTACAAGCCCCTCCTTCTGTGGAAAGTTTTATATAAATATAAAGTTGTCACGTTGCCCAAGGGCGCTGAAATTGCTCCATATTAATCGTGTGAAACATTCCGTCTAATTCAGACTTTACGCTAAGAATAGGACGTCTCGTGGACTCTCGTGTACGAGTTCGTGTCACTTCTGTGGCTTTGGAGACGTCCATTGTTGGATGCAGGTCGTTTATCCACAAAACATGGCTCCGTTCTCACATGGACATCTATTGCTGAACATAGGTAATGATAACTAAAGTCAAAAAATTTAATGTTTTTTCAACAATTTGACTGTCAAAAAATTTGAATTCTTTTGTCTGATATCCTCAATAAATCAAGCTGTTCATTATTTCCTTCTAACCGAACTTCTAGAAGTACTATCTTGAATCAGAAGTTAAAAAGGAACAATAACCAACCCAACCTGACAATTATTTACATTTATTAATGACTAGCCGACCCTTGCGGCGTCATCCACGTGTAGCTCCGCTCCTATGGGTCGTAGCGTGATGATATATAGCCTATAGCCTTCCTCGATAAATGGGCTATCTAACACTGAAAGAATTTTACAAATCGGTCCATTAGTTCCTGAGATTAGCGCGTTCAAACAAACAAACTCTTCAGCTTTTTACAATCCGTTTGCCTATCTAGGATTAAACTACACATAAGTAGTAAAGTAGCTAATAAAGATACTAATTAATATTAATGTATATCCATACGTGACATCATACAACCGTGTAGTCTATAATTACTAGAAAAAAAGTCACGAAAGTCACGATATTACTGTTTTAGTGTTACAAATTGATACAATGTTAAATTTGTATTATAAATGCGTATTTGGATTATTAAATTAAACATCTTGGTACATTATGAAAAGAAAATGAAAGAGAATTTTCTGTTTTTATAAATTAGTGTCTTTGAATTTCTTTTTTTTAATTCTTTATTTTATTTAGGGGGTTTTTTCTAAAAGAACTTTGCCGCTTAAGAGCTGCTTTAACTATACTATACAGCGTCTTGGCTTCAAATTTGTGTAGAAAATTCAAACACGAAATCTATTTTTGATTTATTATTCAATAATTTTGGGTTACAGATTAAAAATAGATTCCAAATTCAAATTTGTGTGTAGAAAATTCAAACACGAAATCTATTTTTGATTTATTATTCAACAATTTTGGGTTACAGATTAAAAATAGATTCCAAATTCAAATTTGTGTGTAGAAAATTCAAACACGAAATCTATTTTTGATTTATTATTTAACAATTTTGGGTTACAGATTAAAAATAGATTCCAAATTCAAATTTGTGTGTAGAAAATTCAAACACGAAATCTATTTTTGATTTATTATTCAACAATTTTGGGTTACAGATTAAAAATAGATTCCAAATTCAAATTTGTGTGTAGAAAATTCAAACACGAAATCCATTTTTGATTTATTATTCAATAATTTTGGGTTACAGATTAAAAATAGATTCCAAATTCAAATTTGTGTGTAGAAAATTCAAACACGAAATCTATTTTTGATTTATTATTAAATAATTTTGGGTTACAGATTAAAAATAGATTCCAAATTCAAATTTGTGTGTAGAAAATTCAAACACGAAATCTATTTTTGATTTATTATTCAATAATTTTGGGTTACAGATTAAAAATAGATTTCAAATTCAAATTTGTGTAGAAAATTCAAACACGAAATCTATTTTTGATTTATTATTCAATAATTTTGGGTTACAGATTAAAAATAGATTCCAAATTCAAATTTGTGTGTAGAAAATTCAAACACGAAATCTATTTTTGATTTATTATTCAATAATTTTGGGTTACAGATTAAAATAGATTCCAAATTCAAATTTGTGTGTAGAAAATTCAAACACGAAATCTATTTTTGATTTATTATTTAACAATTTTGGGTTACAGATTAAAAATAGATTCCAAATTCAAATTTGTGTGTAGAAAATTCAAACATGAAATCTATTTTTAATTTATTATTCAACAATTTTGGGTTACAGATTAAAAATAGATTACAAATTCAAATTTGTGTGTAGAAAATTCAAACATGAAATCTATTTTTAATTTATTATTCAACAATTTTGGGTTACAGATTAAAAATAGATTACAAATTCAAATTTGTGTGTAGAAAATTCAAACACGAAATCTATTTTTGATTTATTATTTAACAATTTTGGGTTACAGATTAAAAATAGATTACAAATTCAAATTTGTGTGTAGAAAATTCAAACACGAAATCTATTTTTGATTTATTATTCAATAATTTTGGGTTACAGATTAAAAATAGATTCCAAATTCAAATTTGTGTAGAAAATTCAAACCTGAAATCTATTTTTGATTTATTATTCAACAATTTTGGGTTACAGATTAAAAATAGATTCCAAATTCAAATTTGTGTGTAGAAAATTCAAACACGAAATCTATTCTTGATTTATTATTCAACAATTTTGGGTTATCGATTAAAAATAGATTCCATATTCAATAATTAATCACTAGTTGTGCTCGTGACTTCGTCCGCGTTTCATCCCCTATCCCCTATTGTTATTTTACGCACTTGAGGGTAAAACTTTTACAAACTTTGAATGTCATATTTATATATCAGATACTAAAAATGACGATACATCTATACAACTTTTCATCCCCCCCTTTTAACCTCTTACAACCCTTTTTTCTCATAAAAAAAGCCTATGTCCTTTCTCAGAGACTTGACTATCTGTATACCAAATTTCATTTAAATCGGTTCAGTAGTTTTGTCGTGAAAGCGTGACAAAACTTATACGACCTAACCTTTAATTATCTGCCTGAGGGCGCCCCTATTTTCACCTCCTCACCTGGTCGCTAAGGGTGGCATTGAGCCATCCACTCACTCCGTAGAGCCCCTGATGTCGTGCACCATCCTCGGAGCCTGGCAAAGACCAGCTGCCGGGCCTTGACCCTTCCCAGAGAATCTGAAAAGAACCATATGGTAGGGACCGTAGTCATCCATCTAAGAGCACGCTTGGAGAGACGAACCCCAAACCCCCCCATGTTGGTCTATTCGCCATGGCCAACAGCAACACCATGCTCGTTATGAATGTGGCTGAAGTTGTTGCTGCTACCCATGCCCAGGGTGCACCATGAGGAGGTTGAGGTCAGCATCATACGTCGGTACGTTACGTAGTTTTTTAGGAATTTATTATTTTGTTCACATATTCTGATCACTTTAGTATCGCGAGCTATAAACAAAGCAATTAAAGAAATACTATTAAATGAGGGGAGCAGTCAATGACGTCACGAATTAAGCGGACTATACAATAAGCGTTATTTGATAAAACCAATTATTAAACTAATTCGATTCATTACAAGTTTTGGATCGACGCGATTGGTAAATAATAACTTATAATACAAGGGGTCATGTTACAAAAAGGTTGGGAAGGACTGTCTTAAAAGTAATAAAATATTTGAACGGTATTTTTTTTGGTAAATAAATAAAAACAATTATTATTCTAGCAAAAAATTAATAATGGATTCTATAGAAGTTAAATTAAATTCAATTCAATTAATATAATTAAATTAATTTTTATTTGTGAGAAAAAGAGACAAAAAATACTGTATTTTTTTAAATTATATAATTTATTTAATCAATTTTAATGATAATAGTAACACTAATTCATGACAATATATTTTTTATATTATTTTTTATAATATCATATAACGGAAGAACAAGACAAGGCTGTACGGTGTAATACCTTTGCCTTTTACATCACACTCTATTCTATCATTGTACCAAATTTCATCTAAATTGGTTCAGCAATTTCTGAGTTATAAATTTGGAATCTATTTAAATCTATAATTAAAAATATATTAAAAATTATTAAATTCATTAATGATTTTTAGATTTTTTTTTTAAATTTTTCATCACCTCAAGGAAGCGAGGGCGTGTCTAATTAATAATAATAATGTAGCAAATAATAAAATACGCGTGTAAATACAAATGGAAAGCCATAAATAGAACAAACAGCGTCTCACTCGATAATACATATAAATTACGATAATCACGCGCGTGCGCAGCGCCGCCTTGTGGTCGCGGCGTGAATGGTACTGTGACCATGCGTTTGGCACGGACAGCCTCGCTACGCTGAGTAACATAAAAATGTTACATGATATGTCTGTACATAAAAAATAATTAATTTAATGTGTGTTCTTTATTATAGAAGACGAAATAAATATTATTAATTTGTTTTATTTAATACTAGCCGACCTACGCGACTTTGTTCGCGTGTTGCTCCGCTCCTATGGGTCGTAGCGAGATGTTAAATAGCCTTAGTTACTCCTTGTTACATCAGCTATCTGCCAGTGAAAGTTCCGTCAATATCGGTTTAGCCATTTCAGAGATTAGCAACAAATAGACAGACAGACAAAAATTGTAAAAAATTTAGTTTTAGTACATGCACCATGAATACATCCACGTGCACTTAGTAAAAAGCGGTTAAAAAACATTTTAGTATTACAGACACTCCAATTTTATTTATTTGTATGTATGTATGGATGGATGACAATAATAGTTATATAAAAATGTTTTCAACAACGCCATCTATTGAGGCAAAAGAAAATTATTAATAATTCGCACATTTTTAGAGAAGCCTTGAACATGAACTTTCAAGGCTTCCCTAGAAATGTGCGTAAAAACCAATAGAATCGCTAGCCTAGCCTCGCTCAGTATGTCAATCACATCCTTCGCTACGCATCCTACCACATTTCTGGATTCCTCCAGAGAGTTTGTTTTTTTGCTTATAGATGCTTATCTCAGGAAGTACTGGTCCGATTTGAAAAATTCTTTCAGTGTTAGATAGTCCATTTATTGAGAAAAGCTATTGGCTATATATCATCACGCTAAGATTAGTAGAAGCGGAGCATCACGCGGACACAGTCGCGCGGGTCGACTAGTAATAATATTTAATGTTAGGTCTTATTATGTCTCGATTATCGAATACTCATTTTATATTCGTAGTAAATGCTCTAAAGACCTTGACCGATTATATCCCCACTTTCTGGAGGTGGTATTTAAGTGTTCAAAGTGGAAGGTTGTAAGGAGAAAGGATATAATATAAGGAATAAATTGTGAAATTACGGATAAGCGAGTGTTTGGATTTATTACTGGCTTAAACCCCCCTTCCATAATAAGATAGATAGATTATATGCTTTCAAGGCTGTTTCTTAAAATATAACACTCGACTTCAGTGCTATATATAAGTAATCTCTTACGTATGTCTGAATTAGCGACACATAACTTACACTACGATACACCACATATCAAGAAGCTGTAGGTATTATTTAAATATAGTAATTTTCCAAATATTAAATGCAATCCAGAAATGCAATTGCGTTGTTGCGCTATCGTCTGCCAGTGTGACCTCGGCCTAAGGTTAAAGAACGAAACTGTTCTGGCATCTCTAGTAAACAGTAGTAAAGATTAACATAAACATAACAAATCCTGGTAATTAATTACTAATTATTATGATCTAATTAGTGTGTGTCATGGCGCTGAGATTAGATTAAATGAAAATTTTCCTTCATACCTTTAACCCCTTTAAATCTTTAGGGAACTTTCCTTAAAAAAAATAATTTGTAGTGAAAACCAGAATTTATTGGGTTCACCTTCTAACTCCATTTAACGACGACTCCCAATAACGCAATTAACTTTTTCAGTGTTGCTACACGTCACGTAAATCCTTGAACCAGTTTTCACTGACATATATTCAAAATTAATGCTAAAAATAATTTCCTTAAAAATAAATATACATATTCACACTGAAAAAACAACTCGGTCTTGACCTAATTTCCGAAATCGCAAGTCAATAAACTTATCCGGAAATTTCTTCCAATCACACTGCCACACTACACATCTGCATGAACGTGTGGCCGGCGCTTGCGCAGCTATATAAGCGCTCAGCGACACTGATTCCGTTTAGTTCACCGCTGGCCGTCGCCATATAAATACGTGTTTCCTCTCCACAGAAACGCGATGTGTGCGGCGATAGACATGCTCGCCTCTGAGCAAATGTTCTACGGCCACAGTCCTCCAGCGGGATTCCTGACAGACTACACACCACCGGTCAGGAGACCGACGAAGCTCACCGCCAGGGGCTTCTCGGCGCCATGTCTGTCAGTCCTCAAACCGGTCCAGTTAACCCTCAAAGCAGCGCCACGATCCTGCATCAGGTTATCTACGGACAAAACAAAAAAACGCGTCGTCTTCGCTGACGATCGAGGATACGCGTTGGAGCAAGTGAAGTTTATGACGGAGCCGTCGCACGTACCTCCATACTGGGCATTGAAAATAATACCCAGTCCACCTCCAGAACGTAAACCACCCCCCAAAGTTGTAGATTTGTGGGAGCAACGCTTTCCTCAGCCGGCATCGAATTATTTGGAGTTCAGGACACGGATCACGGAGAAATGTGTTTCGTTGGAAAATGTGATTGTTAAACAAGACGAGTGTGCAGTGGATGGTACGGTGAAAGTGAAAAACTTGGATTTCAATAAGGAGGTGTTGATCAGGGCGTCGTCTGATGGGTGGAGGACGCACGAGGACACGTACTGCGCGTTCGTGGAGACTGGACCTTTGAGTCAGAATGGGGTGTCAGTTTATGATACGTTCGGTTTCCGGTTGCAGCTGCCGATCCATTCGAGGAAGATGGAGTTCTGCGTGTGCTTTAGATGTCAAGGGAATGAGTATTGGGATAACAATAATGGCGTGAACTATGTTATAGAGAAGTCGTCTGTTAGGAAGGTTCCTGGGATATCGTGCGCTAGGATCAATAACGGGAATTCCTGGACGAATCGAGCTGTGAGCAGTTTGAGCACTCCGTATTGGTGAAGTGTGTTTGGTGTTTGCCATTTTGTGCCATATTTGGAAGGAGTTGGAAGGTCAGGGTGTGCTCAATAGGTAACTAATTAAGACTAGATAATGAATTAATCGACTTTAAGCTCTCTAAAGTCTAGATTTTTGAGTTGTCAGACAGACTAGATTTAGGAATATTCCCGAATGAGGTGTGATAATAAATTATGTTGACTGTGTATGTTATTTATGTTCTAAGAGAGAAAGAGATAGATTGTGGTAGCAACACAGTTAATTTATGTATCAGGAAATATACTTGAAAACAGGTATTCCATGGTCACCCTAAAGGGCATTTCTTGATTTAAAAATATATTTTAAAATAACGATTGAATGAATTTTAATGAATTTAAAACATTCCTTTTTGTTTTTATTAAGTGTTAATGTTTCATTAAAATTCATTAAATTGTTTGTCTGTTTTATTTTTCCTATATAATGGCGAAAATCACATCAAATCCGTCCAGGAATATAAATAGAAAAGAAGTCGATTAATCATTATAATGACAAATGTTGCATGAATGTAATGATTGTAAATATTATTCATGCTTGTTACCAAATTGGATCTTACTACAATTTTTTCATAAAATTGTAAAGTAATGATCATTATTATTTAATGAAGTTATTTTTTAAGGATTTTCGGGTGCAATTTTTTTGATCTCATTAATGAAATCTGAGTAGCTATATTAAAAAATGATTTACTGATTAAATAATGAGTCTACAAAAATTATATATTAATGATTAAAGTTGCCATATAAAACTGTATATTTTAATGATTTTTTTTTTTTTTAATAATTTGTAACCTGTAAAATCCAAGGAAAATAGTTTCATTATTTTTTTTTTATTTAATCATAATTTTTTTTAATGATTAGTATGAAAAATGATTAATAATTTATTGTTAATATGTGTCCTATCTCTAGTTGAGTAAACTATCAATGGCGTAGCGTGCCATTACATTATAAGGTTTTGTTTCCACCAGAGATGTGCGAGGATGTGTAGCGAGGGATGTGTTTCAACTAAGAATTATTTGACACACTTAACACATCCCTCGCTACACATCCTCGCACATCTAAATCATAGGCTAGCTATAGCTAGCCACGTGTGTGCGCGAAGATTCCTTGTTGATTTAAAAAAATTACGTTTGTGTCAGTGAGCCATAGGCGGGGCCTACTCGTCCATCAATGAACGACGAATGTTGCATCATTACAGATGTCAGTAAAGTACGATATGTGACGTCACTATCAATTGAAATTGAATTACGTCACATACTAGCAGTAGCAGTGTTAGTTGTGACGTCATCTCAGTCTATAAATATAAAAGTTTTCTGTATGAGTACGATTATTTTGTAGCGTCTAGCAACATTAAGTAACAATCGTTAAAGTACTGAACCGATTTTGATGAAACTTGCTACAGAGATAGATTAGAGCTTCAGGAAGGAGATAGGCTATGTATTATATATAAAAAAAGGCTTGAAGGGGTGGAAATGGGGGATGAAGTACATGTTTATATCCTTGGGAGTTAACTCTAATCATATGAAATGATGTGACGTCACTATTAATTGAAATTAAATTACGTCACATACTACCAATAGTAGCAGTTGTGACGTCATTGATCATTGACAGCCATGAGACTGTAAGGGCAAAGCTATAAATAGTTTATTTTTGTTAAAGTATTAGCGAAGTAATGCTTTTACAGTTAAAGTACTGAACCGATTTTGATGAAACTTGCTACAAAAATAGATTAGAGCTTCAGGAAGAAAATAGGCTACGTTTTATCGTGTTAAAAAATTTTTAAGGGCTTGAAATAGGGGATGAAGTGCATGTCGAGCTGTGTGAGCGTTTACATCCTTGGGAGTTAACTTTGTTAATCATTTATAGATGTGACGTCACTCTTAATTGAAATTAAGTTACGTCACATACTAACAGTACTAGTAGCAGTAGTGACGTCATTGATCATTGATAGCCATGGACTGTAAAGGCAAAGCTATTACTAATTTATTTTTGACTAGAGTTTCAGGAAGGAGATAGGATACGGTTAATCGCGAAAAAAAAGCTGAAAGGGGTTAAAATAGGGGATGAAGTACATGTCAGGGAGTTAGTCATATATATTATCAGTCGTCTAGCACCGCCACTGATACTAGAGATAGGATAGCTAGTGTTAAAACGGGGTTGTATATAAAGAACTGTTAATGAAAGAACTGATTAATGATAATGATGTTGAATTATATAATTATTTATATTTTTATATGGAATAATGTATATATGATATGATGACTGTTCCTCTCGTTTTTTTTGTGCTATAAATAAATGATTTTTTTTTATATATTTTTGTTTTTTTTTTACCCTTACAGTATGGTATTTGAATATTAAAAAAATATATTTTTTTTAATTATTAAATCACTACCAAATGTATTTCCTAGATTCTCTGGACTAAAAGAATTTTATGACAATTTTTCCTAACATTTGATTTAAATCAAGTCTAATGCAGTGGCGTAACTAAGGGAGGGCGACTCGCACCAACATGTCACCCAATTATGGGTGACACTCGACCGTCTACATCAGTAGTGCCACAGACTGCATACATACACTAATAAAATAATATGTTACAATAATATGTATTCTGGATTCCCAGGAAATGTCATGAGCAACCCCAACCAACGACAGTTATGCAGCGGAATTCGAAAATAATAAATTTGGGGGAATACCCGATTGAGTTGTGTTGTTAGGATAGTTGTGACATTTAAATGACCTCTTTCAATAACATCCGGTTAATTTTATTGCCTTAAAAACAACAACAAACTTAAGAATGTTATTAATATTATGTTATATTACCAAACTATCTAGAATTTAGTGATAGCAGCCATGATGTGGATTACGTTAACATTGGAAAATCATATTTGTGTCTACTACAATTATTAGCAAGAATTAATATAAATTTCCTATTACGTTTTAACAGGAACATGGAATATGAATAATGCTTTTTTCGACATGCATGCAATAAAGGAAAAGGTATTACACCGTACAGGACAGCTGTCAGAATTCCATGGCATTATGACAGCTGTTAATGCTTTTTTTCTCTGTTTTTATTCCATAAAGGAAAAGGTATTACACCGTACAGGACAGCTGCAGAATTCCATGGCATTATGACAGCTATCAGTGCTTTTTTCGACTTGCATGCAATAATGGAAAAGGTATTACACCGTACAGGACAGCTGTCAGAATTCCATGGCATTATGACAGCTATCAGTGCTTTTATTCTCTGTTTTTATTCCATAAAGGAAAAGGTATTACACCGTAGAAGACAACTGTCAGTGCACTGCCACCAAGCGGAGGCCGGGGACGTGGGCTACAGCGCCCTAAGCAATGACTGCCTGACTCGCGGGAAATGGGATTTAGTGGCCCATAGTGGTGGAGTATTGCTGAGGGCGCTGAGACCTGAAATGACTAACGGACAGACTGACCTAAATAACAAAGACATACAGACATGACCGATTATTTCGTCCCTTTCCGCTCTAAAGTAGCAGTAACATAAAACATATGACAGACTAACAACAACATAGTGAACGGAAAGGTGGCATAGACATAAGAGCACAAATGTTGACTAGAAGTTAGAACTCTAGCAACTAAAGATATATTTGGGATATTGAATATCAACTAGCATGTACCTTCGAGTGATTCAAAATCTATGCTTCAATATTTTGTGAGAATTATATAAATTCAGAATCAAAATACCAGCCTCCACACGTACTGTATTGTTAACCTAAAGATAAGAGAAAAAAAGCAGGGTCTGAAAATATTTATTTGAGTGAAAATAACATAATGGAAAAAAATATCGCGCCGTTTATTGAATCAGTATGTTAATGTTGCATAAAGCTTTCAAAAATATTATTATAATGGGAGACATCTATATAGATATTAAGTCTGGTAATGAAGATATATTACTCGAGGAGAAAAATGACTTTAGTGTTAAATGCACTATTGGTCATTCTGCAGTTTCATCATCGTCTAATTGTACAATAAAGAAGGTAAGTTATGAAGGCATTCTTACTGATGAAGGTCAAACAAATGTTGGTGATATTTTTCTGTCCAATGACGCAAATTGGGCTACTGAACAATTTACTTTTTAATTGAGAATGAGATACATACATAAAGAATAAATTACTTGAACGTAAATAAAGTTGATTAGAGTAATTAAAGTAGTTAAAATCCGTGTAGTGAGTATCAGTTTTATATCTTTTGTTAGTTCTTAAAGTAAAAATAGTTTAGTTTTCTTTCTTTAATTGTATACAAATTGTAATTGTTATATGTTTCGTTCGGTAATAAGTTGTGAACTAAATTGTTAATGAAGAAATAAATAAAAAAATAAAAATTATCTAGCTAAACATACAGATTACGTTGCCTCAAGCCATGATTAACACCAGGATTAATCGGTTGCATCAAGAATAGGGACAGATGCATTCTGCAATGCAAGTCAGAACCTAATCCTAACTTAAAGCGATATAAAAACTTCTGTAATAATTTGTTAAAAAGGATAAAACGAATATATGATCAAGACGCGTTAAAAACCGACCTCCAATAATTCCAAAAAAACCTGGGACATAGTAAAATCAATATCTCACACTAAGGAAGTTAAGACAATTCCTAACGAACTCCTAAAGTTAGACGAATTTCTTAAAGTCTACCTGATTGTAAGTGGCCACCATTGCCCATGGACATCGGCAAAATATAATACCCTCTTGATTTGTCGATGCGTTGCTTCCTCGAAGATATAGTGAGAAGAGAAGAAAAAATGCTGCGATCTCAGCGGACCCTGAGCAAGAGCCCACAGTCCACCAGATCCGCAGCATTAATGGCATGGGAAAGAGAAGGGGTAAGTCCGGCTCGACCAGAACGCGTCTATGACACTTAGCGGTCGGATTCGCATGCTGGTGGTCGCTATGGAGTACCACAGGGCAGTGTCCTTGGTCCTAGTCTCTTCTTGATTTACATAAATGATCTGTGTGAGTTAAAATTCCAAAATTGTAATATCTCCGCGTATACAGTTGATACAGTCTTAGTTTATTATGGGACGTAGGAGGAGGCTAGAACTAAGACCGAAGGTGGTTTGCGGCTCACAACATTTCCCAAGAAAAAAATTGTTAATATTAAATACAGCGTCTTCATCGTACGCTGGTACGGCAGCTGCAAACGCTGAAAGTGCAACGCGGCGCAATTATGCTGACCTTGGCGACGGCTACATATTTGTGTCGTTTGGCGTAGAGACGATGGGTCTATGGGGGTCGGAGGCGCGCCTGTACGATGTGACTCGGGATCGGAGAGCTGGCCTACATTTTGGCCAAAAAATTAGCATTGCAATTCAAAGAAGGAATGCAGCCAGCATCTTCGGCACCTTCTCATCTGATTGCGATGAGGCCTTAGGTTAGGATTTTAGTTATAGTTTATTTTTAGTAAAATTAATTACTTATTATGTTCATTTAATATAATATTTATATAACCAAAGAAAAATACAACTAAAACCAAATACATTACTATTGGCAATATTACTATTGATCAAAATCTCACGTGGACTCCGCAAATCGCACACAGTATTAAACTAACATAAAAATATATTGTTTGATCCAAATAGACCACAGAAACGCAGAAATTATAATGTAATTCCCACAAATACCTTTAGAACTTCGCTTAACGACAAATTCCAATTTAATCTCGGACCTTTCCTTATTTCCGAATTTAGGTGCCCTCTGTCAGCGCGTATTGACATTTAAATTGACATTTTTAATTCCGCAATATCTTTTGAATGGAATGTCCGATTTTAATAATTCAAAATGTAATCAACAGGTATTGAAACAGTCTTGAATACGAAATAATTTATTTAGATAAGAATATGGAAACCATGGTCTGATTTTGGTCATAATTTCTATCAACTTTTAAAAATGTAAAAATTAGTTTTGTGACATAACTACAATAGTTGGACATATGGTCTCGCGGAGTTTTTTGTAGATATTGATACGTTCTATAATATTGTAGAACATTTTTTTGTTCTATCATCAATACTTTCCGCAGCGCATGCGATGAAAGACAATTTATGGCTAATTTTTTACACCTTGGATTGGTTTTAGTAAGAATTTCTGAGGATCTCTAATTATTTCTAGTAATAAATATAGCCTATATTACTCAGGGATAATGTAGCTTTCTAACGGTAAAAGAATTTTTGAAATCGGTCCAGTAGTTTTTAAGTTTATTCGTTACATACAAAAATACAAATCGTTCCTCTTTATAATATTAGTATAGATATAGATTAATAAATCTCTTGATATAATAATTCGACGTGTTGACAATATATAACCTTCGTAACGATAAATTAGAGTCAGTCTCTTAAAGTCCACGTAAGTTATCTATTGTAGTTGGCAAGGTCGAGTGGTGGAGGCGAGAGTTAATATATTATGAAAGAGCTCTTTTAAACCTGCTCCTGGGTCTCAAGCCTCAGGCACTGCTCGGTTCCTAAATTGTATGTGTATACATATTGCTGTACAGATATTTATAAAAATTATAATTTATTTTAAGTTCATAGTTTATATGGTCAAACTACTTAGTTGTTCATTCTATGCATTGATATTAAGTTTGAGTTCTACCTTCACTATTATATTTTTAAGAAAATATTTGAACAATAAAGATTATTATTTATTAAATATATGACATGACCTTACTATACTGACCTTAGAGCAATATAAATGACCTTACGTCGAAAATGAAAGACGAATCACTTTATATGTTATTTATAATCACTACACAGTATAAAACAAAGTCGCTTCCCGCTGTCTGTCTGTCCCTATGTATGCTTAGATCTTTAAAATTACTCAACGGATTTTGATGCGGTTATTGTAATAGATAGAGTGATTCAAGAGGAAGTTTTATATGTATAATACATATATAATATAGTAGAGAAACACTGATAATTTTAGAGGTTTCTAATATGATGTCGTAAATAAACACATTTTTTGCGCTTACATTGCAAACGCTGGTTGAACCCTACGAGATAGATCAAAATAATGTACTACAGTATTGTACACCTTAAACAGGTCTACAAAACAGTCTGCGATGGTATATGTCTATCTCTTAGAGATAACCCACAATAACCATTTTTTATCCTTTACTTTTTACGAGCAATAACGGCTTATTTACGAAGGGATTTTAAACAAAACAGCATCAATCCTTATCCAATTAGGTACCTTACATACATTGTGCATTTAATATAGATCAATAAGGCCCTTTACAGCATGAAATTTAAACGAATATTTTCGAAGATTTTACAGATATAAAATGCAGGGACATAGCGGTTACGGCTAAATACACGCGTTGAATTGCACCCGGGCGAAGCCGGGACGTTTCGACTAGTTATTTATAATACAGTTACAAGTCAGGTAGATACCGAGGTTAACTACCTACAGGGTCACAAGACCCAGGTATACTCAGCTTTCTATTGAAAATATCATGATATATTTACTCACTATTAACGCGTAACTTTTATTATTTAATATTAGAAGTTTAATAGCGAGGTTAATAACTAAGTCACAAACCCCAAGCACTACTCAACTCCCTAAATGTTGTGTAACGTCGCATCGCGTCGTGCGCAGGCGCAACAATAATTGATACAAATAGTTTATTTATCAAAGAAGACTCTAAGTGGATACATGCGGGCTTCCTATTCTAATATTGTGTAATGTCATAACTATGGGAATGGAGTAGGGTTGCCAGCTGAATTATTATTTGTGCCATTTTCCCATAATACCAGGACCGAGTTCGATCCTCCTCCACCAAGTTATGTGGGTTTTAAGCAATTAAATATCACTTGCTTTAACGGTGAAGGAAAACATCACGAGGAAACCTGCACTCCTGAGAGTTCTCCTTGTCCTCAAAGGTGTATATGACCTCTAGCTTCCTCCCTCTGAGGAGGAGTCCCGGTTTAGCCGTGGACCATTAACGTATTGTCATGATAATGAGCAGGAAAAAAATATTAATTAGGTTTTTCCGTATTAATAGCGTGAGTCTAAAACTGTGACGTAAAACTTCATAAAAGGACTCATTTGTGGTTAAGGCGCCATATTTCTGGTGTCGTCTGACAAAACATAGGTCAATGAAAAATCATCATGATCACGACCCGTCAATGGCCCACTGCTAAGCCGGGTCTCTTCCTCGGAATGAGGAGGGTATTATTAGGTTGGCTGACTTCACACACCTTTGAGACCATGGAGAACTCTCAGGAGTGCAGGTTTCCTCACGATGTTTTCCTTCACCGTTAAAGCAAGTGATATTTAATTGCTTAAAACACACATAACTTAGAGGATGGAGAATAAAATGAAGCGAATCGCTTCGTAGGCACTGGTGGTATGTCGATAACGAAGGGGTGGAGACTTCCACGGCGCCTGGAAGTTCGGAAGTAGAATGGCGAAGCGGGAATGAGTCTACTAGGGGGTGGGTAGTTGAGTATCTATTCACTCTGGATAGAATACCGAAGTTTCTGCGACTTGGACAACCGCTTTTCTCCATCCTCGATGATGAGAACCTTTGCCGATGGTCAGATGTCTGTGGTGGCGTTGACAATTTTTTAATTTTAATTAGTCGTCTAGCAACATTAACTTGTTTTTTGCATTACACGTTTTATATTCCATTTAAATTAATGATGAAATATAATTAAATATTAACTAGTCATTATTTCACCACAAAACTAATATTATAAAGGAAAGATTTGTATTATTTATTTGTAACGAAAAAACTCATAAACTAATGGAGGAAATTAAAAGAAATGTTTCACCATTATAATGCTATGTTATCCCTGAGTAACATATACTATATTTATTACCTAAAAAAAAAGTTATCCCCTCTTAAATACCAATAATGTAACCTAAGGTGTAAAAATACTAATATATAAAGCTGAAGGGTTAGTTTATTTGAACGCACTAATCTCAGGAACTACTGGTCCGATTTGAAAAATTCTTTCAGTGTTATTTAGCCCATTTATTGAGGAAGGCTATAGACTGTATATCATCACACTGAGACCAATAGAAGCGGAGCTACACGCGGACGAAGTCGCAAGGGTAGACTAGTAAGTAATAAAATGTTTCATCGCATGCGCTGCAGAAAGTATAGATGATAGAACAAAAAAATGTTCTACAATATTATAGAACGTTTCAATATCTACAAAAACCCTCTTGATACTATATGTCTAACTATAGTAATGACGTCACTATAACTACGTCATCATAATTCAAAGAAATCATTGCGTTTTCAACTGTTTCAATACATGTGGATTACTTTTTGAATTATTTAATTCGGACATTCCATTTAAAATATATTATTAGAGCGGTATTATTAGAGGGGGAGGGGGAGGGGGTATCGAAGTATGGGGTATGTTTATTGAGGAATATTATAAGGCATATAACATCACGCTACGACCCATAGGAGTCGAGCAATGAGCTTCCAAGTTAGAGCTTCTTTAGAATTGTATAATTGGGTGCTTACGTCACACTATCTCTGTCTCTTTCTCTCTCATGTGACGTAAGTCATCTTGTTAGAAAAAAAACTCATTTATTTATTATAAATAGCTTTATTTAATTTAACATAATAAAATAAATTTCTCATGAAAATACTTTTTTAATTTTAATCTATGCAATAAAAAAAAACTATACTCTTCAGGAATAACATCGTAAGCGACTTTTAGTATTAAAAATTAAAAAAAAATATATTACAGATTATATAAAAAAAAAATCTTTCAAAGTTATTTCTGAAGATTAAAAAAAAATATCTGTACAATAAATAATTTTAGCTAATTCAATATTTCTAACAATAAAGCTTTAATTAAATTAATAGAGATTTTTTAGCCCTACAAAAGTATTAAGGTCAATTTTCCATACAAATACAAACTTTATTTTTTTTATGTCATCAAAACTTAAAGTCCTAAACCCCCCTCCCCTCCGGTCTCATGTTGACGACCTGTTATTAAGGTTAACAAAGATATTGGTGACGTAATCGCCATGCAGATCCCTCCATCTTCCATGTCATCAAAGGTAAGCGAAGCATAGACCCCCCCCCTATTAGTGCATACGTAATGACCTCTAATCTAGTCGTTATCCTGTAGCTCTGTGTGTATACTGTTAACTATAATTAATACTATTTTTTATTAAAGAACATTCATTCTTATCATCATTATTTTTTTTTAATTTGATAATGTTTGACGCCATTTTGTAAGTAAAACACTTGCTACAGCTTTAATAGACAGACACACTTTATTCTCTACACGGTTGGCCGCCATTTTGTTTTAAGTATTGTGTAAAGATTTTTCTGTCAATTGTTAAAAATGTTATGAAAAAAAAACTTTTTGGTTATAATTTTTCTTTTGGTGACATTAAAATACTGGTTTCTATTCCACTTCGTATGGAAAATCGACCTTACAAACCTTTTAAAAGGATAGTATAAAACGTGTAGATAATTTATAAATTCAACTTGCCATAAATATTTTTTTATTAACTATACGTACATTGATAATTTTTAGTCCACAGATTAAAAACGAATATATCGATGTATTGTCTAAACATAGTATTGCCTGTTAAAAAAAATATTTTTTTTTACAACAAATCTCACTTTTTAATGTTTTTATTGTTTGATTAAATAATAAAGTAATCGATATTTATAACAAATTAAAAAAAATCGATATTACGAGCCGATTAATCAATAACTATTTAAGATATGGTAAACTATTTATAATTTGTTTCATCAAACAAAAAATCGATATCACGAGTTGATTCATCGATAACTATTTAAAATATAGTAAACTATCTATAATTCGTTTCATGAAACAAAAAATCGATATCACGAGTCGATTAATTGATAATCTTCTTAAATAAAGAAATTAACAATCATTCTCAATTCAAAATCTGCGGATTACAGTTTGAAGATTCCAAATTTGAATTTCCCATACACAAATTTGAATTTGGAATATTCATTTGATTTTGAATTTTAGTCGTGACTCGATTCATGACTCGTTTAAAAACAGACAGACGTGGCCCCCTCCTAACAAGCTTACTTAGAGGGGTTAAGGAATACTAGTAGTATGTCGAATAAAAACTATCAATGTCCATGTAAACATTACTATATACTATAACTATTAATATATGTTATTACTATTATTACAAAATCTCACTATTCCACCTCGAACTTTCGAGATACTTCACTTTTAATCTATTTTAAATAAATAAATCTCTTTTGTTTATTACCATGTTATACGATGACAGTGTCATAACCGCTGCTTGCTAAGACCTTAGGCTGCGTTTCTATCCTTGATACACATTAAAACGCAGCCTAAGTTTTCTTAGTGACGTAATCACGCTCAGAGTGAGTCAAATAAAAAATCTTCGAGAACTTTTTAATTTAAAATCTACTGTCTGAGTAATACCGAACAATCTCCATATTAAATTAGTTTATACAATCTCCTTCGTGATAAATACCGCGCAATCTCCTCAGATAATTTTGATTGAAATTAGTCCGAATTTGAAATCTATTTTCAATCCATAATCCAACGATTTTGGCTATCTATACTGGGCAAAATAATCCGGGACGATTCTGGGACAAAATAATAAAAAAAACCGGCCAAGTGCGAGTCGGATTCACTCTCCAAGGTTTGGAGTAAGAAAAAACGAAAATACCTCAAATCATGGGTTATCTGGCAACCCTACTGCGTGCCTGTATAGGTAGTTCAATCCACGAAGTCTACTATTTTGACCAATAGCAGACACGCGGGAACATAACCGTTGAGTAAGAACCAATCTTCGCATTCAAGGTTGGACGAAGTAGTTACAAAATAACAGATAACACTGTCACCCTATATTCAAGTAAATCCGCGTGCGATATTTATATTTAATTTTAGAATATATTGTATGTACGAACTCACAGATATGTTTTACTATTATATACGTATATCTTTGTCTTTGATATATAAATATTAAGAAACAGTATAGCAGTATGGACGTTGTTTACGATTAGGATTTATTTACATACTGCACAACATATAATTAATTATCTCGTACAAACTATGAATTGTTCCGGGATAAAAAGTATCCTATGCGGTAATCCAGGTTATAAACTGTGTGCTAAATTTCATTCAAATTCGTTCAGCCGTGTTTGTGTAATTGAGTAACAAACATCCAAAGATCGGGGGAACACATCGAGATTGAAACAAAGGAGAGACAAGCAGGAAGATGTCTTCTAGATAATTAAAGTTTGTCACATAATCCAGAATTTGTCGAATGAAGTGAAGAGACAAATAATCCAAAAGCCAATGAGGAAGCCAAAGGTAAAGGTAAGACCTAAAAAGGGTTACAGTGTTTAAACCAAGACAGGTAAGATACCTAGTCAATCTCAAGCTAGAGGTAGTAACATAATCAAGATGAATCCTGAGAAGGTTAATTAGAGATCGCCTCAGATTGCATTAGGTCACTCAGGATTGCGTCGAGAGTTTTAGTCGAAAACCCAAAGAATGCCAAAAGCTCAGGGAATTACACAGTCAATAAGGAGTCAAGGGGTTTTTGTCCGTAGGAAGGAGGCCCAGCTTTCTTTCCCCAGCCGAAGACGCTGAGGTAGACCCAAAACAAGGTGGAAAGACGTAAGTTACTTATGATAATGTTGGGGACATAGCAAAGTGAAGGAGAAGTAAGGCTTGTAGCTAGGAAGAGAGAGACTCTATAAAGTCAAAAATAGACTGAGATGGGCTGGCCATGGGCAACGAATGGACGACACTTGGACATCTAAATCTCTCATGTCAAGCAATCCTGATGGACGTAGAAGTCGAGGAATATAAGGATAGATTGAAGTGGAGGGATTTACTTGATCAAGCCAAGGTCCACAAAGGGCGGCGGAGAAAGATGATGATGACTTTATTAAGTGTGCAAATATGTAAATGGAAAAAGTAATTCGTAAATAACATCGATACTATTATTGTAAATCGCGCTATCGAAATGTTTAAGTATATCGTATAAAAGAAAATCGATATACGTAACAAATATGAAACTACTCTAAGTATTACTATTCTTCAGTACATATTTTCTCTTTAAATTCTTTTTCTTTGTCATTGTCATCTAATAAGTCCTCCACGTCATCCAAACTGGCTTGTCCAGCTTTATAATCTATAACATCAGCTTTAACAACATCATTACAGTTGGGGCTTTTATTTTTCTCCTCCTCTAAACTTTCATCAATTATTTCTAAACGAGATTTAGAAAAAAATCTATGTAAAGATTCTAATTTGTCTAACGCTCTTTCATTTCTTTCTGAGCTTGAAGTTAGTGTTGTATCATCTGTCATACAGGCAGAATCGATTCGTCTCGAATAATCGGAAAACGAATCCGATATCTCTGTTGTTGATGTTGATTTATCAACTCTCGTTACTTTTGGTTTAATTATCATACTCGGTGGTAGATCTGGAATATTTCTAAGGTCAACTAGACTTACGGATTTAAGACTCGGGCTTAAATTAAATTCTCGACTGTATTCTTCTGTAGATGGTCCAGAACTATCATCTTCAAGCAAATTCTGGATTTTCTCTTCTATATATTTCACTAATTCTTCAGCTGCTTCTTTGATTAATGACATTCTATCTCTATCAATTGTTCTAGAAGATGCTTCAGGCTCGTCTTCTTCTAGAATATCAGATAGCTCTACGCTGTACGGTATTTGTCCGTATTGCAATTGAGGTGGTTTTGTATACATATTAAAATTTTCAATATCCTCTTGTTCACTCATTGTATCGTCAAACATCATTTTTAATTCACAGACACGTAAAATAGCTTCTTCGAAAATCGATTCCAAATCCGATTTTACGTAACTCAAATCGATAACAGTCTCTGATATGCGTCTTTTATCATCCTCTCTTTCTATGACCGTATCTTGGGTGTGTGTTAACGTTGAATCAGATTTTGTTTTGCTCATATCACTAAATGTTTCAAATTTACTAATTGTCATATCTGATTTAGATTTTTCTGATAACGATGGTGTTACTGATAAAGATTTAGGTGTTTTTTCTTTCTCACCATAATCTTCCATGTATTTTAAAAGCATCTCTACTAGCGTTTCATTGTTATCATCTCCAGGAGTCTCGTCGATGTATGACAAATTTTTAACATTAACATTAGATTCTGATAAACTTATCCCTTTAGTACTAATTTCTATGATAGGTTTTTCAAAATTTTTGTCTTCTGTCAGTAAAAACTCCATAAGAGTTATTTTCTTCTCATCGCGATCGTCGTTTTCAATACAACCAGTTGTTGCGAGAAATTCAATAAGCGTTTCCATCTTTTGTTCTAACTCAGTATTCGGTACTTTAGTCGGAACATATCTTTCTTGAGGAGAGTCTTCGCTTTTAAAACAGCTACCTCCACTACCTTTTCTATCATCTTTCTGGCTTTTAACAATTGTAAAAAAGAAGTCAATAAGATTTGCGATACGTTTTTCTGTCCCATCCTCATCATCAGAGCTCAAATCTGACTCTTCCCTGACTAAGGGGCATCGTCTTTCGTCAAACTTCTTTGAGAATACCGTATCTTGAACAACTTGAAACAAATCTCTTGCAAGTTTTGCTGGAGATTTAGTTTCAATTGGTTCGTTAGTGTTGGAGGTTGCAGAACGTCGTCGTTCTCTATCAATTCTGAAGAAGTCCCATAGCGATCCTAATTCTGATGAAAGGGAGGCACGATGGTTTGCGAGGCTAGTTCCGAGTCGGCGGAACACCTGAATTAGTTAATACAATTAATAATATAATAAACGATTGATTAATTGACTGATAAAAATAGTATGACACTACCTGCAACACTCAGGATCTCCAAGCCCTCAATTTCCGTAAAGAGACTCTCTTGAATCTTGCCATTTGAGAAGCTAATGCCTCAGCACCAAGAGAACTTGTCCCACCTGTCTCACCTTCTGAATGGACCTGAAGTCGAAATTTATATAAATAAAATAGAGACAGACGCATTTATTATGGAGATTCAAATATTAAGGGTTAAAGAAACTTGACATCTTACCTCTCTAGCAGCTGAACGTCTTTGTGTGTAAGAATGAATATCTTTGTCTGAGTGTCCTTTCGCCCTTCCAATGCCTTTGCCTAATGTCGTTGATGATGCTCTTCTGTAATAAATAATTTTAAAAAATGTTATATTAAATCTAGTTTAAGTTTAATTTCGGAAATAACTGTCTTGTCTGTTATACAATCACGCTTAAATCACTGAACCTGTATTGATGAAATTTGGTACAGAGACTAATGAGAGCATGGGGAATGACGTGGGTAATGTCTTATTGTGAAAAAAATAAGTAAATAAATAATATACATATATTACAAGTGATACAAATTACACCCAGATTGACTAATAATTAATAAAAACCATTGCAGTCTATATGACCGCCATAAGGTGGATAAAGGTTAACACTGAGCCATTTTCCTTTTCAACATTATCAAAATAATTTTAGTGTGACTGTTTCAACATTAGTGATGATTCAGTGATAAAGACCAAAGTTACAATGAATTATTGATATGATTGTCTCTCCCCTGGTTCGATCGACTTCATGAGTCAGTACTTCTACAATTATTTGATCAGGTTTAATTATATGATGTCGATTTCTATAAAAAAATTATATTCTTAGGCTCATGTCATACGAGAGAGAATACCCAGGAAAGAGACCAATTTTATCTCAGAATAATGTCAGGGGAGAGACAATGACAGTAGCTTTATTGTGTTAGAATCTAGCGCTGTTACAGTAGGCTTGTTTTATCCTGATTATATTAGTATTAGAAGTGTAATATCAACCTGCAATGCGTAGGATCGCTGTACGCTGCCTTTACTGGAGTTTTTGGTTCGCAAACGGCGTCACTTGATATAATACCGCTAAGTGGAAAATTGCTTGCACCTAAAAAAACAAACATTTTTAATATAAAATTATGTGTATTAAGCATTTAAAATACGTTGCTGCTGTAACGATGAAGGATCATGAGAATATCTGCACTCCAGAGAGTTCTCCATGTTCTCAAAGGTGTGAAAGGAAGTCTGCTAACTTGCACTCCTCAATCAGACATGGAGAACTGGCTCCTCAGTGGGAATTTAATGGGTTGTAATGATGATGATGAAGACTATAGAGATAATTTATGTAAATCACAAGTAAAGTTAGATAAAGAACTCTCCCTTGATCCTACTAATATTATAAATGTGAAAATTAGGATGTTTTTTAATCAATCACATAAAAACGGTTAAAAGAAACGGATTTCAGTGAAATTTAGCACACAAACACTTTACAAAAAAAAAGAAATACTACCAATTTAAATAGTTCAGTAAAATGAGGGTAGTATTGTTTTTACCTGTGATGGCACCTCTGGTCATACTCAATCCTCGTTGTATCCTCGCTATACATGCTCTGTGTCGTGGTAGAGGAGCTGTACTTCCTTTTTCTTGCAACACAAATCTTCCTAACGTCTTCCAACTCGCCTGAAATAAAAAAAATCTAGAAACTACTCAAATCAACAATTTAAATAAGAACACTATTGTAGTGGTATTACCTGAGCTGCATAAACCACTTCATCATCAGCAAGGGCTCTTTGCTGAGGACCGGCTCCAGCTCTTCCTCCCCATTCCAGCTCTTCTACCAGGACAAATCTGGTAAGAATTAAATGAAACTCAATATTTAATACTAAAAGTTTATTTATGAAAGGTTACAGTAATCCAGGGGAGAGACAATGGGGTGTCATGACCTGACAAATAATTAAAAATAACCATTACTAATATTCCAGATCTTGACTACACTAGTAAATGTCTCCCCCCTGGCTCCAAAGTTAAGTGTGTCTATGGAGGAATTAAAAAGTAAATTAACTAGCGATTGTCTCTCCCCTGGTTCGATTGATTTGTTTAAAGTCTTTCTTTCTAGTATATTTCACTTACCGTTTAGGATCATCATGACATCTTGCTTTAGTTAATGCTTGATGTATTACATATGCTGCTGTTGCATTTAATGGTACCTAGAAACAAATCATTCTTATTATTTTCTTCGTTAATAGTTAGTTAAGTCATAACATCAGGATACCATATCTTTTTTCAAACTTTTTAATGCAGTTGTAGATTTTGATGTTTTGGACTAACATGAGTTCTTGTACAATTTTTCATACTAAACCTCGTATTGTTTATTGGTTATCATGAAAAGTACTATCTTTTACCTGACCTTTAATATAGCATAAGGTATTTCATGGCAGACATTGTGGACGCACACTAGGAAGCTGTCTGGGGGTTTCCTTGGCTCTTCGTGAGTGCTTGAATCCTCGTCTGAAGGAACCGTGATATCACGTGATCTATCAGTTGAGGCTGATCTATAATATAAAAACGATTATTATAAAAGAATATTCAAAAAGTTGACAATATTTTGTCAGATAAGTAGAACTTACCGAATACTAGTCAACCACGCTCGACTACTTGGATCGTCTCCAATTCTCTTCAACAATAACTTGGCTCCAGGTCTTGAAGTAGCAGCCTTAAGGACTCTCTCATGAGGTGCCAGGACTCTTTGCGTTGGTGCTCGTGATGGAACTTCTTCGACTAGTACGTAACTGCCTCTGGATGACCGACATAGTCCTGCTTTTGTTAGGCACTGGGCTATAGCCTGAAAGTAACATAATATTTAAAAAAAAAAAATAGTTCTGAAAGCACAAAGTTTTCAATTTATCTCTAAAGATAAGTATGAAGGTCGTGGACCATACAACCTCATCCGTAATGTAACACCAGGTTCTATTAAATTATTATGATATGAGAACTTTTTGGTTTTAATGTTATTGCAGTTCAAAAAATACAAAAACAAAAGCCCAAGAATGGAATCTAAAAAAGGCTAACCTAACCAGGCTGGGTAAAAACCCAAATTGAACTCGTGGATGTTCCAGAAAGGCTGTATCCTAATTGTGACTAGGGTTATAACTTATATCCTTCAGAGAGTACGAGTATCTGGTGGATAAAACTTCTCTAGAAACTGACCTCATTAGTAGTAGTATCATGAGTAACTTTTAATATCGAGTATGGTTCATGAAGAACCACAGCATGAACAACCAGGAAATGGATCTTTCTTCTTTGAGTTGGAGAACCAGGTTCTGAATCTCCTCTGCAACTTTCCCCTGCCAATTCTTCTGTACAACGGGAGAAGATTAGTAAAGACGCCATGTTTAGAGGTTGATTTGTAGGTGATCTGGAAGAAAAGGTGGAAAATTAAAACTAACCATGATACATACACATTCTTTCATTAATAAGTAAAAACAACCTTAAAACCTTACCTTAATCTGACATGTCTATAACCAGGCCTTAAACATTGCAGAGGAATAACTCGTTGGGATAGCATATAGTTTGTATCTGCATCATATACTTCAAACCTAACAAATGCCAACTCAGGAAAATTCACCTGCAAAAAATATGCCCCTCAATTAATTTAATTTTATGCCAAAACTGGTTAAGGCATTGGAACAGATAAAACCGAGAAAAGGGGGATGCAGTCTCTAATGGGGGTTGGTGTATAAAATATTCCTTCCAGCACTCCTTTTTAGTTTCTCATTGTACTTACCTTAAAATCGAAAGTTTCATTCCAAATTGGATTCAATGCATTACGCCTAGCAACCTTCGTCTTTATTTTTTTACAATCAGCTGGAACTCCTAATATCTCAACTTCCACATATGCATTATAGAACGAGTATACGTTTTCAGCTACATATTGTCCAGAGATAACGGCGAGGGTTAGGTGAGCAGCATGGATCCCATCAAATTCCTTGTCCATGGGGTTAAACCTGAAATTAAAATTCTGTCGTGAAATCCTTCGGCACCTCCTCTCGTCCAGGTTTCTGTCTGATTACTTACCGTCGATAAGCAATATGGTTGCTATCCCACATAACGCTTGGCTTCCTAACATATCCCAAGCATCCATTACTCTCGTACATAGCTGCGTTAACTGCCATTGCTGCATCTTCAGTTTGATAGTTTAGTGCGACGAGTTGGACACCACAGGACCAGAAGGTAACTGGATCGAAATTTGAAGAATCTATTCTTAGGCTGGAAAGAAAGAAAATTTTTGGGTCAATATAGAAAAAAACGTTCGCAAATCCTTACGAAGAATATACTTGAAAAGAAGTAGACATTGAACATTAATAGAATATTCGAGTAGATCCAAAATCCCGGATATCCTTAAACCAAGATACAGATCAGTGGCCATAACTGAAATTTTTGACTCCTCCTACCGATTTATGTAGTGAAATTCTCTTGGTAGGAGAGAGAGAATGTCTTTATAATGCGAATGATCATCATGATCATCCGCCAGGATTCTATGGATTTATCAGAACTTGGTCATCTTTTGAAATATTTTGGATACAGTATAGATTTATCTATCGATTTATAATCTTGAAGTGAATCTGAAATTGTACTGTTATAAAATTTCCAAGTAAGTTAAGGAAATCCCACTTCTCATCTAACCCAGGATGAGTTAAAGACCATAAGTGACAGATTTAGACTCCCTCATTTTATCTAGCCTAGGAAGAGTTAGAGTCCATAAGTGACAGATTTAAACTCCTCCTTCTTATCTAGCCTAGAATGAGTTAGAGACTATAAGAGACAGATTTAGACTCCCCCTCTTATTAAACCTATAGGGTGAGTTACAGACCATAAGTGACAGATTTAAACTCCTCCTTCTTATCTAGCCTAGAATGAGTTAGAGACTATAAGAGACAGATTTAGACTCCCCCTCTTATTAAACCTATAGGGTGAGTTACAGACCATAAGTGACAGATTTAAACTCCTCCTTCTTATCTAGCCTAGAATGAGTTAGAGACTATAAGAGACAGATTTAGACTCCCTCTCTTATTAAACTTATAGGGTGTGTTACAGACCATAAGTGACAGATTTAAACTCCTCCTTCTTATCTAGCCTAGAATGAGTTAGAGACTATAAGAGACAGATTTAGACTCCCTCTCTTATTAAACTTGTAGGGTGTGTTACAGACCATAAGTGACAGATTTAAACTCGTCCTTCTTATCTAGCCTAGAATGAGTTAGAGATTATAAGAGACAGATTTAGACTCCCTCTCTTATTAAACCTATAGGGTGAGTTACAGACCATAAGTGACAGATTTAAACTCGTCCTTCTTATCTAGCCTAGAATGAGTTAGAGATTATAAGAGACAGATTTAGACTCCCTCTCTTATTAAACCTATAGGGTGAGTTACAGACTATAAGTGACAGATTTAAATTCCCCATTCTTATCTAATCTAGAATGAGTTAGAGACCATAAGTGACAGATTTAGACCCCCTACTTATCTCACCTAGGATAAGTAAGAGACAGCATTAAATCCTATCACTTACCCGGCGGGATAAGTCCTGACAAGTTGCGTCTCCGTGTGTGCGATGAGAGCTAAGGGATGTTTTCTACATATTTTCTTAGCTATTGCCTCATTTACGGATGAACATCGGTAACAAGGATGGTGAACTGCTGGTGCGTTCAAACATCGAGCTCTTGGGTGTTGACTGGCTATTGCTAGTTGCTGGAAAATGTACAATAGAGTGAGTAAACCATAGATATCAAGAGATATGGCATCATTTCGTATTAGTAAAGAAAACCAGTGTCGTCGCTATTCTCCCACCTAAATATTTAACACATGCACAAAAAGTATAAGTACGACATATGCTCATTATTTTTCACGCACATTATTAACTAGCTGCCACACTAATACATTTTTTAATAGCACACATTCATAAGAAGGGCATGCCTACAGTCAATCAACGCACACATATACAAATAGGGAATAGACTGTAACGTTTAGTTTATTTTATCAATAGTTTTTTCCTTAATATATATATATGTATAACGAATGACGCAAATTTTGACGCAAAATCGCAGTCATTTAAATTAAATTGCTTAAATAATTGTTTTATAATAATGTTACATTAGCATGTTCAATTTCGTTCTTTAATTTTTAATCGAAACAATTATGGGATTATTTCATTAAAAAGTATTTTGTTTATTTACGTTAATATCTAAGCAAGCGACAATAGTACAAACCAGAGAGATTTAATTAATTTTAATTATTTATAGGTTCATAAATTAAATAAAAAAACTTAAGTCGTTAACCATATTTTAACCATAATTTTTCCGTGAGGGGAGGGGTTAGAATGCAATTCCTCTCTGCCGCTGGGAGAGCTCGTAAGAGCCGAGTAATCAAGCACACCTTGGTGGAATGGAATTTGTTCCCCGACTGGCTTACGAGCACCGGCATGCGTTGAGATGGACCCTAAAACCGTAGCATTCTTTTCTTCATACCCCTTCCTCATTCTATTTAAAAAAATATATAACAGTAATGTCGTTCATCATATATGCAATATTAGTGAGCATATTTAATCCGCCAAATCGGTTCAATAGTAATAAGAATATCGTAGAGTACCTATTAGAAAAAACACTGACAGCAAAAATAAGAACGTAAAAATTATCGATAGTCTACCGCACTAATTGCATAACGCACATCTCTATGGCCAAAATGTTCCGTGCGTTCGGTAACGTTCTTAAACATTGATTTAAATATGCAATAGTTACATAATTGTTGAGTTACCGATGGTAGGATACGCCTTTTTTTTTCGGAACACATCCACACTATTATATATCGAGGAAAGATTTGCTTGTTTCTATTTTGTTTGTTGCGAAGAGGCTCAAAAACCACTGAACCCATTTTGATAATTCTTTCGCTGATCAAAAGATACATCCTTCCGGGTAATATAGGCTATGTTGTTTTGCCAAAAATATTACCTTTTCTCTCTTTCTTCTTTCAATGAATATAAGCACTATTTTTAAATGGGAATTACAAATTTCGATTATAATTATGTTTTAAATACCCGAAGCGAAGCGAGGGCATGCCTATTGTATTTATTATACTATAAAATATTGAACAAGTTTAATATTTTTTTATTATACTCATAAAAGCTTGCTGACGTAGCTCGATTTTAGGCAAAGACTCGACAGTTCTACCTTTTTGGTATTTATTAGGTTGGTAGTCTTGATTTCAGCCAAAATTATTTCTAAATGCTTTTGAAAGAATTGATTTTTTACCGTCCCAGCACTATCACTGCTCTCCGAAGACTCAAAGCTGCTGCAGGCAGCTCCGCTTGGGTTTTCCTTGACTACATTACTTGGTTGTTTGATAGAACTTCTTGGTGATATTGGATTAAGGCCACGAAATTTTATAGCCTGGAATTAAAAAAAGCATCGTTAATTATGATGTTGGCGACATATGTATGAACATATTTATGAACTTACTTGAACATAAGTAACCATATCACTAAGTTCTCTCGCGATTTGATTGCTACGTTTTCTATTTGTAGATTGTTTCATTGCCGTCGCTTCTGCTTCTCCCTCACTCCTCCGGAAACCTTGGTAGAGTGAGAGGGACGTCCGACACACCTTCTCTTCCATCGAGTTGAGGATTTTGTGGAGTTCTTTTTCTAGAAGTTATAAGACGAGTAAAGACGACATTAAAAATATTTTGTCGACAAACACCGATTTTTTTTTCAAAATGATCTCTGTCTCAATCTAATCTTGGTCTCAATATTCGGCTAACGACAACAAAACTGAGATAAAACCGAATTAAATTCAGGCGTTTTATAAATACATACCGTAATTTATTTGAACTAGGAAAGAAAGCCAGGGGAGAGACTATGATATTAGTAATCTATACATAACTAAAGAACTGCTGGCCTAATGTTGATTAAATTTGGAACAGAAGTAGACCAGAGCGTCAGTAGCTCAATGGTTCAGGCGTTGGATTCACGATCAACAAGTCGTGGGTTCAAATCCCGGACATTGGACTACTGGCGTGGCCCACTCCTAACACAAGCATTTTAGCTTAGTTGGAGGGGAAAAAAAAAAAAGAGCTTCGGAAATGTAATTTCTTTGAAACTGGAAAGAGAGACAGTCATCGAAATCGAGCCAGGGGAGAGACATTGATATGAGTAATCTACATATATAAAACGAAGTAGGATTAATTACACCACTTTAACTCAGGAATTACTGTACTGATTTTGTTATAATTTGATACTATAAAGGCTTAAAGGGGTCAAAATAGGGGATTAAAGTGTGTATGGGAGTATGTCATATACATATACAAACGAAGCTGTGGCGGATCGACTAGTGTTAATATTTTTCATTTCATCATTTTTTAGACATAATAACCTCCATGGATTAATATGTACGTACCATCAATATCATCATCTTCATCATAATCTTCATCAGAGAAGTATTCAGTGATTGATGATCCAGCAGACTGGTTGGACATGATGGAACTTGTCCTATTACTAGCATCAGGGAGAGATGAACTTGTTTGACGGATGCCATTGGACCTGGAATTTGATAAGATGGACGTGGGCATCATCAGGGAAAACCCGCAAATTGGGGGCTAGTGAACTCGACTCTCTAGACAGAACGCCTCTTCGTTAGGTTACGCAACAAGCTTTTTCAAAACCAATCACTAATTTATTTAAAATACAGTTCAAAATAGAAAGAGATGGAAGAAGAAAGCTTACGTAATAAATAACCGGTCCCATAAAAGAAAAAAAAATGTGATTGGCTTGTCTGTATGTGTTACCTAGGCGTAATAAATCAATGTACGTTTACCAATAAGTTGCGTCGGTCCAAAATATATAGTTTATAATTTTTTGACTGTATTGAATTAATATAAAATCTGATTATCAGAAAGTATTATCGTTATGAAGAGATGACGACTAAGAGGATTAAAATTTAAAAAATTACCTAAAACTAGTAACCTGAGCTCCTCCACACGCTTGAGCAGAGCTGGTCCCCGTCAACCCTACTGTTGGACTTGACTCCACTGGAAGTAACTTCTTGTTTTTGATTAGCACCTAATACAAATACATGTTGAATAATTAAAATGATACCCTGAAGGTTGATAGGTCACGTGATAGTTCGAGCCAGGGGAGGGACAAATACTAGAGATTCGGTATTAATAGGCTCCAATAGTAATAATAGTAAGCATATATTCATTTTTATGAATATATGCTGATGCAGTGATGGCCCAGTGGTTGAGACTTTAAGGCTCACTCGGGAGGTCCGAGGTTCGATCCCCCCCACAGGCACACACCTCTGACTCTGAGTTATGTGTGTTTTAAGCAATTAAATATCACTTGCTTTAACGGTGAAGGAAAACATCGTGAGGAAACCTGCACTCCTGAGAGTTCCCTAAAAGTTCTCAAAGGTGTGTAAAGTCTGCCAACCCGCACTGGGCCAGCGTGGTGGACTATGGCCTAATACCCTCCTCATTCTGAGGAGGAGACCCGGCTCAGCTCAGCTCAGCAGGCTCAGCAGTGGGCCATTGAAGGGTCGTGATGATGATGATTCATTTTTAAACGTTAATGAGATGGGGGAAGGGTTAGAATACTATTCCCTTCCGCCGCCGGGAGAGCATCTCGTAAGAGGAAAGTATCACAACACCCCTTGGTGGTTGGGGATCTGCTTCTCGATTGGCATGCGACCACCACCTTGCGAATCTGACCGCCAAGTAGGCCGAACATACCCTTTCCCTTTCTCATCCCATTAATATCATTTTTCTGTTCACTCTATTAGGGGCGCCAGCAGCGTAAGGCTGCTGATTCTGAAGAGCGATTTTTGAATCGATTCGATATTTGTCGAGTCTGTATTTACGATTTTTAGAAAAACAGGAGAAATCGATTCTTAGATTAATCGATTTTGATCATCGCCTGGATAAATCGCTGTAATATGATACTTTTTTACAAAGATTTTACTTCCGCGCTTATGTTTACCTAAACATTGATAAGTGGTATCTTTACCTAAAGTGTCAGGTATGTAATGCACCTGGGCGTCGTGGTCTTAAGGGCGCCAGCAGCGTAAGGGTGCTGATTCTTTTCGAAAAAGATCGATTTCAACCAATTTGTTCAAGAAACTATTATTTTTAGTTTACTAGGAGTTAGGGCAATGACTGCACACGGACGCCACATGGGTAAGTGTCGGTGTCTTATGTCTATTTGGTGCTAACGTGATGTACATGACCATACCTTATATTTTAGCTGTTCAGGAGTCGGCAGCCTTGGTTCGTCCGTGTAGTCAACTTCGAACAGAAACGACGTGACCAGTTGCTCTCCAAACACTGCCTGGATGAAGACAGAGCTAGTAAAGCGTGTGTAATATTATATTATACTATACAAAGATAACTAAGCAACACAGCTTTTTTAAACTCTTCAATTCCCAGTGCCAACTGTAGGTGACAGAAGTTTATTTTTTTTATTACATAACAACATTATTGTTTCACTCTACTACTATGTAGCAAAGCTTTATTTTGGCAACTTTATTTTGGTAGTTGCTTGCCTTTCAGAATCTTCAAGGGGCCATTCAAGTATTATGTAAGCATTAAAGGTGGGGAGGAGGTCCTTGCTTTGCTTATTTTTGATGACATAGGAGATGAGGACCCTGCATGATGATTTAAAACATCTAAACGTAAAAATGTTTATCAATGTTTACGTAAGTACGGGTGGGTTAGGTCTTTGCTTACTTTTGGTGATATGGGGGGCAGGGGGGTTGATGATTGCAAGAAATCTGCTTACGTAATAAATGAACGGCCACTTAACTGTATAATTTCCTAGAAGACTTCCTCATAAAAATGGGGGTAGATTATATAATTTTTTTTTTCATCTGGATGCATCTAATATTATGATGAATGTAGATGGAGAAGGAGAGAGAGATGGATGTAGGTTAGGTTACGGAGAGGAGATTTACATCGTTTGTTCCCCTTTCCTTTGAGAACCCTAGTTTTGTAATTGAGAAGGGAAATGGGAGAGGAAGGAATCGGAAAGTTATTTATAAAAGAAATGTTCAATTGACTGACCTCAAAAGTGCTTGCCATGACCTGTTGCTGCGGTAGACTGCAGTGGTTTTCTATACTCAATATTAGTGGATATGGTGAGGCTACGAATGCGCTCCTAAAAGAAAAAAATAAAACGATTGTAGTAAAACTGTCGCAACATATGAGGAAATCTGTTGTAATGCAACAATCGATGATTATATCTGTAGGTTATAAAAGACGAGCGGCGTAATTCTCACTCAATAATAGCCCTCGATAACTTTCTTCACTTTCTTATTTATGGCAACACTTAGTAAGTCATCTGGTATTGTATAGCTTTCTATCAGCGAAAGAATTATCAAAATCGATTTAGTACTTTCAGAGAAAATCGCCAACTTATGAAACGGTCACCTCATGACACTTAAATATCCATAGCTCTTTATTTATATTGTTTATGGCAACACCACATAACCTATGTTACCTGGAGAGGATGTAGCTTTCGATCGGCGAAAAAATTATCAAAATCGGTTCAGTAGTTTTTGAGCAACAGCAACAAACAAACAATTATTGAAAAGGGTCATGTCCCTCCCCTGGATCCTCCTCTGGATCCTCCCCTGGATTGATTGTTGGATTTTTATTGGTTTATTCAAATACGAACCTAGCAATAGTTTCAACAACACGTCTAAATGGTATTTTCGTGGTGAATGTATGTCCGTGGTATATTACAGGGTTTCCATCGTCTCCATCCCAGCAGTCCAGCTCCACACAGCGACAACCAGTTAATAACACCTGTAAATGTAATGTTTAATAGTTATGTTTGTTACTCAATCACACAAAAACGGCTGGACGGAATTCAATTAAATTTGGAACACAGGTACTTTATAACCTGGATTACCACTTATGATAGTTTTTATCCCGGATATAGTCATCGCTCCTGCGTGATGATAATAAAATTTAAAAATGTTTACCCATTAAATACATGAATATATTTGTATAGCTATAGGGATATAGAAAAATATTTAAATATTTTTTTGTTGACTATAAGAAGGCCTTGTTGCCAAGTCATAAAAAAATAAAAAAATCAAATTAATGTTATTAATTAAAGTAGCAAAAAGTATTTAATCCAAAATCAAAGAAAATATATCGCTTTAATCAAATTAAATTCAATATACAACTTACAGCATCTTACAATCTAAAACCATTTAAATTTTTTGGCGCCATCTTTTTGTTTTTTTTTTTAGAAAAGGCAAAGATTAAAAGCTGTACGTCTCATCATAATTTTTTTTTTTAACTTTTTATTTTTTTAAATATAAAAAATAAAATAAAATATTAAAAATTCATCATCAACGGATCTAAGAACCGAATCAAAGTAGGTATCAAACAGTTAACTCATATGAATAAATTCAAAGTACCCACATATTATTAATAATTGCTAATATACGCGTTATGAATATGAGCATTCATTCAATAAGGATTAGTTCAACGAAGTGTCATTTTCATCAGTTCATTTAACATTTCTGTGTGGTTAGTCAAAGTGTTCGCTGATCTGGTGTTGTGGACGCGCCTTTATAGTTGTGAATACGCATGAGCGGGATTATTGATTTAAAAGCGCGCTTATTCATTTGAAGTTGGTTTCTAGAGGGTATAGTACATATTTTTAAATTGATAAAACTATTTTCGTAATCATAGGCAAGTGTTACACGTTTTACCTAATTACCCTGTTATCGGGTAAAATGTAGCAATATAAATTTTTTAAAGTAGTATTCTGATTAATTTCATTTAATATATGTGTTATTTGCTCGTGAAAATACTTCGTTTTTGTTAACTTAAAAAATATATATTTAAATACATTAATTACATATGGATGAACGGCTGTAAGAGATCTCCTTTAGCAATAAGCCTGTCTATATCAACAAATATATAATATTAATAAAATTATTGTATTTTCTCTGTGTAATAAATACTTTATAAAGTTTTGCTGATTTTCAAAACATTTTCCCTGATTAAAGTTTACCAAGTTTTCGAAACATAAAATAATACAACCATTTTTAATTGTTGGCAACACAAATGTTTAATGTTTATTGTCAATGTCAAATCATAGACTTGAAAGTCTGGTTGCCAAGCTGTTAATTGTTCATAAAAAAAAAAAAATTAAGTTGTGTTTGTATTTTGTAGTACAAAAACAGTGATTAAACGCCGGTTTATATAAAACTAATCAAGATATCGTTGATACAAGAAGAAAGAATGAAAGACACAGGTTCTAGCAGTGATGTTGATACAAGAAACGTTGTGAAGAATAGAGAGTTGTTGTATCGAATGATTATAAGGTAAATTCATTCGTTTACTTTTCTAATTAAATTTGTATATATAACTTTTTAGATTCTATTAATATTGATATTTCGAGGTGCTTATTATTCATATTTTTGTACATCAATAGTACATCAATAGTATTTGTTTGTAATTTATAAAATTTTGAGGTTATGTTTGTTTTCATTTTGTCATAGTTATAGAATTACTATCTACAAAATCCTAAGCTTATTAGTCTATACTATAATAAAATAATAATAAACCCCGTACTAAGGAATCAAAGGCTCATTTTACTTATGTTAGTATTTATTGTAAAATCACTTACAAAAAGCCACTATCATTTTCCCGATAGAATGGAAAATATTTACATAATATAAAACGAAGGTGCTTCCGCTGTCTGTTCTCTTACGACTTTTAAACTACCCATTGGATTTTAATGCGGGTTTTACCAAAGGGCACAGTGATTCAAGAGTTATCAGTTCAGCAATTGAAAAGATCAGCAATTATGTGTATTATAGTAGAGAAAGAAACTGTGAGAAGACAGAGCGGGTTGTTAATATCTAATAAATAAAAATGTATGCACATAACGAGTGAGCGAGATGGTGGCGTCCACCGCACATCAGTGATATACTACGCATTGTAGAATAGAAATTTAAAGTAAAATTGTTAAGTTAACAAATGAGTGAGTGAGGTCAAGGTGCGAGAGCAGGTCCACTTATATAAAAATCCGCCAATTTTATATACCATCGGTTCTATTTTATATCTACATAGTACACTAAGTGAAGATATTTGAACTTTGAACCCTACATACACCGGAGCAGATCGTGTTGTAATTAAGTTTTTATAATATAATAAATCTTTTCAGTCAACTCCATTATGATGGATTTCAAGCTATTGCAGCAACTTTGTCTGCGGCTGTCCATGCCGACCCACCATGTCCACCAAGTGACAGGTACTCTGTTTGATAATCTTCTTTATTAAAAAAGTATAAAACAACTTTATATAATATATAATTGTTTTAGATTACTAAATCTAATGATGGTAGGGCTCCAACATGAGCCTGATAGAAAGGATCGACTTGCAGCATCCAGTGGGGCTGAACATCTGCTCGGTACAACTGGATTTGGTATGTAAATAAGATATTCATTTGATAGGAGTGTCAAGTTGTGGCAGAAAAATTGATGTATTAATTTGATTGCTCATATTTGTTTTTTTAATTAAATTTTCACCCCCAATTTAACAAAATTTACATCCTCAATTATTATAAAATTCATTCACCCAATATTACAAAATTTACACCATCAATCATTACGACATGTACACCATAAATTTAACAAAATTTACATCCTCAATTATTATAAAATTCATTCACCCAATATTACAAAATTTACACCATCAGTCATTACCACATGTACACCATAAATTTAACAAAATTTACATCCTCAATTATTATAAAATTCATTCACCCAATATTACAAAATTTACACCATCAGTCATTACGACATGTACACCATAAATTTAACAAAATTTACATCCTCAATTATTATAAAATTCATTCACCCAATATTACAAAATTTACACCATCAGTCATTACGACATGTACACCATAAATTTAACAAGATTTACATTCTGAGTTATTATAAAATTTATACACCCAATATTACGAAATGATCACAAAACTTGCACCACCAATATTATTACAAAATATACATCACCAATTACTATAAAACTTACACCTACAATTATTACAAAATTTACATAATATAGACCATCAATTTAACAAAATTTACACCATCAACTTAACATAATTTTCATCACCAATTATTACAAAATTTACACTATCAAATTTAACAAAATTTACACCACCAGTTACACCATTTGTTTAAAAAATATTTATTTACACTACCGAATTCTACAAATTTTTAATATAAGCTACACAAGAGCTTCACTAGACAATTAGACTCAAAAGACTACAATAAAATACAATCTAGATAGAAGCCGAGTAATACATATACGACCCAGGAGCAGTACTAAGTAAACACTCCTACACCGCTCGACATCCTAACCCTAATATTTAACACTTCTCCAGCAATTAAAGTAATTGTTGATCATCTTTTTTATAATACAAAATACCCACTCATCCCTCCACTATATGACCAAAAGTGTGATAGTAGACAGGTGTTGCCAAGTTAATATTTAAAATCTATACTAATATATAAAACTGAAGAGTTTGTTTGTTTGCTTGAACATGCTAATCTCAAGAACTACTGGTCCGATTTGAAAAATTCTTTCAGTGTTATATAGGCCATTTATCGAGGAAGACTATAAGCTATATACCATCACGTTACGACCAATAGTAGTAGAACATAACTTGGACGAAGTCGCGCGGGTCGACTAGTAAATTAATAAAGCTAACAAAGCATCAAAAATCTAATAATACTGTTTGTAAAATTTGATTCAAGTTATACATATATTTGTAAGTTTATATGTTGCTTAATAGATATGGTTACACACTAACAGAGGTATGGAATAATATTTTTGTAAATATGTTTGAATGTTTGTTAATGTATCACACAAAAACGGCTGAATGGACTTTAATGAACTTTGACACGCAGATACTGTATAACATTTTTTTTTGTTTTCGCGGAGGAATACATTAACGCATACCCGACCAGCCCTGTAGGGGCTAGTCAGCTTATGTGGGACTCGCCAGCAAAGAGGCCGTCCTACCCACTGAACCTCCGCGGTTACCCTCTCCATCATATTGAGACGCTGCAGGATCGCTTACGCATTCTGCAGACGTTTCGATGGTCGACCCGCACTATAGCGGGCCTGCTAGCCTATTCGGTAGATATGTTTGTCCCGAGTAACGGGGACCCCCCTCGGTACCCCTGCATCGTGCGAAGAAGGTGGGCGTAACGACGCCGCCTTCTCCCTGGTTGACTTTCACGGATCGGAGACCGCGGAGAGGGTCCGGGAGGAAGATGCCTCCTCGGACCCGCTCCGCGGCCTCCTTATATAGGCTCCTTTTTGTTCCGGAAAAATTCAGAGTTCATGCGGGATAATAATAAAATATTAATATGTTGAAAATGATATGTTTATGTAATATCTAAGTGAAGCCGGAGAGTCCCTTATTCTATATAAGTTAGCAAGTTGTAGATGGACACAATCAGTAAGCATTAACTTAAAATCCATTATCATATACATCCACAATATTTCCTATTATTGTTGCTGTTTCCCTTTATTGGTAGTTCAATCCACGATCTTTACTATTTTGACCAATAGAAGGCATGCGGGAGCACTCCCGTCACGAACTTCTCGCCTCGCGCTCCCCGCTAAAAGGGCTCTAATCTTTTAAAAATAGATTTGGAATTCGAAATGGATGCGTCATCGCTCGCGCCGGAACCAGCGACTTATGAAACGGCGTATGTGACGTCACACAAGATGTCGTGTCGTGCGGGAGCGTTCAGTGCGTGCGGACAGCTTGTCGCGACTGGTAGTGTGGATGCTAGT
Organism: Limenitis camilla; assembly: GCA_905147385.1. Classification (NCBI taxonomy): domain Eukaryota; kingdom Metazoa; phylum Arthropoda; class Insecta; order Lepidoptera; family Nymphalidae; genus Limenitis; species Limenitis camilla. The sequence goes on from LR990253.1 coordinate 6,606,365, forward strand.
ATAAAGGTTTGTTCCCCTTTTGGTAATTAAAAAGATTTTATAGATTTTGCAGCATAGAGTTTAACACAATTAACAGCATAGTTTAACACAATTTACTGCCTAGTTTAACATAATTAACAGCATTACTTAACACAATTTACAGCATCGTTTAACACAATTTACAGCATAGAGTTTTACACAATTAACAGTATAGTTTAACACAATTAACAGTATAGTTTAACACAATGTACAGCACAGAGTTTAACACAATTAACAGCATAGTTTAACACAATTTACAGCGTCGTTTAACACAATGTACAGCACAGAGTTTAACACAATTAACAGCATAGTTTAACACAATTTACATCGTCGTTTAACACAATGTACAGCACAGAGTTTAACACAATTAACAGCATAGTTTAACATAATTTACAGCGTCGTTTAACACAATGTACAGCACAGAGTTTAACACAATTAACAGCATAGTTTAACACAATTTACAGCGTCGTTTAACACAATGTACAGCACAGAGTTTAACACAATTTACAGCGTCGTTTAACACAATGTACAGCACAGAGTTTAACACAATTAACAGCATAGTTTAACACAATTTAGAGCATACAGTTTAACACAATTTACTTATTCATAGGTTTATATTTACAGATATTAGATGTTGAGCGTATGTTGGCTAAATCTGCTCCTGAAGAAGTGGATCCAGGAAGGGAACAACAAGGACATCCAGTCATTAGAACTTTGTAAGTATTTTTTTTCCTTAACCCCTCCAAGTAAGCTAAATGCTTGTGTTAGGAGTGAACCACGACAGTAGTCCCATGTTTTGGATTTGAACCCACGACCTATCGATCGAATCGTAACTGAGCACTTTTTTCTAGATACGATCACACAGACGAAATAACAGCGTTAGATTTTCACCCACGTGAGCAAATTCTGGTGTCAGCGTCTCGTGACTGTTGTATTAAACTGTTTGACATCACTAAGGCTTCTGCTAAGAAGGCCTATAAATCCATTACGGTGAGTATTTTTTTTAATTACTATAAATCTCTCGTTATCATTATTCTAATTATTAAGGTGTGTCACTTTTAAATATACCTCATTTTTATTCTACTCTGTGGCTGTGGTTTTTAAAATGTTATTTTAATTTCCACCCAAATTCAAATTGGTGTATATTAAATTCAAATTTGGGATAAAAATTCAATGTGTAAGCTGAGGATTTTGGATTGGGATTGATTATTAATTTCGGCCGTTAAAGCTCAAATATAAACTTTACTTGGATTTGACAATAAAAGAAAGAAAGACTGAATGAAAGAAATTTATTTAAAAAAATATAAATACAGGTCCACAATAAAAAAATATATATATATACAATAGTAGGAGTGAGTCTTTATTTTTATAATTGGAGTTTTTAATTAAAATGTATCTGCTTCTTGATCTACCTGACAATTGCTGACTTTAAGGTTAGAAATTCTTACTTATTGACGTTAATCAAAATGGAGTAAAAGAATAAGGTTTATTTGGATTTAAAAATAAAAAGAAAGAAGGAATTTATTGGAACCCTAAAAGAGATAGTAATTGAAGACTCTTTTAGAGTTTCCGATGATAAATACAAAATTGTTGAGTCGATGAACAATTTTAAATAGATGTGTATTTTTTAGGATGCAGAACAAGTGCTCTGTGTAGCGTTTCATCCCCTGGGAGATCATATAATAGCCTCAACAACTCACCCTGTCATCAGGCTGTATGATGTGACGACGAGCCAGTGCTTCGTCTGTCCCATACCTTCGCACCATCATAAGAAACAAGTTAATAGTATCAAGTAAGTGACTGCAACTAAAACTTTATAATTTGTTGTAAAAAAAACCGCTGTCAATTTTGTTAATCTTAAAGTAGTTAATTTTGTGGTAGATCATTTGACGTTAATCAAGTTGATTCGAATTAAAAATGTTGGTGTTGTAAATTTAATTAACATTAATGCTGTAGAAATTGATGCTGTAAATTTTGTTGCCATTGATGCTGTAGATATTCTAGAAATTGGTGTTGTACATTTTGTTAACATTGATGCTGTAGATATTCTACAAATTGATGCAGTAAATTTTGTTAACATTGATGCTGTAGATATTCTACAAATTGATGCAGTAAATTTTGTTAACATTGATGCTGTAGATATTCTACAAATTGATGCAGTAAATTTTGTTAACATTAATGCTGTAGATATTCTACAAATTGGTGCAGTAAATTTTGTTAACATTGATGCTGTAGATATTCTACAAATTGATGCAGTAAATTTTGTTAACATTGATGCTGTAGATATTCTACAAATTGATGCAGTAAATTTTGTTAACATTAATGCTGTAGATATTCTACAAATTGATGCAGTAAATTTTGTTAACATTGATGCTGTAGATATTCTACAAATTGATGCAGTAAATTTTGTTAACATTAATGCTGTAGATATTCTACAAATTGGCGCAGTAAATTTTCTTAACACTGATGATGTAGATATTTTAGAAATTAGCGGTGAAAATTTAGTTAAAGCCGGTGGTATCAATTATTTTTTTTTTTTTTTTTTTTTTTATTCGTGACGGGATTGCGATTGGCCTAAATCTCACCTGATGTTAAGTGAAGATTAGGCCGAAGATGGAGCTCGCTTTCCCGCAAATAGCCTATTCACTCTCTTCTTAAAGATTCCCAAGTTGTATGTTTGAGGAAACACAGACGAGGGGAGAGAATTCCAATCCTTAGCTGTGCGCATGAGGAAGGAAGCTGCAAAGCGCTTCGTGCGAACTGGTGGTATGTTAACAACATAAGGGTGGAAACCCTCACCCCGCAAATTATAATCATAGGAATCAATTATAAAATAATTGGTAATGTATATTTTGTTAATTTTGGAGGTGTTCAAGAATATTTCTGCTCCCGTAACGGTACTCCTTTTCCCCAGATTCTCCCCCAACGGTAAATACTTTGCGAGCGGTAGTGCTGATGGCACAGTCAAGTTGTGGGACACAGTCTCCAACAGATGCTTCAACACCTTCAACGCACATGATGGAGCTGAGGTCTGCTCAGTTGCCTTCACCAGGAACAGCAAGGTAACTTTTTAATTTATTCAAAAAACTGTCCAAACTAATTGGACATACAAAAAAAAAACTAAGGAATTAATGAATAAATATATAAAAGTGTAATGTGTGTTTTTCTTTTCCAGTATCTCCTAACTTCTGGAATGGATTCCTCCATTAAATTATGGGAATTGGCGAGCAGCAGATGTCTCATACAATATACTGGTGCTGGAACTACTGGTATGTATTCAAAACTACATTTTTTCCATACACTACCACACTACGCACTTATGGATGGGGAGGAATAGGTTGGGGCGCTCGCTTACTAAGACTAGATGTTATAAGTTAGTGCGCGAAAAAAATTAGTGTTATATTTTCGTCATAATGGCTAATTTACTAATATAGGAGAGGGTAGTTTAGTTTTACGTAATTTTAATAGGGGATCGATCCAATAAGTTGATGTTGATGATGTGATGTGATGTAAATATTTTGTTGAAATTCGTGACGTAAATTTTGTTGATATTGGTGATGTAAATATAGTTGAAATTGTTAATGTAATTTAGTTGAAATTGGTGATGTAAATTTGTTGAAATTGGTGATGTACATTTTGTACAAATTGGTGATGTAAATATTGTTGAAATTGGTAATAAAATATTTGATGAAATTAATGTAAATTTCGTTGAATTTGGTTATGTAAATTATGTTGAATTTGTTGATGTAAATGAATGGATGGCAGACAATGAAACTGGCTACTCTCAACTCATTATATAAGCAGGCGTCACGTCCGCTCTCGAAACGCGCACTGCTTCTATAACCCTAATTAAGAATGTTAGTCATCTGTGTTTGTGTCGGCGCAACGTTTGCTCTCATCAGTAATTATGCTGTGTAGGTAAACAAGAGCACCACGCCCAAGCGATATTCAACCACACGGAGGACTACGTGATGTTCCCGGACGAGGCCACCACCTCGCTGTGCACGTGGCACTCCAGGAGCGCCAGCCGGTGCCAGCTCATGTCGCTGGGGCATAATGGGGCTGTTAGGTGAGTTGATGGACCAATATAGAAGATGGTCAATTACAGATTCACATAAATATTGAGGTTAATCAATGTGTGTTAGTTTATAAAAAAAGTTATTAATTATTATGTTATTAACTATTAATGCTTGAGATTACGAGAGTAAAAGATTTTTTTAAATTTTCCAGGCACATAGTGCATTCTGGAACCGCTCCGGCGTTCCTAACCTGCAGCGACGACTACAGAGCAAGATTTTGGTATAGACGTAACACTCATTAAAATATAAGGTATATCTGTATTCATTTAAATAAGAAACAAAATACATGATAAATATTCAAACAGAAGTGAGATTTTCATTTTTCAACTCTGACCATTCATCATAGATAGCTTCTCCTTTTTTGTTATAAAAAATATTGAATTAACTATAATCAATGCTAGACAAGGACAGAAAGAAGATTTTGATGTAAAAGTAACAAAATCAGACAGAGAAGGCAGTGAATCTAAGAAAGAAGATGGTAAAGTAGACTTACCTGACTATACAACTCCACAGAAGACTCTCCTTTCAGCTGATGGCCAGTCAGGTAAGTGTTGTGACTGCTCGCGATGTAGTACTGACTTAGAGGACCTGTCATCTCTCGTGACAGCTCCTTTGGTAGATCCTCTTCACTTACACGACTTTTCCTGTAATTACAGATCTTTCAGTTGTGCAATATGTAGACGGCGTACAGATAATAATCGATAATGTGTATAAAAAAATTATTATCAAAGCCGAAGTCTAAATTAATGGGTTTAAGGCATTGAAACGACAGGTTCTGGTCAGGTATATTAATTACTAGAACTTTAACCTTCCTACTGGAAAGTAATTACATAAGCTAGTAATGTAATTGGCCCAAGAAGAGAACCTTGGGGTACACCTGTTATAATTTCAACTCTTGTAGAAACAAAAGTGTTACAATCCTTACCTTTTATCTGTCACTTAAAAACAAATATATTAAATTAAGAAACAAAATACGAAACTCGTAAAAAAATAATTTACGAATGTGCTTTTTATGATCATCACAATCGAAAGCTTCCAAAATTTTTTCAGTCTTAATAAGCTTTTTTTTGGGAGACGCACGAGATCTTGGAGCTGACACTGTAATGTAATACGTTATTCCTTTTCACGTGTGTACTGACTTCGTAAATTGAATATAGATACTCTCAAGATCGATTAAGTGTTAAATATCGATTTTTCTTGAGGATCTATTCTAAAGATAACACTTACCCTTCAAAATTGCTAGCCCGTCGTTGTTCTGGTACAAAAGCATAATTGTCTTTATCAGTCAGGAATCTCACAAAACCCTCAAAGGAGAGAGAGTTCTCTGCTCTCAGAATTGGATCTGGTTCGTGCCTCTAAAAAAATTTAATTATCTTCAATGGCAATCATAGTATCATCACAATTATTACGATAACTAATCGTCAGGTGGTTATGCAGACAGAACATATTGCATTCTAGGAAATTCTCTTCCTGACAATCATAGTCCTAATTGGTTAACTAAAGTCACACCGAAATTACAGAGCAAAACGCAATATGCCATAATCTCTTCCTGACTCATAGTTTATCTAAACTGGTACAACCGTCAAATATTCATTACCTGTATAATATCTTTTAATTGTTGTTCAGTCTTTAGCTCACTTTGTCTTGTTTCACAGAACTTGCCAAGGGTTGGCAATGATAGCACTCGGCCACTCACGTCAGGGGTGGCACCTAAAAATAATACAAAGTATTATAATTATATATGCCGTGTTAGACGCGTGGACGCGCGATTTAAATACACACACACACGCACAGCATACTATGTATATATAAGGTTCAAAATTGTATCGCACTCTGGAAATTTCTGTTCTTGAAAATCATAGCCTTATCTAAATTTGTACAACAGTTAGGATTTTCTCTTTCTGACAAATCAGGCTGTTTACTATACATTTTGTAAAGCGCGGGCGGCGGGAGTGTTAGTGGCGCCGCCGGGTGAGGCAGTCGTGATGTAGGCATTGAGAGCGGCGTACGCGCGCGGTATACATCCCCTGTGATCGCTTTATTGATTAATAATCTTCCGAGTCCTGTGCGTGCTATATCACCTAAACGCTAGTTAATTGACACTTCCCTGACGAAAACCGACTGGTGGTGAAGTGCGAACTATTTAAAACTATTTTGTGTTATTGTGTGAAACGTGTAACGGGCATGCTCAAAGAAGATTAGAAAGAAGATAAGAAATCATCAAGAACTTGTGAGTACTGTGTGTCTTTATCACCTAACTGACAATAGATAACCCTTAATTTAAAGAAGCTGAAACTGGGCCCAGCCAGCTTCCACGTACGTGGGGTTTTGTTCACCCTACAGGCAGATAATATTGCTATAGGAAATTCTCTTCCTGACAATCATAGTCTCATCATATTGGTACATAATTATTATATATGATACCTGGTAGAGCAGCAGCAGCGAGGATATCAAAGGCTTTCTTCCTTCCTGCCTTATCACTTGGAGGTTCTAAGTCGAGAGAACCGTTTCTTGTTAATAAACCTAAAAAAAAATTGTAACTATAAATTTTTGTTGCGTCCTCAGTTTCGGTCTTATTATATACACCCAGACTTTATCATATACATAAAGGTTATATATATAAGGGCAGATCCATTAATTTTCGACGAAAGTGTGCGCACTAGCATCAGCGATTTTGATGCTGATTTTTTTCCTCGAATGTACATCTAAAAAGGAGACGATCCTGAAAATTTGGGGTCTTTAAGTTATATAGAAGCTAGAATGCTGGATGGAAATAAGTGAAAAGAACCGACTTTTTTAAAATTCAAAAAATTCTCCAGTGGCCGGATTGGCACATATCAGGCTCAAATTTTCAGGATCGTCTCCTTTTTAGGTGTACTTTCGAGGAAAAAACCAGCATAAAAAATTTATAAAAATGCCTTTATACTAATTTGTTTTTAATATTAACTTACCAGTCCTAAAAATTGTTTTACTTCTAAATAACTCTGGGGAACTTCGACTCTTCTCAGCACCTAGTAATGGATTCCTCATCCTCGGTACTGCTAGTTGCTCGAAAACGTCCCGTAATTCCGATCGCATTACTAGACTACAAGAAAATAAACTCCATTTAATGCCATCGTTTATCATCATTAATGTGCAGATTTCTTAAGATAAGTATTCAGTAAAGTAAAAGTTCATCAAACGTTCTGAAAGACCCCTTATGAAATTATCACGTGTACGAAAACGTTCTCAAAGACCCCTGTTATATTACTTATGGATAGAAATGTTCTCAAAGACTCCTTTTAAAGATGTATCTTATGGATAGTAACGTTCTTACATATTTCTTTTGATATCTTGTACATGGAAACGTTCTCAAAGACCCCTTGGTATATTTTCGTGTGTTCGGAAACGTTCACAAAAGAACCCCTGTGATATTACTTGGGTTTATGTTGAATTTTTTTATTATATTGACCTTAATGTGTTAATACTATTATTTTATATACCTAAAACTTCTGAATAAAGCAACGAAGTCCATGAAATCCAATTGTGTGTCATATCCAACGGAACCCGTTCTCAGGTGTTTCAGGTTCTCCCAAAATCTTTCACTGGTCTCCAATCTTCTTAAACTGAAAAACAGAATATCAATCAATAAATTTTTCTCCATTAGAGAGATATTCCTATGGGTTGTGGACTGACATTTTGCTTAGTAGTTTCTGTTTTACGATTTAATTAAATCTATCAAAGATTTTAATTCCCATTCTTAGTTTCAGATTAACGTTAGTCTGTCTGTCAGAGAAATCGGTTTATATATAGATAATAGCTTACCTACTGCGGTTAGGTGAAGCACTGAACCCGCTGGTTGTTGCTGTTAGGCTGCTGTGACGATGAGTTCTACTTGATTGGTGACTCGATGCTGCTGAATATGAACTGGACAGAGAAAAAGAAATCTGGTAAGCAAATCAAAGCTTAACTGACGGGATCAAAGAGAATCAATAGATAGTGGACACGAAGTAAAAAGTCATCGTTTCTACGATTGAAGAAAAAGTAATTAAACAAGATTTACCTATGTCTAGGTGAACCATGTATAGCATCTTCCTCACTTCTAGTCCCGGAAGCATGAGAGCTGAAACTCTTCGGAGAACTCTTCAGCTCTGAAGTAGACTTGTTCTTCCTGAATTTGATAGCAGAACTCCTCATGGAGTCACTATGTTCTGTATATTTAACTGGTGTTGAATGAGATGAGCTGCCGCTGACGGACTCTCTTCCACCAAATACCTGATATGGAGAAATTATTTATTGATAATTTATGCATAATTTTAACAGTTTTTTAACTTTTATTGTGGGTATTTACTATTTTTAAATAATAGGTACACTGTATCGTGTCAGTAGAGCTCGAGTCTCTGTCGAGAGCTGACGTTGCATAATTGTTGAGCTTATGATATATGTGGGTATAAAAGATTTTTTGTTGCTAAAAGATATCCCACAACTAATTATCGAAAAATTAAAGACAGACACGCTAAGATAAAATACAAACCCGTATAGCATCAGCAACCAGTGGTTCACAGCAGCAACCATCTTCGTAATATAATGCTGTATACTTATTTTTCAACCAGGCAAGACTTCTATCAGCTAGTTTAGTCTGACTTATTAATGCTTTGATGACTGAGTGAAGACCTACTGCCCATACTCTGAAAGAAATAATTAAAATTAACGTAAACAGAGAATAAGATGGTAACACTAAACGTACAAATATTATAACAAGGGGTCTCTTAAAACCCCTTTAAAATATATATTTTACTATAATCTTAGTTATGACTATTAAAAATCAAGTAGTCTAGTTATGATAGCTATTATTTTATACAGAAATGAGAAGTGATATGTGACATACATTGATGATCACAAGGGGTCTTTCAGAACGTATTTAACATAAGTGATATGACAAAATGTCTTTTAGAATGTTTAAATATTATACAAGTGTTATCACCCCTAAATACCCCTTGTATTTCAGAACATTTACATATACCACTGTTATCACAAGGGGTCTTTCAGAACGTTCACATTTACAAGTGTTATCACAAGGGCTACTAAACCAAGAGATTTTTTCAGAACACTTCCAAGTATAAAAAAATCATATAAAAAGGGGTTATTCAGAACGTGCGATACAAAAGTGATATATTTCAAGGGGTCGTTGAGAACGTTTTCACGATTAATTCATAGTACAAGATGTCTTACCGAAATGAATATGGTGGCAACACAAAATGTACAGTCCGGTTATCACTCAACGTCTTTCCATACACGAGTGATATGATAAGGGGTTTCTGAGAACACGTTTCCAACCCTTGTTTTTTTGCAGAAGAGCAGAGTTCAGATATATCCCTTGGTTCTAATAATTTTCCATTTAATCTCATATCCTTTACACATTGTAAGTCGATGAAGCTGAAAAAAGGTTGACATTGACTCCCTTTTAGTTAATGAGAAAGGGTTAATACAATAAGGTTGGGAACTTACCCTTCATCCCCTACCACACCAGCTTCGTTTTCATGAACTAAATTACCAGAGTATTTTAAAGGTATTACTTCTTCTGGGTTATATGATAAACTAATTTCAGGTTGCTGTACGTTTTCTGATGGTGTATCACCTAAAAATTAAATTAGCTTATTAACGTAGCGAAAGGAGGGTAGAAACAAGCAATCATCAATAATAATTTGTTGACAAGCATAATTTAACTAAAACTAATATTAGTTAGTGATAATAAATCATTTGGTAATGTTTGATTAATTAACATTGATTTGAATATTAAATCTAGTTTTAAAATTAAAAAATGGCAATAAAAATCCGGTTAGACCATAGGGCCGATAGACCAGTCAGGATATACTAGATAAGCCTAAATACTTAAGGGTTAACTAGTATGGTCTAGATAGAATGATTCACTGCATACGCGTAGACTATTTTTTTTAATGGTAGATAAGGTGCAAACGAGCAGATGGTCCACCTGATGGTAAGTGGCCACCATCGCCCATGGACATCGACAAAACAAGACATACTCCCTTACTTTGTCGATGCGTTGCATCCTCAACGATAGAGTGGGGAGGGGAAGTGAAGAAAAAAATGCTGCGGAACCAGTGGACTCTGGGCTCTTGCTGTAATAGGATGGGAGATGGAAGGGGTAAGTCTGGCCCACATGCGGCTCGACCGGAACCCGTCAATGACACTTGGCGGTCGGATTCGCATGCTGGTGGTCGCAAGCCAGTCGGGGAACAAAGGTACCACCAAGGGTGTGCTGGGTTACTCAGCACTTGCGAGATGCCTTCCCAGAGGCAGAGGGGAATTGTATTCTAACCCGTCCCCTCACGGGTAGCTAGACTATACTAGCTTAGCTCAAGACCATCTATTATAGAAACTAACTTAGTCTTTTTTAAAGACTTAATAAGCGGAGACTCCTCCGTTTGAATGGAGACGTTGTCATGCAGGTGAAATATGCGTTACAGTTAGTATTATTGAGACTACCCCGAATGCTGTTCAGACTATAGACATTTATGACAAAAAAATACGTGACCAAAAAGGTCTAGATTGGCCTAAAAACATCATGCTTAATTACTTTGACTTACACCGAACTAAATTATTGGTTGCACACACTACATTATACTAGTTTAGCTCAAGACAATCTAGATTGGCCTAAAAACTTCATGTTTAATTACTTTGTCTTAGACCGAACTGAAAGATTAGTTGTATACGCGTAGATTATACTAGTTTAGCTCAGGACTAGATTATCCTAAAGAACTTTAGGCTTGGCTAATTGAGCCAAAGCCTTACCGATTACTTAAGATAAACTAGCTTGGTCTGAAATATGATCTAGTATCAAACAGAAGATATTTCTTTAGTTCCTACCATGTTGTGAATGTGGTCGATGTGCAGTTCTAGACCATGTGAGTAAAGCACAGGATCTCTCTAGCCTTAAGTGAGCAAATGCTCCTCCCCACTCTGCTTCTCCAACCACACATGCTGTTCCATGATGCATTATCTGTAACATCGAGCTGATTCGAACAAACTGACATAATATCTATTTTTGCAGAGTTGGTTCTGGCAAAGAATTAGGACGAAGCGAAAACTTTCAATATTACCTGAAGAACATGCCTATCTATCCTCTCTCCATTTTGTGGGGCCAAAGGAAACATAGTCACACCATGGTCATGAGATAGAGGTTGAACAGGACAGTATCCTCCACCTTCTAATTCATACAGGGCTTCGTTCTCGAAATCAGCCCCAGACGTCTTCTGTGCCGGCTGCACGAAGACTGGTTCTTCGCAAGATTCCATGGCTGTTCTGAAAAGATACGAAGTTTATAAGGTCCAAAATTTGGTCTGTTGGACCTATTAAATAGATCTAAAACTATTACCACCTTAAATATTCTGCTAATAATGGGGACATCGTCCGTGTTAGGCTGTATCTGTGTTGGTGGAAGCTGGCTATATGATCCATCACCGCCTGGGTTCTGTACACTTTCTCCAAGTTTACCAGACCTTCTGGTCCCACTTTGCGAAACTGTTCTCCTTCTTCATCGAATGATGCTATGTACTAGAAATAAAATTTTGCTTTTAAATATTTGCAAATAACAAAACTTGATTATTCTTTCCGATGGTATGATTAATGATTTTAAAGAAAACTAATTTTGGCAATGCCAATTCATGATATTTCACTCTAAGAAATCAACCTGGTAGTAAAAGTCCAGCATAAGATAGTTCATCATGAATGGACATGGTATCATCTTACCACTTGTCTATTAGGTTCACTATATCTAGGGTCCCGTTTGCAGCTGTCTCTATGGGGGCTGGGCGTCGTGCTTTGGTCCATTCTTTTACTACTTTCTCTTCTTGAATCCCGTATAATTGAGGATCTGGAAAAGAGGTACTGTTCCTGAATCTAGCAATAAAATTAAGTTAAGCTCTTTCATCGTCAGACTTGATGCTCCAACTAGGTTTTTAGGACAAAGAATAAACCCACCAAGCTAAGACATGAGGATGTCCAAGCTGGTGATGAACACTCCCAGTAGTTTTCGAAGAGTTATAGTTAGTATGAAAGAGAAAAATAGGAGTGGCTGTCTAAACCCAACCCAAAGCGATTCTTGCAATCTCTGAACCCTATCATGTAACAATAAGATTACTACATCTGATCATCATGAACAGCCAACCATACTAATATTTCCCTCACCATTTTCCAGACTTTATGAGTACCTGTCATTAGCAGATTCTCTTTTGAAGTCCCTTCTCGTTGGAGTGCTGGCTACTGATTGATGTGTCAGTGCTGGAGTAGCGGCTAGGATTTCCCTGGTACAAATAGAATTAGGTTAAAATAGTCATAGTAGAGGATTCCAAATTAGGCCGATCTTAAATCAATAAGGTGGCCATAAAAAATATGGTGGCTGTTATAATTAAAATTATATTTTTTTATAAATTCAGTGTCGTGCTAACCGAATAAGCTAAACTTGGAAGGAAAGCTTATAATATGTTCAAGTGCCTCAGCTAGGGTACCTGCATTTATCTGGTCTTCTTAGTAACTTCCGTGGTTGCCGTGTGCAGACGAGGGAATTACCAAACCAGAGTTTATATTAGTTTATTCATTCACTCGTCTGCTACCACTTGAAATATTTTTGTTAAGAGATAGAGATTGAGGAGGTTTGTCTACAGTGTGTGCAGTTCCCAGCTTGGGAGCCGCAACGCTTCCAGCTACAGTGTGTGGTGGGTGATGTGTCATCGCTGGCGGACCTGATTAGGGCGATGCTGTCGGGGACAGTGGAGTGGAAAGCCGTTGCCACTGTGAAGCGGTAATCAGCCAGAAGGAGTCTGCAGAACGAGAAAGAGTGGGAGGTGGATCCGTCGGAACGTCGCGGTGGAATGCAACTCAACGATCCCGCAGCGTCCTGTGCAGACATGGTCCTGGTGGTTTTAGTGGGTAGTATGGCATTTGATTGCTGTGAGCCCCACATACACCTCTACTCTAAGAGGGGATGCGTAAATGCATATTCCACCGCTTAAAAAATATATATACTAGCTGACCGGGCAAACGTTGTATTGCGATATAAATTTGGGGTGGGCCACCCTTATTCCTTAGGGGGATGAACCATAGATAGTAGTCGATTCTTAGACCTACTAATTATGCATATAAAAATTTTATAAAAATCGGTCGAGCCGTTTCGGAGGAGTATGGTAACTAACATTGTGACGTCGACCTGCGCGACTTTGTTCGCGTGTAGCTCCGCTCCTATTGGTCTTAGCGTGATGATATATAGCCTATAGCCTTCCTCGATAAATGGCCTATCTAACACTGAAAGAATTTCTCAAGTCGCACCAACAGTTCCTGAGATTAGCGCGTTCAAGCAAACAAACTCTTCAGCTTTATATATTGTAATGGAACTCGTGCACTGAGTATTTTCCAACGGCAATACAATAAAATGTTGGTAAATTAACTTCATAATGTCAGGAGGTCAGATATCGAGGGGTTAAGCAGCAGGGGGTCAGCCAACAAGGGGTTGTAGCGGGCGGTTTTCAGTAAACTGTTGTAATTAAAAAATAACACATGCAGATGCATCCACTCACGCGAGGCTGTATGGATGATTAATATTTATATGGAGTTGGTTTTACCACCTTTTTTAAAATATTATTTAATTATTTTTTTTTGAATTTGAAAAGTTTTTAGAAAGTGAACTGAATTTGGCTGACAAAAAAAAAATATAATGTGGTGAGATACAACAATAAAGAACTTATTCAGAATGTAAGAATCACGTTTTGAATACAATTTTTTATCGTCTTTTCTGTTCCCAAAAAATATACGTTTGGGAGTCTGCCATCTTGGATCACAATTTTTTATTTCATTCAATATTTTATTCACGACAAGTAAAAAAAATAATTTAAAACAGTAAAAAATCGCTTTAAAAAAATACTAGTTTGTAGTGCCATCTATAATGTAAGAACATTTTTTTTTCAATTTTTTTCGTGAATCAAAAATCCGCCATCTTGAATTTAGAATTTTAACACATTATATAGGTTTGAAATTCATTGGCATTATTTTACTGACTAACGTAGCAACTTAAAGAAAAGCTTACAAAAAAAGTAGGACGAACGGATAAACGGATGAACGGCTCAAATAAATCCAAGCGATTAGCAGCTCTATACATTCCGACGCTCCGGCTCACGATGAACGCATTTATATAAAACTTTCAAATATTTCAACGCTTGCAGATATTTGAAAGAGTTTAGGATTCATTACTTTAATTATACAGATCTCTCAACGCAATGCACTTCCGCCATTTTGTTTTACGTTTGCCAACTTTTCATTCCATAACTTCAGCAATTATACTAAATACTCGCTTGATCTCTTTTAATCTGCCATTTTGTTTTATGTTATACAACTGTTTGTTACATGACTTCAGCGGTATTCAGTCATTTTTATGACTATAGTACTCTGTCATTTTGACTACTAAGGTACTTTGTAATTATTATTACTAAGGTACTTTCTGATTTTATTCCTAAGGTACTTTGCAATTTTATTCCTCAGATACTTTGCAATTTTATTCCTAAGGACTTTGCAATTTTATTCCCAAGGTACTTTCTGATTTTATTCCTAAGGACTTTGCAATTTTATTCCTCAGATACTTTGCAATTTTATTCCTAAGGACTTTGCAATTTTATTCCCAAGGTACTTTCTGATTTTATTCTTAAGGTACTTTGCAATTTTATTCCTTAGATACTTTGCAATTTTATTCCTAAGGACTTTGCAATTTTATTCCCAAGGTACTTTCTGATTTTATTCCTAAGGTACTTTGCAATTTTATTCCTCAGGTACTTTGCAATTTTATTCCCAAGGTACTTTCTGATTTTATTCCTAAGGACTTTGCAATTTTATTCCTAAGGACTTTGCAATTTTATTCCCAAGGTACTTTCTGATTTTATTCCTAAGGTACTTTGCAATTTTATTCCTCAGGTACTTTATTCTTAAGGACTTTGCAATTTTATTCCTCAGATACTTTACAATTTTATTCCCAAGGTACTTTCTGATTTTATTCCTAAGGTACTTTGCAATTTTATTCCTCAGATACTTTGCAATTTTATTCCTAAGGACTTTGCAATTTTATTCCCAAGGTACTTTCTGATTTTATTCCTAAGGACTTTGCAATTTTATTCCCAAGGTACTTTCTGATTTTATTCCTAAGGTACTTTGCAATTTTATTCCTCAGATACTTTGCAATTTTATTCCTAAGGACTTTGCAATTTTATTCCCAAGGTACTTTCTGATTTTATTCCTAAGGTACTTTGCAATTTTATTCCTCAGATACTTTGCAATTTTATTCCTAAGGACTTTGCAATTTTATTCCTCAGATACTTTGCAATTTTATTCCTCAGATACTTTGCAATTTTATTCCTAAGGACTTTGCAATTTTATTCCCAAGGTACTTTCTGATTTTATTCCTAAGGTACTTTGCAATTTTATTCCTCAGATACTTTGCAATTTTATTCCTCAGATACTTTGCAATTTTATTCCTCAGATACTTTGCAATTTTATTCCTAAGGACTTTGCAATTTTATTCCAAAGGTACTTTCTGATTTTATTCCAAAGGTACTTTCTGATTTTATTCCTAAGGTACTTTGCAATTTTATTCATAAGTACTCTGTCATCATTCTTACTATGAAATCTGTCATTACTGGTTCTATGGTCACTCGATTCTCGGCCATTATTCTCATTACGGCACTCAGTCATTTTTATTATTATCTATCTATCATGATCGAGCAGAGTGAAAAAAATATTTATTTTAGTGAAAGGGAATGTTTATAAGTCTCAGGTTCTAGGCACTACTAGGTTTTCAGTCTAAAGAATACATTTTCCTACGTAAATAATAAAATATGGATCTGGATGTCACAACTCCATAAAATTCTGATCTTGGCCCAGATTTGTTGGAAGAATACTTAAAATGTACGTACAAAATTGAAACGTGTATTCAAATACTTAGAATACATTATTCTTCGCTTACATTATTTTGTATTTAAAATACAATGGAAATTTGACCTTATTACATTTTACATAAAATACATTTTATCTTAATTCTCAAATAGAAGATGTGTTTTATAAAATCCAGACCTTTGGTTTGAAGGTTAAATTTACTTAATTCCGCTATCAGATCGATTTATTACCTTTTAAGACCTTTAACGTAAATGCCACTATTTTTAGGATAATTTCGGAAATTTTCGGAAATACTCTCAGTGAAATCATCAAAATCGGTTCAGTAGTTATTGAAATACAAATCTTTTATTGAAGCCATCAGTTATTAAAAAGTAGCTTTTTCTAAAGTCATTGCTTTATTTTTTGATTTAATTGAAATAATTAATTTAATTGAAATAATTAATTTAATTGAAATAATTAGACGAATTGATTTTATTGAAATAATTAATTTAATTCAAATAATTAGACGAATTGATTTTATTGAATTCATCAATTTTATTCAAATAATTATACGAATTGATTTTATTGAAATTATCAATTTAATTCAAATAATTAGACGAATTGATTTTATTGAAATAATTAATTTAATTCAAATAATTAGACGAATTGATTTTATTGAAATCATCAATTTAATTCAAATAATTAGACGAATTGATTTTATTGAAATAATTAATTTAATTGAAGTAATTAGACGAGTTGATTATATTGAAATAATTAATTTAATTCAAATAATTAGACGAATTGATTTTATTGAATTCATCAATTTTATTCAAATAATTATACGAATTGATTTTATTGAAATTATCAATTTAATTCAAATAATTAGACGAATTGATTTTATTGAAATAATTAATTTAATTCAAATAATTAGACGAATTGATTTTATTGAAATCATCAATTTAATTCAAATAATTAGACGAATTGATTTTATTGAAATAATTAATTTAATTGAAATAATTAGTCAAATTGATTTTATTGAAATAATTAATTTAATTGAAATAATTAATCGGATTGATTTTATTGAAATAATTGATTTTATTGAAATAATTAATTTAATTGAAATAATTAATCGGATTGATTTTATTGAAATAATTAATTTAATTGAAATAATTAGACGAATTGATTTTATTGAAATAATTAATTTAATTGAAATAATTAGTCAAATTGATTTTATTGAAATAATTAATTTAATTGAAATAACTAGTTGGATTGTTTTTATTGAAATAATTAATTTAATTGAAATAATTAGTCGAATTGATTTTATTGAAATAATTGATTTTATTGAAATAATTAATTTAATTGAAATAATTAGTCAAATTGATTTTATTGAAATAATTAATTTAATTGAAATAATTAATCGGATTGATTTTATTGAAATAATTGATTTTATTGAAATAATTAATTTAATTGAAATAATTAATCGGATTGATTTTATTGAAATAATTAATTTAATTGAAATAATTAGACGAATTGATTTTATTGAAATAATTAATTTAATTGAAATAATTAGTCAAATTGATTTTATTGAAATAATTAATTTAATTGAAATAACTAGTTGGATTGTTTTTATTGAAATAATTAATTTAATTGAAATAATTAGTCGAATTGATTTTATTGAAATAATTAGTTGGACTGCTTGATTTGGAGTGCGTTCGTTATAATACATCCTTAAAAAGTGTTTTGCTGAAAGAATGAAAGTTTACTAAAATTCCTGATTTCTAAAAGAAAACTAGTAGTAAAAGGCGAAATAGTTTAACAGTTCCGATCTTGGCCCAGATAGCAGAGAGCTCTCCACACACGAGTGTGTCGCTCAGAATATGCCAAAGAAATCTACAGCATAACTACTTGCTACCTGTTAGTAATCAGCGCTTTTTCTTTTCTTTTTAATTTTTACACTTCAGTATGACCCTGCTTTGTTTGATAAAAGCTTAATTATAATTGAATGTTTATAATAAAATGTAACCTCAATTAGGATTGAGAGTTTATTCATAATCGTTAGTTTGATTATGATTAAAATTTTAAGATTTGATTACAATTGCAAAATTTAATTTAAGAGTTTGCTTATAATCTATTATTTAAAAATCCGATTATAATTCAAAGTTTATTAGAGACTTAAGTACAATCGAGAGTCTATTTATAATGTATAGTTTGATACCCGTTAGGGGACGGGTTAGAATACTATTCCCCTCTGCCGCTGGGAGAGCATCTCGTAAGAGGCGAGTAACCCAGCACCCCCTTGGTGGTAGGGGATCTGTTCACCAGCATGTGAATCCGTCCGCCAAGTGTCATTGACGCGTTCCGGTCGAGCCGCATGTGGGCCAGACTTACACCCTCCCACTCCCATCCCATTGATGCTGCGGTTCTAGTGTCTCTGGGCTCTTCGGAAACCGCAGCATTTTTTTCTTCACTCCCCCTCCCCACTCTAACTTCGAGGATGCAACGCATCGACAAAACAAGAGGGTATCTCTTGTTTTGCAGATGTCCATGGGCGATGGTGGCCACTTACCATCAGGTGGACCATCTGCTCGTTTGCACCTTATCTACCATAAAAAAAATGAGTTTGATCATAATCGAGATTTCAATAATTATATTCAATAATTTTATTATGATGGAGAGTATGGTTTTGAGCTTTATTATGTTCGTTATTACAAATTTAAATATTTTTGAGTGATTGTTTATAATTGTAAGTTTGATTATGACTGTGTGTAGAAATTAGGAAGTTTCTTCTTTGAGTTCTTCTTTTCTACTTAAGTATGATCCCATAGTTTAAATCATAATCGAGTTTTATAAGATTTTAAGTTTGAATATAATTGTAACTTTGATTATGATTAAGAGTTTGATTATAATTGAAAGTTTAATCATAATCAAGATTTTAATAATTATAATTGTGAGTAAACAATTTTGATTATGATGGATGTAGCTTTCTATCGGTGAAAGAGGTTTCAAAATAGGTAAATATCCAAACATACAATCACACATTTATAATATTAGTTAGATATGTAATACAGGATTATAAACAGACGGAAGAAGCTCGGTAACATATTATGTTGTGACATAATTGGCGATGACGTCCATTAGCGTTAATGCGTTTTCACGTCGCTGTACATTTATTATACAAGGGAAAAAAGTCATGTTAGTGAAAGGTATCTTGAAATTAAGTAGCAATACTGAGTTTTGATGTTGAAAACCTCAGCAGTCACTCACTCTTAACTCTAAATCAAACTCAAAATTGTAATTAAATTTTCTATTATAACTAAACTTTAATTGATTCTGAATTTTGTTGTAATTCAGTTTTGATTTTATTGAAATAATTTATGATTTTATAGAATTCATCAATTGAATTTTATAAAAAATTGTAGTCGTTTGGATTACAATAAAATCAACTAAAGATTATAACAAAATCAATTTCAATTTCTCAATTTTGTTTCATATAACAAATTTAATTATTTGATTTTAACGAAATCAGTATATGAATTTTTTGATTCATATAATCTAAAGTAGGTGGCCAGGTTGCTTGGTAGCTAGGTGGCTAGATAGCTAGATGGCGCTAGGTGGCCAGGCGGCTAGGTGCTAGGTGTACTTATGTGCTGAAGACCTCTACCAAGCCCAAGTCTATCCCTGTACCAAAAATAGCTATGCCGCTAGTGTTCGCTAGGTCGTTTTTTTCGCGATAACACTTAGCCTATTTCCTTGCCCAAGCTCTAGTGTATCTCTGTACCAAATTTCATCAAAATCAGTTCAGTGGTTTAAGCGTGAACAGACAAACAGACAGAGTTACTTTCGCATTTACTCAAAATCAATGTTACCTTAATTCAAATAATGTTACCTTAATTCCCGTAAAAAAGCACCAAAGAAAGGTATCAGCCTGCACTCTGGCATCGCTAACGCTCGACCGAGCGCTCGCTCGTACTCCGCAGACAGCAGCGCTGCTGACAGGAAGTCCAGAGCTGGTAGTGGTTCTTCTGATATGCTGAGCCAGAAGTTCTTCAGTTTGTTTGATCTGAAACAAAAGTTACAAATTGAAATTGATTTTGTTGAGTTTTGATTTTGTTGTAATCATTTATTGAATTACTTGATTTTTTTGAAATAATTAATTGGATAATTGTAATTACGTAAAATCATTTCTTATTTTTGGAATGATTAACTGAACTGAATTTTATTGTATTATGTGACATTATTTAAATCATTAGATATTTTTTTTATTTTTAATAAATCATTGAACTTTATTTACATCAATAATATAATTGTTTATATTTATTAAATATATAGATGAATTATTTGATTTTATTAGAATATTTAGATGAATTGTTTGATTTTATTACAATATTTAGTTGAATTGTTTGATTTTATTAAAATATTTAGTTGAATTGTTTGATTTTATTAGAATATTTAGATGAAATATTTGATTTTATTAGAATATTTAGAAGAATTGTTTGATTTTATTAGAATATTTAGATGAATTATTTGATTTTATTAGAATATTTAGATGAATTGTTTGATTTTATTAGAATATTTAGATGAATTGTTTGATTTTATTAGAATATTTAGATGAATTGTTTGATTTTATTAGAATATTTAGATGAATTATTTGATTTTATTAGAATATTTAGAAGAATTGTTTGATTTTATTAGAATATTTAGATGAATTGTTTCATTTTATTAAAATCATTTATGAGTTACTTGATTTTTTAGAATTAATAATGGGATAATTGGAATCAACTAGAATCGTTTACTAAATTGTTTGATGTTTCATAGAAGTTATTGGTTTTATTTAAAAAAAATAGACTTCATTTAAATCAATCTTTGATTAATGTTAATAACAACAGACAAACAATTTGATTTATACTATATATAAAGATACAGTACTTTGACCAGATATTAGAACATAACACAAATTCCAGAACATGCTTCAGTTTAATAATTAAACAGTTGATTGATCAAGGTCTCCACATTGATTAACCCTTCAACTGCGCATATCGGTTCTTTTACGTTATTACTGATGCTCGGTCTTTGAGGCCACATAGGTTTTAGTGTTGTGCGGTTTTTGTTACGCTGTTATTAACATTCGGTCCTAAAGACAACATTGTTGTCTGTGTGGTTGCATTTTAACTAGTCATTTCCTCCAATATTGTCTTATTAATGTAAATTATAAGTTAGTGAAGATTACTAAACCTGCTTTTGGGTTTGAAGCTCCAAGTAATACTTTGAGACATATTTTTTAAATAATGCATCATTTTTAGTCTATTGGTTATATATATAATACGACCGTTACGTGGCAGTTTGTCTATTCATTTCATAGTGTTTATGCTCAGTAAAATACTTCTTTAAACCTGCTCCTAGGTTACTAGCACCAGGCACTGTTTGGCTTTCTATCAAAGGGTTATAATTGTCTTATTAATAAAGTAGCACATATAAATATGCCTTTTGACACCAATGACTGGGATTTGTGACCTAGGTTGGGTTTAACGACTTCTTTTATATCTTTACTATCTTACATCAAAATAAATTAAGTATAACATTAATAAATATAATATATACATTCGCTTCGCCGAGTCAGCTAGTCATTAATAATACAAAAACTCCGTCTAGAATCAAAGATCATAGAGAAATCTTTGACATACGGACTCAGAGACCACACATCAGTAGTTATCGGTTAACAAATGCATTTAATATTTCCTCCTATAATCTAATATCCTAGAGAAATCTTTGACATACGGACTCAAAGACCTCACATCAGTAGTTATAGATTAACAAATGCATTTAATATTTCCTCCTATAATCTAATATCCTAGAGAAATCTTTGACATACGGACTCAAAGACCTCACATCAGTAGTTATAGATTAACAAATGCATTTAATATTTCCTCCTATAATCTAATATCCTAGAGAAATCTTTGACATACGGACTCAAAGACCTCACATCAGTAGTTATAGATTAACAAATGCATTTAATATTTCCTCCTATAATCTAATATCCTAGAGAAATCTTTGACATACGGTCTCAGAGACCACACATCAGTAGTTATAGGTTAACAAATGCATTTAATATTTCCTCCTATAATCTAATATCCTAGAGAAATCTTTGACATACGGTCTCAGAGACCACACATCAGTAGTTATAGGTTAACAAATGCATTTAATATTTCCTCCTATAATCTAATATCCTAGAGAAATCTTTGACATACGGACTCAAAGACCTCACATCAGTAGTTATAGATTAACAAATGCATTTAATATTTCCTCCTATAATCTAATATCCTAGAGAAATCTTTGACATACGGACTCAAAGACCTCACATCAGTAGTTATAGATTAACAAATGCATTTAATATTTCCTCCTATAATCTAATATCCTAGAGAAATCTTTGACATACGGTCTCAGAGACCACACATCAGTAGTTATAGGTTAACAAATGCGTTTAATATTTCCTCCTATAATCTAATATCCTAGAGAAATCTTTGACATACGGTCTCAGAGACCACACATCAGTAGTTATAGGTTAACAAATGCATTTAATATTTCCTCCTATAATCTAATATCCTAGAGAAATCTTTGACATACGGTCTCAGAGACCACACATCAGTAGTTATAGGTTAACAAATGCATTTAATATTTCCTCCTATAATCTAATATCCTATAGAAATCTTTGACATGCGGTCTCAGAGACCACACATCAGTAGTTATAGGTTAACAAATGCTTTTAATATTTCCTCCTATAATCTAATATCGTAGAGAAATCTGACATACGGTCTCAGAGACCACACATCAGTAGTTATAGGTTAACAAATTCATTTAATATTTCCTCCTATAATCTAATATCCTAGAGAAATCTTTGACATACGGTCTCAGAGACAACACATCAGTAGTTATAGGTTAAAAAATGCTTTTAATATTTCCTCCTATAATCTAATATCCTAGAGAAATCTTTGACATACGGTCTCAGAGACAACACATCAGTAGTTATAGTTTAAAAAAATGCTTTTAATATTTCCTCCTATAATCTAATATCCTAGAGAAATCTTTGACATACGGTCTCAGAGACAACACATCAGTAGTTATAGGTTAATAATGCTTTTAATATTTCCTCCTATAATCTAATATCCTAGAGAAAACTTTGACATACGGTCTCAGAGACCACACATCAGTAGTTATAGGTTAATAATGCTTTTAATATTTCCTCCTATAATCTAATATCCTATAGAAATCTTTGACATACGGTCTCAGAGACAACACATCAGTAGTTATAGGTTAAAAAATGCTTTTAATATTTCCTCCTATAATCTAATATCCTAGACAAATCTTTGCCATACGGTCTCAGAGACCACACATCAGTAGTTATAGGTTAACAAATGCGTTTAATATTTCCTCCTATAATCTAATATCCTAGAGAAATCTTTGACATACGGTCTCAGAGACAACACATCAGTAGTTATAGGTTAAAAAATGCTTTTAATATTTCCTCCTATAATCTAATATCCTAGAGAAATCTTTGACATACGGTCTCAGAGACAACACATCAGTAGTTATAGTTTAAAAAAATGCTTTTAATATTTCCTCCTATAATCTAATATCCTAGAGAAATCTTTGACATACGGTCTCAGAGACAACACATCAGTAGTTATAGGTTAATAATGCTTTTAATATTTCCTCCTATAATCTAATATCCTAGAGAAAACTTTGACATACGGTCTCAGAGACCACACATCAGTAGTTATAGGTTAATAATGCTTTTAATATTTCCTCCTATAATCTAATATCCTAGAGAAATCTTTGACATACGGTCTCAGAGACAACACATCAGTAGTTATAGGTTAAAAAATGCTTTTAATATTTCCTCCTATAATCTAATATCCTAGAGAAATCTTTGACATACGGTCTCAGAGACAACACATCAGTAGTTATAGGTTAAAAAATGCTTTTAATATTTCCTCCTATAATCTAATATCCTAGACAAATCTTTGACATACGGTCTCAGAGACCACACATCCGTTATTATCGAATAAAAAATTTTTAGCAGCATTCTATTCCAGAGTATCTGAAAAACTGGGTTATACAATTTATATTATAAATTGCTTTTTTAAAAAAAAAGAAAAGCTCTGTTTATTACAAAGAGGCGCCGCCGGCAGTCGATTTGTAATACTACGCCTAATCGATGCGGTGTAGTCCGAGCCATTAGAGAAACGATTTTAGTTAGTACTTAAACATGCTACTAATAGGCATGATTTTTAGGGGCATGCTGAGTAATAAGAGCAATGACGATAATTTTTGAAAACAAAATTATAGTAGGATGAAACTCATTATTAATTGATTCAATCAAATCAAAAACTCATTATTGATATTAAAAAGTCGGTGAGCTATTGTTCGTTGAAATCTCTACTTTCTGATGGTGTGAAAAAAAAATACATTACTATAGTAAATTTTTTTGTTATATTCTCTTTCTTTTCCAATGAGTTTTATCCTACTATCATTTTATTTTAATTTTTACCATTTCCAAAGGCTTTGGCACTGTCTAAATAGCACGCCCTGGACGCCTGACCCACCGATGCGGGGGTGGAAGGGACAAAGGTGAATGTGTATCGTCTCGCATTTTCATAGCCATCGAGTACTTGTTCCAAAGTCTCGTCTTCTAGTCAGCCAATCAAGGAACCATACCTTCCTATTACTTTTTTTCCTCTTTCAAGCTAAGAGAAGTTTTTGGATGCCTTGCATAGCAAAGAATAAATTTGTTCAGCTCCATACGGATGGATTGGTGTTTGATTCTCCACGGTTTTCTTTGTACTATCAAATAGCATGTGTATTGACCCTTAAAACTAGCATGATTATTGCTATCAAGTGCAAACAGTTCATAAGCATGCTTATATTAAGTATTACTCATAGCACGTTTTTATCATGCTATTCTAGAGCATGTATAACAGTACCATATTCTCTGCGTCTGCGATGTCTACGGTTACATAAATACCAACCAATCAAATGCAATCAACAGTGTTGCTAGCATTCGTTACCAGCGCCATCTAGTAGGAAGTACAAAGTTTATAGCAACAAAATATATTACAGTACATTTTAATGTATTAAATAAATATAAAAATCGTGTCTTTATTTGCACGGACTATAAAGCAAATATATTTTTCCTTAAATAAAGTTTTGTATAGACTTTAGTAGTTTCGTATTACATTAGAAAAAGCTATGACAAACATATTGAAGAAAAAGAAAAAATATACAACATTTTTGTTAAAATGTTGTTAGTAGTTGGTTGTCCAATAATTTCATAGAGTGAACATTACTGAGAAACACGTGACTTTAGTTAGATATTAGGTAGTAAGGTCATGAAGTGTATTGCAAGACCCAGACACTGATCAGCTGTTTTTCACCTATGATAGGATAGGTAAAGTGCCTGGGACTTGTGACCCAATACAACTACAAGTCACGTGATCCTAACGCTAGTAATGGTCAATGAAGGTATTCTTAAAATTAACCAATGTGAGCTACTAACCAAAAAATATTTTCTGGAAGCTTATTAACTATTTACTATTCTCTGTTTCTTCTTCTTTTCTTCTTACATTCTTCTTTCGTTGATAGAAGTGTTATCAGCAAGTAGTTTCCGCCGGCCTACAGTCTAGACAGCTGAAGGCCGAAAGAAACCCCTGATGGTAACACTTAATCTTCTTGTCATCTTCTTTAATTCTCTTACAACAAACAATAGAGAACAACATCAGGAAAACCAAATCTAGCTCACCTCCACTACTAAAGCTACCCAAACACTTACTTCAATCCAGCAACAATTTCCATGGCGCCGTTGAAGTTTCCAATATTCCAGCAAGTGAGAGCCACTCGGAGGATGCACGACAGAGTCACCTTCCGATCCTCAAGTGATGAAGGAGATAGTACCAGGTCTGTCACCCACGCTGACACCTGGAACAAAGATTAATTGTTAACAATCTGCCATGAATATGTGACATTATATATGATATTAGTAGAAATCTTGGATTTGTAGATATTTGGGTTAATAGTCAATTACGGGTTTTTCAGGGTATGGGAGAGATTTTCAGCCGTTAATTATAACAGCTTTGAAGCTAAACCTATGACCCATAGGAGGTAATAATTCGTCGTGAGTCAATTTCTAAAAAGTTCATGAAGATGAAGTTCCTGTCCAGTTCCAAAAAGTTTCCCAGGGTATGGGATGGTAATGGGAAAGGTTTTCTGCCCTATATTATTTACAGCTCTTGTTTTAAAGGTTGACTTATATCAGCTGATCAGTGACCATAAATTACAAAGATCAAGTCCAAAAATGAGAGGCCAAAGCAGAACTCTTGCAGTAAATGTCACAGTGAGGATCTGGATGGATCCAGCTTGCTCTAACGATACTCTAGAGGATGGGTATATTCAGCTATGTTTTATTACAGTTATTTAGTACCTATCTAAACCCAAAATCCTGATGATATCCAGAACATAATCTTTGAAATAGATTTTGCCTATAATCTTTGCTATTTACACAGACACACCTAACTGCCTAAACCCGGCTATGTTCACGAAAATAATTCCAACTGGAATATGACTGGAATCTTTGCCATTTAGACACCTAACCCCAAATTCTTGATGATGTCCAGGATTGTTACATCATTTAATAGGGATTTTGACTAGTATCTATGCTATTTACATAAACACACTTACCTCAAAACCCGGCGATGTCTACGACAAGAATTCCAATTGGAATATGACTGGAATCTTTGCCATTTAGACACCTAATCCCTAAAATCCTGATAATATCCATAACACTATGTCTTCTTGATGGGTTTAAATAGAATCTTTACCATCTACAGAAACACACCACCAAAATTCCAACTGGAATCTTTGCCATTTAGACACATAACCCTAAAATCCTGATGATGTCCAGGACTGTTACGTCTTTTAATGGGGTTTTGATTACTATCTGTGTTATTTATAAACCTAGCTCCAAATATCTGACGATGCCCAGACCTTATCTAGCACTAGTCATGTTCGAAATAGATTTCGGATAATAATATCCTAAATTAGCCTAGAAATTACCCTTTTAAATTTGCCTGGAAGTTATAAGAATATTAAACATCTTATTATATGTAACAATGAAACTTTGACGTCCTCAATAAAGTTGGGACTCAGAACACTTAAAAGCGAGAGATTTACAATTTATAAGTATTCCTTTATTGAAGAGTTTCTAGAATTTTCTAAGTACACTTAGAATAAAAGGGAGAGCTATAGATGGAGAATTTCTACTACTAAGTGACTGTCTGAAGGGATAAATAAGTGATTGGGATTGTGAGTTAATCGCCGTCCATTATTTGGGTCATGAACCCTGCTGACCCAGAATGAAACCTTATCCTGAAATGCCCATGACTTTGTCCATGGTCTGTCAAATTGTTACTATAGTTTTTAACTGCAAACTAAATAAAGTAATAGTTACGTATTAGAGAGCTCCAATAATGGAGGTGAGACTCCTAAAAACATCTGGGTCACTAGTTATTATTTTGATTAATGTAACGCCGCCATCTTGTTTCTAAATGCATCTGGAAGCTTCGATAGGAGTTAGAAACATAATCAAAAGTCATAAGTCTCGTATAATAAGGCAATTTAAGTTTGCGCCATCTTTAGTTTTATGGAGAGGATCTTCATAATTTATACATTATATAACTTTACTCTAACTTTTTAATTCCTTTTTAGTCAGTCAGTTACTTTTGATTGAAAAGGAGTTGATTAGTAATTCCATAAGTATGAAACATCATAAATTAAATTAAGTTGTTTAAAAAAATATATTGGAAAAAAAAACTGTATATTAACAACAGCGCCATCTATAGTCACATTATATTTATAACCAAAAATTGGCGCCATATTTATTATTATTACCTGAATATTATCTTTTTTATCTTAGTTTCTGTCACATAGTAGGTAATTTTTTAAATGAATTTATTCGTCGTTAATTGATTCCCTATTTCGTAAACTCATTTATTCATTTTATTCCGTTAGTTCGTTAAGTTGTCGTTAATCCATTGTTTAATCCGTTACTTCGTTAATTCATTCCTATAAAGCAAAGTCACTTAATCTGTTCACGATAAACTCAAAAACTACTAATTGGATTTTTATACGGTTTTCAATAGATATATATATATATATATTCAATACCCATACCCATGCAAAGCTGCGGCGAGACACTAGCTATAGATAAAGTTGTTTCGTAATAAGTAAAATACCTTAAAATATCCTCAAAGCTTGGTATTCCTGAATAGCATATCCAGCGTTCATCACAAAGGATATTTTAAGCTTCAACGTCAAAGCTGGGTTCCAACAATATGAATTAAGGAGCAAACTTAACTTTGCCGTCGAAAAACTGACGACATACATCAACATAGGTTACAATTAGTTTACCAACTGCAATAAATTATTTTTATTTAATTTTACGGTTTTCGGATGATTTCCGATAGGTATGCCTAACTAAATTTCTTCTTACCAAATTGCATGATTCTATGTCAACAAAAAGTACCCAATCCTTCCTCTCTCTGTTATCTCTTGCTTCACCTCCTTCTCCTGCTTCACTTGCATATTTTCCTCCTCCCCCTTCTCATTCTCTTTTTCCTTCTTCCCTGAGTCCCCTTCTTTTCCCTTTTCCTCTTTTCCCTTACCTTACTCCTTCTTATTCTCCTTTCGTTTACTAATCATTTTCTTCATACTCCCTCTACCCTGCCTCAATGAGACAGGGTAGAGGGAGTACCCCTCTTTGACTGCTTTAAGAAACCACACACTTGAATATTTGATACTTCAACGCGTTTCTGAGAGAAAAGGACAGACAGAAAGATGGATGGTAATCATATGAGGGTTCCTCTTAAAGTAAAATATTTTATTATTCGCCCAAAAAAATTATAAAAAACGATTCACGATAAAACATTCTCTCATGAAAGTGAACAACAATACATAAGAAAGTATATAGTCTAAAAACATGAAATATATCGTCTTTTACAGCGATAAAAACAACATTAACACTTTCAGTTTATAAATCTAAACACGATCACATCAGATACCACTCTCACGTTCACAAATAAATATAAACGCTCACACACGATAGACGAGCGATGGCGGAAGCTGCAGCGGAAGTGGGAGATGACTCAACTCCTCTAATTTAAAACTATTCTTTATTGAAAGATCTGAAATAGTTTCATAAGGATAGTATACATTGTTTATTGTAGTGCAGTATATCTAACTTTATTTTTGAGTAGTTATTTTGTTTGGTTGAACGTCCTAATCTCAGGAACTACTGATTCGTTAGTGTTGGATAGCATCGATAGTGGTTATTGAGGAAGGTCATAGACTATATAGCATCATTACAATACAGCTAGGCGTGGTCAATGTCGCAAGGATTGACAACGATATGCTGGTGTCTGTAGCAGTAAGATAGTGTATGAGGAGCCTGTGCTACTTGCTAGAGCAAGAGTAGTGTGTCCACATGGATACTACAATCGACTAAAGCATTATAAAAGATTTCCTTAAACCCACAAATGGGTCGTAAGCCCTATATACTGTTGGTGTATAATGTTAAGTTCTTTTATTATAATTAAATATACTATAAATAAATTTAAAAAAAGATAACCCAGCCATGTTAAAGTCGCGTCGACACGTTCTATGTGACCTTACACTAAAATTTCAATATATATAAAATATTGAGGTTTTCCTACTGCTTTTTTGTATGTTAGTTAATTTGTTTAAAAAAAAACATTGTTTCTTCAAATTAGTCAGAATAGTGGTAATAATTTAGTTAAATAGCAACACAGTAAAGGTACAATATATCTATGGTTGATTGTTGATGGCACAATTTAGATTTAATCAGTTTCTGTCAGTCTGTGGTCGTGAGCGCAAGACAAGTCAAGCAAATATCGGCAAAATGGCGGCACAGATAAGCACATGAAATCTAATCCATATCAACATTCGAGATATATTGTAGATTTTACTATACATTATGAAACCAAACCGAAACGAATGAAATGCAATAGAACGAATGTATTAATGAACTTAAGATTTCATTAAGTTAACGAAATAACAAGTAAATAAAGGATTATTAAATGAGCAACGAATTAATTAAAAAACAAAGCACAAATAAGGTTACAACTGAATTAACGAGTAAATAAATACACGAATGAACTAACGAACTAAATATTTAATGTATGATGTAACGAAAGAATTAACGAACTAATAAATATAAGAACGAATTAACGAACTAATGATTCAATAAATTAAGTAACAAATGAATTAACTAACAATTAAATATAAAAATGAATTAAAGAACTAACAATTTAATAAATGAGGTAACGAATAAATTAGCCAACGAATTAATTAACGAAATAATAAATATACGAATGAATTAATGGACAAATGAATATAAGAATGAATTAACGAACTAACGATTTAATAAAGGAGGTAACGAATAAATTGGCCAACAAATTAATTAATAAAATAATAAATATACGAATGAATTAACGTACTAACGATTTAATAAATGAGGTAACGAATAAATTGGCCAACAAATTAATTAATAAAATAATAAATATACGAATGAATTAACGTACTAATGATTTAATAAATGAGGTAACGAATGAACTAACGAACTAAAAATTTAATGTATGATGTAACAAATGAAATAACGAACAAATAAATATAAGAATGAATTAACCAACTAACGATTTGATAAATGAAGTAACAAATTAATTAACGAAAAAATAAATATAAGAATGAATTAACGAACTAAAGATTTAATAAATGAGGTAACGAATTAATTAACGGACACATAAATATAAGAATGAATTAACCAACTAACGATTTCATAAATGAAGTAACGAAAAAATAAATATAAGAATGAATTAACCAACTAACGATTTCATAAATGAAGTAACAAATGAAATAACGAAAAAATAAATATAAGAATGAATTAACCAACTAACGATTTTATAAATGAAGTAACAAATGAATTAACCAAAAAATAAATATAAGAATGAATTAACGTACTAATGATTGAATAAATGAGGTAACGAATGAACTAACGAACTAAAGTTTTAATGTATGATGTAAAGAAAGAATTAACGAACAAATAAATATAAGAATGAATTAACCAACTAAGGATTTGATAAATGAAGTAACAAATGAATTAACGAACTGATAAATATAAGAATTAATTAACGAATTAAAGATTTAATAAATGAGGTAACGAATGTACTAACGAACTAAAGAATTAATGTATGATGTAACGAAAGAATTAACGAACAAATAAATATAAAAATGAATTAACGAACTAACAATTTAATAAATGAGGTAACGAATGAATCGACCGACAAATTAATTAACGTTATAATAAACGTACGAAGAATTAACGAACTAATAGTTTAATAAATGAGGTAACGAATGAATCGACCGACAAATTAATTAACGTTATAATAAACGTACGAAGAATTAACGAACTAATAGTTTAATAAATGAGGTAACGAATGAATCGACCGACAAATTAATTAACGTAATAATAAACATACGAAGAATTAACGAACTAATGGTTTAATAAATGAGGTAACGAATGAATCGACCGACAAATTAATTAACGTAATAATAAACGTACGAAGAATTAACGAACTAATGGTTTAATAAATGAGGTAACGAATGAATCGACCGACAAATTAATTAACGTAATAATAAACATACAAAGAATTAACGAACTAATGGTTTAATAAATGAGGTAACGAATGAACTAACGAACTAAATATTTAATGTATGATGTAATGAAAGAATTAACGAACAAATAAATATAAGAATGAATTAACCAACTAAAGATTTGATAAATGAAGTAACAAATGAATTAACGAAAATATAAATATAAGAATGAATTAACGAACTAATGATTTAATAAATGAGGTAACGAATTAATTAACAGAAAAATAAATATAAGAATGAATTTACGAACTAACGATTTAATAAATGAAGTAACGAATTAATTAATGGACACATAAATATAAGAATGAATTAACGAACTAACAATTTGATAAATGAAGTATCAAATGAATTAACGAACAAATAAATATAAGAATGAATTAACGAACTAACAATTTGATAAATGAAGTATCAAATGAATTAACGAACAAATAAATATAAGAATGAATTAACGAACTAACAATTTGATAAATGAAGTATCAAATGAATTAACGAACAAATAAATATAAGAATGAATTAACGAACTAACAATTTGATAAATGAAGTATCAAATGAATTAACGAACAAATAAATATAAGAATGAATTAACGAACTAACAATTTGATAAATGAATAACGAATCAATTAACGAACAATGAACTAACGATTGAATTAAATGAATAAATGCTTAAATGAATGTACGGGTAAATGAACAATGAGACAGCGCCCTCTATATGAAAATATTTATGCTAATATTATGTGTTATAGAGACCATTGTATGATGAAACTCTCCTATTACTGGAGATTAAATTACCCTGCGTCTAGAAAAGGGCCTGAAAACCTTTCATGTAGGGTGACAATGTATTTAGGTGTTCATAGGATATTTTTAATCTATTAAAATAAGTTTTATTAAAATCAGTTCAGTAGTTTTAAAGATATGGATGATTAAAATTCTGTTACCGTAATCACTTTAATACCTTCATTTTAATTTGATTTTTTTCTTATAAAATCTCTTAGGCTTTTAGAATAAAAATTAGCCTATATTATTCTCCGAAATACCGTATTTTACAAATAAAAGTTTCTTCAGTATTAGTTCAGCCGTTTTAAAGTTATTTATAAATAAACTTAGTTTTCAATTACTTCATAATTATAAACTTTAATTTCGATGAAGTGAATGAGTTGTATTGAAAAAATCGTTTGTTTTATCAAAAATTGATTAGTAATTCTCTTACTCAGGGAAGTGCTTATAATAAGACTTATCCCTAAAACCGTAAAACCCAACCCCTAGTACTCAATACAGCCCTTTGTAATCGGATCATGTAGAGTATGTAAATGGAACGTAGCACGTTTACATTATGTTGGAACGATAAAGTGGAAATTGAATAACTATATACTTGACTAACACAATTCTTGGGTTAGACTAATTTTTTAGTTTTATCGATCGATAGATCGTGGACCCTTTCACTGGTGGGGTAGTAGAACAAATCAATGGGGATGGCTTAGCCAATCAGAAACATTAAAGTCTGTATGTACTACCCACTAAAAATCAACGGAACCACCATCACCACGTCTTTTTTTTTATAGGATAAGGAGGCAAACGAGCAGATGCAAATGCGTTGCCAACCCTACTTTCTTAGGAACCTGTATACTCGGCGTTTTTGACCCCCATGTTAAAGCGCTCTGGAAAAACCACTGGTGACAGATTATTCCACAGCCTGTACGTGCGTGGAAGGAATGATCTAGACGCGCGTACATTGCTGGTATGCCAAGCATCCAAGTGAGTGCGATGGGGGAAAAGTGTCACCTTAAAGACACTTACTCTTATACTCCTCTTGGAAAATTAGGTCTCTTTCAATCGCTTCCATAGGAAACATGGTCCTGTCGGCTCTTTCTTGATGACCACAGACTCACAAAATGTGACTACTGCCACCCTTCTCCTACTGAAGAGCATCCCACCTCACCAACTCTAAAAACGATGCAAAGTCTTCACCTCTTTGAACGAGTGCCTGGTGGTGCCTCTGTGGTTTCCAAGCTGAACAACCCATGAGTGTGTTCTCCTGCATTGGCTCTCTTCTCGCTAGGTTAGAGTAGCTAGATTGTACTTTTCTTTTTTTTTTTTTTTTTGTTTTTTTTTTTTTTTTTTTTGTGCGAGCCCAACTTAAAAAACACTAGGTTCTTAATATTATTTCACTTATATCCGGTCGAAACCCAGCCTTAGACTACTTTGTTAACACAGCGGCTAAACTAGATTGTCCTAGATTAAACTAGTATGTACTAGTTTAGCCTAAAACATTCGTTCGAAAAATCTTTTTTTTTTATATAAACAGGGTAATATTTTCACTTTAACGGAATTTGCTGAAAACCTTCGCTTTGAGGCTTCGTGTACATGACATGTGTTATCACTAATATTTAATTTATGATATCTTTGTGTATATTTCAGTTCTTGTAACTCAGTAACTAGACCTCTGATTTAGGTAACCCTTTTTGCTATACAAAGTTCATTTATTAGAGACTGTTTTAGTCTTTACTGTATAAGACTACGACCCATAGGAGATGAGTAATAGGAATAAACATCAACTAACCAATTAATATCCCCTATTGTATATATAGGGGTATAGTTGCCGTGCCGGGTAGGATAATAATAAAGAGGACTTTTTGTAACTTCCGTCGATTATTGAATAATCGGAAGGCCAGTGCCATATTTCCTATTTGTCGACTTCTCCCCACCAGTGGAGGGACATTGCTACCACTGTCTAGTCCCTTTATATTCCCCTACTAACGCAGTATAAAGGGATTTAGTCTCACGACAAGTCTCTTTGAGTGAACATCGCCTGGAGTGATGCTGGAGAAAGTGTAACAATAGTGTGTCGCTGGGTCGTAAGGTTCGGTTCATTCATTCATCCAAATCGGCTCCCTGTCCCGACATACATCTTTATTGCTTTAATCTCAGAAACTATAAACTTATGGTAATATATATTTGTCGGGGATTTTAAATGATGTGAAAGGAAATGGAAGGAGGAAGATGGGGAATATTGGGGAACACTAAAACTCCGTTTAAACCCAAGGTTAAACGCACATAAACCTAACCTAACACATGACGAGGTAATTAAATTGTAAGGTACTTACGTGACCTTGATCGGACAGCACTCCTAGCACTAACACAACACTGCACAACACTATCACTATTTAGACACTACTTCACTTCTTGAGAGACCGCGCACGACTAAGACTTCAGTCAGACTGTCGATGGCATATAAAGGGTCGAGGGTAGAGACTGTCAAAACAACGGAAGTGACTACTACCCTACTCCAACGCCGTAGACACCGATAACTCTCTCCGACATATATTTATTTATTTATTATCTTATTAAAAAGTCTATTTATTTAAAAAAATAAAAATATTTATTTTGTAATTTTAAGACCCATAGGAGCTGAGTAATAGCAATAAATATCAACCAATTAATCAATATAACATGTGTATGTTTGAGTGTTCGTATCTCAGAAAATATTCGTCCTAATTTAAAAATTGTTTTTATCATAAAAAGCCTATTTATTATAGAAGGTAAACATATTTAAATTGTAGACCTACGACCCATAGGAGATGCGTAATTTCAATAAACGTCAACAAACCAAAAAAGTCTAAAATGACATAACATAATTTGTAATTCTACCAGAGAGCATAAGTAAAAGAAGCGATTCTATTGGTTCTTAACAAACACATCCCTCGCTACACCTCCTCGCTCATCTCTGGTGGAAACGCAGCTTTATGGATGTAAATGTCAAGATACTGTATGCTAAGTTATTGTAGTAAACGTTAATCAACTAACGTGTGTAAGTTTAAATGCTTGTATCTCAAAAACTAGAACTCCTATCTGATTTATTACTTCTGTAATAAAAAGAGTATTTATTAAAGAAGGTTATAGCTGTTATAATATAAGTCTACGACCCATAGGAGCTGAATAGTAGCAATAAACGTCAATAAACCAACAGATTCCAATATATATGACGTCATATATTTGAATGCTCTAATCTCAAAAACTAAAGCTCCGATTTTATTAATTATTTTTGCAGTAAAATACCTCTTTATTGAAGAAGGTAAAAAGCATTTACCTAAAAGCTACGACCCATAGGAGTGATAGCAATAAACACCAATTTCCAACACGTCTAATTATATAAAACAAGGATAATCCAGCAAATTATTTTGTAAAGCAAATTAAGGGTCATTTCAGACCTTTTTACTTGTAATTACTGTGAATAATTATTCCTTATAAAATTTCAGTAAGAGGGTCGGATGACTAGTAATGGGAAGATTAAAGAATTGAGTACGATTAATGGTTTTATCGATATCGATTGTTTGATACTTTTTTTTACTGGCTAAACTTTAAATTATGTCTCTTTCTATTTTATTCACGTTTGATTCTATTATTATTAATGTTTGATTTACTTGCTGAACTATCTCTCTCTCTTTCTCGCAATCCCCTCAGCAATAGCGTATCTGTCGTATCAAGTCTGATTCAGGAGGTCGAGGGGTGAAGGGGGGTGTTTATTGGTAGTAGAAAAGCCTTTCAAATCTTTCCTGAGCTTCCAAAAATATTTCAAGACCAATTAGCCAAATCGGTCCATTCTATATATGTTTATAGATTCCGTGGCCTCCATTAGTTATCTTCTATCTCTTTCTATTATTTGGAAATAACCAAACGTATTAATTCGTCATACTATCATTTTTTATATCCTTCTCTTATTCATCGTAAAATGTCATCAATCATATAATACATACATCAATACAAAATACAAAACAAATAGACATGATTAATGACATTTAAAAAAGCTTTTATAGAACATCGATATTGGATTACGCAAGTCACTAAACGCCAACTGTATAGCTATCTCGCTCTCTCCTTGACAGATAAGTACTAATTGTGACAATGACATAAACAGTTACACACCTCAACGTCACTTCATCCTGGATTTCAACCAGTTGAAGTCTTTTTTTCGCGATAAAACGTAACTTATCTCCTTCCTGAAACCCTTCTTTATCTCTGTACCAAATTTCATCAAAATCGGTTCAGTGGTTCAGGAGTAAAAGCATAACAGACAGAGTAACTTTCGCATTTATAACATTAAAAAAATATTTACTTTATGAGATATTTGATATTATGACCTATACTATACATTTAGACGAAAGCTGCAGCTGCTGCCTGGGGCTTAAGACCCAGAAGTAGGTTTAAGTTTCACCCTTCACCACTCGACCATGCTTATATTAAATAATTGCATGATTTCTAATAACACTTACTATTATCCTATTTCACTAGTGAACTACACTACGAAACTACTTGATTACTTAATAGATCTATCGATATATACGCGGCACATCACTAGTCCTAACCATTTAATGGTGTCACGTGTGCACAACACGAGCTCGTTAAGTAAACGAACAAATTGTGAACTCCATTGCTTCGGACGGTTTATTGTCCGTCCGTAGTGATCCGCACGTCTATTTGACCTTTGGATTACTATTAGGACCTTAATATGTTTATTGATAATATACCTCTATGTTCTATAAGGTCTTAATTTTTAGCTAAGATACGCTGTAGCGCGTCAAGCCAAGTTCAAGCGTCAGTAGCTTAGTCGTTCAGGTCAGGCACGCGTCAAGCATCTTTGACTATTCTTGAAGAGCAAAAAAAATTATCGTTGATCATCTCATGTACTTTTTGTAGTCTGTGCTCCCCTCTACATATGGATGGCGCGGCCCTGAGTTCAGGCGTTGGATTACTAACGTATCCCACTACTAACACGACTATTTTACTTAGTTACGAGGGGTTAAGAATAGTAGAAGTTAGCAATACAAACTGTTAGTCATCTTTAGTATAGTTCCTTCAGTTGAGTTAAAGGCTGATGATTGGAGAAGGCTATCGTCTTGCACCACAAGTGATGTCAATAAGATTTGAACTCACAATCTGACAGTCGTAAATCCAACAATTATAAGACACTCTCCACTCCTTCCTCCTCCTTAGAATGAGAAGGGTATTAGGCCATAGTCTACCACGCTGGCTCAGCGCGGGTTGGTAGACTTCACACACCTTTGAGGACAAGGAAAACTCTCAGGAGTGCAGGTTTCCTCACGATGTTTTCCTTCATCGTTAAAGCAGCGTTTTTACCCATGAGGGGACGGGAGAGAATACTATTCCCCTCTGCCACTGGGAGAGCATCTCTTGGTGGTAGGGGATGTGTTCCCCGACTGGCTTGCGACCACCAGCATGCGAATCCGACCGACAAGTGTCATAGACGCGTTCCGATGGAGCATGTGGGCCAGACTTACCTCCCCACTCCCATCCCATTAATGCTGCGGATCTAGTGGACTCTGGGATCTAGCGCAGCATTTTTTTTACTCCCCTTCCCCACTCTATATTCGAGGATGCAACGCATCGACAAAACGAGGGTATCTCTTTTTTTGTCGATGTCCATGGGCGATGGTGGCCACTTACCATCAGGTGGACCATATGCTCGTTTGCACCTTATCCACTATATAAAAAAAAAAGCAATATTTAAGAAGTAAAAAGTCAGAAAAGTCAGAGGTGTGTGCCCAGGATCAAACTCGGACCTTCCAAGTAAGACATTGAAATCTCAACCACTGGGCAATCATTGCTTCCACTCTCCACTTGTAAGAGTAATTTATTATATTTGACTAATCAATTTATATTAATTATGTCATCAAAAACTTGTGTTTTTATATATTCCTTTGTGTATTCAAAAATATATGTCGGAGCATAGTAAAAGATTATCGATTAATCGAATCGTTATCGCTATCTGTGGCGTTGGAGTAGGGTAGTGGTCACTTCCGTTGTTTTGACAGTCTCGACCCTCGACCCTTTATATGCCATCGACAGTCTGACTGAAGTCTTAGTCGTGCGCGGTCTCTCAAGAAGTGTCTAAATAGTGATAGTGTTGTGTTAGTGCTAGGAATGCTGTCCGATCAAGGTCACGTGAGTACCTTACAATGTAATTACCTCGTCATGTGTTAGGTTAGGTTTATGTGCGTTTAACCTTAGGTTTAAACGGAGAGCCTAGCAGTGGAGGTGAGTGTTATGATCATTTAAAGGATATCCTTAAACCTACACCTTGGTCACAAGTCCAAGGCACTGCTTAGGTTTCTCTCGTAATTGTTAGAGATCATCAATATTCCATTCAATACCATCACCCCCTTTTAGTGTTCCCCAATATTCCCCATCTCCCTCCTTCCATTTCCACTCACATCATTTTAAAATCCCCGACATATATACACATGCAAGCTGGGCAATTGCATCGTGTAACTACAGAAGATAATAAAGCTTACGTGGACCTCAAGAAGGGTGACTTTAACCACGACACTATCACACTAACTTCCATTTACACTGCGCGACAACACCAGAGAGATTGACACTAATCTGTCACACTAAAGGTTATAATATTGTTTACAAGTGAATATACTTGAAATAACATAAAAGAAACTACTTGCTGACAACTATTTCAAATCCTAGAAAAGATGCAAGGATTCTTAAGAATAGTGTAAAGGGTTAAACTGGCCGTTAGGGAGTCTCGGTAGTATTTAGAGAGTGACCCCTTGACGCACCATTACAATGATGAACAGATCCCCTGGGTTTTGGTGGGTTCTTATGTAATTTGGGAATAATCAAAATTACATTCAAATTAATCTAAAATTTTTAAAGATTATTTGGGTCTTTAGCAAATTTTAAAACTAAAAGATTATTGAGTGGTAGCTAAAGGGGTCGTTTTCAACCCCTAATATATCTACCCCCAATAAAGTTAATATTTTACGCAAAATTACTTGACATACGACAATAATTGTTGAATATCATTGAAATAGTTAAGTCGCCTATTAGCTTTAATGGAGCTCCCTTTTCAACAGAACTTGGTTCTCATTTTTACATTAGTTTTAGTAGCCTTATTTACTCTATTCTATAATTTTTTAGTGTTCAACTGAATTATTTACACTATGTCGTTCAAAATCCAGTCTCTGAAATCGCGTCACGTAAAAAAGCGAATGAATTTAGATCGAACTATTCTATACTTGATTTATATTGAAA
This sequence comes from Limenitis camilla, assembly GCA_905147385.1. Lineage (NCBI taxonomy): Eukaryota > Metazoa > Arthropoda > Insecta > Lepidoptera > Nymphalidae > Limenitis > Limenitis camilla. The sequence goes on from LR990253.1 coordinate 6,646,204, forward strand.
TATGTTTGATCAAAAGTCTACTCACTCACTTTGTTGATTGTACACTATTGCTGGCAACACCGAAAATATTTTAAAAGAGATGAGAGCTAATCCTGTTAGAACTATTCCAGCGTTCGAACAGTAAAGTGACTTTGACCTAATTCTTGCTTAAGTTTAAATATCTTTTGGAAATGATAGTGTACAATTATTGATAGATTTACAAATATTGCTAGCAACACTTTAATTCTTTGAGAGGTTTGCTAGCAATACTAAAGATCATTTTAAAAGACTCGAAAGCTAATCCTGATAGAACTAGTCGAGCTTGCGAACAGTAAAGTTGCTTTGACCTAATTCTTGTTTAAGTTTAGATTTCTTTTGGAAAAGATAGTATACAATTATTGGTAGATTCACAAATATTGCTAGCAACACTGGAAATTCTTTGGGAGGTTTGCTAGCAACACTAAAGATCATTTTAAAAGACATAAGAGCTAATTCTGATAGAACTAGTCGAGCTTGCGAACAGTAAAGTGACTTTGACCTAATTCTTGCTTAAGTTTATATATCTTTTGGAAATGATAGTGTACAATTATTGATAGATTTACAAATATTGCTAGCAACACTGGAAATTCTTTGGGAGGTTTGCTAGCAACACTAAAGATCGTTTTAAAAGACATGAAAGCTAATCCTGATAGAACTAGTCGAGTGTGCGAACAGTAAAGTTACTTTGACCTAATTCTTGCTTAAGTTTATATATCTTTTGGAAATGATAGTGTACAATTATTGATAGATTTACAAATATTGCTAGCAACACTGGAAATTCTTTGGGAGGTTTGCTAGCAACACTAAAGATCATTTTAAAAGACATGAAAGCTAATCCTGATAGAACTAGTCGAGTGTGCGAACAGTAAAGTTACTTTGACCTAATTCTTGCTTAAGTTTATATATCTTTTGGAAATGATAGTGTACAATTATTGATAGATTTACAAATATTGCTAGCAACACTGGAAATTCTTCGGGAGGTTTGCTAGCAACACTAAAGATCATTTTAAAAGACATGAAAGCTAATCCTGATAGAACTAGTTGAGCTTGCGAACAGTAAAGTGACTTTGACCTAATTCTTGCTTAAGTTTAGATATCTTTTGGAAATGATAGCCTGTCGTCATTATTGCAAAGAGATGAGGAGAGGGGGGTGGGGGGTATTTTGAATTATAAAATGGTTAATTTTATGCAAGAAAGTTTACTACACGTGACTTCGAATTGTTATGCTGCTGAAGTTGCTGAAGAAGTGTTAAATATTAGGGTCATGGATCGCAAGCCCCAGGCATTGCTAGTTCTTCCGTCTATATTGTAGTATTTTAATGATATTATGCAGCTGAGCTACCGTCTAGCTTACATGGCGGTAAGGAAGTATATGTCTAACATTTTATTTACTTTGTTTTTACGCCATTACTAAATCGGTTGATTGCACATGACAGACTATTTGATCTACAATTAAATTTAATTATTTGATAGATTGGGGCCATTTAAGTATTAAGTAAGCATTAAAGAGGGCGGGAGGGTCCTTGGATTAATTATTTTGGATGTAAGAACGGGGGAAGGGCTTTGCTTTTGGAAGTTGTCTATAAATACTTTATAGAAGAAGAGGTTCCCCTTATTAAGGTTCACGTGACTCCTTATATGACGTAGAACTGTATCACAACCACCAGATAGACAGCTTCCTAAGAATGCCATAGCATTTAGATTAGCTGGTCAAAATCCATACTTCATATATAGAGCTATTAAGTCCCTTAACAGCCACTAAACGAATAGTTTTACGAACACATCAAAAATGGCTGTAACGTCATTAAATCTGGGACAGTAAAATTTTATGAGTCTTTCCTGCGTCATTTTTGCGTCATTTGATCACCTAATTTACCTAAATACTGCAAGATTATGTATCTGTGTAAAAACGGTCATAGTGAATCCCAAAGGGGTTTTTATCAACTCCCAATACACCCATCCCAACCCCACTCCCAATCACCCTCAATAATGAGGGTCAATGTTAAGGAAAAATTTGTTGAAAATTTTCATCTGTTGACATCTTGTATAATTGTCCAAACTTGATTCCGAGATTGCCGAACGTAGTTCCGATCACGCCGTATATAAGCCAGACATTGGCAACAAATGCCATCACTTTTCCCGTAATTGGTTTAAAACAGTGATTAAGATAATACGCAAATGTATCCATCCATCTTTCTCGACACTCAATAACGTACAAGTTAAATTCAGTAATCAATCAAGTGCCACAAATTAGATCACTTGGCCTCCATTTTGGTCCAATCATACTAAAATTTAAAGGACAATCATCCAGAGTTTATCTAGATTATTCGGGACGCAGAATATTTATCAGGTCTTTGGGTTTTTATGCGCCATTATGTTCGGAACTTTCGCAAAGATTCCAGACAAATTTAACCCTTTTTATAACTCAAGAAAATCTTCCAAATCTTTAGCTTCAGCGAATTAGTGGAGGTCCCAAAATATTGGAATGCTATTATTGCAAGAGAGGCAATATTAGAAAATCTCTGGAGGATTTTTTAATAATGGAAAGGAAAATAATAGCGAAACTGTTTAGTAGAATTTGAGAGCAGTTTATAATAAGGAATTGTCTAACAGGGTGACTTTTAGAAAATGTCTGTCGTATTTGGAGCTATAAGTGGTGTTTGATCCTTGCCTAAGATGAGGGATAATCTGGTGCAAGGCAAATGAGAGACGCTTGCGTTGCGGGGACGTCTATCTTCAAGTGTCCGTGACGCTCACACCTGTGTCCCTGGACGTTCCAGAAGACTCCTTAATGGTATGATAGTGCCATGCTCTGCGCTCTTTTTTATCGTATCGCCAGGAGAAGGTGGAAGTCAGTGGTACATTTATCTCTTTAGGCAAAGTATCTTCTTCTTAGTCGGGCTCCCTTGACAAAGTGGTCGGGATTAAGGTGATGACAGGGTTCTCACAATTGTCGACCTTCTCTTGGATCGCTGCTCACCTTGCGAAGCTTCTCCATTTTTGGTGGTTAGAAGCATTTCAAGCACACTGAACTATGGTTGATTCTGTGGCCTTAGAGATAAGGTCGGTCCAGCGTGTCCAGTGAGCGACCATGCGTTCTTTTACCTTCCACTTGGACCTGCACTATAAGCCCTTCTAGCTTGTGAAAAGGAATTTCTAAATCGTATACTCAGTCAAATTACAATATGGAAGTAGAAGTAAAGTTTCCAAAGTTTTAGAATGGAAAATTACACTAAGATATTGTCGTTGATTATAATTATCGAGATATTAAAGCTGGAGTAATGAATATCGATCCTTAGACGGACAATCCTTACTTCCTTACTAATATTGTAAACCCAAAAGTTTGTGAGTATGTATGGATGTTTGTTACTTTTTCACGCAAAAACGACTAAACGGATTTCAATGAAATTTGGTACACAAATAGTTTATAACCTGGATTAACACATAGATTTTTTGTGGGTCAACTAGTATTATATATGACGTAGTGGGTAGTATTTAATATCTTTAGATTGGCTAGGATTCCCATTCGCTGGTGTTTCCCTTTGACTGATTTTACGTCTACCCCCCACCAGTGGAGTGGTATCCCTACTACTACCTTGTCCCTTTATGCATATGTCATATATATATATATATGTTGGAGCATAATAAAAGATTATCATTAATCGAATCGTTATAGTTGTCTATGGCGTTGGAGTGGGGTAGTAGTCACTTCCGTTGTTTTGACAGTCTTTTTGTTCGTTTTGACCCTTTATATGCGTTCGACAGTCTAACTGAAGTCTTAGTCGTGCGCGGTCTCTCAAGAAGTGAACATCATCTAAGTAGTGATAGTGATAGTGTCAAGTGCAGTGTAGTGTGGAAGTGCTGTCCAACTAAGGTCACGTAAGTCCTTACAATGTAATTGCCACGTGGTTAAGTACACACAATGTTAGGTTAGGTTAGCCTTGTGTTAGATTCGGTTTATGTGCGTTTAACCTTGGGTTTAAACAGAGAGCCTGAGCAGTGGAGGTGAGTGTCGCAATTACTTAAAGGAATTCCTTAAGCCTACACCTTGGTCACAAGTCCAAGGCACTGCTTAGGTTTCTCTCGTAATTGTTAGAGATCATATTTGATAATTTATCGGTTCAATAGGAGTATCTGCGTTGCGTTTACCCAATATTCCACTCATTACCATCACCCCCTTTTAGTGTTCCCCAATATTCCCCATCTTCCTCCTTCCATCTCCTTTCACATCGTTTTAAAATCCCCGACATATATATATGCCGGACTAGAGTTTAGTCTGACACGTAATATCTTTGAGTGGACATTACCTGGAGTAGTGTTGGTGAAAGTGTATTATTGTTTTGTTCTGTTGTGACATATAAGAAAATTATGATCAAAAACGAGGATCCAAGTAAATAACTGAGATTCCAAAGCGTTTGAAAGACAAAGCACGTTAAGATGATTAATCAGATTAACCATTATTTTATTATACCTTAGGAATTGAACTTGTTAAATCCTTGTAAATAACTAAATAGTCGTTTCCTCTAAATTGAAAAACGTTAATTGAAATTTGAATTTTTTATCCCAAGACTGAGTTATTTAGTATGGAACATCGCCTCGTCTTAATCGGTTTATCCTCCGCCATCTTCCGCAACAATAAAGATAAATGAACAGAAAAGTTACTTTGATTTTAAATTGTCTATAGTTTGTTTTTATCTGCTGTAATCTTTGTGAAAGAATTTTAAATAGATTTAATTTTTTGTGAGTTCAAAAATCCAGCAAAATCCAACAAAAAGCTTCTGAAAACCGTTGAAAAATAAATGGATTTAAAAAACAAATCCAACTAAATAAAATCCATCAAGACATATTTTCGTCCAAAAATCCACCGACTTTTTACAGTACAGTTAGGGTCCAAACATATAACAAAAGTGAATTTTCATTTCAAGGATATTTTCTTCCTGGATAATGGCTGCTTCACATCCATGGTATCTTCTTCCATAAGGTTCCCTAAGAGGTTCAAAAATCTTATAAAACACTAACCTCGTTAAACCTCCTGATCAAAGTCCTGACGCTGTTCTTAGCCTGAGGAATGTGAGTTGGAGGAGTTCGTCGTATCAGTTGTCGATCATAAACACTTCCCAGGATACCTTCTCCTCCAAGATCCAGGGTTACTTGGCGAAGGTAGTCGATTGGAGGTACCTGGAACAACGATCTTGTTAAATTTCGTAGATCTTGGGTTTTCGTAGTGAAATTAATGTTAGTGAAATGTTAAAGGTTAGTAAATACTGAGGTATTATAGTGAAATATATGTAAATGATAGTGAATTGTGATATGTTGAGTAATGAGTTTGAGTCACTAATCAGTGTGATTAGTTATTTTGTTGAGTAAAAATAGAGAAATATAAGTTGGTGATAGTGAAGTGTTAAATGTTAGATAAAGAGTTTAACCGGAAAAGTGTGATCTGTGATATCGTGGAGTAAATATTGAGTCATTGTAGTGAAATATAAGTAAATGATAGTGAATTGTGATATGTTGAGTAATGAGTTTGAGTCACTAATCAGTGTGATTAGTTATTTTGTTGAGTAAAAATAGAGAAATATAAGTTGGTGATAGTGAAGTGTTAAATGTTAGATAAAGAGTTTAACCGGAAAAGTGTGATCTGTGATATCGTGGAGTAAATATTGAGTCATTGTAGTGAAATATAAGTAAATGATAGTGAATTGTGATATGTTGAGTAATGAGTTTGAGTCACTAATCAGTGTGATTAGTTATTTTGTTGAGTAAAAATAGAGAAATATAAGTTGGTGATAGTGAAGTGTTAAATGGTAGATAAAGAGTTTAACCGGAAAAGTGTGATCTGTGATATCGTGGAGTAAATATTGAGTCATTGTAGTGAAATATAAGTAAATGATAGTGAATTGTGATAGTTGAGTAATGAGTTTGAGTCACTAAGTGTGATTAGTTATTTTGTTGAGTTGAAATAGTGATGTAAGTGATAGTAAAGTGTTAAATGTTGGATAACGAGTTTACGAGGTGTTTATTAATTACTCAACCTCATTCAGACGCAATATTATCTATAAGATAATTTTGAATGCGCTGTATATAAGCCATGCACCATAAAATAATGAAATTCAGTCGTAAAACAACCTATTTTTCACACAACTACAAAAGAAACGTCATATCAAAAGCTGGAAAGGCTTCATCGCTTTGACTTTGTATTCGCATTTTTTAGAGTTTCGGTGTGAAATGTAGAACTAACTTCATTTAAAATATAATAGAATTACTGTTTACTGCCTCTGTCTCATACACTAATAGATAGAGCGATGAACGAGGAAGGTGTAGTGTGTATCATTTGTAGTTCAGACTGTGAGCAGAAACGGGAGAGGTCGCTAGTAGTATGCAACAAGGTTCTGTCCGTCTCTGTCTGTGTCTCAGCTTAATTCTGCTAAACCACGCAACGGATACGGATACGGTTTACACTAATAGATAGAGCGATGAACGAGGAAGGTGTAGTGTGTATCATTTGTAGTTGAGACTGTGAGCAGAAACGGGAGAGGTCGCTAGTAGTATGCAATAAGGTTCTGTCCGTCTCTGTCTCTATCTCCGCTCGCTTCTTCCAAACCACGCAACAGATACGGATACGGTTTACACTAATGGATAGAGCGATGAACGAGGAAGGTGTAGTGTGTATCATTTGTAGTTCAGACTGTGAGGAGAAACGGGAGAGGTCGCTAGTAGTATGCAACAAGGTTCTGTCCGTCTCTGTCTCTATCTCCGCTCGCTTCTTCCAAACCACGCAACAGATACGGATACGGTTTACACTAATGGATAGAGCGATGAACGAGGATGGTGTAGTGTGTATCATTTGTAGTTCAGACTGTGAGCAGAAACGGGAGAGGTCGCTAGTAGTATGCAACAAGGTTCTGTCCGTCTCTGTCTCTATCTCCGCTCGCTTCTTCCAAACCACGCAACAGATACGGATACGGTTTACACTAATGGATAGAGCGATGAACGAGGATGGTGTAGTGTGTATCATTTGTAGTTCAGACTGTGAGGAGAAACGGAAGAGGTCGCTAGTAGTATGCAACAAGGTTCTGTCCGTCTCTGTCTGTGTCTCCGCTCGCTTCTTCTAAACCACGCAACAGATACGGATACGGTTTACACTAATGGATAGAGCGATGAACGAGGAAGGTGTAGTGTGTATCATTTGTAGTTCAGACTGTGAGCAGAAACGGGAGAGGTCGCTAGTAGTATGCAACAAGGATTTGTCCGTCTCTGTCTGTGTCTCAGCTTAATTCTGCTATACCACGCAATAGATACGGATACGGTTTACACTAATGGATAGAGCGATGAACGAGGATGGTGTAGTGTGTATCATTTGTAGTTCAGACTGTGAGGAGAAACGGAAGAGGTCGCTAGTAGTATGCAACAAGGTTCTGTCCGTCTCTGTCTGTGTCTCCGCTCGCTTCTTCTAAACCACGCAACAGATACGGATACGGTTTACACTAATGGATAGAGCGATGAACGAGGAAGGTGTAGTGTGTATCATTTGTAGTTCAGACTGTGAGGAGAAACGGGAGAGGTCGCTAGTAGTATGCAACAAGGTTCTCTCCTCTCTTGAAAATAAAGTAGATGTTTTCGATGAATAATTTAATTTTATAAATCCTCTCTCCTTTGAGAGAAAGTACACAACTGTTGAACAAAACAAACAACTTTGTTGGTTCTACACAACATGTACGTAACGAGATGATTACTTAAAAATGTTATTTTATTTTTACTTTAGTTTGAAGTATTGTATTCTCTTTGTAGTTTTGTATATTTATCTTTACAGTTTTATATTAATCGACTCATCCCTTAATTTCACTCTATCTGTCCTTGAAAATCGAATTAAAATCAAACAAAGCAAACCAGACCAAACTATTATGGTATCTCCTCACTAGCTTAAAAAAGATCTTCAGGAGTTTCACTTCCTGAGATTTTTCTTGAGTAGTTATTGTGTTAAATACGACAAACAAATAGAGCTGACATAGTAGAAAATAAACTGTCCAATTAACAAGCAATTCAAACCAAATCAAAGAAAATCGAATCAAATAAATAAACCAAATCAAATCATAGTAAACACCATCATGAAAGTTGTATACTCAATAAGTATTATAGTCAGTCAGTCAGTAACATTTATATCGAAATACGACTTGTGATATTTAATTAAAATATACCAGGAAATGACAACAACCCGCTCAATTTGAATAGAGCTTGTTACATTAATCTACGAGTATCCCCAGACCCCCTGAGGGGTTGAAACCACCCCTCACATTGTCACTCTCAAACCATAAGCTAGGATTAGTATAGAATTAATAGCCTGTATAAAACCACAGTTTTTCATATTAATTTTATATCCGCCATTTTTATTTATTACCAGCTGAGCTCTCGCTGGGATAAACATTTATTACTTAAATACTTACTCACTCACTCACTATACATCCTCTCATCCATCAACTCACTTACCCACTCATTTAATTACCCACGTACTTACTCATTTACCCATTCACTTGTTTACCTGCACACTCACTTACACAAACATTCAATCACCCATAAACATAGCTACCGTAGATTATCACTCATAATTGAATTCTAAATGTTTAAGTGAATAGTTGAATAAGTTAATTGATCCAAATGTTCACTCACTCACTTATACACACTCTCTTATACACTCGATCAATCACATATGGCTAAAGTTAGACTTAAATTTTTTTTAGTTTTGTTGTTGTTTTGTGAGTTTGTGAGTGAGTTAGTAAGTACGTTAGTGGATATATGTATTTTTTTAATGAGCAGACGGTCCACCCGGTGGAAAGTGACCACCGTCGCCCATTAACATCGACAAAACCAAAGGTTATCTCTTGTTTTGTCAACTAAAGGGTATGCCTTGTTTTGTTGATGCGTTGCGGCCTTGAAGATAGAGAGAGGAGGGAGAGCAATAACGATGAGAGAGGGAGGGGGTGGTTGCAAGCCAGTCGGGGAACAGATCCCCTATCACTAATGGGAGTGCTGGGATACTCAGCTCTTACGAGATGCTCTCCCAGCGGCAGAGGGGAATTTTATTCTAACCCGTCCCCTCACGGGTGAAAGGTGAGTGTGTGGGTAAATGAGAAATGCATGCGTGAAAGTGAAAGACAGAATAAGTGAGTGGGTAAATGAGGTCAAAAATACTATTGTAAAATAATTTTATTATTTTAATTAAAATATTGTTTTTTATGGAGAGCAACAGCAACGGAGAATCGAACCGCAACGACTAACAAATCTCAATACTCCCTTTTCATTACCTAAGCTCAAAGCACAAGATTTGCATAAACACACTGTTGAATGTTTATTGTTTACGTGGCACCATTACGGCCTATACTGTGAAATAGCTCATTAACACAAAGACACATACACACATACACACACCTAATACGTGCCTTTTTAGTTTATAAAAGAAAATTCATTTTTCTCGCTGTCTGTATGTTTATATCTTTTAAACTACGCAATGGATTTTAATGCGGTTTTCACTAATATATAGAGTGATTTAAGAGGAATGTTTTTCTATAATATAAAACATATATCAACTAGAGAACCGTGTGAAGCCGGGGCGGGTCGCTAGTTGTCACTAAACCAATGTGTTCTGATGAATCAAGTTTGTTACCTAATTTAATTTTGTAGCTTGTACAATGAAGATAGGCGTTAAGTTGCAAGCCCCAAGTACCTTATTTAATAATGTGATATATCTCCTATTTTATGGTAAAGTTTCATCAAATTTGGGCGAGTAGTTTTTGCGTAATATAATGGTGAAGTTTTTTAATACCATAAACATCCGCAATCAATATTAGGTTTATTTTTACGCGACTGAAATTCCATCTACCCACTGACTTAGAGTGGGTAGCTGAGTTTTGTGTGGGTAAGCGTATGACGTCATTAAATATATAAATACCAAAGATGAATAACAAAATATTTATTATTATAAATAAAAGACCAGTTTTTAGACAGAAATTGTAATGGATACTATAGTGATAAAGTTTTCTGAATTTACATGTTACGACATTACGCAAAAACTGCTAATCTGATTTTGATAAAACCTCCATTGGCTTATTAAGCATTTACAAGTTGATAAGTTAAGCTATTTCTTATTGTAGTTTTTTATTTATATTAGAAAATAATAAGCAATGAGATGCAATCATAAAGTTTTGTGAAGGAAGATGTTTGTTACTCCATTACGCAAAAACTACTGAACAGATTTTCATGAAAATTACACTAACTGTTAGAGGATTTAATAGTTAATATTATAAAATAATTTTTGATACAGATAATTTTTTAGATTTTAGATAGAAAATGTGAAACTAAAAATCGTATTGAGATACCATGATACTCACTTGATAAAAAATCTTGTATTCAGTATCAGTGAGACGTAAGGCAACTTCTTCTGGAAAGTGCAGCAATGTCTTCAGAACAGCCAGCTCTTCATAACTGCTCTCATCAGTTGATGTACCTGGAGAAACGATATTACTTAATCAGTAAACAACTATACACCACACTGCACTCTCACAATTACTACTCCAGATGATGTCTACTCAACGAGGCTGCGTAAGTATAAACTGGCGTCCGATTGTGGAGGGAATATAAAGAGATGGTAGTAGCAATACCCCTCCACGGGTGGGGGAGAAGTTAATAAACTAATATTTATTATCGATTATTTGATAATCGTTTACTCGTTTACGACATATAGATTAGTAATCGATTATCGAATAATCGTATAATAACTTCTGTCGTTTTGATAGCATCTGATTGGCTGGCGGAGAACAAATAAGATTGATTTACTTCTACACCAGCGGTGGAGGGGTATTCCTATCACTGTCTTATCCCTTTTATATGTTTACCAACGGACTAGAGTATAGTTTTCACGCGTAAATTCTTTGAGTGAACATCACCTGGAGTGATATTGGTGAAGATGTGAGTAAAGTATCTGTGGCAATTTTCATTGAAATGAACGGATTTCAATGCCATTATTGTGTGATTGAGTAACAAACATAGAAGCTTTCATATATATAAAATGACATGTAATTGTAAATTAAACGATACAGCCCTTCGAAGTTCATAAAAGCTTTTAGCTTATCTACAGTGACGTAGCTAAACAAATATCTATAAAGTTCAAGAAGTTTTAAAGTGAATATAAACATTATTGTTCAGCCTGAGCCTTCAACGGTGTTTTAATTTTAACTTGTGTATCTGTATGTCATCATAGCGCCCAAGATAGTGTACCGATTGTGATGAAGTTTTATTTTTTTGAAAGGTAATTTAATCGAGAAGGTTCTTAGCTATGTATTGTGAAGATCTGTTCAGACATTTGGAGACTATCAGCTCATTGCTAACTCGAGAGCTGCCACACAATATTGATATATTGACAGTTATAACAATCTCGTAACCATGGCAACGCACTCACATTGCAAGCATCGAGTAGTATCAAGATTTTTAAAAGTACGTGACAGTATATATTTGTTTTTGTATTTTATTCTCAACAATACAAAAAGATAAGTTAAAATCGATTATTTTAAATCGATATGGTATGGATATCGATACTTCGTGACTGTTGTATTAGTTTTATCTGGTTTCGTCTCAGAAACGATTTACTCGGTTTTGATAATCTAATGTTAGTTATATCTCACTCGATCTTGCAGACGGCTGATCTATATTTAACAAAACTTTTGCTAGTAAATAGAGTATTTCATATACTCTAGTTTTATAAATATTTACAATTTAAGTAATTTAATAGTTTTTTTAAATCTAAATATAAACTTGTTTCGTAAGCATTAATTTGTCTCACTCAATCTCGGAAACGGCTGAACCAAATTCAACAAAACTTTCACTTGTAGATAAATAAATTCTAAAAGAATAATTTATTTAAGAAATATTAAAGACTAGTCGATCCGCCCCGGCTTCTCACGTGTTCAAACACCTGTACCTACATAGATTTTACAAATAATGTTAAATAAACATTTTATTTTTATCCCGTTGGAACTATGATTTTTTCCGGAATAAAAAGTCATTATGTTAATCCAGGTTATAAAGTATCTGTGTGCCAAATTTCATCAAAATCAGTTCAGCCATTTTCGCGTGATTCAGTAACAAACATCAACATCACTTAAATCTAGAATTTTATATTTTACTGTTTGAATTCCCAAAATGTAACGTTAAAACATCCGTCTACCGGATATCCGGTATCCGGCACAACAACTATCCGTTTACATTTTTGTTTTACAAGAATTATGTAAAATGTTTGTTGGTTTGTAAGTTTGTGGGATTCTAAGTTTTTGGGTTTGAGGATCAAAGTTTAAGTTGACCGAGGGATGGGTTTGTTGTGGAGGAAACAATCCCCCGCTTGTCATCATTGTGGGGACGGAGAGCAAGACATGGTCAGCAGTGAGCAGGCTTGGGAAGCAGTGGCGGCCTTTGCTGAAGCCGTTATCACTGTGATGGAGGCGGAGATAGCCCGGGAGAATGAACCAGAGTAAAAGCGCTGTTTGATGTGGGTCTGTGGGTGATGGACGGAGGCTTCTGTCACTCATGCATAGGCCATGTGCCCTGAATGTTCCTGGGGCGACACTTTGTAAGGGGACAGGATTGAGGGGAGAATTACTCCCTTAGAGTAGGTCGCGGTGAGCTGCGATCCCCTGGCCTGCCATTCTAGGCTCCGAGAAGGAACATCCCGGATGGTTTAGCGAGTCGGGCTACATCCTACAGAGGTATTTTTGGGCTGACTCCTTCAGAGGCAGTCACACCAACCCCGCATGACCTTCCCAAGTCCCAGCTTGGGTAGGTTACCGCTCATCTCTGGTGGAAACGCAGCCTTATTTTGAAATAAAAAGTATCCTATATTCTACTCAAGAATATAAACTATCTGTCACACAAACGTCACTCAAATCCATTCAGTCATTTTTGAGTAATAGAATAACAAACATACCTTGAAATTCTTTATCCAACGCATGCCCGGTAGAGCCTCCACTCGGGCCAGGCTTGGACCCGTCTCGCATCTCACTTCACTTCACTTCTCATTTATAACTAAACACTTCACCATACACACTGTCACTGTCACCTCACACATCTACTAATCGTAATGTCACTTTGACAGTGACTTTGACGTTTGCCATTCAGCTTGTTTTATCTGTAACAAAGGAAAATCATTTTAAAATAAATAGTCTAACCTAACACAAGGCTAACCTAACATGTTTACTTAACCACGTGACCATTACATTGTAAGGACTTACGTGACCTTAATTGGACAGCACTTAGCTACACTGCATTTTACACTATCACTAGCACTACTTAGATAATATTCACTTCATGTCACCACAAGTAAGACTAACCTCCACTGTCTTGTACGAGAATATACAGGGACGAGACTAGCTAGAATTCCCCTCCACAAGTGGCAGTCGGAAGTGATTATTATTCTACTCTAGCGCCGTAGATGCCGATAACGATTCTGTTATTCGATAATCGTTAATTATTTTTTCAATAAACGCCCACTCCTGACACAAGCATGCCAGCTTACTAGGAGCTTATACAAGCATGCCAGCTTACTATAAAAAAAAAAAATGAATTCCACTAGCGCCACAAATGGCATAACGATTGATTAATCAATAGTGAAAAAGTTACTAAATAAACCTCTCAATTGAGTAATTAAATTAATTAATGAGTGAGTTACTCTTCTATCAATATGAATAATTTAATAAGTAAAGCAATATATGAGTTATTGAGTTTATAATAAATTACAGTGAGTTTATGAGAATATGCGTGAAAGGTTAATTGATTTATCTAGAGGTTAACCTTTAAATTGAGTAATTAAATAAATTAATGTGTAAGTTAGTTACCCTTTATGTTTTAAATTTAATAAAAACTTAAATATTTAATTAATTAAAAATCCTACTAATATTATAAACGCGAAAGTTTGTAAGAATGCATGGATGTCTGGATATATGTTTGTTCCTCTTTCACGCAAAATCTACTGAATGGATTTTGATGAAACTTTACAATAATATAGCTTACACATCAGAATAACACATAGGCTAAAATTTATAATGATATAGTGTGAAATATCCAAAATATAGCGGGTGAAACCGCGGGACACAGCTAGTAGTTGAATAAATTAAATAGTAGTCATAGAGTTTGTTTGAACGCGCTAATCTCAGGAACTACTGGTCCGATTTGAAAAATTCTTTCAGTGTTAAATAGCCCATTTATCGAGGAAGGCTATAGGCTATATATCATCACTCTACGACCAATAGAAGCGGAGCATCACGCAGACGAAGTCACGCGGATCGACTAGTGAGTTATAAAAAGAAAGAATCAATAAATGAGCAAGATGAAGAACAAATGAATTACCTACAAGAGATGACTTTGAGTGATAAGGCCGCCATCAGTGTTGCCAACTTAGCACCTTTGTAGCTAATTCTAGCAATTTTTACACATTCATGAGCTACAGAGCAAAAATAGCGGCTAGATTATTTATTCTATCAACTAATTTCAACAACATTGTGTGTATATTTTTTTAATTAATTTTAGTCAATGACTACTAGTTAGTTGGCAACACTGGTCACCATTGCATATTTGTGTTGTAATTTAATCTGTTTGTTATATACTTTCGTGCAATGCATGAATATTTCGGGAACGAGTCAATGATGATCTAACAATCGAAATAATAATCACTTCTGTAGTTTTGACAACCTCTGATTGGCTAGCGTTCTCTATTGGTTGAATTAAATTTGTCTTTACTCTCTCGACAGTCTCGTGGAGTGTACATCACCTGGAGTAGTAATAGTGAAAGTGTAGTGTAGAGTTAATAGTTGTGTTGCTACTGCTACACGTCTCTGATTAAGGTCACGTGAGTAAGTAAGGTTGTGTTAGGAATAAATAAATAAAAGAGAATAATGAGTGAATAAATTTCTTCAAAATTTAAAAACTCTCTTTTTATCTCTCCTGAGGACAACGAGAGTCAAGGACAACAACTAGTATACATTCAAGTAGGTCAGCAAGCAATTAGACTAAGATTAGATTTATAGACGCGTCCATGTTACAAATTATAGTTCAGTTAACGCTTCAACCTCAGATCTCTATAAGATAAACCTGAAATCCAGATACATGCATAGCTTTGTAGTTGTATCAGCTACATTATTATAAAGTTTCATCAAAATCCGTCCAGTAGTTTTTACGTGAAAAACTACTAACTTCAAACCGGTTATATAGAAAGTTATTAACCTTCTGAGTTTGAGAAACCGGTTATATCAAATGTTGTTACGATTTTATATAGAAACCGGTTATTAGAAACGGCTTTACCGATCAGAGTGTGTAATGCACACGGGCGCCGTGGTTTTAGGGGTGATGGCAGCGTTGAGATGACAGTTCTTTTCGAAAAATCGATCGATTTCTCAAAATTTGATGTTGCGCCTTCTTAGAGGTGAAGAGGCTTTTTCAGTAAAAAAAGGCGTGTAGAGTGATGATTGCACACGGGAGCTGCAAGAGCTAGGACTCTTCGTATATATACAATAGAATGTATAGTTAGTTTAAGACCCTCTAATGGTAATTATCATTGGAAAAATAAAGTAAGTCAATCAAATCAAATGGGCTGTAAATATTACATTAACTTTAATCGAAGAATTAAAAAAAAATCTTACGTTTAAATAATAGCGTCAACTGTGAAGTCCATCCCATACCAAAAAATTGTGTGTTGATCCTTCCAGAAGATTCTTGGAATTTTTAGTTTTTAAGCAAATTAAGTATTTGACAAGCATTAATTGTACCTATTGTGTGGCAACACTCACGCATTCCAGGCCAACGTGGGCAGTCATCGTGCACAGTATATTAATTCCTATTAAGCTTCTATTATTAACTTTAGACACAAAGCTAAACTATCACTAGAATATCACTCGCATTGTAAAAATAAAATACAATACTAGTAAGATAGGAAATTACGCATTCTTCTTCTCTCTAGAAACCGGTTATATAGAATCTTAATAAGTATATATGACCGGTTTTGATTTTGCTAGGTTGTATTTGATATATGGGATGATAAGGATTGACAGAGGGTATATTAGCTGTCATATATTTCCGATGATATGTATTTTAACCATAATTGAATCGCTCCGAATGAATGAAATCTGAAAAAAAATCCTTCTCCCGTTTTTCGGGACGGTACGTAAAACTTCACGTTTCTAGAAAGGTTTTGGTTGTGAAAGAAAAGCAAATCTTATTTCTATCTTAGATACGTATCTTTATGTATTTAGGAGAACGAACAGGTGTCGTAAACGGTTAGGGCCAAGTAAATCAGGGGAATGGTGGGCATTGGGATAGAGTTGTGCTACATTATAGCGATATATTAATTACAATGATTATTCAGTGCCAAATCATTCCAATATAATTATTGGTTATCTTCTATTAGAACATAATAAATCTCATTTCAAGTTATATTTGTCGGGAACGACTAAAAGATTAATCGAATAATCGAATCGTCATCGGTGTCTATGGCGCTAGAGTAGAATAATAATCAGTTCCGTCTGCCCCACCCGTGGAGGGGAATTCTAGCTAGTCTCGTCCCTATATATTCTTATACCAAGACAGTGGAGCTCAGTCTTACTTGTAGTCTCAGAAGTGAACATTATCTATGTAAAGCTAGTGATAGTGATTAGTGCTGGAAGTGACTAAAGACACGTAAGTCATTACAATTTAATTGCCATGAGGTTAAGTAAACACAATGTTAGGTTAAGTTAGCCTTGTGTTAGGTTAGGTTTGTATTAGTTTAATCTTAGGTTGATACAGTGAAACTAAGCAGTGGAGGTGAGTGTCTCAATCGATTAAAAGATATCCTTAAGCCTACACCTTGGTCACAAGTCCAAGGCACTGCTTGGGTTCCTGTCAGAATAGTTCTATTCAGAATATTAAGAGATCGTAACGTTTAGTTATATCCATCCATTGTGAACATACGTTGCTTATTGAAAGATTGTATATCCTTTTTATAATTGTTTCCGACATATTTATATGTGGGGGATTTTAAAACGATGTGAAAAGGAGATGGGAGGAGGAAGATGGGGAATATTGGGGAACACTACAAGGGGGTGATGGAATATTGGGTAAACGCAACGTAGATACTTCTACTGAACCGATAAATGATCAAATATGATCTCTAACAATTACGAGAGAAACCTAAGCAGTGCCTTGGACTTGTGACCAAGGTGTAGGCTTAAGGAATTCCTTTAAGTGATCACGACACTCGCCTCCACTGCTAGGCTCTCTGTTTAAACCTAAAGTTAAACGCACATAAACCTAACCTAACACAAGACGAGGTAATTACTTTGTAAGGTACTCACGTGACCTTGATCGGACAGCACTCCTAGCACTATCACTATTTAGACACTACTTCACTTCTTGAGAGACCGCGCACGACTAAGACTTCAGTCAGACTGTCGATGGCATATAAAGGGTTGAGGGTCGAGACTGTCGAAACAAAACACCACAGATAGCGATAACGATTCGATTAATCGATAATCTTTTACTAATTCTCCGACATATATTAAGTGCGTGTCTTACGAGACGTTCTTCTGGAGGCATGTGAAATAATTGTCTAAAATATATATGAAGTTGATGAATTTCGACAAATTGAGTGTTATGTAACTAATAGCGTACGCATAGGTTAGAATATTCCGATATAACAATTCCTTGGTCAAATATATTCATAACTTTATTTACTTTTTATTTTATTGCAAGACTGTATATAACCTTTATTCCGATAGACTTGAGCCTGGCCTGGTGACCATTATGGCTGTTCAATGGTGTGGTGGAGTTGCGTTTTAAGTGCAAATTATGATTGTCCTGTGCGTGTTGCTCTATGGTATCAATCTATTTAGATAACAAATATTAGTTTCCAATTGAGTTACTAACGAATACTATAAATAGTATAAAACCAGTATATCGATAAAACTTAGCACACAGCCCTATTTCCTTTCATTCTCAATGTCGACATGCTTACTGGGGACGCTGAAGTACACGTTTGGGAAATATAAATAACATTAAAAGTTTATTATACTACTTTAATAACAAACGAGTCATATTTGTGGTCATGGTTATACACGGTCTTAGTATTAATTAGTAAAGTTAAACTTAAATAAGGATATATTTGTCATGTAAACCGGTTATATAGTTAATAAATTTCTATATAGAAGCCGGATGTATAGAATCTTGTTTCTATATTTATAATAAACTGGTTATATCTATCTATCTATACGCAGGGCCTAAACTATAAGGGTTAGAAACTTGAAATTTTTCACAGGGGTTCCTTTTATAACGTAGGGGAGCACTAAGAAAGGATTTTTGAAAATTCAACCCCTAAGGGGGTAAAACGGGAGTGCAAAGTTAGTATGAAACTCTGCCGTTTTTGAAGTTATTCTAATAAAGTTCAGTATGAAGGTTCTTTATTGGAAGTCATGAAACAGTGGTATAATATTTTTTTTAAAATAATCCCTTAAGGAGCTAAAAGGGGTGTGCAATGTTAGTATGACTACATCATGAAATTATTAAATATGTCTACAGACTAATATCGCAAACGAAGTTGCGTGTAAAAGCTAGTAAGAACTAAACCGCTCTAGATGATTTTTTGTTGGTAGTTTTCATTGGACCTTAAAGATACATCAGATAACTCAAGCAAAGCAACGAAAACTCAATTAATATTGATGAGTGAATGAGTATAGAATATAAGAGAGTTGATAATAACTTGATAAGTGAATGAGTTAGTGACATTAGTTAAAAGACAAAATAAGTCAATGGCTTTATTCAAATGACGAAATTAATAAAATAATCATTGATCCCTTTAATATGGATGATTATTTTTTATTAGTGCCTGGATTTTAAAGACTTTGAAAATACGTGTTTGAGATATTGATTTTTTTTTCGCTGGGAAATGCAGTTTCCGCATCCTACCAAGACCGGTACAAGGTGATCAAGAGAAGGAAGCATACCCACTAAAATCCAGCAGGCCCTGCACTGTACGCATACTACCAAGTCACCCCGACGTTTAGCTACTTAGTGTGGCCCCTTACTCACCATTTAATTGGAGAAATCGTGCGTAGTGCCGACGTCTCCCTACTCTTTGTCTGCGAGTATCTCCCTAGCATAATCCCGTGCCCACTGTGCAGTCTCCTTTAGCGCCATGACGGCTTCACAGAAGAAGCATAGCACTTACCAAACTTGGTAATGACAGATATTGGTTTACACAATACAATTGAAGTTAGTTTTAAAAAATGTTGAAACTTCTACTATTTCCCTGGAGATAAAAGAATGTCAAATGTGAGAGAAAGCCTTTGAAAGTTAACAAACAATCCTTCTAAGGGTGAAGTTTGTTTTGAGTTAAGAATCCAATGTTTATTATGTACTTGTCCTGAGTTGTATTATGTGTTTAAGCCACATTTTTCCTAGACCGTCTATTAGATTATCATTGTCGTAGAATTAATTTCGACTTTGGGATAAAATAGTATTTAGGACAACAATTAATTACTTTTATAATTTAATTTTGCTTCCCACTACAAGCGAGGTAGTGGAAATTACCTAATGTAATGTTTACCTCGCTAAACTACGTACTAAATAATATAGAGTGAGATTTCTATTATCTTTACTATAACGACATTAGTGTGGAAATATTTAATTTTAAAGCCTCATAATTAATTTATTGTTGCTCGTGCTGATCCACAGACTTACTGATTGATCACCTCTCTTGTAAAATTTTGTATGAAAAAAATATCATTTGAAATCTCATCCAATTTGCAAATTGGCAATGAGCTTAAAAAAATCCAAAATGGCGGATTTTAGATGACGATCATGCAAATTTTGGCCGGCATCTATCTCAGAAAGATTACATGATGGAAGTGTGAATTATTGGAAAAAAGATAATAAGTGCATAAAGGTCTACTTGATGAATAGAAAAATAATTCAAGATGGCGGAATTTATTTTTCCATATAAAATATATATGGGGAATATTGAAGAGACTACAAGTTGAGAACTATGCAAGATTTTGATACGGTTCATAGAAGAACTTACATTTTGACAAATGATTCATCCAGGGTTTTAAAGATGGAACATGGCCAGGTTATTAATGATAGGGCGTTAGTCAAAAAGTACTCGAAATCTCATCCAATTGGCAGGGATAAATCCATATCTCGTGGGTGGCTTGGAAACTGACCCACTAACTTTTTGTAATTTATTATAAAGTAATAAATAAGTAAACGAAAAAGTTTATACATATATATGTCGAGGATTTTAAAACGATGTGAAAGGAAATGGAAGGAGGGAGATGAGGAATATTGGGGAACACTAAAAGGGGTGATGGTAATGAGTGGAATATTGGGTAAACGCAACGTAGATACTCCTACTGAACCGATAATTTATCAAATGGATCTCTAACAATTACGAGAGAAACCTAAGCAGTGCCTTGGACTTGTGACCAAGGTGTAGGCTTAAGGATATCCTTAAAGTGATCACGACACTCGCCTCCACTGCTCAGGCTCTCTGTTTAAACCCAAGGTTAAACGCACATAAACCGAATCTAATACAAGGCTAACCTAACCTAACATTGTGTTTACTTAACCACGTGGCAATTACATTGTAAGGACTTACGTGACCTTAGTTGGACAGCACTTCCACACTACACTGCACTTGACACTATCACTATCACTAGCACTACTTAGATGATGTTCACTTCTTGAGAGACCGCGCACGACTAAGACTTCAGTTAGACTGTCGATCGCATATAAAGGGTCGAGGGTAGAGACTGTCAAAACAACGGAAGTGACTACTACCCCACTCCAACGCCATAGACTACGATAACGATTCGATTAATCGATAATCTTTTACTATGCTCCGACATATATTAAACAATTATAGTGGGCCAGTTTTCGAGTCACCAAAGCTAATTTTACAGATATTCATTTCTTATTATAAAATAATAAAAAGCAAATCTGTTACACATCTAAGCCAAACGGAGCCGTATTCCTGCCCTTCACTCCTCCACGCAGTCCGCTAAAGCGGGCCGCGCACCCACGCACCGTACTAGTTTTATGTATCATCTGACCTATGAATATATAGAAATACGCATAAAAATGCGTTTTAAATGATGGAACAATACTAGGGCCTTGTCACCCAAGAGGTTCATCTGATGGAAATTAACCACCGTCGTCCTTGGACGAAATTAGATAGTATTTCTTGTTTTGCCGATACATTGCCGCCTCGAGTTGAGTTAGGAGGGGGAAACTAAGAGAAGAATGAACCACAGCATTAATAGGATGGGAGAAGGAAGGAACAGATCTGGCGTAACCCGTTCCCTCACGGATTGAAGCCCAGTTTAAGGACCTGGACGTGATCACAACACTTAATCAACTCACATTCACAACAATGTCGGAAATTTATTTTAGAATAACTTCACGATAATCTATATTATATAATGTAAGTATTATTATACTTAGTATAAGCAACTCATCACACTTCTGAAGGAAGTACATTATTTGGTAATATTTTCCTGGGAGGAGCTAAATATGCTTGTGTTAAAAATCCAATGACTGAGAGTTGAACCCACGACTTTTACGATCGATAATATAAAAGTGGATATAACTAAATAGTATCCACTTTTATATTACCTTTTCGAATGATATAATCATCCTTTTCTACTTATATTATAAAAAATATCAAAACATAAGACCATACGTATCAACACAAATTATTTTTATGTAGAGAGAAACATTTCACATAATATTTAGGCAGGTTTCGGATCCTCTGGCTTTGTCGTACATATTTAATAGCCTGGGGGTGACCTCCACCCTTAAAATAGCATTCAGAGTTGTATAACGAAAAGTGACTAAAATTGTAATTTTTAAACTTTTACGATCACCAAAGTATAACAGAAACAGATGGTTGGAATATTGACTTGATAATTATCTTTGTATTTGATAACTTAAATATAGTTTTATACATTTAATTTATATATTACTTATATAAGCTTTAATACTATGAAGTTTCATTAAAATACAATCATTAGTTTTACCGTCAAAACGTTTGAAATATTAGTATATTTAAACCGGTTATATAGAAAGTTAATAAGTGTCTGTTTAACCGGTTTCGTATATGGAGGACATGTAAACCATATATTGTTAGCTCACTTTATATAATTTTTGATTGCTCTCAGTTTACAAAGATTATTTTAAGAACTCATTAACAAACTTTGTTAATTGTTAGGTGATGATATGTAACAATGGATTCTAGTGTTTTTGCTTAAAACGGACTATAAGTCCTTTTGACTAAGCCTAATCTATACCAGCTGCTGCCTATATCCTGTCTGAGATAATTTATTAGAAATATTTTACAAAAGTGAACTGAACTGAGTCGCGAATATAAAAATGATCAGCATGATTATCCTAAGTTCGATGTTAAGCTTGAGCAGTGGACCTTTATTTCAAGAAAACTCGATACTTTAAGGCTATTTTGGTTTCCAACAGTCTGTTGTTATAACTATGCCTTACATTATTTCTAATCTAGTTTCCCTTGTCTACATATTATGTTCTGTTATTAGAAATAAGTACCGAAAACCATTGAACAGACGATTACTAAGATTATTACGTAACTATTATACCTATTGAATATAGTTCAAAGAAGCGTGTGACAGCTCGTCAAGAAAACCTTTGTATTTATCTAATAATCCACCTACTTTCCAGGGTATTAAGTTAAAAGGGCACCCTAAAGGCACTTTCAGTAAATTAACTTATACCATCCGATAAATTTAATATTCGCGTTACATTTGGAGGAATTTTACACGATACGTCATAATCTAATCGTCGAGATTTGATATAGCGTTTGATTTAATAACCCTTTTATTAAGTGTTAATTAAATATAGAAGTAAAGCGATGTTAAATTTTTGATTTAATATATTTTATAATAGTGTCCGGGCTGTTACAAAATAATTTTATTTCCTTTACGTATTTTAAATTTATGTTAAGATATAATTTTATGAATATCCGGTGTGTAACATCCGGTTATTATAACACACGTTTGATTTCCTTCATTTTTATATTTCTCAATTGTTAGAACATATTTTGACTTTATTCTAAAATATTATGAATATCCGGTCAATAGTATCCGGTTGTATTAATTTAGTTTTCTTATTTGGACTACAATGATTTCGAGTCATTCGGTGTAATTAATGGTCACAACAAAGGAAATAAAACGTCGTAAATTATTTTCTCAAATAACTTTGGAATTACTGATATCTTTGAAATCCCACGATAGTTTTTAATATTATGTCTGTCACCACTTTTGTAAATGGGGACAATTATAGATTGTTTCCATATTGGCGGTAAACAACCGGAATATAAAGACTTCTTAAAAAGAATAAATAAAGGTATTGAGAGTTGTCTACCGCAAATCTTCAAAAATATAGGATGTAACTCATCAGGGCCACTACCTTTAGATGGATCAAGTTTTAACAAATACTGTTCTATTTTCGCTCGTGTTATATCTATTCTACTCACAATAGATTGATTATTATGATTAACGGTAGTTAAATTCTGAACACTAGATGTATGGTTGGATAAGGAGGAGACCATACGGCTGGAAGCCGGCTATAAACTCTGTAAGTTGTATTATTTCATCAATCCTTTTTTGTGTAAATTATATTGATCAATTGTATTATTGATATAAGTTGGCTGAAGTTTTATGTGTATTACATTTAAAATGCCCTTCATATTCCCGTTTATTATAAAACTGATTATCAATATTGTGGCGTGTTTTACTATTATGAGTATCTAGCCGAAATTAACGCAATATTTACATGAATTATTAGTACGCCCCTTACACTATTTACTATCGCCATGGATATTAGAAAGCAAAAGCGCACTGGGACCGCCGCTATTAAATGTAAAGAGAATGTTGGAAAATGTAAAGAAAACATGATTCCATATCATCAAATGATTTTCTTTTATGTATATTTACTTAGTTCCAAAAGAGATTGTGATCGCTTTTAAATTGTAATAAATTTCTATATATTACTGATAAATTGCTATCGACGTTAGAATATTTATCGTACACTTTTAGAACACTCAAAAGACAATGATAAGATATATGTACTTTAGGAGTAACGCTAGGGATTTTGACATGAGGAGAGAGAGAAGGTTTACAGATCCTTTTTAGATTGATAAATCTCTAAACTCTACAGTTCGAATTAAAACCCCTATCACTATTAACTAAAACCAAATACTCACGTAATTCAGTTACTCACCCTCATCCTTTATGATTGCCAATTATTAACTTCATAAAATATGTTTAAACATTCATTTATAATATTATTAGTAGAGAAAATTGATAGAATAAACCCATTGAACACGTTACTAATAAGATTATCACATAGCCATTGAATCAGAAAAATCTTGACCTTATATTTGATATTACCGGGTGTATCTATTTAATAATGTATCCAGCCGGACATTCGCCTTCACACCGGTTGTATAGAAAGTTAATAAGATGTTATCGACCTTGCAATACTTTGTAAAGAGTTTTCGCTTCGAGAAGCAAAGATGTGTTCCGAATAGTAAAGTTAGAGAGTGAGATTATATGTGACACATATAATCAGAAGATGTGCTAGTAAATCTTACATACTTATCTTTCTTTCTTTAACTTAGTACCAGTATGCGTGAATGCAGTGTGTATAATAATAAATACAACCAACAGAAGCCATTTAAATATATAAGTAGAAGTAATTTCTTGTTGACTCTACCAGACCTAGTGGACGCCCTGCTAGACGATGGTGTGATGATATCGTCGCCACCGCCGGAGCCACGTGGACCAGGAAAGCACAGGATAGGGAATATTAGAAAAGGTTGGAGGAGGCCTTCACCCAAAAATGGTATAGTTAATTTAGCTCTTAAACGGAGAAGTTAATTGTGTTTAATGGTTGTTACTATGCGTGGTCTTCTAGAAAAAACCCCCTAAATAAAATATAGAATTAAAAAAAGTTGTTGTTGTTGTTGTTTGATTTGAGCTAAAATTTTTAGAGTTAATTAAGTAGGTATATACATTTTATTATATATATTTAAGGCTGCTCCTTTAGTTTAAGTCCTATTTTCTTTTGTATTCTCATAAATACTTAATCTAATTATCGATGTGATCTCGTGTTTTAGGCCATATCTTTATTGGCCTTTGTGTATACTAGTTGTAAGAGTAATGTTATAAAATATTGTGCTGTATGAAATTAAAAAATGGTAAGGTAAGCTAATTTAAAAAAACAATGACTAAGTAAATTAGGAATTGTTGAAATCACTGCATACAAACACCGCACGTTGTTGTGTCGTAAACGAGTACCTGTACTTACTTAATACTTCATGCTAATTTTGACCTGACCTGGTCATTTATTTAGATGTAGAGCAAAGAGAAAAGATTACTACATTATTTTATTAATAGAAAGGCAATATTAATTGAAGATATACAAGTAGGTTAATAACTTTTGCTAACAACCTCCTAAAACTTTTTGTCCATCCCTAGGGGGTCAATAATGACCACTGTATATATTTAACAAGGCCTTGAAGCTAACTTTGTTTATCTATTAAATTAAACTTCCAATAACGTTGTTAAACCTTCAAACGTAACTTCTTGATCCCTAATATCCATATCCTTGATATAACCGGACGTATTTATCCAATAACGCTTGTCCAGCGGATAACCGCCCGCAAACCGGTTGTATATAAAGTTTATGAGATGCATTAAAAGTTCGATTTCGTATTTTTTAATACCAATTAATCGAATCGTCATCGTCATCTATGGCGCTATTGGAAAATTAATTATCACATTGTCAAACGAGTAAACGATAATCGAATAATCGGATCGTCATCGGCGTCTATGGCGCTAAAGTAGAATAATAATCACTTCCGTCTACCCCACCCGTGGAGGGGAATTCTAGCTAGTCTCGTCCCTATATATTCTCGTACCAAGACAGTGTGCTATGGGGTTTAAATAATTTGTTATTGTGGCAACACTGATTCGTCATACTACATATTTCTACACCAGGACTCGTCTCATTTACGATCCTAACACAGTGAAGCTCAGTCTTACTCGTGGTCTCAGGAAGTGAACATTATCTAAGTAGTGCTAGTGATAGATTCAAGTGCTGTGTAGTGCTGAAAGTGCTCTCCGACTAAGGTCACGTAAGTCCTTAGAATCTAATCTAATCTTAGGTTGAGACAGTGAAACTAAGCAGTGGAGGCGAGTGTCGTAATTACAGTATAAGAGGAGAGTGCGAGAGGACCGTATTGCGCCCGTATAGCTTTTGAGATAGGCCTTTTAATTTGTTTCCGACATATATAAGGATATATATAATAGAGAGGAAGAGAGATTCAAGTTTTATTTTATACCAATATTCATCAAAATTGGTTTAGCTTGTTTAGAAATATACTAGAAATTGTGTGAAAGGAAAAAGTAATTGAGATCAACGGATATCCGACCCTGGACCCGGTTGTATAGAAACTTTAGAGTATCGATCTGACCGGTTACAATATTCTGTGAATAGAAACTCTCTTTAGAATAATACCTTTGCTTTATTTTTTTTAATAATTTTTTTTGATAATAGAACCATTTTTAAATGTATTTTTGAAAACTTTTATTAATAAAAATTCATAATTGTCGAGACATGATTTTAAAAAAAATTTAATGTGTTGTTAAAGTATTCAAAATGTGGATCTCTGCTAGAGAAGGAAGTTAGACTATAGTTTTGACTTATATATTGACTTATAAGTAGACAAAATATACCTAGTATGAGAATAAGAAACTTTTATAGAAGGTGGGAGGAGTAAAGAAGGGAAAAAGTTCTTAAAACAAACCTGGATGGAAAGATTTCTTCCCACTTAAATGATTTAAACATAATGTTAAGTTTCTTTTTATTTTTCTCTAAAACTACTGATCCGATTTTGATGATTCTTTTACTAATCGAAAGATACATTAATATTGAATTATTTAAACTATATTAAATGAATATAACTAGTATATGTACATGGTGAGATACAGCCATTTAAAGTAACATAGTCGATTTCGTTTTGAGGAAAATCCTAAATAAATTAACGTTTTTTCACTTTCAGTTTTCATCCTAACATCAAAGTTATATGAAAGATACAGCCCTTTATTGAACAGATTAGATTTTAAATATTTAAAAAATATAAAAGCTACTTCATTATCTTTTGAATGTCTTTAATATCCGATTAATATTAAGGGACATTATCCTTAAGTCTCCCTTAGCTTTTAAGGTCGATTTTCCTTACCAAGGAACTAGTAAATACGAATTTAACTAATATGGTAAATAGATAATTTTATGAGCATGCAAGGCTGCGTCACCACCAGAGATGAAAGAAGATGTGTAGCGAGGAATAGGTTTGTTAATATCAAATAGAATCGCATCACTTAATACACTTTGCGCAAGGCTTTCTCCGCTAAACTCTACATTTTTCCGGGATAAAAATGTTACTATGTTACTTTCAAGCTAATATACTATCGCTATGAAAAAAATTGCATCGACTAGTTGCTCCGTTAAAACGTGAAGGAAGGACAAACAAACACACAAACACTCTTGCACTATATTGAAAAGGACTCAATAATAAGGTTAAAGTCTGAAAAAAAATTACCAATCTGCTATATGCTTGTCTTTTTCTTATCCAGAAGAGAAAGAGAGAGATTAGAAAGAGAAAATGATACTTTTTTATAGCTACCCGGCACGTAACTATAGGTTTAACAGCGAGGATGCGCAGAAGGGGAGAGAGTATCGCGTCAATCACGATTGGTTCTTATGGAATATATCAGTTCCCTCTCGTCTGCTACGATTTTTTCTCAGACCTAAAGTTATCTGCCGGCCTTCGAAAATGCAACACGATATATATTTTATTTTTTTTTAATAAATGAAATGGTTTTTTTTAAATCCAAATCTTCATTAAATGTTTATGAGCTTTAATGTTTTTGAAATTCAAAAACGATAGATTAAGGTCCAGAGTCCGCGTCCCCCCATGAAAATGAGACAGTTTGGGTTATAAAATTACAGTTTTTAACAGTCGAAAAAAGGTAAATTTCAGATGTAAGAGTTCAATGTTTATTGTATGTTTTAAATATAGACAGCGACCTGTAACGACCTAACCAAGTACGAAATGAAATTTCATACATTTTGTTTTTTTTTTTTTCAAAATTAATTTCGAGATATATATTGTATAGAAAGTCGACTTTTCCCTCTTAAGGGTTTCAGCATTCAAGATCGTATTTGAAATTTATAATTAACTTTGTTGAAAGGTAATTTATTTTGTATTCAGGGAGAATTTGGGGGAAAACAAAAGAATAAAAATATCTTTAGTTATAGAATGATAGGATACTTTTATCCCGGAAATTGTTCTGATTTAGTGATTCTATGAGTGAGTGAGTAGAGTTGATTCGTATATCAATCAATTAATTATTGATTTATTGCGATTTGTGAGAGAATTCACGGTGATTCGGTGATTCAGCAAATGAGTGAGTTAGTGAATGAGTGAGTTAATTTAATAGAAGAAGAAGAGTGAATAATCTTAGTCAGTTGATGCATACCCTTTTTCATTTTTTTGACTCCTCTTGAATTGTAGGTTATGTGAGGTTGGAGCGATTGTCTCTTAAGGAGACAGTCCATAATTACCTCTGAAGGAGACAGCCCGAGCCGCTAAACCATTCCGGGTGTTCCTCTCCTTTGCTATAGGGACAGATTTGAAAAGTATATCCAAGAAATCGTCAGCAGTTTTTCTCAATCGTTGTGAGTCCCCCTTTAAACTCCGGCAGCAGAATCAGTTGATGCATAACTAAGTGAAGAGCTACACCCTCCCTCTCCCATCCCATTAATGCTGCGGATCTAGTGGACTCTGGGCTCTTGCTCAGGGTCCGCTGAATCCGCATCATTTTTTTTCTTCACTCCCCCTTCCCACTTTATCTTCGAGGATGCAACGCATCGACAAAACGAGAGTGTTTTGCCGACCTTATCTATTATTAAAAAAAAGTCTATGAATCAGTAAGTTGATGCGTGAGTGGTTGAGTGAAAGATTAAATCACTGAGTCGGTATTAGCGAGTTGATGAGTGTATTAAGTAAATTAATGAAATGAACTCTGTGGTTATGATATTTTCTAGATTTGTGTAAAGTCGGCACACGAGGGTAGTTATTAAAACATTATTCCTACAGATATTTCCCTCCTATATTTGCAAGTAGGTCACGCTCATGAGATATTGAAGACATGATTGGCATTCGACATTCTGTTTACTTAACGAACTGAAAAATTGCTCTTTTATTTCAAATTTATTATTTACCTATTGAATGGTAAACTTACCTGAGGCACGTAAATGAGTACAAAATATCTTCAAGTGTCTCGAGTGCAATAATTTATTCAAAGACTAAAGTACAATGAGTTAATTAATGAATTAATGAGTCACTAAGTATCAGTAACTTAGTGAGATAGTGAGTAGTCATCAAAGAACAAGAGTCACTATTTTATACACTGAGGTATTTAAAAAGGAAGAAAATGAAGATCTGAAAAAGTCTGGCTGATTAGAAATAATTGTCAACTCTATTCATAGTATGCAATCTGAGATATAACTAATTTATAAAGTAATCAAGTTGATACCAGAAAGCGGATATCCGTAGGAAGTCTATGGTTATCGAACTTCCGTCGCGTCAACTCAAGCGTAGTTATTGCGCAATTAAACGTATATGTGGGTATGGAAGATAAATTAATATTGAAATCTATATGATTCTGTAATAAAGCTCATTTTAGTCAATTTACTACCAGAACTTTAGGTCTATTTATCTCCAAAATGGTGAAATTAATTTTAGTAAAACATTCACTGGTAGATAGAAAATTTATCAGAGAATAATATAATTTTATTAAAAATATAAAAACGTAGCCAGGAATTAAAATAATACTTGATGTTTAGGTGATAGAATGTCATTAACTGCCGTTTCCCATATTCCTCCATCAACTAGTAAATAGGGGGTCTATGTGAGAATAATCTAAGTTTAGTATTTTCAGACAAGTCCTTTGAGTACAATCTGAATTCAACCAAAAGTGCCTTTTAATCTTCAAATAAAAAAAAATTTAATTGCTTAATCTCTGTCCTTGGTGATGGTAATCTCACTGATCGCAATTCAATGGCATCTATTTTTTGACTCAAATGTCCAGATAACTTTTTCTTCTCTCTCTCACTCTTGTATATGGTTTTTAAATTATACGGATATTCCTTTTGATGACAACTCCACCTGAGGAGAAATTCTTCCAGGTTTTGTATAATAGTCTTTTCCCTCCAAAAGTGATGAAATACTTGTCCATTATTCATACTTAGCTTCAGAAGTATATTATATAACATGTCTCGAGATCACAATAATGAGGTAGCTGCCCTCGGGGCGGATGTTGAATAAAATACGTATTCACAATGACTGGTATGTGACACGCGATTGTGGTGTGGTGTGCCTGTAAGCGATTAAATGATATGTCGTATGTCGGGAGTAGAGGACTGTCGTCATAACAAAGAAGGCGATAAATTCGCCACCTGCGCTTGTTGCCTACACGCGCACCTAACGCCACCTGGTTGTACAGGTGTGCGGAATAAACAGCACGTGTTATGCAGATGGCCGAACAGGTTAACGCGTTTCAATAATAAGTTTTGCTATAAAATGCCGAACGCGTGCCGGACTTAGGTAGTCTTACTCGAGCGGCCGTAGTGATCGGATCTCCTCAATTGTTGGACGTCTCCGAATAAGGATTATTGTGTTTTGTGTTTATCGTTAGGTTAGGTTAGCCTTGTGTTACGTTAGGTTTGTGTTAGCCTATACGTGAGGAGCCCGAATTTGCGGTCGATCCACTCTTTTAAGATGGGTCGGATTGCAGCCACCACTTCCCGACTAGCTCCTAGGTCCCTCATTCTATCAGACCACACTTCCAGCACTTCTTCCCGTGCGTCCTCTCTCCAAATCTTAAGCTTACAGTTAAGCCTTAAGCCATCCGTTGTGAACACAATACTTATTGAAAGATTGTATATCCCTTCCTTTTAGGTTTCCGACATATATTTTAGAGTTAGTGGATGAGAGAGTAGGTCTATGAACGAATAAATTTAAAGGACAAGAGTCACTATTTTGTATATTAAAGTATTTAATAATTAAAAAATGAATATCTAAAGAAGTCTGACTAACATACAAACAGATCATAACTCATGTCTTGACTCTGTACAGACATTTAAAGCCTTAATACTAAAGGCAAAGGGCCAATGAATCAGTGAGTTAGTCAGTCAGAGTCTTAATGAAGAAATTTATCGATAGAAATCAAATCGCTGAAAGTACAACCACACCATTATTCCCTTAGCGTGTTTCTACACCCAAAATAGATTCTTATTATAATTCTGACTCGGTCTCACTTCTCTACAATTTTAATGAGCTTATGGTAAATAGCCCCTACTACTTATAACCCCTATCACTGATATTTATTAGCATCCTTACCATTCTACAAAAAATCTGATGCATTCGATTTAAATGGTCATATCTTTAAAAATATACAATTTGTGGCAACTCTACTTAATGTATATGATTTTGGAATAGTGTAGGTTTATATTAGTCGAAAAATTATCAAAATCAGCTCAGTCGTTCCAGAAATAACTTCTAACAAAGTCTATATTATTGTAAATTGTACCTTTTAAGTTAAGTGATAAAAAAGATCTAACCGTTGAGAGCTTAATGCACTTTTGTTTGAAATGTTAGGGTTGTCACTTAGATGGTTAATTTTTTTTTATGTATTGTTTAATGTTTCTATCCTTTATTTTCTTTAAGGTGCTGCTACAGACAAGAGTACGCATGGGCAAAGGAAAAAGGACACTATTTCAAATATTGTGGTTATATATCCGCCGTACTGGTTAACTGTACTTAGTTCAAATCCGGCTCGAAGGACCATAAATTCTTCTTTACACAGCTGCAAGCAACGGAATTGAAGACTATTTTGACTACTAGGAAAAGCGATTAAGGAGGATAGTTTGTTTGTATAATTTATAGATATATAATAAACCATAAAATTTATACACAAACTTATAACAGTTATAGATAACAAAATTACACATAAGGGTCAACCCTAATCCGCTATAGTGCACCTAAGTTTGTCAGTCTGTGGACATAACTCTAAAAGTAAGCTATTTCAAACGTCCCAGAACACACAAGAAGCCGTTCGGCTTTAGAACTTAGAAACTTAGTTTTTATTAGTTGTTGTACTTATGGGATTTACGTGAGACATAAATATGATAGTTTTAAAATTGGGCTTGATTTTTTTGATTCCTTTTGATGATGCAAAGGGGCCTAAAGAGCTGCTGGTCCATCTAATGTAGATCAAGAGAAGTAAAAGGAGAATGTAGTAGTTGCAGAGGACACAAAACCAAAAGACGTTTTCCGGAGGACAAGTGAGCATTGATGGAAGGAAAAGGAGGGTAGTCAGTCCATTAAACGACATGTACAAATCAATATCCCTGACGATCTCTTCCTATTTTTTAAAAGGAGAAGCTACTCCTACAACTCTATCTGAACTATATTTGTACTTTTATCTTCTATTTAAAAGAACATGTCCTCCAACATATGAAGAATATCATCTTCCATCATGATTATTTCCTTTTCCTACTCCAACGTCTTTATCTTTTACTCGTTCTAAAACGTTGATAGCTTTTGCTTCTCTTTCTTATTTATTTAGTACCTTTGCATTTTCATTATCAGTATCTTCCTCCTCTTTAGCTGTATCTTTTTTTACTTGTACAGCATCCTCTCTTTTACTCTTAGGTATATCAGCAGTACTTTCATCAGTAGAGTTAGCAACACCATTGATAACTTTATATTAGTGTGTGAAAATCACAAAGAAGAAGCTACTCCTACAACTCTATCTAAACTTTTTTTGTACTTTCATCTTCTATATATACAAATTCTGGCTAGATTACTTTCCTATTAGATGCTTCTTCAGCTAATGGAAATTGTATTCGAACATGTCCTCCAACATATGAATAATATCTTCCATCATTATTTCCTTTTCTCTTATAATCTGTTCCCCAACTTCTTTATCTTTTACTCATTCTAAAACGTTGATAGCTTTTGCTTCTCTTTCTTATTTATTTAGTACCTTTGCATTTTCATTATCAGTATCTTCCTCCTCTTTAGCTGTATCTTTTTTTACTTGTACAGCATCCTCTCTTTTACTCTTAGGTATATCAGCAGTACTTTCATCAGTAGAGTTAGCAACACCATTGATAACTTTATATTAGTGTGTGAAAATCTAAAAAATATTTTTAAAATATTCCGCATACTCGTTAGCATATTGGTTTAGGTAACCGTCGAATGGCATTTCAAACATAACTAGTTTAATCCGGTTATAAACCAGATTGCACTGGTTCGTCGATTTGAAAAGTTCAGAGAGTTTTGATGTGTTTTACTATATTTTAGGTCTTTTTCTTTTTTTATCACTAAATACTAAGTTTGAGAGACATAATCTCTGTAATTAATAAACGAATTTTGATTATACTTTCATTAGTAGATAATTAGACTATTCTGTTTTTAATTTTTCTAAGTAGGGTGACCATAAATTTAATAATTAAAAACATATGGCCATTTGTGCGCTAGCATTATAAAATATGGCCTTTTTGTTTATATATAAACAAAAAGGCCATTTTTTACATGACCTTGATGAGTCAACGAGTTTTTAGTCATTTATAAATACAGAAATGAATTACTTTCGTGACTTTTTTTTATTAAAACAGAAAAAAGTTCTCTACTAACAACTTTTTTTGAACCGAAAGTACCAATTTTCGTTATATGGAGAAAAAAGTTCTTAACTAACAATTATAAGTTAGGTGTCAGACAGATTTGTATCATAATGTTTAATTTAATTTAGCACCTACAACCTTTAAGGTTAAATTAGAAAACTGGATAAACCTGGCTTAAATACGGCAACTTTTTAACTCGCAACCTCTTGTCAGTCATATTTAAAGTATAATCATTGTAATATACAATGCTATCTTAAAAAAATATTAAAAGATCTCACCTAACAAATATTATGTAATTAATTACATACTGTGGGGATAAGTCTGGCTTATATACAACGCGTTATACAATATACAACGTGTTTGAACTTACAACTCAACTT
Source organism: Limenitis camilla (assembly GCA_905147385.1). Lineage (NCBI taxonomy): Eukaryota > Metazoa > Arthropoda > Insecta > Lepidoptera > Nymphalidae > Limenitis > Limenitis camilla. The sequence continues at coordinate 6,680,445 of LR990253.1, forward strand.
TATTTCTCAGCCAGTCAACCAATTTACCCAGGATTCATAATTATCTTGTTTAATGAGTCAATAATAGGATAGTAGATGAGTCTGGCTTATAAAAGCATGTCCAACACGTTTAAACACACATTTTTAATTTAGATGAAATTGGAGATAAAGATTTTTTCAACCCTATACAGATTTTTTCTATGAAATATCAAAAAGTTCTAATCTAACAATATTTTTGTAACAAAATGTGTTTTAATGTCAAAATATAAATGCGACTGGACTATAAACACCATGTTTTATGACTGTTAAAGACTCTTAATAGTCATATTTACATAATAATGTTTATTCGACTTTACAACCAAGTATTTTTCTTTACAAAAATAGAAAAAGTTTCGAGCTAACAATTTCTCATTGAACGCATCTGGATCCTCTCCAGCAACGCTTGGCAACCGTTCTATAAATCTTAACCTAAATTACGTCTCACCCAAAAAGGGCAAAGGGAATGAATCAATATTAATATTTCTATAAATAGAGACTACCCTCGTTTTGCTTATTACTCTAATTCTATACTATTAGTAGTTAGAAAGAAGTTAAAGTTTGAGAGAGGTAATCTCTGTAACTATTGAACCGATTTTGATAATACTTTTAGTAATAGACAGCTAGACTATCTCTTAATTATATAAATTAAGTAGAGTGACCATAAATATTGTAATTAAATAGATACAGCCATTTTAATGCTGTTTTTATCAAACCACATCAATCGTATTAAATACAAAGTTTGAGAGACATAATCTCTGAAATTACTGAACTGATTTTTATAAAAATTGCAATAATCTACAGTTAAACTATTCCTTAATAATTTGTTCTAAGTAGGGTGACCATAAGTTTAGTAATTAAATAGATATTAAGGCTATTTAAAGGCAAGGTTTTCAAGCTATGGCCACTTAGTTTGTTGGCTGTATTTATTAATAATTACTAAACCAATTTTTTTTTTTCACTAAAGATTAATTGAATATTATATACTACATACTGTATGTATAAGTGTTACATTAAAAAAGATACAGCCACTTAAGTGTAAGAAAAAACAATATAATTTTCTGTTCCTTACAGTAATAGTTATATGAAGGTTAAAGTTTATAAGAAATAACCTCTGTTATTACTAAACCGATTTTAATAATTTTTTCACTTAAATAAAGCTACACTATTTATTATAAATATTTTTCTAAAGAAGAGTACATTTATAATATAATTAAAAAGATACAGCCATTTAAGTGAAAGTAACACATTTTATAGGAAGATTTTTATTCTCCGACTTCTTTATGGGATTTTTGTAGGAACTCTTAATTTTTCCGGGATAAAAAGTAGCCTATGTATTCATTCAGGTTGTAAAGTATATGTGTGCCAAATTTTATTGAAATCTGTTCAGCCGTTTTTGCGTGATTGATTAACAAACATACATCCATACATTCTTACAAACTTTCGCGTTTATAACATTAGTAGGATGAATAAAATGTTTCTTCGGATGTTTATTTTATATCAAAAAGTCAATATCTAACTAAGTGAAGCGAGAGTAGGTAAAATAAAACAAAATGTAGATCAAATTCGAAGGATGTTTGGAAGTAAATTTGATTTCTTAGCATGGACGTGTGATTTGATCTAATAAAACACTCAATTTGAGGCCTTTTACCGAAATGGTTTCCTAATTCAATGTTTTTTCATATATCTTCGCTTGTCAGTTTTTACTTCCTTTGAAATAACAAACCCCCACCTACCCCCAGGTGGGTTAAAAGAAAAAAACAGACATCAAACGTTGTTTGTTGAGTGACCTACTTTTAATTTACTTTGGTATAGTTTGCACAACCCTCTTCAAACAAAATTCCCTAACATTTTTTTGTCTGAAATTTATGGTCACCCTACTTAATGTATATACTCAGTAATAATGTAGTTTTAGAATATTCGTTGAATTATCAAAATCGGTTTAGTAGTTAACGAGAAAACCTTAAAAAAATTTGTCATAATACTTTTATGTGTAAAATTTATATGTTATTTGATCAATAAAGTCAAAAAATGCTAAATCGATTTTCATTCAGTTTTCACCAATGGATATAGGGATTCATTAAGGTTTTACTATATAACTAGTGACCAGCCCCGGCTTTGTTCGTTTAGACAGCATTTATGATAAAACGTTCCAGGTGGTTTGACTTTTTTCGACATTTTCAACAATTACCGTCATATTTTAGCTAACTTACACAAAACTTTAACAAATTATACATCCAAACCTTTTTCTTGAATCACTCTATCTATTAGTGAAAACTGCATGATAATTTGTTTAGTAGTTATTGAGTTTATAGTAAACAAACAGTACAGAACTTCGTTTTATAATGTGTTTAATTCATTAAGTTTATTTTTTGTAAATTAACTAAAATATGTATATTGAATTGAACACCCATGCGAAACCGGGAGGTCCACTAGTATCTTAAAAATGTATAAATAAAACAAAATGTCTGTCCGTATAAAATCCATAAGCTCCCTTACAGCTTATACACGGCTCGTTAGGTAACCCTGAGTTACGAGCTAACGATGTCTGCGAAATATTAAACTTTTTCATATTATATTATACTAGCTAACCCACGTGACTTCTTCTGCGTCACGTAAGGGTGTCAGAGAGGTTTACAGAGAGTAGGGCGTATACATCTATAATACAATTCTAAAGGAGCTAAAACTTTCTTTTCAATGCCGATTACGCAGCGCACGCAATAGATATAGAAGCTCATTGCTTCGCTCCTATGGGTCGTAACGTGTTGTTTTATAGCTTATCTCCTCCCTCAATTAATAGGCTTTCGATCACTAAAAGAAGTTTTTAATTCAAATCAGTGGTTCCTGAGATTAGAGCGTTTAATCAAACAAACATACTCTTTTATAGTGGAAAAGAAAGGATGGAAGAAAGTTATGAATATTAAATGATTAAATATATAAGAACTAAACAATAAAGACGAGAAAGAGAACACACAGTAGACACTGTTTTTAGATCTAGAAAAATATTATTAAGTCTCACTAAGGAAGCTAATAATACTGAGAACTGAAAAGCTGGTAGCGCCATCTTGTTTCTAATTCTACAATAAAAAAGGAGAAAGTTATAAAGAAGAAAAGATAATAAAAATGAAGCAAAAAAAATATATGGAAGGTAAAAAAGAAGAAAAGGAGGATGAAAATAAGAAAAAGAGTTTATTTACCTAAGTAATGGAGGAAAACTAATACTGCGCTTAAAAAAACAAAACATTTTAATCAAAAAGCTGAAAGCGACAGTTTAAAAGCCTTTCGACATTTCAAGGATAGAGAGAGTTTTCAAGTACGCAATGTATTTTATCTTAAGACCAGAGCGACAGCTAATATTGATATTATACCCTTAAAGATTTGAGGTACCAGTAGGTAACAATTATTGACAATGTAATTCTATCTTACAGAGTTTTGAGGCATTAGTAGGCTTACATCCAATGACGACAATGTAATGCCATCTTGTAGAGTATTGAGCCACCAGTAGGGTTACAACCAATAGCGACAATGTAACGCCATCTCGTAGAGTATTGAGACACCAGAAGGCATACATCCAATGGCGACAGTGAAACGCCATCTTATAGAGTATTGAGATATGAGTAGGCTTACAACCAATAGCGACAATGTAATGCCATCTTATAGGTATATATCATATTTAGGTGTCTTTTTTTGATGTCCATCCCTTACGAGGGCTTGCCGGGTTATGTGTAACTCGTCCTACCCGCTAAACCTACGTGGTTACCCTCTCCGTCAAAGTTAGACGCTGCGGGATCACTTTCGCATTCAACAACAATGTCTCGGCGGTCGGGAGCACCAAGAGCCTTACATCCAATAGTGATAAAGTAACACCATCTAGTAGAATTTTGAGGTACCTATAGACGTTCAATGGTAATAATTTTCCGCCATGTCGTAGAGTATTGAGACACCTAGAGTAGGCTTACAACCAATAGCGACAATGTAACGCCGTCTAGTAGAGTATATAGATACCAGTAGGCTTACATCCAATGGCAACAATGTAACGCCATCTCGTAGAGTATTGAGACACCAGTAGGCTTACAACCAATAGCGACAATTTAATGCCATCTCGTAGAGTATTGAGCCACCAGTAGGCTTACAACCAATAGCGACAATGTAATGCCATCTCGTAGAGTATTGAGATACCAGTAGGCTTACAATCAATAGCGACAATGTAACGCCATCTCGTAGAGTATTGAGACACCAGTAGGCTTACAACCAATAGCGACAATGTAACGCCATCTCGTAGAGTATTGAGACACCAGTAGGCTTACAACCAATAGCGACAATGTAACGCCATCTCGTAGAGTATTGAGACACCAGTAGGCTTACATCCAATGGCGACAATGTAACGCCATCTCGTAGAGTATTGAGACACCAGTAGGCTTACATCCAATGGCGACAATGTAACGCCATCTCGTAGAGTATTGAGACACCAGTAGACTTACATCCAATGGCGACAATGTAACGCCATCTCGTAGAGTATTGAGACACCAGTAGGCTTACATCCAATAGCGACAATGTAATGCCATCTCGTAGAGTATTAAGATACCAGTAGGCTTACATCCAATGGCGAAAATGTAACGGCGTCTAGTAGAGTATTGAGATATGAGTAGGCTTACATCCAATGGCGACAATGTAACGCCATCTCGTAGAGTATTGAGACACCAGTAGGCTTACATCCAATGGCGACAATGTAACGCCATCTCGTAGAGTATTGAGACACCAGTAGGCTTACATCCAATGGCGACAATGTAACACCATCTCGTAGAGTATTGAGACACCAGTAGGCTTTCATCCAATGGCGACAATATAAAGCCATCTCGTAGAGTTTTGAGCCACCAGTAGGCTTACAACCAATGGCGACAATGTAACGCCATCTCGCAAAATATAAGTACACTTCTCTACTCTACTCAGTGAAGCGAGGAGGATAGTCAATAAAAAGAAATCAAGAGTAACAAAAGCTTAACAGACAATAGATTAATCCACCGGTGACCGACCTAGTTACGATTGTTTAATAAATTGACTTCTTACTTTATAAACACTAATAAATGTTACTGTCTTTGTCTACCTTAACGTCAAATCTTTCATATCATAAAGTCGTTCATTCTTGTCATTCATTCTTTCATTTATTTATAATCATCTAAATCGTTAATCCATTTATTTATTCGGTCTCTCGTTTTTCATCCATGGTTTCATTCAATCTTAATTCATTCCCTCGTTTGTAAGCTCCATCATTAGTTTACACATTCATTCATTTATTTGTTCGTTCATTTGTTAATTTACAATTTATCCATTCATTTTCTCATTAATTTAATTGTTTATTCATTTATTTATTATTTAACTCGGTCTTTCGTTCTTTATTCATTCGATTAATAATTTTTTTCATCCATTCAATTATTCATGTTTTTTTTATTTATTCTATGTATTATTCAGAACCCCTTCCTAATAAATAAAGATCCCCAAACCCCCAACATAACCTTCAACATAATTTAACTTTCATTTATCTTTATGAAGAGAATTTCATAAGTTTCAAAGAGAAAGAGAAAACTTGCAAATTGTTCGTGTTTGTTTGATTGAAGTAATAATGTAAGTATTTTTATGAGAAATATTATTGATTGTACATGTACCTATTATACTATGGATTCACAATCAGAATCAGCGCTTAGAAGTATAAAAAAATATTACATTCTTGGAACCTAAGTAATTAAATAGATATAGGTTAATAGAATTAATGAAATTGAATGTAGGTAAAGAGTAACGAAAAAAAAAAAAAAAATATCCATATTTTGTAATAAGATATTTTTATTATTAAAAAATTAAAATTTTTATTATTAAAAAATTAAAATTAAATTTTTTTTGGCAAATCAATACACAGACACACATAAACAAGTTTTTTTAATGTAAAAGTTATGTCTATGTTTGTTAGTCAATCACACCAAAACGGCTGAACAGATTTGAATGAAATTACGCATACAGACACTTAATAATCTAGAATAAAATATAAGATACTTTATATCCCTTAAAAAGGTGTGTGTATCCTGTGGGATAGAATGGAGTAGTTTACACAAAACTGCTCAAAGCATTTAAATTAAATTTTACGTGAGATTAACTTTCAATTTTGATTCCTTTTATTTTATTCCAAGTAGACAATATGTATCTTTAGTGCTATAGTTAGTCTCTCTGATGTTGTCGCGAAGTGTACATGGAAGTAAGTATCGTTATTATCTACTGTAGTTAGTGTTCAGGCAGTTAAAGAGAGCTACACCTTGGTCGCAAGTCCAAGGCGATGCCCGGCTAAGTATAAAGGTGTACATTTACGCAATAATTGTATTGTAGGAACGCAATAGAGCCAGTTTAAAAGGCATTAGAGCAAACTCAGTTATGCCGTACAATGGGGAGAGCCACTCTATATAGAGGAGGGTAGCCATAAAATTGTTAGGACATACTTTAAACTGATTTTTCGTAGTCTGTGACTTTTAATTAAAAGTATATGTCGGAGATTTTAATGATGCAAAGGAAGAAGGAGAGGGAATGATGCCTTTATGTGATCAACACTTCACTAGCACTATCCAGAGACTACTTCACTCCTTGAGAGACCACGCACGACTAAGATTACAGTTAAACTGTCGATGGACATAAAAGGTCGAGACTGTCAAACCGAAGGTAGTGACTACTACCCTACTCCAACGCCATAGATGGCGATGACGATTCGATTCGGATTCGATTCGATATTGGAGCAATACTACCTAGTAACACTCACTCAAATGATGATACCTTCACCTTTCGACCTCGCTACCAAATATTGAAATAATAAAGTACATTGCTCACGTACTCCTCTGAGACGGAGGCCTAGCACCACGCCACCAAACACACTACACTATTCTCACTACTTCAATATGTACTACGCGATATCACTTGGCAGACTAACTCAATTTTTTTATTGTAGATAGACTTATACCATGTCACAAACTGAGGGAAGAGAGAAAAAGATCAGTCAGTTGGAAAATGGAATCGTAAAAACAGAGGAAAGGTTGGCCAGATCTCCTTCTCCTGGTTCATTGGAACCGTAGCAGTCTTCTCTTCGCTCATCTCCTCACTCTATCTTTGAGCCGGCAACGCATCAGCAAAAGAAGAGATACCCTCGAGTTTTGTCGATGTCCATGGGCGACAGTGGCCACTTTCCATCACGTGGATCTCTATGTGGTCTGTTCGTTTGTTTATCTATCATAAAAGAAGAAGAAATGTCAACGTCTTATTAAATGTTTGTCCTAAATAGCATGGTCACCCCAATCATAACAAAGTTACGTCAACATCTCTACGCAAATATGTTTCAGATTTAGTACATAGAATGTTCTGTTTAGTACACTTTGGAAATATACAAACATACGTACAAATTGTATTAATATTAAGTAAGTTTTCTCCTGATATTATATGACGCAATATAAATGTGAAAACCATATCCAATATAGTTCAGTAGTTCACTTACTATTAGTAGTCAAGCCAAAAATTTACACGAAAATACCTATAAATTTTTTTTATTGGAATTTGATTTATGACATATTTTATTATTATCCCACAGGAACACTGAATTTTTCCAGGATAAAAAGTATCCTAAATGTTAATCTAGTTTATAAAGAATCTGTGACCCAAATTTCAATGAAATGTTTAGCCATTTTTGTGTAATTGAGTAAAAAACTTTCAAACTTTTCCATGCCATACCACACCCAGACATTTCCCCCCTCCCTCCCCTCTAATAGAAATAGTAATAACAGAAAAAGTCGATCGTATTTAATAATTTAAAGACACGCACGATGTAATTAGGGCAAAATAATCAATAAGTTGAACGTTTCATATTGTATTCTATAATATAATTAACTAACGACTTACCCTGTCTTTGCATGGGTAGTAGAGCATATTATCCCGTCATCTATCCCGCCATATATTGTTTTTTTTTAATATCTCAGAAAGAGATTTCTTAGCAAGTATGATTGCAGCTGACATCCTAAACAATTATCCTCATAATTCATCCAATTTACACAAAACCTTAACAAATTATACATCATAACGTTCCTCATGAATAACTCCATCTATTAGTGAAAACCGCATGAAAATCTGTTCAGTAGTCCTTGAGTTAAACTACACGAAAACAATAATTATGAAATTTATGTATACTAATGTAATTAATGCTTAACTACTAACTTGGTATTACTTTGACGAAAGTTTTGGGTTGTTTGGGTGTTTGGTATTCAGTCACTCAAAAACGGCTGAATAGATTTATATTAAATTTAATACAATTATAGTTCATAATATAGAGTAACGTATAGGATAATTTTTATACTTACTAAAAGATCATATTTTTTATTATCCCTACTAATATTATAAATATACAACTTTTCATGTTTAAATGTTTGTAGCTTGATCACTCAAAAACGGCTTAACGGATTTGAGTGAAATTTAGTAAATAAATAGTTTATTTTCTGTATTTACAGATAGGATAATTTTTATCCCTTTAAATTTTTGTATGTTTTATTATCCCTACTATATACTAAAAGTAAAGTTTTTTCATAATGAAATGTTTGTTGGCTCATTTACTCAAAAACGACTAAACAGATTTGAATGTAATTTAGCATGTAGATACTTTAATAATTGAATTAACAGATAGGATACTTATTATCTTTATAATAGACTGTAGGTTATTTAGATTGACCATATTTACTTAATTATAAAGAGTTCTCATAACTAAATGTTTGTAGTTTTCTCACTCAAAATCGGCTTAACAAATTTAAATAAAATTTTGCTATAAACATAGTTTATTTATTCGTTTACTATATGAGATACTTTTTATCCTTATCAAAAGATTGTATGTCTGATTATCTGTAAATGTTGTGAATGTAAAAAAAGATAATTAAATGCTTGTAGCTTAATCACTCAAAAACGGCTGAACAGATATGAATGAAATGTATTATATAGATAGTGTATCTATATTAAGACAAAGGATACTTTCTATCCCTATATCTATTATAACTTGGTAACACTTCTACGAATACTACATCACAACCTTTTAACTAATTGAATTATTTAACCTAGTTAGAGTAATTTATTTTTGTTTATTACCTACCCTCGCTTCATAGATATCAATTATAAAAAAATACACATAATGGCGGCATTTCAAAAACTATTTTTTCATATTTCTTTCCTCATCGAAGAGAGAATTTTTATTGAAATAAGGAAGAAACCATGAAAAGATGGAATGACAATAATATTACTTTTAACCGACTTGAAATAAACAAAAAATAAATATTACCATGTAATCAAAAATAAGCAATGTAAGGATCCCAACCCCCCCCCCCCCTCTCCGCCTCTCTTTAATGCTTACGTAATATTTATAAGTCCCTATAAGACTAGAAAGCTTTGTTGTGTGTGTCAAGTAAGTCGGAAATATTTTGGTTTTATTCCTGATGTTTGTTTCGACTTATCTCGAAAACTGCTTTATCAATTTGGATAATTATTTCATAAAAAATAGTCCATTTACTGAGGATTATTATAGTACTTATAATATTATGCTACGACCCATAGGAGCAGACTAGTATTATAAAATCTAGAAACTAAAAAAATATCAAATATCTCAAAAATTGTCTGATAGATATGGGTAATCTTTTTACATAACATAGCCTATTTTCTAAGGATTCATATATATTATATAAAAAAATTACGACCCATAGGAGCTGATAAGTTATACTATGTTGAAAATTAAATATATGGAGTAAATTCATTAATATCTTACGTGTAAAGCTGAAGTGTTTGTTTGTTTGAACGCGCTAATCTCAGGAACAACTGGTCCGATTTGAAAAATTTTTTCAGTGTTAGATAGCCCATTTATCGAGGAAGGCTATAGATTATATATCATCACGCTACGACCCATAGGAGCGGAGCTACACGTGGACGAAGTCACACGGGTCGACTAGTTTAATAATAAGTAGATTTAGATTTTTCTTTAAATAGCCTATTTTTCTAAAGATCCATATTTTATTTATATTAAAGACTACGACCCATAGGAGTTGCTCAGTGTTACACAATGTAGAAAATAAAGATATTGAGTAATTTCATTAAAATTTAATAATAAATGTCAAGTAAGTCGTAACATTTATTTTATATGTTTGCTAGCACTTATTTCAAAAACTTCTATTTATTTTATGATTCTTTCGTAACTAAGAGAAGAGAGGGAAGGTCACCTTGTATATTGATAACAGTTTATCTTATCGTTCAATTAAAAAATCGATGTTGAATGTCAATAAACTTGATAGTATAACAGTTACGAGAATTCTTCCAAATTGATTCACTTTACGTGCTATAAAAAGGACATGAAGTGTTAAATGTGCTATTTATAGATGGTATAACTAACAGAGAGTTTTTTAGTTAGTTTATCCACCTGGAAGGTTAAAAAAGGGAGTTTAGAGCTTCAGTCTTTAAATCAACGCTTAAAATTGATATATTGATAAAATAATCTATAGAAAAAAAAATAAGATAATATACGGAATGCTTATATTACAGATAGATACATGATATGATAGTGGTCTTAAAACATTATGAAATGGAATCCCCTACTACCAAATTTTATCGGATTTCGACGTCAGACTGAAATCATCAAGATAGTTCTCTTACGTCAATTTGTTTATCATATTAATAGAAACTAATAATTAATTTTAATAAATCTTACGTTTTTATTACTACTGTAGTTATATTATATGATAGTGGTTTTAAATCTAGGAAATGAAATCCCTTACCCGTAAATTTTCTAGGATTTTAGCTTTAAATCAATGTGACTGATCGCTTTTATCTCTGAATTTAATGATGTTATTTGATCTCTTATAGGTTAGACAAGTTATATTAATAAAAACATACATATACGTACATAAACATATATTTAAATCTATATATTATACTTAACATTAATATAGTTATATATGTAAAGTATTGTATGTATAAATAATATGATATTTAGTCATTTCTATAGATTATAAATTAAATATAGTACAATAGTTAATTTATCAACATCATAGTCGTCTTACGTTAGTTTATTTGTTTTTATCTCTAAAACGGATTAACCGATTTTAATAAATCTTTTACTAATATATAGCTGCATTATTCCCAAATAACATAGGCTATGTAAATTATACATAAATAGTATAGCGAAGCGAGGGCGACTAGCTAAGCCCTAACAAAGAGCCTTTGTAAGGTAAACGAGTGATTTAATTATGTTGACTGCACACATCAAGTTTTGTATGAAAAAAGATAAAACCTTTTACTTTATTATGAAGTCAAAAAAGGTGTATATGTGTATAAAATTTATACATTAATACAGATTTATACATCAGAATAACTTTTTAAAAGTATTTTGTACATTCAAGATTTAACTAAAAGTGTTAGTAAGTCGGAAAACTAATTTCAGATTTATTCCAGATTTATTGGACTTATCTAATAATTTCTTTATATAACTCATTCATTATCATTATTGTATTTATTAAATTAGACTACGACCCATAGGAGCAGAGAACTTTACTGGAATAAATAATCTGTTTAAAAATAACAATAAAAATCAAGTAAGTCGGATAAATTATTTTATACTAGAAAAGTAACTGTTTGTTAGGCTTTCACGCTTAAACTACTGAACCGATTTTGATTAAAATTAGTACAAAGTTAGACTATAGCTTGAGAAAGGATATAGGCTATGTTTTATCGCGAAAAAAGGACTTGAAGGGGTTGAAATAGGGGATGAATTGCATCGAGCTATGTGAGTGCTTAAGTCTTTGATGTTAGTGTTAGTAAATTGCACCCAGGTGAAGCTGGGGCAGTTTGACTAGTCAAGAAAACTACGGCCCACCGAAAGCAGTATCCCAAAATGTAGAATATTTATAAGATAGAGCTTTTACCGCGTCTTTGCTCGCACTATAGCTATAAAATAAGTATCAGAGATCATTACTGTAGAAATAAATCGTAATATATATATATGTCGGAGGTGTGAGTTAGGTTTAGGTTAGGTTAGCCTTAGGTTAGGTTAGCCTTGTGTTAGGTTAGGTTAATGTTAGTCTAATCTTAGTTTTAGACGGTGAAACTAAGCAGTGGAGGTGAGTGTTATGATCATTTAAAGGATATCCTTAAGCCTACACCTTGGTCACAAGTCCAAGGCACTGCTTGGGTTCCTGTCATAATAGTTCCTGTCATAATAGTAAGAGATCGTAAAGTTTAGTTATATCCTGACCGTGTTGCGCCCGTATAGCTTTTGTGATAGGCCATCCATCTATATCCTTTTTTTTATTTTTTTTTTAGTTTCCGACATCAGAAGTGGGATAGACCTTCGCTTCACATGGGGTCTATCAGCATTCTCGTTATTAGATTATGACGTTGAAAGATTTTTAAGAAAATGTAAACCCGTGCGATTAAAAATAATGGTTGTAGATCATGTACCAGTTACCAAATTAAGTTGAAGTTAATGGTGATCATGATTAGTAAAATGGATTTTGGTTTCTTGAGTGATAGAATCTATCGACCGTATTGAAATTTGTTGCAGTCCATGTGATGGATGTGCGTGAGAGTTGCGATCCAAGAGGTGGATGCGCGTGTGCTGGTAGTTGCGATTACCGGTCGGCTGTGAGAGCCGTGGTGATGGAGTGTATCACTCAAGGATTTGTAGAAGTAGTTAGTGTGTAGCTTTTGAAAGTTGGAATAAACAGTTCTGGTACATGGCTCTACTTGATGATGTTGTTTTCGTGTAGTAGAAAATTGTCATTATCTTAATTTGATAGCAGTCCGGCCAAAGACAGTGTTAGTTTCGCCAGAATTAGTTCCTTTAGTACCTTGACAGGAATCGGTGCGAAGTAAAGACTAGAGAGTATAACGTGTGCGTTCGGTACGTTGAAGATACAGACTTGCTTTAAATCTTGATTAATCGTTTAAATTAACGTTTAGCCAGCTCATCGGTTAAGATGAAGACGATATTACTTCGATTGTGATACTTTGAAATAAGTTCCTTTAATGTCGTTCGATGTAGACTAATGACTAGTTAATTATCCAGTTCAGTTAGTACGTTTACCAATTTTAATTCTTGTGACTTCGCGTTGAATAAAGTATTGTCAGGAAAGACGAACGGATTTCCTTGTGATAGTTGGTTTAGAAATTCAGTATCACCCGAGGACGGTCGTGCGTCAGAACGGCCGTGTCGGAGGTGTGAGTTAGGTTTAGGTTAGGTTAGCCTTAGGTTAGGTTAGCCTTGTGTTAGGTTAGGTTAATGTTAGTCTAATCTTAGTTTTAGACGGTGAAACTAAGCAGTGGAGGTGAGTGTTATGATCATTTAAAGGATATCCTTAAGCCTACACCTTGGTCACAAGTCCAAGGCACTGCTTGGGTTCCTGTCATAATAGTTCCTGTCATAATAGTAAGAGATCGTAAAGTTTAGTTATATCCTGACCGTGTTGCGCCCGTATAGCTTTTGTGATAGGCCATCCATCTATATCCTTTTTTTTATTTTTTTTTTAGTTTCCGACATATATATATTTTTTCTATATAAAAAGTATCCTATGTTACTTCTAATACTCTCAAGAATGTGTGTACAAAGTTTCATGATAATCGGTTAAGTAGTTTTTCGTGAAAGCGTAACAAACAATCTTACATTCACATTTATAATATTAGTAGGGATGTTTATTAGCATTTATAGCAAAAAATACTAAATTTATTTTGAACTGATTTTCGTATTTAATAGCCATATATATATATATATATATTATATAATCTAGAAATAAAAAAAAAAAAATGAGAAAGTTCGTTTCAATCAGTTTAAATATAACAAGTGTCAAGTAAATCGGAAAAGTGAGTTCGTAAGTTTGTTAGAACTTATCTCAAAATCTGCTTGCACGATTTTGATGATTTTTTTACTTTAAATAGACTATATGCTAATGATTCTTATCACCATTATGTTATAAGACTACGATCCATAGGAGAGGAGCTGCTATATAAAATTCCAGAACATAAAAATCATGAAAGTATCAAGTAAGTCGGAAAATTAATTTCGGATATTTATTAGCACTTATCTCAAAAACTGCTGAGTTGATTTAGATAATACTTTTAGTATTAAATAGCTCTATTATTTAAGATATTTATTATATTAGACTACGACCCATAGGAGTTCAAGGAATAGCGTGGTGGAGTAAACAAATAAAACAGATAATCCAAATTGTAAGGTTTGGGTTTCTTTGTTAAATACGCTAAAGTTAATTAAGTTTGCTGCACACAGTGTTAGGTTTAATGTATATAGTGGGGGAAAAACAGACGCTTGACACTGTTTTTTTGTCCAAAAGTATTGTCAATAGATAGCTCCACTATGTAAGGTTAAAAACCAATGATATATTTTATTGATGGAAAATTAATTTCAAGCACTTTTCCATCTATTGCTAGTTTGATTTTGATAATATTTTTTTAGATAATATAACTTTACAGAGGATTGTATTACTGCCAAAATTATCAATCTCAGTCCAACATCTTTAGATTACGAATTGACAATAGGTAACAAATATAAATTTGTGTATATTATGTATCTACAATCTAAACATTTTGGATGAAGGATGGAAACTAAATAAGATTGTATTTAACAAGAAATTCAAAATGGCAACATTATGGCGTCTTTCCTTAGCCTAATAAAAAAAAAAAAATCTGCATTTTGGATTGAAATTGAATATTAATTTTGGCTTATATATAATAAGATTATTACTCAAAGAGGGTCATCAGTGTAATATGATGAAGAAATAAGTCGGAATATGAGTTTCGAGTGTTTGTTAGCATTTATCTCGAAAACAGCTGGGTTTGTAAAGCAATACTGCAATGGGAAGGAAGTCCAGAACTTAGAAATATATAGTATACTTGAGCCAGTTGTCAAATGGAACTCGTCTAATGACCATTATGGCTGTGCAGTGGTTTGGTGTCGTGACGCTGAGTCTCCATTATTAAGGTTTACAATCTTCCTTAGAGATACCTCTTGTTTTGTTGATGCGTTGCATCCTCGAAGATAGAGTGGGGAGGGGGAGTGATGAAAAGAATACTGCGGTTTCAGCGGACCCTGAGAAAGAGCCCACAATCCACAAGATCCGCAGCATCAATGGGATGGATGAGGGAGGTGGTAAGTATGGCCCACATGCGGCTCGACCGGAACGCGTCAAAGACACTTGACGGTCGCATTCGCAAGCCAGTCGGGGAACAGATCCCCTACTACCAAGGGGGTGTTGGGTTACTCGGCTCTTACGAGATGCTCTCCCAGCGGCAGAGGGGAATAGTATTCCAAACCGTCCCCACACGGGTGAGTATATTAGTATTAATCTTAAAAGGGCTGTATTATTCAAGACATTCCTCACAGGAAAGGTATTGATTGAGGAAAGGATATGGGAGGCTGCGACTCAATTTTCGAAACCATCATCAGTTTAAAAGAGGCTGTAGAGTTTGCCAGAGAAAATGTTCGGATCCTTTGCGCAGGAGAAGACCAGGGGACAAGAAGTGGGTATTCGCAGCTTCTCGCTATGAGTCCCACATACCCCTCCATCTCAGGGGGGATGCTCGAACGCATTTCCCATCCATTGAGTTAGTAATAGTTTGTAATCTTATATAAATTTATAAAGCTGAAGAGTTTGTTTGTTTAAACGCGCTAATCTCAGGAACTACTGGTCCGATTTGAAAAATTTTTTTAGTGTTAGATAGTCAATTTATCGAGGAAGGCTATCAGCTATATATCATCATGCTACGACCAATAGAAGCTGAGCTACTCGCGGACGAAGTCGCAAGGGTCGACTGGTAGTACTTGAAAGTAAAAGCATTTATTAGTACTTAAAAATAGATGAACTGAAAAGTATTTAGTAGTAGTTAGAAGTTGGATTTGATAGTATATAATCACCGTTGCCATGGAAACCTAAAAGCATATTTTTAGTACCTTGTTGTAAATAAATTATAATGACAAGTTTTAAGTACTGATGAAAATTTTCATGAAAGTTTTCAACTCCAACTCTGGTTAATGAGGTTGTAGTGACCATTATCATAAAACTGGAAAGTAACTGTTTGTTAGGCTTTCACGCTTCAACTACTTACCCGATTTTGATTAAATTTTTTACAGAAATAGAATATAGCTTCAGAAAGGATCTAGGCTACGTTTTGTCGCGAAAAAAAGGCTTGAGGGGGTTGAAATATGGGAGGAAATTGCATTCCGAGCTGTGTGAGCGTTTAAGTCTTTGGGAGTTAGTCACATATAAATTATGTTAATGTTAGTAAATAGCACCCAGGTGAAGCTGGGGCGGGTTGACTAGTATTAAAAAGTTTATCATCATCAAGAAAACTACGGCCCACCGAAATCAGTATAACAAAACGTTAACGGATTGCATTATTTGTAAGACATATTTTCTATACTTTTATTTCTATAAGTAAATACTGAGGATTATTATTGTATTAAAAAATTACGATCCATAGACGAGAAGGTGTTATAAAATCTAGAACGTTAAACAAAAATAAAAGCATCAGAGTGTCTTTGTAACAAATTCTACATTTGCTACGTGTTTACATAAAATTTTTACGATAAACATTTTCCTACAAAAAGAGACAAAAATAACTACAAAGTGCTACTCCAGACTGTTAAATTAATATCAACAAAGAGCCACGAATATCTAAAAGACCAATCTTTAACGATTTTTCTTGAAAATTAGCTGTTAAAGTACCTTACTGAGCTCTACAAAATGCTACGATAATTATAAACTTGTTTTCGATGTGGTACAAACATCTAGAACGAGCTAAAGATATTTACAGAGTTCTGTACGTGTTTACAAAGTTTTATAAATATCTACACAGCGCTACGACACATTAAAAATTGCTACATAGTTCACAAATAGCTACAACCTCTAAACCTGCTACCCTCTGCCACTGGAAGAGCATCTCGGAAGAGGCGAGTAACCCAGAACCCACTTGGTGGTAGGGGATGTGTACCCCGAAAGGCTTGCGACCACCAGCATGCGAATCCAACCGCCAAGTATCTCTGACTCGTTTCGGCCGAACCGCATGTGGGCCAGATCTACCCCTCCCTCTCCCATCTCATTACTGTTACAGTTCCTATGAACACCTGGGTTATTGCTCGAGGTCCATAGAAATCGCAGCAGTTTTTCCTTTCCACCTCACTCTATGTTTGAGGCGGCAACGTATCGATAAAATAAGAGATATCCTCTAGTTTTGTCGACGTCCGTCGTATCTATGATAAAAAAGGGAAAAAAAAACAATTACCAAGCGCTACGAAACTCTACCCAGAGCTACAATCGTCTAAAAAGAGTCACAATAGTTTAAAAGATGCTACGAAAGTCTACAACGTGCTACAAACGTCTGTACAGTGCTACAAACATCTACGAAGTTTTATAAATATTTACACAGTGCTACGCCATATTACAAAGCGCTACGAAAGTCTACAAAGAGCTACAACTGTCTAGAAAGTGTTACAACAGTCTGGAAGCTACTACGAAAGGCTACGAAAGACTACAAAGTGTAACAAGAGTCTGTAATGGACTACGAAGAGCTACGAACTGATACGTAGTATCTACGACGTAACATTTCTAACCGTTTGAATAGTTTAGGAGTTTCGGACACGACCTATAAAGTTTACTAACAGGCGGCTTAAGTTTGGTAGCGCTAATTGAGGTAGTGTTGCCAAAAAATATATTATCTAAAATATTTACTAATCCGTACTCGCTTCGCTGAGGCGTATTGTGATCGTTAACTTCATCACTCACTCGTAACCCTTTTATCTTACTAATATTATAAATGTTAAAATTTGTTTGTTTAGATTTTTGTTACTCAATCACGCAAAAACGGCTGAACAAATTTCAATGAAATTTGGTACGCAGATAGTTTATAATCTGGATTAACACGTAGGCATCTTGATTTAGTGATTTTTTTGTACCTATTTTGCAATTTTCAATAATAAACTCTCACACTCTATGGTCATTAGTAAAGATCTCTAATGTACAGATAAGTCATCCTATGTAAGTTTTTAATAAAGATACTATTATATAACTATAAATATATAAAAAATAATAAATAAATAGACTACTTTTATGTCGTAAATATTCAGAGTTCCTGTGGGATAATATTAAAATTGAACTGAACATGTTGACTAGATTGTCATAAATCATTATAAATAAGATCATAACAATGTGCGATTGCATCAGACGTGCAGTAACAAATATAATCATATTTCAACCAATTTACACAATACTTTAACAAACTATACATCTAAACCTTCCTTATGAATTAATCTATCTATTGGTGAAAACAGCATAAAAATCAATTCAGTACTTTTTGAGTTTATGGCGAAGAGATAGAAAGACACGACGTTGTACTTTGTTTTATAATATGAAGTGAGGTATTGTTTTATAATGTCTTAAATGTTAAAAAAATCATAGTTTTTATTTAATTGAGGGGAAGAGAGGGCTACTTATTTTAAGATGATAGTGTTTAATTATCGCGAAATTTACTCAAAAAAATTTATAATCATTGGTCATAGAGTCAATTATTAAGGGAGTCTTGAAAGGTTGATTGATTAAGTAGGTTGATTATTGAGTGAGTTGGTGAGTGAGTAGATGGGTCAGTAACTACTAAAAGACTCATTGAGAGACTAAATTTATTAGTTGATTAGTGGGTAGATGAGTTCATAGATTAATAATTGAGTTATTGGGTGAATGAGAAAAATTATAAGATTTAATGAATTACGGAGTTGAGTAAGTGACGTGGTTGGGTGGTTAAAAAATGAGTGATTAAAATTGAGTGCAGTGAGGGTAGATAAATCTTCGAAATAATGTATTTGCTGACCGTACTTAATATACTTTATAATGTCCTCTACAAATTCAAGAACTTAGGATCTAAAATATTACAACTAACGTTACATATACGGTATCCATAATACAGCTAAAAAGTAGCCGAGACTAGAATCTGAAGTAATATCCTTGAGGGATTAACGACGACTTGTAAGGGATGAAAAAGTTTGGAGACGACTGTCCTTGTCCTTGACTTGCTATTATTGGGCCAGCATTATTATATATATATGTCGGAGCATAGTAAAAGATTATCGATTAATCGAATCGTTATCGTTGTCTATGGCGTTGGAGTGGGGTAGTAGTCACTTCCGTTGTTTTGACAGTATCTACCCTCGACCCGTTATATGCGATCGACAGTCTGACTGAAGTCTTAGTCATGCGCGGTCTCTCAAGAAGTGAAGTAGTGTCTAAATAGTGATAGTGTTGTGCAGTGTTGTGTTAGTGCTAGGAGTGCTGTCCGATCAAGGTCACGTGAGTACCTTACAATGTAATTACCTCGTCTTATGTTAGGTTAGGTTAGCCTTAGGTTAGGTTAGCCTTGTGTTCGGTGTTAGGTTTATGTGAGATTACCCTTGGGTTTAAACAGAGAGCCTGAGCAGTGGAGGTGAGTGTCGTAATTACTTAAAGGAATTCCTTAAGCCTACACCTTGGTCACAAGTCCAAGGCACTGCTTAGGTTTCTCTCGTAATTGTTAGAGATCATTTGATAATTTATCGGTTCAATAGGAGTATCTACGTTGCGTTTACCCAATATTCCATTCAATACCATCACCCCCTTTTAGTGTTCCCCAATATTCCCCATCTCCCTCCTTCCATTTCCTTTTCATCATCATTTAAAATCCCCGACATATATATATTTTTTTTATTTTTATTTTTATGTATTTACTAATTTACCCACAGCATTAATAATTTGTGAGTTGGCGGGTTACCGAGTAAGTGAGTTGGTGGGTTATTGAGTAAATTAAGATATCGATGCGTCTGTATGAATGAATAGATAGATAGAAGATAATGATGAATGAGTTACTGAGTGAGTGATGGGGAGATGTTTTATGACTTGTTGCACCCTCAGAGCAGGGCCAACTGTAGGATATTTTTCTGTTTTCAGTGAATTACTTGATGACTTTGTATCTTTTTAAGATTTGAGATGCATTACCTGGATGATGATAAACTAGAGCCTATAGATGTCACTGTTCTACATTAAAAAAAAAACAATTTAACATTTATAGCATAGCTTTTTTACCTCAGTTAAGCGAGGGTGAGTTTTGGTTAAATCACAAAAGCCTGTAAAGCTTCTACAAATATTTTATTTAATTAAAATCCTGGAGGAGGAGTGGAAAACTGAAAGAGTAAGTTTATGAGTAAATGGGTGAGTTAGTTAGAACGTCGCAGGCAGATGGCTGAACAGATTTTAATGAAATTTACTACACAGATACTTTATAAACTGAATTAACGTATAGGTTACTTTTTATCCCGATAAAGTTCAAAGTTCCTGCGGGATAGTAAAATATGTTTACAGTATAAGTGCCTGAGTATTTTTAATTAAATGTTATTTTTGATAAATCGTTTTGTACGTGATATATTACACCCGTGCGAAGTCGGGGCGGGTAGACTAGTATATTAATATACAAATGACTAAACTGAGCCATGTCCGCCGTCAGGCATCTTAATTAACTGTCTTTATTAACATTTTACGGGGTAAAACCTTTTTTGGGATAATTCGCCTGTCTATTACTAATATGTTTTGATATTAAAAATACCCTCTTTGGGACAGTATGACTAGTAATTTCGTGGTGTAAATTTCATGTTATAATATTGAAGTATAAGTTAGTGAAGAGATAAAAAAGATCACACGAGTCTTGTGAGTGAGAATTTAATTGTAGGAGACGTCTTTAAACCTACTACTGGGTCTCAATCCCTAAACAAATGCTTGGCTTCTTGTCTAAAATTCAAGTTACTATAGAAGTAATTTATCTGGAAGTTCAATTTAAATGAAGATTAAAGAATTTTGATGTTATGATTTTAAATGGCTGTATCTTTTGATTGCGCTAACTAATTAGCCTGTTTTTTTTTTTAAATTAATAAAATATTAAATAATGTATCATTTTTTAAAAATAAACTTTTAAAAGAATTTAATTTGTTTCTGAGAAAATGGGGAATAAATATTAGAGTAACATTTTCTATTTGAGTTTGTCGAAGAGTTTTTTAAATGGCTGTATCTTATGATAGTGTTCACTTACAACAGTAAATTATTATTTTTTAAATAAAGCATTAAAACATTTATTATTTGTAATTATATTAATTGAATAACTTTGAAGACTTTTTTTTTAAATAATAGATTAAATATTAAAGTAACATGATGAATTATTTCTTTTAAGATTTTTGTATTTTTTGATTAAGTTTACTTAGAAGCCAGATTTTGTTTTAAATTAATGAAGTATTTAATGGCTTAACATTGATTTAAAATTCAATTTAATAACAACTTATTTTGGAGAAAATATAAATTAAATTGGAGGTGACGTTGGCCTCACTTTTCAGTAAGTAATAATAAATTATTTAAATGGCTGTATCTTTTGATATAATTAGCTTTTAAGTCTAAATTGAGATCTAGCACTTTAGATATTAAAAATATAAATATTTAGAGGTGAGGTGACAAAACTATTTAAATTATTTATATATTTATGAAAAAATGGCGGAATAATTTATATTTTATACAATAAAACTTATTCATAAGATTTTTGAGCTTTTTAGTTAATCAGTTTCTTGCCATTAATATAATCAAAATGGTGTTGATTTTTCCCATAGAACATATGTATGAATATTAATTATAAGTATGTACTCAAAAATCGGTATTAAAGTATATACAAATGATACAACTTGTATGTAAATATGTTAAACAGACAACACTAGGGACTAACTTTTATATTATATAGGAAACTTCCTTCTCATAAAACCTTGCAAAGTAGAACGACGTCCCTTGGGGTTTAGTGGCTTTATATAATAATATACAATGATAGTATTGTCAAAATGTGTTTTTATATAATCTATACAATCTATTCGTTATTTTTTATATGTAATGGCTGTAACTTTCAGACTACAATAGATTATGTAATCCATTTAAAGTCAACGCTGTTAAAATTTGGTAACT
This sequence comes from Limenitis camilla, assembly GCA_905147385.1. NCBI lineage: Eukaryota > Metazoa > Arthropoda > Insecta > Lepidoptera > Nymphalidae > Limenitis > Limenitis camilla. The sequence goes on from LR990253.1 coordinate 6,702,521, forward strand.
ATGACGACTGATACAGGTAAAACCTCATTTTACGTACATTAATGATAACATAAAAATACAAATGTAATATATTTAAAATCTATAGAACAATACCTTTCAAATGATATATTATTTCATGTATCTTCTAATATAAAAAAGAATAAAAAATTTAATTACAAATTTACACTAATTATGCTAGTGTATAGATAGATGTGTTTTATCGAGCTATAATCATGATTTGAGAGAATAAAAAGTAATATATAATCAAAATACAGTCAAATATAATTTATACAATCTATTCTTTTTTTTATATATATTAATAGCTGTATCTTTCAAAGCACAATAGGTTAATAAATCCATGAAAAGTCAGTACTGTAAAAATGTTTCAATTTGTCAACTTATATAAATAAAATCACACTATATCTACTTTAATAACAATAAATAGATATAAATTGTACATATTTGAAATCTATAGGACAGTACCTTTCAAATAAAATATTCTTTATATTATTTTTTAGTATAAAAAAATTAAATAAAATTAACCATAAATTTGCACTTCATATTTAGTTTCTATAAAAACTACTATTAAAATATAATTATGATTTTAAAAAAGAATAACATACATATATAACATTTTTAAGGTTTTGTCTTATTAATACAATCTGTACTACATAGCCTTTTACTTTATACATTAATGGATGTATCTTTCGAGGCATAATGGAATATTAAATCCGTCTATAGTCTGTACTGTCGAAAATGTTAACTGCGCTGTCTTGTGTAGATAAAAACTCATTTTATCTACTTTAATAACAATAAATAGATATAAATTTTACCAATTTAAAATCTATAGGACAGTACCTTTGAAATAACATATTCTTTATTTCCTCTTTGAGTATAAAATGAACCATAAATTGACCCTAAACATTTTAATTCTGCAAAAAGTTTATCAAGCTATCATTATTTAAAAGAAAAAGAAAATAATGTATAATGATAACATTATGAAAATATTGTTGTATTTAATCTTTAGTATCTATTCTTTTGTTTTAAACATAAAAGGCTGTATCTTTCGAAGTATAATAGGTTACTTAATCCATTAAAAGTCTGTACTGTCCAAAATTGTTAACTCTTCTGCCTTATACAGTTAAAACCTCATTTTACTTACTTAAATATCAATATATAGATAATACATTTATATGTTTAAAATCTATAGGACAGTACCTTTCAAATGACATATTATTTTAATTATTCTCTAATATAAAAAAATATTTAAAATGCAATACAAATTAATACTATATATTAAGATTGTGTAAAAAGTTTTATTAAACTATAATCGTAATTTGAAAGGTACAGCCCTTTATATACAAAGTTCTATAATAAATAAGGTATTCGTAAATAAATATTTCTTGGTCTACCTTCATAATTCAGTTTATTTCACATTCATATTTCATCTCGGAAAAAGCATCAGATATAAAAGTCAAAGAAGGAAATTGGATTGATTTTTAAAGAAATTGCTTGTCTGTCTGTGTGTTTGTAAGATATAAATAACGTTTTTTTATATATACTTATAATTTTAAAAATATTTAAAGATGTATGAGTGACGATCACGCTTGACCATTTATAATATAGCTAATGAAGTTACTCATCAGTAATAATAATAAAAACATTACAACCTATCATAAATAAAGAAATTATTATTTTTACTAATTAAACGAATATAAATATTTGTTATAAGAAAAGAGGGAATGATTTATATTATATATAATTTAAAAGGTACTGTCCTACAGATATAAGAATATATAAATTAAATATATATTGAAATGAAGGACGAAATAACAAAAATACTAAAACCATACTCGAAATTATTATTGTAATGTTAAACTAACTCTCTTACTTTATTGTTTTCTAAAAAAAATACTGAAGTTATTCTGATGAATTTTGGTGGAAAGATAGACAAAGCTTTATTTAAATATATGAGTTACTTATTGTTATAAAAATTAAAGTTATAATTTGTGAAATTGAATGAATTTGGATAGAGTAACGAATAAATCCTAGTCGACAAATAATTCATTTTTTATTACATCCTCACGGCTAAAGTACTGAACCAATGTTGATGATATTTGCTATAGATATAGGTAGAACTATGGAAAAATGTATAGAATAGGTTGTTGTATCAAAACAAAAATTGAAAGCTTACAAAAGGTTAAAAAACTGACTGAGTTCTTATCACAAAGTGTTCTCTTTTTTTATTACATCTGCACAGAAATGGCTTATTCAGTTTTGATGAAAATTAGTACAAAAATAGATAATATTTTAGAAAAAGATATAGTAATAGTGTATTCTGTAAAATTGAGGACAGAAAGGAAGAAATACTAAAGACGATATTCATATCACAGCTTATTCACTCTATTTATTACTTTTTCATGACAAATACTGAACATATCTTGATGAATTTTGAAATAAAGATAGACAAAGCCTTAATGAAAAAATAGCAAATTTTTTATGAATATCATAACCTTGAATTTTGTGAAGTTGGGAAATAAAAGGAAAAACATTAAAGGCAACATTCATATCACTTTTACTGTCTTCACGGCAAAACGGCAAAACAAATCTTAATGAATTTTTACATAAAAATAATAGAGATAGAGATAAAAATATACGCAACTTTTTAGTACCAAAATTAAACTCAAAGTTTGTGAAATTTGAGAAAGCAGAGATAAAACATTAACGACCAAATCCTTGTCAAAACTTATAAATGTGACTCTCAATAACTTTTCACGACAAAATGGATAAACTAATTTAGATAAATTTGGTATTAAAATAGATGAAAAAATATAGATTACTTTTTGTAATGAATTTTGTACTAAAAATTTGTAAATTTAGGAAAAGGGGAGACAGGTTCTATTACGTCTTAAATAATCCAATTTTAATGAATTTAATTTGGTACAGAAATAGACGAAATTTTGGAAATGGTAGAGGTTATTATTTCTTTTCCAGATTATAGTAATAAGTTGTGAAAGTAGAAAAAAAATAAGCGCGTTTTCATGATAAAACTACTGTATTAATTGTGATGAATTTAAGTAGCCAATAGATGAGAGATAGAAGATAAAGTTGTGAAACATTAAAGACTAAATCTCAATCGTAAAACTCTCTTTCATTATTACTTCTTCGCAACAAAAAGACTCAACCGATTTTAATAAATTTTGGCATAAAAATAGTTCAAAATCTGGTGAAAGATATTGGCTACTTTTTAGTATCAAAATTATAGTTAGTTTATGAAAATAAGGATATGAAAGAATAAAGACCAAATCTTAATAACTAACTCTCTTTCTTTATTACGTTTTAAAACAAAACTACTGAATAAATTTTGATAAATTTAAGGATAAGAATAGATAAAACCTTATAGAAAAATATAAGCTACTTTTTAGTATCAAAATTAAATTTAAAAATTCTGAAATTAGAAAAATAAAACATTAAAGACCGAAATCGTAACATGAAATATCTATCTTTCTATATGACGTCTTCACGTCTAAAATACTAATCTAATTTTGATAGATTTTGATATAAAAATAGTTTAAAACCTGGTGAAAGATATAGGCTACATTTTAGTATCAAAATAATTTTGAATATTATGAAATTGTGGATAAAAATCTTAATCATATAAAATTTTTAATTTATTCATACAATAATCATTGTTATTTCTCTTTATCTTTTTTTACGTTTTTATAAAAAAGCGGCTAAATTTTTAAAGATGAATTTTGGTATAAACATAGATGAGACATAACAAAAAGATATAGACTCCTTTCTGTTACCAAAATCAAACTTGAAGGTTACGAAATTGTCGATTAAAGTTAAAGCTACATATCTCTTAAAGTAGTATAGGTACGTAATTTTTTTTTTCAAAAATAGGTAAGTAACTTACCATTAAACACACAAACACTTACACTATTTAAACACGATATGGATAATACGACTAGAGACACGTCCGCCCGCCCCGGAGCGCGTTCATCGACTGAAGCGAAAGCATAACGTTGCTATATATATAGGGGTTGGGAAATGGGGTTGGTTATGTATGTTGCTCTGAAATTATTGTTAGGCTTAGAAAACTGCTTTAAATATACACTCTCGCCTCCCTCAGTGTTACTATTTCACAAATAGATTAATTATGACTTAGTCATAATTAATCCAAACAAATTCATAAGTGGCTTCAAGAATTTTTAAACCATCATATTAAGAATTCTTATGTTGTTACTTAAATACATTCTAATAGCTTTTCTCGCTTCCCTGAGTGTGATTTTTTCTTTATTAATATCTATAATATTGCTATAATTCACTTTATAAGGATTTAGCCATAATTACTGAGAGACTCGCTTCTCTACGTACGACTCATGTTGATATTAACTTCTATGCTAGTTCTATATAAGATTGCTAAAAGAAGAACAACCTCGCTTCTCTCAGTACAATTCTCTGAGACAATTATATCGGTGTTTATATTCTTTAGCCATGATTACCCCAAACAAGATCATATGTGGCTTCAAAATTAATATTCAAACTAATGATATAAATACAACTTTTAGCTCTTAAAAAGCTACTTATGGCTTCAGAATTATTTTTCGAACAGCAATTATTTACTTTATTATAGAAACTTAAGTGGTAAGTAGTCATTTTAATGCAGTGACACTCACATATTGCTATGGTAACTTGGTACTACAGTTTCAACCGCGAACACGCCAAACAGTCCACGCGTCCACTGACCAAGGTAGACCGCCGAATGTGGTTGAAACTGTAGTACCAAGTTACCATAGTAATACGTAAGTATCACCATTTTACAAAGCTTTAAAAATATATTAATCTCTCAATCAATACCCGTTTGTCTTGTTATTGAAATCTGTATTGAAAACGATTAGCCATAATTAATCTTGTCAATAGAATTAGTGGCTTCAGAATTAATTTTCAACCACAAATGTTAATGCTACTTATTGTTTTACTAAATTGATATTAATATCAGCCCTCTCTTCTCTAAGTATAGCTCCTTTCATATATTCTTGGATTTAATTTTCATAACAAAATTTATTGACGTTAAAAAAGTGTATATGTAAAGTTTGATTTGACATATCTCTTAAATAATAAAGCCGATTTTGATGAAAATTTTATTTTTGGATAGAGAATTTATTAAAGAATGTTGTATTTTAAAATAGTTGTTAAATAAATTTAGGGTTGTCACCTAAAAATAGAAAAATTCAAACTCAGTAACCAAATTGGTATAAATTTATTATTAGGGTAAGGGGTCAAAAATTCATTAAAAATATAATGATAGGGGTCACATTTGTACACTGTAGAATCAACAGGCGTCCTTATTAACGAAGCGAGAGGGTCGAGGTTTGTCACTGAGTGGATATTAAAATTTTTATTATTTCGTCCAAAATGTTGTCGTTTTACTCACTTGACCTAATTTAAGAATTAACATCTCTTACTTAACCGACTTTTGTCAAAAGATGCTGTCTTTATTGTGAAATTAAAGACACGCCCTAGCTTTGTACGGATATTAAATATTTATTTTTTTGTTACATCAAAAAGGGATTAGACACCGTTTAAGATGAAAGCTCCCAGTCAGATTGACTTTTTCCGACATTTTCAGCAAATATATTCATATTTTATGTAACTTACATGAAACCTTAACAAATTATATATCAAAACCTTTCTTATTAATCACTCTATCTATTAGTATAACCGCATGAAAATATGATTAGTAGGTTTTAGGTTAAATAGGGTTGCAACTTCGACTGCGTTTTTGTTACTAAAACGAGTCCAAGGGTAGGTTTTTGTTAGGTTAGCAGAGAGCGGCATAGATATGTTTTTTTTTTAATATGAAAATATATAGTAATAAAATATCCCCAGAAGATTAAAATGGAGGAGTCAGTTGGGCAGCCTCAAAGGAAATGTTTTGAAATAAATCACAAAAATAGGCAAGAAAATTTGACCTTGAAACCTCTCCGAGATTGGTTGGTCCATCAGCCTGATCAAGCTCTTGGCTGTAAGGAGAACACATTGATCAAATCGCCATCTTTACTAAAACATACTGAAATGGTCCGAAAAGTACCCTCAGTATGATAAAAACACGTAAAGTCAATCAAATGAGGATTACCATAAATCGCGTCGCAACATACACTTGTCTTTCCACCCATCTACCTTCACATTAAAGGGATGTATGTTTCACATACTTATTAAAACAACGAGACAGTCAACTCTCATCAAATTAACTTTAAATGGAGCTTACAAAGTTGACCTATTGAGGTCTTATGAGTATCAAAGGGAGTGAAAAGGAAACTTTTAGCCGACATTAAAGTTTCTGATTATAATGATGTTACTCAGAGAAATATTTGAGGTTAAACACACCGAGAGCAATAATGGCAAAACAAATACTGTCACACCGGTATGTTTATTGTGTAATGCTCTATTGGATTACGAAAACTTTTATTGGAAGCTATTGTGACTAATGTCGGTCATGTGACAATAACGGAAACTGACACACCGGTGTGGTTTATTGCGTTACATCTGCTTAGATTGCGAAAAGTTTTATTGGAAGCTATTGTGACTAATGTCGGTCATGTGACAATAACGGAAACTGACACACCGGTGTGGTTTATTGTGTTACACCTGCTTAGATTGCGAAGTTTTATTGGAAACTATTGTGACTAATGTCGGTCATGTGACAATAACGGAAACTGACACACCGGTGTGGTTTATTGTGTTACCTCTGCTTAGATTGCGAAAAGTTTTATTGGAAACTATTGTGACTAATGTCGGCCATGTGACTATAACGGAAACTGACACACCGGTGTGGTTTATTGTGTTACCTCTGCTTAGATTGCGAAAAGTTTTATTGGAAGCTATTGTGACTAATGTCGGTCATGTGACAATAACGGAAACTGACACACCGGTGTGGTTTATTGCGTTACACCTGCTTAGATTGCGAAAAGTTTTATTGGAAGCTATTGTGACTAATGTCGGTCATGTGACAATAACGGAAACTGACACACCGGTGTGGTTTATTGTGTTACCTCTGCTTAGATTGCGAAAAGTTTTATTGGAAACTATTGTGACTAATGTCGGCCATGTGACTATAACGGAAACTGACACACCGGTGTGGTTTATTGTGTTACCTCTGCTTAGATTGCGAAAAGTTTTATTGGAAGCTATTGTGACTAATGTCGGTCATGTGACAATAACGGAAACTGACACACCGGTGTGGTTTATTGCGTTACCTCTGCTTAGATTGCGAAAAGTTGTATTGGAAGCTATTGTGACTAATGTCGGCCATGTGACAATAACGGAAACTGACACACCGGTGTGGTTTATTGCGTTACATCTGCTTAGATTGCGAAAATTTTTATTGGAAACTATTGTGACTAATGTCGCTCATGTGACAATAACGGAAACTGACACACCGGTGTGATTTATTGCGTTACCTCTGCTTAGATTGCGAAAAGATTTATTGGAAGCTATTGTGACTAATGTCGGCCATGTGACAATAATGGAAACTGACACACCGGTGTGGTTTATTGCGTTACCTCTGCTTAGATTGCGAAAAGTTTTATTGGAAGCTATTGTGACTAATGTCGGTCATGTGACAATAATGGAAACTGACACACCGGTGTGGTTTATTGCGTTACCTCTGCTTAGATTGCGAAAAGTTTTATTGGAAGCTATTGTGACTAATGTCGGTCATGTGACAATAACGGAAACTGACACACCGGTGTGGTTTATTGCGTTACCTCTGCTTAGATTGCGAAAAGTTTTATTGGAAGCTATTGTGACTAATGTCGGTCATGTGACAATAACGGAAACTGACACACCGGTGTGGTTTATTGCGTTACCTCTGCTTAGATTGCGAAAAGTTTTATTGGAAGCTATTGTGACTAATGTCGGTCATGTGACAATAACGGAAACTGACACACCGGTGTGGTTTATTGCGTTACCTCTGCTTAGATTGCGAAAAGTTGTATTGGAAGCTATTGTGACTAATGTCGGCCATGTGACAATAACGGAAACTGACACACCGGTGTGGTTTATTGCGTTACATCTGCTTAGATTGCGAAAATTTTTATTGGAAACTATTGTGACTAATGTCGCTCATGTGACAATAACGGAAACTGACACACCGGTGTGATTTATTGCGTTACCTCTGCTTAGATTGCGAAAAGATTTATTGGAAGCTATTGTGACTAATGTCGGCCATGTGACAATAATGGAAACTGACACACCGGT